>JAUMIR010000002.1:201987808-203237808 GCA_030847615.1 Gambelia wislizenii
TTGTAACTTTTTTGGATTAGTGGGAAAATACTCCTGAGCAAAGGCATTTCTCGCTGCCAGCGATAGCCATGCAGATAAATAACAGAACTCCTTTATACTGCCAGTGTTATTCCACTTGTGACTCATGGAACTCTAGTATAACTCTTATGATACCAGCTATAGAAGTGGAAAATAACTACTTGGCATTTACATGATTGACAGGAATAAAATACAGTGTCAGCACAATTCTAGCTATTTTCTCTGCCCACACTTCTCCTTTCCTCAGTGTTATCTCAGGTCAGGCTACATTACTTTCACAGAACTGATTCAACCTGTCCCCAATTGGTTTTTTCCCCCCTAGATTGTGTCTTGCTCCCTTGTTCCTGCATCTTTTTCAGCAGAAACCAATTCACACAGAAGGGAGCTCATCCCTCCTGATTTATCAAGCAAGGTTCTAAGGATTCCATGTATGTAAAACCCTTGAACATTCAAATATAAAGACAAAATATGATCTCTCAGTTATGAGGAAATACAGAACAATGATTTGGTAATGCTGGAGCATGGTCAACAGGGAAATCCTATACATGCCTACTCAGAAGTAAGTTTTCGTTTACTAGCATTTACTCCAAGTTTCCATTCCCAACTACTTGTTCCAACCATGCTGACATTAACTAATTTTAAAAGTGTTCTGTGGTAATACATTTTACTTCTGACTCCTTTGCACAGTTACAGTCCCTGCATTATATTACACTGCATTTCCCTTATGTGCTTCTATTACTGGTATGTAGATGTTATAAGTTCACAATATGGAAGCTCTTTGATGTTTCACACCAATGTAACAGGAAGTTATATGAAAAATTGTCACATATTAAAAAATGCTAAACAAAAACAGTAGTCAAACCTAACACAGAAATATGCACATTTATAAATGAAACTACTTGTTCAAAGCATTGGATTGTGGCCAGTAATTACATGTGCTTAAATCTAAGTGCTAAGCAGCATTTTAAAAAAATATATAACTGTCATTGTTCACAGAGAGTCAAAATAGGTAATATGTTTTTAGTAAGTAAACTTTTGTTGGCAAATTTTCAAAATGTAATTATTTAATAGATTTTTTCATTAGGAAAGAACATACATAGTTGCAAGAAGCAGAACTTATTCCCCTCCTCCCCAGGATAACTACTTTGGGGAGTGATGAATGGTAGAAACCCTGGGAAAAGTAAAACAGTCTGTCTGAGACATGGAAAAGAAAGGGGCAATTGGAAGGCAAAAGTCTGCTGAACCTGATACCCTTCTGTAGTTATGCCACTGTCCTTCACTAAGTTCAAACAGCTTGTTTATCACCTTAGGTGCTGTCATACTTTTGACCTCCTTAAGAGAGGTCACTTGGTAAGGACCTGAGACAGGGTGTGGTGAATAGCAGCCCCTGGTTTATGCAGTTTCCTTCCCAGGGACATTAGGCTGGCTCCCTTACTGGCTCTTAGACAGCTGGTAAAAACTATACTGTTCTGCCAAGGTTTTACTAATAAGTACAGGCCTTTAATTTTCGAAATACAGGCCTTTGTTTTATTGGAGTGTATGTATCTCACTATTTGAAACTGTTGAATTTTTCTGTTTTTTAATTGTAAATTGCCTGGACCAGTTATTGAGTGGGAGGTAATCTGGGAAAATATTAAATGAACCCACTCTACCCACTCTGCCACTTATCTCAGGATCTTAATATTGTCCTCCAGAACCACCACTGCTCAGACAGATAGTTCAATAGTGTGTATTCTTTTGAAACATTTAGTACATGAGAGGTGGCTTACAGTTTCTTAGACCCACTGTAATAAGGTCAAGCAGATCTTATTTCTTTCCGACATGATACAGAATGTCTACATTAAATTTGCTCTATTACCCTTGAATAATATCACTAACTGTTTTTCAAAGTACAGTACTCCCTGCACCCTTTCCACAATCTTCAAGCTCATGCAGAAGAGAGAAAAGTCTCTGGAAATATTGAGAGTTTCCAGTTCTTGTTTTGATTTTACCTGCGTATTCCCAGGTTTGCATCCAAACTCTTTCTTTAAATAACCTGGGCTGCTGACACACTGCAGAAATGATGCAGTTTCACACCACTTTAACTGCCCTGGTTCAATGCTATAGAATTCTGGGATTTGTACTTTTGTGAGATATTTAGCCTTCTCTGTCAGAGAGCTCTGGTGCCAGAACAAATTACAAATCCTAGGATTCCATAGGATGGAGACATGATAGTTAAAGCGGTGTCAAACTGCATTATTTCTGCAGTGTGTCAGCAGCCCCTCCCTTGTGTTCTTCATCTCCCACTTAACATGTTTCAGATCTAGATTCATGTAGCATTTCAGAAATTGATTTCACCCATTTCCACTGAGCCTTCTTTATTATCCAGGAATTATATTCAAAGTGCTAAAGTGCTTTAGCAATATTACACCAGTTTAAAATTTGGGTCAGGATCTCTGTTGAATCCATGGCCCAGAAATAATAATGTTTACTGGCAGTGGCCATCTTAACTGTTTACAGGATAATACTGTACTATACAAACAGATAGCGAAGTAGAGATACATTTCATTTCAGGAAATGCTGGGTTAATACAGTATAAACTAATCTGGGAAGTAGAAATGAAGAGTCCTTGGTAATGCCAGGAGTTCCCAGGAAATACTTTGGGATGAAGAAAACATCATGTGACTCTCCAAAACAAAATCAGGTTGTACAGGAATAAAACCTGAGACTGTCAGATACTTTTTTCTTCACAGGGTCCAAAGGCTTGAAGACTGCTTGGCCCACCTCCTCCCTGTAGTGGAGTGGCCATGTGACAGCAGACAAGACAAAGGCTGGCTGGCTTGGTCTGCACATTGCCATTCAATCCATTCCAGCCACAAACCTGTAGGAAGAATCAGGAGAAAAGTCTTCCCTCCCCCTCCAGTGCCTCTGAGGGAAGGTTTAATGGATGCTGTAATTGTATTATCATTATGATCATCAAGTATTATTGTTATTATTATAAACATTTGCAACAAAAGATATTTAAAGGCTGGCTTGGCCTGCACACTGCCATTCAATCCTCTCCAGCCCCTCTCTTGTAGGAAGAAGGAGGAGAAAAATCTTCCCTTCCCCTCCAGTGCCTCTGAGGGAAGGTTTAATGGATGCTGTAATTGTATTATCATGATTATTATCAAGTGTTGTTGTTGTTGTTGTTGTTGTTATAGTTTTAAAATCTTGAGTTAAGTCTAGGGGATCCATGGCAACAAAATATATTTAAAGGGGGACCCTGGTAAAGAAAAGATTAAGAGCTACTGCTCTAGGAACATGTAGCATTTATTTCACACCACCTTTCCCACAGTCTCTGATTTGGATTTTTTTAAATGAAGCTCTCAGAAAGGATGCAAAAAAACTTCATTTGCCCCACATTGCAAAAGAGTAGAGTCAGTTCTCACAAGGATACAAGAAAACAGACCTGTATAAATTGACACTGCTGTGTAAACAGTTTATAGTACTGATAATGTTTCTAAAATCTTAATGGTTTTAGAGGATAATGATTAATTGATATAGATAAAACTGAGGGTAATTCTGATATGTATGTCGTATTCTATTGTTTCTCTGGTTGTATAAGAGCAGGATGTCTCCAAACACATGGATGTTATTGAATGCTAAGTGACTGAATAAGACCTATTTTCTGAGACATTAGAAATCATTGGTTAAATGTCCACTTTAATTAGAGAGAAGTGGATTTAGTGCAAGAAAGATATAGAAAAATTCCACAGAAAACTACTCGCATTTTTTTTCATCCCCTGTAGTAGAACAAGATCTATAACCACGTATAATTGATTTTAACGATGAAAATTAGGTTTAAAAAACAAGCCATTGTTTCACTGCTCAGCCTTCCCTTAGTGATGAGAGACCCTAAACTCATAAAGCTAGAAACGTCTAATTATTAATGCAGGTACATGATGAAGACCTGAAAGAAAGAACTGTAATGTCTCAATTCTTTTTTACACTGATAGAATAGTAGGTTTAAGAGAAGACATTGTTTAATAAATGTAATTTTAAAGTCAACCTTATTTTATGCTTTCGGTAAGTATTATGGTGGTGGTGTTGTGTGCTTTCAAGTCGTTTCTGACTTACGACTACCCTAAAGTTTTCTTAGCAAGATTTGTTCAGAAGCCTTTGCCTTCCTCTGAGGCTGAGAAAGCCACCCAGTGGGTTTCCACCATAGTTGTAGTCCAGTGTTCAGCCTGCTATATCACTCTGGCTCTATATCACACTGTAATAGTACAAAAAAGGGAACTCAGTATATACTAAGACATTTAATCAGTCACTGAAACTGTACAGATAAACAAAAGAGTTTCAGCCAAAAATACTTTTCCCAGTGCAAGCACGTTGAACAGTTCTGACATGAGCTTCAGCAGCGTCTCCATTTGTCCAATGTATTAACACCCATCTACAGTTTTCTAAAGCATCCATTAATATTCATTTAGCTCCTGGTTTGTGTTTGTTTTTTTCCTCTAAGGAGCTTATCACATAAGGGAAGGAAGTGGCAGTGCACCCTGATAATAGAGCCACCAGGCGTGTTTCAGCTGTTCTCCCATTCTGGTCCCATAGGAGATGGTGGTAGGTTGTTGTTGTTGTTTTTGGTTTTGCTAATGGAAAAATCTGTTAGCAAAAAGACCCACATTTACCACCATTTCCCATGGGACTGGAACAGGAGAACAGCTGAAACATGCCAACATCATGCAATAAGGCAGGTATGCACTACTCTTGGGCTTCACTTCTGCTTTCCTTCCTTCATGCGATAAGGCTCATCTTGTTCTGTCTCATTCACGCTACCCTATGCATTAAGTTCTCTGTATTTTGCCCTAGTTTTTAATAATTTCAATAGGGTCTCTTTTCAAACGTGGATGATTTTACTAAAAGTCAAAAAGTATAGAACAGGGATCCCTATGGATGCAGAAGGGCCAATAGAAGAAAAGAAAAAACAAAAAGATGGTGTGGTAGGAAAAGGGATAGAAAGGCAGAATGCAAAATAAGGAGCAGGAGAACGTTAGGAAGATACTATCTCAGAAATAACGTGAGTGGCACTTTAAGATTACCAGAAAAGGCCTGTCAATGGCTATTACCCTGGATAACCGAATGGAATCTGCACATACAGAAGCAGGACTTTGACAATGGAGACAAAATATAGCATGGCTACTGCTTTTGTGCCGTACTTGCTTGTGAGTTACTGGAAGTTTCTGACTGGTTACAGTTGGAAGCAGGATCTTGGGCTAGTTTTGTTTCAGTCTCATAAATCTCTTTGCAATGTGACTTCGATACTGTAATAAAGAATATGATGTTCTATAAACACATTTTGGATGACTCAAAGGAATTGTGTGGATTGACATAAATAGGCAATAAACCACATAGTGGGTTTAGTGGTTTTTAATGTCTGAGTGTTTTAATATGGTCTCAGTGGTTTTGATGTTTGATGCTATTTTTATGATTTTATGTTTGTGAATCTCGTATAACAAAGTATTTACAAATAAATTAACCCTATAAGTTACACTGGCTAACAGGAAAACAGAGCAGAACTGAAAGTGGTAGGAGAATTGGCCTAGGATCAAGAAATGAAGCAGGAGAACAACAAACTGAATTTTACAAAGCCAACAGTTTGTTCATTGCAATCACATACTTCAAGCAATCAAAGAGGAAACTCTATACATGGATATTACCTGATGGCCAATGTAGAAATCAGACTAGATAATTGGAATCAGAAGACTGAGAAGCTCAATTCTCTGCAAAAACAGGACCAGGAGCAGATTGTGGCACAGACCATGAACTGCTAATACAGTAGGACACCTGCATCCACGGGGAATTGGTTCCAGCCTCCCCCTGTGGATAATGAAATCCGCAGATAATAGCCAATGCCCCTGTCATCATTCCCACCATAGGAACGATCCTGGCAGATCTACTCATCCTCCCCTCCCTCCCCCATTCACCTGCTGCTGTTGCCATCCGTGGGTAATTGAATCAGCAGATGGCGAATCAGCGGACGCAGGGGTGCTGCTGTATCAGAAATTAAAACTAAAAAAGAGCACTACACCAACCATTGTGCCAAAATACAACTTGAAGAACGTCCTTGTAATTTTTTTAAAAAATATATTTTATTGATATATGAAACATTCAAAATAAACATAACAATCTATCACCTCCCCATACTCTCTCTCTCTCTGGCTTTTCTTCGCAAACGAAGATTCAGGAAGGACTCATCCCGCGCTTTCTGCAAGCGCGCTGATGACTAAAAAGGCCAATCCGAGATAAACAAGTCCGGTTGCAAAAAGCACAGCAGAAGGTCTCCTTGGGTGATGTTTTTGGGTTGTGATTCTGCGTTGTCGTTTCTCTTCAAGACTTGTTCGTCGTGAGTTCTCAAATAAGGCTGCAGCATTGTGGATAGTGCGTCTCCATGCCTCCCGATGTGAGGCCAGGGCGGACCACTGTTGGTGATCAATTTGGCCAAGCCTGAGATGTTGTTTCAGGGAGTCTTTGTATCGCTTTTTTGGAGTGCCCCTCTTACGCTGACCCGTGGCGAGTTCACCGTAGAGTAGTATTTTTGGGAGGCGATGGTGAACAAAACAATATTAAAAATATTAAAAATAATATAACATACACAAACCATATTACTTCTCTCTACATATATTGCTCAGTCATTCTGCTTATAACGTTAAATTCCTATCTGATCTTTCCACGATTACTATTTATACATCTAATTTTTTCTTTATTTCTCTGTTGTGTATGAGAAAAAACTAAGTCTCATCTTTTAATCTCATTTCTTTCCATTATTTAATCTCCTTCCCCCCTCCCCGCTCCTTGTTAATTTCCATGGCGCTATTATATATCTGTAAATTCAGTCTGTAAAAGTTTCTATACATTGTGATGAAGACATTTTTTTTATTTTTTTATTTAAATTTATTAAGTAACAAACAATGATACAAACAACACTTATGTGATGAAGACAATTTTTAAATTATTTTTGTTAATTTTAGTTTTATTTGTATCGGTTTCTACGTATAACTTTTTCCTCTTCAGTGGAGATTGTTGCAAATTTTCTCCAAGTTTTCCCTAAGAATTCCAATAAACTACTCCACGATTCTCTATTCTTCTCTATTGACTTATCTTTTCAGATCATTGTTAATTGGTCCATTCCCACCATTTCATATGTTTTGAGCAACCACTGGTCCATAGTTGCTATTCTCTTGCCTTTCCACTTAGACGCATAGGTGATTCTTGCAGCAATCAACATATAAAATAGTAATTTCTCTTTGTCTTGACTTAACTTTTCTTCTTGCATATCTAATAGGTATAGCTCCGGATTCGGTGAAAGATTACGTTTTAGCACTTGGTTATTGATCTTTTTCACTTGTTTCCAATATTTTTGAGCATTTTCACAATTCCACCATAGGTGAAAAAACATACCCGTAATGTGTCCACATTTCCAGCATTCACTTTTCATGTTTTTGTACATTTTCGACAATTTGTCTGGGGAGAGATACCATCTGAAATACATCTTGTAAGAATTTTCTCGAACATTTTGACTTAAAATGTTAATTTCATTTTAGAAGACCACAATTCTTCCCATTTTCCCAGTTGTATTCCATGACCGATATTCTGCACCCATTGTATCATGCTGTCCTTTATCACTTCCTCTTCTGTTTCCCATTCTAGTAATTGTTGATATAATCTAGTTATCAAATTTTTATTTCCAGGATGGATTATCTTTTCTCATAATGATTTTGCCATATCTATACCCTCCAATTTTTGATCTATCTTGCATCTTTCTTTGACTTGCATATAAAGGTACCAGTGACATGGTGTCCCCTCTCTCTCCATTTCCTCCTGTGACTTGATTACTTGCTGTCCATTTCTTATCATTAATAGGTCTTTGTATATGATCCATTTCAGTGATGGTATTTTTTCTTTGCTGAAGAGTGCTTCGTGGACTGACGCCCATAAAGAAATTTTGGGGCAGAATCTTAATCTGTACTTCTTCCATACTTTTAGAAGGGATTTTCTGATAAAATGATTGTTGAATTCTTTACAGGCCATCTCTTTATTATAGAATAGATATGCATGCCATCCAAAACGGATGTTTGAACCTTCCAATTTCCATCATCTAGTGTTGTCCATTCTTTTACCCAAGTTAAACAGCAGGCTTCGTAATATAATTTCAAGTTTGGAACATCTAAACCACCTCTGCTTCTTGAATCTTGTAAGCTTTTCATTTTTACTCTGGTTTTTTTTTTTCCTGACCAAATGAATTTTGATAAATCCTTTTGCCATCCTTTAAAAACTTCTTCATTGAAAATGATTGGGATTGTTTGGAATAAAAATAACAATTTAGGTAGAATATTTATTTTTATTACAGCTATTTTTCCCAAAAAAGATAATTTTAGATTTTGCCAATTTTTAAAATCTTTTAAAACTTCCATCCATACCTTGTTATAGTTATTTTGAAACAATTCTGAGTTCTTATTAGTTATGTTAATGGCCAAATAGCATGCTTTTTTTACCACTTTGTAACTGGATTTTTGAGTCATTATTTTTTCTTCTTCCAACGTCATGTTTTTTGTTATTATAACCATTTTATCATTGTTCACTTTTAACCCTGTTAGTTATTCAAATTTTTTCAGCACATATTTAAACATTTCTGTGTCTTCAATTGGATTCCCCAATGAGATCAACAGATCATCGGCATACATTTTCACTTTATAATTCTATATTTTCCAATTTTAATGCCTTCTCTCTTTGAATTTTATCTGATTTTTTTACTCAGAATTTCCATAACAACTATAAATAGAAGTGGGGAGAGAGGACATCCCTGTCTTGTACCTTTTTGTATTTGTATTTTTTTGTTCTTTTACCATTTATAATTAATTTCCACTGTTTGATTGCTATAAATAGATTGAATCCATTCTATACATTTTCCTCCCGCGTTGATATTTCTTAGAGTCTTTATCATTATTTCCCAATTTACATTATCAAAAGCTTTTTCAGTGTCCAAAAATATTAATGCCAATTTTTTGTCATTATGAAATTCATGATGTTCAATCAAATTAAGTACCTGTCAAATGTTATCTTTTATGTATCTCCCTGGCAAGAATCTTCTGTGGTTTTCATGTACCCAATCAGCTAGTATATTTTTCAATCTATAGGCCAAAATGGAGACAAATATGTTATAACCTGTATTTAGTAGTGAGATCAGATGGTAATAATTTGGTTGTTGAGGATCACAGTTTTCTTTTTGAATTAGGATAATGTTCGCCTCTTTCCATTAATCAGGAAATGAACCTTCTTTAATCTCTTCCAAAGTCTTTTTTAAAGATCCTTCCTTATAATCTGGAAGGAAAGCTGAGAGAAATTCGACGAAAAACTAATAAGTTTGGTCAGTTTTTTTACATTTATGTTTTGAGCAGCAAACGTTTGATAAGATGATGCTGACAGTAAGAGCTCTTCGATAGTAGCATACACTGCCTTGTAGTGTGGTAGAGTCTCCTTCTTTGGAGGTTTTTAAACAGAGGCTGGATGGTCATCTGTCGCAAATGATTTGATTGTGTATTCCTGCATGGCAGGGGGTTGGACTGGATGGCCCTTGAGGTCTCTTCCAACTCTATGATTCTATGATTCTCCCATAGCACGGGATGGGAGCCTGTTGTCCTCTAGATGTTGCTGGACTTAAGTTCTCTGAAAGATGACCAGAGGTAATGATGTTGCAGTTGAGCAACATCTGGAAAGTCATGAGTTATTCACCCCTGCTGTACAATAAGCAGTATGTTTCAAGTTGATGGCTTCCCAATGATACAAAAGCACCAACAGTATTCATTGTAAGATGAATATTGGCCGGACTTAGCTTGGCATTCTGAAAATAGCAAAGAACATCTACCTGGAGTTGACATTTTCTTCACAGATAATTGATTAAGAATTAAGTGGTGTAGTGGAATACACCGCATTCTCCCTGACACTGGAATATGTTTCAAGCAGTGGTACACACCTGAAGAGGCACATGTGTTCTTAGATTGCATTTGCTCCATATTTGTTGTCAGTCATGGTGCTTCAAATTTAGGATGATCCCTGGTCCTTGGCTGCAGACTGTATGTGCAAAAATTGGGCTCATCTGGCGCATGCACCCTCCCTGGAGACAGTCTCTTCATTTGCTTTACAGGACTGCTGCTGTTCGGCAGTGGAACACACTTCCTCGGAGCGTGGTGGGGTCTCCTTTCTTGGAGGTCTTTAAACAGAGGCTGGATGGCCATCTGTCGGGGATGCTTTGATCGTGATTTCCTGCATGGCAGGGGGTTGGACTGGATGGCCCTCGTGGTCTCTTCCAACTCTGCAATTCTATGATTCTATGATTCTATGATTTAGGGGTTGATTATATTAAAAAGTTGATATATCTCCTTTTTTGATTCCTTACTTTCTGTATAAAGATGCAAAATAGTTTCTAAATATTACCTTTATCTTGTCTTGGTCTGTGTAGGTTTGATTTCCTTCCTTTACTTTACCTATATGATTTCTTTCTTTTGTTTTTCTCACTTTTATTGCCAACTATCTGCCTAGTTCATTTGAATTCTCAAAGTGTGTTTGCTTTATATATTGTAGTTTTTTTCTGTAGTTCTTCTACTGTCTCTAATGTTAGTTGTTGTTGTAATATTTTTATTTTTTTAATATATTTGTATTTGTTGGGTCTTCTTGCAAGTCCTTTTCTTTCTCTCTAATGTTTTCTTTAATTTTTGTTATTCTCTCCCTTTCCCCCCTATTTATTTCAGCACTTTGTTATATAAAGAAGCCTCTCATCACCACCTTCGAGGCTTCCCATATAGTGATTATGTCTGTTTGTTCATTTAAACGTTCTTCAAAATATCAATTGGGTGTCTGTCTTGCTTTTTGAATTATGTCCTCTCTCTGTAATAAATTGTCATTTAGTGTCCAATTATATTCTTTCTTTCTTTTAATTCCAAAGCAACTGGGTTATGGTCGGACCACACCCTAGGAAGAATATCTACTTTTTGTATTATGTTACACATGTTATTAGAAATCATTAAGAAATCGATCCTCAAGAAGGAGTTGTGTCTTTCAGAGAAAAAGGTGTAATCTCTTGCATCTTTATACATATATCTCCAAGTTTATGTTAAAACCAGATTTTTAGTCATGGTTTCAAAAGATTTCGGTAATTTTCCTTGATTCAACTTTATATTTTTAGATTATTTTCTACCTAATATTGGCAAAATGACTCCGTTCCAGTCTCCGAAGATAATCATCCTGTCATATGTTTTAGTTGAAATTTGCAACATTAGCTCTTCATAAAATTTGTTTCGATTTTCCATTGGTGCATAAGAACATCCTTGTAGAATTTATAGATAATGTAAAAAATAAATTTGTGCTAGTAACTGACCTGAAGCCTGAAGAACGCTGGACTGAATCCAGGTACACTGTCAGGGAGAAATGCAAAAAGACACTATCTGCAGCCAAAAAGAAAGAGAAGCCTCAATGTAAGATAAGTTAAACTTTTAAAGCAGTTAAGGACAGATGAGAAGCAAAAGAAAAAGTGTCAAAAATAGGGTCAGAATCCCAAATGCAACTGTTCAGTAACTTCTGCACAAGGACAAAGAGAACTACTATAATAATAAATGGAGAGAAATAGAAGATGACAACAAAAAAGGAAGAACAAGAGACCTGATCTGCAAGATCCAAGAATTCAAAGGGAAATATAAACAAGAGTGGAGATGCTCTACGGCCAGCAGGGGAACACATTACATGAGGGAACACATTACATGACCAAGTAGAAATAAAAAGATGATGGAAACAAAACACTGTAGAAATATATAAAAGAGTTGAAAGGAAGGAAGCCCTGGTGGCGCAGTGGTTAAATGATGGTACTGCAGCCACAACAATGTGAGTTCAATCCTACATGGCTCCAAGGTCGACTCAGCCTTCCATCCTTTCGTAGGTTGGTAAAATGAGTACCCAGCTTCTTGGGGGCAATTAGCTAACACATTGTAAACCACTTAGGGAGTGCCTAGTGCACTATAAAGCGGTGTAGATGTGTAAGTGCTATTGCTAAACAACTTGTAAGCTGCTCTGAGAGCCTTGGTGGCTGAAGAGCAGGATATAAATACTATAATAAAAATAAATTTTAAAAAGGATGTCAGATTAATTCAAGGAAGAACCATTTGAAGATGAACCTCTAACTTTAGCAAGTGAAATGGAAGCTTCACTTGGAGCACTTGGGAGAAATAAATCACCAGGAACAGATGACATACCAGTAGAGCTGCTTCAAGCTATAGAGACAGAATCTATGCAAGTTCTAACTAGAATCTGTCAACAAATATGGAAAACAACAGCCCACAGATTGGAAATGCTCTCTATACGGGGTTTTACAAATGGTGAAAAAACTTCTCACGGAATGCGAGGAGAATTCTGCCTGTCCTATTGGCATTCTGTGTGATTTCACCATATTGTGAAGGAGGGGGACAAAATGACCAAAAACCTTGCCAGAAAAGCTTTCGCAGCTTTTCACGTATCTTTTTAAAAACAGGGAGGGGGTGCGTATTCCTGCTCACTAGGACAAGCGAGTTGATTTTATTTGCTAGCCCAAATGAGAGGAAGAACAAATCTGATTGGCTGGATAAGCATAGGGGCGGGGCTTGCTAACAAGTCAAGTGCCCACTACTGCTATGTTGGATTTTTGCCTTAGCAAGTAAGCACTAAGGCAAGAAAATGGGGGTTTTGGGGGGGTTGCTCTTGTGCTCAGTTTAAAAATCACTCAGTCTTACCTTGGACATTGCTTTTTAAAAAGTAAGGTAGTTGTCGGCAAATTAAAGTAAGTGCAAATGTCAGTAACTCACTTGCGGCCGCCATGTTTACTAGTGGGCATGTGAAGCTTATGGGAGCAAAAAAACATTAGGACAGGTTGCAGCTACTGCAAAATGACTCGTCATAGGAACTTCCCTTGGTCCTATCGAGAGGCAATCCAGCAGAGCTGTTTAGGGTGGTAAGGGAGATGACGCAGGTTATACCTGCACAGAACCTGTTGCTTAACCCAACAACAGCCTACTGTGACGCATTTAACAATTTCTTTGCAGATAAAATCTCTTGGATAACAACCGACATAGATGCCAGTATTTTGACAGAAACAATTGACGAGGTGTCCAGCAACTCTGTTGATTTAAGTTTACTGGATCAATTTCAATCCGTGAGTACCGAGGACGTGGACAAGCTACTTGGTAGGGTGAGGAAGACGACCTGCCCTCTCGATCCTTGCCCGTCATGGCTGGCCATCCAGGGGGGTGCCTTGATGGTGTTCCTTAGGGACATCATCAATGCATCCCTCAGAGAAGGGTGTGTTCCATCCTGTTTAAAGGAAGCTGCCGTTAAGCTGCTCCTGAAAAAAACTTCCCTCAACCCCCTGGGCATGAACAACTATAGGCCGGTTTCTATGTTACCATTCTTGAGCAAAGTGATCGAGAGGGCAGTTGCGCTTCAACTCCAAGTGGTCTTGGATGAAACCAATTATCTAGACCCATTTCAAACTGAGTTTAGGACGGGATTTGGAGTTGGGACTGCCATGGTTGCCTTGACAGATGACCTGCGTCTAAGCATCGGCAGGGGTAGTGTGATCCTGTTGGTGCTTTTGGACCTCTCAGCGGCTTTTGATATGATAGATCATAGCATCCTTTTGGATCGCCTGAGTGGGTTAGGAATCGGACGCACTGCGCTCCAGTGGTTCCGGTCCTTCCTCTCGGGCAGGTCCCAGAGGGTGCTGCTCGGGGACAGCTGCTCCAGCAGAAAGGAGCTTACTTGTGGCATTCCACAAGGCGCCATCCTGTCCCCGATGTTGTTTAACATCTATATGAAGCTGCTGGGTGAGATTATTTGGAGTTATGGGGCTGGGTGTTATCAGTACGCTGATGACACCCAGATCTATTTCTCCTTGTCCCGATCGTCGGTCTCGAATTCCGATGGCGTCTCTCCTCTTAAGGATTGTCTTAAAGTAGTAATGGGCTGGATGAGGAAAAACAGATTGAGATTAAATCCAGACAAAATGGAGGTGCTCACAGTTGGGTTGCAACCTCCAGTCCTGGACGGGGTCACGCTCTCCATTAAGGACTGTGTTCGCAGTCTAGGGGTGCTCCTTGATTCATTGCTTCAGATGACTAGTCAGGTGAAGGCAATGGTTAGGAGCGCCTGTTATCAGATACACCAGCTGCACCCTTTCCTGGAAGTAAGGGACCTCGAGACTGTGGTGCACACGCTGGTAACCTCTTGTCTAGATTTCTGCAATGCGCTCTACATGGGGCTACCCTCATGCTTGGTCCAGAAACTTCAGTTGGTACAAAATATGGCAGCCAGAGTGGTCTCGGGAACATCTCGGAGAGACCATATAACTCCAGTATTAAGATCTCTCCACTGGCTGCCTATCAGTTTCCGGGCCCAGTATAAGGTGTTGGTTATTACCTTTAAAGCCCTAAATGGTTTGGGTCCAATCTATCTTTGGAACCGCCTCCTCCCATACAATCCTCCCCGCGCACTCTGGTCTTCTGGGAGGAATTTGCTTCACCCACAAAAATCTAGGCTGTCTGCAACCTCCCAGAGGGCCTTTTCAGTAATCGCCCCGAAATTGTGGAATGGCCTGCCGAACGAGATCCGTCAGATGACAAGCCTGAGTAGCTTTAAAAAAGCACTAAAGACGGATCTCTTTCGGCAGGCCTTTCCTAATTAGTTCCCGGCCTCAGGGGCTCCTAGCCCTTTTTAGTCTGCTGGCTGTTTATTATTTATTATTTTAATGTGATTTTTTAATATCAGTTGTTTTAATGTATTTGGTTTAATGTCTTTTTATGGGGGAGGGCGGGGGTGGATGGTGTTTGGGGATTTTAATTTGTATTGGAATTTTAATTTTTGTAAGCTGCCCCAATTGTTCTTAACAGTGGGGTGGGATAAAAATAAATATTATTATTATTATTATTATTATTATTATTATTAAAATGTCATTACTGTGAGGCAATCCTTTTTTATGGGTTGTAGAGACAGGCCCTACATTCCAATCCTCAAGAAAGGATTGCATCAGGGATTGCAGGAACCACAGGACCATTGCATTAATCTCCCATGCAAGTGAGGTGATGCTCAGAATTCTATAGCAAGGACTTTGATCCCCCAGTGAGTTTCCATGGGTGAGCAGGGATTCAAACCCTGCTCAGCCATGGAAACCCACTCTTTAAAATTAAATCTTTACATTAAACATTTAATTTTCCAATCTAAAAACAACACACAAGGATAAACATAATAAACATACAAACACAAACATTAACACCTCACCTAATCTAACTCCCCCAACCCCACCCCTGAAATTAACCTAAACAAAGGCCAGCCTAGACAAGGGAATAAAATGTGAATTGGGGCACAGAAATACCAATTCGCAGCAGCTCAACAGTTTTTTTTTTTGAAAGATTGCTGTTGTGCGAAGCTCTCCGTGTTTCCTGTTCATACGGAGGCATGCCAGCGAATCAGTATGGCAGCCGTGAGTGAATTACTTGCAGATTTGTACTCACCAACTTGCCCGTGCCAAATAGTATTTAAAAAAACTAACTCCAAGGTGCGGAAGAGCGATCTTCTCCTTAAATAATAATTAAAAAAAAAAGGAAAGAAAGCCTGTTTCATCACCTCAGTGCACAATTCCTATGGTGACAATCCAACATGGCAGTTTTGCATTCTGCCATCTTACCAAGCTCCACCCCTGCACGCATCTGACCAATCAGCTGTCCTCTTCAGCAGTGCAATGCAATGTGATGCGATTCAGTTGTCCTAACAGGCGAGGGTGCACATATCCGTCCGGGTTCTTTAAAAACTTGGGGAAGGTCCTGGAGGTTTCTGCTGTGGACTTTCCCCAACTTTTGCTTCCCCTCCTTCCAAAAAAGGTGGGAACACTGTGGGATCCCATTTGGACACATGGGAGTCCCCATGGATTCTAAGAGGGTTTCTTTCACCATATGGACTAACCCAAGACAAAACAAAAATAAACAAACTGACACTACAAGGGACAATTAGATTCCAGCTTACCATCTAAAAGGTTATTAAAAAAAATTTTTTAAACCCTTAAATTATAAACCTTATCTAATCCTAGTAAAATTATTATTTTTCTTAATAATATATAATAACTAAGAGATTTTTTTTCTAAAACATATTGAGAACACAGCTGCGCTGGGCAGGGCACGTTTCTAGGATGGAGGACCATCGCCTCCCCAAAATAGTACTCTACGGTGAACTCGCCACGGGTCAGTGTAAGAGGGGGGCTTCAAAAAAGCGATACAAAGACTCCCTGAAACAACATCTCAGGCTCGGCCAAATTGATCACCAACAATGGTCCACCATGGCCTCACATCGGGAGGCATGGAGACACACTATCCACAATGCTGCAGCCTTATTTAAGAGCTCATGCCGAACAAGTCTTGAAGAGAAACGACAACACAGAAAGAATCACAACCCAAAAACATCACCTTCTGCTGTGCTTTCTGCAACTGGACATGTTTATCTCAGATTGGCCTTTTCAGTCATCAGCACACTTGCAGAAAGCGCGGGATGAGTCCTTCCTGGATCTTCGTTTTCGAAGGAAAGCCAGAGAATTTGTTATTTTTAAATTCAATCTAATATTTGATTACATCAGTCTCAAACACCTGCTCATAATTTAATTGAAAAATTATCAAATGTCACTACAATAGGACCCCCGTATTCACTGATTCATTATCCACTGATTCAGTTATCTATGGGACACAAAACTGCACACCTACCATAGAGTCTTCCTAGAAAATGTGTCCTCTCTAGCCATTTTCTAGGTCCTCCAAGGGAATTCTATGGTATTTTAAACAGGAAGTCCCATTATTTTCAATGGCACTTGCTATTATCCACAGTTTTCGGTATTCATGCCCCCCCCCCGAACCAATCCCCAGCCGATATGGGCGTCCTACTGTATTTCTATATTACCATTGTTTTTCTTCAGAAATGTTATTGTAGACTTCCACACCTTTTAAAATTCATCAATAGTTTTATAATTTAACAAAGTTGTTATTTTGTCCATTTTGGCGACATCATAGAGCTTGAACAACCATTCTTCTATTGCCAGAACAGTCACTTGTTTCCAGTTCTGGGCGTAGGTTAATCTTGCTGCTGTAGTCATATATGTTACTATTTTCCTATAATCCCGGCCTAAAGGAGCTTCTAAAAGTCCCAACAAAAGTACAGTATTTCCAATTTCAGATGTAATTTAATTTCAATATTTCTTCCACAGTCTTATTGGTATCCAAAACTTCTTTGTGTTCTCACAAGTCCACCACATGTGATAAAATGTTCCTTCACATGACAAACATTGGCAACACAAATTTGATACAAAGCCTTTATACATTTTAAATAAATTAACTGTTATTAAATACCATCTGTTCGTCATTTTATAAAAAAAAATCCCTTTTAAGTTATAACTTAAAGTAAGCTTCAATCCTTTTTTCCACGTTTTCCCATTGAGATAACTGTATAACTAATATTTTGTGCCCATTTTAATGTTCTTCACCTGTTCCTCCTCCATCTCAAATTTTAATAACATCTTATACATTTGAAACCCACTCTTAAATGTAGCATTACACAGCCCTTTAATTCCTGATGATCTTGCTTTACCTTAGATTTAGAATATCTGTGAGGCATTATTAAATTCTTTTTAGATTAAATTTAATATAACGTGCATGTGGACAATCCCCATCATTTTTTTATAGCTCTGCTACATGATATAAAACAACATGGCTTTTGTGGCACTCTAATAGTCTAATCTTTTCAAGCACAAAGGCTTTCTGTTCAAGATTAAGGACTGATCAATTTTATTGAAACATTTGAGATACAAGTCACAGCTGTCTGTTTTTAAAGAAAGCACACACATGTAGTACAGAGTGTGTGATAAGAATAACAGAAAAATTATAGAAGTTATAGAAAAATAACAAATGTAACTATATCCTTGATATCTCCAAAGAACACTATCAAATTAATATACATTAACTGACTTAAAGAGATATTCATATATTTTATATCATTGGTGATTATACTATACCTTAATTTTAATAACTGCAGAAATAATACAGTGTTTAGATTTCTTATTGCACTTTTTAAAATCAAACATCTTGAGGCATTTTACCATTGTATACAAAATGAAGTTACATACAGAAGATTACTAATTAAAATACATAGGATTCATTTGGGCAAGTGTCACTCAGGGCTTATGTACTGTGATCCAGTCTGCATTTTGCCTTTCTGAAAAAATATTTAAATAAAAAAATTAAATGGATTTTCCTCTGATGCACTACAGATGTTTTGAAACCATGTTCATATTTTAAAAAATATTATGTGTTTTCCTACCATGCTGTAGCAGATTCTGAATAAAATCCTAACATTTGGCCCTCAAGATACTTTAAATTTCAACTCTCAAAAACTTCTGCCAGCATGGCTGATGATAGGAGATTATGGGAATTATGGTCCAAAACATCTAGAGCAGCAAAGATTCCCACACCTGTTCTAGAGTAAGTTTTCAGAGTGACTTAATCTTCCAAAAGGACAGTTGAGGGAGGAGATTATAGGTCTCAAGGAATTTATTTCTTATTTGGACCTTTTCCCACTGTTAGTACCAGCCTTCATCCTAAGCCTCACTTACAAATGCACTTTCCTCCTATTTTTCATGCTGATGGATAGCTTCAGTTTTTCCACACTGATGGGTAAGGAAATTCAGACTCTGGGTGTACCTACACTGTAGAAATAATGCAGTTTGACATCACTTTAAGTGCTAAAGCACCATCCTATGGAATCCTGGGATTTGTAGTTTGACAAGGACTGTAGCCTTCTCTGCCAAAGAGTGTAGGTGCCTCACAAAACTACAAATTCCAGGATTCTGTAGGATGGAGCCATGGCAATTAAAGTGGTGTCAAACTGCATTATTTCTACAGTGTAGTAGATGCACGCTCACCTTCCCAGGCCCAAACTCAGTGCTCAGATTCAAGATGGCTTTCTTTTTTCCAGAACAAGCAGATGATCTGGTTAATGAGGTGGAAGTGGAAGGATACTTAGGGTCCATCTATACGATTAAAAAAAATCCGTTTGGGGGGTAAAAAATACGAATAGAGAATTGTTCATATGCATACGATCCGCCTACATGATTTTTTACCCCTCTAAACTCCGTATGACCCCCCTCCCCAGCTGGCTGGAGAGAGCAAACCAAGTGGCGGTTTTAAATCTCCCACCGCTTTTTTTATTTATTTAAAAAGGTGCTTGCTTATCTCCCACCGCTTTTTTTATTTATTTAAAAAGGTTTTGCGGACAGTTGGTTTTCCCTATTCACAATGTAATATATATATATATATATATATATATATAAAATTCACGGACTTACTGGACTCTCGCTTAGCCGGGAATCCAACATGGCGGCCGCTCCCACTTCCCCTCCCCGCTAGCCCTGCCCCCCTCTACTCAGCCAGCCAATCAGATTACACTGCCTGTTCATATGTGTGCGAATGGGGCGTACAGACTGTCAGCCACTCAAACGGCTGTACGGATTTTATGCCGAAATCCACTACTCCTTCCAAACGCCCAATCCACATAGTTTACGGGGGATTCGCTTACCCTCCTTCTGAATGACATGTATGAATCTGAACAGCCGTGTGTACAGAAGAGCGATCTTCCGAACGGCGTACATATTTTTTTACTGTGTAGATAGGCCCTCAGTTGGGAGTGATCATGTTCTCCTGGAGTTTGTTATACAGTGGGAAGGGGAAGCCAAGCAGAATCAGACATGCATTCTAGACTTTAAGAAAGCTGACTTCAGTAAACTTAGGGAAATAACTGGGGATTATCTCCTGGTCAAGAATACTAAAAGAGAAAGGAGTTCATAAGGGATGGGACTTTCTTAAAAATGAAGTATTGAAGGCACAAATTCAAACAGTTCCAATGAGGAGGAAAAATGGGAGGTGTCTAAAGAAACCAGGATGGATGTTTAAAGAACTTTCTACTGAGCTAAGATTTAAAAGTGACATGTACAAGAAATGTAAAAAGGGGGAAATCAACACAGAAGAATTCAAATTAATAGCCACTCTGTGTAGGGAGAAAGTCAGAAAAGCTAAAGAACAGAAAGAGCTCAGGCTTCCTAGAGAGGTTAAAAACAATTAAAAGTACTTTTTTTGTTTTTGTTATGTCCATAGCAAAAGGAAGAACAAGGAAGTGTAGGGCTGCTGCATTCAGAAGATGGTGAAATGCTAACAAGGGACAGAGAAAAGGCAGAACTATTCAACACTTTCTTTGCCTCGGTCTTTTCCCAAAAGGAGAACAGTGCTCAACCTGGGTAAATGGAGCAGATAATGCAGTAGGGGAAATGCAGCACAGAATTGGTAAAGAGGTAGTACAGGAATACCTGGCCAGTATAAATTAATTCAAGTCCCCAGGGCTAAGTGAACTTAATTGAAGGGTATTAAAAGAACTGGCAGAAGTAATCTCAGAATCATTGTCAATAATTTGTGAGAATTCCTGGAGAACAGGAGAGATCCCAGCAGACTGGAGAGGGCAAATGTTTTCCCCATCGTTATGGAGAAGGGGAGAGGACCCAAATAATTACTGCCCAGTTAGCCTGACACCAATACCAGGAAAGCTTCTAGAGCAAATCATTAAACAAACAGTCTGTAAGCACTTAGAAAGGGATGCTGTGATCATGAAAAGTCAACATGGGTTTTTGAAAAGCAAGTCATGTCAAACTAGTCTTATCTCTTTTTTTGATAGAATCACAAGCTTGGTAGATGAAAGAAATATTGTAGCTGTGGCATATCTTGATTTCAGTATGGCCTTTGACAAGGTCCTCCACGATATTCTTGAAAACAAGCTAATAAAATGTGGACTGGACAATGGGTGCTCACCAATGGCTCCTCTTCATCCTGGAGAGAAGTGACCAGTGGGGTGCCACAGGGTTCTGTCCTGGGCCCAGTGCTATTCAACATCTTTATCATTGACTTGGATGAGGGAATAGAGGCCATGCTTATCAAGTTTGCAGATGACACCAAATTAGGAGGGATAGCGAATACCCCAGAGGACAGATATAGAATTCAAAATTATCTTAGCAGATTAGAAAGCTGGGCCAAAACTGACAAAATGAATTTAAACAGGGAGAAATGAAGGCTATTGCACTTAGGCAGAAAAAAATGAAATGCACAGATATAGGATTTGTGTGACACCTGGCTTGATAGCAGTGCATGAGAAAGGGATTTAGGAATCTTAGTGAACCACAAGCTGAACATGAGTCAGCAGTGTGATGTGGCACCCAGAAAAGCCAATGCAATTCTAGGCTGCATCAATAGGAGTATAGTCTCTAGATCGAGGTACGTAGTAGTGCCATGCTATTCTGCTTTGGTCAGACCTCACCTGGAATTCTGTGTCCAGTTCTGGGCACCACAATTCAAGAAGAATGTTAGCAAGCTTGAGCATGTCCAGAGAAGGGTGACCAAAATGGTGAAAGGTCTGGGTGTGGTTAGCCTGGGAAAAGAAGGTTAAGAGGTGACATGATAGTCATGTTTAAATGTCTGAAGGGATGTCATATTTTGTTTTCTGCTGCTTCAGAGACTAGGACCCGGAGCAATGGATTCAAACTACAGGAAAAGAGATTCCACCTAAACGTTAGGAAGAACTTCCTGACAGTAAGCGCTGCCTCAGAGTGTGGTGGAGTCTCCTTCTTTGGAGGTTTTTAAACAGAAATTGGGTAGCCATCTGTTGGGTGTGCTTTGATTATGTGTTCCTGCATGGCAGGGGGTTGGACTTGATGGCCCTCGTGGTCTCTTCCAACTCTATGATTCTACAATTCTATAATGGTGACAATTTTCAATAATGTAGGAGTAAATAAAACTATTAATCCTAAGCGTTACACATCACAAAATATAATACACAGACAGTCTCTTGTGGCAACTGGTTGTGGGAAGCTTTCTTGTTGCCCAATTAATGCCAGCATTGGCTTCATTCCTGCACCAAATTAAAGAATGGATTTTTTTTTTTACTAAAACCTTTGAGGTCTTATTATTTATCAGATTTGTACAACTTAAATGTTTCAATTAGTTTTGTATTTTAATATGTTATTAATCTGTAAATTATGTTTTTCCTATTTAAAATTGTACATTGTTTTTAATTGTTTAAAATATTTTACTGTATGCCTCTTTTAGATCTTTGGATGTAGAGCAGCAAATAAATACTTTATAAAAGAAAAGTGAAAGAATAGCCATGGAACTCACCACCAAAATTCCTTTGATATGAATGAAACAGAACTCTCTGTTGATATTAAAACATGCAACATGCTTTCAGTTCTAGTATTACTGTCAATAAAGTAATATATCTGAAGATTAAGATTGAGAGGGGACATGATAGCCATGTTTAAATATTTGAAGTGATGTCATATTGAGGATGGAGCAAGCTTGTTTTCTGCTGCTCCAGAGACAAGGATACGGAGCAATGGTTTCAAACTACAGGAAAAGAGATTCCACCTAAATATTAGGAAGAACTTTCAGACAGTAAGGGCTGTTCAGAAGTGGAATACACTGCCTGGGAGTGTGGTGGAGTCTCTTTCTTTGGAGGTTTTTAAACAGAGGCTGGATGGCCATCTGTTGGGAATTGTTTGATTGTGTATTCCTGCATGGCAGGGGGTTGGACTGGATGGCTCTTGAGGTCTCTTCCAACTCTATGATTCTGTTCTTCTAAGATGTCCAAGATGGCATTAATTTAGGATTTCCTAAATTTCATGATGATGATGATAGTTTTTTTTTAATTATTGAGTTATTAACAATATGAGTGACATAATGTAATCATTTTTAACAGTCAGACAGTGAGTCAACACACAGGCAAATCCAACCGATTCAGTGGCTCTACTGTGTGTGTGTATGTGCCTTCAAGCTGCCTGTTGACTTACAGTGAGCCTATGAATTTCATAGGGTTTTCTTAGGCAAGGGATACTTACAAGGTGGTTTCACCAGTTGCTTCTGTCTGGTATTTGTTGGCTGTCTCCCATCCAAGTACTAACCAGAGTTGACCCTGCTTAGCTTCCAAAGTAAGATGGGATCTGGTGCCTAGGGTATTTAGTAGGATACTCTACTGTAGTTGGGCCTAACAGAAGATTCAAAGCAAAGTCTAACAAATGAAGAAATACACATACATACACGCACACACTTTTCAAGGCAGACCTCTTGCCTGAGATTCCTTGCTCCAGAAAAGGAGGAGATTGGCCAGGCCCTGAGGTCTAAGAACCCTATCTATTCATACATCAGGAAACTTCCTAGAGAGCCACATAAGAGAGGCAAGGAAAGTAGGGGCCATAGGGAAGTGATAATACATGTGGGATGTCTTAAGTTGAATTCTGGGTACAATCTTCAGTTAAATCAAGAATGGGCAACTTGTAGAATTCCATATATTGTTGGACTGCAATTGCCATCAGTCCTAGTCGGGATAGCTTCATCAAAAGATGATGAAGGCTTCAATTCAGTAACCCACTGCAGTCCAGTACCCTCTGTTCACTGCTGAGTTAAAAGGATTTCCATTGACCAGGCTGGGAAGAAAAGAGAACGCTGACTCTGTATAAGGCTATCTATTTGATAAATGCTTACTCTTTTTACAGTTAAAGAAAAGATCACTCCTTTAAACTTGCTGGAAAAAGAAAACACGTTTTATTATTATATTTTACAATTACACTGAAAAAGGAAGCAGTTGGTTCTTGCAATAAACTGAAAGAGGAGTTCAGTTCACAACAATTGATTTGCTTGTATAAAAAAACCACACACACATAACCAGAGCTTGTTTCCTACTCCACTTTGAATCTGGGATGGCCCCCATTTTCTCTGTCTGAAGCATACAGCTGTTTTCTATTTTGCATCTGAAACTGGCACATCCTTATAAGAACTGTATTACTTCTGTTAGAACAGCACTCTTTGAAGTAACTTGAGCTGAATTATCCAAGTTGCAGGATTCAAGCAATGCCTCCAATTTCCAAAGGCATATAACAATCAGAACTGTTGTAAAGAGGTTAAAGGTCACATTTCATATCCCGTACCACTTCTAATTTGAAATAGTTGTATAAAATTAGAAGCATCGGGGAACAGCGGAGGGGGAAGGGAGTACAACCTGGAGCTCATTACAATTCTGCAAAGAGGGATGAATTCATCAGGGAAGAGGTGAATACATCCTAAGCAGATCCTATTTTTTTCTCACTGGTGGTTTTTTGCTTACCTCTTAATTTACACTACACTCTAAGGAAAACTCAGTGCTATTTACCCTCTCCATGTAACATAGTTCTTGTGAGGGTTGACCTCACTCTCATCAAATGTCTTCAGCTTAAAATGTATAAGACCTGAGGGGGGAGGCATAGCTTGGTGGGAAAGCACATGCTGTACTAAAAGAGGGCCCACATCCAGTTCTTTGCATTTCCAGTTAGAAGGATTAGGTAGCAGATGATGGGATGGGATATGACTTTGGTCTGACTCCCAGGAGAGCCACTGCCAGCAAACTGGCCAAGCACAGTGCAGCCTATGGGCCAGATGGTGCTCCTCAAGGGCCTATTTTGCCCCCATGTTGTTGTTGTTGTTGTTATCATTTATTTATATAGGGCCATCACTGTACATAGTGCTTTTTAAGAAAAAAAATCAGTTCCCTGCCCTTATTCTCACAATCTAATTAAGGAGATTATCAGACGCTGTAAATACGGCGTGACAATGATGCCAGGAGCTCGCTAAAGGGCTTAAATTTCAGACTTTGCCGTCCCCGAGTCATCATGCTCCCGCGCTGCTTCCATTCCCCCCCGCAGTCCTTTTTATTCATGGGCTAAGCCGTGAATAGATTGCCCATTCCGTTTCTGTAATGGAATGATGGGCGAGTGAAAAGGTGCCCCGTGATGCTGGTGCGATGTCAGCGTCAGTGGGAGGTCCATGCCAAACACTTCTGGATGCGATCAGGACATCAAGGTAAGTGATATACTTTTTTGTACCCTCCCTGGGTTACCTGGGTTTTTTAAACTGTGTTTTTGTGCTTGCTGTCACTTTTTTTTCCCTCCAAGATTTTATTTGGATCAATTCGTGAGACTTTTTTTTTTCTGTTTGAATTTCCTGCTTGCTCGTCCTCTGCGAGAACAGCCAGGCTTTCCATTCCAGGAAGTGAATGGGGCTCCATTCGCACTCCATTCACTCCTGGGCTGCCGGGGAAGGGGAGGAGGGAAAGATGCGCTATAAGGTAGGTCTGAAACTTTTTATTAGTATGCTGGGCCGGAGACGGGCGGCAGAGAACATAGCGAGATGGGGTAACTTTTTTTGTCCATTTGATAATCTCCTAAAACATGGCACAAAAGGAAAAGGGAATGGCAACGTGGAAAGGGAAAAAGTCCAGCAGATATTGCTTCTCCTTCGCTCTCTCCAAGGCCATAGCAGAGGCAGTTGGGATGGAGGAAAGGCCCTTCATCTGCCTCTGGGCCTAAGCATGCCCCAGAATATTACAATACCCCTTGGTGTAAAAAAATGGGAGGCCAGACTTTCCCTCCACACTTGGATACCTTTAGGAGTAGTGGGCTTTGGCCTAGTCAAGTGTAGAAGGGGGGGCATGAACCTCCCCAACCAAAAATCAAAGCCAGAAGTGAATGTCCAGTTCCAGTTTTGACTTTTCCCCTTATTTTGACTTCTTCTTTTGCAGGGGTAATACCATGGTGGGTGCTGGGGGGAAATATAGCTTCAGTCCAGCCAAAGTTGCCCACTCCTGCGGTAGACAGTAGCAGGTTAGATCAAGTGTCAGAAACCTATGGGCTTCCAAAAGCTGTTGGATTGTAATTGGGCTGGCTGGGGCTGATAGGAATTAGAATCCAACAATCATCTAGAATTGTTGTTGTTAAATGCTGTTAACTCCAACGTAAGGTAACTCCATGAATGAGAAACCTCCAAGTCACCCTATCACCAACAGCCCTGCTCAGGTCTTGCAGATGCAGGGCCATGGATTCCTTGATGATGATGATAATAATCCTGCCCCTCAACAAAATGAGGGGCTTACAGCGTTGAATCTATGCATCTGGAATGAGGTCTTCCTCTTTCCCTACTGCCTTCTACATTATTAAGCATTATTGTCTTTTTCTAGTGAGTCATGTCTTCTTGTGATATGGCCAAAGTACGACAGTCACAGTTTAACTTCAGTTCCCTGAAGGCCCTGCCAGCATGATCAGTGGCCTGGGATTCTGGGAGCTGAAGTTCAAAATATCCTGGAGAACCAAAGGTTGAGAACCCCTGATCTAGAAGACCACAGATTCCCCATTCTTGGGGCAAATAGATAAATACAGTAGTCTGAACTGGCATAATGCAGTTTCTTGTGTTGTAACCATCCCTAGAGGCTGTTTCCCAAAGGCTACAGGGTAGTATCCAGGCAGTGGTCTGGCTTTCTAACTAGAAAGGAGAGAAAGAGTTTTGAGTTTTAAAGGGGTTTTATGTACAGTATTATCAACATGGAGAACTGAATTCTACTGCCTTTTATTGCCTTTCCTGTTCCCAATATGCTTAGGGTCTGATGAACCAGATGGGACTAGTTTGATGTGTCCATGGAGCCTTCTTCCTATAAAATCTCAAAGCAACATGGAGATCTAAGTCATCATGCCCGCCCACTCATTCTTCCTTCTGTCTGCTTTTTAAAATATTTTTCAGTGATGAAGAGTCCTCTGTTCTCAAAAACTTGCAAAGCATTTTTGTTTTGTTTTTTGTTTTGCTCCTTTTTGGTTGGCCTTCTAAAGGTATTTACCACAATATGGATATTGGAATTTACTTTATCCTGCATCCCAAGTGGTCAGGGTATTGGCACTGAGCCATTTATTATCAGCTATTAAAAATGATAACAAAATGGAACCTCCATCCAAGAGCAGACAGATGTTTTTGCTGCCTGAGTCAAAGAAGTTGGTGTTACCCCCTTCTCCATGCCATATAGAAAAGAGATCTGGATTTGCCTACTGATAAATCTTTCTCCATAACACAGAGGATGGGCCAACATCCGCCAACCTCACCTGAAGGCAGGCTGGTTTAGGGCGTATGCATGCGTGTGCCCATTAACACATAGCACTCTCCTCTGACACTTTGCTGCCACCTCCCAACCTCTGCCACCCGAGACAACCAACCACCTCATTTGGTTGAGTGGCAGGGCAGGCCCTGTCCACATCTTCTGTGGGTGAAGCCTCTGAATCTCAGTGCCATGGCCTCCCAATAGCAGGTGCCAGGAGAAACAGGAAGACTAGCCTCATGATTAGGTCCTCTCAAGCACCAGTTGCTTATTTAATTTGTCACTCTAGTTTCTACTGCCAGGGGTGGGAACAAGGGAGAGGGCTTTCTCAGTGGCTGCTCCCAGACTGTGGAACTCCCTCCCCAAAGAGGCCAGGGTGGCTCCATCTTTGCTTTCCTTCCTGAGGCAGATTAAGACATTTTTAGGCCCCCAGGTTTTTATGAACTAACAAGGGCTGGGCTTGTAAGGCTGTGCAGTGTGGTTTAAAAAAAAATTAAGGGTCTTTTTAAGGCATTTTAATATTTATACTGTTTAATGTTTTTAACTTGTAAAATGTTTAATTCTTTTAAACATTTTATATAGATTGTAAGCCTGAGGGCAGGGAACTGTTAAATTAACCATTTGTAAGCTGCTCTGATAACTTTGTGGCTGAAGAGTGGAGAATAAATGAATGAATGAATACATAATGTGATTTTAACTTTACTGTTTTTAGCTTGTATTGTTTTTATAATTATGTTGTGAGCAGCCTTGAGATCCATTGGTGGGAGAGAGGCAGGATAGAAATGAATAAAATAATAATAAAATAATAGCCCTGAGTACTGTGCCCTTTGGTTTGGCTTGGGATGGTGGGGCGCTATGCTGCTTCGCCTCAGGCAGCAAAAGGTCTGGGGCTGGTCCTACTACCGTATGTCCCGCTTAGTGACTTGGATAAGCTGTATCAGCCATAGTGAGGGACGAAGGGGAACGCTAGCCTGGAAGAGGCCTTCGGACGCCTGATAGGCTCTCGGTGTTAGCGAAGAGAGCCGTGGAAACGGAAGACCGCTGGCCCTTCACGTTGCCTCCTAGCTTTCCCGAAAAGGGGGCTTTGGTTTGAACTAAGGCAGCTCGGTTCCCTCCTCCTCCTCCTCCTCGCAAACACGCGGCGAAAACACCGGCACGTGAGAGCCGACCGGGCCTCTTGGCGCTGCTGTAGCACGTGGCTGGGGGAACCCCGGGAAAGGAAGCCAGTCTCCGGAGGTGGGGTGGGGGAGACGCCTCCAAACAATGGGGGGGGAGGGCAGGCAGGAGGGTCCCCACCGGCAGAGGTCCCCTATCCCGGAGGAAAGGGAGCAGGACTCCCGCTGGGCGAGAGAGGGGGGGAGGGCTGTAGTAGCTGTCGACTCCCGGAGCGCCGATGCCCGAGACCTACCTCCTCGGGTTTCCTTGAGGCGACCCCCGGCCAAAACGCCGCCAAGGCGGAGGTCCTTGGCTGCGCCCGAAACCCTGGCACCTCAGCAGCTGTGGCGCGGAGCCTTGGCAGGGAGGGAAGTTGGGTCTGAGGGGGGCGGTGGGGGCTTCAAAGCCCCTCTTCATCCCGCCCTCCTCCGAGGCGAGAGCCCCGGCTGCCGGCAGCCCCCTTGGAGCGGCGCCCGAAGCGCGGGAGGGAGGGGGAGCCAACGAAGGTGTTTGGGGGCGCCTTCACTTCAGGCGGGACAGGAGGGGATGGGAAGGCACGGAAGAAAGGAGGGCGGCCGGCAGAGCGACGTCCGTCTGCTGGGGAAGGAAAGTCGAGCCTCCTCCCCGCCGTGTTCCCCCCCTTGAGTGTGTCGGGGTGGGGTGGGGTGGGGTGGGGGGAGAGGCGGCGGAGGGCAGGGCGGGGGCTGGCCGGCTGGCTGGCTGGCTGGCTGCTGCTGCCGCCCCACGCGGCGCCCGGGCTTGGCGGCGCCCCCGGCGGGCTCCCCGTGCACTCCGTGCCCCTCTTGTCATGTTTGTGGTTTGGAGCGAGGCGGCGAGTCCGCGCGCCAAGAAAAGCCCGAGCGCCCTCGAGCCCCGCCGCAGAGCCCGGGCAGCGCGCGGGCACCCAGCACCGGCTCCCGGCTAAACTACGCCCAGGCGCGGCTTTGCTCGCAGCTCATTGGAGCCAGCCAGCCAGACTGGGCCAGCGCTGCCAGACCCTCGGCCGGCCAGGCACGGAGCGAGCACAGGCCGGAGAGCCCCCCGACTCAGCCCAGCCCAGCCCAGCCCCGCGCCGCTCGCCACCAGGGGCAGAGTGCGCACCCCCGGGCCAGCCAGGCACCCGGTGGCCGGGCTGACGGGCTCCCTCCCTCTCCTCCTTCCCAGCAGGTGGCTCCGCGTCGCGATGGGCAGAGGGACCGTGCAAATGCTGCTGCTCTTGGGGCTGCTCCACTGGGGCCCCGGCGGGGAGGGCAGGAAGAGCTGGAGGCGGCGCGGACAGCAGCAACAGCACCACCACCACCAACCCGCAGCAGCAGCAGCAGCGACGGCGGCCCGAGAGCGGAGCGAGGCGGCTGGGCAGCCGGTGGAGAGTTTCCCGTTGGACTTTACCGCGGTGGAGGGCAACATGGACAGTTTCATGGCTCAGATCAAGAGCCTGGCGCAGTCGCTCTACCCGTGCTCGGCGCAGAATCTGCACCAGGAGCTGAGGCTCCACTTGCTGCTCAACAGCTCGGTCACCTGCAACGACGGCAGCCCTGCTGGGTGAGTGCAGATTCCAAACCTGTCCCCCTCCCCTTTTTCGCTTCTAGGATCCCCAACCCGGTCAGCCCTCAGCTGCATCACCCCTAGCCCTGGTACACCTCAGGCTCCCAACAACCCACCTCCCTCCCTCCTGTGCCTCTTAGAAAGGGAAGGAGCCTTTTATGAGCTGCCACGGCGTCTTCATTCTCCTTGCTTCTTCCTTTCTTTGCTTCCTCTGTTTGTCTCCCTTCGGATTCTTTTCAGCAGTGCGGTTCTGTGCCCTCCACTGTGCCGAGGAGGGTTTTTTCTTTCTTTTTTCAAGTACAAAGCATATGATCACTGGAAATGGATGAAGCCAGAGTGGTTCACAGTTTACTTTATCCTGCATCCCAAGTGGTCAGGATATTGGCACTGAGCCACTTCCTATCTTTACCTGAGGACAGAGTACTGGCAAAAGGGGAGAGAGGACACTTCTGAATGTAACCGTATCTCATGCTTATGCTGTACCCCATCCCATTAGACTAAAGTTCCTTATGTTCACTACAGTGCTTATATGGTTATTTTGATTGCTCCCCCCCTAATTCAGAGGAGTGCCCTTTCCTCCATAAAATCAGGATTTTTGCAGAATGTAATGGATTCGAATAGTCATTTAAAGCTTCACCTCAGTGTGGAGATTTGTTGTGATTTTAATTCAGCTACCACAGATACACTGCCAACATGATAAGCCTGTTCCTTTGGCCAGAACTCTAGGGATTCTCCAACCAGTTCTAGAGACTCTCTGGCCATGTGTTGAATAACCAGGGATAGCATCTACCCCTTCTTTGTAAAGCACAATTTTTGTTGAGCAGGGATGCTTGAGAAAGCACCAGGACTGTTTACTATTAATCTCATTTGCAACCCTCTCTCTCCCTTTCTCTTCTTGTTGTAAGCATACATAGTACAGTACTTCAAAAGTGTTGAAACAATTCTTCCCATTCAAGCTCTGCTTCCACCATGTGGCCATCACTAAGAGCACAGGCAGTAACAGGTGGAATAACTCTTTCCTGCCTGGAAATACTTAGGAATGCTAGGAATTTGTTTAATGCATTTAGTTTGGAGCAAGATGAAAGCCAGTTCAGCCTGGCTCATGGTCCCCGAGAAGGCCCTTTGATCAGACTCTGTTTGGAGCTCTTCTGACAGCCATCCTGTTTCTTTCTCTTGTTCTTTAACCAAGTATTTTATGTAACTCTCTTGATATTATAATGAGTTGGTGTATCAAAGAGCTTGTGGCTGAATGAGCCAGTCTTCCTAATTAAGTTCATGCTGCCTTCTATTTGTTTTTATTTAGCTACTACCTCAAAGAATCAAAAGGCAGTAGAAGATGGCTGCTATTCCTGGAAGGTAAGCTTGAGTTTTCTTTATTAAAAAAAACTGTTTAAGCAAAGTTCAATCATATTTATGCACTTTTTGTTTTAAATAAAAAGAGAGAGAGATGGTGGAAGGGCTTCCCAGATGCTTTCTTCAAAGACTTGACGCCTCTGTGTGTGTCTGCGCTGGCTGCCTTCTCTGTAACCAATGTCTCCATCCTTTCACTCTAATGACTATGGGTATCTGCCACCTGGAGATTTCTTGGCAAACTATTTATTCACCTAAGTCTAATCAAAACTACCTGCAGTCCTGTCCTTTGCTCAGATGTAAGTTTTACTTGGAAGTACATTCTACTGTATTTAATGGGACTTATGCATAGGTAAATGTGTATGCCAGCTTTCCCCATGTTGGTTCAGAACAATGGGAGTTGTCATCAAACTTATGGGAAGGACACCAAATTGGGGAGAACTATTGCATAGGATATCTATTCCAAACACTATTTCTTGCAATTGTTTACTTGTGTTCTGTAATGTACTCAGTCATGTATTTCCTAGGTTTCATTGCAAACATGTAGTAAGTCTCCAGACAGATTTTGGCCTACTTACGTGTGTTTATTTTCTTCCTTCTCTCTGTGACAGGAAAGTAGCTCAGAGGCTTTTCTGTCCCAAACCTAAAGTCATGTGTTTTGAAATAAGTCTAATTCATTTAAGTGGAACCTTTTTCCAAGTGAAAGCACTTAACGCTGCAACATCAGAATTTTTTGGAAGTGAATGTAGTCACTCTAGCTAAGATTTATTATTATTCTCATAAAAAGGAAATGGGGAGAGGAGAAGAAATTTGGTGGCGCCTTTGAAACTAATTTGAAAAGACTGATGGATTTCTACCCCATCCAACTAAAGCTGGCACCTATGATTATCATAATTATTTTTCAACATTTATTACTAAACTAAGGAAATGCTTTGCACTTTTCAAAAACAATTCAAGGCATCTCAGGTACAGATCCAAGGAATTTTTGTGGGCACTATGAATTTTCAACAGAAGAAGTCTTCTCTAGTCTTTCCTTGTTTTTTCCCCAGGCTGTGAGGCCATGTTCTGGAATAGTTTCTTTCTGACATTTTGCCTGCATCTGTGGCTGGCATCTTCAGAAGATGCCAGCCACAGATGCAGGCAAAACATCAGAAAGAAACTATTCTAGAACACGGCCTCAAAGCCTGGAAAAAAACCAAGGAAAATCTATGGATGCCGGCTGTGAAAGCCTTCAACTTTACATCTTCTCTAGTCTGTTCATGTCAGTCCTAAACACATGTTTCTTAATTCATTGAGGTTCCATATGAATTATAGGCATCTGAGTGAGATGAAAAGGTTGTCTATACCTTGTCAGTCACGTAGTGATGCATATCTTCATCCAGGACCTCTAGTTCTTGCACAGAATTGAGCCAGAATTAGGACCATAACTTAGAAGTAAATCATATTGAATCCAGTTGGAATTATGTCTGTGTAATGGCCACAGTCCAGAGGAATGTATATATTCTACTGTACTGACATATGCAAAACAGGCTCTTTTTTGTTGGCACAACAGCAGCACATAGTGAGGCATGTAGTCAGCTGTTGTTTTGAAAAAGAAGAAAGCAGCCTTGCTTCACCTAGATCACTTCCAGAGTGGCAAGATCAGGATAGACATTTGGCTTGGTGTAAAACCTGAAGGCATTAGGTTTGGAAAACTAGATCTGAGTGTTGGTCTTATGAATATTATTGAGATTTGCAACACCATTACTTTCAAGGCAGATGTTTTCTTGGAAATTGTGTCACCCATGCTCTGAGATCAGCACTGTGCCATTGGTTACTTGTATTTTACAGTGAACAAGGTGTTTTTATTTTGCTGCATTCAGAGATCATATTGTGCAGTGCAATTATTTAGATGTTTCCTCAGAAGTCCTACTGTTTTCAGCTGTGACTACTTCTAGGAAGCTGTGAATAGTGTTGCCATTCTTAAAATTGCAGTCAGATTAGGTCCTATTACTGCATTTTGTTGGATACTGTGCTAGGTGTCCAGCATAAAATGCATCCTAGTCTGTAGACTGATGATGAGTAATAAAATGAGAATTACTGTAAAAAATAAAGATTTGATTAATGCCATTTAGTAGCTGCTCCTCAGATTGTACCTAAAGCAGCACCGGAGGGGATAAAGGCAAAACTGACGTTTTTTGGTTTTTGTTTTGTTTTGTGAATTAGGAGGCTGGTACTGCTTTAACAGAGAGAACTGCAACTCTCGGTATGAAACAATGAGAAGACTTATGAGCTCCAAGGACTGGCCCACGACAAGAACTGGTAATACTTTATTCCTGTCAGCCTGGCACTTACACTGTTTATTGTAAATTGTGCCTACTTCCTGCCTAAATATATAGTTAAAGAAATACGTATTTACTATTGTATGACTCCTCTGTTATTGCTCTCTGGCTTTTCTTCGCAAATGAAGATTCAGGAAGGACTCATCCTGCACTTTCTGCAAGCGTGCTGATGACTGAAAAGACCAATCCGAGAAACAAGTCCAGTTGCAGAAAGCACAGCAGAAGGTCTCTTTGAGTGATGTTTTTGGGTTGTGATTCTTTCTGCATTGTCATTTCTCTTCAAGACTTGTTCGGCGTGAGTTCTCAAATAAGGCTGCAGCATTGTGGACAGTGTGTCTCCATGCCTCCCGATGTGAGGCCAGGGCGGACCATTGTTGGTGATCAGTTTGGCCGAGCCTGAGATGTTGTTTCAGGGAGTCTTTGTATCGCTTTATTGGAGTGCCCCTCTTACGCTGACCCGTGGTGAGTTCACCGTAGAGTAGTATTTTGGGGAGGCGATGGTCCTCCATCCTAGAAACATGCCCTGCCCAGCGCAGCTGTGTTCTCAATATCATGGCCTCAATGCTGGTGATCCCTGCTTGCTCAAGGACAGCAACATTCGTCACATAGTCAATCCAGTGTATATTTAGGATTGTGCATATACAGTGCTGAAGAAAGCGTTTGAGGAGTTGTAGGTGGTGGCGATAGGTGACCCATGTTTCAGACCCGTAAAGGAGAATAGACAGTACAATTAAAACTGCAGTAAGACAGCCCAATCAAATATGTCAAAATTAAAACAACACATGCAGTCAACCACAGAAATCAACAGAAAGGAAGCTTGATGTACTTTGAATAAGAAATCATTTCATTATGTGGTTATTACTAGGGAGGAGCACAGCCCTGTGGCCTTGCAGTCCTTACCTCTGTAAAGGAAGGGATGTAGAGTAGAGCTTCCTCTTAATGTCTGAGGGCACAGGAGGTACCTGTGCGCAGAGGTACACCCTGAAGTATGCAGGTCTTAGCCCCTCCAGCCAGAGTCCTGCCCAGATTTGCCACTGCAAGGGTGGGAAAGTGGGTTTCCCTCCTGATGCTCTGGACTGCAAACCCTATCGGCTCTAGCCAGTGTAGACAATGTTGAGGAATGCTGGGCATTGGAGTCCAGCGGTATCTGGAGAGCTGCACTTTTGCTCACCCTTATGCTACAGTGAGGCCTGTTACAATAAATCAGAAATGCTTTTTGAAATGAAGTGTTAGTATTTTCAGAGCAATTATCTGATTTTGTTGGATGGGATTAGGAATGATGTTGGGGAGCATCACTACAGAATTCTCCATTATGCCTGCAGAGAGCTCAAAGGGTATAGCTTTACTGCTGGTGGTGTTCCTATAGATGGTAACCGAGAAAATTCCAGTCCCAAATGGGCATATTGGGGAGGAAACAAGACAAGGTTTTTTTAAAAAGATACTGCATTACTGAGGAGAAAAAATGGAGATTGTTCTTCCTTCTCGTTGGTATGGGTTGGCAAGTAGATGCAGTCAATCTATCATTTTGCCACTCCTCTCTGTGTATCTTTGTGGAAAAGCAGTGTAAAGATGACAGCGAGGATTATAATCTCATATAGAAATCAGGAGACAAGAACAGTTGTTATATTTATACTGTCTCTTATGGGTCAGGGCAATATATATTTCAGCAGTATTAATGGAAAAAAACCAAACATAATGTTTATTTCAAAAAGAAGAAGCCCATGTCAAATTTCTCCCCTTTTTTGAGTTTTGGGGTGTGTTTTTTTCTTCTTCTTCTTTTGTTGTTGTTGTTTATACTTTGTGATACCATTTTAAATTTTTTCATTCAAAAACATGTGGCACCATCTCTTGAAAGTATCAAGATTTTTTTTATCTTATTTGACCTCAGAAGGAAAGTGGATGAGGGGTTGCTTCTCAGCTAGCCTTTTAATAGTAGTGCTTTCACTAAATTTGACCATAGCCTTGTTAGTATCTTCTCCCCCATCAGTGGATTATAGGCATTGCTGTGGAATTTTAAGGAAGAGACTATTTTGAGGTGTCCACGGAGGACTATGAGGCAGATGCTACCAGAAGGCTGTTCCTGATGGCACTAGTTTCTATGGCTCCAGTGACTTACGTTGTTCAAAAAGGCTGAAGGGAACACTGCTTTATGGATAGATTCACAATATGGCTGAAAGGATCACTGACTCTCCTTGCTTAGCATTTTTATATCACTGCAAGAGCAAGAACTGATTCAAAACTACAGAGAGCTGTTGTGGAAGTTGGGGTCAGGTTTTCATATCAGGCCAAATTTATCACCTTTTACTGCCTAATTTAAGAAGCCATTTTGTCCTAAGGACTCAGAATGTGGATAAAGACTTTCTTCATTCCCTCTAGAATGGCCCTGTGAAAGAAACTGATGGGGCTCCTGTACTGTTAATAACTGTATAGAATTTGTCATTCGGTGCTTGCATAACAAGCTCCATCTGCAGAAATTCTGTTCTGCACAACTATTCTGTTGTGAGGATCTACTCCTTGCTCTACACAACTGTCCTGTTTTTCATTTGTCCACTCCAGTTCCTTCACTTCCTTTAACTGAACCTGCATTCTCTAATTGCCCACCAGCTTTTTGATGTTATTTTGATGTAGTGGTTTGAGTGTTGGACTAGGACTCGGGAGCCAGGGTTCAAATCCCTGTTCAGCTGTGGAAACTGACTGGGTGACCTTGGGCAAGTCACACTCTCTCAGCCTTGGTAAAGATAATGACAGACCTCCTATGCCAAGAAGTTTTGCCAAGTAAACCCTACAGTATTGGTCACTGTAAGTCAGAGTTGACTTGGCATATAACAATAACACTTCCCTGGGAGTAAGCTCCATTAGTTTTAGTTGAACTTGCGTCTGAGTAGAAACCTATAGGATTCTATGGTAGAGTTCTACCTTGTCCTTGCCAATGGGGAGGAGTTGTCTATCTTTAAAATTCCAGGAGAAGGTTGTACATGGATCTTTTTATCTTCCCAGAGTAGATAATTATTAATTAAAATATTAGATTTCAATTTTTCAAACTAGGATTTTTTAAAAAAATGTAATTTACATTAGTGGATCCCAGTTTACCTTTAATTTAACTTTGATGCCGCTGTTTAAAATTGAATACCTTAGGAAAGAATGTATTGTACACAGTGTATTTTTGTAAGTGTTCAGAATTATAAATCTAATATTTAGGTTTATGTCCTGTCTCTGTACATGTAGACACAGAACATCTTCCCATTAGTGTCTATTGCCTTTATGTTAGTGTTGAATGTTCTCTGTATGTTGCTAGAGACTTATTTTACTGTGTGAAGTATGGTGTGTGTGTTGTTCTATCTCTTAGTAGTTTTTGAATTTTTGATTTATAGGTACTGGCATTTTGTCATCACAACCAGAGGAAAACCCACATTGGTGGAATGCGAATATGGTGTAAGTAGGGGGAATGGTTCCGGGAGCAGGGTGGAACACAACTGTGAGAAAGTAAACAAGGACAGGAACCAGAAAGGGAATTTAGTTTACACATAAAGTAAACAAGAGTGGGTTTTGCGAGTTTTAACAAGTAAATGATAGAAGCATGTATTGAATTTGTAGATGCTAAATCTGCTTAATAGTAAGAGGTTTCTGGTTATGATTTTAACACGCCTAAGTGAAAGCACCAATTAACATGAGCAGGAGGACTCCCATCCCCAGTGTGTTTCTTTTTGAGTTTTGTGATAAAGGCTCAGTATTGTATTTGGGTTCAAAAAGGTATCAGAGAACCTTTGGTCTTCTAGATATCTTGGACTATAGCTTGTACAGTCGTTAATCATTGGCCATGCTGGTTGGGGCTTTGGGGAGCTAAAGTCCAACAGTATCTGTAAGGACTGAAGGTTCTCACTCCTGGACTAGACCAATTAATATAAAATAAAGCTATCATTTGTTGTTAATTAAGGCTGTCAGGGCATAGAGTGCATTGCAGTAGTTGATTGAGGCATGCATCACCTTGGCCAGAGCCAACATTTCTAGGAATAGTTGGAGTTGGTGCACTAGCCTAAACTGTGCAAATCCATTCTTGGCCACTGCCTAAGACTGGGCATCCAGGATCAGGAGTACAACCAAATATGAATCTTCATGGGAAGTGTAATCCCATCCTAGACAGTGTAAATCCCAGTTTCAATTGACCCAAGAGTACCTCTATCTTGTTTGAACTAAGCTTCAGTTTGTTTGCCTTCATCCAGTTCATTGCCAAGATCAGACAGTGATCATGAATGTGAACAACTTTATTAGGTTTTGATGGAAAGGAGAGATGAGAGTTGGATGTCATCATTCATCAGCATACTGGCCCAACGTTCCAAACAACCACTCCCAATGGTTTCAGATATGCATTAAATAATATGGAGGAAAAGCTGGAACCCTGAGAAACACTATAAACCAGTGGCCATGATGTTGAGCAGCAGTCGCCACCATCACTTTTTGTAATCCAAGAAGGACTAAAGCCATTATAAAATGGCCTTCAAGTTTCATCACAGACTGGCTGTCCAAAATCATATCATGGTCAATGGTATTGAAAGCTAGTAAAAGGATGGAGCAGAATCAACAGGGACATGCTCTTCCTGTCCTATCCCCATTATTGATTGTCTATCAGGGCTACCAAAGCTGTCTCTTTTCTGTAATGCCTAAGACCAAAATGGAAATAGATCTAAATATTTTGTTTTAATTTGTTGTAAGCTGCCTTGGTGTCCCATGCCAGGAGTTTAAATCAAATGATCATAGTAGTTCCTTTTAGTTATAAGTTGTAAAAATTGGTAGGGCAGAGTAATTGACAGCTTCCATTGTGTTTTTTACATGGAAAGAAACTAAACAGAAAAAAGAAGAAACTAGAGAAAACTGCTCTTTCCACACAAAAATAACATAGAGGCAGACAGATACACTGGGGACTCAGAAGTGCTTAACGTTTCATATGATTGCCATGAGAAACACAATTAGTATGAAAAAAGACTGGTATGTATACATGCCTGGCCTTTTTCATAGTACTGTACTGAAAAAGTGGCTAATCATAGTTCCCCAGTATGTTTACGGTGGCTAACCATTTTCCCCCAGCATGTGATCCAAGATTGTTAAGGGATGTACTTAATCCCCTTCACATGTGTTATACAGTGGAAGATCTAGTGGTTTTTTAAAATGTGACATAGATCAAAACAGAGCAGAAATATAGGTCAGTAAAACAAACTGAGTTTTTCTGGGAGTATCTAGATGGTACCATCAGATCTGAGCGGGTATGGGATCAGTCTTTTTCCATCTCCTTTGGGCTTTATTTTGCCCGACCCTTATCTCACCCCTCCTTACATGTCAGAGAAATATTCGTACTTATGTATGTTTTGTCTCTTGCAGTTTCATCCCGTATTGCTCAAGCGACGTCTGGAGTGGAGCCTCTGCCAAGACTGAGAAAAGTGAGTCCTTCTGACAGGCTCTTGTTGCCAGACAGACATTATGCATTAAGGGGAATATGGCCTGACTTCTCTACAGTTGTGCAAATGAAGAAATGGTTCTTGCCAGTGGGCAGGAAGGAATAATAAATATGTGCTAGATAAAACATCCGGCTTGCAAACCCTGCGTTGTCATGGTTCAGAGCCCCATCACGCAGGGTGTCACAGTACTGGCCTAAGGGGGAATAGCTGCATCCTGATGAGTGTCTGAGGTAACCATTCCATTCAGCTAAACTTCCTCTGCTCCTTGCAGCTAGTACCAAGAATAGAGCTTGAATTTTGCATTTGGTAAGGAAGGACTAAACAGTGCCAGTATTCACAGACTGAATCAAGAGTGTTCATGATGGCCAGGCTTGGCCTTGAGGGACCTCTCCATCCCTAGATCTATCACAGAAAACTGCATGCGGGAGGCCTCATGTGATTCAAAGAAATGTGCTTCTTGATGATGCTGGCATAAATGACCATGAAACATTTTATCTTATCCCTGCCGAATTGAAGAAGGGCTCCTCTATGTATTTTGAAAATGCAGGAATACTAGCATAGCTTGCTGAGTTGTCATGGACCCTCTTGTAATCCTTTTCCAAATTAATGATGCCTCTTCATGATGTTTCTATTAATTAATTAATTAATTAATTGGTTTTTATACCCCACTCTCCAGCCAAAAAGGCTCCCTGAGTGGCTTACAAATTATTAATTTGACATTTCTGTGCCCTCACACTTATGATCTAAATAAAACATGATACACAAAGAAAAGAGAATGGCAGTTGGGGAGGAGATTAAGTCCAACAGATACTGCCCGTTCTCTTTCTCTGAGGCCACACCAGGAGCAGTTGGGATGGATGGAGGCCTTTCATCAGTTGCTGGGCCTAAGTAGCATGGTGCTGTTCCTGGGTGCTGTTCTGTCCCTCAGAGGCCACAGCAATGGCAATTGGTATGGAGCGAGGGCCTTTCATCAGCTGCTAGGTCTAGGCACAATGGAGCTGTGCCTGCCTGTTCTTCTCTGCCTCGAAGACCAAATGCTTCTTTTCCATTTGGTGACATTTTGGATTGCTGCTTACCAGCTAATCATGAATCACTTTGTGAATACTTAAGTATCTGAATAGAGTCTCATCTCATAAGATTGTCCTCAGCTTCAATCAAAGATTTCTAGTCTAGGAAGGACAGTTAAATGGGGGGAAACCAAATTATTTCACTCAATCAGCATTTTTGAAGTGGGCTGAGCAGATCTACTGCCTTGACTTCAGGGACATCAAAAGAGGAAGTCTTTTTTGCATCAAAATTGAGAAGGTGACCAGATTTAGTTCTCCTACATGTATTCCCTTGAGACATAGTTTATCTCGAAATCCATCAGAAATAAGGGATATGGTTTCCCACTCCTCCTGCAAACAGCTGTTCTTTTTCCACCAAGAGCACCAGGGTGGCTGCGTATCTGAGCTGCAGGACCAGCTGGCAAAGTACTGCCTTCGGCCTCATGCATAGCTCAAGAGAGCCGGGATTGGCCTCCTCCACTTTAGGCCAAAAGTGGTTTGTAGGAGTGGAGAAATTGCTGCTCTGAGACCACACGTGACCCCCACTCCCCCGGTTCTTTTTGCAGAATCATAGAGTTGGAAGGGACCACAAGGGCCATTTAGTTCACCCCCTTGCCGTGCAGAAACACACAGCTACAGCACTCCTAAGAGATGCCCATTCAACTGCTGTTTAACAGTCTCCAAAGATGGCAAGTCCACTACCCTCCAAGGCAGTCTTTTCCACTGTTGAAGAGCTCTTACAACAGAAAGATCTTCCAAATGCTTAGGTGGAATCTCTTTTCTTGCAATTTGAATCCTTGGTTCATATTCTAGTCTCTGCAGCACCAGAAAACGAGCTTACTCCATCTTGTTCTTGAAGACAGCTATCATGTCACCTCTTAGGGCTCGTGTACACTGGCACTTAATAAAGGGCCAGCCTGGAGCATTGTGTGAATCCAGTGCAATGGCACATCATTGTCCGCACAGGCCACAGGGTGCCCAGGCATATGATCAACAAGGGGCGCTCTACCCCCTCTTTGTTGATCACATGGGCATCCTGTTCTGACCTTAGCAGAAGCGCTGCCTCTGGCCAGGCTCTCGCAGGGAGCTACTTGGCTTGCGAGGCAGCGGTGGCAGCTCCAGTGGGGATCCATCCCCTTCCCTGTGCTGCTCAGCACATGGTAAGGAAGATGGTGCTGTGTTTGCATGCGGACATTGCATTGCACCAAATTGAACCCGATCCAGCTCTCCAGACAGCAAAAGAACCCAAGGTCATTCCGGAGTTTCTAGGAAACTCCAGAGTTTCCTCCGTGTTTGCAAAGTTGGATTAAGGGCAAAAAATTGTTCCTTCCCAGAAGTAGCCATACATCATCTGGATTGCCAGCAGAGAATTTGGGGTGAGTCCACTTTTTTTTTTTCTTTTGCCAGCATAGGCAAACCATCAGTGTTCTCTTCTCTTAGCTAAACACCCCCAGTTCCCTCAAGTTGTTCCTCATAAGGCTTGGTTTCCAGACCTTTTATCATCTGGGTACTCTCAGCCTCTCCAGGCTCCCCAGAATGCCATCTTTCTGGGTCGGGGGGGGGGATGGGCAAAATGCCTCTTGTGGAAGCGTTCAGGAGTGGTGATTCACCTTTTAAATAAGGTGCCTGGAGCCCTGGCATGTTTTGGCATCAAACACTGCCAAAATGGACCTCTAGCCACTTCTGGATCCTTCATCCCACTTTTGGGCATTTTTGACAGTCCATGCAACCCCCAGCGAGTCCTAGGGGAAGGAAATTGGCTCCTGGAACTGCTGCAGTCCTCCTTCCCCACGCATTGTTTGGTTCTCTTTCCTCTTCCTTTTGTCTTAAAAATAACAGAGGGACTTATGGCACCTTAAAGACTATGCATAATGTTTTACCATAGTAAAGCTGTTTTAGTCTTTAAGGTGCTGCAAGCTTCTTGGTTGTTTTTGCTCTTAACACTGTAGACGTTCTCATCTTTTTCTTTAAGATGGGAGTGGGCCGCTTTTGGCCCTCCAGAGCTCTGGGGTTACAACTCCCATCAGCCTCACCCAGTGTGACTGATGGTAAGGTATTATCAATTTTATGTTTTTAATTCATGTTGTGTTTTTAATTAGGTGGAAATTAATGCTTTTTTAATTTTTGTAAATTGTGATATTTTAGCTGTATTTTTTAATTGTTGTAAGCCACCTTGAGTCTCATCCTGGGAGAAAGGCGGGGTATAAATCTAATAAATAAATAAATAAATAAATAAATGAGTATTGACTCAAAATGGATAAGAACAGCAGTAATTGAATAAATTACAATAGAATAACCAACAATTAACTAGTGGAAAGAAGACCTTTCAGGCCATTGTAGTTTCACTCCATATTATTTATTTGCTACATTGGGCTTGTCTAGACAGGCAGTTTACCCTGGCTTCCCCCCTGCCCCATCTTGGAGCCCGGCATTCCAAACAACACAGGGGCTCTTGCCCTGTTTTGCCTCCGGACAGTCATGATGATGCCTAAGTTAAAGCTTGGGGGAAGACAGGGTAAACCCATTTATAACATTTTAAATTAACTAGCTGGACCCGGCGTACCATACGCCATTAAAACAGTCCCCCCAAAATGCCCAGTCTACCTCATCACAACCCTTTGAGATAGACTGGTGGGGTTAAGTTGCCCCCATGCCGTTGCTCCTGCCCCCCCCCACACCACCCATCCTGCCCCCTCCCCTTCCATGGCGCTGGTCCTGCCCCCCGCCGCTGGTCCTGCCGCCTCCCATGGTGCTGGTCCTGCCCCCGCTGCCCATTCTGCCCCCTCCCATGCTGCTCACCCCCACGCTGCCTGTCCTGCCCCCTCCGACACTGACCATCCAGCCCCCTCCCACGCTGCCCATGTGCTCATCCCCCCTCCCACACTGCCTGTCCCCCTCATGCCGCCCATCCAGCCCTGTCCCATGCCACCAGTCCAGCCCCCTCCCACGCTGCCCATCCTGCTCCCTCCCACGCCAACCATGCACTCGTCCACTTCCCACACTGCCCATCCAGCCCCCTCCTACACCACCCGTCCTGCCCCCTCCCATGCTGCTCGTCCCCCCCAATGCTCGTCCTGCCCCCTCCCACCCCGCTCGTCCCCCCCCGCTCCTCGTCCTGCCCCCTCCCATGCTGCTCCTTCTGTCCCCCATGCTACTCCCTCTCCTGCCATATTTCAGATCTACGTGGTCCTGCCCCCAGTGTGCTGATTGGCTGCTCACCACACCTGTGATTGGTGGTCAGGTCCCTAAGCAGCCAATCAGCACACTGGAAACAGCAACATACCCAAGAGAATTATATATATAGATACCCGGAAAACCCAGCATTATGCGGGAAAACCCAGATGGGTCTGGCACGGGAATGCAGGGCCTGTACCTGCATGCCGGCTTGTATAACCGGCCACCAACACAGCTGGTGTTGCTCTGGAAGGAGGCCCACAACACGTGATCAAGGCCCCCTGCATGTGACCAGCATTGATCACATGCCTGGCTTCAGTGAGTGCAACATGCAATGCCAGGGGAGGTGCCCACTGATACTGGCTAGCATGCACATGCAGTGGCATCTCAGTAACAAGGGGAAATGGGCCTGCTCCAGGGGCAGAATAATCTGGCCAGAAGGTGGTGCATTCTGGTCTAAACAAGCCTATTGTGGTTATGTGCAGTTCCTCAGAGCAAGGGCCATTACAGTGTCCACTTGTATCCTGTTTTGCAAATCTTCAAACTGAGCATACCACAGGGTATGTTTCAATTTTATTTTTTTCTCTGTAAAAATTGAAAGCATGGGTATATATACATTTATCAATCAGAGATTTTCAATGCTATATAGGTTTTATAGACCAGAAATTTTCAATACTTTAAGTGACCAAAATAAAAAAAAAAAGAGGTATTGTTTCATTTTCCTCATATCTCTCATTTTATGCTAAGTAACGGTTCTGGTATATTTAGTGCGTACAACCCCACAGAGACATTACATTTTGAAAATGTGGCTGTTTACTGGGATTTCTCCTCTTTATTTAGAGATAATGCTGGTGGCTTAAGAGTTTCAAGGGAGAAAGTCATTATTTAGGAGGAGGGGCTTCCTCCTTGTTGTTGCTGAAGTTACTCATTTCTATTTTCATTCGTCATCTGCAGTGAAAGCGACTCTTGGTATATTTATTTCCCCCTACTGCATTTCATAGTAAAGTACGCCTCCCATCCATATCCGTGGGGAATATATTTCCAGACTTACTGCAGAAACATGAAACCACGGATAATAGCGAACACTATTATTTTCAATGGAAAATAATAAGAGAGGCTAGCGGGTCTTTCTGGCTGCCGGGGTAGTGCAGCTTCTCCATGGGCCAGTGGCAGTAGGGGTGGGCGGCATCAAGGAGGATTAGATCCTGGATAGGGGCTGGAGGGGAGAAGACAGTCCTTGCTCCTTCGCCCAGGTGCAGCCTCGCCTGGTCAAGGCTGGCTGGGGATGAGGAACCATACCCAGAGGCTGCCTCAAGTTCCTAAGCGTGCCTGGCTGGTACCTCACCTCCTCATTGGTGCACCTTACTGGACACCTGGATGGCATTGCTTCTCCATTGGCTGGTGGCAGCAGCAGGCAGCCAACTACGACAGCAGTGGCCCCACTGCTGCTCACTGGTGGCCACCCAGAGATGGAAGAGCTGTACCATGCCAAGACTGACCTGGGACAAGCTGCCAATCTCTACCCTTCCCTCACCACCCTTTCCAGGCTGGCTGCCTGTCCACCGACCCTTGGGGCATTGGAGCAGCCTCCCCGCTCTACTATCTCCTGTCCCTTCCTGGAGTGCCTTCAGGGAGGTCTCTGCATGGTTAAGGAAGGAAGTGAACTCCTTCATCTGCCCAGAGAGGCGCAGCTAAGCTTTCCACACCTCTCCAAGCAGGGGGAGGAAGTGAACTCTTTAGTTTGGCCACACAGGCTCAGCCAGGCTTGCCGGGCATCTCTTGGAAAGACTGTTTGTCCTTCTTTAGCAGAGAGAGATGCAGCCTGGCTGCCATGATTGTGGATAAGTGAAACCATGGATACTGGTCCCACAGATATTGGGATGGTGTTGTTGTACTGTCCATACAGTATGACCCTGTATCTGTGGGGGATGCATTCCCAGACTTTTTTTGGACGTGGGTAAATGAATCTGTAGGGGCTGTACTATACTCCCTAGTCATTTGATCATTGGACTGCTTATTCCATATTCTACTACAGGTAGTAGTATTTCTCAAAAGAAAGCCATCAGTTTTGCTGTTTTGTAGTTAAAGATGTAACTATAAAAATGTATAAAATCCAGCCTTCCAGTGTGATTTATATCTTAGAGCAGGGCACCAGGTAATGAACAAATGCTTGATATGAGTTATTCTGCCAGATCAGCAGCATTTGCTGGGTTGTTCGGTTTTTATTTCCCATAATTTATCAGTTTTTAACTTTGTTGCTGTTTGCCCTCAAGTCATTTCCGAGTTATGGTGACCCAAAAGTGAACCTATCATGGGGTTTTCTTGGCAAGGTTTGTTTTGGCTGGAGTGGGAGGGCATTGCCAGTGCTCTCCTCTAAGTCTGAGAATGTGTGACTTGCCTAAGGTCACCCAATGGGTTTCCATGGCCAAGCAGGGATGTTTTTTAACTTACCATATGTACTGTAATATGTGTTTTTCAGTGTGTACATCCCCATACCTTCTGTGGAGAAGAATGGGAGGAAATGTGTTAGTTAATCAGTTTACCTTACTGTGAACATTTTTCTGTCCCCTCCTCACCACAACAGATGAATTTGTCTTCATGGGTGCCCTCATCATACAAGAGGTTGTAAAGGAGCTGGTTGGGAAGGGTCTTGGCAATGCCAAGGTGCTGCTGTTGGCAGGAAGCAGGTATGTGCCTGTGTATGAGGCTTGCCTAGGGAGTGTTGCAGGGCATGAGGGGCTGCAGGGATGTACGTTGACTGGTTGGTCATGAGGATGAATTTTACCCCCCATCACCCCCTGTACTCTCGGTGGAAGGAGTGCAGAGATAAAAAGAAGAAATTCTACTGCCATCTAAATGCTTAGCTGTTAGCAGTTATTCATTTTGTCAGAGAATCTTTTATTGTGGTGTACAATGAAGCAATAAAAACAGTAAATACATAAAATATTACAAAATTGAAGCAATAGGAACACCATTAATAAGACTCAGTGTAATTTATACAGCTGTAATAAAAGGACATATTTTACATACTAAAATTCCCAGGCAAATAAAATTACACCCACACACACACCAGTGATATGAAAGTTGGCCGTAGCTGTGGCACTTTTGGGGGTGCATTCCATAGATGGCGGCAACACATGCAAAAGTTCTTCACCACCCCACCCCAATTTCAGTTAGGAAAACATGGAGAAGAGCATTGGATGACAACTGCAAAGCTCAGGGCACATCCAGATTGATGGAAAAGTCCCAGATTTTGGTCCTGTTCTTTCCAATTTTATACTGGCTTAAAATAATAAACCAATCTGGGGAGCTGGTATAAAAAGTTTCTGATCATACCAGCAGTTGACAGAAAATTTTCTGGGATAAACAAAGCACGTATGGACCTCTCAAATAAAATTGGAAAGAACAGGAACAAAACGTGAGGCTTTCTGATATTTTCATCCAGTCTGGATGTACCGTCAGACAGGCATATATGACAGAAGGCAATTCTTCAGGTACCTGAGATCCAAGCCATTTAAGGCTTTATAAATAATCAACAACACTTTGAAATTTTGCCCCCAGATAGACTGGGAGGCAGTATCATTGTTTTGAGAAAAAAGACTTACCTGATTATGATGGCAGAGTCCACCACTGGCTGCTGACATTAAACAGGGTGTGTGCACTTGTACAATAGTGATGGTCCCTGGGAGAGGAGAGTTCCATGTGAGGTGCCACAGATGTCTACAGTTAAAGCTATGATACTGAGCAGGTTTTGTAGAGGGGTGGGATATAAATAATAATAATAATAATAATTATTATCATCTGATTGTTACATTTTAACATGAGGAATCTTCTGTGTGAAGGTTCCCCCCATCCTTTGTCCAGCAGATGGCATAGCTCACTAGTTTAAACCATCTGAACTGGTCTTTTGATTATCTTTTGGTTCTTCCTTCAAGCAACTTAAGTAGAAGGAATTCTAGAGCTGGAATGATTATCATTTATTTATATAGTGCCATTACTGTACATGGTGCTTTATAAGAAAAAGAACAAGAGAAAACAGTTCCCTGCCCTCAGGCTTACAATCTAAAGAAATGGAATGGATATTAAGAGCCATGAAGCCCTCAAGAATAGAAGTCATTAAAATTGTTTCAGTTTTTTAATTCTGTGGCACTCTATTGCATCATATCATTTAACAAACAAGCATGCCGAGAGCAGCCTCACATACCTGGAATATCTTCAGCATAGACAATATGTATTTAGTAAGGAACCTGGATCAAAGTGAAAGCAATCTACCAGAATCTCATAACATAGGGCATTATAGAATGCTCCATGAATTCAGATTTTCAGAATAGGATGCCAGATATTTAGAGCTTCATGGTTATGGTAGCTTCATAGTATTGAATAGTTCTGCAGTTGTGTTGTCCGTGTCACTGAAAAATTGATGTTATCCTTGCAGTGCTGGTGGAACAGGGGTGCTCTTGAATGTGGACCGAGTGGCTGAACAGCTGGAACAGCTGGGATATCCTGGGATTCAGGTCCGTGGCCTTGCAGACTCTGGCTGGTTCTTGGATAATAAACAGTACCGTAGAACAGACTGCATTGATACCATAACCTGCGCCCCCACAGAAGCCATCAGGAGAGGAATTAGGTACTGAAGTATTCTGAGGTCTCCTTTCCCAGAAAGCCTGAAGCTGAGACACTCAGTCTTTCTTTTTGTAACAATGAGGTATCTGCTGCTTTTAGCAAGGTGGGAGTCATGCTGCTTTTCAGATATTCTTGGATGACAAGTCCCACCAGCTCTAGCAAGCATAGTCAGTGGTGAAGAATGCTGGGAGTCACAGTCTGGATGGCTGCATGAATTCTACTCCTGTTTTAGCTGATGAAATTCTACTTGGAAAAGAAACTAGATGTGTGGAACATAGCTATGCAGAGGGTACACACAAGCTACCATGAATATCTTAATGTAGCATAACAAGAATTTCCTTCATGCTAGCTTCCCCAACACCCCCTGCCATGTGCAGCTTTGCTGCCCTCTGCTGCCCATAAATTTTGGAACTTGCACCTGTCATTCCCAGTTGTCCTTTAAATTATAATTAAATAGTTCCAGCATAACATGTTTATATAATTAACTCTTGGTATTGTTTCATTTTTCAGGTATTGGAATGGACTTGTTCCGGAACGCTGCAAAATGCAGTTTAAAGAAGGAGAGGAATGGAATTGTTTCTTTGGCTATAAAATTTATCCCACTCTCCGATGTAAGTATGCAGAGGAGGGTTTTCCATTACCTTTTGATCAGAAATGTGCTCCAAAAAGTTCCTGCTTATAAGCACTAATACTAAAAGTGTCACAATCAGTGAAAGATGTTTCAAGTGGCCTCATCATTATCTGATTAGCTGAACAGTTGAATTTGAATGAATGTGCATATTGGCATAATGTCAGTGTATGTGGTTTTTGTTTGTTTGGTTGGTTGGTTGTTTTTTTGAGACAGCAAACTACACTTACAGTTTCAGAAATAAAAGTTATCTTATTGTTAGAAGAGGTCTTTGCTATTTTTTTTCCATTCCCTATTTTGGAATCAAAATAACTTTAAAGATAAACATATGTGCCCTTACCTTTCTGCTTCACAGATTAAAATGAATGAATGAATGAATATCTTTATGGCAGTCATAGACCAGCACAAGATTAAAATAGTCTAGCACTAACTGATCAGCTAAAGCCAGGGCACACAATCTTTTCAGCCCTGAAGGCCAGATGTGATGCCAGGCTCAAAGGTCACACATACATTCATATATGAATTTGCATGCACCTGCATGTGCACACACGTACACACATACATGTACATCTGCATTTGTGGACACACAGGTACACATTCCAGCAATCTTCTTTCCACCCCTTCCGTCAGCAGTCCTTATATGGATTGCTCTTTCTTTCCTGCTGCCAGCAGCAAGGAAGAGAATGAATGATATGTTTGAAATTGAAACAGGCTGGCAGGGAGATGTTGAAGGGATCAGGGTACCCCTGGTGGAAGCACACCCTGAAATAAAGCTTTAGTTGATTAATGTATCAGCTAAACCAATGATCCAAATGATGATGAAATCTGTTTCTAATTTTTCTCTGTGTAGGTCCTGTTTTTGTGGTTCAGTGGCTCTTTGATGAAGCCCAGCTCACTGTAGACAATGTACATTTGACTGGGCAGCCAGTACAGGAAGGACAGTGGCTTTACATTCAGAACCTGGGCCGTGAGCTGAGGAACACCCTCAAAGATGTGGCGTGAGTCTTGTCTCATCATATGCACATAGCTTAAAGTCTTTCCTGCAAAGAGATGTCTGCTCTTCCAAAAAAAATAAATAAATAAAAAATCCAAATAAACCACATTTAGAGAAATCCTAAACCTCCGTCAACAGGAATATTATTTGTATCACCTTTGAAAAAAGCCTCTCCTGGGAGAATGGGAGAGTGGACATAGCAGAATTGCCACCCGTATGTCTCTTAGAGCAGTGTTATTCAAAGTAGTGGTTCCTGGACCGGTGCCAGTCCCCTAGGCATTGGCTGCTGGTGAGTTTCCAGGAAAATAAAAAACCACACAGTTGTAGTCAATGGGCACAAACATGTTGCCAGTCTCTGGGGCACTGGAAGAAATTAGTTGCCAGTCCCCCACATCGGATAACTTGAGAAGCACTGCCTTAGAGGATATGGGTTTTCTTTTTGTTTTTTTAAATACTGTTTCTTTGGAAAGAAGTCAAATAACTTTTGGGGGAGGGATGGGGAAACCTAGAGCTTGGTGAGGGCTGTGTGTGTCCCCTGAAGTTTGGATGGATGCCTACGTCTGTTCTACTGTCAGGTGTAAAATTAAAGATTGAATACTCATCGACTAGTATGTTCCTTCCATCTTTCTTCACTATTATTCTAACAGAAGTGTTTATAGAACACTCAGAAAAATCAGTTGAGAGAATGAAATTAAACCTCCAGAGACTCAGGGTTTTTTTCTTTTTTTAATGGCATAAGCCAACTGAGAATAGGGCCTCAGAGCAGCTCAGATGTAAACTGCTCCTTTTCCAAGTGCAGTTCAAAGTGCTGGTTATGACCTATAAAGGCCTATATGGATTACATCCAGACTGCCTGAAAGCCTGTATCTTACCATACAATTCTGTCCCAGTTTTATAATCTTCAGGGGAGGGCTTTCTTTCCATCCTACCCCCCCTCAAGGGTCATGTGGTGAGGAAATGAGACAGCCTTCTCAGTCCTGCTCCTAGGTTATGGAACTCCTTCCTGCTGGACACTCAGTTGGCCCCCTCTTCATTTTCTTTTCACTGGCCGGCAAAGGCCTTACTATTTAAACACACATTCAGCCTTTAACTTTATGAGGAAGAAGGATGTGAAATGGGTGTGCTGCTTATGTAATATGGTTTTTATGTGTTTTTAATTGTTTTAAATTAATATCCTAAAAGCAGTGTTTTAATTGGATGGTTTTAATGCTTAAAAAAACTTTTCTACCACATAGGTTTTTAGATATTCTGTTTCTACTACTATTGTAAGCCTCTTTGAGTCCCATTTTGGGAGAAAGGTGGGGTATAAATCAAATAAATAAACCCCATGTCTTCTGCCAGACTCTCATTCCTTATACAGTGCTCAAAAAACATCTAGATACCATGTCCTTTTGTGAGGAATGGCCAAACACTGGGTTCTTATGAAGAAAATATAAAAATATTTTGCTCTCCTGTCAATTTTTTTATGACAACATGGTCTTTTCCCCCCATTTCAGAGCCAGCTTTGCTCCAGCGTGTTTGTCTCATGAGATCATTACACGCAAGTAAGTATTTACAGTGAGTTCTGTTCTTGCTTTGTATCATCTCTACTTAATGAGTCTTAGCACCTAAGAGTACACTAAAGATGACTATTAGCCAGACATACATTTTGAAAATGCACCCCTCCTCCAAAACATGGAGCAGAAGGCAAATTGGGATCTGCTGGTAGATCTCTGACTGATTTAGAGTAGACCTCTAAGGGTTTCCAATTCCCAGTTGTTTACCAATGGCAACAACAAGTAGCGCCCTCAGATAGGCTGCTGAAATGAAGGAAGCATAGCCAGGGGATGGGAGTTAGAATGGAGTTTTTCATGAAAAGACTGAACTGAGTTCTGATATTGAAAACGAATTCTTGGGGCCTGTCTACATTACAGAAATACATAAGTTTGACACCACTTTATCCACCATAGTTCTATCCTATGTAAACTTGGTATTTGTAGTTTGGTGAAGCACTAGAATTCTCTGATAGAAAAGGTTAAATACTTCCTGAAACTATGAATACCAGGATTCCATAGGATACAACTATAGTGGATAAAGTGGTGTCAAACTGCTGTATTTCTGCAGTGTAGACAATCTATTGGTCTGAACACTGTCCTAAGAGGCAGCCAGTTAATTAATTCTGTTGGGATATGTCTGTTTTTACCCTGCTTTGCAACTGACTCCAGTTGGTGCACTTTGGATTTTAGCTTAAAACAACAAAGTAGATGCTAGAAAGCTAAATTCTATGCACCCAAAGCTTGGTAATTAAATATTAAAAGATAATTTGATATATGACTTCTTGCAGAGTCCCCAAAAGTAATTTGTTATTGCTCTCTCCACACTTTTTAAATTTCCAGTAATTCATTACATTATTCTTTGCCTTTGGAGGTTTATCAAAAGAGAGAGGGAGAAGACCTATAATTTTGTTTAAATCCCCTCAAACTCCATCATAATTTTTTAGCTTCTAAAAAGTAACAAGTAAAATGAAGAGTAATTGGTACAGTAAAAAATAATGAAGCCACGGTCAATTCTGTTTCATTTTTAATGTTTTTATTGGATTTTGACAGTATGATTACAAAGAAAGGAATCAGAAAGGAATAAGAGAGAAAAAAAGAAAGAGAAAAGGAAGGGAAATACATAGGATGTGAACAAGGGCTAGGCATATTCATTGACATAAGCTCACCGTATTTTCAAAAATACATTTTCTAGAAATTGAAATCTATATAATACATTTTGAGGCATTGACCTTCCTTTACATTTCACATCACAGGAATGTAATTTAAAAGGACATGTGCATCTACAAATGCCAAATATTTTTCTAATACAAAATTAATACATTATTATATATCCAAACAAAGTGAAATACCGTAACCACTGGACATACCACATCATACACTATAAGAAGGCATTATATTGCCAGGATTTAGTTATCAGAAAGTTTCTTTCTAAGATGACCTGTTGATATCCAGTAACCACAGAATGTCAATTTTTGCTGTACCAAGGATAGTATTAGGTCTAAAAAGAAGATTTTAGATATTGAAGCTAGGGCAATTTTCCATTGGTTAATTTCTTCATCCAAGTATGACTTCATTAACATTAAATTTAGTGCTTTCCAACAAACATTTATAAACTAGACTGGTTGATTGCAGTTTCTCTGAGAATGTGATTGTTCCCAACACATGTGTTTCTGATGCATTCAGAGCTGATGGCCCAGAAGATGTTGCAGTTGTAAATTACTGCCACAGCACGCCCATGGGAAACTGATAGGTAGACTGCAATATTGAAAATGACAAAAATTCTTGGTTTGGACCAATCAGTGGATCCAAATTATAAATTCCACAGTCAATCAGCTTCTTCCATCAAGAGGGTTGTTCCACAATCTTCAAATTAGGATTAATGCACTGAGTTAGTTTAACATGACCATATGGATTAAATTATAACTGGCAAGATACTATGTGCCAAGCCATCCTGGGAGCAGGGATTGCAGGGGGCATTGTCCCTGGTTTTCTGAAATGAACAGAACTGAAGGCAGCAAGTCCTATAAGAGGTGACAAGTAAGTTGATTCCAAAATTGTCCAAGAAGGAGGGTCTGAGTTAGGCCATCTTTGCCAGTTATTTGTAAAAGTCAGGAGACAGGTTTTATGGTACAAACTCAAGTATGGGAAATTAAATCCACCTTCTGAAAATAATAGTTGCATCCTTTTTAGTGAAAAACAGAGTAGTAAAGTAGTAAAAAAGTAGTATTTTTTAAATGTTGTCATTACCCCCCAAAAGTAGTGTGTTAAGTGTTACATTATTCCTTGTAATATGTTACTTCCAAGTTCTTCCCACCCCTGCCCCTGGTATATTGCTGGAGGTCTTATAGACTTTGGGCTCATCTACACAAGCCAGGATATGCCAGCTCCCCTCAAACATGTTGTGGCTGCGGATCAGGCCTGTTCCACCATGCCCTCCACGGAACAAGAAGAAGTTCTGATGGGCATACCAGCCCATCACTGCATCCGCCACCACTGCCATTTCCCTTGCTGTCTTGGAAGGCAAGAAGGGGGCCCACAACATGTGACAAAGGCCCCGTCCCCTACATGTGACCAGCCATGGTCACATGCTGCAGGACTCCCTCCTGCCTTCCGGGAGCATGAGGCAGATCAGCAGCTTCAGTGAAGGCTGGCCTGCTGGGGCATGCTCCTGCTGTCTCCTGGCAGAAATGAATTTAAAGAGGTATTTTAAAAACTTATTGGGCCCTACCCCCATCTTTCCCCAGTCTGAGCCCCATATCTGCTCCAAGGGTGGTGAGGAATGCCTGGGGGCAGAATGGGACAAATGCCGTGTGTCATATGGTCTACAGGGCTCTGAGACAGGGGCAAGAGGGGATATATTGTCTGCCTCGACAAGCCCTTTGACATCCAGAGAACTCATTTAATAGGGCATTTCATAAATATAAATATTAAGCATGAATCACTGGTTACCTGTCTTTTGGAACTTCTTGGCTGTTTAGTAACCAATGTAAACTAGCTTCTCTGCATTAATGGGTTTGATTCTGGAAAGAATGATACACAGTCTACAGCAATGTTGTAAAACTTTCAGGTCCCTGTTTTTTCTATGCTGCATCCCTGTCTCCCACAGCTTCCTGTTCACATCCAGCAGCCTATTCAGTTGTGGCACCTTCACTGTAGACACACTGTGATGTCACTGTGTCTGCATGTAACTCAAGCCCATAGTCTCCATGGGCTCTGTTACTAAGCAGCTGTTCTGCCAAATCATGGTGTTGCTATTTTGGTCCACATGAAAGGCTATCTGTTAATTATCATTAAAAATTGCAGTGATTCTTCATGCACTAAAGTAATTTGTATGGTTTACTTTTACAGCCATTGGACAGATATCCAAGTGAAAGGGACCTCTTTACCTCGCGCTCTGCACTGCTGGGATCGCAGCCTCCATGAGAGCAACAAGAATGGGAAAGCCCCGTTGAAAGGATGCCCAATTCATCTGATTGACAGCTGTCCCTGGCCACACTGTAATCCCTCGTGCCCTACCATCCGGGATCAGTACACAGGACAAGAGATGAATGTCATCCAGTTTCTCATGCATATGGGTTTTGATGTGCAGAAGGTGGCCCAGCAGCAAGGTCTGGAGCCCAGTAAACTTCTGGGTATGCTGAGCAGTGGTAGCTAGGAGAGTTTTGCCATTATGGAGGACTGTGTGTGACTGCGTAAGAAGTGGGAGCCTTTTAGTTCCACTCTCAAAACTTTTCTGCCCTTCGTGCTCACTTTCATCCCATAAGCATCTACTCAGACACACAGGCAAAGGCATGCATGCACACTTCTTGCACAGTTAATATGTTAGGATAAAAGGAACAGGATCTTGCCAACACCATTTCATTGAAATATTACCTCTACTTCAGGGGGAAGTCTCAGCCCAAACAGAACCTCTGTCTGCAATAATTCAGTAATGGTCTGCAGAGAGCTGTAAGTGCATAGAAATGCCAGCGGCAAGAACCCTCTCCAGGCTTAATGGGACTTCATATTTTTACCTTTTCAAAGATGTTTTTCACATCATAGACTTGGAGCAGGAGGAGGGGAGGAAGAGAAGCACTGGATTATTTGTCCAATTAGGAGTTAAGGTATGATTACACAACTTCTTGGAGGCCGGCATCTCGCAGTGTAACATAATGTACAATCCAAGCACACAGGCTACAAAACGGACTTAATCTTATACTCAATTTACTTTTGTATTATTTTATAAAATGATTTTTATTACTTAATTTTTAAAGAAATAAGCAAGAAATATAAGATTAATGATATTGTTTTGTAACATATTTTTTTAAATAATGAAAAAAACACCTTGTGCTATTTTGGCAATGTGAAAATATTTATTTTTAATATGTTAAAGCTATTTATAAGGGCTGACCCAAGATATGCTCACATGTTGTTGTAAAGTTGTAAATACTTCTCCTTTGGAAAGGTTTTTCTTCTGGTCATGTGTGTGTGGAGGAGAGGGTAAGGGTCAGCATTGGCATTGTTATTATAATTTCTATTAGATCCCTATGATACTGTTGCAGTATGCTTTTTGTTATTTGTAAAGCAGGAAAGACAGAAAAGAGGTTGCACCCTTCCTGTTCAACTACCTCCTTGCTATAATAAGACTTTATGCAATGAGTGAGTAACCCAAAAAATCACCTCAGATCATTTCTGCACTTAACCATGGTGTAGCTACTTGGGATGGTTTTGTGATGTGCTAATGTAATTTAGACTCTGAAACTATGACATTACAGTTCTCTTTAGAGAGATGTTAGATGCAGCAGTACCCCTATGCAGGTGTTCACCTTCAATAGGAATACACAAAACAAAATGGCCTATATGTCGAGCACAACCTCCTGCTTCCATCCCGACCACATCATAGATCTTTACTCATTCAGTCCAAAAAAATTAATTTATTAAAAAGCTGCTTGGGACAGCTGGGGGTGCTTTGGGAGTAGAAAACATGCCCTCACATTTATTGCATGCAAAACCCTTGCATAAGGCTACAATACCATGAAGAACTTTCCAGACATGCAAAGTCAACAGTAAATAGTTAATGAGGACTGTTCCAAATCCCAGACTCCATTTACAGAGTTCAAGCATTTTCCATGTATTCTGCCTTAACCATGCTTCCAAGATGCCATTTTTATTGTGCAATCACCTTGCCTCAGTCACAGACATTTGGAGTATGGATAAGGCCCAGAGTACATTTTAAATTGTAATCTGTCTTTGCCCACCACTTCTTTCCCCCCTTTTTTCTTTTCACACACAAAAATACTGTTATGGTGGAAAATACAATATCTGAACAATAATTTCTCCTTGAACACTAGGAACTGTCTGTAGGAACCAACTCACAGCTCATTCAGTCTCTTTGACTTTAGGGACTTCTGATAGTAATGTCAGAAACAGAAAGACCCATATGTGCTTTTAAAATTATGAGACCCCTTGCATCAGATAAGCTCATTTTTGCCAACACTCACCAATCAAGTTTAGGTAACCCAAAATATGTGCCTTGCCTAGAGCAGTTGTTAAGTGTCTTCAAGTTGACTCTGACTGATGGAAGATCCTATTGTAGGTTTTTCTTTGCAAGGTTTATTCAGAGGAGGTTTGCCATTGCCATTTACTCTGAGGGTGACTTGCCTAAGATCACCTAGTAGGTTTCCATGGCTGAGCAGGGATTTGAATCTTGGTCTCCCAGGGTTGTAGTCTAGTGTTAAAAACAACTACACCATGCAGGCTCTCTCCTACAGCAGGAGCACTTACATATTGTAGGAAAAGGGTACAGGAGTTGCCAAGCAGTTCACAAATAAGACTTCAAGTTCTCCCATTCTTAGAGGGGGAACAGGGGACACAAAGGCGGGAGAAAAAAGAACTAAGGTAACTTTCTATGCATTGTCTCAAAGCTATGAAGAAAAATACAGGTGGGTTAGGCATGGAATTGTATCTCCCACATCTGCCACCTCTTGATAGGAGCTGCTCTGTTATAAAAAGTGAGAAATCACTGGCATAGTCCAAGAGGTGAAGCAGGCAGGGATAGCTGGCATCAAACGACAAAGGAAGAAAGAAGTATTTAAACTGCAGAGTTTAGAACTTTATGTTTGAAAAGTAATAGGTTACAGTGACAGGGCTAAATCCGAGTGTTTAATCTTAAATGGAGTAGTCCCATTGATTTATGTAATTTGTTAAATCAACTCTTACATAATTTCCATTGATGCAATGGGTCTTTGCTACTTGGCACTAATGGTTGCATTTAATCTATAGCACCTAAGCCCCCAAATGGCAGTTTCTTAGTGCTACAGTTGCAATGTTTAAAAGCAACTCTTTCCCTTTTCATAAAAGTAACCAAATACTGTAATTACTTTCAGTAACTACCATCTACCTCATTGTCATCACCTCAAAACCCAGGATAGAGCACAAGGCACGGCACAGCCAGCATCTGAACCATGGGATGTTCTTCCTCCGCCATTCAGTAAAGCCAGACCCCCATAACTATAAAAGTGAACATTATTTCATAAGAGAATGATGTCCGATAAGTTATAGTGGCAATGCAATGTAGTAATGCTAAACATTTGTTATTGGGGGAAGGAATTCATAACACCAGTAATTTATAACAACAGGTCACTCCCTGTATCCACAGTATGGGTAACCATGATTTCATTTCACTGTGTTTCGGGGTGGGGAGGTCTCTGTGCATCTGGAGGTCCTCCAGCATGACCCTATGATCAACTTCTCCATGGAAGCCCTCCAGATGCCTAGAGAGGTTCTAGGTTCTCCAGTGCAATTCTGTGGTATTCAATGGCAGTTCCCTATTATCAGTCGTTTCACTTATAAACGGTAAGTCTGGGAATGTATCCCCCGTAGATATTGGGGTGTGTGTGTCTGTAGTTGCTTCCAAGCCCCAGAAGCCCTTAGTTGAATGTATCACAGAAGGGTGGAGCAGCTGAATTGGTATGTAGGGAGAAGTGCAATTGAATACCTTCCTCCAGCAGCTGATGCCATAAGGGGATGAAGGGACTGATATTGGGAGACAGAAATGGTAGGATCAACACCTGACATAAATATAGGGGTGCCAGTTAGACGCTAGTTATTGTTGCGGGGCGTCACAGGACTTCTTGATCCCATATTCGTCCCTCGCTGTTTACATGATTTTTGTCTCTGAACTGGAGATCCTGGGAGATCCCGGAAGCATTGTTTACACGGCATCACGTTCCCATGATATGTATCTTTCCCCACTATATACTACCCGTGTTTTTTTTTAGCTGTCAATCAAGGATGCGATGACTCGTTTTTTCCACAACCTCGGTGACATACTTCCTTTAGAGTTTCCTGCCATGAGCAATGCTATTGGCTGGCACAAATGTTTGTTCAAGCTTCTGCGTTGGGGATGAATGAGCGTTGCATTGGGGATGAGGGGAGGAAGGAGCGATCCGTGCCCAAACCCTTACTGTCCCTTTAAAATGTAAACCCACCATTGAAAGCAAGCTAACGTGGGGAGGAAGGAGCGATCCATGCCCAGACCCTTGCTGTGCTGTCCCTTTAAAATTTAAACCCACCATTGAAAGCAAGCTAGAGCAATCTGTGCCCAGACCCTTGCTGTCCCTTTAAAATTTAAACCCACCATGCAGGGGAGGGACAGGTTGAAGCTGAAGGGTTTGCAGTGTAACAATCCATTGATCAGGGTGACTTAGTGCACAGACACACACACATAAACCTACGTGCAGCTGGAAGGGAAGCCTTTGTTCTCAGCTGGTGAGGCTGAATCTTTTGAATCCATTGAACAGGTGACTGGCCCCTCCTTCTCTGGTCTCTGATCTCTAAGCCCACCCCTGCCAACATCAATTTCCAGTCATCTAGTGCTGAGATATCTTGCCCCAGGCTGTTTAAACGTCCGATTTTCCGAATCCTCCCGTGCCTTTTTTAAAACCCGCCACAAACCGCAGGACAGAAAGTCCCATGGGTTGTGGGAAAAAAGGTGCCCCCCTCCCTAAAAGCTCAGAACCAACCCAATGTAAACTTCCAGGGTTGGACACAAATTCTTCCCACTACATTTTCATCGTGTAAACGGCACCAGGGATTATCTGAGCAGTAGCCTCCTTCTCAGGAGGCTACTCAGAATACAATTGGTTTGGCTCAGCCCTTCTATGAAGCTGAGCATAAGGCCCCCTTTCCCTCTGTTTCTGTCTAACCCCCACTCCACTTAGTCCCTTCTCCTTTTTTCCGTTTTTATAAACACACATTCCTCAGCCAGTCAAGGCTATTGCTATGAACACAATTCATGTACTGAGGGAGTCTTGGGGCAGGTGGTCTACAATCTGACTATAGCTACTGTGAAATGGCCGCTTCATGCACTATCCTGTTCATGCACAGTGACCATTTTTATTTTTTCAGGGTGACAGTTTTTAATTAGGGAACACTTACTGTTGACGGGTGGCTGGGCAGTGGGTTTTCAGTTTTTGTTGCTGCTTCCTGGAGCAGTGTAGCTCATCAGTCTGCAGGAATGGTTGGCCACAGGCCATGACACCCATTCTCCTGCAGACTGCCCTGGTGATAACATTGTTCCAAAGGGAGTTTCCACTGCATCTCCTATTGATCCATTTTCTCTCCAAAAAAGCCCCCTTAGAATTAGTTGTTCCACATGAATTTTGAGGGGAAATAATGGACCAGACAGCTACCTGTTGCAAGGAGCTCCATCACCAGTAATGTCAGCAAAATGTCAAAACAAAACAAACCACTTCCTAGCTGTTTACCAATGGTGAACATCTCCAAAATCACTAGTAAAATTTGCTCCTTCTTTCAACACCCCCTACCCTGAACTGAGCTAAGAGAGTCATAGAAAAAAAGTCGCCTCCACTCACTCTCCTAAATTCATGAAGCAGAGAAGCAATGTGGTAACCATTCTTATATCCAACTTTTTTCATGAGTTTTTCATAAACCTTTTCACATGGATACAAACTCAATTATAACAAGAACAAAAAACTAACAAAATGACACATGGGAGCTAATTATTCAGATTTGGGGTTGTATCCAGCAGCGTGAGCCAGCATGCTATAGCAGTCTGGCTGTTAAACTAGGACTCTGGGAGACCAGGGTTCAAATCACCTCCCCTCAACCATGGAAACCCACTGGGTGACCTTGGGCAAGTCACACTCTCAGACTTAGAGGAATACAAAACCCTCTGAAAAAAAACTTGCCAAGAAAACCCCATGATAGGGTCACCTTAGGGTTGCCATAAGACATTAAGGCAAAAAACAAAAACAAAAAACAGCAGTATTCTAACAGGAGTGGAATAGGCACCAGTGATAGATCAAATTTCCTCTCACCCCAAATTTAAGCACAGACACTCAGATCTAATACAAAATCTTTTTCTAAATAACACTTTCAAGATAAGGAAGAAATGGAGAGATAAATTTATATTGACCCCATCACCACTGATCCCAATTTTATCATTAAGGTAAATTTAACTTATTTAAAGGCTGGGAACAAAAAAGACTATTTAGGCTACTAGACCTTTATACAAAAGGTAAACATAAGTCTACAAAGCAAATTCAAGATCAATTAGCTGCAATTAAATTGATGTGGATCCAAATACATCAGGTGCTCCACTTTATCTCTAGAGCAGACATGAAAATATGCAAATGTGAAATATTAATACAAAATTCCCCAAGAAACATTAAAGGTTTAGTGTCAAAAATCTATAATCTATTGATTGAATCAATCTGAGGGCTTCAAGAAAGCACGGAATACTGATCTACACACAAATGTGGTAAATATTAAATGGAAAACTTTATGGAAAAGTCTTCCAATAAAATATCTTCCCATACTAGAGAACATGCTCTAAAAATAATATATCGTTGGTATCTAGCCCCAGTAAAAATTAGATATATAGACAAACATTCATCTAACAAATGCTGGAAGAATTGTGGGGCACAGGGTACATATTTCCAAATGTGGTGGGAGTGTCCCAGTATTTCTGAATTTTGGAAAAATATATTTTTAAGAATAAGCCAAATTACAAACCAAGCAGTTCCTGTTGAGCCCAAAAGATAACTTCTCTCCATGTTTTGTGACAACTGTGAGGTATTAAATCATAAAGATCTATTAGATTTTTTTTTGTTTTGCTTCAACACTAATAATAGCTCAGAATTGGAAAAAATGGAACACATCTCAATTGAAGCCTGGTATAAAAAAATAAATAAATTGGGAAATAGCACTTATGGAAAAGCTGGCATCTACTGTACAAGATGATAGAAATGACCAATCAGAACTAAACTTCTTTTCAACATGGTTTCCTTTTATTAATTTTATCAATGATAGCCAGGAATTTCCACCTCTTCCATGGTCACATTTGGACCTATGGGGAGATGCTTTAGTTGAATGTAAATTTATTGTTATTTTCTCATGCTGTGAACCTATGAACCAAAGATTTCATATACATCCTGAACTGTTACTGTTGGGGGAAATAATGTGCAATGCCTGGTGAGTTTCTTGTTGTTCTGTTAAAAAAAAGTCCATTATGCCACTATGTCATATTGTTAGTAACTCAATAAAAAGGTTTTTTTAAATTCTTTTACCCCTGCAACCTCCCATACTGCCCCAAATCTGCTATGGGCAGGGATGCTAGAGTGAAAACTGGAGAGGGCTCCTATACCTTTAATGATTGTATAGAAGAGGGAATTTCAGCAGGTGTTGCTTGTCAGCCAGGTAACAAACTGTACCTGCTGAAATTCACTCTTCTACACAGTTGTTAAAAGTACCGGAGCCATCTCCATTCATTATGAACTTGCTTCGCTTTTAGTAATCCTGACCATTGGATCATACCTAGTATTTCCCTAAAATTACTTAAATCAGCTTTCTTATAGTCTAGAATGCTTGGCTTCCCTTTTCTGCTGTATCACAACCTCCAGGAGAACATGAGCACTCCCAGCTAAGGATCTCACCACTTCCACTCCATTAACCAGGTCATCACTGTTGATTAGAATCAAATCTAAAATAGCTGATCCCCTCATTCCCTCTTCCACGTTCTGGACAATGAGATTGTCTGCAAGGCAAGCAAGGAATTTATTGGACCTTATATTCTTGACAGAGTTTGACTTTCAACAAATATCACAATAGTTAAAATTCCCCATTATTACTACATCTCTCCTGTCTGAATGTGTGGTCATCTGTTCCAGGAAGGCTTCATCCAAGTCTTCAGGCTGGCGTGAGAGTCTGTAGTAGACCCCCACAATGACATCCCTGCTTCTCTCCCCCTTAATTTTTACCCAGATGCTCTCAACCAGACTTCCAGGATTTAAGTCATGGATCTCTTCACAAGTGTAAATGTCCTGGACATATAATGCTACTCCTCCCCCTTTCCTATTTAGCCTATTTCTCTGAAACTGGTTATGCCCCTCTATTACTTCATTCTAATCATGAGACTCATCCCACCAGGTTTCAGTGATGCCTATTATATCATATTTGCCCTGTCATGTTAAGAGTTCAAGTTCATCTTGTTTATTTCCCATGCTCTGCACATTAGTGCAGAAACATCTAAGACCATGGGCCATTCCCCCTAGCTGCTTATTTAAGTTTTTTTCCCTCCCACTGTTGGGTTATTGTCCTGTTTGCCCAGTTCCCTTTATAACAACCAGGCTATTATCTCCAACACTTGATGAACTCCTGTCCTTGAGAATACAGTCTCTCTCCCTAACATAATTCAGTTTAAAGCCCTCTTGTTCAGGTTTGTGAGACTCTTAATAAAGACATTCCTGCCAACTACTGTGAGGTACAACCCAGCACTTGCCAGAAGTCCATCTTCATGAAACCACAGACCATGGTTCGAGAAGCCAAATTGTTCCTGGTGACACCATCTACCAAGTCAGTTGTTCACCTCTGCTATTCCTCTCTCTCTGCCTGGGTTCTGTCCTTCAACTGGGAGGAGAAGCAAAATGATAACTTTGCACAAAGGTCCTTCAACTTCCTCCCCAGAATCTCATAATTCCTTGTGAAGGCTATCCCTTACAGTGTCATTGGTTTCCACGTGGACCAAAAGGAAGAGGTAACAGTCAGTGGGCTTGGTGAGTCTTGTCAGTTTCTCTGTTACATCATAGATTTTTGCCCCTGGGAGACAGCACACCTCTTGAAACATCCTGTCAGGCCTGCAAACTACTGCTTTTGATCCCCTCAACCGGGAATCCCTTATCACCACCACACGTATCCTCTGGGGACTAGCAGGGGCCATTCCATGAATCTTCCAAGGTCATCTGCATGTTCTCTGAGGACTGCCACTGCTGCTCTTCTTCTTGTTTCTCGTCTTCACTGATAAGAGAGCTTTGAATCAATTCTGTAGCTCCAAACTCAAAGAATAATTCCTGGTCCTTCTACTTCTATGTGTCACATTCCTCCAAATGTCTACCTCCTACATTTGAGAGTTCCAGCAATGGCCTACAGGCCTCCCCCTCAAGGCTATCCTTCTAAACACCAAACAAAGTTCCTGTTGGCCTTACCTGTTCACCAAGCTTCAGGGACTAGGCCTGCAGCTATATAGAGAGCTAGTGGCTGCTAGCTCCTCCCCCAAGCAAGTCTCTGACTCACTTCCTCTCAGCAGATGCCCCGCCCTCCTGAGACCATGTGCTCAGGCAGAGGACCTGGCCCTATACATGAAAGAATAATAGAACGCTAACGATCACACAACTAGCCTCCACCCAGCTCATACAGATATTCAGACTTAACCCAAAAGATACAAGGTCACCAAAACACAATAGGACAATAGAAGACTAATGAGCACAAGTATGTTGGAGTGGGACAGGGAGACCTGTTTTTTTAAAAAAGGATGACAATTTCTGTATGGGGCAGGTTCTTTGGCATTGAGGACAACTCAAAAGGGATTTGTGGAGGTTAAGGGGACATTTTATTTTCAGAGAACAATTCATGACTTGTTCTGAAGTACAGCGTGTACCTCTTTCAATGGAAGAGATTGCTAAGTTCAGTGACAAACAACACCTGGCATGTCTAGTTAACCTCAAAAGTTTAAGAATGAGTCAGCCCTTCATAAACAGAGGATCTTAAAATAGTGGATTTGAGAATATGTTTGAAGGGTTTTTCTTTTAATTTTATATTTGGAACTCTGAACCTTTAAGGAATATTACAGTTACACAGAGAAAGTCCCAGGCATTTTGGTGCTTGAGTTAGAAAATACAGATGACAGCCCTTACAATGGCAAAAGTATAATAAAAATCCAAATAATTGACCATTTCCTGTCTTTTAATTGTACCACAAAATATACTAGCTGGAGTGGGCTGCCTCAACTTAATATAGAGGTGGGCAAATACCCAAATTGTAAGGCTGTACACAACCCTCACTAGCCCTCAGAGGATTGTACACACTTACTGTGTCCCCACCTACCTTTTAATTTTTTTTCATTCAAAATTCTTCATTGTTCCCTCTAGAGTGTGTAGGGACAATCTGCCACACTTTTTGCCATCTGAGCTGGTTTAGACCTAGAGACTTCGTGCACTCTGAGGAAAGCTGCAAACAGCAGGAACGTTCCATCTTTCCTGCTACCTTCCCACATGATGTCGGCATCCTTCCGGCATCCTTTCATTCCCGTCCCATGGGGGACTGAGCTAAAACCGTGCCTTTTTGCAAACAGGTTTTTCTGGTTAGCAAAAATGCATGGTTTTACCTCGGTCCCTTATGGGACTGGAATGAAAAAGAAATGCCATGTGGGAAGGCAACAGGAAAGACAGGACATTCCTGCTGCTTTGCCACCTTTCCTTGGGGTGCGATAAGACTACTAGAAGTCTCTTGCAAATCAGGAAATAAACTGAAAGTCGCATCCAGATTTGAAGGGGGGAGTTCCTCCAAGTCTAAAACAGATGGGGGGTGGGTGGGAAAACATGGCAAAATTGCCCACTTCCCCTCCTAGAGCAGTGCTACTTAAAGTGGGTCACTTGAACGTTACATCACTTTTTACTTAGGGCTTGTCTATACAGTGAAAGTAATACGAACGGCATACAAATGGAAGGGGATCCATTCATATGGACATTCGCACAAATATGTGTCATTAGGATGGGGGGCAGCGAAATCCACTGGAAAGTCTGTGTGCGTCGTGTCCAGGGCTTTGTATGGATTTTTTAAAAAGCTCTGTATGACATGCGAATGTGCGATAGTTTGAACACTTGCATTCACACAGATATGAACAGGCAGCATAATCTGATTGGCTGGACAAGGATGGGGGTGGAGCTAGCAAAGAGGGAAAGCGCCTGCAGCCACCATGTCCAATTTTCAGCTAAGCGAGGGTCTGGTAAGTAGATCAAACAGTGATCTTATACTCTTTCTTTCTTTCTTTGTAAATATGAACTATCGCTTGTGCGCACTATGGAAACTTTTTTTTAAAATTTGGCAGCAGCAGATTTAAAATTGTGAGTAAATCACTTGTGGCTGCCATCATGGCTAGGGGTCATGCAGAGTTTAGGGGAGTTCTTTTGACCATGAAGCAGGTTGCATCATTGTGAATGCCTGTTTTTTTGTACATGTTCGTACCCACCCCCCCTGTATAGACGAGAGCTTAATGTAACTTTGTGTATACTTAGCTAAGTAGCAGGGGCCCTAAGAAACTGTTAGTGAATTATGAGGATGTGTATTGGGACACCGTCAAAAGTGCCTGATGTGCATTAAGACTGATGAGCCTCAGTGCACAATATGCATGGTGCATGATGTACATTACTGTGCAATGAGCATCAGTGCACGGTGTACATTGGGCACTTTGCTGGCTGTGCTACATAGTAATGTAACAACAGTCCTCTACTGGATAAGGACATTAGAAAATTGACCAGTTCTAATTCCCACATGTGAAAGTTCTCTTATGAAGATGTAACTCTCATTCAGGATTCCAGCCATGGTTTATGGACCAGTGCCAGTCCCCAAGTCATCTGCTGATAGGCATAAATATGGTACCAGTCCCTGGCACACTGGAGAAAAAAAAGATGCCAGTCCCCTACATCAGATAGCTTTAGAAGCACTGTCCTAGAAGGCATAGGGAACATTTTGATTTTTTTAAAAATATTTGCGGGTGAGGCCCTTGTGGGCCTCAAAAATGGCACCGAGGGCCACATATAGCCAACAGGCTGCGCCTTCCCCACAAGGGTCCTAATAGAAGGGGCAGTCTTGCAATCACATTTTCTAACTTACCATAAAGTTTAGAATGTTACCTTCAAAAATGTGTGCAGAAATGTTTGGGATGCAAGAAAAGTTTGTGAGCTAAGTATTTGGAGATCTTTTGGTGAGTTGAATTCATTAAAAAAAATAATTTATAGAAGTGGTAACTGCAATAAGTGCTATGGTGCAAAGTTCTTTCCACAATGCTAGCTTTCAGTATCCCTTTCTTCAAATTAAAATCGTCATCGTCAACTTCCTTATCCTCATTTTCCCCATGCCACAGCTTCTGAATTTGAAACAGCATGAACATCTTTCTTCTACATTTTGGAACGGGAAGATACCCTAGAAACAGCTGTCATTGTTACTGTTCTAATGATACAGTAAATAGCCAAGGCTTAAAAATAACCAGGAAACCTAGTCTGCAGCCAAAAACACGAATACAGTCAGCCCTCAGTATCTGCTGGGGCTTGGTTCCAAAAACCCCTGTGAATACCAAAATCTGTAGATGCTCAAGTCCCATTATATACAATGACACATAAACTGGCAAACAGCAAGGTTTGCTCTTTGGAAGCCCCTCCCCTAATATTTTCAAACCATGGTTATTTGAATCCATAGATGCAGAACCCATGGATAAGGAGGGCCAACTGTAATTTATTTATTTTGTCTATGCAGCATTGCTAGGTAAATGCTGTGAGGAAAAAAAAGAGGGGAGAGTGCTCTGCCAGACTGCTGTGCAAGATTATCTCCAGGCTTCATGGCTCAGAGGGCAATTTCACAGACCTCCCATGTTTGCCTGGGGCAGAACTAAGCTGATATTGTCATCAGATCATCCCCACTCCAAGCAGAATGCCAGTGTGCATTTCCTATACTGCACCTTTGGGCCAGTAGTACCTTTAGGACACAATCTTATACTACCACAGTTATGCCATGATATTTGGAAGGCAAAGAGTTTATTTCCACCAACTAAACACCAGGCATGTGATGTTAACAGAGTGGCCAAAAATAGGGAATACTGTGGGCAGGGCAGGGCAGGGCAGGGCATAGCTATGCTTAGATCCTGAGCCTCCTCTTTTTACCATGACACATGTACAACTTTATATCAAGTCTGGAACTGGTGTAAGTAATGTCCCTCCTATTGAAGTCAATAGTGGGGGTGTGTGTAAAAATGTGTTCCATCTACTTCTGCACCGCTCAGAGTGTGGTATAACTCAATGTCCAACAACAGAACATCTCAAACAGCATATCAACACACTAGCAGACTACATCAAATGACATGGGTTTCCCTCTGCCCTCATGTCACACAATTCGAGAGTTCACTTGCCTTGGGGCTCTTGGCAAACTCCACTGGACCGAACCCAGGTGCTAGGACAGAGCACCCACTTACACACAGGTAAGCAAGTGATGATGGCAGCCTTGCGGAAAGTATAACTCCTATGACTGTCTGCCTTGTTCCACTGTCCCGTTTTTTTAACCATATGTGAACGTTGTGTTTTGTCTAAAATGTAGTGTTCTAATACCTACCCACCTCGCAACAGCACAGAGGCACTTACGTTAACTAAGTCCAGGTTCGCCACTCCAGTCACTGCCACTGCTGGTCAAATGTGTAGTAGCATACTTGCCTCACAGGATGCATGAAGCAGAAAAGGCTCAAGAGTTTCACAAATTCTCTTAAGCAGAGGGAGAAATATGTTCTCGATCACAATGTTCCCCTCACAACCCTGACCAATGGTGGGGGAGAAACTAAAGCATGAGCACTGTAAGAGTAGCACTTCAGATGACATTACTCCTTCTCACAAGATGCAATCTATTGCTTGTTTACCTCTCTCTGTGCCTCCCCCTTGCTCTCAACACATATTTCCCAAAAGTTCAGGATACAGGCTGTACCCTATTCCATGCAGACCATGACAAAGAGTCACACAATGACCAGCAACAGACCAGGACATTTCTGTCTGTTCTTCTGCTTACGCCATGCAGACCCCTGTACCTTTGCATGCTCCATAAAAGTCATGTAACACATCAAGGGCTTCTTAAGAAGATGATTGTACATCAGGGACACTACAGCTACTCTCCTGACCCCTGCTATTGAGCCACTGTCCAATACACAGAAGTCCTAATGCATACCCTCCAACTATCCCAGTTTGTCTGGAACAGCCCCAATTAATCCTCTGTTGTTCCAATTTTTCAGCTGTTTTTAAAATGTCCCATTTCCCCCTCCCTCCTTCCACTTTCCCCCTTTTTCCTCAGCTTACTTCAATTGCTCTGTGGGCAACAAGGGCAGCATCATCGGCGAAGAGCAGCTCACGGACTAGATAGTTTAGAGTCTTGTGAGCCCTCAGACAGCTTAAGTTAAACAAGCTACCATCAGTACGGTAACGCCTAACATCCTGCTTTGCAACAGCTGCAGAGCTGTTTGGGCTAGAAGTCAACCTGAAGAAAACAGAAGTTCATTACCAGCCTGCACCACAGGATGAACACCACCATCCCCACATTGCCGTCGGCAAATCTGTGCTCAAGTCCGTTCAGCAGTTCACCTACCTGGGAAGCATCATCTCCTCAGATGCCAAGATTGACAAAGAGATCAATCACAGATTAGCAAAGGCATATAGTGCATTTGGAAGACTTCACAAAAGAGCAATAAACACCTGAGGCAAAGCACAAAAATCAGTGTGTATAGAGCCATTGTACTGTCTATCCTCCTTTATGGATCTGAAACATGGGTCACCTATCGCCACCACCTACGACTCCTCAAGCGCTTTCATCAGCGCTGTCTACGTACAATCCTAAATATACACTGGACTGACTATGTGACGAATGTTGCTGTCCTTGAGCAAGCAGGGATCACCAACATTGAGGCCATGATATTGAGAACGCAGCTGCGCTGGGCAGGGCACGTTTCTAGGATGGAGGATAATAATAATAATAATAAAATTTATTTATACCCCGCCCCTCTGTTAAAACAATCGGGGCGGCTTACAAAATTTAAAATACAATACAAATAAAATCCCTAAACACCCCCACTCCCACCCTCCCCCTTTGGGAGGACCATCGCCTCCCAAAAATACTACTCTATGGTGAACTCGCCACGGGTCAGCGTAAGAGGGGCGCTCCAAAAAAGTGATACAAAGACTCCCTGAAACAACATCTCAGGCTTGGCCAAATTGATCACCAACAGTGGTCCGCCCTGGCCTCACATCGGGAGGCATGGAGACGCACTATCCATAATACTGCAGCCTTATTTGAGAACTCACACCGAACAAGTCTTGAAGAGAAACGACAACGCAGAAAGAATCACAACCCAAAAACATCACCCAAGGAGACCTTCTGCTGTGCTTTTTGCAACTGGACTTGTTTATCTTGGATTGGCCTTTTTAGTCATCAGCGCGCTTGTAGAAAGCATGGGATGAGTCCTTCCTGAATCTTCGTTTGCGAAGAAAAGCCAGAGAGACTTCAATTGCTATAAATTGAGTTCAAAGTGCACCAAGTAGTTTGCACAAAGGGCTTGTCTACATTGGCAAAACAACAGACAAACAAACCCATACTCACCTCAAATTCACTGTACAGTTGTCACATGATGTTTGTGACAATTCATAGCTTCATTGGGGGTTTTCCAGGAAAATCCAGGTCTAAAAGGTTAACAGTTTGCTCTGCATTTCAGGGGGATACCCAGATTATTGGCTGTGTGGTGGCTGCAGATTGACTTCAGTGCAAAGCCAGAGGCAGGTCTTCCAATGGAAAGGACTCTGTTCTGCTGGCATGCAGATATGCTGACATTTTAAAACAATTTTTTTTAATTTTGCCCATATCTGTATAAGCATATCTCCACTTATCCAGCAATACAGTAGTCTGAGACAATGTGTATTTGCATGCACAAGTAAATGGACCCCACCCCCTGGAGCAGCCTGGCCATGTGGCTGGAAATCAATCAATCTGGCTTTTCTTCGCAAACGAAGATTCAGGAAGGACTCATCCCGCGCTTTCTGCAAGCGCGCTGATGACTAAAAAGGCCAATCCGAGATAAACAAGTCGGGTTGCAAAAAGCACAGCAGAAGGTCTCCTTGGGTGATGTTTTTGGGTTGTGATTCTTTCTGCGTTGTCGTTTCTCTTCAAGACTTGTTCGTCGTGAGTTCTCAAATAAGGCTGCAGCATTGTGGATAGTGCGTCTCCATGCCTCCCGATGTGAGGCCAGGGCGGACCACTGTTGGTGATCAATTTGGCCAAGCCTGAGATGTTGTTTCAGGGAGTCTTTGTATCGCTTTTTTGGAGCGCCCCTCTTACGCTGACCCGTGGTGAGTTCACCGTAGAGTAGTATTTTTGGGAGGCGATGGTCCTCCATCCTAGAAACGTGCCCTACCCAGCGCAGCTGTGTTCTCAATATCATGGCCTCAATGCTGGTGATCCCTGCTTGCTCAAGGATAGCAACATTCGTCACATAGTCAGTCCAGTGTATATTTAGGATTGTGCGTAGACAGCGCTGATGAAAGCGCTCGAGGAGTCGTAGGTGGTGGCGATAGGTGACCCATGTTTCAGATCCATAAAGGAGGATAGACAGTACGATGGCTCTATACACACTGATTTTTGTGCTTTGCCTCAGGTGTTTATTGCTCCAGACTCTTTTGTGAAGTCTTCCAAATGCACTATATGCCTTTGCTAATCTGTGATCGATCTCTTTGTCAATCTTGGCATCTGAGGAGATGATGCTTCCCAGGTAGGTGAACTGCTGAACGGACTTGAGCACTGATTTGCCGACGGCAATGTGGGGATGGTGGTGTTCGTCCTGTGGTGCAGGCTGGTAAAGAACTTCTGTTTTCTTCAGGTTGACTTCTAGCCCAAACAGCTCTGCAGCTGTTGCAAAGCAGGATGTTAGGCGCTGCAGAGCTGCTTCTGTGTGGGCAACAAGGGCAGCATCATCGGCGAAGAGCAGCTCACGGACTAGATAGTTTAGAGTCTTAGTGTGAGCCCTCAGACGGCTTAAGTTAAACAAGCTACCATCAGTACGGTAGCGTATATAGATGCCGTCGTCTTCTTCAAGCTCTGCCATAGCCCTTTGGAGCATCGTGCTAAAGAAGATCGTAAATAAAGTTGGTGCAAGAACACAACCTTGCTTCACTCCATTAGTTATTAGAAAGGGCTCTGAAAGAGCATCGCCATATCTGACTTGACCACGCTGTCCCTCGTGTAGCAAGATAATCATTTTAAGGAATTTGGGGGGACATCCTAGTCTTTCCAGGATCTGCCACAGACCTTTTCTACTTACAGTGTCAAAGGCTTTGGTGAGGTCGACAAATGTTACATAGAGACCCTTGTTCTGCTCCCTACATTTTTCTTGCAGTTGCCTAAGGGCAAATACCATGTCTGTAGTGCTCCTATTGGCTCTGAAGCCACATTGGCTTTCAGGGAGAAGTTCTTCTGCAATAGCAGGAACTAACCTGTTCAGGAGTATCCTTGCAAGGATTTTTCCAGCAATAGAGAGCAGTGTTATGCCTCGATAGTTTGAGCAATCGGATTTTGCTCCTTTTTTCTTGTACAGGGTGATGATGACTGCATCTTGGAGGTCTGATGGCAGTTCCCCTTTTTCCCAGCAATTCACAAGGAATTCGTGAAATTTTTCGTGGAGTGCATGACCTCCGTGTTTCCAAACTTCAGGTGGGATTCCATCAATCCCAGCTGCCTTGCCGTTTTTCATCTGCTGTATGGCCTTAAGGGTCTCTTCCAAAGTGGGAGCTATGTCCAATTCATTTTTCATTGGTTTTTGTATCATATATTGGATAGCTGAGGCTTGGACTACTCGGTTGGCGCTAAAGAGACTTTGAAAATGTTCAGCCCAACGATTTAGGATGGAGGCTTTATCAGTAATTAATGTTTGACCATCTGTACTGTATAAGGAGCTTTGGACCTGATAAGTAGGTCCAAACACTGCTTTAAGAGCTTCATAAAATCCTCTATGATCACCCAGATCTGCACAGCATTGTGTCTTTTCTGCTATATTGATCCACCACTTGTTCTGCATGTCTCGGAGTTTTTGTTGTAGTTTGCTACATGTGAGGCGGAAAGCTGCTTTTCTTACATGACAGGTTGGCTGGGCGAGGTATGCCTGGTGAGCAGCTCTCTTCCTTGCCAACAGCTCCTGGATCTCTTGGTTGTTTTCATCAAACCAGTCTTGATTTTTCTTGTGGGAGAAGCCAAGGGATTCTTCTGCAGACTGGAGGATACTGTTTTTGATATGTTGCCAAAGCACTGTAGGAGAAGGATCTGTAGGATGGTCTTCAAGTTTCGTTTGTAGATTTGCCTGGAAGTTGTCTCTCATGGTAGCTTGTTGAAGATTGTTGACTTGGAGTCTCTTCTTTAAGATGCCACCCCTCTTAGGTTTGAACTTAAGATGAAGATTTAGTTTACATCTGACAAGGCGATGATCTGTTTGGCATTCTGCACTGGGCATCACTCGTGTATGACGGACATCACGAATGTCTCTCTGACGGACTAGAACGTAGTCAATGAGGTGCCAATGTTTGGATCGGGGATGCATCCAGGTTGTCTTCAAGCTATCTTTCTGCTGAAAGATTGTGTTTGTAATAGTCAGCAGTTGTTCTGCACAGAACTCTAGCAGGAGGCGTCCGTTATCATTGCAATTTCCAACACCATGCTTGCCTAAGACACCTTTCCAGGCTTCGGAGTTCTTTCCTACTCTGGCATTGAAGTCACCAAGGATAATAATTTTATCTTCTACAGGGACTTTTTGTATGAGTTGGCGTAGGTCTGTGTAGAATTTGTCTTTCTCTACAGGGTCGGCTTGCATAGTTGGGGCATATATACTAAAGAGAACAACATGTGGGAGGCGTAAGGAAACAATGCGATCAGAGTGTCCTGTTGGCAAGGTTTCGAGTTTGGAGGCAATGGAGTTTTTAATCATAAAGCCTACTCCTGAAAGATGTTTTTCGGTTTTGGGTTTGCCAGACCAGTAAAGTGTGTAGCCGGCGCCATGTTCTTTAAGGCTGCCTTCCTCATGGAAGCGAACTTCACTAAGAGCAGCGATGTCAATATTAAGCCGTGATAGTTCAAGGGCTATTAGGGCAGAACGATGCTCAGGCCGTCCACTATCTTCAGAGTCTTGCATGGTTCTGATGTTCCAGCATGCAAGTGTCAGTTTATTTACACCTTTGGAGGCCGGTGTGTGCCTTTGTTTCTTTGCCTTGGTTTGACCGCATCAGAAGATTCCCGTTGGCCGCGGCTAGCCAACCAGGTAGTTGGGGATGAGCTTTCTTTAGGCCACCTTTTCTAGGCCCCTCTCCATATGGAGCAAGCAGTGCTCTCCTTAAAAAAGGCTGCTTGGTCGTTCAGAATGCTGCCGAACAAGACTGTCATCTCCCGGGTCAGGCTTGAGCGACCAATGTCCTGAACCGCCTGCATGCAGGGTTGGGGCTGCGGCTTCCAGTGCATCTTTACACCTGCCGGTTTCGTCCCTCGCCAGTCGCTACAGGGCTTTTTTGGAAATGGATTTGTCCTTCGAGCCTGTGCAATGGATTTTTCTGGTGGAGCGCAGCGTGCACAGAACTGGCCTCACCCTTTAAACCAGAGATTCATCTGCCGTGGCCTTGCAAGCATGGACGTGGCAGTGAGGTCCTCGGGCCGTAGGTTTGATTAGAGTTTCCTTCTCTTAGATGGTTGACCTTACAGGGTTGGACGAGCACCATCTGCCCAGGTTTGGGATTGGAGTTTTCCTTCTCCTAGGACGGTTGCCACAAGGCTAGAGAGCCCATCCTGCCCTTTGACGCTCTTTGTCAGACCCTTCGGTTTTGACCTGTCTGGCATGGGAGACCCTACCAGTGGCTATTATGCCACCGCCAGCATAGCTCAAAACATCATTAGGGTACGCAAGCCTCTCTCCCACGACAAAGGGGCGTCAATGGAGAGGGGCTGGAAATAATGTGATGTATAAGACTCTTGATCACTGTAGGACCTTCCTTTTACAATGATGCAATTTCGCCTACAATTACAGTGGGGTGGGATACTTCAGTCTCCCATCAGACAAATCCTGATGAGTGTCGTGTTTATGGAGTTGCTGTGAATCAAAAACATCTGCAGCAGTTATGATGTGGGTTCAGGGATTCCTGATAGTGTAGGCAAGCCCTTAGTCAACTCAGCAGTGGAAGAGGCAAGGAGCTGGAGTCTTGTCCATCCCAGTAGTACTGTTACCTCTCTTAGCTTGTATGTTCTTCCTCATTAATAACATTTGTCATCTTGACCGCACTCTGATGTTGCTCAGCCACACAAGGCCCAGTTTTCATCAGTGAAGTGTTGATGTGGCTGGTTGGCAACTTTCACCTGTGTCTTTCCTTTACAGGACCATTGTCAAGGAAAATGGGTATTGCAGTCAATATTATATCCATAGGTCTTAGAGGAATTTTCACCTAAGCAAAGATATAGGCCTCACTAGGCCTGTAAAATTCCAGGCCTCACTGTGTTTTGCTACAAGGTTAAAAGAGTGAGGTCATCCATGTTGTCTGGGAAAAGGTCCAGATGTTTCTTATCTCTCCCTTCCCACGATGGAGTCTGTGAATGTTATGAGAAGCAAATAATCAACGCTCACTATGAGGGAGGGATCATTCAGTGTGTGATTATTATTGCTGTCTGCAGTGTGTGATTATTATTGCAGTATGTTGTCTGCCTCTTAGAGACAGACAGTCAGAGAGTTAAGATGATTTCTTAGCTCTGTAGGCATGGCTGCCTCATAGCCATGATGTACTCTGTTTTGTAGTTTGATGTTAGTTATTTCAAATAAAGCCTAAAAGGAATTTTTTTTTGGTCTGTCTGTCTCCATGTTTTACACCAAGTATGCAATTATTGGGCCGGAGCCCCCATGTTTCCACTGCAACTCTGCTACTGCTCCTTCTGTTCAGTTTTGTTCAGAAGGGCTGCCTACCTTGACAACCATCTCTATCCCAGATACTCTGACTTCCCAGAAGGTATTGCTTTTTGGTTGCTATGGAGCAGTGGATAAGGATCCCTCACCCACAGTCTTGTATGATCTTGTTTCAGCTGGCTGAGAATGAGAATGTGGAATGCTGGTGGGGAGGGGAGAACTTGATTGACTCAGGAGCAATGGCTCCTCCTTCCTCTGCTCATTCAGGCTTCTTGGGACTGTAAGAGTGTCAGCTTCTCAGAATGTGTGTAGTAAGAGATGAGGAGGGAGACAGTGGAAGAAAGAAAGGGATGAGAATGGAGGGATGCTGAAGGATGATGAGGGAGTAGGACGGGACATAGTACTGGATGTACTTTGTATAGAAAAGGTTCTTCTGTTAAATCCCTGACACCCCTAAGTAGGGCTGAACACATTTCTGATCTGAAACTTTAGAGAGCTGCTGCCAGTCAATATGGAGCTCATCCTTTGTGGATTCATTCTGGAATGAAACCAGGCAGGGAGGCCAAGGGACGACCCTTTGGGCTGCCACAGTGAGGAGTGGGCTAAAAGGGCTGGTTGTGCATGTAATGAACAATTTGTCTCCCTCATTTCCCAATATGGAGCTGTACCTGGATTCAAACCAGGGGCCACCAGGAAGTAAAACGTAAGTTGTTCCACCTACCTAGACTTCATCTTCTGTCCCTTGTGCTCCTTTGCACTAGGCTGCTTGATGTATCAGTTGGGGTACAGGGTGAGGAGGATAAGATGATTAATGCCCCATGATGTGTGCATCTGTTCTATTAGCAAAGTGGTTAAGGAGCTGCTCCATAGTATTTGTACTATGGATTTGAGTCTTGGCTACTTCTACTTTGCTCCTAACAGGATGATGGTTTTTCTCCCCTCCCCCCAATCATGTAAAAGATGAGTAGGGTATGTGTATTTTGCATCATTTCTTCCAGTGGAGTGAACACTCCAGTCATCAGCTTCCTAACTCCTTGTGCATTGTGCAGGGGAGGGCATACCAGGGGTGTCTCCAGATTGTCACAACCTCACTGGCTGTGCCCCTGTCCACATCTCATGTATTATTGCCACCACCATGCCTGATTGGTGGGTTGTGGCAGAGGCATATGTGCAGTTATCCCACTGAGCACTTTCATGTTGAGCACTTCCCCTCCTGAGATGCACAGTCATTGGACTTGGTGGATGTTTCACTGATATGGCAGAGGTGGCATTTCTACAGCCCAGAGCAACTGTGAGTGTAAGCTCACTCTGCCTGTGGCCAGTTTCTAAGAATCTGCCCTTGGGAGTTCCTGCTGCAAGTTGCCTAGAACAGGTGGTGGTAAAAGGGAGTCTATCTTCCTGCTTTGCAACCTTCAGATCTTCTAGCATATGAGGGGCTACAGTTCAGTGGTGGAGCACATGCTTTGCATGCAAAAAGTCCCAAGTTTGGTTACCAGTATCTCAGGGAAGACTCACCAAAGCAAACAAAAGGAACTCAAGTAACCGGTGGGAAAGACTGCTACCCAAAGCCGTAGAGAACTGCTGCTGGTCAAAAGTAAACAACATGCCCTCCAATATTTCACAGATGAAAATCAGGACATGTGTGGCCAAGCAATATCAGAGTATGGTCAAGATGGCAAAACTTACTAATGAGAAAGAACAGACAAGTTAGGAGAGGTTGCAGTAGTTTGCTTTTGCCTCAGCCTACTGGGAAAAGCACAATTCCGCTCCCTCCCCTCTTTTCCTCCTTACTGAATTAATTGTACTTTGAACTCAATTAACAGTCATGAAAGTAAGCTGAGGAAAAAAAAGGGGTAAAGTGGGAAGAGGAGGAGAAACTGTAACAGTTTAAAGCAGCTGGAAAAATTAGACAGAAGATTAATTGGGAGTGTCCCTGCCAAATTAGGACAGTTGGAGGGTAGGAAACAGTACAGAATAGGATAGACAAATAGTCTAGCGTCATATCTTCCTTGGCATATGGTAGCAACAACAGGAGGGACCAGCTCTTTTGAGTTTGCTTTTCCGGTTGTATGGGCAGTCTCTGGGACCCCCTGGAAGGAGGCATCATGGCTCCCCCATTCATCAGCCATGCTGAACCATATTAAGTATATGCATGTAATGAGTTCAATTTGACAAGAGATAAATATAAACACTACTTGTGTGTTTGAGAAGCACGCACACACACACACTGTTCCCCTGCCCATCATTTTCTCCTGGAACTCTAATCTTATATAGTTTAAATTCGTTTCTAATATTTAACTTTGTTTTCTAATGCAGAAACTAGTGAAATGATCCTGGGTGAAACTAAAACCAGCACACCATTATTGCGCAGACCACACAGCTCATTCCATTCCAGATAAGTCTATTAATACAGCCTCCTATTTATACATACTGGCTCCTTGCAACAACATAGCGGAGGGTTACAGCTGCATAGCTGAGACAAATAAATGGCCTGTTAGTAGTCACTTGGGAGAAAGTGATCACTGGAGGTGGAATGAGAGACGAGAGAGTGACAGAGTGCATAAGGAGCACTCAGCATGCAGACCCCAGCAAAGCAGCCTGGTTGATGGATTGTAACTGCAGCGTACCAGAAAGACAGGTCAATACTCTTACTGCAGAGGCAAGGCTCTCTCAAAAAGCTGCTAGAATGGATGCTCTGCCGCATAAGTAACCAGCCAGCCAGACTGGCGGAGGAATATGGAACTTACTCACACGCAGCTCCTGCTTAGTCACCCAGCATCAGGTGTGTGAAGGTTGTTGTTGTTGGTAGTTCAAGATCAGGAAGCCTGCATCCAACCACAAAAGGAACACGGAGTGGTTCTGAACCAATGATGGAGAGCTCAGGAGGGACACACCTCAACATGGCTGCAGTGACCTCTAAGGTGGGAATTGCCCGGTTGTTGCAGGCAGCCTTTGGATGTACAACGTTCAGCCTTGTGGCCCATCGAGGGGGCTTCAGCATGCCCTATGGCACCTTCTGCATGTCTGTCTGGTGTTTCTGTTTCTCTGTCACAATCTTCATCATCATTTGTGAGTTCACCCGCCTTCACAGCTGCCTGACCATCTCCTGGGGGAATTTCACAGCTGCTTTTGCCATGCTGGCCGCCCTCATGTCCATTACAGCTGCAGTGATCTACCCACTGTATGTCCCATTCAGCTGCCATTCCAATGGATGTGAGGTGAGAGACTTCCGCATATCTGCTAGTGTCTTTGCAGGGCTTCTATTTTTTGCCTATGCCACAGAGGTTTTTCTCACTAGGGCCAAGCCAGGACAAGTCACCAGCTACATGGCCACAGTGTCTGGCCTCCTGAAAATTGTCCAGGCTTTTGTTGCTTGTATCATCTTTGGAGCTCTGGTGAATGGCAGCCAGTACAATAAGTATGTGGCCACCCAGTGGTGCGTGGCTGTTTACAGCTTCTGTTTTGTTGTGACTGTAGTGGTGGTGGTGCTCAGTGTCACAGGAAGAACAGCAATGGTGAAGTGCCCCTTTGAGCGCTTTGTGGTCATTTACACATTTGTGGCTGTCCTGATGTATCTAAGCGCTGCGGTGATCTGGCCAGTCTTCTGCTTTGACCATAAATATGGCTCTCCACATCGTCCGTATCAGTGTTCCAGAGGCTCCTGCCCCTGGGACAGCCAGGTGGTCATTGCAGTGTTTACATACATAAACCTAGTGCTTTACATTGTGGACTTAGCATACTCGCAGCGTATCCGCTTTGTCTCACACCCTTAATATCCAGCCTTGGTGCCACAAAAATCATAATGGATTCCGATATCAGTTTGCCAAGAAGGTTGACAAGGAATCGTACTCAAAACAAAATAGTTAAGAAGAGGCCAGTCCATTAAAAAAAAAAAGTACTTGGGATAATTTGGTACCAGGAAAGAAGAAAATACTTTTTTCTACCCCACAGGTGCCATACCGTTGCCTTTCCAGAAAACATGTAGGCGTACTGCAACAGTGTCTCTAAAGGACAATGGATTTTCTGAAGCCATGTACTGTGGTGTGGGGTGACGCTGGGTGAGAAAAAGGTTTTGGATCCTTAATGTGTATCTAAGAATTGTTAGTTAGTTTAGAGTTGCAAAAGATATAGAAAAACATCCATGCTAATAAAGAACGTCTATGAAAACTAATCAAGTTTTTGTTAAAGTTGATTTGGATTCTGTCAAAAACTTCTGCTGCCTTGAATCCCATGTTGGGAAAAAGGTGAGACAATGAATGAATGAATGAAAATGAATAAAGGGAAGGGAGGAAAGATTAGAAGAACCACAAACATTTGAAGATGGAGAACCTCCTCCCAACTATGGGAAGAGTAACAATTTCCTTACATATGTATGACTTTGAGAAGTGAATACTACCAAGATTGCAACTGAGAATGGGGCTGTAGCCTCCAGAACAACTGCTTCCAAATTGGCTCCCTCAATGTTCCTTCAAGAAGTGTCTGAGGATGCCTCAGTGCCTGTAGAAACTTGACTACATACAAGACATTTGCCTTTGGAACCAAAGCCACACTTTTGAACCAAAGCCACATTTTTTAACCAAAGTGTATTAATTTGGACAAATTGTTGTGGCTGTTGTGTTTTCAAGAATTAGGCAATAGACATCATTTAGTTCCTTAAGAACTTTGGCATCATGTGAGCTACACATTACTGTATAATTCAGAACATGGCTTGGGTTGTTGTGGTCTTCTGAAATGCAAAGAAAGCATGGGTAACTTTTTCATAAGTCTAGCCAAGTGTCTGTTGCCAGAGCTGGTCCCAGGATGTGCTGATTCTGGGTTCCCAGCAGAGAAGAAATCTGCTGAACTCATTGTGTTGTGCAAAAAAAAGCAGGGGGCGGGGAGGAGATGGAAGCTTGTTGGTTTCCCAAAGTATGGACCAGGATTGTCATCTTTTTATCCCAAACCATTTTCAAATATAGTAAACCAAAGTTTGTTGTTGATTCAGATAGGTTATATTAAATGTGTGCAAACTGAGTAGGAAGGTTTTATTCCAAACCTAAATAAAAATGGCTGATCAGCAAACGCATCCAGGGTTTTCTTTTACAGATCTAAAGTACATACATGTGAAAAATTACACTTATACAGAACCTATGGAGCACCCCTGAACTTGCATTTATCCTACACCTCTTCCTAAACATAAATCCAGCATTTATGCAGCAGAAACAGGAAATTGCATGTTGAACCCCCTTTTTTCCATTATGAAATGTTGGAAGGTATGCAGCTTGGCGTCTGATGAAAATCTTATTGGGTATAAATGTGTTGCACATTGATTAATTATCACCTTGAGTCTGTCTTTCTCAGAAGCCCCTGTACACTAAGCTGGATTCAAGAAAGAAGGCAGGCAGCTGTCAGATGACCAGGTTCCTGTGCAAAACACAATGGAAAGCCCAGTATGCTACCTGGCATAGTAAGAATTGCCATTAGTGACCTGGTTTCCAGCTCTTGATTTTAATTACTGCAACAGTCAGCTTGTTTTGCTCCACTGGGACGCTGAATGGCTGGACTGTCTGCCAGGTTAAAGGGTGGCAATCTTAGTTGTAATATATTGTAATATATTGGGAAACCCTCAGCAAAACAGAAGTCAAATCTGAATGATCAATTTGTGATCCAACTATTTAATTGCCAATTTTCCTGAATGAATGGTCCCACATTGGAAGAAGCCTCCGCAGCTGGCGGGGAGCAGGGAGAAAGGGCCAGCTAGGGGCCGGGAGGGAGGTCTGGGCCACTCAGCCCTCACCTGGGTCTCAGTTGGCTGCAGCTTCTGCCAGCTGGGCTTTGGAGGCAGCGGAGGACCCCACACAGGGCCATACAAAAATGGCAGATCCTGAATTGCAAGGCTTCCCTTGCAATCCCGCCTCCTCCAAGGTCTGACCAATCATAATTCAGCCCCTTTCCCAGGATGGTTGCTGATTGATCAGACAACCAATAATGTGGTTTTCCCCAGAATTTCCAAAAAAGTCCATGGAAAATAGAGGGATACAAAGTCATGTGTTTACTGGGTTTTTTGCTACCCCTCCTTCCAAATAGCACATGTCTGCCCTGATGAGTGTGTGAACCAATAGGATTAGTCCTGAATTCTTCCCCGGTTATTTTTTGTCGTGTAAATGGCCCCCAGGAGTCAGTAGAATATGTAGGAGAAATAGTAACAAAATGCTTTTTTCCCCAGGATACAAATTCAAACCCACCCATCCCTATCAGCCCATCCTTTTTCTGTTGCTCTCTCCTTGCTACTCTCCTGCTCTTTCTCCTACCAGACTTCATAATTTCCCATTTATGCTAGTATTGGTACACAACTAGCATTTTAACCACACATTCAGGGTTTTGGGATATTTAAAACCTCAACCTTGGTATCAGATTTATACTGTTATCTACCTCCTGGCCTCTCCATACCAGTTAACCAAAACACACTCCTATCAGGTATTTTTAAAATCAAAATCTGATTTTCCCAGCTTCTCCATCCCAATAAGCATGACACAGGACACAAATGCTGTATCTGCACTGCAGAAATAATGCAGTTTGACACAGCTTTAACTGCCATGGTTCAATGCTATGGAATTCTGGGATTTGTAGTTTTGCAAGATATTTAGCTGCTTTTTTCAGAGAGCTCTGGTGCCTCAACAGACTAGAAACCCCAGGATTCCACAGGATGGAGCCATGGCAGTTAAAGTGGTGTCAAATTGGATTATTTCTACAGTGCAGGTACAGCCAAAGTTTGGAGATTAATGTTGCCACCATCATTACTTTGTTCATAGCAGTAGCATCGAATAACAAAGCAAATAAAGATGGCAGCAAGAATAACCATCAAGCAATGACAGAAGCAAAAGCTTCCTGTAGTTATTCTTCACAATCCCACCCTCCTATCCATTATAGAAGCTGTTGTCATTGGTGAAGCCAGACCTGCTTCTGTGTTACCTTGCCCCAAAAGAGTTGAAGTAATTTTGTCTGCTTATTCTAGATGCAGACAAAAAATGCTTTTTCTCCACCCACACCATCCACAATAGCTGGAAAGGAGAAGGAGAGACAGTTTGTCTTCTGGAGGTACTAGTGAGGATGGATGCTTTTAGTACTTGCTCCAGGCTGTCGGTTTGCTTCTGAGGGGAGGAAGAATCAGTTTGTACCTAAAACAATCTCCTCAGCTTTGAGAATGGTGCATAGTTCTAACACTCCATGCCCTCCTTACAGGTTAGAAATTTGAAGGAAAGTCAGCACGCCAGAGAGGCACCATATTGACTTATTGACTCCTTCTTCCTCCTCCCGAGTCTATTCTGAGGTTAATGGAGCAAAAGTGGGATGATGCCTTTCCAATGCCTCTTTCCCTTCCCTGGCTCCTTCCCCCTTCCTAAATTCTGCTCATGGCTTTGTTAGATGGGGCAAAGCATTAGAAATAGAGCATCCCGTTTTTCTATAAAGTCCCAGATGGGTTAAGGAAAGCAACATGTATTTTTAAAAATGACAGTGTTTCTCTTTTCCAAATAAATAGATAAATAAATTGATGACCTGGCTTCTGTTTCTTTGATACACTCTTAACATGCCAGCTGAGAGAACAACGCAAACAGACAGAATGGCCCACTATAGCTTATAGTGGACCAACCAAATTTCCCCAAATTCTAGGTGCTTTCCCCCCAAAATGTTAGATAATCGATACAGCTGGGGTGCAGGTCAAAGGAGGACAGAATCCAATATCTTTCTCGTTTATGTACAGATCAAGTACCGGTACATAAAATATAGGCGTGGGACCTCCCCTGGATATAAATCAATTTCCCTCCCAATATGTTTATTATTAAATTAAGTTCCTGGTGTGAAACACACCCACAAAAGAACACAACAGCACTCACTTCTGGGAAACAACAGAACCAAGTGGAAGGGACTAGGTTCAAACAAGTTTAATAATCACAAAATGAACAGTAAACTGCAAAGGAACAGCCTTGTTTCATTGTATTGGAGTTTTTGGGTAACTGGTTTGTATGTTGTAATTGTTTTCCATACATTTACTTCTTCATATCATTATATAGCATTATCTTTATGTTTTATGTTACTTTTATGATTATTACACTTGTTTGAACCTAGTCCCTTCCATTTGGTTCTGTGAAACAGATGCACCCATAGTTTTTCTCCTGTTGGAAGGTCTTAGCAAGAAATCACTTTAACAGGTAGTGAGACAGAGGGAGCTAACTAGCTCCATTGGGCACAGCAGCAAATATTAATTCAAAACAATATGCCCTGAAGAAATCCTAACTTGAAGGCCTACCAGGCCTGATGAAGCAAAGCCCTGCCACGCATAATATAGTAGGCCCTTTCCCAAGGCTCCCTTGGGCTCCCCCTGGTGGATCGCTCTCTGTCTACTAAGGCAGACAGATACAAGTTTTTTTAAAAACCAATACAAGGGAGCCAGAGTATTTAGAAAAAATATATTTTTCAGACTATCTCTCCCTGAACCCACTGGCCAGCATTACCTCTTAGAAAAGGGATGAGGAGGTAGTATTTTCAAGTTCTAAAAAACACTGATGCTCAGAGCCATTGAGCTGTTTTTAAGGTGGGGATCTCAATACTGGCTTCCCAGAAGTCCAGCCAACTTGGTCAGTGGCAAGGGATTCTGGGAGATGATGTCCCTAACATCTGGAGCACCAAAGTTTTAGAAGCACTTATTTAGTACACTTCTGCCTGATAATACTTGAGGGGGTTACTTTTGCCTGATAATTTCAGGCAGGGTTCAGCCACCTAGAGGCTTGAGCCACCCCTGCCACCCAGTTCTGGGGTCAATGTGATCAAGTGTTGGTATAGCCAGGCCTCTTCCCAAGTAATTCAACAGGAAAGAGAAAACAAATTACTGCAAAGATGCCATGCCCACCTGTCATGCCCACCCCAGAACAATGGAATTAATGATGTGAACTAAGCCAGTTCTCTGTAACATCACCCCATCTCTGGTATATAAAACCCACACAGGTAAGAGTTAGACCGTAACTTGGATGAGAGGTCATTAACACCATAAGGCTTTACCCTCTCTAGCCCAAGTCACACACAGTTATCTCACAACAGTGATAAACTCTGGTGATGGAACGTCAAGAAGAGAGAGCAATTTGCACAACGCAAAGAAGCACTCTGCACACAGAAGGGAGACATATGCCAACAAACAACTCCTCACATGTGGTCTGCACCCTTCTCACATGTGCTCCGCTAACACCTCTCTACTGTATTTGGTTTACTTTTGGGGAATCGCAGCCACTCTGGAAACTCGGCCCACTTACTTACAAGAGCCCACCTACATACCTCATAGAACTTGGGGGAGCAGATACTGATGATGAATGCCCAAAGCTTTCCTTCTTCCCTTCATTCCCAGCTACCTACTCATTGATATTGGATAAAATACATGATGGGTGAGAGAAAAATATGCTGTCAGAGTGTTTCTACAACAAAAAAACTAGCAAAATTCAGCATTCTTTGTGTTTCATTAAATTCAGAGATAGGCAACTATCTCTTGGGATCCAGGGGCCAATTTCCTGTTTCTAGGACACTCTGGAGGTGACAGAGAATATCAAAATGCCCAAAACACAAAATTTAATAAATGAAAGTATCCAGAAGACCACTTCTGGTTTGATAGGTCAGTATGTAGGTAGATGGTAGATGATAGATAGATAGATAGATAGATGATAGACAGTCAGTCAGATGGATTATAGATAAAAATACATAGATAGACAGATGACAGATGATTGATAGAGATAAATAGAGACACATTGGAAAATGCTTAATGCAGTGTAGATGTGTAAATTGCTATTGCTTAAAACAGTTTGTAAGCTGCTCTGATAGCCTTGTGGCTGAAGAGTGGGATATAAATAACTAATAATAATAATAATAGATAGATAGATAGATAGATAGATAGATAGATAGAAGATGACATGTCATTTGACTACAGTTCCCAGTACCTTTGAGCATTGGCCATGTTGCCTGGGGTTGGGTTCCAATAACATCAGGAGGGACCCAGAGTATGGAAGGCTATTTCAGATACTGGTAAGGAGGTGTGGTTGTTGCTGCAGTTACTAGGACAAGTGGGGAACATCATGTGTGCCCCATCATAGTAAAGGGAAAATACTAATTCTCTTGTGTCCAAGGAGCCTACAACAAGGAAGAGGAGGAATTCTCAGTAGGGAGGGAGGTGTGTGTGTATAAAATGAACATAAGCAAAGGAGCAGCAAGTGAGACAAAATACATGCCCTAGTTGATGCACCTCAGATCACAGTTGTTGGCCATAGTGTCAGAGGAGAGAGCCATGAAAGGAAGAAGTGGGCAGGCCAAAGCGCATGAGTGCAGGGACTGGGGCATCCACTCAGTAGTTCCATGTTGGGATTGGTTGCCATTTTAGAGGCTGTCAAATCGATGCCAGCAGCAGCTGGCCAACACATTCTCACTACACAATTGAGGATTAGGACTCCATGGAAATCCTGGGCTTTTTGGGTATCCCCACCAGTGAGATCTCTCAAGCATGCTGGCCAAGTAACATCTTGCATCTCAGGGCTATTTTGTGCAATATGTCCAAACAATGTCTGGGCAACAAGCCAAAGGCTGATTACTTCACAGCTGATAGCAGAGGCACAGCACAGTCAAGTTAATTACAGGCAAAGGAATCAAGCCAGCGTGAACTCAGACGCTTATTTTATTAGCAAGCAAAATACAAATCCACAAGCAAAGTCCAATATACAAGGTCCAAGTCTGGCAAACAGAGCTCAGAGTAGTCCAGCAGAATCCAAATCAGCCAAACAGAGTTCAGAATAACAAGCACAGTCCTGATCAAACACAGTGAGCAGGAACAAGACAGGTCACCAGGCAGGTCAGATAATCTCCCACAGTACTTGGAAGTCAGGGCTGTGCATTTATAGCTCAGCAGCTAATGCAGCTGCTGCTTAACTAATTGCTATGCTGAGACCACCTCTAGCCCTCCTTTTGTTGTTTTCATGCTGTGAAGATAGGTATAGTTAAGTTGTCCTCTATATCTGAAGAGGCAGGACCCTCTGCCAGAGCTGGTCCTGCACTATTGTCTGTCTCTGAGGCTTGTGGCTCTGGATCATCCTCCTGCTCTGATTCTGCGGGTCCTGGCATGTCCACTGTTTCAGTCTCTAAGTCAAAGTCCATTTCCATGTTCTGGGAGCAAGGCATGACACAATATCACACACATTAAAACAATTCTAGATGTCTTTTCAAACATGGCTGACTCCCACCCCTCCCACCATGACTTAGGCCCCATTGTGCCTCTCCCCAAATAACACAAACCTATCAGTATCTTTTGCAGGAGCGGGATGCTGTGCTTAGATTTCAACATCTCCTGAAGATGTGGCCCTAACAGGCTACAAAACTTCTCAAAGCTTCCTGGACTGGACAGAAAGTCTTGAGCCACTCCAAGTCAGTGGGGTCTGGATGAAGTTCCTTATTCATGTTCTTTGAAGCATGACAGCTTCTGGCCATGCTGCTCTAGGAAGGTGTGCCCCTGCCGTGTGCAGCTCCTGCAGCTTCTCCTCTGATGATGCTGGCCTTCGGGAAGAAGGGGCCATTAGCAAGGTGAGAACAGGAAGCACAGGGTCCACAATGGAATCACCTGCTGGAAGTGAAATGACAGCTAAATATGCTGTTGGAATTTAAAGCAGCTTTAAAGACCAGTCTCTTCCAGCAGGCCTATCCAGATGATTTTAAGTTGTGAATTTTAAACTGTGTATTGGTTGTTTTGAAATGTCTTGGTCTTACTTGTTTTTTTAAAATGATATATGTTTTTAACTGATATGTGTTTTTAACTAACATTATGTTAATATAATAATTTGTTGTTAATATTTTATATATTTATATTTATATGTTATATAAATTTGTTGTTTATATGTTAATTTGTTATTGGGCTCCTCCCCCATAAACAGCTGTGTTGCAGCAATGCTAGACACTGCTTTGTGCGCATTTATAGAAGTGTGGTAATCTATATATATAAAACGCTTGGGTATGTTTCTTTTCCCAGGGTGCTGATTGGCCACTTACCCAACCAATCCCTTCCCTCCCCTCACTCCCTCAGCCAGTCATCACCCACATGCAAATTCCCTCTCCACCTCACAATCCACCTGCCACTCAATCTGCATCTACACCCCCAGCCTCACAAGGGCCCCTCCCTCCTCTCACTCCCTCAGCCACTCACCACCCACATGTAAAACAATGCAATATTTTAGAAATTTAGAAAGATGATAAATCATAAAAGTAGTTCCCAATGGGAAAAACAGTCAAATGTAGATGGTATACTACTGTAAAGTGTGTTTTGGGGGGCTAAAATAATAGCATGTAGTTGAACTGTGTGAACCTTTCAAATCTACTACAATGGTGTATGTTACACTGGGTACAACTAGTTGCTATATCAAGATGCTGCTGAACTGCAACTCCCAGCATGCCAGCTAGGGCTGATGGAAGTTGCAGTCCACTAACATCTGGAGGACTACATCACACCTACCCCCTTCTTTATAGGGTGGTGGGTTGTTTGTTTGGGGGGCAGGCTCTAGAGCCACTATGTGTCTGGGGTCTTGGTGTTCTTATGCACACAGACTGGCCATAGCCTGTGGGGTGTGTTTTTTTTTTAAAGCAGGCTCATTTTCAGGTTTGAAGAACCAGCAACATCCAGGAAGTGTGTGTGGCCTCGCAACCAGGCTGCATCATGGTCAACCCTTGCTTGTTGTCAATCTCACAGGCCCTTTGTTTGCTCTGTTGCAGAACTTGGAAAGTTCCTTAAAAAAAAATTCCAATCCAACTGGGTGATTCTGAGAGGTGGAGTCCAAAATATTAACACTGAAATGCAGTGCATCAGTATGTGGTTCATCATAACTCTGGCAGGACTAAGGCTGTGTGTCTTGGGAATATATGAGAGATTTTAGTGGATCTCTCAAACAGAGCTTGTAATGTTCTAGGCAGAAGTTTGAACAGCCCTCCAGCCCACTCCCCCACTCCTCTAATCGAGTGGAGAAAGGAATCAAACTTAGGGCTCATCTACATGGGCAAGGATACACCAGCTTCCCGCAAACACATTCTGCCTGCAGATCAGGCCAGTTCCTCCCCCGTTACCAGCATGAAATGGGATGGAGTCCAGGCCACCATACCGGCCCATTGCTGCAACTGCTGCCGCTGCCCACACCCCACTCTCTGAAGCCAGGAAACTGGCCTGTTGCACATGAGCAAGGCCCCCAGCCTGGTCACATGCTGCAGGCCTGCTTCCTGGCTTCAGGAGAGCGATGACAGACTGCAGACAGCAGCTGCAGCAATGGGCTGGCATGGCTGTGTGGGCTTGGGTGGTCATGCGGGGCCCAATCCGTTTTTTGCTGGCTGAAGTGGTTTTCCCCAGGTATTTTTTAAAATCAGTGTAACAGTCTTTAACCCCATCTTGGCCCTGGGGGGTTGTGTGGACTGCCCCAGGGGCAAAACAGGGCAAATGTCCTACATCATCTCTACTGCAGGGCTCCAAGTTGGGGCCAAGAAAGGGTAAACAGCCCATCTAGACAAGGCCTTAGTCTTCTTCATAAGGTATATAAAAGTAGTTTTACTTGTGAAATACTTGTGCATAATCCACACAGGTACATTTTCTTGAGGAAGGTAAAGAAAAGATAAAATTAACTACATGGTATCAGGAAAGTTAGAGCATCTCCTCCAGAGAGATTCTCATCACATGCTTCCTGGAGAACAGGCAGAGGGGTAAGATGTGAGAGCAGATGGGACCCAGAGAACAAAGGAAGGCTACATGGTGCAAGAAAAGAGTGGGTGTGAAACAAACAAACAAACAAACAGGCTGTTACCATAAACAGGCTGTGCCTAAACTCCTAGAGTGACAGGCAATCTAATTACCAGTAAGTATAATTATGCAAAGGTTGCAAACTCCAACAATATGTGGTTAATGTCCTTTATGGCTGAGTCCCTGTGTTGTGGGACAGGTAGTGGTGAGTTGTGGCTGACGGCTCTCAATTGGTTGTTAGAAGTGGAATTTATATGGACGCCACAGGTATGACTATTTTCTTCCCTTCTTGGTGGATGCCCTCCCCTCTGAGGCTGGAGGGAGTTTGGATAGAATGGATTTTCTCTCTGGCTTTTCTTCACAATTGAAGATTCAGAAAGGACTCATCCCGCGCTTTCTGCAAGCACGCTGATGACTAAAAAGGCCAATCTGAGATAAACAAGTCCAGTTGCAGAAAGCACAGCAGAAGGTCTCCTTAGGTGATGTCTCCGGGTTGTGATTCTTTCTGCATTGTCGTTCCTCTTCAAGACTTGTTTGGCGTGAGTTTTCTACTGAGATGGTAACTGGTCTGGCTCTGGCTCCTGGCAGTCCTCTACACCAATGTTTCCTAGACTCGGGTCCCCAGATGTGCCTGAGCTTCCAGTTCCAGGAGTACCAGACAGCAAGGCTGATGTTCAGGGATTCTGGGAGTTGTGATCCAACAACATCTTGAAATAGATGGTTGTCAACCACCACACTGCACCTAAATGAGTTTCTCTGTGACAGTGGCAGGTATCTGGGATCAGTGTGAGTTATGTATTGCTGCTAGTGCTACTGTCACCACTCAGCATAGCTCTATGAAATATTTCTGTGTGGCTCCCATTTGCTTTTTCTGAGTGTTTCTGATGGCCCTGCAGATTATGACAATTAGGGAACCACCCTAAATTAACAGGGCAATAGTAACATATTCAATAAAACAATTCTATGCAACATGGGAAGACTATAAGAAACTAGAAACAAGTGTTGTAAGAATAATTGGAGTCAGCAGTAATATGAGTACAACCTTGGTTTGGACACAATCTAAGAAAAATATTTCCATCAGCAAAACAAGAGAAGCTTGATTTAATCACTTGTTAGAAACAGCACAAAAGCAAATTTCCCCAGGAAATGTAAGCAATCTTCTTAAACAAGTTGAGGTATTATTTGTGTTTATATCAATTTTTGGAAACCATCTTTGGAGTGTTTTCCCTACAAATACCTTAAATAAATACATTAAGATTTTGAGCACCAAGACTGCTTACCTCCATGTTGTCTCTCTCTCTCTGGCTTTTCTTCGCAAACAACGATTCAGGAAGGACTCATCCCGCGCTTTCTGCAAGCACGCTGATGACTAAAAAGGCCAATCCGAGATAAACAAGTCCGGTTGCAGAAAGCACAGCAGAAGATCTCCTTGGGTGATGTTTCCGGGTTGTGATTCTTTCTGCGTTGTCGTTTCTCTTCAAGACTTGTTCGGCGTGAGTTCTCAAATAAGGCTGCAGCATTGTGGATAGTGCGTCTCCATGCCTCCTGATGTGAGGCCAGGGCAAACCAATGTTGGTGATCAATGCCTCCATGCTTTTTTGGAACACCCCTCTTACGCTGACCTGTGGCGAGTTCACCGTAGAGTACTATTTTGGGGAGGCGATGGTCCTCCATCCTAGAAACGTGCCCTACCCAGTGCAGCTGTGTTCTCAATATCATGGCCTCAGTGCTGGTGATCCCTGCTTGCTCAAGGACAGCAACATTCGTCACATAGTCAGTCCAGTGTATATTTAGGATGACCATACTATATAATCCATTATTTTCTCCATCTGCCATGCAGAGGATGAGCCCTGAGTTTTGTATGTAGCTTGTGGGAACTGGACACACTTAGGGTAGAAGTACATGATACTAGAGATAGTGTTTACATGGTTATTGTGACTGAAGCCATACAAAAACATTGGTAGGGCACCAGATCGCCTGCTTGCTATTTTCAGCAATAATTCTGAGTCTCCAGTTTGTAACATCTATTTCTGCCTTATATGCCAGAAGCCCATTAAAATGTTTTTGTGGAAATGCCAAGTTCTGCAGTCAATGGTAAAAATTGCAGGTATGTGTGCATTTCAAGAACTCTTGACCCTAATGATTGGGGGTGGCAGGGACATTCAAAACTGTGAAGGAAGATGAGTGAAACATTTGAGAACTGTAAAATCGGAGTTAACACAGCCTTCCCTTACACCTGTCATGCTCTTTAAAGTTTCTTTCCCTCATTTAAAAACACCATTTATAGTTTTAGCTATGCCACATACATTCCTTAAAATAAATTCTGTATCACTAGTAGAATTCTGAGGGGGGGGTAGAATCAAACGAGAGGCATGAGAAGCATGTGTGGAACGTTATGAATCAACAGCTGGAAAAAGCAACTTTAAACATGGCTTTTATTTAGACCTGATTGTAGCTTATGCCCTGAAAGGTCAAGAGAACTGAACTGGTCATCTACTCCTTCTACTGGTGTTAATGAATCCCAGATTTCTTCACACTACAGGGTGTTTGGTGAGGATTAATTTATATCTACAATAGTATACAGTTGGCCCTCCATATCCATGGGTTCTGCATACACAGATTCAACCAACCATGGCTCAAATATATTTGGGGGGAAATTGCAAAAAGCAAACCTTGCTGTTTGCCATTTTATATAAGGGACACTATTTTACTACACCATTGCATATAATGGGACTTGAGCATCCATGGATTTCGGTATCCACAGAAAGTCCTGGAACCAAATCCTGGTGGAGTCCTTGAAGCAAACCCCAGAGGGTCCACTGTATTGTGGTTGTGTGCCTTCAAGTTGCCTGTTGACTTATGGCAATCCCATGAACTTCATAGGGTTTTCTTAGGCAAGGAATATTGAGAGATGGTTTTGCCAGTTCCTTCCTCTGAAATATAGCCTACAGTATTATTTGTACATGTTAAATGAATTTGCCTGTTACTACAGAGGATCTACATAAATTCAATATAGGCAACAAGGAAATTGAAGTACAGTAGGACCCCTGTATCTGCTGTGGATTGGTTCGGGGGGGGGGGGGCATGGATACTGGAAACTGTGGATAATAGTGAACACCATTGAAAATAATGGGAATTCTGGTTTAAAATACCACAGAGTTTCCTTGGATGACCTAGAAAATGGCTAGAGAGGACACATTTTCTAGGAAGACTCTATGGTAGGTGTGCTGTTTTGTGTCCCATGGATAACTGAATCAGTGGATAATGAATCAGTGGATAGGGGGGCCTATTGTAGTTAAAGATTTCCCATACGTTGGATCAATCATTGAACAGAATGGAGATTACAGTCAAGAAAATCAGAAGAGGACTAGGAATGGGAAGGGCAGCTATGAAAGAACTAGACAAAATCCTAAAGTGCAAAGATATAAAATTAGACTCTAAAATTAGGATTGTCCAAGCCATCATATTTCCCATCACCATGTATGGATGTGAGAGCTGGACAGTGAAGAAAGCTGCTAGAAAGAAAATCAACACATTTGAGATGTGGTGCTGGAGAAGAGTGTTACAGAAACCGTGGACTGCCAAAAAGACCAATACATGGGTCCTATAACAAATCAAGCCTGAGCTCTTCCTGGAAGCCAAGGTGACTAAACTGAGACTGTTGTACTTTAGCTATATAATGAGAAGGCATGACTCACTAGAAAAGACAAATATGCTAGGAAAGATGGAGGGTAGCAGAATGAAAGGAAGACTGCATACTAGATGGGTAGACTCAATCAGGGAGGCTATGGCCCTGAGCCTGCAAGACCTGAGCAGAGCAATATGGACTGGGGTATTGGAGGTGTCTCATCCATGGGTTTGCCATGAGTCGAAGTCAACTCAAAGGCAGTTAAAAACAACATGTTAGAGCTGGTGTGAGAATCACATGGCCCTTGTTGGACTATAGCTCCCAGCATTCCTCACAATAGGCTGACTAGGGCTGGTTGTTGCAATTCAGCAATATCTGGAAGTCTACATAGTTCTCATCCCAGTATAATTATCCATTCACTCTAATGGCCATTGTCAAAAAAGTAAATAGCTATTCCCAACTAGAATAGCCCCAATTAATCAGTGGCACTTACGTAAGTGTTGATTTACTACATTCCCATGGACATAATGGCTTTGTTCTATGAATGTATCCACGCTGCAGTTACAGCAGTTTGAAACTGCCATAGCTCTATCACGTGGAGTTGTAAGATTTGTGGTCTGAGCTACTTAACAGTTCTCTAGTGTACTCTTGTGAACAACACCACTCACAACTGTGGAAATCCTAGGATTACATAGAATGGAGCTATGGTATTTAAAATAGCATTAAAGTACTCCTACTTGGGCACCAGGCCCATAGATTGACATGATCAGTGTCCTCTGTTATTGTTGTGTGCCTTCAAGTCATTTCTGACCTATGGCAGACCTAAGGTGAACCTATAATGGGTTGTTGGGTTTTTTTGAGTGTGTGATTTGCCCAAGGTCACCCAGTAGGTTTTCAGGGCTGAGCAGGGATTTGAGCCCTGGCCTCCAGAGCTGTAGTCCAACACTCAAACCACTATGCCAAGCTAGCGCCCTCTATGGAAGTGAAAATCAGTCAGTTTTGGTTTTGGTGTTTTGTGGTCTCCCTCAGTATTCCCATCCTAAGTTCTGTATCAATTGGTGATATTTTCCCCATTCCTTTCCTTATGAAAATCCATGCATATTTAGGTATACAGTTTTCCTAATATATACAACTTTTACACTTCCCCCCACTGTCTAAAATGTCTTTTGTTGCATTTTTAAAGATATACACAGTTTTAGTCACACACATTTACATACATATAATATGAGAAAGGAAAAAATAAAGATCCTCACAGTTTCTTATTGATGGCAGGAAACTGAAAGATAAAGTATATGTGTGTTTTCATTAATAGTCTCAGATTATGAACTGGATAAAATTGTTTAAACTCTGTTGATGTGAATTTCTTTTCAATCTCTAGTATGCTCTAGTTATACTAGAACAGATATGTTAATAACCATTTGCACAAAAAGCTATGAATAGGGATTGATTTCCTGCATGCTGATTTCCTACACAAATAAAAATTTTGGTAAGAAAACTACATATTCATAATCATGTGCTCTCAATCATGTTTCTTGGTTTCAACAGTGAGAACTCTAGTGCTCAAATTAATATTTACAAATATCTGAAGTGTTCCAAAGTATCCTTTCATTTCAGGTTTTACCACAGAATTTTGAGTCTAACTTGCAAATTGAAATGTTGGATATGAAACATACTCCACATACTTAGGGATTTGAAGAGGCAATGTCTCCTGATTACTCTGATTCTGGGAGGTGTCAAATCTGAAATGTTGCTTTAAAGTTGTTAACTATGCTAGCTATCATTGTGTACGATGCAGAAAATAAGCAACTCATGATCAAGTACACCTCTCATCAAATTGACAACGTTAGTAAGGGCTTGTCTACATGGGCATTTACCCATCTTGCCCCTGTCCTGGGGCCCTGCAGTCCTAACGATTTAGGGCTTTTGCCCCATTTTGCCCCCAGGCAGTCCTCATGACCCCCAGGGCAAAGATGGGGCTAAGACAAGGGGAATATGGGGCAGGGCCCAATAAAAAAATCTTTTTAAAAATACCTGTTAAAATGCATTCCAGCCAAAATAAAACAGATTGGGCTTCACATGACTGCAGGAGCCCATTCTGGTACGCCGGCCTGTCGCTGCAGCTGCCTTTTGCCATCACTCTTCCGCAGCAGGAAGGAGTCCTGCAGCATGTGACCAAGACTGGTCACATGCAGGGGGCCTTGGTCGCTTGTTGCAGGCCAGCTTCCTGGCTTCAGAGAGAGCGTGGGAGGCGGTAGCGGCAGTAGTGGCAGCAATGGGCCAGTGTGCCCGTCTGGACTTCCTCCCGTTCTTTGCAGGTAACGGGGGAGGAACAGGCCTGATCCACAGACAGGATATGCCGACAGGGAGCCAGCATATCCTGGCTTGTGTAGATGAGCCCTAAGTTTGCCAATAAGCTGTGACAAAAATAATACCAGTTCAAATAAAAAACAAACTCAAGAGTATTTGTATAGGTACATTGTATATACCGGTACATATGCTTGGATCATTGTTCATTCTTTTAAAAAAAACATAATTTAATGAATAAGATAGAAGATGTATGGAGCCATTGATCATTAAAACAATACAGTGCATGGGCATAAAAAATTTAAATCCTTTCATATAAATACTCCGTTGAGAAGATCCATGAAGCCACCTATCAAATACAGTTGAATATCAAATGCCATTGCAACCCAATAATGAAATACAGTTCAGTACAAAATACCATTGTAGACAGTTATTAACACCACCAGTCAAATACACTAACTGTTAAATAAAGACAGTAACCATGTTGTGGATATTTTGTGTACATGTAATCAAACAGTGAACATTTATTTTTGGAAAAAGAATCTTCTCTAGGCACCTTAAAATCAGCTGAAGGTGCATAGAATGTTAAAATATTTATCTATATTAAATCTAGTAATTTTATGGCTGCAGTTCTGTGGTTCCTCGAAAGGATGTCCCAGGAGCCATACTACTGATATCCCCCTAGACTCCTGATAGAGTATTGCTCTCAGCCCCTCTGACACACTAAAACCTCACCATGTTAAGGTGTGAATCCGTAGAGAGGGAGCTGGGTTTTACTGCTTAGAAATAAATGTATTTATAGAATAGTGCATCCAAATAAATGATTCGTTTAAAATTTGTCAGCTTATTGCAATGCCTAAATAAAAGCTGACATTGAAAACAGATTCCAACTGTGGTTCACATCTTGGAGTTTTGTGAGAGATAAAAGGGTCTTGTTGTGAAGATCTAAAATTATGTAAGGAAGGCAGGATGGCTTCTCAAGAATGCCTCAGTACCTTTCATTCACTTTTGTCAGCTGAGTAGAGCTAATTTGGGATGCAACATTCCAGGAAGTCATTCCTGACATTCCAACAATACTTTCCCTCCTGTTTAATCTGCAGGAATCTTCGGTGTCCCTATCTCAATTGTGGTTTCATTCAGGAAGGTGATAGGACCTTAATATGGAGAGACAGCTCTAAACCGGTGAAATCACGTGTTCATCCTGCATTTTGCTTCTCTAGTCTCACAGTTCTACAAAGCACATTATTTTCAAAGTTGATCTCCAGTGTGAAGTAATTACTTTTCTGTGCAATCCTGTCGGTTAACAATGAATAGAAAATGTCAGAAAGATACCTCTGGCCTCGGAGAGGGACCTTGATAAGCCACTAAAGCAAAATGGTGACAGATTCTGGAAGATAAAAGGAAATACTTGTTCACACAGCACACTGCCATAATATATAGTTCTGGGTGTCAATTTTAATGGCTTTAAAATGGGAATGAATCAGCTAATGAGGATGGGCCATCAATGGTTACTAGTTAGGATGGCTATATGTCAGCTCCAGCACCAAACATGATAATCCTCTGTCCATTGCTTGCCAGAGAGCATGAAATGGAGAGTGAAATGGCACTGATGCCCTGCTTGTGGATCTTCCATGGACAACTGATTGGTCAGAGTATAAACAGAACATTGGACTAGACAGACCTTTAGCCAGGGCTCTTGTTTTCATACACTATGCAGATGAAAAAAGCAACCCATGTCCATTCTACAAACCCATTTCTGACACATGATGCCTAGACCAGATCCCACTGAACATCACTTAGCTTCTCAACCACAAAGTAGACACAGAAGTGCACTAACTCACACACCCCCTACCTATATTAAAGAACATTCCTAATGTGCTGGAGGAAAGTTCTACAAATACCAGGAATGACCAAAAAGACAAATAAGTGGGTCTGAATTCTGATTAGAAGCCAAAATGATTAAAATGAGGGTACTGCACTTTGGGTGTATCATGAGATGACATGACTTGTTGAGAAAGATGAAGTTTGGTAAAGCTGAAGGAAGTAGGAAAAGAAGAAAAGTGCATTACAGGTGGATTGAACTAATCAAGGAAGCTATGACTGTCCTGAGCTTTCAATAAGTCAGCAGTACTGTTGATGACCAGGGCTCTTGGAGGTCATTCATAGCATTGCCATAAGATGAAGCCAACTTGATGGCAGGTAACAAAAACAACAAAATCCACCTCTTCATTGTTGAGTCTCAATCACAACTTTAATATGATGCACTATATGACCATGCCTGGTAAATGACTGAACAAATTCTCAAGTAAGTATATGCTTAAATCTTGCAGCATATGGATTGTGTACTTGTAAATTGTTTTATTTTGTTAATGTTGTTTTGTTTTATGTTGATTGTGTATGTCTAGTCTATCTTAAATGGTTACAATGTGCAGAATTTTTTAAAAATCTATATATGTAAAACTCTTGGGTATGTTGCCTTGCCCAGTGTGCTAATTGGCTGCTCAGGAAACACACCCAACCAATCACCACCCACATGCAAATTCCCTCTCCACCTCACAATCCACTCTTACCACTCAATCTGCATCTACACCCCAGCCTAACAAGGGACCCTCCCTCCTCTCACTCCCTCAGCCACTCACCAGTCACGAGCTGCGACGGGATCCAAACAGTCAACTGGTGGCAACAGCAGGATGCCACTGCTGCCACCACAACAGGACCCAGACAGTCAAGTGGTGGTGGCAGGTGCCTGCAACGGGCCCCAAGCAGTGAACTGGTGGCAGCAGCAGGGCAACAAAGCGAGTCACCCTCAGCAATTCCAGGGAAAGTGTGGAACGCTGAGAAGGGGAAAGAGGAATTTAAAAACCCACCGGCCTACCTTACTGGGTTGTTGTGAGGTCTACTGGGCATTTTTGGTGAGTTTTATAACGGCGTATGTTACGCTGGGTATAGCTAGTACAGTATATTAAAAAAAATTGCAGCATTTTAAAGCGCTTGTGAATGAATGTGTTGAGACTACAATACTTATTTAAAAGATTATACTTCCTATTGAATAATTAATTTCCATTCATCCTTAAGTAATTATTACATTGCACATATTTTTGGCATTGCTTAGCTAGCATGGTGACATTAGCAGTAGTTTATTGTCAGTTCAGGATATGAAGCTGGGAGATTCCATGCTAGGTGTGCTTTGTCCTCCTAGAACTGACATCATTCACTCACTCTGGTATCTTAGAAGATCTGGACAATTTTGATGTCAAGCTGTTGCATTCCAGAGTTTTCTGCACTGTCTGTCAATCTTTTTGTTTAAATCTAGAATTTTAAAGAACATTTAAGACTGTATTAATTTAGGAAATTTATCCTCTCCTTTTTGGCTTATTGCTCTCAAGTTAAATTATAAACAAGGATGTCAATAACCAGCAAAAATGTAACCATGTGTTTTCCCAAACTTTAAAGAAAATTTGTGGCTTGAACCTTTCATATGTGGAGTGGCAAAGTCTTGTTGACTCCTGGCATGGAAGAGTGGTGCAACTGGTGATGGATTTGTTAACATTTCTACATTGCCCTACACACATTGAGACCTTTTGAAAAGGTTAAACATTCAGATCAGGCATTAGAGAGAAGAGCAGATGACCACATTTCATGTGAACCTATGTGTCTGAACCAAACAACAAGATTTAACCATTTGATGCTTGTTCTGCTATATGTATTGCAATGTGATGTTTCCCTATTATGTACTTTTCAATAGCTTTAGTTGGTCCCTTTCTTAATTATTAAAAATATACATTTATTTTTGTATCTGCTTCACAATATTGCCTACTTCCTTTCCTGCTCAAAACTGAATTATCTTATGTCTACTTTAGCTCTTGTTGGGGGATTTTCTATAAAACTTAGGGGTTTTCTTAATGGTCAAAATAATCTTCATAGAATTTGCTTGGAATCCTACCTGTCCTAATGGTATTCCACATCGGATCACAGCATTCAGAAGGAGGGGGGCCAAAATCCACTGTAAACTCCGCCGGGAAAATCTTTGTGGCTTTTCCTGTATTTTAAAAAAAGCTCTGTAGAGAATGCACATTGCCACTCGTTTGGACAATCGGATTTGCATTCATTCACATTTGCGAAAGAGTGGAAGTGGAAGCTAATTGGCCCAACATAGGCAGGGAGTGGAGCTTACTAACAAGGCAAGTGCCCGGAACCGCCATCTTGGAATTTTCACTTTAGCGATCATGTGCTCAGGTGATGAAACAGCCTTTTCCTTTCTTTTAAAAAATTATTTAGATGGAATATTGCACTTTCACACCTTAGATATGTTTTTTTAAAAATACCATTCAGCGGCAGCAACTGGCGACAATAAAAACACAATTAATTCACTCACGCCTGCCATCTTGATTCACAGGCATGCCCATTGGGACAGCAAAAGCAAACTGCTTTGCATGCCTGCGATTTTGCCATAAAACAGTTATGACAAATAGAAGCTGCTTCGAATGTGTGTTAGTGCGCATCAAGCTGGTACTGCAGCCACAACGTTGTGAGTTTGATCCTACAGGGCTCCGAGGTTGACTCAGCCTTCCATCCTTTCGTAGGTCAGTAAAATTAGTATCCAGCTTGTGGGGGTAATTAGCTAACACATTTTAAACTGCTTAGAGAGTGCCTAGCACTATAAAGCATTGTAAAAATATAAGTGCTATTCCTAATAATTTGTAAGCTGCTCTGAGAATCTGTTCTGTGGCTGAAGAGTGAGGTATAAATACTCTAAATAAAATAAATAAATCCACAATTTCCCCCCGTATTTAGCTAGTCCTTAGCAATGTATTGCAGATTTATCTCTTTTAAATCCCTTCTCCTTCCATCTCTTCTTTAAAAATATAGTCTGAATGTTCATTTGCTTTACTTCTCTATCATGCCTATTAAACACTTTGCTTTCATAATTTATCAGGATGTTTCAAATGCAGCATGTAGCAGTAGAAAAAACAGAAGTGGGAGTTGGGGTCCCTTACCCAACGTAAATAATTTCTGCTGGAGACTATCAGAGGAAGGTAATGGCAAACCACATCTGGATATTACTTCAATAATCCTTCAAAATTAATGGACTCACCATAAATCAATAAGTGACTTGAGGACACATACTTTACTTACCTATAGCAAACCACCTGATAAGAACTCTCTATTGGAGAATCTACTAGCATGCCCAGTGGGTCCAGTTCTGAGTACAGGTTGATCCCTGTATCTATGGATTCGGTATCCACGGTTTCACTCATCCCCAACTGAAAAAAATGTTCTCTCTAGGCATTTCTAGGTCTTCCAATGTGATTCTATGGTCAATTCCCAGCATTCATCTCCTTAAAAATAATAGGGTTCCCTATTATCCATGGTTTTGGGTATCCACAGAAGGTCTTGAAACATATACCCTGTGGATACAGTGGGGTTGACCTGTACTGCAATTCAAGAAGGAGGCAATCAGACTGGAAATGGCTCAGAGGACAGCAATTAAGATCAACAATATGGTAAAACAAGCCCTATGAAGAAATAATGGAGGAGTTGAGCATATTTAACCTGGAAAAGAAGTGAGGCAAAACAATAATACTCTTCAAGGACCTAAAAGGCTTTCCTACAGAAAAATTAAAAAATACTGTATATATTCAATCCCCCGTCCCTGTCACGACACTAAGGATGGCTATGCAAGATGCAGTAGATTCACTCTTCTTTCCCTTTTTGATGGAGATATACACCGTGGGTTTAAAATGAAATGCCTTCTGGCTTTTCTTCGCAAAGGAAGATTCAGGAAGGACTCATCCCGCGCTTTCTGCAAGCTCACTGATGACTAAAAAGGCCAATCTGAGATAAACAAGTCTGGTTGCAGAAAGCACAGCAGAAGGTCTCCTTGAGTGATGTTTCTGGGTTGTGATTCTTTCTGCGTTCTCGTTTTTCTTCAAGACTTGTTCGGCATGAGTTCTCAAATAAGGCTGCAGTATTGTGGATAGTTCGTCTCCATGCCTCCCGATGTGAGGCCAGGGTGGACCATTATTGGTGATCAATTTGGCCGAGCCTGAGATGTTGTTTCAGGGAGTGTTTGTATTGCTTTTTTGGAGCGCCTCTCTAACGCTGACCCATGGCGAGTTCACCGTAGAGTACTATTTTGGGGAGGCGATGGTCCTCCATCCTAGAAACGTGCCCTACCCAGTACAGCTGTGTTCTCAATATCATGGCCTCAATGCTGGTGATCCCTGCTTGCTCAAGGACAGCAACATTTGTCACATAGTCCAGTGTATATTTAGGATTGTGTGTAGACAGCGTTGATGAAAGCGTTCGAGGAGTCGTAAGTGGTGGCGTCTGAAACCCATGTTTCAGACCTGAAAAGGAGAATAGACAGTACAATGGCTCTATACACATTGATTTTTGTTCTTCTCGTCAGGTGTTTATTACTCCAGACTCTTTTGTGAAGTCTTCCAAATGCGCTATATGCCTTTGCTAATCTGTGATCGATCTCTTTGTCAATCTTGGCATCTGAGGAGATGATGCTTCCCAGGTAGGGGAACTGCTGAACGGACTTAAGCACAGATTTGCCAACGGCAATGTGGGGATGGTGGTGTTCATCCTGTGGTGCAGGCTGGTAAAGAACTTCTGTTTTCTTCAGGTTGACTTCCAGCCTAAACAGCTCTGCAGCTTTTGCAAAGCAGGATGTTAGGCGCTGCAGAGCTGCTTCTGTGTGGGCAACAAGGGCAGCATCATCAGCAAAGAGCAGCTCGCGAAAATGCATTGTTATATTAAATGTTGTGTAGAGCCACAGATATATAGATCTACTTCCAGCTGGTTAAAAAAAGCACAATATCTCAACAGTGCTGAAGGACCCTTGTATATAAAAGAGCATTGTTTACTGTTATTTTTATTATGTTGTTGGATTTTTAAGTATACACATATACATTTATGTATATAGTATTCAAAACACACTAAAAATTATTAAAAATACAGAAGATCAAACTAAATTGCATCAGATACAGGTAGTGATGACCTGACAACAGGAAAAGCACAAAATAGTTAAATCGAAGAAAGTGATTCAAAAGAGGCTGATGCTGCCTATTGCTCTAATTAATTTACCAAATGCGTTTCTTTGAACTGAGCTGTCACCAGACATCTGCAGTTAGGAAGCAGGGCTTCTGGGGCCAATAATGTAATTTCTATATAGGCTGCGGTCCGGACACATCTAACCTGACAAATTATGCACTGCACTGAACGGAACAAAAACTTGTCACAGTTCCTCTGCCTAACATTTTTAGGACTACATTTCCCAAGAGGCAGCGCGACCACCATTCTCTAACATGCCATCGGAAATGCTCAGGTTTGCAGCAGCCATTACCTGCTGAGAAACGAGGGGCGAAATTGCATTGAATGATGCAATTGCAAACAAGAGTTGCTCCAATAGCAAGCTGGCCGCCCGCCTCCTTAGCATCTGATTGAGCGGGACGGCGGCGAAGCCACTCCCCCTTTCGTCGGATTGGCTGGACGGCTCCTGCTGCGCCGCTCTTGCCACGCGACGCCCTCGCGCCCGCTGTCCCCCTCCCGGCTGCAGCAGCCACGTGGGCGATATCGGCAGGTTGGTAGGCGAAGGAGCGGCGCCGGGGTCCCAAGGAGGGAGAGGAGGGACGCGCGGGTGGGACCACGGCAGGAGGAGCGAGGCGGGAGCAGAGAGGGGCCTGGGCGGGGAGGGGCAGAGGAGGCAAAGGGCAGCCGGTGGAGAGCAAAGGGGGGGGGGAAGGAGGGGGGAGCGGGTGGGCGTGGGTGCCCTCAAGGTGCCTCCCGACTTATGGCCACCCCATGAGTTTCACAGGGGTTTCTTAGGCAAGGAGGACTCAGAGGTGGTTTGGCCAGGTCCTTCCTCAGAAATATAGCCCACAGCACCTGGTTGAATCCATTTGCCTTTTAATTCATTCAGCAGCACTTGTTCGGGGGGTAAAAATCAAATGGCTGTTGTTGGGCTGCGGCTCCCAGCACTTCCTAGGGTTTTCTTAGGCAAGGAAGACTGAGAGGAGGTTTGGCCAGGTCCTTCCTCAGAAATATAGCCCACAACCAGGACCGGTGTAAGGAATTTTGGGGGCCCCTGCAGTGGTTTATTCTGGGGGCCCTATATGTTTATTTCAGGTCAGTGTAACCTAACTCAGCCTAAGCTATTCACAGTACAGGATATTCAGATTATTACTAATAACATTTTTGCAGGAGGAGGGTTAGTTACTACAGGGCCCCCCCCACAATGATGGCGCCCCCTGCGGATGCTGACGTTGCAGGTACCTTAAACCGGCCCTGCCCACAGCACCTGGTTGAATGCATTTGCCTTTTAATTCATTCAGCAGCACTTTTCTTGGGGTGAAAATCAAATGGCTGCAGCTCCCAGCACTTCCTAGGGTTTTCTTAGGCAAGGAAGACTCAGGAGGTTTTGTCAGGGAGCTGCAAATTACAAAGTTGAGATGAACAATACAGTCAGAATCGTGGGTAGTTTTAAAACTGAGGGTCTCGCTACAGATATTCAACTTTGTTGGTGGTTTCCACAAAACCAAACTGGGTCTGAAGATGGATTGTGTATTGCTCAGGCAAAACCTAGGTTGCCTAGCTGATGGTGAAACGCTGTTATTTGTTACCTGTTCTTCTTTTGCTCCCAGGAAACCAATTAATCAGTTCTGAGCAACTGTTGATACCATGAGTGTGGGCTTCATCGGTGCTGGGCAGCTCGCCTTCTCCCTGGCTCGAGGTTTCACCGCAGCAGGTAGGCAGGGAGCACCAGCACTACCATCGGGTAGAGCTGATCCATATAGAGAAATACCGTGTTTTTTCTGAGTGGCACTTGCACATTATTTTCTGTAACTTTATCCCTCCATGTAGACCTGAGAAAAATACTGGAAATTATAATAAATGCACCAGTCTGGTAACATATGCAAATGTACACCTCTCTGTGCCTCTCAGATGACATGCCACTTATCTGGGCTGAGGTATGTGTGTGCACACACTTTATATTCAGAACTGTCTGAGGGAGGTGCTTTTTGTTAGTGTACTGCAAAGGAGGATACAGACCTGATGTTAAGCTTATGTTTGCTTGCTTGTGTGTGTGCACTACAGTAACCTTTGTTGAAATTTCACTTATAACTGCCTTCCTAATAACAAGTTATCCTCTCCTGAATAACCTGTTCCACAGCAAAATCTATGCATTGTTGCAAAAATGCTAATTGCTGAAAAACCAAGGCACGGCCAACTGTCTTTTCCTCTTGCATTTCAAAGTCCTTCGTGCATTTACTTATCATTGCCTGAAACCACAGCCTAGAACCCAGTTCTAAGATTGAAGTTTACAGATACTTCCCAATGGTTAATATAGAAAAGAAAATTCCAGCTATTTCGTCATATGAAATTTTCTAGGAGTGAAGTAGTAAAACTGGAAGTCAAACTGGTTGCACACAGAAAAAACACAACCTTGCAAATATTAAAGAAGAGAACTTAGCTTTCTCCACAGTTTTGGGAAGAGTAAGGTTCTCAAGGATGTAATCCTTTGTGCAAATAGTTGTGGCACCTGAATGTTTATTTGTCACCCCTTTGCTGTGTGGGGTCATTCTTCAGATGGAGAACTCTGTTTGGGTTGTCTAACGTGAAAGGAAATGAGAAACAGACTGGTAGGTACACCGTATATTCTGGCGTATAAGACAACCTTTGAACCCCGAAAAATATCCTCCAAAACCAGGGGTTGTCTTATATGCCGGATACACTTTGCTACACCTGCCGTCCGATCTCTTGCCTCTTTGCTCCCTTCGCAAACGGAGCGAAGAGGCAGGAGATCGGGCGGGGGGGGTGAGGCAAATTGTTTACCGGTTCATTCTCCCCCCTCCTCTGTCTTTTCCCCCTTTGGGGAGCAACTGAAGAAAGAGGAGGGGGCAGACGTTGTGGTTTGCTGCGGCCGCCGCTCAATCCAGGGAAAGAACACACAGGAGATCGAGCGGCGGCTGAGGCAAACCAGGTACGTTTGCTCCTTTCTTCCACCTTCCTGGAAGGTGGAAGAGAGGGGCGAATCCCACAGTTTGCCACGGACGCTGCCCACCCCCTCCATCCTCATTCCCTTCCAAAGAGAATGAAGACGGAGGGGGTGGGGTGGACGAGGCAAACCGGATACTTTTGCCCCTGTCATCCACCTTCCTGGAAGGTGGAAGAGAGGGGCGAATCCCACAATTTGCCATGGACGCTGCCCACCCCCTCCATCCTCATTCCCTTCCAAAGAGAATGAAGACGGAGGGGGGGATGGACGAGGCAAACCGGGTACTTTCGCCACTGTTGTCCACTTTCCTGAAATTGGAAGAGAGGGGCGAATCCCGCAGTTTGCAACAGATGCTGCCCACCCCCTCCATCTTCATTCCCTTCCAAAGAGAATGAAGATGGGGTGGGGAGTGGACGAGGCAAACCTGGTACTTTCGCCCCTGTCGTCCACCTTCCTGGAAGGTGGAAGAGAGAGGCGAATGCCGTGGTTTGCCATGGACGCCGCCCATCCCCTCCATCTTCATTCTCTTCGCAAAGGGAACGAAGATAGAGGGAATGGGTGGTGGCCAAGGCAAATTGGGTTCATTCGGCCCCCTCCTCTGCCTTCACCCCCTTTGGGGAGCAACCAAGGTGGAAGAGAGGGGCGAATGTTGCGGCTGGCTGGTTGGCTGGCTGGGAGAGCCCTTCCAGTTGATCCTGTTCTCTTTCCCAACTCATGAGGAGATCCTCATGAGTTGGGGAACAAAGAGGATCAGCTGGCAAGGCCCCCCCAGCCAGCCAGCCAAATTATGGGGTGGTCTTATATGGCTAATATATGCCAAACTCTACATTTTTACTTGAAAATTGGGGGGTCGTCTTATATGTCCAGTCGTCTTATACGCCGGAATATGCGCTAAGTGGAGCAATTGTGCCAGAGTGGGAAGTGATACCCAATAGCTGAATGATTTGGCTCAACTGCAGAGGCAAGAGGCTGTGGTGAACTAAATCCCGGCCTCAGGGGATCCTGGCCTCTTCTAGGCTGCTGGCCATTTATTATATTTTATTGTATTTATAGTTTTAAATGTGATTTTAGATTAGTTGTTTTTAATTTATATTTGTTTAATGTTTTTTTATGGGGGAGGGTGGGAGTGGGGGTGTTTAGGGATTTTATTTGTATTGTATTTTAAATTCTGTAAGCCGCCCCGATTGTTTTAACAGAGGGGCGGGGTATAAATAAATTTTATTATTATTATTATTATTAAATATTTTTCTCTTTTCAGGGATCTTGGCTGCTCACAAGATTACAGCAAGTGCACCAGACACTGATCTCCCAACAGTATCAGGGCTGAGGGTAGGTTCCAGGACCTAAAAAATCTAAAATGTCTCTTTCACATTCACAAAAACCCCATGCAGATCTTAACATGTTTGTGTTAGATTAGCATTCTGCAAGTCTACCTGGCTCAAGGGCTGAACTTCCCAGCCACTGCTTCTTTGCAACCAGGACTGATTGGTATTTTATAAAATAGAGCTATACAATTGAAAAAATTAGAGCTCAGTTACATATTACATACAAATCCATGTAACTCTAGACTGATGACCCTTTTAAGCTTCAGAGCAACTTTGGGATGGGGTAATTGTTTTTTCCTGATTTTGCCTAGATTTTGCTAATTATATTTCCAATGGAGACAAACTGGAGAGCAAGCTTCAAAAGCCAGATACATATGAACAAAGGTGATTCTTGGCATGAACTGATCCCTGGCCAATAACAGCTTTAATGTTTGATAGTGGTACTATAAAATAGGCTCACAAAGAAGTAAGTAACTATGCATTTGAAATACAAGAGGTGTGATTTGTTCATCATGCAACATCCTATGATGTGAACATTATGCATTATTTTTTATGCCACGTTTCTGTCAGTTGCATTTTGTTGCAGTTTTCACACTCGGTTTTCAAATGTAGCCCCAGAAAGAGAACATTGCAGTTATCTGTGCCTAGTTGAACAATGACATGAGTAACTTAGGATGCCATTAGTCAACCATAGAGAGAAATGGTGCAATCAGAAATGGTGCTTCTGGATACCAGTAACACTTAGACATTTAGGGATAACAGGACCCACATGCAACCCCTGCAACAAAAAAACAACTATATGTACTTGATCATTCATGGGAGATGTGGGCAGAATGTGGCCTGGGCCACATATAGTCCCCAGGGTCCCCAAATGCCCTTTAGTTGGCGCAGAGGCACTTTTGCCATGGTTTTGGTCCCCCTGTGCCATTTTAGGTTCATTTGAAGGAATTTTTCTAAGAGGAAGTGATTTCTGGCCACTCCTTGTTGCTTAGAAAAAGGCCTCAAATGGCCTGGGCAGGGAGGGGGACATGGTGAAAATGCCCTCACACCCATTAGAAAGTACTTGGGGCATTTTGGGGCAAAAAAAGATGATGATGATGATGATTTTGGTGCGTGTGGTGGGGTGCAGTCCTTCAGACTCTCCCCTAGTCTGTCAGAGTAGCCTGTCCTTGCTTTACAGGGAAGGGAGTTTGGCTCTATCTAAGACAGGCTTAGTAGGACATTTCTGTGCAGATTGACAGAGCTCTCAACCAGCAATACAGTTTAATCTCCATCTCTGCTTTCCTCTGTCGGTGCCTATTTCATATGTAAAGGATAAAGTCCTGGGGCCTTGTATTAAGTTCATTATGTTTCTGCAGTTCCTGGTAAACATGACCATGCCCCGCTTTTGGCTGACCTCAGATGTCTGATCTTCTTGCCCTTGGTATTATGAAAACAGAGTGGGATGCTTCACCAGCTGCTGTTCATCTTATTTCCAGAAAATAGGTGTGAATTTTACCCTAAGCAACAAAGAGACGGTTAAAAACAGTGATGTCCTGTTCCTGGCAGTGAAACCTCCCATCATTCCATTCATCCTGGATGAGATTGGCTCAGACATAGAGGACCGGCACATTGTGGTCTCATGTGCTGCTGGCGTCACAATCAGTTCTATTGAGAAGGTGAGAGTCTCACAGCACTCATTTTTAACAGTTGTCTTCAGGGGAGGCTAGCCACAGGCAAAGAGCAGCCAGTGGAATATTCTGAAGACTGGACTAGAAATGCATGGCAACAGTTCTATATGTTTACATACAGAACTCCTGCAGTCATGTAGAAAGAAGGGCAGGGGACCTGCCTGTTCCCAGAACTTTGAAAAATCTAAAAAGTTACTTCTGAGACTACAGCTTCCAGAATATCCCCCAGAAAATTCAGTTATCACCCCTTTAGGCTGGTCCTATTAAAACAGAATTGCTGCTCATATCTAGAATGATAACAGTCTTTATTCATTTTCAGGAACACCTCTTAAATCCTTGTGCCTGTTAAGAGAAACCTGCAACTGTCATGGCAGTGTTAGTGCGGTGGGAATCAGATCAGGACCTTAATAAAAACAATTGCTTATATTTCATTGTATCTGATTATTCTGAAAAGTTGTGGGTAATTAAGGCGAGGTCATCTGGCTGAAACATTAAAGCAGCTTGTCATAACTCTGGCACATCAGGAATTTTTCCGGAAAATGAAATGAAAAATGATTTGTTTAGCCTTGTGGAAGTAGTGCAAAGGTCAGCCCGCTCTGACTAGGGATCTTCTATGTAAGAGAAAATGTTATGCAAAAAATTTGAATGTAAAATTAGGTTGCCTTCCCTGAAGGAAGCATTACCTACATCTGTGCTACATTGATTCTTAGCCTGTCTAGAAGATATAGGCAGTGAAAGACTTTACAGCCAAGGAAGTCTGTTGCTGGAAGCTTGGTCCTGATTGGTTTGCCCATACTTCTGATATATGGTTTTGTGTCCTCCCTATGTTTTCATTGGTGCTCTGAGTAATTTTTTTTTTCAAATTCTGTAAGAGTAAACAAACAAACAAACCCGACAGCATAGACAAGACATGATCTTAAGAGTTTGTAGCCATTGACTTGCATGCCACTGCTGCTGACAACAGTGCTCAAGCACTGACCAGTGCCACCCTGTGGACGCATTCCTAAACTCTCACGGGAACGATATCATGAATATATAATCAGTCTTGCTGATTTTAGGCCTTTGACCTTGTGGTTTCTGACATTTCTGTAAGGATTTTATCTTATCTATTTAAAATGAAGGCTGCATAACAAGATCTCAGAGTGGCATACAAATAAAATAATTATAAACAGATTTAGATTAAAAGGATTAAAATGTGTTAAACATCTTAACAAATTAAAACCGGTCTAAATGGTTAAAACAATTTAAAACCATGTTCATAATAATTATTTTAAAGTTAATCACTTAGGCCCCCAAAGGCTTAAATAAACATCCATGTGGCATCTAAATGAAGCTCCAATCATGCCCCCAAGTGGAGATTGTTCCACAACTGGGGTGCCATAGATGTGAACGCCCTCTCTCACTTCTTCACACAGTGCATTGGTCTCAATAGTGTGACATGGGGGGCATAGCAAACCTCAGTCCTCAAGCTGGTATGTATAGGGAGTGGCCTTTCTTCAAGTATCAAGGTTCCAAGTTGTTTAGGGCTTTAAATGTCATCATGAACACCTTGAATTCAGATTGGAAGCATACTGGCTGCCTAGGCAATTCTTTTAGTACTGGCATTATATGATGTCTGTAGGTATTCCAGTCAGCAATGATGCATCTGCATTTTGCACTAGCTACAGCTTCCAAGTCATAGAATCATAGAGTTGGAAGGGACCACAAGGGCCATCCAGTTCAACCCCCTGCCATGCAGGAATAAACAATCAAAGCACTCCCGACAGATGGCCATCTAGCCTCTGCTTAAAACCTCCAAAGAAGGAGATACCACCACACTCTGAGGCAGCTCATTCCACTGCCAAACAGCTCTTACTATCTGTACATTCTAACTAATGTTTAGGTGGAATCTCTTTTCTTGTAGTTTGAACCCATTGCTCCGTGTCCTTGTCTCTGGAGCAGCAGAAAACAAGCTTGTTCCATTCTCTGTATGTCATCCCTTCAAATATTTAAACATGGCTATCATGTCCCCTCTTAACCTTCTCTTTCCCAGGCTAAACATACCCAGCTCCCTAAGCCACTCCTCATAGGGCATGGCTTCCAGAGCTCCCACCATTTTGGTCACCCTCGTCTGGACACGTTCCAGGTTGTCCATATCCTTCTGGAATTGTGGTGCCCAGAACTGGACACATTATTCCAGGTGAGGTCTGACTAAAGAGCAGAATAGAGTGGCACTATTACCTCCCTTGTTCTAGACACTATACTCCTATTGATGCAGCCTAGAATCGCATTGGCTTTTTAACTGCCGCATCACACTGCTGACTAATGTTCAGCTTGTGCTCCAGTAAGACTTCTAGATCCTTTTCACATGTACTACCATCGAGCCAAGTGTCACCCATCCTATATCTGTGCTTTACATTTTTACTGCCGAAGTGTAGTATCTATCCTACATTTCTTCCTGTTAAAATTCATTGTGTTAGTTTTGGCCCAACTTTCTAATCTGGTAAGGTCATTTTGAATTCTCATCCTATTCTCTGGGGTATTAGCTACCTCTCCTAATTTGGTGTCATCTGCAAATTTGATAAGTATGCCCTCTATTCCCTCATCCAAGTCATTGATAAAGACGTTGAATAGCACTGAGCCCAGGACACAACCATGTGGTCACTCCTCTCCAGGATGAAGAGGACCCATTGGTGACTACAATTTGGATTCAGCCCATCAACCAATTACAAATCCACCTAACAGTTGCATTGTCTAGCCCGCATGTTACTAACTTTTTTGCAAGAATATCATGGAGGACTGTATCAAAGGCCTTAGTGAAATCAAGATACACTACATCTACAGCATTCCCTTCATCTACCAACTTTGTGACTAATAAAAAAAAGATAAGATTAATCTGGCATGACTTGTTTTTCAAAAACCTATGCTGACTTTTAGTGATCACAGCATTCCTTTCTAAGTGCTTACAGATTGTCTGTTCAATGATCTGCTCTAAAATCTTTCCTAGCATTGATGTCAGGCTGACTGGGTGATAATTATTTGGGTGTTCTCCCCCCCTTTTTTTTAAAGATGGGGGCAACATTTGCCCTCCTCCAGTCTGCTGGGACCTCTCCTGTTCTCAGGGATTTCTCAAAGATTATTGCCAGTGGTTCTGGGATTACTTCTGCCAGTTCTTTTAATTCCCTTGGATGTACCGTAGTTCATCTGGACCTGGAGACTTGAATTAATTTATACTGGCCAGGTATTCCTGAACAACCTCTTTACCTATTCTGTGCTGCATTTCCCTTACTGCATCATCTGCTCCATTTTCTCCAGGTTGAGCACTGTTCTCCTTTTGGGAGAAGACCAAGGCAAAGAAGGTGTTGAGTAGCTCTGCCTTTTCTCTGTCCCCTGTTAGCATTTCACCACCTTCTCCCTGCAGTGGCCCTTCCACTTCCTTGTTCTTTCTTTTGCTGCGGTCATATCAATAAAATCCCTTTTTATTGTTTTTAACCTTTCTAGGAAGCCTGAGCTCCATCTGCGCTTTTGCTTTTCTGATTTCCCCCTATACAAGCTGGCTATTTGTTTGAATTCTTCGTTGGTGATTTCCCCCTTTTTCCATTTCTTGTACATGTTCCTTTTAAGTCTAGCTCAGGTGAAAGTTCTTTAGACATCCATACTGGTTTCTTTAGACACCTTTCATTTTCCTTTCTCATTGGAACTGTTTGAAGTTGTGCCTTCAGTATCTCACTTTTTACAAGCTCCCATCCATTATTTACTTCCTTTTCTTTTATTATTCCTGACCATGGGCTCACCCCTAATAATTCCCTAAGTTTTCTGGAATCAGCTTTCTTAAAATCTAGAAGGCATGTCTGATTATGCTTGGCTTCCCATTTCTTCTGTATAACAAACTCCAGGAGAACATGGTCACTCCCCACTATGGATCCCAGCACTTCCACACCATTAACCAGGTCACCTCTGTTCATTAGGATCATATTTAAAAAAGCTGATCCCCTTGTTTCCTCTTCCACCTTCTAGACAATAAAATTATCTGCAAGGCAAGTGAGGAATTTGTTGGACCTTAAATTTTTGGCAGAATTGGACTTCGAACAAATATCAGGATAGTTAAAATCCCCCATTATTACTACATCTCTCCTGTCTGAATGTGCGGTCATCTCTTCTAGGAAAGCATCATCCAAGTCCTCAGTTTGGCTTGGAGGTCTGTAGTAGCACCCCCCCTCACAATAACATCCCCCTTGATTTTTTTTACCCAGATGCTCACAACCTGGCTCCCAGGATTAAGTCATGGATCTGTTCACAGGTGTACACATTCTTAACATATAATGCTACTCCATCACCCTTCCTGTTTGATCTATTTCTCTGAAACAGGCTATACCCCTCTATTACTACATTCCAATCACAAGACTCATCCCACCAGGTTTCAGTGGTACCTATTAAATCATATTTGCTTTGCTGTGCTAAGAGTTCAGGTTCATCCTGTTGATTTCCCATGTTCTGTGCATTCACATAGAGATGTCTAAGACCATGGGCCATTCCCCCTACCTGCCTTTTAAAGGTTTTATTCCTCCCACTGTTGGGCTCTTGTACTATTTGCCTTGTTGTCTGTATAACATTTGGGCTATTATCTCCAGCACTTGATGAACTCCTGCCCTCATGAATACTGGCTCCCTCTCCCCACAACTCAGTTTAAAGCCCTCCTGATCAGATCCTTTGGACTCTTAGCAAAAACATTCCTGCCAACTGCTGTGAGGTGCAACCCATCCCTTGCCAGTAGTTCATCTCCATGAAACCGCACCCTATGGTCCAGGAAGCCAAACCGTTCCAGGCGGCACCATCTGGGTACCCAGTTGTTCACCTCCACTGTCTTTCTCTCCCTTCCTGGGCCATGCCTTTCCACTGGAAGGACAGATGAAATGATTGTGCATCCAAGTCCTTCAGCTTCCTACCCAGAGCCTCATAATCCCTTTTGATATTCTGAAGGCTATGCCTTACAGTATCATTGGTTCCCATGTGGTCCAAATGGAAGGGATAATGGTCAGTGGGCTTCACGAGTCTCATCAGCCTCTCCATGGATTTTTGCACCTGGGAGACAGCACACCTCTTGAGACATCTTGTCAGGCCCGCAACCAACTGATTCTGTACTCCTCAGCGAAGAGTCTCCTACCACCACAACATGCCTGCTCTGAGGACTGGCAGAGGTCAATCTGTGCTGAACCGTCCAAGGTCTCATGCACATTGTCTGAGGCCTGGCTCTGCTGCCTTCCTTCAGGGTTGGCCCTACACAGAATGCATTGGAGTAATCTGATTACCTGTGCATTTTTGGATGTTCTGTTGGGGTAGAAAGGGAGTGGAGAATAGTGGTTGCCCTCCAGATATTTCTTGGTCTGTGGCTGCCACCAACATCAGCCAGCATGGCCAGTGATCCAGGATGGTCACAAGTTCTGTACCACTTCACCGGAAAGTCTGTGTGTAAAAAGAAAGAGGTGGGGCACTGCAATGACAAGCTCCATCCTAATTATCTATGAGCATTAATTTGAAGTAATGAGGCTGGGGTGGCCAAAAGGTCACTCAGGATGGTACATCTTGGTTATTTCCAATAGATCAGGGAAGGTTTCTGAATTCTAGTTGTCTGTTAGTAGCAACAACTTAATTTTTATGTATCAAAATTAATTGCTGGGGGGAAGAATACTTAGGGGGAAAACAGGATTGGATTTTTGTATTAAGGGACTTGTTCTTGTACTGATCACAAAGTCTTGGGTTGGGCATATGCTCCCAATGTATGTTTGCTGCCTATATCACTGTTTTGCACTTAAGCTTTGGTTAATGGACCTTGTTTTTTTAGTTAAAAAATACATTAGACTCTGTGGGTCTGAAGTCTGCCCTCACTTGATCTAAAAAGACTAAATGCTTGCACCAAGCGGTGGTAATTGTGCAACTCTACCTGATCTGTAATATTTAAAAAGCAGAGTTGGATTGTTACAAGAGAGTTAATCTTAGGTGTAAGCTGCAAATTAAATGCACTGATTGGTTTTCTCCTTATTTTGTATCTCAAGAAACTCTCTGCCTTCTGCCCCACCCCGAAAGTGATCAGGTGCATGACCAACACACCAGTGATCGTACGGGAAGGGGCCACAGTCTATGCCACAGGGAGTCATGCCAATGTGGAGGATGGGAAACTCTTGGAACAACTGATGGCTAGTGTGGGCTTCTGCACTGAGGTGGAAGAAGACTTGATAGATGCTGTTACTGGACTCAGTGGAAGTGGGCCTGCTTATGTATGTGCCATTTTTCTTTCCGCTATGCAAACTCCATTCCTTTATTTCCTGTATGTGTCAAAAGTAACTTCCTGGGCAAGTGGGGGCGGGTTAAATGTCAAAACAGGACTAGAAGTATATAGTATTTTTATAGGAGGCAGATGGGCCAGCAGTTGTTCTGCTGGAGCTTAATCATGACATACATCAACTCTAATACAGGGGTGGGAATCTTGTGACCCTCCAGATGTTGGACTGTAGCTCCCAGAAATCCTAGTCAGCAGTGGTGAGGAATGCTGAGAGTTGCAGTCCAATATTTGAAGGGCCACATGATTCCCATCCCTGCCATAATGTCCCTGGAGCCATTGACTTGTGGATGCTTTGTTCAAATCAGTCAGCAACAAGGATCCATTAACAGTTGGCCATTGGGAAGCTCTTGAGGGCCTGTTGGATAAATGTTCATGTAACAGACTTTAGTAGTCCTGGTTTAGGTTTGGATGGAACTGATCTCCAAGGTGGGTGATTTGTCCTTGTACTTACCTGGGCACACACCTGTTCCATGCTAACACTTGGGAACAGGGAAAACTTGCTTTCCTTTGGGTGCCCATCCTGAATTTGTTGGAGAGAAGAGAGAGCAGCTAGGAACGATTTGTCTCCTGCACTATGTGTCAGGCGCTCTATTTTTTCCCCTCCCCTCTGGCTTTACTTTTCTGTTGTCTTTTGGTGTCCTAGGCATTCACAGCCCTTGATGCCCTGGCAGATGGAGGGGTGAAGATGGGCCTTCCTCGCAGACTGGCTGTACGGCTGGGAGCCCAGGCATTGCTGGTCAGTGTGTGTCTCAGTATCTTGTAAACTTCTGCTTCTTCAAGCTGTCTGTCAGTACTATCAGCCAAGTTCAGATCTTGGAAAGATAATTGTAAGCAGAATGAATATACAGCAGGACCCCCGCATCCACTGGTTAATTATCCACTGGTTCAGTTATCCACGGGACACAAAACAGCACACCTACCATAGAGTCTTCCTAGCCATTTCCTAGGTCCTCCAAGGCAACTCTACAGTATTTTAAACTGGATGTCCCATTATTTTCAGTGATGTTCATTATTATCCATGGTTTTCAGTCTCCATGCCCCCCCCCCGAACCAATCCCCAGCAGATACGGAGGTCCCACTGTAATGGACATGCTGAAGCTCACCATAACTATACAACGGGGGGAGGGTGCATCACACGGCTGTTTCAGTTATGGATTGCTTCAACATGCCCATTACTGTATATTCATTCTGAAAAGCAACTCTTCAATGTCTGCGCTTGACATCCTCATTTAATTTCTTTCAAAACATTTGACTGCTTTAAACACATGGAAGAACCCTGCATGATTCACCTTTTTTACCTAAATAGATTTCTTGTTGAAGCCACAAGAAAGAAGATAGATAGAGGCTCTGTGGATGTTTGGGAGGATGTGGATGAGAATTCAGTTAGGGGTGATGCAAAGTAGGCTTCTTTTCAATCTGCTGGGCATCTTGCAGTTTTAAGGAAAGAGCAAAGGTATCTCCAGGGGCTGGTTTACACAGCAGATTTATTGCGGCAACTTGTGTTTTAATTCTTTTCCGCAGCTGTGCCAGTCAGGTTTTTTTTCTAATTATGCCGCTTTTACATTCAGACTTGAAAAAGTGTGGGAGGTGTGGCCTCCCAAGCAGACAAAGGCTGTATGGGGAAGGGCATAGACCAAGACTCGCAGACTGCCAAAATAGCAGGGGGGAAGATCAAAGTAGTGGCTCTGTCTCTGTGTCTCTGTAAATCTGCCTGTAAATGAACTCACTCCGTGAAGCAGAGGAACAGTAATCTCTCTGCTAAAAGACCTTGCTGCCATGCCGTGGATCCTAAGGTGAACCTATCACAAGTTTTTCCAGCCTCCCCCCTCCCTCCCCTCTCTCTCGCTGGTGCTCTCTCTCTCTCTCTCTCTCTCTCTCTCTCTTTCTCTCCCTCCCTCCCTCCCTCCCTCCCCCAAGCAGAGCTGACAGATGGGAACTTTATGACTGAAAGGTCTTGGGAATCCTTTTTCTTGGCAGACCTTCTGCAAAATAGCAGAGAGGATTTTTCAAAGTTTCCTGATGCTACTGAACGCAGTCCCTCTCTTTTAAGCCCGCCCCTTACATCACAGAAACCAATCACAATGCAGATCTGATGCAGCCCTTAGTTTACACTGCCAATAAAGCGCTACATGCAAATATGCTGGCAAAAGTAGCAGCATCTCTTGTTATATTTGGGTGTTTTACCTTCCCCCCTTCTGAATGAGGCGATGCTGTGCTGCGATCCATGGGAACTATGAGCTATCTTAGCGGTATATGTAGAGGAATATTTGCCCGTGTAAACCACCCCCAGCTGAGTCTTTTAACCTGCAGTCTCCTTCCTTTTCTCATGCAATTGCATGGAGCATGGAGAAGAGGGGAGGTCCAAAAAAATGTTGTCTTCCGTTTATAACACATGTTGTCTCATTGCTTCTTCCATATCTTTCTCTTAATAGTAAAAAGCAATTGAAAAGAAACAGCTGGAATAGGTGTACAGTACCTTTTTCGTTGATACTGCTAACCAGGGCACAGAAAAGTTACTTTTTTGAACTACAACTGCCATAATCTCCAGCCAGCACCGCCACTGGCCCAGGTTTCTAAGAAGTGTAATTAAGAAATTAAAAAACCTGTTCTTGGGGCTACTGTCTGTCCATTTGAAAGCACCCCCAAGTGCTAGATGCTTCTGTAAATAGGTGTCTTGAGCATTTTCAAAACAAAAGCAGTTAACATTTCTAGTAAATGAGGGGTTTAAAAAAAATAAAATTCAATACTCGTGAAACCTTTTGCTACTGCTTCTGAAGAGTTTTTGATTCCTCACCCCAAATCTGCAGGGAGCTGCCAAGATGCTGTTGGAATCAGAACAGCACCCAGGACAACTGAAGGACAATGTCTGCTCCCCAGGGGGTGCTACCATCTATGCCCTGCACTTCCTGGAGAGTGGTGGCTTCCGCTCACTCCTCATCAATGCCGTGGAGGCATCTTGCATCAGGACAAGGTGTGTGCAAGGAGGTGAGGTGTGGTCCTTTCTTAGCTGTGTCCTCTGAGCTTCTAATGAGGTTTCTCTTCCCTAACAGGGAGCTGCAGTGCTTGGCTGACCAGGAGACGGTATCCCCTGCTGCTATTAAGAAGACTTTAATGGCTAAAGTAAAGCTAGAGTCTGCCAACAAGGTCAGCCTATTCAGCGGCAAGAATCCTGGCAGCAAGAAGTACTGAGGAGACCCAGCCATGGCCTGGTCACACTTTTCTTTCTTTTTCAAGGGAATCTGTAGCTCATGCCATTTGGGAGGGAGGGAGGGAGGGGAGGAATATCCTGGACTCAAGGCCACAGGAGAAAGGGACTTCTAGCTTCCTGGGTACATTATTTGAGATAGCAGCAATTTGCAGGGGTTGGAGGTGGAGCACAATCATCAGCTCTTTCTCCTGAGTGGGCAGATCCTCTGAACCTCATAGAGTCATAGAGCTGGAAGAGACCACAAGGGCCATCCAGTCCAACCCCCTGCCATGCAGGAATACACAATCAAAGCACCCCTCACAGGTGTCTCTTCTGTAGCTGTTGCAGTTACTGTGTTTTTATCCTGGTTTTCCTCCATGGAGGCCCTTTGTTATGTGTCCTCACAACAGCCTTGTAGGGTAGCTTAACCCTGGAAGCCAATGGCTGGTTCAGTGAACTTTGTGATTAAGCAGGGATCTGGACCTACATCCTACTCTCAAGCTGTGCCTATTTCTTATGATTCTTTCTCTGATCAGAGGCTGGAGACCAAGCAGGGCCCTGGAGTCACAAACCCTGTTCTCATCAGGGAGAGATTACTGTCCAGTCTGTAGGACATTTTGGATTTGGGGAGATGGGAAGAGCTTGGAATGTTTTTATTAATGCATTAACATTAAATTGGAAATTGATTTGTTAGTTGAACGGTGGGGTTGTAATTCATATTCTGCATCAAAAATTCATATCAGGTTATCCTCCACAAAAGAAAAAAAAATCTTCTACAAGGTAGCAAATTGAGTAAGGCAAAATGTTACTCAGCACCTTAATTTTGTTATTTAACAACTAAAAGCCAACAACTTTTAAAATTGTCCTTTAAAATGTTATTAGGGATTTCAGTGAATTAACTCCAAGTTCTGGGTAGGACTGTCTTCATTTTTAATTCTTGTTACAGAGCATACTGCTCCTATTCCCCATGTATTGCTGTTTCTGCTTTGCCCAGCTGTATAAGAAATCACAGATATCCTGGACTGAACAGCTCCTACCATGCTGCCCGCCATAGTAAAAAAACAACATTGCAGTCTTTTTCTGCTTTCTCTTATCTTCTTCTGGACTTCTAAACTGAATACTCATACACTTATGCTGTAAGCCAAAGGGAATGTCCATTTATATTTGCAGTAGCTGAACTCAGGACTGTAGGAAGCTTTTCCACCTGCCTACGCCAGGTCATATTATTTGCCCATCTAGCTCAGTATTGTCTACTTTGACTGGCAATCAGCACTTTGGGCTCTTGGGGTAGAAATCCATCTTCTGTCTCCTGCTTACCTGATCTTTAACTTGGACATGCCAGTGACATCATCTCTTATTGTCACATCTTGGCAGTGCAGGTTTCCAGTATGTAGCACTTCAGATATAACGTTGGCTTTAAAACGTATCAAGAACTTGTTCAGATCATATGGTTGATAGTGTTGCTACTTATATGACAATTTCTGATTTGCACAGTTAGAGTAGAGCAGTTTAATGGGTCACATTTCGCCGACTGGAGGGAAGTGTCAGCAATAACCAATAACTGTTACGATATAAACATGAAATAAATAACTAGATGCAGTCATGACAGGCTCTTCTTTTTGCAACATCTACAGTACTATTTGCAGCATCTCTCTACTACAGTTGTCCCTTCACATTTGCTGGGGTTTGGTTCCAGGACCCCCCGTGAATACTCAAGTCCCATTATATACAATGGCAGAGCAGAATTGTGTCCCTTATATAAGCTGGCAAAATCAGTGTGCTTTTTGGATTATTATTTTTTAAAGAATATTTTCAAGCCATGAATACTTAAATCCGTGAATGCCAGATCTGTGAATGTGGAGGGACAACTGTATTCCTGTTTTTACAAGCGAGGCCTGATCCTTCAAGCTTGCTGAAGGCTTCACAACAGCCAAAGACATCAAGAGGCCCGTGTTCCAGGAATACAGGAAATCTGGGATACTTAATAGGATAAGGCACTGGAAAGATAACTCATTGCCTTTCCCACGGTACTACCTAAACTTACTCAGTCTATCAATACTTCTATGTTTTATACTGTTCTTGAAGACAGCTGGGCTGGCAGGAGGATTCTGGGAGCTGTGGTCCAAAAAGTAACTTTTCTAAGGTCTGGGTTTCTTTTAAGAAATCAGAACATTTTTTCTCTGTGCTGAAGGAAGAAGGAGTGCAAAGATTACTGTTGATGCCCCAGATGTGATGGTGACATCCCAGGAGAGTTGTTAGGTGGAGTGAAGAACAGGGCTCCTGCCCTATTAACATTTGTGTAGAAGAGGGAATTTCAGCAGCCCTGTCCTTTATTTCAACTGGCAAGCCTACATCTCTCATAGGAATTGTTCAGTTACAAAGAGTCCTATTACACACTGGTTAACAACACATTTTCTGCCTAGATAATCTCCCCTCCCCCTTTTGTGTATAATGTGGCACTTTCCTATTTACCTTTTTTTTTTAATGGCTTAAGCATAACAGGAAAGCATTGTTATGCATTATGTTGGGGTAGGGAATGTGTGAGCCTTTAGATGGTTTTGGACTGTAACTCCCATAATCTTTTACCATTAGCCATGGCTGAAGGGAGTTGTAAGCCAAAAACATTTGAGAGTCATGGTTGTCTACTCCTGAGATATGTGAATGAGGCTTAGGTTCATGTCCTCCTCCCTCTCCTCTTTTCTTTCTTAGATGTAAGGAGGGTTTCAGAAACACCTGCTTCTGCTTTTAGACAAACCATAGTTCCCCATTATATTCAGACATGGTATCTCATTACATCAGGGCTGGGACACTATTTCCACGTCACATCCACCTGCTTCTTACTACTCCCCATACCTTTACAAATGCTATTCTTTGTACACAGATAAAAGAATAAACACTTGTAACTACACATACTCAGTGACTGGGAAGTTTTTCATGGAGAACCTCATTCTTCAACAGCTATGCTTATCACTATCTGCAACTTGTTTGCTTCACCCACCATTCTACCAAGCCTTTGCTTCTCCCACATCACTGTGTGCCAGTGATAGGAACAAGGAAGCAGGCTGATGGTGGGGAAGAAATAAAGTTATGCACATGGTGGTAGCAGGTTGAGGGAGGCCTTGGCCAAGATACTTCTGAATTCAAACCATAGTGGACATCAGATATGCAGGGCATTCTGTGCATAACCTATGTTATCTCAGGCCTATGTAATCTGAAAGGTATGGCCATATTTGTTGAGCTGTGATAAGACAACACAGTTTAAAGCACTAGACAGTGGGTTTCTTTCTTAGACACTGGCTAGATTTCCCAGTTCTTTATTGGGAAGTGTTGGCTCGGGTGCTCTATGTTCAGTGTTAAAGACATATTCCTCCCCCATTTTCTCTGGACAATAAATGGTTTTCAAACTGTGACCTAATGTGTGGATTGCGTGTTTTATCACCATTGGCAGCATTGCTATTTCTCTTCTGTTGTGCATGGCTAACCCTTTCTTTGGGAACTTGGCTCAAGACAGAGTGGGATTGGTTTTAGGGTTGTTTCTGAAAATGAGAGATGTGGATGTCTTTTTTTAAAATCTATAGATGGCTTGTAGAGATTATACATATGTGGAGCAATAGTTCTCTTAGGATTGCCAACGTATGGCAATTCTAAACCCTCCAGTTTATATGGAGGGGTCTGACGGGTTAAAACACTTAATTGTACATACACAACTGAGATAAATTTATATTTGTCTATTCTGAATGCGTAACTATTAACCTAGTTGTACTCTGTCAGGGGGAGTTGCTTTCTTTCTTAATTGTATATTATTAAAAAGATGTACATACCTTTGAGAAAATGTGAAGGCCTGAGAAGAGTACAGTTCTTTAACTAGTACTTCTGATAATATGTGCAAAATAATTGTGTTGAAATTGCATCCTTGCCCTGTGGCTTTGGTTCATGAGTCATAATTCAGGGGCACAATCTAACAAAGAATTAGGCTCATGAAAGCTGCACCTTTTTAACATCACTTCGATTTTGGAGCCCTTTCTCCAGTGGTCATTTTTAAAGGTGGGAATTGTTATGCATAAATAGTTTGTTCTTATTTAAACAGTTTTATTCACAGTGAAAGGACAAAGAGATAGTTGCATAGGGCTTGAACACACTGTGCATTTGATTTGTTCTAATTTCTGATCTATCTGCAACCACTTCAAATACTGTTTGGATCTGGTTTTCATCACATCTTTGCATTTTGCCACTTGCTGCACTTTATGTTCATATACTGAGATCTGAAGGACTGATGCTGTGACAAAGAATCACTGTTTCGCTTTTACATGACCTGCACTCAAACACTGTTCCATGGCGGGATGGCAGTCCAAAAAGCTTGCTGTATAAAAATAGTTAACAAAATCACAGAATGATTTATCTTCAGTATTGCCATTGAAATAGTAATTGGGCGAGTGAAGGAGTGTCTGCATGGTTTGTGAGTAAAAATGAATGTGGGTGTGACAGAATGAGAACAGGGTGTGTTTTAAGAGCAGCTCTTGCATACCTGACGTATGAAATAATTGGTGTTCATGGGAAGGATGAATACTCTGCATTGGAATTTTCCCATCCCTGGCTTATAATATAGATAAGAGTGTCATGTGTTCAGAAAAAAAGATACACAAATAAATGATTAAAGTGACTGGACAAATCTGCTAAAACAGCAGGAAAGAATATTGTTGTGGAAAAGTGTGTAGATGAAGAACCTTCATGATGTGTCTGCATACCATTAGTGAAGATGCTATCCGCACCATTTTTTATTAATATTATTATTATTATTATTATTATTTTGCTCAGGCCCTGTTTCTCTTAGGTATCCTTATCCTCTTTCCTGCTGCCCATGAACAAACCAACACTTCTGTACCTGGGTAGTCATATTGTGTGCTGCAGCCTTTAAAGAGCAGAGAGAATTCACTTCCATCAATATTTTAGCTTCCATCAATATTTTAAAGTAGGTCCCACAAATCTGTCAGAACCTGGGGGTTCTGCAAAATGGAGGTAGTTTGTTCATTTCCAGTGCCATAAACTACTCTATAAAATACCTCAGTAAGAACCTTTTTAACACACATCCTTGTCATAACTCTCCCCATTTTAACCAGTCCTAAAGTTTCTTTTGTTGCAACTTTGCTAGTCTGTTCCTGGTGTGTGGTACACTTTATAGATAAGCCTTGCAGGAAGGGTTTGATTATCTGCCTGTAGCCAATGGATACTTCTCAGCCATGAAAAAAAAACCAACCCTTATAGCAATTGACCAGTAAAACTGTGCAGGTAAAGGTGTATAAAATAATAAAGCCTGCTGTAATAGCACTTGACAACAGCAAGGTTTGCATAATCAACCCGGAATGTTATAAGAAATGAGTACAGCATGGACACAAGACAAAAAGACACAATGCTCACTCGTAGGTTGGCTGCATTTACCCAATGTTTGCATTTACCCAATGTGCTTGTGAAACATTACAGTTTTCTGTTCATTTTCCAAGTAAAGGAACAATGGAAGACAGATGGCTTAGAACTGCCCATCAAAAATAATTCAGTTTGCTTGACTGGGGGAGAAAAAAGAACAAAACCAGCAGTTGTATTTAGCAGTCCCAGCACCATATCAGCAAAAAAAGATAGTGAATATGGATAATAGAATGATAGATGTTACTATTCATGTGACTTTTACCTCCATAGCCAAGTACTTTTTCAAAAAATATTCCTGCTACTTAACCGTATAATCCTTTCCATCATTAATTTAAGATATATATACAAGGAAGTGCAGCAAAGAAAGGAAAAGTGGCATTGTGGCTTTTCCTCACTGTTTCCACAATGCACTGAACTTCCTATGTGATTATTGTAGTCTCCATTTCTGTGGCATAGGATATGAAGTAAGCAGCATTTACGTGAGATTTCAATGTACAATCACAGGCAGAATACTGAATGAGTAAATGCTCTATCCAAGAATGGAGAATAACAAAAGCACCATCACAGACACCACTGTTTGCTGTAGGACAAATGCTACCTTCATGTACATTTAGCTACAGCGTGCACGCATTCACCAGAACATCTATCCATTCCTGAGCAAAGGGCAGGTGCCCTTATCAAGTAAAAGGACAAAGTGCCTCCCTTTCCTCCCCCCCCTTCCTTTTGTTATCTGGGTATGGTCTTTGGAGAGGAGGTGGCACTATGGTGGCATTGTAATATTCTGCAAGGAATGCTGACTTCATGCCAGTTAAAGCCATTTGGGCTGTGAGACTAGACTTACTAAGCTGCTATATTTTTTCCTAGAGTAGGGGCTAGTAACCTGTGAGTCAAATGTGTCCTACTTATTTTGGGGATGATTTCCATCTTGTCACTGGTGGGGAAACTTTTTGTTACTCAAAACAAGGATGCTCTGGGAAGGTTTTGGGGTTGTTGGTTCACCCCTAAAGCAAGGTGCAAGGTCTTGCTTTATCAAAAAAGATGCTTTCTCCAAGTTTTTTTTTAAAATTTTATTTTAAAAATGGAAGTGAAGTAAGACCTAGAGGATTGTGATTGCACCCTCAGTAATGAGCCTGAAGTAGAGTACAATTTGTCTCCATTTTACTGGACACTCCTGCTGTGAAGGTTTACCATTAGGAAAGAGAGCATTTGGAACGGTGGTTTTTCTGAGTTACTTCTGATTACTGACACATAGCTATTTCTTTGTTCCACCCGTTTCATACTACTGATCTGTAAGTCAGTCTCCACAGCATAGACAATTACCGTACTTGGAACCAAAAGCTGAAGTGGTCCAACTCGGTCTATTGCTCTTCAAGTCCTTTTCCACTTTGGTGTTAGCTTTCATGTTTTGCCTGCTGCAGTGGCAGTTCTTTATGCATGGCTTCTCTATTACTGCAATAAACTTGCACATGGCCTACTACAACCTAAGTTAAGGTGACACAGCATGGCATCCTTGTACCATGTTTCCATCCAACATGAGATGAATGTGATAGTTCCATGGATGGGGTTGTGTGTAAAATAGTGTGGGTGTAGCATTACATCAGAATTAGAGATACTGCTTTAGGTGTCGAGCTATTTGTATAGGTTGGCTTTTATTGTATTTATTAGAACTAATGACTATCTATCTGCATAAGCACTAGGGTTACACACCAGCTAAAGAAGTTCATCTGCTTTTTATCAGTTAATTGATTCAATTTTAAATGCCTTTGCTTGTTAATCAAACTTGATAAAGGATGGGGAACCCATAGATAATGCAGGCATTGGATGCCACTTTGCATTAGCCACAGCCCACATGGTCAGTGGTCAGGGTTGATCAAAGCTGCAGTCTAACAACATTTGCGCAGCTACAGGTTCCCTCTCCCTTCTTCACATGGGCTGAGGACATCATGTCTGCATACTAGAAGTCTTGTCAGAAACAAAAATTGAGACTTCTAAAATAAGGAAGAACTTTCATGTCTATGGTTTGCTTGTTTTGGCAGCCAGTGCACTGCTAGAGAACCATGTCTGATGTGGCTCAGAGAGTGAGTTCCTTCCTTATCTGACCAATAAATCTCAGACTTTCTGCCTGTGCACAAGCCATCACTTACATGTCCCCAGTTCCTTACTGTGCTACCCCCAGGGCCAAGTTCAACACATTTAGACAAACAATCTTAGTGTTGAAACTCCAGGGGAAGTAGAGAGGAGGGGTAGAGAGAAGGGCACAACCATCAAGTTGCTGCATTGTGTCATAGCAGTACAGTTTCATTTGTGCCTGAGATGATGATATATTACACAGTGTGTGAGTGAAACTAAAAGAAGGCAGTTTTGTCTCCTGTGGGGTGGCTGGAGGAGGAGGGGGCGGCGCCAGCTGCTGTTGGGGCTGGTTCAGTCTTTCTGGATCTTTGGCCCTTGTGCATTAAGCAGTGTCTCTACTCTGAGCTTGAAGTCTGCCGCAGCATTCCTGTCCCAAGCACCTAAGCAAGAAGCAGCTGTGAGCACGGCTTTCCTGCATCAGCACTTTCAGTCCAGACCTCGCTGCTCCCTGCAATTTCCGCAGTTTTGAGAAAGTGTAGACACAGCAAAGACTGAACAGAAGTGTAGAGAAGGGAGCATTCCTGAGGGAAGGAGGGAGAGAGGGGGATGACATGGTAGAGTGGGCATTAAAATTATGGTCTGTCTGCTCTGGGAGGTGAAAGAGTAAAGGAAACCAAATGTTTCCTGGGCTCATTCTCTTCCAATTAGTTAGTGATCCAGCTATGACCAATTTATTTCCTTGGGCAAACAGCAAGTGCCAACTGATGGGCCCTTTCACACTGCACTCTTATAGCACTATGACTCTACTTTAACTGCCAATTGCAACATCCTGCAGAATCCTGGTGTATGTAGTTTGCTCAGAGGTGTTACAAGAAGAGTTCCCTGGCTAAGGGTTCTAAATACCCCACCCTACACTGCAAATCCCAGGACTCCATAGGATTTTGCCATGGCAGTTAAAGTGGAATCATAACACTGTTATTATGTAGTCCAAAAAGTCCAGATAACTTGCACCAGACCATGGAATTCTAGTACTGTATTAGCTCCAAGAAGCCAAAAGCTATTTGGGCTTCTCTTGCCTGAGCATACCCACTGCTTCTGGGTTGTGGCTTAATGGCAGATGTTGCTGTTAGAGAAGACTGGTCCTAAACCAGTTCAGGCCATTCCAGGGAGATAGTGTGCTTGCCAGGAGTCCAGCCTACAGCTGAGCATGTGTCATTGAATCTGTGAGTATTTTGGGATGTGAGGATTTGTCTTGAATCAGCTAGAATCTGGACTAGGAAACAAAAAAATGCTTTTTGACAGTTCAAGTCAGCACCTGCAGGCTGAAAGGGCCCCTTCTGTACAATCATCTTTTTGCTCTAGGCTTTTTCTTTCTTTTTTTTCCCCTGCCTTCATTTCCAGCAGGAAGATGGGAGCTACAGGGCTCTGTTAACTGAGGTTAGTCGCAGGGCTTGGGTGAATGATCTCCGCTTATGAGGCAAACACTGCTGCTGGGCAAAACAAAGCAGTGAACAGAATTGGTTTGGGAAACTTTCCACTAAGCAAGTATCTGTCTCTAGAAAATTAATTTTGAAAGTGCTGGCTTAGGCACACTTCTGGTGGAGATGCTGTGGAACAGATACCTTAGTGTACCAAATCCTAGCAGGAGAATAAGAACTGCCAGTCATTCTACAAGGAATCTAGAAAGGCAGCTTGGCAGCTCTGGATGGACCTGATGCGAGATTTGCTGTTTTGGAACCTCAAAGGCTAAAGAAAGAGTTCCCCATTGGTATGTGCTTATAAACTGCCATTCAAGCACTGTACTCCCCCACCCCCACCCTTTATGCATCTCGTTAATTTATAGGAGACACAATAGCAAAACTGAATTTATCCACTGGCTGTGTTTCCTTTGAACCAGGACTGAAGCCAGGAACACCTTGGCTGCTTCTGTCCTGGTACATGCAACAAACTGCCTTTGAGCATATGCAGAGTTGCTTCCCTTGTTAACAAGCAGCAATAACGCTTCCTACCTCTTGAGGGCAAGACAGAAAGCCTCAGCACACTTCTTTTGCAAGAAATGCTGTCCAGCTGAATAGTTGCATGGGATCCATGCTATCCCAGGAGGAATCTTAGTATTTTGTCCCTTCCCTCTTGCCTCAATCTATTTCTTTTTCTTTCAAAATCAAATGTATTTGTGAGCTGAAGAGAATCTTCTGCCTCTGCTTTTTTAAAAAAACTTTAAAATATGCTCCTTGTGCAGCTTTTCTTCAAAGTTTGCAGCCTAACCTAATCAGGGAAATGAAAGGGGGTGAGAATCTTGACCTCGCAATGTATTTTGTCTGTGGGCCTGGCCAGTGCCTGGTCTCCTTTCAAGAGTAGCTTCTTTGTGGGAATGAGATGTGTGAGGAACCCCCCCTCCTTTTGCTGCAGAAGTGGTTTCTTTGTGTCTTGTTAAAGAATGCAAACCCTTAAGGGTGGGCCTTAGGTTGGGCTTTATATTTTGGCGTGTGTTTGTGTGTGTTTCCAAATCCCCCCAAAAACAACGTGGTCTCGAATTTGTACCCAAATGGCTGAAGCAGTTGAGTAACACCGGGCGGGGAGGGGGGGGGTTGAGCAATCAATCCACATAGCAATTAAAAACATGTATCAGTTTTAAAAAACAAGTAAAACCAAGGCATTTAAAATCTATATATGGATATATATATATGTGTGTGTGTGTGTGTGTATATATATATATATATATATATATATCTGTGTGTGGGTGGGTCTTCAGCTTCCTCCCCTTGCTGCCAACTGAGTTCCGCCTGCAAAAGGAATTTGTGTGTTTGTCCATGTGCCTTCAAGTAATTTCTGACTAAGGCAAACCTACCATGGGGTTTTCTAGGCAAGGTTTGTTCAAAGGGGGTGTGCCTTTGCCTTCCTTTGAGGCTGAGAGAGTGTGACTTGCCCAAGGTCACCCAGTGGGCATTCATGGCTGAGTAAGGATTCAAACCCTGTTCTCCACAGTTATAGTGCAATGCTGAAACTTCTACAACACTCTAGCTCTTTTAACAGAAGAATATAAAGAATATAAATAAAAATTGGAGTAATATTACTGGGAACAATGGTTTTATTGTTGTCACTAAAACACCAGTATTGCATTAGTGTTATGTGAGAGGCATTGGCCTAGAGCAGTGGTTCTTAACCTTTTCTTTACCAGAGACCCCCTTTAAATATCTTTTGTTGCCCCAAGACTTAACTCAAGATTTAAAACCCTAATAATAATAGCTAACAACAACATCAATATAATTACACCATCCATTAAACTTTCCCTCAGAGGCACTCTTGCTTCTTCCTGCAAGTTTGTGGCTGGAGTCGATTGAATGGCAACGTACAGGCCAAGCCAGCCAGCCTTTACCTTTGTTCCTGTCACGTGGCTACTCCACTACAGGGAGGAGGTGGGCCAAGCAGCCTTCAAGCCTTTGTGGACCCCCTGTGAGGACATTGTGGACCCCAAGTTAAGAACCACTGGACTAGAGAATGCTGGAAAAGGAATGATGCAACCAGACCTTGAAAAGGGTGCTGGCAGGGGGATTCTGGGAGGTGTAATCCAAGAATAACTTTCCCAGGCTCTGAATGCAGCCTAGAATCATAGGGCTGGCAGGGACCCCAACAGCCATCCCATCCGATCGGCTTCTGCCCTGCAGGAACACACAATCCAAGCATTCCTGAAAGATGGCCATCCAACCTATGTTTAAAAAAAACCAAAGAAGGAGACTCCACCACACTCCAAGGCGGCAGTGTATTCCACTTCCAAACAGCTCTTACTATCAGGAGGTTCTTCCTAATATTCAGGTGGAATCTCTTTTCCTGGAGTTTGAACCCATGGCTCCGTGTCCTAGTCTCTGGAGCAGCAGAAAACAAGCTTGCTCTTTCCTCAATATGACATCCCTTCAAATATTTAAACATGGCTATCACGTCACCTCTCAACCTTCTCCAGGCTAAGCATACTCAGCTCCCTAAGCCATTCCTCATAGGGAGTAATGGCTTCCAGACCTCCCACCATCCTTCTCAGTAACTTTCTTGAATTGTTATGCCCAGAATTGGAAATGGTATTCCAGGTGAGGTCTGACCAAAGCAGAATGGAGTGATATTATTACTTCCCTTGATCTAGACACTATTCCTATTAATGCAGCCTAGAATCACATTGGCATTTTTTGCTGCTGCATCACACTACTAACTCATGTTTAGCTTGTAGTCCACTCTTTCTTTTCTTTGAGGAAATCTACACCATTACGTTAATTGCTAATAAACAAAAAATATTATGTTAGTGCCTATAATATAGTTTTTAAACTAAATTATTCGTGGCAAATTATGTAATACAGTAGGCCCCTCTTATCCACTGGGGATTGGTTCGGGGGGGGGGTGGATTCTGAAAACCATGAATAATAGTGAACATAATTGAAAATAATGGGACTTCTGGTTTAAAATACCATAGAGTTGCCTTGGAGGGCCTAGAAAACAGCTAGGGAGGACACATTTTCTAGGAAGACTCTATGGTAGGTGTGCTGTTTTGTGTCCCATGGATAAAGAATCCATGGATATGGGGGTCCTACTGTAGTAATCTGAACATCCTGTAAGGTGAAAAGGTTAGGTTACATTGACCTGAGATAAACATATGGGAGCCCCAAAATAAAGCATTGCAAGGGCCCCCAAAATTCCTTAAACTGGCCCTGTACACATCCCTCTGGCTTTTCTTTGCAAACGAAGATTCAGGAAGGACTCATCCCGCGCTTTCTGCAAGTGTGCTGATGACTGAAAAGACCAATCTGAAATAAACATGACCAGTTGCAGAAAGCACAGCAGAAGGTTTCCTTGGGTGATGTTTCCGGGTTGTGATTCTTTCTGCGTTGTCGTTTCTCTCCAAGACTTGTTCGGCGTGAGTTCTCAAATAAGGCTGCAGCATTGCGGATAGTGTGTCTCCATGCCTCCTGATGTGAGGCCAGGGCAGACCATTGTTGGTGATCAATTTGGCTGAGCCTGAGATGTTGCTTCAGGGAGTCCTTGTATTGCTTTTTTGGAGCGCCCCTCTTACGCTGACCCATGGCGAGTTCACCGTAGAGTACTATTTTTGGGAGGTGATTGTCCTCCATCCTAGAAATGTGCCCTGTCCAGCACAGCTGTGTTCTCAATATCATGGCCTCAATGCTGGTGATCTCTGCTTGCTCAAGGACAGCAACGTTTGTCACATAGTCCAGTGTATATTTAGGATTGTGTGTAGACAGCGCTGATGAAAGTGTTTGAGGAGTCATAAGTGTTGGCGATAGGTGACCATGTTTCAGACCCGTATGTGTGTGTGTGCGTGTGTGTGTGTGTGTATATATATAGTGTGTATATATATATATATATATATATACACACACACGTGTATATATGTGTGCGCGTATATATATATATATATAGTGTGTGTGTGTATATGCAGTGTGTATATATATATGTATATAGTGTGTGTGTATAATATAGTGTGTGTGTATACATATATATATGTGTGTGTGTAGTGTGTGTATACACACACACACACACACACACACACAGTCTGGCGGAATCCAGAGAAAAGAGGGATCCTCCGAGCGCCTCCCCTTTAAGGCTCGGGGCGGCTGCACCGAATGGCTTCATGAATGGAGGCACGTGACCCAAACATCACGTGACGCGTCCGTGAGCAGTGGCGGCGGCGGCGGCGGCGGCGGCGGACCCGGGCTCTCGGTCCCTCTCAGCTGCGTGGCGGCCTCCCCCTCCCCGCCCCGGCCCTCCCCCGGCGGCTCCGAGCGGAGGGTGAGTGCGGGCGCCCGCGGAGGCCGGGTGGGGGGGTAGGACGGCTCCCGGTCCCCCCCTTTCTGAAGGGAGCGTGTGTGTGTGTGTGGCGGGGAAGAAGGTAGCGCTTCCCCGCCACCATCCATAAGGAAGGAAGGAAGGAAGGAAGGAAGAGGAGGAAATAATAAGGGAGGAAAGGGGGGGCTTTCCCTTCCAGTGTATTCCTGCCCCCACCCACCCCACCCGGGAATGTGGGTTTCCGTGGAGTGGAGTCTCCCCCTGCTCCCGCCACGGTGGTGTTTATCTTGCCCCGGACGTGGGGCTGTGGCTGTGGCGGCAGAATCGCCCTCGGCCTCCCTTCCCGCCCTCCCCTCCGGTTCCCACCCGGGAATTCTCTGGCGTGTCGTGTTGTTGCGGGGAGAGGAGGACACGGTGGGTCGAGGGGCCTCCGTGTTCCTCCACCAGCTTCCTTTTCCTCCGCCGCCTCGGCTGCCTGGCTTCATTTTTTTCTGTTGATGACAGGTGGGTGGGCTTCCCTTTGCTTCCCTCTCCATTTCTTTTCTTTTCCTCGAGTGGATCTGCGGCGTGGGTGGCTGTCCTTGTTTTTTCCCCGCGGCTTGTCGTTAGCGAGAGAGAGAGAAAGAGAGGGGGGAAATTGCCGTCGCCACCCCTGTTTTTCTTGGAGCTGTTATTGTTGTTGAGTTTTCTTGTCAAGTAGTGGCTATAGCAAAGTAGTCGGGCCCTCCCCGACTCACGGGTTTTTGGTTTTTTAAAGAGCAGGTGCGCCTTCCTTGGGAAGGTGGTCGTGGGGGGAGAGAAGGGACCTGCTTCCTGCACCCATAGGTCCCTCTCCCTTTCTCTTCAGGGATGTGCAGCCATGTCTGCCAATGTTAAAGGGCTTGCCGTGCTGACTCATCAGGTGTCTAGGTAGGCAGTAAGAGCAGCCTATATGTGGAGTAGGGCTGTGGGGGGAGGGAGAGGCAAAGGACATGGACATTGAGGGGGTCTCCATCACCCCATGGCATCCCCTGGCAGGGAGCCTTCTGGGCGGTGAGCTGACATTGCTGACTCATCAACATGAGGTCACCACTAGGTATATGCTGCACAAAAGGAGGGGGGCTGGCTGGGGCTGGTGGGACCCAGCCAGAGGGCTAGTTGTGGGGAGAGATCTGACCTGCTGATTCATTTTCTGGCAGCATGGGATGAGGCAGAGAAAAGAGCAAGTTTAGCAGGAAAAGGGAATCACTTGAGATTTTGTTTCTTCCAGTCACTTCTTGTCAGTATTTAGTGTGTTGGGACAGTTGTAGTGCTCTGAGTATATGCCATCCGGCACATATCCAAGCGCTGGAGTGTGTGAGGACAGAAGAGTGTGTGAGAAAATGACAAACAGGGAAAGGAAGGGGTACTTCACAGAACTTTTTGCAAGACATCCTTTTCTGAGAACTTGTGGGTCCCTCAGTGGCTGTGGTTGTTTTGGCCCAGATAGTTTGCATGTTGCCCTGAGTACCTCCTCGTCTTGGTTCTTCTGTTCTGACTGGCTTTGTAGTCTTAGTAAAACATTGTCCTGAAAGCTATGGCTTAATGGAAATGACTCCTTCTGTTTTTGTCTCTGCTGTCAGACAAACATCCCATTCTCAAGGGCTCTGTGAAGGAGGCTGGCATTTTGTCACACTGAAATGGCAAGGGAGGCATAGAGATGCAGCTTTCTTCTGTGTGCATGTACAAGCTCTGCTGATTTGTAGAACGGAGCACATATGTGCAACAAGTGCATGATGTCCTCTACTGAGTCCCTGGTCGGAAGTTCCCCACAGCAAATTTAGCTGGAGCATGTCATCATCTACAGCCACAACTCTGGAGGGCAACCTGTCCTCTGCCAGCTGGATAGTGGCTTAGCTAATGGGGGATAGGCAGCATAATCAGTGTATGTTAGATGCTTCTATTGTGTTTGGATGGGATGTTTTCTGGGTAAAAACAGCTAGCCATCTTTGTTTAATATGCTTCTAAGATTGATACTAACCTGTCATTCTAAAATGGTATGATGGGAGGGATCTTGAAAGTTGCCTAGTTTAAACTACCTTCTTTACAAAATATGTAAAACTTGATGTGCCTATGACAGCTCAAAGGGTAGTGTGTCAATTGTACACTTTATTTTCCTTTCTAGAAAAAGGAATGTTTCTAATATTACAGGGCCCATCATAAACAAAGATTAATAGAGCCAAAATAATTAGGAAACAGGCTTGGTTTAAAAACTAAAACAACTTGCCTGCAAGATTGTGTTCTTAAGGAGGAAGTGCATAGACCAGTGTTGTATCCTTCACCCCTGTGTAGGAACTGTGTGATACAGGGAGTGTAGTGCCACTCTTGCAGAGGATGATGTATAAAAAAAAATCTTTCTTCCCATTTTAGTATCCGTGTGATACTGCAATGTGGGCAATGTTTTCTCCACAGGATAATTAGATAAGTTAAATAATTTAAGGAGTTTATGACATATGGGAAACAAAATAAATGTGTGAAGTCGAAGGCTTTCACAGCCGGCATCCATCAATTTTCCTTGGTTTTTTCCGGGCTGTGAGGCCGTGTTCTGAAAAAGTTTCTTTCTGACATTTCGCCTTCATCTGTGGCTGGCATCTTCAGAGAATGGCTGGGTAGGTGTGTGTGTGGAGTTTATATATTGTGAACCGCTGTTGGGGAGTATATGTAAATTTGTGTAATTGAATGGTAAGTTTCTGGGTATAGAAATGCAAGGATGATTAGTGTCTGTTTGGCTAATGGTTGGCTGATGGGCCATTATCTGCAGGAAATCCCCTTGTCCCTGGGTGGAATTCCTTTGTAAGTGTTGAGTTTTGATTCCAGCAGATAATGGGCCATTAGCCAAACAGACAATAATCATCCTTGCATTTCTATACCCAGAAACTAACTATTCAATTACACAAATTTACATATTCTTCCCAAGAGGGGTTCACAGCATATAAACTCCACACACACCCCTACCCAACCATTCTCTGAAGGTGCCAGCCACAGATGCAGGCGAAATGTCAGAAAGAAACTATTCCAGAACACTGCTTCACAGCCAGGAAAAAACCCAAGGAAAATAAATGTGTTCAGTCTTGAAGCAAAAATTCAAAAGAATGAAGAGAGGAGAATGAAGTTCCATTTTGTTTTGATTGCATGCATACTTAGCTTCTCAACTATATTAAGTCACCTATGAGGTCACCTTCTAAGAGCATGTAGGAAGAACTGATTTGAACCCCTATCCCCTCAGTTCTATGTTGAAACACTTTGTATATAAGTATATTGGGGAGACATGTCTTCTTGGATTCTCTGGTGACCATACACTTCTGAAAGTCTTACTTGTAGTCATCGGATTCAGGTTCCTTTGCCAAGTCGAAAACTCTTAACAAAGGGATCAATATGTTTTAGAAGAATAACTGGGAAACTAAATTTGATAACTTCCTGTAAGTACCTGAAAGTCTGAAGACAGATGTACTGTACTTACCAAGAAATAGAGAGTTGTGTTGGGATGGCTCTTTGTACTACACCTGTTGGAAAGCCTCCCACTGTGGGCTATCATCCCATTCTTGGTTCCCTCTTGTCATCAGACTGCCTTCTTTCTCATCCCTTACAGCTGGGCCTCTGGTGATGGGGCTGTCTTTATTGCTGAAATGGATGACGTCACCATGTTTACACTAGTTTGATGGCACAGCTCTGTGAACCAGGAATGTTGAGAATGGGGCCTGTGTTGAATCATGCACTCTGCTGTCAGCTCTGTTGTGAGCGAAGAATTGGCGGTGCTTGTGCTGAGTTCAGGCCTTTTGAGTCCTGGCAAAATGTGTTGAGGCTGCACTTTTTTCCCCCTTTGCAGCCGTTGCACTTGGCACTTTCCAGTGTGATCTTTCTTCGGGAAGCTGTCAAAAAGCTGAGAAATCAGCAGTCTGGGGAGTTAAACCAAGTTTGTCTCTGTCTGGATGCCAGTTCTCTCTGGCTGTCCTTTTTGCAGAGCATTAATAGGTCCTGCTACTTTGGCCAGTGAGTCAGTGCTGTTGAAGAGCCTGATGCCATCCCAATTTATGAAAGAGAAAGTTTTAGTAGGCTTTATTATTTTTTTACTGCTCTCTGGGCTTTTTTTTTTTTTTTTTAATAAATGAATCTTTGGAACTGAAATTTGTACCGGCCCTGGATACAAACTTATACTATACTTCTTGTGTTGAAATATCATAGCATTTTTAAGCCTTATACTCTGATACTCATTCTCTGACTTACCAGGGCTACTGGGTTTTATGGGTATGTCCCATCATTTTTTCATAAGTCATTTCCATTCCATTGACAGAGGACTGTGACCAGCTAAGATTATTTCTAGCCAGCATCCCATCCTGCACTCTTTCCAGATGTTAATAAGCAACTCTATATTCCAAACACTGATCTTGACATATAATAAAGTCTTGGTCTCAACCTATAAGGGATCTTGCTGAGTTGGCAAAGCTCTAAGCATGTATATTTTGCTACAAAGTACCCTTTCCTCCTGGGATTTTGCTTAAGTATACTTGTCATTGTGAAACTTAGGTACTGCTGCTTGTGCTGGATTTATAGATGTAAGAGCGATTTTTGGTTATGCAGTTGCTGTTCTTTAGAAATTCTCAGATCTCTTTGCACATGAGCACAGGTAATAGATCCTAACATTTTCTCTGATGCATTGCAAGGAAAGGCTTGACTCTAGAGCATCAGTACTGTGACATTCACTGAGTGAGTGAGTGAGTGACTTGAGTGTTATATTTAATATTCTATTTGGGATACTTGGGGGGATACTTGTACATGTTCCAGCATTCATTTGGACCAGTATTGAAAGAACATACTCTCTCTCTGGCTTTTCTTCACAAACGAAGATTCAGGAAGAACTCATCCTGCGCTTTCTGCAAGTGCGCTGATGACTAAAAAGGCCAATCCGAGATAAACAAGTCCGGTTGCAGAAAGCACAGCAGAAAGTCTCCTTGGGTGATGTTTTTGGGTTGTGATTCTTTCTGCGTTGTCGTTTCTCTTCAAGACTTGTTTGGCATGAGTTCTCAAATAAGGCTGAGCATTGTGGATAGTGCATCTCCATGCCTCCTGATGTGAGGCCAGGGCAGACCATTGTTGGTGATCAATTTGGCCGAGCCTGAGATGTTGCTTCAGGGAGTCCTTGTATTGCTTTTATGGAGCGCCCCTCTTACGCTGACCCATGGCGAGTTCACCATAGAGTACTATTTTTGGGAGGCGATGGTCCTCCATCCTAGAAACGTGCCCTGCCCAGTGCAGCTGTGTTCTCAGTATCATGGCCTCAATGCTGGTGATCTCTGCTTGCTCAAGGACAGCAACGTTTGTCACATAGTCCAGTGTATATTTAGGATTGTGCGTAGATAGCGCTGATGAAAGTGTTTGAGGAGTCGTAAGTGTTGGCGATAGGTGACCCGTGTTTCAGACCCATAAAGGAGAACAGACAGTACAATGGCTCTATACACACTGAATGTTCCAGCATTCATTTGGACCAGTATTGAAAGAACATAACTTTTCAACATTACTGTGATGTCAGGGAGAGGCCTTTGTCCTGGTAGGGGTTTTGCTTAGGGCATGGCTTCTCGGGATATCTGATGTGGGAACAGATAATTCCACCACCACCCTTTTCTAATGTGTCAGGGGCCAATACTATAATTGCCCCCATTGACTACAACTGTTTCTTTTTTTTCCTGGAACCTTGATATGGACCAACAGCTAATGGCTTGTGAACTGGCACTTGTCCATGGACCACAACAAAAGAAAAGGATATAGGACTTAACTCACAAAGACTGGGATGGGGGAGTCAAACAGAGTTAGGATACAGATATAAAATATATACAGTCGTCCCTCCACATTTGCAGGTTAACCATTCATGGATTTGATTATTTGTGGATTACTAAATATGTTCTTTCTAGGAATTTTCTAGGCCCTCCAGCATCATTCTGTTGAACATAGAGTCACACTGGAGGACCTAGAGATTCCTAGAGAGAACACTTCTCTAGGCATTTATAGGTTCTCCAGCATGATTTTATGGTCAACGTCTGCCAGATGTTGACTGTAGAATCATGCTGGAGAACCTACAAATGCCTAGAGAAATATGTCAGGTTAAAAAAAAATAGCAGGCCTAAATTTGTGGCTTTTCCACTTTCACTGGGATTCTCTGCCCCTAACCCCCACGGAAGTTGAGGCCAACTGTGTAAGTGTGTAACAAATATTAAAAGATATACTAAATCTATTAAATAGATTTAAGTCATTCAATTAAAAAAAAACCCACACAGTCCAATTTTATAAATAGCAATAAAGTTGAAGGTCCATAAGGTGTAAATCATAATTGAAGGACACTATATGGTTAAAGATCCTGGCAGGTCTTCATTTGTATAGGGGACAGACGTGTTTCAACCTGTGGTGTTTCTCAGCGGACAATGAAGTGCTTGTATTTTCCAGTTCTTTCCTCCAGACAAAGACTAACACATCAATATAAATTCTTACAAGTAAAAAATTCCTCTTCTCCTTCACTACCCACAGCCATGGACCACCCTTTGAATGGTATTGGTTTAGGGAATATGGTTGTGTTGTTCTTATTCTAGCCTGAAGCAGAATCCCCATTAACAACAATGGTAATTTTTGGCAACCTACTATTAAGAAAGCTGACTCCCAAATGGTGGATCCAATAGAGCCTGCAATCAGGGTTGAGAAGGGGTATAGTGTCCACTAGCAAAGGTGGTTTTATTTAAAGGTTACTCATTGTCTAGAAGTTGCTTGTTCATGCCAAAGACAAGACTAAGGTATTTGAGTCCCTTTCAGTGAGTGCAACGGTGATCCACTGTGTTAGAGAAGGGTAAGCCTTTAATCAAGTGACCACAGCCGTGTCCTTTGGGCATGTGCACTTTGCTCGTCAGCAATTTTCTGTGCTCTAGGAATATGTGAATTTTTGCTGGCCTGTTAGTGCTCCTGGAAAGCGCTGAAGCCATCCCTTCTGGGGGTGCTGCTAGGGGACCGTTTTCTTAGCTTTTGCTGACACTAGCTTGTCTTAATTCTGTGCTATAAATGTGAGCTGATGTTTTATGCATTTAACAAACAAGAACATGGGCTGTGGGGGAGGAGCATTTATTATGCCATGTAAGTGCTGATGATGTGCTTGGGTGGGAGGTAGATGTACAGACATCCCGGTCTGGATGTACGTAGTGATTCTTCTATCCCCAAGACAGTATTGACCATTGCAGCAGATTTTCCTCTTGCTTAGGGAACAGCTGTGACTTCTGAGTTGTTCCAGAGGAATAGTCAAAGGTAGAGTACTTTCTAATGCTTAGTGTAGTATAGTATAGTATAGTGTATGTATTGGGGGTGGGGATTTGACCTGTAAGGCAGGATACATGGTGGGGGGGAATCTCAGGTCTTCTGCAGGAGAGTCACTATTCTTGCAGGTAGTTTCAAGTTGAGTCTTGAGAAGGAAGTAGTAAGTGTTCAGCCTCCTTTTCTTTGTTGAATTGCATAACAAGATTTGTCTCAACAGGAGGCCTTTGGGTGAAGCCACTTTGCCTTCCGGTTTGAAAATGGGAACTGAGGTTTCATGAATGTTAATGAAGGTCCATTATCAAAGGTTATTTTTTGTACATATCAGTGAAGACTTACTGGCAACTTGTGTGCTGTCTCAGAAGTGTTACGTACTTTGTGAATTTTGGTATTGTCATGCTAAGTGTTCCCCCTAGACTTATACAGTGGATATTGAAATCCTGAAATGTGGAAGCACTATCAGTGGGTTTTTTTTTAAATTGCCTTTTGATTCCTAAGCTTTAAGTATAAAACATGATGATTTTTCTAAGCTTATTTCTGAAACTGTAATTGCTGGAATCTTGAGAACCTTAGACTACATTTTAAAAAAAATTACATTACAGATTTCCCTGATGAAACATATGTTCTGGAAGTTTAGAACAATCTGTTATGAATGACTACTATAAGCTAATGGGATGACTTTGCATAAGTGTGCTTGACTTTTTAAAATTCTGCTGTTGTTGGTAAGGTGTGGGGGGGAGCAGGAGGGGAGGAATGGGTTAGAGCACTTGGACTGCAAGATAACTAAGTACAGTATTACTTAGTCCTCTTGACTATTGGAAACCCGCCAAAGTATCTTTTGGTTTCTCAGCTAATTGTGTATTTTCCATCCACCAGCACCCCTGCTAACATGAGTGGTAAATGTTATTCAAAAGGAAACAGAGATAGTTCAGGATTACAGAAAAAACAGAGCTGTGCCTGCTAATCAACTTGCTCATTTTATGGTTTAAATTGGAGCCAAGCTGTTTTCTAGGCTTCTGTGTATTCCTTAGCATTTTCTCTTGCTCCCACCTCCCTGTCTTGCTGTCCAGTTTCCCAGATAAAGGAACACTCCAGACAGGATGGGTCATTTCATTTGTACCAGATTGTGTCACAGGGAATATTGTGCAAAGTGCTCCCACACACTTCTTTCTATTCCAAGATACATGGATGCCCTGGCAAGCCTTTTGGACTGCAACTCTCTTGCTCGGTAATACTATAAAGGCGTGAACTGTGAGCAAGGCTGCAAGCATGCTGAGTCAGCATGACTGGCTCAGTACAGCCATGCAGGACCCTGGCTGCCAGGCTATTTTTAAATGTGGTTTCATCCTACTCTGGCTCCACCCAGGTTTTTTAACACCCCCCCCCACTGCCATTTGCCTTTATGTTTAATAGAGTGTTGTGGGGCTGGCAGGAACAGAGGTGGCTAGGAACTCTTCTAAGTCCTTCAGCTTGGTCCACTGCTGTGCTGAGCACATGAGGATTGGTTCCAGCGGGGAGCCCTGCCCACTTTCCATCTTGCTGCTGAGCCAGATAAGTAGGTATCTGTGAATGAATGCTCTGAAACTTGAGTCTGGTGACCTCTGGCCGTTCTCTTTCTTGCAGAATCTGATTGCGAAGGCTTGCGTGTTATGACGACCCCCAACAAAGGAAACAAAGCCTTGAAGGTAATGGGGCAAAACTGGGACTTAGCTGTGTGTGCACCCTTCCAGACCTTCAGTGATTCATGTCTTCCTCCATATCCCCACAGGTGAAGCGGGAGCCAGGTGAGAATGGGACCAGCTTGACAGATGAAGAGCTGGTGACCATGTCTGTGCGGGAACTGAACCAGCATTTGCGGGGCTTGTCTAAGGAGGAGATAATCCAGCTTAAGCAACGCCGGCGGACCCTGAAGAACCGGGGCTACGCCGCTAGCTGTCGTGTCAAGAGGGTGACACAGAAGGAGGAGCTGGAGAAACAGAAGGCAGAACTTCAGCAGGAGGTGGAGAAGCTGGCCTCAGAAAACGCCAGCATGAAAATGGAACTTGATGCCCTGCGCTCCAAGTACGAGGCACTGCAGAACTTCGCCCGGACCGTGGCCCGGAGCCCAGTCACCCCAGCCCGGGGCCCACTTGCTTCCAGCATGGGCCCCCTTGTGCCTGGCAAGGTTGCCACTACCAGTGTCATCACAATAGTGAAATCTAAAACGGACGCCCGGTCTTAGTGAAACGAGCACTGCCTGGGCTTGTGTGTGCAGGGCAGTTAGGCACAAAGCTCATCCGGAGTCCCCAAAGCACAACCCTCTCCCAGATGGCCTAGCCACACAGGCACATGCTGGCCTGCTTGTCACTGCAGTCCCTTTGTTTTTAGCTTTGTTCTGATTGGTGTGACTGATGGTAATGCAACCCTTCTGTATAAGCAGAACCTTCCACCCAGGGGTATTCTGGGAAGAGACTGAAGGACCTCAGTACTCTAGCCAAAAAGATTCTCAGCAGCATGGAATAAATCCTTGGGGAGGAATAACCCAAAGCAGGGAGGGTAGAGGTCATAGAAAGTTGGAAGACCTGCTGTCAGTGTTGACTCGATACCATTCTTCCAGGGTTGTGTGTCAGCTGTCCAGTCTGCTGCTTGTAAATTGCTTGGTATCAGTGGCTATAATGGGGGTAGTTTGTGTAACCATTTTTATATTAACATCTAGTTGCGCCTTTTATGTTGAAAGGTGGGATACCTTAGGACTTTTCCTGAAGGGTGAGGGAAGGGGGAAACTGCAGTTTCCTGGTGTCTGTGCTGCAGAGAAGGGAAAGGAGCCAGGAATGGGCACCGTTGGAACCTCCTGTTTGGAAGAAGGCAGGTTGTATCACGGTGACTACAGGCCGGTTTTGTGCCTAATGTGTTGCACTGAACAAGACCAAAATCACTAGTTGTTTCCTGTGTTTGGAGAGTATCAAGTGTCTCTAGTGTGATGGTTTACACAACCAGTTTATGTGGTTTAAATAGCCCTTTATTTATGAGAAAAACATTCATTTTAAAGAATTATTAAATGATCTCAGTTTCAAAACTAAAATTGGATGAAGAACTTGTATTTAACAGTCTCCTTTTTAACCTGAGAGGGTGAGAATATTTGGTTGTCATATTCTTGGAGACTTCACTAGCTCAGAAAAAAAGCAAATTTTAAAAGTTTCTCGCTACGTCTTTGTGGCTCTGAGGTTGGTTTTTATAAAGAGTTATGAGACTTTTATTTATAAATAACGTAGAGGGAAAAAAAAAACAAAAAAAAAAGGCTAGTCCTGTTTGATATCTTTTTGCAATTGTACCAAAAGTGACTTATTCTTGAACTCCTCACACGCTTCTTTTGTGCTTCTGTTGTGTTTAGTTGTTTGTGCTCTGAGGTCTTGTGTGGCGCTGTGATGTGATGGTGCCAATGGCCATCTTTGCTGTGTGGGTGTCCTGTGAGCATTCTTTTTTGCTTTCCCTGGGCTGAGTGCAGGGTTTCCTTGGGCATTTCACAATAGGTCTTCTGAAGCCTTCTGTCTTGTTACAAGTTTGCTCATGTCTAAAGGCATCACTTCTTAGCTCCTGAAATTTGAGGGGGATTGGCTTTTCTCTAGCGTATTACCAAAATTTGCTTAATGGTAGCTGGTGGACATTGTTCCATTTTTCTGTGTCACTTGTGTCCAGGCCCCCAGAGTTTAATTTCCTGCTGGTCCTGGGGATCTCAAAAAACAATGTTGCAACAAAAATGGGGTGAGGAGACATCTGCTAATTACACAGGAATGTGAAGGAATTAGTGAAGCTGACAGCATGTCTTACAAATAGGTAAACAGAATCAGCATTTCCCAGGTTTGGACTATAGTAGAATCTGTGTAGCTTCACTTTTCTGGTAAGATTCTTTTGCTGTTGATGGTGCAAACATTTTCTCATCCCTTGGTTGTTATTTTCTATTGTTGAGCTTGCTGGGTAGTACTTGTGAAATTGAGCTGGAAATTAATCATAGAATCATAGAATTGCAGAGTTGGAAGAGACCACAAGGGCCATCCAGTCCAACCCCCTGCCACACAGGAATCTTGATGCTCGGGGGTCGCATAACTAGTTAAGGGCTTTAAGGGCTAACAAGTATGTGGTGGTCAGTGTGGCCCAGGAATGCCCAGCTGCACTGTTTATGTTATAGATCCTTAGAAAGTCATATTGGAAGCCTAATCTCTAGGTTTCCAGCAACAGCTCTGAGTCTTCAGGAGCCAATCAGCAAATTGTTTATTTCAACACAGAAGGGAGATAATTGCACTGCCTTCTGTATTGCTATCCAAAAGTGGTTGGTCTATGGAGATGAGGTGGTAGTGTTGTTATGAAGAGGCATCTCTTGTGACCTTGGCAGGGGACATTTGTCACTCCAGGTAGCCATTTAATACCTGAGACTTTGCCTAGAAAACTCTGTCTTTCAGAGTGCACATAACTAGTAATGGCTGGGGAGCCCTGAGGAATTTACAGAAAACAAATTCAGAACCCTTGACATTACAAGTGCAGGAAAAATAATATAATCAACAGTTTTTTAAAATTATCAGACAGTAGAATCTCAGCTGTGATGACATTGCCAGCAGGACCTAGATGGTTGCACCACTGGAAAGTATTCCATCTGGTAGATGTTCCAGATTCCGGGGGGAAACTCAGTTTATGTTGTGACAGATTCTGGGTCTTACAGTTAGGGGGAATAAAAAAAGTGAAGTGTTATAGCAAAAGTGTCAGGTTCAGACAAGCTGGAAGGCTAAATCCCTACCCAGCAGCAGATATCCATGGACAGTGTGCAGTGACTTTTACTGAAAAGGTATTTTCAGCCAGAGTTTGGTGAAAAATCAGTTTCTCAAAGTTAACTTCCTGACGCTCACCCACTGCAAGAGTTTTAGCGCTGAGGTAAATTGTAGGCAAGGGGGAAGAAAGGCTTTAAACAAGGATTTACTGTCAAATTTCTCTTCCTGGTGTCTGTTGGAGCTTCCCCTCCCTGTCACCTCACTGCAAGGAATTTTATGAGGCTGCTGCTGAAGCACACAGGAGCAGTTGGCAAGCCAGGAATGTTACCTTGTCCATTGTGGTGTTGCAGCCATGAAGTGGCCTGTAAAGATCTGAGGAGGCTGCAGAGGTTTGTCAGTCACTTCTGGTTTAGAAGGCTTAAAGCCAAATCCACACTACGCAAATAATCCAGTATGAAACTGGATTATTTGCCATGGCTCCTTCCTATGAAATCCTGGGATTTGTAATTTTACAAGGTCTTTAGCCTTCTTTGCCAAAGAGTGCTGATGTCTCACCAAACTACAAATCCCAGGATTTCCTAGGAAGGAACCATGCCAAATAATCCAGTTTCATACTGGACTATTTGTGAAGTATGGATTTGGCCTTAGAAACCAGTGAGGATTTATGTAGGATTGCTGAAGCAAGAGCCTTTCAGTTTTATTGTCTCATTTTCCTCTACCTCTCTTTGTATCTTTCCCTCCATCCTGAAGCTGTGCATATTTTCTTCCCTTTATTGCCTTCCACTTTCTTCTGCTTGCCAAAGAAATCCAAATTCTATGAAAACCAAACAATTGTGATCTGCGTAAGCAGTATTTATGCACACCTGTTAAACTTGCAGACTACACTAGCATGCAACTTGGGTTTTTTTGGTTCACCAAAAAGTGAGAGGCAGGGACTGAAATGATATTTTAGGTCTCCTACTAATATCTAGCTTTTGAAGTTGCATGAAAAGAACTTCTGTGGCCTGAAGTGCTGGGCTCACTTTTCAGCACAGACTCTTAAGTATGTTGGCCTCAAAAATGTGCTTCTCCATTTGCATTGTTGTTTATTGTAGTCTATAGAAGGCAGCATGATGACCAGAGCTTTGAAATAATTTTTTCAAGATTAATTTGTTAGCCCTAATTCATTAAATTTTCCAACAATGATTTTAGAATTCATTATTTTAGAATTCATTATTTTCATTATTAGATGCCAATGATGTCAGATTAAGGAGTATCGCTATTTGTGTTAATTGATTTTACTTTTGAGGAGTAAGGTTTTTTTTTAATGGGTTGCGATATTTGGCTATTTTTAGTCATTTTAATTGATTTCTCAAAAAAGTAAAATAAATACATTTACAATGCATTGATAATAGTTTTAATTTTAATGAACTAAGTTTTTTTTAATGATTTAAGCTCCCCAATTTAATTTTCAGTGATTTAACATTGTTAATGTTTCCAGGCTCTGGTGCTTGTTTCATACCTTGATATTCAGATACAGCTTGAATAATAATGTGCTAGTGTGGGGAGACTGTCTTTTGTGTGTAGAAGTTTCTTTTCAGCAAAACAAACTGTTCAGCAGCCCTGGTTAGCTCCTTTGAATCTAATATCATCATGATGATGTCATTGTTGTATTGTGTGCCTTCAAGTCATTTCTGACTTAGGGCAACCCTAAGGTGAACCTATCATGGGGTGAGGGGGTGTTCTTGGCAAGAGTTGTTCAGGGAAGTTTTCCTTTGCCTTCCTCTGAGGCTGAGAGAGTGTGACTTGTCCAAGGTCACAGAGTGGGTCTCCATGGCACTACAGTGGTGGCTTTCAAGATGTCATGCCAATTGATGTCATCCTGAACGTTTCTCAATTGGCAGTTTCTGCTCCCTGGAATTGACTGGGCTTTCATTGCTGCTTCCTCTTCCTGGCTTGTCTACTTTTCCATCTAGACTTCAGATAGCATGAGGAATCTCTGATTAAAGTCATCACCCTAGAATTTTTAGAGGGTTAGCCATGTTAGGCAAAAACAATAGTCTTGTGTCATCTGGAAGATTAACACATTTATTGTAGCATAAGCTTTTGCAGATTAGAATCAGCTTTGTCACATGCATCAAGCGGTATTCTAAGTTGCCTGTATGTACACGTGGCTGTTTTGAGGACCATGGGATGGTGGAGGAACGCTTTGTTGGCAATGAATGGCAAAACATACAGACAGCAATAATCATAAGCTGAGATGCATTTAAATTATTACAGTGAGCATTCACAAAGCCATATTAATGATAACACAAACACCTTGGCTTTGGTATTTTTGTTACCATCAATACCACTTTGTGACCTTTAACAGAATCATCATCATTTGTCCTTCAGGGAATTCATTTCCTACCAACTGTTCCTCCTGCCCTGTCTCATGCTGGAGCACCCATATATTAGACACGGTGACAAGATTCTTCCTTTTGTTTTTCCTCCAGACTTGTTCTGCCTCTCTGCCCTTCTTGGGACCTAAGAAGTGAAAAGCTGTCTGTGTCTGTGCATCTGGAGGACGTTGCAGGTGCTTATACTTGTATACAGTATTGGTCGCCCTTTGGCACTGGAGTGTGCGAAGGACTGAATTTCAAATGGTGAATCTTCCAACACCCAGGGAGACCTTTCTCACCTTCTCTTACCCATGTTCAGCCTGTCTCTTTCTAGTTTTCCTGAGTTCTTCCTCTCCCAGGTGCTCCCCTCAAGTCCTTCCCCTTGATTTCTCTTTCTGGTATATAGCATTCAGAGTGTGATGGTTCTTGTTTTCAAGGTGCTTGTTTGTTTGGTTTTCCTGCTGTGAAGGGTGATGTGTTTTTATTTCTCCTTTTTTATTATGGGGCATTTTGTTTAATGCAGGCAGTGGGGAGCTTTGCTTTCCACTTGGCTGTAGAGCAGATCCGTGAAGTATAATTCCGCCCACATGTGGCTGGCTTGTGGCTCGGGAAGGGGAGGGGGTTGTTTATGTCGTGGTGAATTGTGTAAAAGTGATCTCTTCAATTATGAAACAATTATTTCTCTCCAGAAGGAGAGAGAGAGAGAGAGAAAATGAGAGACTGCAGGTTAGGAGCTGATATTTGGGCATGGATGGAAGCTTGGTGGCTGAGTTCTTGGTTGGATAGCTGAGTGTGTGTGAGGGTCTCTGCAAGTAAGACACTACATCTTTTGTGTTCCTTGGGGCAGTGATGTTCCTTTCTTGTATCTTTTGTGCACTTGGCCAGGTGGCATCTCATTATATACCACCTAAGAACAGAACTGGCATTCCTGTATAATGGCAGCTTACTCGGAATTATAGGTAAGCTCCAGCAGTACCTTGCCTTCTGTGCCACTGGTAGATAAAAGTACTTACTGACAAGCCTTCTTTTCTGACATCTTCTTGATGTTTCAAGTTGTATTTTGTCAGTAAAAAAACTGCTAATACACAGAAATGTTCTTTTCCTATTTGATAATATTGCTGCTTCTTCTGATAAAGGAGTGGGTGGCTGGGGCTGCTAAAACAGAGTATTGTTTCTCCGAGGGACTGGAAAAGGATCTCATGGTAGCCTAGCTGTAACCTTTAGAAGACTCTGTAAGGCAGATTCTTCTAAAGGATGAGGATTTATCAGCTCTCTGTCTCTCATTATCTGATATGTACAAACTCTGGATGCTTGTGGCTAATAAGAAGCATAGTTGACTGAGTGCAAAGACTCTTCTTTCCCAAGCAAGATATGTTACTGCCTGTCTTGGACAAGGGTAGGGATCCTCAGATGGTTCCAAACCAAGCTCTACTTCTCCTTGCTCTCACCTGGAGTTTGCTGTGTGTGTATTACACCCTTTGCCAAACTGGAATATTACACAGAAACAAGAGAAATTACGATATTCAGAGCACTTAATGAGATGGACTGATGACTGCTCCTGCTCCCCAACCTGCAGATGCTAGTCTTTACAAGATATTAACTGAAATGAATTCACTGCTGCTTTAAAATGCTTCTTAAATGGGAAAGGAGTATTTTAATAAAAAATAATCTCAGTCTCCAAAACTAATAAAATTGGAGAGTAGTAGAGATGAATTATGTGCCAGGGGTGTAATTGCATATTGTCAAGTCCTGGGGCTCTCCTGTACAACAGCAGAGCCCAATTAATTAATCAGTATTTATTGCTAAATTATTGTCCTTTTTCAATCTGTAGATATCTGATAACTGTTGGGGATTTGTTGCCACAGCCCCAGTGGAGGTGTTGTTAATTTATTTATGTATATAGTGTATGTTTGTTGATATGAAGCATTCTTTATTTTGTATATGACCAATAAACATCTTTAAAGAGGCTGGTCCTTATGAAATTACTAATTGGGTTTGGGTTGGCAGATTTGTTTTCTAATACTGAGTCTGAGGCTTGGCTATTCATATGCAATCAATCTGTCTTCTTTGCCTGATGGAAAAAGACCAGGATAGTTCCTCTTCTCTGGATTAACAACTTTCCAGTAATCTATTCTAACATAATAAATACATGCAGTTGTTAACAATTTGTTACAAGCAGACCAGATGACTTTTAAAACTTATAAACTGCTTGCATCCAAAGCTTTCGAAGTGTTGTACACCAATATTAAAACAAAGAGTATAAAAAGCAATACATAAAATCAAGATTAAACATTTACGTTTATAAAATAGTCTATTAAAAAATAGTTGGTAAATAACTATACAGGAAACCTCCACTTATCCAACAGTAGCACTGTCAGAAACGAATTGATTGAAAAGCAGAACCCATATAGGGAACATGAGGGAATTACAGTGGATTGCTTGGGAGTGTCTGCACTTACCTGCTGCTTGCCAAGGCTCTCAGTCAGCTTGGAGCCTTTCCCCCCTCTCAGCTTGCTTTTCAAGCAGTGCACACATGCATGGCCTGTCCCAAGCAAGCCTCCGTAGGCAAGAAGAAATGGAAAACCAGCAGACCTCTCCTTGAATTAGTGAAACTTTCCTTAATTTGCAAGTGTTGAAAGAGCAAGTTGTCAGATAACACGGCATCAAAAGGCAGGGGCTTCCTGTACTAGGAAGGCTTGCAAAAATAGAAACATTTCTACATGCACCAAAAAGTATGATTGTTGGCATATGTCTAATATCAGAGAAGAATATTGAGAGCCAGCATTCTAAAAATCCTGATTTGAACAACTCTAAGAGTAGACCAGGATGGTACTTTCAGATGAACTCAAAGACCTAAAGGTCATCTTGGATATTTAGGTTCCATGTTGCTTAAAGCTTTGTATACTGGTAAAAAAACCTAAATGCAATCTGGTAGCAAAGAGGCAGCCAGTGCAATGACAAAGCATTCTGTATTAGCTGCAGTTTTCAGACCAATTTAAGAGTAGCTCCATGTGGAGCCTGAAGTTACCAATGTCTGGGCCACTATGAGCAGGTTAACATGATCAAAAACAGCTGCAGCTACAGCATACCAAGCTTATACTGATAGAAAGGACACCTGTGACAAAGGTGAAAGACTTTCCCCAAAGTTGCATTTCCATTTCAGGTATTGTATCTCCCAGCAAAAAATGTGCTACTCTTTATATTTGATAATTTGTTTTCTTCTGTTTTGCCTGCTACCTGGTATTGTATTGGTATCCCCAATGATGTCCTGTGACTCTCCCATACACTTCGTTTTTCAAATGAACATTTTTTGCCTCACTCCCCTTGTATTTTTAAAAAGAAATCTGTGCTGGTTTTGTGCTCTTCTGGTGTACAAAGCCTGTTTTCACTTTTTAAAAAATAGTGCAATACTTTCTCTTCTAATATGTAGTCACAAGGTGCTGTGCTGCTAGTGTACAGATGCATAAGAAGAAGGTCCACAATCACAGATATTCTCTCACAGTTCTTCTGTGTCGCAGTGCTGCTATAGACTGGGACTTGATGCATTTTCACTAAGGTGCAAAATTAAATATCTAAAACCCAGTTTGAAAGAGCTCAATAAAATATAAACTTTGGTATAATGTATATTAATATCATTTTAAAGACTTTAAGTTATATTTTTAAAAGTGTTCATGAGATATTCTTGTATTGCCAATTAACCCTTAACAATTAAGGGTCCACATTTTGTCAAGTTTTTGTCTATAGGCTTATGTATCAGTCCTGTACACATCTAGGAATACATTCCACTTAAGTCTGTGGAGTTTACTTCAGAGCAAATGATGTTAATCTTCATGATGTGTTTCACAAACTGGTCACAACACAAGTGAAAGCCCATTTCTGCCTTCTTATGGGGTGTGTTAATATTAAGGATTCTCTATTGTGAAAGACGAGATGAAGAGTTACTCTGTAGATAGTACAGCTGGAATTATGCAGAAACTATTGTATCCTAAAAAATTTAAAACCTTTACACAAGTCTTATTTCTTAATGCTTTAACTTATGTTGAAAAGGAAACATTAACAAAATAGAAACATACTCTGAAGTTAGCACACATTTTTTGCTGTTATATATGTGGCTTTAATGTAAGTGCTCTCATAATCTTCCTTAGAACTAGCTGTTGTCTGCACACGTTCTCAGCCAATTGGCTGGGCATTTGAGTAGTCATGAAGTAGTTGTTCAATTGATTATTCAAATACTATCAAATATTGGCCAAGTATCTGAAGTACTGCAGGTGGAGTCTAAAGCAGTGGGTTTTTTTCTGCTGAGAAGTGCTGCTGTCAGTGGAAGTGGGGCAATTTACTCTTCCCATTCTGTCCCTTCAAGACTTCCACATTTTTTGGAAGACTGCATATGGGAGAACAGGGAAGAAGTACTGTTCTGTAAGTGGACTTTCACTTGTGCAAAATTAACTTCTGCCCAAAAATGTGTAGTCATTATTTTTCTAAAAAGATTGTATAAAAGTTATGAAGGCCCCTGAGTAATTTTACTAGACTACCTCTATTGCATAGATTTGAAATATGAACCCAATGTAGCATCTTTTAAATGTCTATTTGTAATGAGTTTATTATGGGAAGCAAGCTGTGTGGCTCTTTGCTTGCTGCCTTCACAACTCTGTTTATGTTCCTGTTATAGGACAAGGTTAACAGGAGAAACTTTTCCATAAGACTCTTCTTCCTATTTCATCATTTAGCTTACATCTAGGGCTGTCCCAAGATATTTTATTGCTTGAGACAGAGATGTAAATATGTCTCCTCTAGCTTGAGACAAGGTGCATAGTATCCAAGGCAGATCTTAGTAGCAGAAGCAGAAAATCAAACAAGTATTTCCTTGATGTTAAAAATATAGTATAACAATGAAAAAAAATCCAACAATTTGGTACCTTCCATAACACTTAGTTGGCTACCTCATTCTGCCTAATGCTTACTGCAAGCCTTCATGTCTTGTTATGGAACTGAAGGCACAACACCAATAGCAAAGAATTAAGACAAGCATAGATACTGTAGTTTTCAAACTTTGGTCTTATGTTTTACACTTCAGTTTCCAGAAGCTCCAGCATGGTTGTTGGTCAAGGATCGTGGCAGCTGAAGTGCAAAATGTTTGGTCAAAAAAAGGGCAGGTCTTCACTCCTAATTCAGTAATAAAGGTAGTCTGTTCCCCACTGAAATATATTTAAGGAATAGTTGTGATGGGATATAAGAAATTTCACTGTTAGACTAAAAGCACAGAGAGGACAAAGATCAGCCTTAAAAGAGCCTTCTGCTGAGCCTGGGGGAGGAGTTAGCAGCCACTAGCTCTATATAACAGAGCTGTTCAGAAGTGGAATACACTGCCTTGTAGTGTGGAGGAGTCTCCTCCTTTGGAGGTTTTTAAACAGAGGCTGGATGACCATCTGTCAGGAATGATTTGATTGTGTATTCCTGCATGGCAGGGGTTGGATTGGATAGGCCTTGTGGTCTCTTCCAACTATATGATTCTATGACATATTTGGCAGTAGCAGACAGTTGAGCTTTTTCTTTGAATATATGACAGTAGTCACGCAATTTAGTTGCCAGAGTGTGAAAACTGGAGCTGTTTCCTTTATCTTTTAATTGTTGTTTAAAGGGACTTTCAGCAGGTGTTGCTTATCACACAGCCAAGTAACATGCAGTATTGGCTGAAATTCCCTTTTCTACACAACAATTAAAAGCACAGGAGCCATCTCTTAATTTTCAGTGTGGCAACAGTTAACATAGAAGAGATGGGCTTGAGAGTGGTGATTATTAATATCAACTGTTGGCACTTAGCTGTCTCTTCATCTAAGTATAGATAAGCAAAATGTTCCTGGTTTGTATTAACAATCACCTAGTGACCTTCCCCACATTCACATACTGTATAATATGTGAGGAGGATAACCCAAATGGTGGGAGGTCTGGAAGCCATTATGCCCTATGAGGAACAGCTTAGGGAGCTGGGTATGTTTAGCCTGGAGAAGAGACGGTTAAGAGAGGGCATGAAAGCTATGTTTAAATATCTGGGGTCTCATATTGAAGAAGAAGCAAGCTTGTTTTCTGCTGCTCCAGAGACTAGGACAGGAAGCAATGGGTTCAAACTACAGGAAAAGAGATTCCACTTAAACATTAGGAAGAACTTCCTGACAGTAAGAGCTGTTCGGAAGTGGAATGCACTGCCTTGTCGTGTGGTGGAGTCTCCTTCTTTGAAGGTTTTTAAGCAGAGGCTGGACGGCCATCTGTTGGGAATGCTTTGATTGTGTATTCCTGCAAGGCAGGGGGTTGGATTACATGGCCTTTGGGGGTCTCTTCCGACTCTAATTCCATAACGTGGCCCACGAAATGCCCGAAGGAACTGTCTACTTTCCACGGTAAGTAATCTTCCACGTGGAGTGGGACGGGCATACATTAATGCGACTCGATGCTCTCAGCATCACAGCTGAGAAACCGCTTCAAGGGCCCATGGCCGCCTAACGGAAAAGGAGCAGAGGAGAAGAGGCGAGGGGAACGTCCCCAAGCGACCGAGGTCCTCCACCGTGGTCTCCAGGTAGGAGGAGGGGAGCAGCGAGCCTCCGCTGGCCCCGTCTCTCTTTGGTCGCCATAGAGGAGACAGTCTATCCCTACACATCTCTATGGTGAAAGCGCCATTCTACTTGGCCGTGGAAATTAGAGGAGGAAAGTTGAACCGGAAGTACCGATGAGGCTCGCGGACGCGGCTCCCACGGGAAAGCAACAAGGGCCACTCTAGCAGCCTCTGTCACTGCTCTGGGAGGCCGGAAGCGGAAGTAGCTGAAGCCAACGCTCTGGCCGGTTTGGTACCCGGAAGCTGCGGAGGGGATGGCGGCTGGAAGGAGTTTGAGCCGCTCCGAACGGAAAGCCGCGGCTCGCGCCGAGTTCCTCCGCCAGGAAGAGCAGCGGGAGCGGCGGAGACAGGTAGGGCGGCGGAGGGGCCAGGCTGGCCGGAGGCGGCTGCGGGCGAGGGCGCCTCTGCTGGAGCCTCAGCACGCCCCCTGCCCTCTCTGACCCGCCCAAGGGGGCGAGAGAGCCCTACTGGGTCCGACCGAGCACCCCGTCCACACGGACGCCCACAGAGAGAGAGAGAGAGAGAGAGAGAGACCGCCCGAAGGGGGTGATGAGTGCAAGGGCAGCCTCCACCCCGCCTTCCCGATATCGAAGGACAGTACTTACCGCCTGTCATTTTGGCGTCCTACTATACACAGCTGTCCTGGCTAGTAGCCGGGTTTCTGCGGATTTAGCTAATCCCATTTCAAAAGCTATCAGAGTTGGCAGCCATCACTACTACGTCTGGCGTTAACAGAATTACATGGTTTCTGTGCTGTGTGGAGAAGTGCAGGACCAGTTTAAGGAATTTGGCCCCCCCGTAATGCTTTATTTTTTGGGGGGGGGGCATATGTTTATCTCAGGTCAATGTAACCTAACTCAACCTAAGCTATGCACAGTACAGGATATTCAGATTATTGCTAATAATGTTTTTGCAGGAGGAGGGTTACTACAGGGTTACTATGATGAGAGAGAGGGAGAAAAATGTTTCTTCTCTCTCCTTTCTGCACACTTTACAGTTATGTATTCTGTTGTTGTTGTTGTTGTCGTGTGGCTTCAAGTCATTTCTGACTTACAGTGACCCCAAGGAACTTATCGTAGGGTTTTCTTGGCAGAATTTGTTCAGAGGGGGGTTGCCCTTAACTTCCTCTGAGGCTGAGAATGTGTAACTTTTTAAAAACCTCATGATTTGTAGACACTGTGCTCAAAGATTTTAACATTAAAACTGCCAGTTCAGGACTCATAGCTAAGTATGCTCAGCAGCCAGAATCATCCCCAAACCCTCATTTACACAATGAAATCTTTGTTAGTATATGCTCAACTTGAGTTGAAGAGTAATTAAAACAAAATTATATTTACATATGGACAAACAATTATATGGCCATTATTCAGTGAATTTCTTGTTGGCACTTAAGAAGGCAGTCCTCTATATGTTTCCTTAGAAATAAGGCCCACTATTGTACCTTCAAGCAACTGTGTATAGGATTCTAGTCTCAGACTAATGACACACTCTGGCCAGGATCCAGTGAGGTGCTTTTACCAATGGGATGGCTTTTAGTGGGAGAGTTTACACATTTTCAACTTTTTGTTTAATCTTAGGTGTCACAAATTCTTCACAAGCCAGCCTCAGAGCGGAGTGCTGATGAGACTCTCTTTCTATCTGGATGTCAAGAGATCGTACGAGACCTGGAGCGGCTTCGCAAGAAACGTGAGAGACTGCAACACAGGCTGGAGGAGGTGAGTATCTTTCTCACTTTACTCTTAAAATGTGAACTACAGTACTTCATAGGCTTAGTATCTGAACCACTTGCCATATCTTAAATTAAGTGGTCTATAGAAGAAGGGGAAACAAGCTGTGAGGAATATTGCTATGACCTGGAGTTCATATGTTTGAAAGCATTCTATAGAAACACCTAAATAAAAAGGTTCCGTGTTGAGATTCAATCTGGCTAGTTCCTCATTCTTAATGAATAACTTTTCCTTTCTGATTGATAATAACATTTCCCTTACCCCTTCACTGATTTGCAGCTGTCCAGAGTATTCCTGTCCCCCACTAGTGTGTGTTCTCCCTCACAAAACTTGCAAGGTAGGGGATAAAAAAAAAAGAGTGGTGAGAGGTTTAATGGGCAGGGGTGAGTTTTTGTCAGGAGAAGAAGTAATCAGAATGATATGGGATGTAACTGAAATATGATGCTTTGTGGGGGCGAAACTTGACTGCTTAATTAATTCTAGGTTTGTGATGAACCTGAAGAGTTGAAGAGAAAAGTCAGCAAGCTCTCTGAAGTTGTGCGAGGAGCTAAGCATCTCATCATATATACAGGAGCTGGCATAAGTACAGTAAGGCTATGTTGTTGGGTCTTCTGTGGTCGTCTGTGACAAAAATAGGATAATGCATTTTTTTAGCTCTTATTTATTTATCTATTTATTTATTTTATTTTATTCATTTATATCCTGCCTTTCTCCCACCAGTGGGACTCAAGGCAGCTAACAAAATCTTTCAAAACAATAGAAGTTAAAAACAATACAAAAGTAAAAATTATAGTATAAGTATTAAATTTAAAAAGAATTACACAATTTATAAGTTAAAAACCTTAAAATTAAAATGCATTAAAAATCTTAGTACCAGGCTACCTATTATGATGAAAATTCTTTAGGCTCTTTCACCAACAAGTAAGGACAAGTTGTAATATGGGTTGCAGCATAAATAAAAGCAGTGTTAATTGATTGGCTGGGAATTGTGGTATACTGAGCTGTGACAGCTTGCATTTTATTATGCAAGATAATGTCTTAACACCCCTTTGAAAGAGATTAGGATAAAGGTTTTGTTAGAACTATTCCTAACAGTCATCAGTAGGTGGCATTCTAAATCATTGCAATCGACATCAGTGTTAAGAGTGTCACATTGTTTCCTAGAGAATGATGGTAGTAAATAGCATCCTTTATGTCCATCTTCTCCATCTCAAGTCTAACATAATAGCCAAACTACATGTTAGGCTGTTTACCTGTTAAGAATTTTTACTTGTATTTGAAAAACAGAAGGTGTTCCTTCCAGAAGCATCCCCTACAGCAGGGCTGAAGAATATATGGTCCTTCAGGTGTTGTTACACTTCACCTCTCATCACACCTAGCCAGCACAGCTAATATTAAAGAATTATTCCAAAGAAGGGAGAGCATTTTCCCTACTACCTTGCATGTAGCAAAGACGTCATGCGCAATTTCTCCTTTCAACACCATGTGTTTGAGGACTTGCCCTTGGCAGATCAGCTCTTTGACAGTAGGAGTGAGTTGTGGGGATGGCTGGGTTTTCTTCTTCTGAAATATTGTGCAACTAATCTGCCTTATCATTATCATTGTTGTTTGTTTATATAGTGCCATCAATTTACATGGCACTTTACTAATAAAGCAACCCAGAACAGTGGGTCCTGCCAAAGGTGCACAATCCAAAATATTTGTGGATACACATACACATGCAGAGGGAAGAAGAAATAATAAAATATAAAACTATACAATACAATTATAAAACAAATTATCCAGATAAAATACAAAAAATACAATATACAGCGGGCCCTTTGGGTCCACAGGGGTTGGTTCCAGGACCCCATGCAGATATCAAAAGACATGGATGATCATGTCCCATATTACTAAATGGTGGTGATGTGAAAGTGGATGCTTCAGTGTGTCTGTGTTCATGTCGCCGTCATTTTATAATATGGGACGTGACAATCTGTGGTTGGTTGCATTTGCAGATCCAGAGCCCCCATTTCTGGAGGACCCACTGTGATATAAAGCAGACTGACCAATATGTGCAATTAAAATATGCAAGATTATAGAACAATTATTAAACTAAAATTCTGAAAGTTTTGGAAGACAAAAGTATTTAATTAAGATTTTAAAATAACAAGGGAAGCAGCAATCCACAAATGTTTACCAGTGTGGGAGGTGGAAGAGCAAAACAGATTGATCATATGCTTGCCACATGAACAAAAGATGTAGCCCTGGGTCAAGAATTCAAAGAAATCTTAGGAATAGCAGTTTCTTCTAATAAAGGGAAAAACTGAGGATATTTGTTGGTTAGTATAAATGGGCTGATGGGGATGCTTGGACTACAAATGGCTTTGATTTTTTTGAGGATGGTAGTAGACTTTGTACAGCAAGAGAACATCTGACTAGGGGCTGTGGGGTTGACCAGGTTTGTAGAAAGCGATAGGCAGAACTGCTTGTGAATTTGCGCAAGACATTAAATTCCTAAAGTGTCCACCCAGCAGGGTACTTTTTTCTCTTGTGTCTCTTGGTAATAGGCAGCTTCAATTCCTGACTACAGAGGCCCAAATGGGGTGTGGACTATGCTGCAAAAAGGCAGGAGTATCAGGTAACCAGTTCATTTTCTTTCCTTATGTCTTGGGAATTTTGTTGAGACACCTTTCCAGCTTTGGAGGCTACACTGAAAGCATGACAGTTACTTATTTTCTTTCTGTTTACCAGGGCTACAGATCTGAGTGAGGCAGAGCCTACACTCACCCACATGAGCATTGCCTGTTTGCACAAACACAAACTGGTAAGGCCTTTTATTGCACCTCTGCACCTCTGGGGTTAAGGGAGGCAGCAGCTGCAAAAGAGTGGGGCAGGGCATAGATGAGGAACTGTGAAAGGCATTAGAGGTATTTTATGTCTGGAGGATTTGTGGTGATCTAAAGCTTCTCCATGCAGAGGAAAAGGTGTTGTGTATACGTATTTTCCTCCCTGACAATTTCTCTTACACTATATTGCTAAACAAAGTGAAGCAGACGACACAGAACTTAAAATGGCAGGGTTCATTTTAACATCGTTCCAGTGATGAATTTGAAAATGAGCCAGCCCATTAGATGCTCAGCCTCTGCAAGGGATGGAATTGTAGGTTGAAATGATAGCCCTTAAATAGTTCTACTTGCCACAAAACACAGTCAACTTGGTACTCTGTGTTATTCCTAGATTCCTATAAAAGACCGCACAGGTTACGTTGATTAATAAATAACATACACCACATATAGCAGGGTTGGGGAACCTTTGCTCCCACAGGCAACTACAGTTGGTTGGCAGGAGTTCAGAGACAGCAATCAGTCATCCAGAGGTAGTATCAAAGTGCAGTTTTGGCAGAACAGGAGGAAAAGGAGAGCAAGTTTGTCTATGTGACATGAGAACTTCCTGGGTCATTATCTTGGGCATTGGTTAAAAAGAAAGAGGAAATTCTTTGTTTAACACTCCAGGATGCTTCTTTCCCTTTCAGGTGAAACATGTGGTGTCACAAAACTGTGATGGTCTCCACTTGCGCAGTGGGCTCCCTCGGGAAGCCCTGTCTGAGCTGCATGGAAACATGTACATAGAGGTGAGCATTTGCTAAAAGCCAGGCTTAGGGCATCATAAAATCCTGAGAATGCTAACAGTTTTTGTGCTTGCATCCAATACTAGGTTTGCACATCCTGCACACCCAACCGTGAATACGTGCGAGTGTTCGATGTGACAGAGCGCACAGCCTTGCATAGGCACCATACTGGCAGAGTTTGTCACAAATGTGGTGCACAACTAAGAGATACAATTGTACACTTTGGAGAGAAGGGAATCTTGCAGCAGCCCTTGAACTGGAAGGCAGCAACAGAAGCAGCAAGCAAAGCTGATGTAATCCTTTGTTTGGGGTCTAGCCTGAAGGTAAAGTAAGAAAGAGAGACTGTCTTCAATAGATATATATTTGCACTGTTTTTTGGTAATGCACCTGTTTGCAATACAGTTGTCCCTCTGTATCCACGGATTTACGTATTCATGGCTTGAAAATATTCTTTAAAAAATAATAGCTGTTCTGTGGTTTTTTTCTGGGCAGTGAGGCTGTGTTCTGGAAGAGTTTATTTCTGACGTTTCGCCTGCATCTGTGGCTGACATCTTCAGAGAATGGTTGGGTTAGAGTGGGGCGGGGTTATATACTGTGAGCCCCTGTTGGAGAGGATATGTAAATTTGTCTATTTGAATGGCTAGTTATTAGGTGGAGATATGCAAGGCTCATTAGTGTCTGATTGGCTAATAGTCTATTGTCTGCTGGAAATCTCCCTGTCCCTGGGTGGAGTTCATTTGCAAGTGTTGTGTTTTGATTTTAGTGTTTTTCAGGACTGGCAGCCAGATTTTGTTTACTTTTAGGGTTTCTTCTTTCCTGTTGAAATTGTCCAGGTGTTTGTGGATTTCAATAGCTTCTCTGTGCATTCTGACATGATAGTTGTTGGCCTGGTCCAGAATTTCAGTGTTTTTAAATAACATTTTGTGTCCAAGTTGGTTTATAATGTGTTCTCCTACTGCTGATTTTTCTGGCTGGCCCAGTTTGCAGTGTCTCATGTTCCTTGATTCGTGTTTGCACACTGTGTTTAGTGGTTCCTATGTAAACTTGTCCACAGCTGCATCGCATGTGGTAAACTCCCGCAGCTGTGAAAGGGTCTCTTTTGTCCTTCGCTGAGCATAGCATTTCTTGGATTTCCTTGGTTGGTCTGTAGATAGTTTGGAGGTTGTGTTTCCTCATCAGTTTCCCTATTCTGTCTGTGACTCCTTTGATGTATGGTAAAAATACTTCCCTTTTGGTGGCTGTTTTTCTTCATTCCTGTGTTTTTTTTTCTGGGTCTGGCTGCTCTTGTGATGTCTGATCTGGAGTAACTATTAGCGTGTATAGCCTAATTTAGGTGCTTCAGTTCGTCCTCCAGGTAGTGGGGTTCACAGAACCTTTTTGCACGGTCTACCAATGTTTTTATTGTGCTTCTTTTTTGTCCTGGGTGATGATTGGAGTTCCTGTGTAGTTATCTGTCCGTGTGTGTGAGTTTTCTGTATACCTTGTGGTCTAACTGTTGGTTTGGTTTGCAGATGACTAGGATATCCAAGAATGGCAATGTTCCTTCCTTTCCTTTTTCCAATGTGAATTGGATATTTGGGTGGATGCTGTTCAGGTGGTTCAGCAATGAGACCAAATCATCTTCTTTGTGGCTCCAAATGGTGAAAGTGTTGTCCACATGTTGGAACCATGTTGTGGGCTTTTTTGGTGCTGTTTCCAGGGTTTGCTTTTCAAAATGTTCCATGTAGAAGTTTGCTATCACAGGACTCATCACCATGGCTACCCCATCTATCTGTTCATAGAATTCAAATTCTTTGTTCATCAGAGTCCCCATAATGGACACCATGGCACTCAACCAACAAGTATTTCCAGAGGACATCACAGCCCTGTTCAAACATTGCCTCACCACAAGCTAATTACAGTGGGATAACGAATTCTACAAACAGATAGATGGGGTAAAAACCCTAAAAGTAAACAAAATCTGGCTACCAGTCTTGAAAAACACTAAAATCAAAACACAACACATGCAAATGAACTCCACCCAGGGACAGGGGAATTTCCAGCAGACAATGGGCCATTAGCCAAACAGACACTAATCCTCCTTGCGTATCTCAACCCAGAAATTAGCCATTCAAATACACAAATTTACATATCCTCTTCAGCAGGGGTTCACAGTATATAACCCCCCAGCCACTCCTACCCAACCGTTCTCTGAAGATGCCAGCCACAGATGCAGGTGAAACATCAGAAATAAACTCTTCCAGAACATGGCCTCACCATGGAAAACCTGTGGTTGCCAGCTGTGAAAGCCTTCGACTTCACCCAAAAATAATAATCCAAAAAGCAAACCTTGATTTTGCCATCTTATATAAGGGACACAATTTTTCTATGCTATTGCATATACAGTTGTCCCTCCACATTCGCAGGGGTTAGGGGCGCAAAAACCCCGCAAATGTGAAAAAAACGCGAATAAGATACACCTCCCCCCACCCACCCACAACCCCCCCTCCAAGGTGGTGACCGGGCTTTTGAAGCCTCCTAGACACTTCTCAGCCGCTACACCCACCTTACCAAAGCTGCTCTCCAAAGAGAGCCAAGCCCCAAGAGAGCAGGGAGATCGGGTCTAAAGCACCCACCTTCCTGCTCTCTCGGGGCTTTGGCTCTCCAGTTTAAATGGAGGTAAGCCCCAGGAGAGCGGGAGGGGTGCTTTAGACCCAATCTCCTCCCTCTCTCTGGGCTTGGCTCTGTTTGAAATGGAGAGCCAAAGCCCCCAGAAACTAGGGAGATCGGGTCTAAAGCATCCACCTTCCTGCTCTCTCTGGGGCTTTGGCTCTCCAGTTCAAACAGAGGCATGCCCCTGAGGTGGATGGAGTTCCCTCCCAGAGAGGGGGTGGAGAAGGAGGAGAAACCGCGAATACTCAAAACCGCGAAAGACAAAGGCGTGAATGTGGAGGGACAACTGTAATGGGATTTGAGTATTCATGGATTTTGATATCCACGGGGGCGGGTGTCCTGGAACCAAACATCAGCAAATATGAAGGGACAACTGTATTTCTAAAATGATCTCAAGGAAATTCTGAAGACAGAAATGATGTGCTGGTTGAGATTGTCATCAAAGTTAAGTACCAAAAAGTTAAGTAGCAAAAACATTTCTTTCAAAAAGCAGATAAATACACAGCTTCTCAGTACATTATTTTACTTCTCAGTGCAGACTTTGGTGCATTTCTTAACACTGCATCAATCAAATCAACAGACAGTGTCTTTCCTCATAATTTGCTTAAGTGGATAATAATGTTACATTGATGGTTACTGAATTCTGGTAATTTAAAACTATAAACATCTTAGCAAGCACAGAATTCTGGAACACAGGACATCTTAAGGTGCTCAAAGGTATTTGGGGTTTAATTTACACAAAATCAGATGCCTTTTTTCTAGGTGTCTGAAATTAAAGCACATTCTTATTTTGGACATATTTTGGTTGTATTGTCTTTCTCCTGCTAGGTTTTGAAAAAGTACTCTCACTTATGGTGCATGAGCAAACCACCCAGACATCGCCCTAAACTCTACATTGTAAATCTCCAGGTGAGTGTAATCTGTATTGTTTATGAGCAAAGCAGTTTACTTTGGTGAGTTATACAGATGCATGTGATAGCTTCAATTAAATAAACAATTCATTATGTGTTTATGGGATCATAAGTGAGTGTTGGAACAATCTATGCAGAAGGTCATGGGCCCAGTCCCTGGCATATCCAGTGAAAGAAATGGATCTTGGTCTGCAGGGCTCAAAAAAGGCCTCTGCTTTGAGATTGGAAAGTTATGGCCATTTGAAGTAGGCAGTACTGGAGTACATCAATCAGTGGTCTAATTAGCTTCCTATTAGTTTGACACTTCTTTGGTACTCATTCCCACATGGTGTAATTGGAATCTGGACAGGATTTGCTACTGTGTTGCATTCTGTCTTCATAGTTTGGAAATAGCAGCCTTATTTCTTCTATGGATGCTTTAAATGCTGCATATGGATTTTTCACCATATTAGCTTTTCCATTCCTCCCCAGTGATAGAGAATGAGTTGAACTGCAGAAGTATACTGTGTCTCTTTTGATGTATCTCAGAGAGCACCTCTTGTATAACAAATTATCACTGTTTAATTGCAATTTTGTAACAGGTTGTGTCATTGGGTTGAAAAGAACACATTTTCGTTCATAAATAATAAGTCAAGAAAGGAAACCATGCAGGTCAGACCTGAAGGCCTACCTAGCCCAATATTCTGTTCACATAGTGGCCAGCCATATGCTGTAGGAAGACTGCAAGCTGGCCATGGCTGCAGCAGCACTTCCCACTTGTCTTCCCCTGCAACTGTCTAGAGACCATGCTGCCTTTGATATGGGAAGGAAAATGTATAGCCATCATAAGTAGTAGTCATTCATGGCATTATCCTCCATGAATTAGATGACAATACTGAAGTGCTGTTTCTTTTCCAAGGGATAAATGTGTTACTAGTATTCTTGTAGTGGAAAACTCCTAATGGAGCCTGAATTGAGTGTGGATTTGATGCAGTAGCACTAAGTCATTAATTCATTTCAGTCAGTGTTGTAATTCTGTCTGCAGTGGACACCAAAGGATGACTTAGCTGCCCTGAAACTTCATGGAAAATGTGACGATGTAATGAAGCTGCTGATGGATGAACTAGGACTTCCCATCCCTTGCTATGACAGGTCAGCAAAAAATGTCTAGTAGTTACATGTTGTTGTTTTTAATTCCTTATTTAGCAAATATACCTCTTGCCTTTGCTTATACAATATCATATGCATATTGTAATTAAAGCTAACTCTTTTGAATATTTTACCATAATATGGTAGCATAGCTCAGTTGTGGCTTATAAGAGAGTAGGAAAAGGCACATCAGCCTGGCCCTTTATTACAGTTAGAAGAAGGATGTTGATATCCTTGCCTTGCTTTACAAATGGAATATTCTATATGGCTCTTTTTTACAAGGGTTTCTCTTTGATGTTTGGGGCTCAGGATAAGGAGTATATACTTCTCCAGTAGTGTTGCAAATTAACATCACCTTATCTTGTATTGCTGTATAGAACAAAGGATCCCATTTTCTCCATGGCTGTTCCTCTGCGACCTGAAGAAGAAGGCAGCCATAGCCGCAAACCTGTGGTGCTACCAGCAAGTCTCCATGAAGTGCCGCTGGGAGAGCAGCAACAGGTGCCCGCTGGACCCCTCTCTGGTGGCTGGTTTGGCAGAGGCTGTGCAAAAGGCACCAAAAGAAAAAAACTGTCTTGATTATGGACGCTTTTTTAAAAACCTCGGGGACCAACTGAAGTTGCTAATATCAGGACAGGAAATGACATCTGCACTGGATTTGGCAAGGATTGCTGGGCTAACTGGAAAAACCACAGCTGCTATTTTCATAGATGTTTTATATAATTAGCCTATAAACAAAGAGAGGCCAAAACTTAGCTTGGTTTCTGCTGTTTGATGGAGAGGTTGGTATTTAATACTCAGGGCTACCAATTAATAAATATTATTAAAAATATATAAAATAATAAAATGGCTGTTTTTTTCCAGAGTATATCCATGTTGTTTTGAAGTACTGTATAGATGGATATTCCTAGTCTCCCTCCCTTGTCATATTCAGCAATGTTGCTGTCTATCTTACTTTGGAATTAATTATACATCTGAGCAGAGATCTATCCCTAAACTGAAGCTTAAAACACCAAACCAGTGGGGGTTTTCCTTGTTGATACAGGCATTTTGGGGTGGAAATAACTGAGAGTTATGTTACCTGGTTGACACAGGTGCTTCACCCAACCATTTCAAGGTAAGTACATTGCCTTATTGTTTAGAGAATCTGCTCAAATAGCTTGCCTCACCTAGTTGTTTAACAATATTTCACTAGTGGATTAGAAGCATATGACTGGTTGCAAATGGAAATGAAATTGTTGTTATTAACTGCCCTCAAGTTGACTTTGACTTATGGTGAGCCTATGAATGAGAGATTTCTGAGTCACCCTATCTTCAACAGCCCTGCTTAGTCTTGCAGACTCAAGATTGTAGCTTCCTTGATTGAGTCTATCCATCCAGAGTGTGGTCTTCCTCTTTTCCTACTTCCCTTCACCTTACCAAGCATATCATCTCTTCTAGTGAGTCATGTCTTTTCATAATATGGCCAAAGTATGACAACTTCAGTTTAATCATCTGAAACAAGTTGATTTTCTTCCTGTAAGCTTTCGTCACTGTCCAGCTTTCACAACCATACATAGGGGAAATGCAATAGCATGGACCATCCTAACTTGAATATTCAGTGATATATCTTTACACTTCAGGATCTTGTCTAGTTCCTTCATAGCTGCCCTTCCAAGTCCTAGTCTTCCATTTCTTGACTGCAGTCTCCATTCTGATTAATGACTGAGCCAAGGTATGGAAAATCTTGAACTATTTCAATGTTTTCATTGCCTGCTTTAAAGTTACGTAAATCATCTGTGGTCCTTATTTTTGTTTTCTCAGTGTTCAGCTGTAAACCTGCTGTGCCTTTGTACTTTCTGTTTTGATTTTCTTCAAAAATAATTCCAATTCTATTTTCTGCTAGTAGTATGGTATTATCTGCATATCGTAAATTGTCTAGGTTCCTTCCTACAATTTTTATATCTCCTTCCTCCAAATGTAATCCTGCTTTGTGCATTATATTTTCAGCATACAAGTTAAACAGACAGGGTGATAAAATGCAACCTTGCCTGGGCCCCTTGCCTATTGGAAACTATTCCGCTTCTCTATATTCTGTCTTAACAGGTTATGCATCAGGATAATTAAATATAGCACACCCATTTCTTTAAGAGCGAGCCATAGCTTTTCATGATCTGTACAATCAAAGTCTTTGCTATAATCTATAAAGCACAGGCTGATTTTATTTTGAAATTCTTTAGTGTGCTCCATTATCCAGTGTATGTTTGCAATACGATCCCTAGTGCATCTTCCTTTCCTGAACCCAGCTTGGACATCGGGCATTTCTTGCTCCATAAATGGGAAAAGACTTTGTTGTAGAATTTTAAGTATCACATGGCTTGCATGGGAGATAAATGCAATGGTCCTGTGGTTACAGCAATCTCTGGTGTCCCCTTTCTTGGGGATTGGAATGTATATTGAGCATTTCCAATCTGTGGGTCATTGTTTTGTTTTCCATATTTTCTGACAGATTTGAGTTAGAACTAGAGTAAATTCTGTCTGTGTAGACTGAAGCAGCTCTATTGGGATGCCATTTTTTCCTGGTGGTTTTTTTCTTCCAAGCGCTCTAAATGGAGCTTCCACTTCACTTTCTAAAATTGGAGGCTCGTCTTCATATGCTTCTTCAAATGAATCTGTCATCCTTTCTCTTTTATGTAGTTCTTCCATGTATTGTTTCCATCATCTTTTTATTTTGACTTGGTCATATATTGTACTCCCCTGCTGGTTGTAGATCATCCTGTCTTAAATTTCTTTTTGATTTATTGGATCCTGTGGAAGAGGTCTCTTGCTCTTCCTTTTTGTTTTCATCATCCATTTCTCAGCATTGATCATTGTAGTAGTTCTTATCTCTGTGCACAAGTCACCTTTCAGTTTTGCTTTTCTTCTGTCCTAGACTGTTTGAAGAGTTTCATCTGTCATCCTCTCAGGCTTATCTTTCTTTTTGGCTACAGAAAATTCTTTCTGCATTCCTCCTTGACAATGTCCCTGGCTTCAGTCCAAAGTTAATCTGGTTCCTGCTTAATTAGGCTTAATAGTGCAAATCTATTTTTCATATTATCTTTAAATTCTACAGGAATGTTCTTCAGGTTGTATTTTGGCATGATGGTTGGTTTATTCTTCTTTAGCTTTACTCATGGTCTGTGCCACAATCTGCTCCTGTACTTTTTTTTGTAGATAGAATGGAGCTTCTCCACCTGCTGCTTCTAATTATGTAGTCTATTTGATTTCTATATTGGCCATCAGGTAATGTCCATGTATACAGTCACTTGGGTTATTTGAAGAATGTGTTTGTGATGAACAAACTGTTGGCCTCGGAAAATTCAGTCAGTAGGCCTGCTTCATTTCTTGATCTAAGACCAAATTTTCCTAAAATCTTTGATTTGCTCTATTTCCTATTCTTACATTCCAGTCACTTATGATTAACAAGAAGTCCTGTTCTGGTGTGTGATCAATATCCTTGAGCTCCAACATAGAATTTTTCACTCTGTTTCTCGTGCCTCTGTGATTGGAGCATAAACTTGGATTAAGGTTATATTAATGGATTTTCCTTGAAGTCTTATTGACATGAATTGGTCAGATTTTGCATTACAGTACACCCCGCCCCCATGTCCACGGGGCCTATGTTCCCAGACTTAACGTGGATGCCAGAAACCATAGATAATTGCAAACCCTGTTGAAATGAATTACTTCTGGCCCAATCATACCATAGGCAGGCAGGAGAACCTAGATGTCTAGAGAAAACACCTCTCTAGGCATCTTCTAGGTCCTCCAGCATGACTATATGGTCAACTTCTGGCAGAAGCATACTATAGAATTGCTCTGGAGGACCTAGAAGAAACCTAGAGAGACCATATTTTTTTCTGACACTGGTACGTGAATGCATGGATCTGTACTGGATATCCTTTGATTCCTTTTGTTACATCTTTTCTTACTATAAATGCCACCCCATTTCTTCTTACGTAATTCCTTTTAAAGCCACTCATGTTAGTGGTCATGTTGCAGTGAATTTCACATTTTAACTCTACTGTGTGAAGAACTGCATCATTTTATCCATCCTAAATTTTGCACCACTCAGCTTCAATGGGTGGTTCCAGGATTACAAAAAAGAAAAGCTTAACTCTGTCCTCTTTCTTCACATCATGCCACCATCCCCACATTGCCATCGGCAAATCTGTGCTTAAGTCCGTTCAGCAGTTCAGCTACCTGGGAAGCATCATCTCCTCAGATGCCAAGATTGACAAAGAGATCGATCACAGATTAGCAAAGGCATATAGCGCATTTGGAAGACTTCACAAAAGAGTCTGGAGCAATAAACACCTGAGGCAAAGCACAAAAATCAGTGTGTATAGAGCCATTGTACTGTCTATCCTCCTTTATGGATCTGAAACATGGGTCACCTATCGCCACCACCTACGACTCCTCGAGCGCTTTCATCAGCGCTGTCTACGCAGAATCCTAAATATACACTGGACTGACTATGTGACGAATCTTGCTGTCCTTGAGCAAGCAGGGATCACCAGTATTGAGGCCATGATACTGAGAACGCAGCTGCGCTGGGCAGGGCACGTTTCTAGGATGGAGGACCATCGCCTCCCAAAAATACTACTCTACGGTGAACTCGCCATGGTTCAGCGTAAGAGGGGCGCTCCAAAAACGCAATACAAAGACTCCCTGAAACAACATCTCAGGCTCGGCCAAATTGATCACCAACAGTGGTCCGCCCTGGCCTCACATCGGGAGGCATGGAGACGCACTATCCACAATGCTGCAGCCTTATTTGAGAACTCACACCGAACAAGTCTTGAAGAGAAACAACAACGCAGAAAGAATCACAACCCAAAAACATCACCCAAGCAGACCTTCTGCTGTGCTTTTTGCAACCGGACTTGTTTATCTCGGATTGGCCTTTTTAGTCATCAGCGCGCTTGCAGAAAGCACGGGCTGTGTCCTTCCTGAATCTTCGTTTGCGAAGAAAAGCCAGAGAGAGAGAGAGAGAGAGAGAGAGAGAGCACATTTGGAAGACTTTACAAAAGAGTCTAGAGTAATAATTTTTTTATAAATAGAGTAATAAACACCTGAGGTGAAGCACAAAAATCTGTGTGTATAGAGCCGTTGTACTGTCTATTCTTCTTTATGGGTCTGAAACATGGGTCACCTATCGCCACCACTTATGACTCCTCGAATGCTTTCATCAGCGCTGTATACGCACAATCCTAAATATACACTGGACTGACTATATGACGAATGTTGCTGTCGTTGAGCAAGCAGGGATCACCAGCATTGAGGCCATGATATTGAGAACGCAGCTGCGCTGGGCAGGGCACGTTTCTAGGATGGAGGACCATCGCCTCCCCAAAACAGTACTCTACGGTGAACTCGCCACGGGTCAGCGTTAGAGGGGTGCTCCAAAAAAGCAATACAAAGACTCCCTGAAACAACATCTCAGGCTCGGCTAAATTGATCACCAACAGTGGTCCGCCCTGGCCTCACATCAGGAGGCATGGAGACGCACTATCCACAATGCTGCAGCCTTATTTGAGAACTCACGCCGAACAAGTCTTGAAGAGAAACCATAACGCAGAAAGAATCACAACCTGGAAACATCACCCAAGGAGACCTTCTGCTGTGCTTTCTGCAGCCGGACTTGTTTATCTCGGATTGGCCTTTTTAGGCATCAGCATGCTTGCAGAAAGTGCAGAGTGAGTTCTTCCTGAATCTTCATTGCGAAGAAAAGCCAGAGGGCATATACTCTTGAGTAAGCATCAAGGATTTTGCTGAGTTGACAGACTAAATGTACCAAGCAGCTACTGGGCAGCAGCAGTAGTGAAACGTGACACTGGTGGAGGATCTCCTGGAGACAATGACAGTGACACCATAGCTAATGCTATAAACCCCCTTCTGAATATTTTTTTTTAACCAAGCAAACTCTATGATGAGACAAGCCAAAGTGAAATGGGATGTCAGGATGCACCCACCAAAATACTGGGGTAGAGCAGAGGACACGTACAAATAGAACTGGGCCTAATGATGCAACTGGACTCAAGTGGAAAACATGTTCAGCTGTTGATGTGCTCAGAGGTGAAAGGAAAGTCCAAAGCATGGACATCCTGAAGTGGGCTCCCTACATACTGCTAAGGTTAAAGGGAGTAAGATGCTCTACAGGATTTAGGATAAAAATGAAAATAAGTCACTTTAAATGACACCAAAATAGTATTCATATTTATATATTTTTAAAAAACTAAATAGATTTACACAATAAAAACTTACAATAATATCACACCGCTCCCCCCACAAGGTTAGAGCCCTATCAGCCACCCCCCTATTATGGGGGGCATGGTTCAAAGTTGCACAACACCTATTATAGGGACGTGGAATGTGAGAAGCATGAATCAGGGGAAGCTGGACATAATAAAACAAGAAATGGGGACGTATAACCATTGTAATACTTGGGGTGAGCGAGCTAAAGTGGACAGGAATGGGACAATTTAAGTCATTTGTCCCATTCCAATTTGAGTTTGCAGTGTTTTACTCAGGAAATGGAAAAACCCGAAAGGGGTCGCTCAAATTCAGCAAAGGGGAATAGAGCCGTGCGCGGTAGCAGAGGACGGTGTGAAGGCCAAAATGTCTGCCAGGTGAGTGTCTTCCAGGCAAGGAGCGCTCCCGCGCCTTCCAGAGCTGTACGGACAGAAGGAGGAAGGGGTGCTAGAAGAGGGAACAGGACGCCCCGCCCCTCTCTTCTGCCGGCCCCGCCCTCACCCAGCGGGTTCCAAAGGGGCGGGGCCTGAGCCGGAGAACCAAGGCGTCACGCGACAGCAACCGAAGATGGCCGCTCCCTCGGGCGCTTCGGCTCTTCCGTAATCACGTGACGAGAGGGAGCTCCCCCTCCCCCAGCAGGCGACTGACAGCGCCGAGGTCGGGGCAACAGCTGAGAGGCCGGCACTCGCTCGCTGGAGATGCTGCGGAATGGAGCTGCCGGAGCTGCCTCCCCTGCCAGCCACGCCGCTACCCGGCCCGTTCGTGTCTGGTGCGACGGATGGTGAGTGAGTGCCCGAGACCGGTAAAGCGGGGCCCTTCAAGGAGAGGAGGGGGACCTCTAGCTGGGAGGTTCCCCGATATTTCTATGGCAACCGCTGCCTGGGCGTCCGCCCCCCTCGCCGTTGGGGAGCGCGCGACTCGTGTCCCCATAGCAACGCTCGCGAGCTGCGCGGCTGGTTTCTGCGGGGCGCCTCCTCGCAGCTCCGCTCCCGGCTGGAGGCTTCCTGACAGCCCCCCCGGACCCTGTTCTAGGTACTGAAGGAACGGAGGCGTTCACGCCCTCTGTGACTGGCCCCTTGTCCGATGGGCCTATGGGAATTGTAGTCCGTCAGCTAGAGGGAGGGGGCACCAGTTCCCCCACTCCAGGGCCAGAGAATCCCGAAGCTCTGAAGCAGCCAGAGTACAGTTCTCCCTCCGTATTCATGGATTGGGTATCCACGGATTTAAGTATTCACGGCTTGAAAATATTCTTTAAAAAATAATAATCCAAAAACCAAACCTTGATTTTGCCATATTATATCAGAGACACCATTTTGCTATGCCATTGCATATAATGGGACTTGAGTATACACGGATTTTGATATCCGCGGGGGGCTGGAACCAAACTCCAGCGAATATGAAGGGACAGCTGTAGTAGGTTAGGCGCCCTCGCCCAAGGCTGCCACCCTTTGCATTCATTGAGAGTCAACTCCGTGCAACTCACTTGGCCGGGCTTATTTCTCAGAAAACCTGCACTCATTTGGTGGTGCAAGCCTGCTGCTCCTGGCTCGTTTTCTGGATTCTCCGCTTAACAATCTGCCCTTTTCTATTTCACTTTGATAGGCTACTTGTTCTGCTAGCTGGTGGGCACTCACTCAGAATGTCTAATTCTATCATCTCTCTGGCTTTTCTTCGCAAACGAAGATTCAGGAAGGACTCATCCCGCGCTTTCTGCAAGCGCGCTGATGACTAAAAAGGCCAATCCGAGATAAACAAGTCCGGTTGCAAAAAGCACAGCAGAAGGTCTCCTTGGGTGATGTTTTTGGGTTGTGATTCTTTCTGCGTTGTCGTTTCTCTTCAAGACTTGTTCGGCGTGAGTTCTCAAATAAGGCTGCAGCATTGTGGATGTGAGGCCAGGGCGGACCACTGTTGGTGATCAATTTGGCCAAGCCTGAGATGTTGTTTCAGGGAGTCTTTGTATCGCTTTTTTGGAGCGCCCCTCTTACGCTGACCTGTGGCGAGTTCACCGTAGAGTAGTATTTTTGGGAGGCGATGGTCCTCCATCCTAGAAACGTGCCCTGCCCAGCGCAGCTGTGTTCTCAATATCATGGCCTCAATGCTGGTGATCCCTGCTTGCTCAAGGACAGCAACATTCGTCACATAGTCAGTCCAGTGTATATTTAGGATTGTGCGTTTTCTGGTGGAGCGCAGCGTGCACAGAACTGGCCTCACCCTTTAAACCAGAGATTCATCTGCCGTGGCCTTGCAAGCATGGACGTGGCAGCGAGGTCCTCGGGCCATAGGTTTGATTAGAGTTTCCTTCTCTTAGATGGTTGACCTTACAGGGTTGGACGAGCACCATCTGCCCGGGTTTGGGATTAGAGTTTTCCTTCTCCTAGGACGGTTGCCACAAGGCTAGAGAGCCCATCCTGCCCTTTGACGCTCTTTGTCAGACCCTTCAGTTTTGACCTGTCTGGCATGGGAGAACCTACTGGTGGCTATTATGCCACCGCCAGCATAGCTCAAAACATCATTAGGGTACGCAAGCCTCTCTCCCACGACAAGGGGGCGCATACTTCCTATTAGTACTGTACAGTACAGAATCTTTAACAGATCCCAGCCTGTGCTGTGTGGGTAAAAGACATCTGAGCTGAGCTTTAGGGACTGGGCTGGCTTCAGAGGTGACTCAAAAAAGGGAGAGAGTATAAAGATGTACAAGGTGATTCTTAATCAGATAGAAATTGGAAGTAATTTTAACATTGGCATATATTGTGTATTATGTATTAGGTAGTGTGCTAATTGTTCAATGTGCTTAGGTTAATTCATTGTTGTTGTTTTTTGTTTTTTCTTTATTTTTTTCTCTCTTGAAGGTAGCATCTATGTAATATTAATCCAAATATTCTTAGATGCTTATATGTTCATTTTTTTTACTTTATATGTCTTATTAGTAATAAATATATTCCAAAAAAAGAGGTGACTCAGTCCCAAAGCCAGGTTGTTGGCAGCATTTTCAGCAGTTATGGGCAGTTATGGTATAACATGTGCTTGTGGGTGTCTCCTATTTTTCCTATTGGCTTCACCCTGAAGCAGGCAAGTTTTATGTTCTAATAAACCAATTATCCCTTCTGAAGGGACTGAGTGTTCTCATCTCAGTACTATGCAGAAAGACCTTTGGAGTTTAGATGGCTGCTATAAACAACCCATTGAAAAATGCTTTTAGGTTGCTCTGTGTCCTGGATTCCCCTTGTTTATAGGTGTGTATATTTGGTTGTAAAATGATAGCTTGCTGATAGCTATCTGTGTGTATCTCCTCTGGTTTAAATTGCCCCTTATTGCCATGGGTGGAGTTTAAGGATCTTGAATGATATTTGCTTGGGCCTGGACTGTAAATGAGCAGTTTATGAGATCACATGTCTCTGCTGTTTCAGGATTTTGTACAAATACCTCACCCTTTTGATTGCTTCCTTTCTTTGCTACAATCTACAAGATACCAAGTTTAGCTCTTTGGTCTGGTATCTTTTGGATTATTCCTGCTACCATTGGTACTACTGGAGAATTCTGAAGCCATTTATACAGTGTTTCCTTTTGTGTGTCTCTGTCCTTCCCATTCTTTTTCTTGTTTGACTTTCAGATCATAAAAGAGTGTGAGGGATATGTCTGTCACTTGTGTGTACTGTACTGGCTACATGTGAGCTCCACGTAAATACTCATCAGAATATTAATAATAATGATATAGACTGTATGCCATCACATGCTTTTTGTCTGGATATAAACAATAGAATTTGAAAGAGAGCTATTCTTTTTTTTAAAAGTTATATATCAAAATTGTATTTTGGCCTTCCTACAAAAAGTTCAGGGCATTGTGCAGGAAAAAGTAGGATTATACCTCTCTTTCTCCCTCACAACAGTTATATAAGCTGCTCCCAGGTAAGTTAGGGTAAGAGGTAGTGCTGGTTTGAAGCTGTCCCAAATGTTTGTGATTGAGTGGGGATTTGAATCCAGGGTTGTTCCCATCCTATTTTTTTTCTTTGGAATTGATATTATTCACTCATACTGCTTTTGCAGGGAATACAGGTTACCATGTTTATAAACCATTTTATTTGTGGCTTTTATACTGTGACTATTACTTTTTTGTCCTAACGTTCATTTGGTGGAGATGGTTTGGTTTCCAGACAGAATTGTAGTATACAGTAATCCTTGCAGGTTTAGCACCATGGTCATCATGTCCTTTGCATCACTGTACACTGATGCCTGCAATGATATGGCTACTTGGGGTGACCATTTGTAAATTCCACTTTGAATTGCATGGTTATCACTGTTTCACTCTCTTTATCCAGTTTTGTCACTCTTTCTATTGGTGGTTTCCATTGCTGGGCTGCTATCACTGTGCTTGGCTCACCTCCTGCCTGCAGTGGAGTGGCCACTTGACAGGAGCCAAGGCAAAGGCTGGCTGGCTTGGGAGCTAATGCTTTGGAGAGCAGCACTGGTCAAAGGACCACCACTGACCAGTAGGCACATTGCCATTCAATCCGCTCCAGAAACAAACTTGCAGGAAGAAGCAGGAGAAAAGTTTCCCTGCCCCTCCTGTGCCTCTGAGGAGAAGTTTAATGGGTGGTGTAATTGTGTTGTTTTTGTTGTTTTAAATCTTGAGTTAAGTCTTGGGTATTCTCATCAACAAAAGATATTTAAAGGGGGTCCCTGGTAAAGAAAAGGTTAATAGCCACTGCTCTAGAGAGTTGTTTGTACATGAGGCATTGCACTTCCTTTTTGGCAGTCCAAACAGAGCACTTCTTAAACCAGTTTGATCAAGCCTATGTCCCAATAGTAAATTCTCAGGGTTCCGCCCCCACCCCCATATCACAGTAAACCCAACAACTTAAAATAAAAGAACTTTCTGTGATGCTGAATCTGGAAATGAGCAGAAAATTATTTTGGGAATTTAAATAGGGGCATTATGATCAGAGCAATGAGAGGCGTCAGTGAGCCTGGCAGTAACAATGCACAGAGAGGAAGAATAACAGACATACTGTGGTCACTGTGGGGTCCCAATAGAGACAGTGGAAGCATAGGATCACCTTTCAAAGTCTTGCAAGAATCATTAGATTGGAAAAGAACCTTTGACTTCAGCTATCTTTTAGCAAGCATGGGAGATTTCACTGAATGCAGAAGCTGGAGGAAGCGAAAGGAGTTGGAGGAAACCTAGACTGTGAAACTAAGTAGCATGTTGTGAGAATCTGGGGAGATTTTCAGATAGGGCTTATATTGTGGGGTAGGCACGGAACAGGACTGAGAAAGCGGCTGTCGTTCAGATGACTTCGACCCCTTCCATCCTGGTCCTAGCCTGCTCCCGGGATATTCTATTAATGACGAAAAATTATGAATAGAACACCCCTTCCGTGCCTGTCACAGAATCAGGGATGTGGGAAACGGAGCCCCGTCCCTGTTCCAAGATGACAGGCACAGGGGAGGAGCTCTGTGGCAGGCACATCCGGCCACCAATGGGACAGCCAGGTAAGTGCCACCCTTCTCCCCCAACTCCCTGGGTTCCTTTTTTTTATTTTAAATTTATTTTTTCATTTTATTGCTGTCTTTGACACCTGGGGGGGGGTTAAATTTGAATTTCCCTCCCGCTCATTCTTTCGAGAGAACAAACGGGATTTCCTCTCTGGCCAGCCATAAAGGCAGCCTTATGGCTTATGGCCCACCAGGCAAGGAGGGAAGAAGCCCGTTACTGGAGCGGAATGGAGGTAAGTGTGTGAACATTTACCTCCATTCTGTTGCAGGAACGGGAGAGGAGGTGGCAGGGCAGCAATGGGGCATTTTGGCCCCATCTGAAAATCTCCTGGATGCAAAGGTAGAAGGTGCAGGTGTGGAGGATCTTGTTTAGTATCAAAGGCAACATTGCCTTAGAGTTAATGTTTTGGTGGCTGCTTTAGGACAAAGAGCCAGACCAGAGCTACAAGTAGACTTCTGAGCCCCCATTTTCTCTTTGATAGCCCATTTCCCCCCTTCCTGTCTGTCCAGTAGGTAGTCAGTGAAGGTGCAGATCATTTTTGCCAGGTTTGCTCATGTGTATATGAGACAACAATTAGAGCAGGAAACCTGTATTTGAGTAGAGGATTAACATAGTGCTAGTCAGTGGTGGTCCCTTGACTAGTGCTGCTCTCCAAGCCATCAGCTCCCAGTCCCTGTCAAGTCTCTAGGTGGTATTAATAAGACACAAATATGGTACCAGTTCCTGGCACATAGGTGGGTATTGCCAGTCCCCCACGTCAGATAGCTTGAGAAGCACTGAGTTAACAGACACTTCAGGAATACATAGTTTCTGTGCTGACTCCCACATTCATAAATATTCATATATATAGTCCTACTCAGTATAATATTTCTTGCCATCTGGCTCTGTTTGTTCATAGTAGCAAGCTGGATAATGCTTGTTAAGGACTAAAACTGATTGTGTAAGCAGTGTCAGGAGAGCTGCTTTCCTCATGCCTAGGTGTGGAACAGATCAGGCAATGCCAGCTTCCATTGACAGTCTCAAATGCTGTAATATCAATCAGTGCTGTTTTCTCTTTCACACATTCCAAGACATCAGTGAAGAGACATCATGTTCTTATCCAAGGAAGGTCCAGTGTCTTAAAGGAAACTCTCTGCCCTCAGCAAGGATCAAGCTCAGGAATAATTCGAGGGCTGAGGAAAGGACTTACATATCAAGATTTGGTGGGAGTGGGTGGGTGGAGATATGTAATTCAAAAAGCCCCAGCATCTTGCATGTGGTCTCCTCTCTGGGGATGCTTTGAAGTGCACTGCTCCCTCCCTTCCCTCCAGTGTGGGTTTTCAGGGGAAGAAGGCAAATGGCACCTGGAACTCCTCCAGGTGTTGCCATGGTAACTGCATTAGTGGTCATGTGGCTGCTGGAAGATAACCCCCAGGAATGCTGCCTGGCACCAAGGCCACATCTAGATTGCAATATGATAACTGAGCACCCCTATTACTTACTGACTGCCTCCAAGGCACTCGCTATCTTCTGGGATGGGGTGGGATTAATCAGAAAAATTGCTGCTCTCTCCAAGCTGTTTTCTTGCCTGCCTTGTTAATTTGTAATCCACGTTGAAATAACTTTTGCTCTCATTATAGCTATTTTTTTTTAAGAAAGACATAGCTATTTCCCACTGTCTTAGATAAACTTTCAAAAAATGGTTTTTTGCTTCATTCTAGCAATATAAGGGACCATCTCCTTTTAATGGAATGTGTTCTTCTCTCTCCCCATCCCAGCCACCCACCCATCCTGTTGTCTCTGTAATAATTCCTTATCAGCAAAGGTGAGGCTGTACCAATTAGCAATGGAAACACAACAGTGGAAAGCAAGAAAAGATGCATGGGTCTTATTCTATTCACCAGGAGCCCTGGTGCCACAGTGGTTAAATGCCAGTACTGCAGCCACAACATTGTGAGTTCAATCCTTCAGGGCTCTAGGTTGACTCAGCCTTCCATTCTTCCATAGGTTGGTAAAATGAGTACGCAGCTTGTTGGGGGCAATTCGCTAGCATGTTGTAAACCACTTAGAGAGTGCTTAGCGCTATAAAGTGGTATAGAAGTGTAAGTGCTATTGCTATATTACTATACAGTGTACCCAGTTGTAGGAGTGAATACCAAAGTGTGTTGCACTAGAAAAGGGTGTAATAAATAATCTGGATACAAAATATAGGTCACATAACAGTTTCATTATTACTATTTGGAAACCACTCCCTTTAAAGAATTTTGGAGGGAAAGGGATCTTTCTTCCTCTGCCTACTCATAGTACAAAGAAGCTTCATCTGAGCCCAGTTGCCCATCCTCTTTGCAGTTTCTTCAGTGGCTACCTGTTATCTCTGAATCAAGCCTTTCAAGGAGGGAACTAAGCTCAACCACAAAGGCCATGACACAACACCATTGATGCAAGTTGACCCTGCAACAAAATATGGAACACGCCATTGGGGGGTGGGCAGCCTCCCAAGTCAGCTATTTCTTCTTCTTTATTCTTTTTGGATACTTCCTTTCTCTTATGCTCCGTCCCCTCCCCACCTAGACACTCAATATGTTGTGGCTATTGAGCATGCTTGCCCCTTGGTGCTCTGTTTTTGGAGTTGTTTTCCCCACACACTCTGAAGTCTCATACCCTGCCCAAGTTTGTTTGCATTTGTTCTCCTGAACATGCTAATATCTCCTTCATGTTTCTTATTGAACTTGTTGGCTATGATATTGTTGCTGCTCACAAGCAAAGAGCATTTGTTTTACAACATTACAGCAGTTTGATACCCTTTTAACTGTCATACCTTCATCCTGTGAAATCTTAAGATTTGTAGTTTGGTGAGGAACATAAAATTCTGTGCTAGAGAGCTTTACTTAACTCCCCTTAACTTAGAGAAATCTAAGCATCTCAGCAAACTACAAATCCCAGGATTCTGTAGGATCAAGCCAGGGCAGTTAAAGTGGCATCATATTGCTATGATTGTGTGTTTTTGACACTGAAGTAGGTGTTGTTCCCCTATTCCTGTCTCTGTTTGAGGGACTGAAGATTCTTTGCCTTGTGTCTGTTGATTGGTTTCTAACTGGAGTTTACCATTTTGGTCATCTAAGCTCCCAAATATGTAAGCAACAATTCAGTAGGAAGATCTTCTTCAACATTCCTCTTAAGAATCTTTCAGGAAATGTACACAACAGGAGAATAATCATGCAGCTTTATGATCCATTTGTATATTTATTAAGTAAAGCAATTACTTTTGCATTTTACACACTCCTTGTGGAGGATTATCATATAACATAGACATTTCTAATCTAGACACATTGTCTTTCATAGACATTACATAGTCTAGGCATAGTGCCTATATACGTATTATATGGTCTATCTTTGTAATTTCATAGAGTCATAGAGTTGGAAGAGACCACAAGGGCCATCTAGTCCAACCCCCTGCCATAAAAGAATACCCAATCAAAGCATTTCCGACAGGTGGCCATGCCATCCAGCCTCTGTTTAAAAACCTCCAAAGAAGGAGACTCCACCACACTCTTATGCAAGATGTGCCTTATAAGGAACATTTTTTCATACTTATAAGGAGCATGGCACTGTTATTACATTGTGATGGTAAGAAACATCAACTAATACAACATTCAGCCTTCACTCCATGCATCTAAATAAGTAGGCTCAGTCTATGACCTCTTTCTCTCAGTTTGTCTCAAAGGTGCTACAAGATCTGTATGCATTCTGATCTAGACTAACATGGCCATGTCTTTGAATAATGCAACATTTGTAATACAGGAACATCATAATATCTCACATATCATCTGTTGAAAGCATGGGCATATCTCATACAGTCATTTCCATACATTTCAGTATTTGCAGCATTTCAGCATTTTCAGTATACAGTACTACAGTACCAGTAAGGCACCTAGTTTCTTATATTATTATGCAATCTTGTTTAGATATATTTCAGCTTAGTTCACCATTGTAGTATCTTTACAGACACTGCATTCATCCAGCATAGCTATTGTCATTATTCAGAAAAGAGTGTTCTCTCTGTGTTCTCTCTACATTTCAGCATACGGTATACAATCTAGCCAGAGACAGTCAATAGGACTAACCCTTCACTCTTCCAGCTGGATTGAGCTGGTTTTTACTACTGTGGCTGGTACTTGTTTATCTGATTGTCATTCATAAAAAGGAGGAGAGAAAAAAGAAATGTGGCAGTACTGTTAAATTTAATGTACCTCAGAAGTACCATACATGAGAGGGAAGCCCTGTTTTCCTGCTGTGACTGAAACTTCACGTAGAGGTGATCTACATCTGAATGTGTTGACAACATTCCTATATGCTTGAGCCGGGTTCTCATTTCACTTCCCTAAAAGACACCAGGCTGGGCTTACTTCATCTCAGTATTACTATCTTAATATCTTAATATTTCTACTTAGTTGGCTCTAAGACCATTTTTATGAAAGGATTTCTCCACAAAGAATTATTTTGACTCCTTAAGATCACTATACAAAACACATTGTGCAAACACTTTAGCTCTGATGTAACACATTTTTACTCTTAAGTAGCTACCCACAGGCTTGAAATTGGCAAATCATAATGGATAACCTATCACAGCACATTCTATATTCTCTATTAAAGTGATTGACAAACTTTAATCAGTAGGTGCCTGTTATTAATAAGTGTGTGGGTATGTATATGTGCACATCTATGCACACTTGTATTTCATGGATAAGTAATATTCAGCACAATACATGTCAGTCTGTTAACTGCTTCTTTACAGCAAAGTGTCCTTTGGAGATGGCAATTTGCAATGGAGAAGCAGAGATGTAAGGTGTTGAAACTTTCCCCCAGTGACTGCTTTCCTCCCCTGAAACAGCTTTCCTCCAGTATTCCCTCCCCAAAGTAAACATTTTCAGTTTATAAACCTGTATCTGGTATTCCACAGAAGAATAACACTGAAGGTGGCGGTGTTTCAGGAGCAAGGGGTAGGCAAACTCTTAAGTGCCTCTTGCCACCACTTCTTTGCAAATGTACCTCTCCTATGGTTAGTTTGCAGAAGAAAATGTCTTCCCAGCTAACATTTCACATGACTGTATTATAACGTAGTTTGTATAGTTTGGTCTTCACAGAAATAAACAGTGGCACATCAGGAACTTTCAGTAAATCAATCTCTACCTAAAATAGTTCCTGTTTGGCTGTCCCATTTTCACTTGAAGTATTGACTTCACTCAGAGACCCAGAAATATAGCAGATGTCTATGCAACCATTACTGTACTCAGGGACCCTGGAAAGAGTAACTTAATACAGGCAAAATCCACTCACTGTATTGCCAGTCTTCTGTCCCACATCAAGAATTAGATATTTGTGTTTATTATTTTAGTTATCTTTGAGGTAGTAATTTTTCAAGTTCAAAATGTGTTGGGACTCCACACTTGTGACTGCTTTTGGAATGAAGAATCCAATCTATGCAAGTTTTTAGCATTTGTGGTTTTTCACTTAGCAAGAATTAGATTTGAATCCTTGTCTCCAGAGTCGTAGTTCAACGCTCAAACCGCTACACCACGCTGGCTCTCCAACATTAATGTAATTAGAAATAAAGCCCTGTCTCATTCAGTAACTGGTATTAGTTGTGTGGCCAAGTGACTACCTAGCTCAACTGACATTTGGACTGGTGTTCTTTATATTGCATGGGAGAAACTTAAGATAACAGTGAGTACCATGCCATTTACAAAAGCCCCTTTGTCTTTTGTATAGCTATGATATGGTGCATTATGGGCACTCCAACCAGCTGCGGCAGGCTCGTGCGATGGGAGATTATCTGATTGTGGGAGTCCACACAGATGGTAAGGAAATTGTTCCATCTTTCTTTGTCTGTTTCAGAAACATCCCTGGAAAGGGAATTGATTACTGGAACACAGGCTTCGATGGTGTCAACATCCACGAACAGCAGATTTGTAGTGTAGTCCTATCCACAGTTACATCATATTTACTACAGTCCAATTGATTTGTATTGGAGGGAAGGAAGTAGCATTGTATTTAATTGGCTCAGTCCCAGGTGAGCCAGATATATAGGATTTGGCTTCAAAGATGGTGTATTTTATGATTGCGTGTTTACATATGAAGATTCCCTGCTGTCTATTTTGCCTGCTTGTAACAGAAAATGGGTTCCCTTCTCATTCAAAACTCTTCTCAGAAATGAGGTTGAGTGATAACATTAAGCAAGGCTAATGACATCTATTCTAAATATTGTGCTGCTCCACTCAGAACACCCCCCAATCTGGAAATAAATAACTGTACTTCCTCCAGTTCTGAAACAATTGACATGAATTGGTTATGACCACAATATCAGAGGCTGAGGTACACGTCTTAGAATGGAGAGTTAGGCGGAAGCAGAGACTATGCATGTGCCTGTCTTTAGAGTGTTGTGTGGTCCAAATTTGCTTGCTTTTGGAAGATAGCACCTCATAACTTTAACTCTGGCTTTTAATCAGGGTTCCCCCTCCTCCTTAGAAAGTCAAAGATGAGCTCACCTTTTGTATTTAGTTGGGGTGGAAGTTAAAATACAAGAAGTGCCCATCAAGGTGTCAGTTTAAGTTAGCATTGGAGTGTGTGATCTATGTTCTGGCTTTCTTGGTTGGAAGTATAACACCAAAGTATAATTTTTGGTTTAAACCAAAAAGGGTTCTTTTTTCTTATGGAATTTCCTACCTTTTGGTAATAAGACATAAGGAGAAAAACTTAACTATATGATGGCTAGAAATGTAGCAATAAACAAATCAAACTATTAACAGGAACATAATGCCTTGAGTTCATTGTACAAAGCAGAACTTCTTCCAACCAGTTCTAAGCAGGTTTCTGAAGAAATGACAGCCACTCATACAGGAGATGAAGTCACTATTGACATATAAATCTATCTCTAAAGACAGGTCTTGCATACTAAAAGGCATTACTCATAAACATGCCCCCATACGGTGTAATGCATTGGTTAGTTTTTCTCTGAGATACACTTTCCAAGATCACTAAATGTTATTTCACCAAATGTTAGTTCTACCAGAAAATTGTTAGGGGTGGGGTGAGAAAAAAAATGGAGGTTTTTTTGCACACTAATAGTACTTTACATTGTCTGCTGGAGTAAAGGGCACAAGTAGAGACTACAAGTTTTCAGAAGGTGGCAGCATGTAGAGATAAAATTGCAACATCAGGAAATAACAACAGTAAATCAAAGGTGGCCTGAAAGGGGAAAAATCCAAAATCTATTATTCTTTTTTTATGGGAGATGTATTGTGGAAGCCTATAATTAACCATAACTATATGGTGGCTAGACCTAGTGTATAAATGTAAGCATCACTCTGTCTCCAACTTTGGATTTTGGATATCTGGGAAAGTGAAGCTCTGTAGGCTATGTGCTACTTAGATGGTATTTGGAACCTGTTTTTCTATGAATTTGTTCAGTGGATGACCATCTCCCACATGGTCCGCATGGACTATGGCTTATGTAGCAGGGAAGAGAGCTCCTTTTTAGAACCAGACTTTATAAACTGTCCGTGATTAATAAGAGGTCACAGGACTTTAAGATATTGTTCCGCTTCAGGTCTCATTTTGGGAGAAAGGCAGGATATAATTCAAATAAATAAAACCATCAAAATATTCCAGTAATCAAAATTTGCCTAAGAGTGCCTAAGAACTGTGTCAGTCTGACACACAGTCTGAGACAGAAGAGCTACCCAAGCAAACTAGTCTGCCTGGCACTGTTCAGATGTGACTATCCTATAGGAAAAGCAGAGCCACGTGACTCAGTTTTTTAAATTTTCTTTCTTTTCTTTTGAATTTTCAATTAATTAATGAAATTCAGTATGAAAAGAATAATATGCAAAACACAGTTTAGTCTTCAAAATTATAGAAGCAGCCTGTGGCCCAAATTGAAAAAGGCTGATAGCTGGCCATCTGGGCTGGTGTCTGAAAGGTAAAATATTGATTGTTTGCCCCAAACTGACACCAAATATTGCCCAAAACAAAATCAATAAATATTCTTAGATATACTCTATAAGATAACGCTTGTTAGGGAACAAGACCTGCCATTCCTCTCTTTCATCTGAATACTGCCTGGCCTAAAAACAGACATCCCAATAATAAAAATCTCTCAACACTCTACTTCTCTTCCCCCCTTGAAACCTTGTGACAAAAGGATCTGTTTCTTACACCTGTACCCTGAGTCCTTATCATCCCTACATGAGCTCTTCCTACTCTGAAGTTGAGCTGTTTGCTTCTTGAGGCTGAGTGACCGTTCTGGCAACCAGTGCCACCTTTTTCCTGTGTTGCTCTTGCTCAGGCTACATCACCCCACCATCATCACACTTGCCCTCAGAGCCAATAAGCTTGCTTTGCCTTGTTTGCACCCCCCACCCCCATTATTTCATGTGCCCTCTGAGACAAAGCCCTTTTCTGCACACACACCCAATGGGATTTTCCCCACTGTTGCTTCTCTTCTCTCTGGGTTCAAATGCAACCTGGACACAGGGACATGGCAGTGGCAAACCACAGTGTCCTAACTACCAGCCACAGAAATTGCAAATGCACCCAGCCGTGATGAGGCAGTTGACTTCTCCTCCTTTGTACCATTGTGGATAAGCTCCAGGGAGTCTGGAAAGAGTGGCAAAGCCACTGAGACCCTGCTATCTTTTGATGGGGCCAGATGCTTTTTTCCCCTGGGCTCAGGTGTCAGGTTGCATACATAGTCTGGCTCTAAACTTTGTCATTCTTTGGCTGTTGAGATTTCACCCTACCATGTCTGTATTTTTCGGAGCTTTCTCTGCAGCCAGGACAGCTTGAAACTGCACAGAAGCCTAACACTAACCCGGTGTTCTCTCCTCTTCTTCTTAAACCAAGAGGAAATCTCCAAGCATAAAGGTCCCCCTGTCTTCACTGAAGAAGAGAGATACAAAATGGTGAAGGCTATCAAGTGGGTGGATGAGATTGTGCCAGGAGCTCCTTATGTTACAACACTGGAAACTCTGGACAAAAACAACTGTGACTTCTGTGTACATGGAGGCAAGTTCCTGAGTATTTTGCTTTTTGTAACCTGGTATCTTTACATGTGAGACTGGTTGTGCTTAACTGTGGTTTTCAGACTAAAATAAACAGAGGGATCATTTTTATATATCTGCTAGTAAATCTCATGCTTGTTCTCAGCCCTAGACTTTATCAATTCCACAGCATAGTAAAGTAAAGCCTTAAAGTTCTGGATGGATAGATGATGAGATGGCTCATGTTTTGGGAAACAAAATTGGAGTGGAAGCCAATACTGTCTATAGAATTGCACTTGGGTTATCTAACAGCACTACAGGCTGATCTCTCAAGATACTGCTTACTTCATAAAGCTATTTCTCCTATAGATGGGGAAGAGTATTTAACTGAAGTCCCCGCCCCCAACACACATTAACAGAAAATAGGTCATCTTGTATACTAGCTCACCATAATTAAAGTACAGTGTGTGACCTTTCGGCTTCCCAGGCAGATCTCCTATTTTCCAGTAGTGATATGGTGCCCTTTTTTTTTAAAATAGATGATATCACCCTTACAGCAGATGGCAAGGACACCTATGAGGAAGTGAAGAATGCTGGGAGATATAGGTAAAGCTCTACTTACTGATGATAATCTGTTCAGAATCCTTGCCTGCATCAGAAAAGTGATGCATTGCTGAAGTGCTCAGTAAACATACCTTCATTGCAATTATAACTTTATCTTCTAACATGCAGTTGAGAACATATCCAGCTTGGTTCTCAGGTGATATCCTAAAAATGCTGGCTAGGCCCAAATCCATTTTAGCTTTAGTTGCAGAAGCATTTTTGTTTTGTTTTGTTTTGTTTTAATGTGTTTTAAACTGTTTTAACCACCTGCTTTTAAATCAGAAATTGTCTTGTTTTTTAACTATGGTAAAATAAGATCTTAGCTGGGTTTGTGTTTTAAATTATTGCAAGCCACTTTGGGTCTCATGCTGGGAGAATGACAGGGTATAAAATAAATAAATAAATAAGATGCAGGCGAAATGTCAGAAGTAAACTCTTCCAGAACACGGCCTCACAGCCCGGAAAACCCCCAAGGAAAATCTGTGGATGCCGACCATGAAAGCCTTCAACTTCACATGTTCCTGTCAAGTCGGGACAGTTGAGGGGAGTAATCACGGCTAGCCACAATTTCCAGAACACGGCATCACAGCCCGGAAAAAACCCAAAGAAAATCTATGGGTGCTGGCTGTGAAAGTCTTCGACTTCACAATAAATAAGACATTGGTCTCCTTCTGACCATTGTCTGGGCCCTTTCTTCCCCCCTCTTGTCTCCTGCTTCATAATGGTGAATTTCAGGCATATATTCAGGGAAGTAAGAAGATGCAAATGTGAAAATACAGAACATTGTGTGTAGTCATTACCAAGACCCCTGTCTTACTCTGAGCTTGTCTTATTGCAGGGAATGCAAACGCACCCAGGGAGTGTCCACCACAGATCTGGTTGGCCGTATGCTGCTCATGACCAAGGCCCACCACAGCAACATTGTGAGTCAAAGGGAAGGTTGGAAAGTTTGAGGAAGCAGCGGGCTTCTTCAGTAATGTAACATATCCCTATATATCCCTGCCTGAGAACCAAGTTCTAGAGGAGGAGTCTTCTTCTGTATTCCACCTATGGGGTCAATATGAAATGGAAGGACATGAGGGCCTTCTCATTTGTGGCACCAATGTTTGTTTCTTTCCAGTGCCAAGTGGAAATATGGATTTTTTTCAATTTATCTAGTTATTTATTTTTAACACTAACAATCATAATATACAGTCAAAATAATGTATATTGAAAAAATAAAGAAACAAAAAAGAAAAAGAGAGAGAAAAGAGAAGAAAGAAAGAAAAAAAATATAGATAACAAAAACATAGTAGGGCTCTGACCCCCCAGTCCTGACTGTAATGAAAAGAAAAGTAAAAGAAAGAAAAATATTATTCTACCATTACAGATCCAACTAAATAATCCTACTAAAATTACTAATAACCAACACCACAGATTATTAAATTGTTAGATTTCTTATTGCTAAAAAATGCATAAATGGTTTCCAGTCTTTCAAAAAATCTTCAGTTGGCTTATCCTTTAGAACCCATGTTAATTTGACAATTCAGGCCAACTCAGTAATTATAACAATCCATGAAACATGGGTTTTTATTAAAGCCTTTTGTGACTAATTTACTTTGGAATGTACATGTACCTGATTTGAAATTATTCTATAGCTTTTAAAATTGTTTTAATGTTTAATATGTTTTTATCTTGTTTAAATTATTTATGGTTTTAATCTGGAATTGTTTAAATTGTGTATATTTTACACAGCCCTGAGATCCTATGATAAAAGTACAAAATACAAATATTTTAATAAATAAGTAACATTGATTTCCCATGGTGCTCAGGGCTTCAGATACGAGATTGCTTTCTGGGCAGATTGCAGGAATATTTTGGGAGCTTTTCAGGTTCCTTCTGCTTATCCCTGTAATGAGTGCCAGGATCAGAGTCACTTAGCAGAAGGTTTTTAGACAGCAAGTGCCAAAAGCAAAGAAGAAGGCATATGTTTGGTAGAGTGGCCTTTGAAATGTTATGGGGTCCTACTGTTACTGTTTAGACCTTTTGGTTCCTGTGGATGACTAGGGAAGAAAGGAGCTCAGAGAAGGAGTGTTTTTCATCTTGTTTTGTTTTTTTGTAGAAGTGCTGGGGTTAAGGCTGAGGGTGTTCCGGCAAGTTTCATGGGGTATATTGGGGATGTTATTTATTCGGGGATGAATGTGCATCCTTACAGATCCAACTAAATAATCCTACTAAAATTACTAATAACCAGCACCACAGATTATTGAATTGTTAGATTTCTTATTGCTCAAAAATGCATAAATGGTTTCCTGTCTTTCAAAAAATCTTCAGTTGGCTTATCCTTAAGAACCGATGTTAATTTGACAATTCGGGCCAACTCAGCAACTATAACAGTCTACGAAACATGGGTTTTTATTAAAGCCTTTTGTGACTAATTTACTTTGGAGTGTACATTGCAGTGTTAGATTGCAGTAGTTCTCCATATGGGCAATATGAGTTGTCTTGGGGATACACTTGAGATTGTAGAGAAAAAAGCATTTGAATTTGAATTTCACTGCAATTTCGCTGCTGACACATTGCAAAAATAATGCTGTTTGTCACCACTTTAACTGCCCTGGCTCAATGCTATGGAATTCTGGGATCTGTACTTTTGTGAGATATGCCACAATGAACCACAAATCCCAGGATTCCATAGCATTGAGCCATGGCAATTAAAGTGGTGTCAAACTGCATTAATTATTTCTGCAGTGTGTCAGCAGTCCTTGTGTCTTGTATGGTTTGCATGTGACTGAAGATGAAAGCCAAACACTGTCCCATTGAACAATTGCTATACTCATTTCAGTGGAAAGTTTTATCATTAGGTACATGTAAAATGTTTGGTGGACAAACTTGAGTGATGGTGGCTGTGACCTATCACAGGCCTTTCCAGATTAGGTCTCATGCCCCGCCATTATTTTGACTCTTTCCACCTTGTCACTTTTATTCCCCATTTTATGCCTTTTTAATTTTTTTATTTTAAGTGTATTTTAATATCTGTATTTTACTGTATACAGTTGTCCCTTCATATTTGCTGGATTTGGTTCCAGGACCCCCATGGATACCAAAATCCATGAATACTCAAGTCCCATTATATGCAATGGCATAGCAAAATGGTGTCTCTTATATAAGATGGCAAAATCAGGGTTTGCTTTTTGGATTATTATTTTTTAAAGAATATTTTCAAATTGTGAATATTTAAATCCGTGGATACCAAATCCATGAATACGGAGGGACAACTGTATTTAAAACGTAACTGATTCACTACTGTAGAGATGTTTTAATGATGTAATATTTTAACATATGTATTGTGTTAACATTTGTGTTGTTTTTAACATTACGTTGGATTGTTGTTTCATAGGATATTGCTGCCCCGATCCTGATGGGAGAGGCAGGATACAAATAAATCTATCCTCCTCCTCCTACTACTACTACTCATCATATATGGGATACTGAGAAGCTAGAATGTGTCGAGAGGAGGGCAACCAGGGTGTTGGGAGGCCTTGAAGCCATGCCCTATGAGGAGTGGCTTAGGGAGCTGGGCATGTTTAGTCTGGAGAAGAGAAGGTTGAGAGGTGACATGATAGCCATGTTTAAACATTTGAAGGGATGTCATACTGAGGATGGAGCAAGCTTGTTTTCTGCTGCTCCAGAGAATAGGACACAGAACAATGGACTCAAACTACAGGAAAAGAGATTCCACCTAAACATTAGGAAGAACTTCCTGACAGTAAGTCCTGTTCAGAAGTGGACTACACTGCCTATGAGTGTGGTGGAGTCTCCTTCTTTGGAGGTTTTTAAACAGAGGCTGGATGGCCATCTGTCAGGAATGATTTGACTGTGTATTCCTGCATGGCAGGAGGTTGGACTGGATGGCCCTTGTGGTCTCTTCCAACACTATGATTCTGTGATCTGGTTCAGCACTCCTCTTGTTTCATTTTTAATTGGATGGGTTCAGTGAGAATTCTTGTCATTAACATGTTCTCTTTTAGGTTGAAGACATGGATTATCGGAGACATGCAGACAACCTTGGGAAGGTGAGCACTGTCTACTGCAGTTGTAACTGGAGGCTGGGACCAGGCCAATGGCCACTGTGCAGTTTCTGCTGCTTTTTTTCTGGCCTTCCTATACTGTGATATGCCATGAGCAAAGTGGACTTTATTGGGGTTGGGTGAGGGTGGGGTTAAGGTTGTGGTTAAAGTAAGTACTAGTCATTCAATGATCTGCTCATAAGCGAAGTGTATTTAGGAACCATAACTGAACGAGTTCATATCCAAACTGACTAGAGACATTTGGAACTGGTGGCTGAGTCACATGGTCAGTTGAAGGCCAAGTAGGTTTCAAGAAATTGATTTTTGTGCAGATTGCAGGGGTGGAAAATTTCAGCCCAAACATTTCCTTATGGTCTTTATATTTGCCTATGTGTTGGGTTATAAAGAAACTACAGTTTCCCTAGCCCCTCTTACCCCTGTCTCCAAATAATTTCAATCCTGTATACTGCAATAAGGTTATGGGGCAGCATAGGCAAAAGAACAAGAAATGTACAAACTATGGTTGTCTTCTTGCAAAATCCACTGAGAGATCAAAACCTACCGAAGGAAATGCTGGGTTGTATAGCCTGGCATCTTCATAGGCAGTCAAGTCCATCTGAAGTTAGCTGTTTAGAGGGTGAAGAAATTATCATGTCATTTTGTTTCCTGTCTCTTTCTTGAGAAGCACTTGTGAAAAAACAAAGTTCTAGGTCTGAGCATCAGAGCAGCTTGATAATCAGGGTTCATTGTAGTTTATTACAGATGGCTTCTAGACCTATCAGTAAGATAGAAGTATCTGTTTAGGTTCTTGGGATATTTTCATTACCCATCCACCTCTTTGGTTATACTGGAAATGACCATGTCTTGAAAAAAGAACAGCTTCTAGTGGCTTGCTTCTGGTCTCAGGGAAGTTGCTGTTTGGCGCCATGGTTGTGATGCCCATGTAAAAAGGATGGATTGACTTAATTAGCTGCATAAGCAGTACCCAGTCCTGTCACATGATGGAGCTCAACTTCCATCCTGTTCTCAAAATTTTCTAGCACTTTTTTTTAGGTGTGGGTGAATTTAGAATTTTTCAAAATAATGTTAGCACAGCAAAAATAAAACAGCAATAGAAAGACGAGGAGAATGTATAGCAGCAACTACCTGGTTTTGTGTGTGAATGACTGCTATTTATATGAGCCAAGAGTGAATTGCATGCATGTGTTTTGTTTTCCATGTATTCAGTATTTTTGTGTTTCAGCATTAGCCTTTCCCTGGAAATATATATTGCTTTATCTTCTTTAGATAGGATCCAAACTGCAAATATGATTCCATCCACACTTTAATATACCACCCTAATAAGCCAGCATGGTATAGTGGCTTCAGTGTTGGACTATGACTCTGGAGGCCAGGGTTCAAATCCTCAATTGACCATGGAAACCTACTGGGCAACCGTGAGCAAGTCTCAATCTCAGAGGGAGGCAAAGGCGCGCGCGCACACACCCGAACAAATCTTGCCAAGAAAACCCTGTAATAGGTTTGTCTTACGGTTCCCATAAGTTGAAAACAACTTGAAGGCACACAGATTTTGGATCTTGTCTGGTTTGGGAAGCTAAGCATGGTTGGTTCCTGTCAGTATTTGGATGGGGGAACACCCAGGATCTCCAGGTAGGGCTGGGAAAGAAACCCACCTAGAACCTGGAGATCTGCTGCCAGTCAGAGTAGACAGTATAGGGCTGGATGGGGGAAATGGTTTGAATTTGTATAAGACAACTTCCTTTGTACCTATAAATATCAGGTGCGGGAAAGAGAAATGGTTGCAAGATTTTATGCCAAAATAGAGCAATAATTCTTTAATGCCATAGCATGTGCATTAAATTAATAGTTGGAGCACTTCATCATCAATGTTAAGTGACTGAGGCCAAACCCTTCTAGCAATTTGCAAAGAAATCTAGTATATTTATATTAAATAGTGCTTAAAATACTAGTTAGCAGATGGCCAGAAATGAAGTAGCCATGTGTAATTGACTGAATGCAATAGCTTTTCTATTAAAGTAAAATGCCAAGTTTTACCTCAGTCTTCAGCTGACTTTTATAGTTTCTGCTCATGTAAATTCTCTTCTGAAACACAAGTGAGGGATTCCTTATTGACTGTATGACATGCCTGTGCTAGAAATATGAGCTAAACAGCATTTTAGGCAAGGTCGTCTACAGCTTTTCCCAGCAATGCCTGCCTAAGCATTGAAATCGTATTCCTTTTTTCAGTGCCCGAAAGGTCACAGCCCCTGGACTGGAGTTTCTCAGTTCCTGCAAACATCTCAGAAGATTATCCAGTTTGCATCTGGCAAGGAACCACAACCGGGAGATACCATAATCTATGTGGCTGGTGCCTTTGACCTTTTTCGTATCCTGGATCTGTTTTTGGGGGGCTGAATGGACAGAAGGGATTGTATGTCAAGAAAACCTGGGGGTTCTGTTATCCCACATGGTCACCACTTATATCCCAGATCTCAACTGGCCCTCTGTTCACAGAAAATGGGATGAGTGAACTGCATTAGTTCTGCTAGAAATGTTAAGCCCAGATTTTCCAAGCAGTACTTTACATAGCCACCCTTTGCTTCAATTTCTCCATTGTGTACTTTGAGCCCACATTCCTTAGTGATTTGTTGGAAATCTGAAGAGTCAACTCACAACACAGCTACTTTAAACTATGTGGTGTAAGAGATTTTTGCTGGGATATTTAGCCTGTTTGAGGGAAGCAGACATAAAGAGGTAGCATGTAATGTTTGATGGGAACTACAAAGTCTAATAACTTTATTTAAGGAAGCTGAATTCTATCTTAGTCAATAGACTTAGTCTATCTTGCCTCATATCCCTCAATGGAAACCCAATTGAAGAAAGGAAATGGCTAATAAAGGGTTTGTAAAAGACATATTTCAATTGAGGTTTCTCATGTTTTTTTCCTCTCATCTAGTAAGCCTGTGTCTCCCCACACCCAAAAATGCATTGATATACAGACCTATCCGTGATGTAATCCTTGTTCCTCTTTCAACTTGATCTTCAGGAATTGCTGCATAAATGTTTACTCATTTAATATTTATTGCTTAAAAATAAAATAAGAAGAGAATCTATTTATAAACATTGTGGAAAACCATTTTGGGAGTATTAGGGTACTGTGTCAAAACGTATTCTGTAAACTGTGGAACTGATTTCCCTTTAGCTTGATCCTAGACAGGTAATAGTAACTCTGTAACCAATGTGTCCTAGGGCCTAAATACCTTGGAGGCATCACATCTTGTGTGATCTTGGAAGCTAAGCAGAGTCAGGCCTGGTTAGTACTTGGAAGGGAGACATGCCAAGGAATACCAGGTTCTTAGATTTTCCTTGGTTTTTTTCCGGGCTGTGAGGCCATGTCTGGAAGAGTTTCTTTCTGACATTTCGCCAACATCTGTGGCTGGTATCTTCAGAGAATGGTTGGGTAGGTGTGTGTGTGTGTGTGTGTGTGGAGTTTATATGCTGTGAACCCCTGTTGGGGAGGATATGTAAATTTGTGTAATTGAATGGTTAGTTTCTGGATGTAGAAATGCAAGGCTCGCTAGTGTCTGTTTGGATAATGGTTGGTTGATGGGCCATTATCTGCTGGGAATCCCCCTGTCCTGGGTGGAATTCTTTTGTAAGTGTTGAGTTTTGATTTTATTGTATTTCAAAACTGGGAGCCAGATTTTGTTTACTTCTAAGGTTTCTTCTTTCCTGTTGAAGTTGTCCAGGTGTTTGTGGATTTCAATAGCTTCTCTGTGCATTCTGACATGATAGTTGTTGGCCTGGTCTAGAATTTCTGTGTTTTCAAATAACATTTTGTGTCCAGGTTGGTTTATAACATGTTCTGCTACTGCTGATTTTTCTGGCTGGTCCAGTCTGCAGTGTCTCTCATGTTCCTTGATTTGTGTTTGCACACTGCATTTAGTGGTCCCCATGTAAACTTGTCCACAGCTGCATGGTATGCGGTAAACTCCTGCAGCTGTGAGAAGGTCTCTTTTGTCCTTCACTGAGCATAGCATTTCTTGGATTTTTTTGGTTGGTCTATAGGTTGTTTGGAGGTTCTTTTCCTCATCAGTTTTCCTATTCTGTCTGTGACTCCTTTGATGTATGGTAAAAAATACCTTCCCTTTGGGTGGCTGTTTTTTTCCCCCTTCATTACTGTGGCTTTTTCTGGGTCTGGCTGCTCTTGTGATGTCTGATCTGGAGTAACCATTAGCCTGTAGAGCCCAGTTTAGTTGCCTCAGTTCATCCTCCAGGTAGTAGGGTTCACAGAACCTTTTTGCACGGTCTACCAATGTTTTTATTGTGCTTCTTTTTTGTCCTGGGTGATGATTAGAGTTTTTGTGTAAGTATCTGTCTGTGTGGGTGGGTTTTCTGTATACCTTGTGGCCTAACCGTTGGTTTGGTTTGTGGATGACTAGGACATCCAAGGATGGCAGCGTTCCTTCTTTCTCTTTTTCCATTGTGAATGGGATATTTGGGTGGATGCTGTTCAGGTGGTTCAGCAATGAGACCAAATCTTCTTCTCCATGGTTCCAAATGATGAAAGCGTCATCCACATATCAGAACCATATTGTGGGCTTTTTTGGTGCTGTTTCCAGGGCTTGCTTTCCAAAATGTTCCATGTAGAAGTTTGCTATCACTGGGCTCAGGGGGCTGCCCATGGCTACCCCATCTATCTGTTCATAGAATTCGTTATCCCATTGGAAGTAGCTTGTGGTGAGGCAGTGTTTGAACAAGGCTGTGATGTCCTCAGGAAATATTTGTTGTATGAGTGCCATGGTGTCCATTATGGGGACTTTGGTGAACAAGGAGACAACATCAAAACTGATCAGTCTGTCTCCAGGTTTCAGTTTGATGTTGTTGATTTTTTCTATGAAGTGAGCTGAGTCTTTGATATAGTGAGGGGTTTGTCTTATGTGGGTTTGTAATCGTGTGGCCAGAAACTTGGCCAAGTCATATGCGGGGTATCAAATGGCGCTCACTATGGGTCAGAGTGGAATGGAATCCTTGTGGATCTTGGGAAGTCCATATAGTCTTGGTGGGAGAGCCTCTGATCTGCATAGATTCTGGTGTATGATTGACTGAATTGATGAGTTCTTGATCAAGGTATTTGTTTTTCTGGTGATTTTGTTGGTCGAGTCTTGCTTGAGTTTTCTGTATGTTGCAGGGTCTAAGAGTTCCCTTATTTTTTTGTCTGTATTTTTCTGTTTCCATGATTACTGTGGTATTGCCTTTGTCTGTTGGGAGAATAATGATTTCTGGGTCTGCTTTGAGATCCTTGATGGCTTTTCTTTCTTTTATGGTTATGTTGCTGGGTGGTGGTTTTGCCTTCCTCAGGATCCTAGTTGTTTCTCCTCTTATCTCTTCTGCCCCTTCCTCCGGGAGTCAGTAGATGGCAGATTCAACATGGGCAATGATATCTTCAACTGGGATTCTGGTGGTGGTAACTGCAAAATTGCCTCCTTTGGACAGGATGGATGTTTCTTCTTTTGACAGTTGCCATTCTGTTAGGTTGATAATAGTCCGTGCTGTGTCCAGCTGTGGTTTCTCTTGGTGTTTGTGGCATTTATCAAATTTTTGTTTCTGCCTTTCAGTGTGAATCAACATATCTTTTTCCATTTTTCTGTAGGTGAGGTTGTCAATTTTGTCCCAGTCTTGGGTGTTCGTTTTTTGACTGATGTTGAGGTGGAGTGATAATAGCTCCTTGTCTGTGTTCGCCAGGTCTTTGCAGGTGATGTGTATTCTCTCTCGTAACAGTGCTTTTTCCATTCCATTGTAGATCCGGTTGGCCTGTCTGGATTTTAATGTCCTCTTTGCTGTGAGAAAGTGTGGTATGGTTTCTGTGTCTCTGCATTATAACAAGAAAGTTAACAAACAGAGTAGATGTGCTCTCCTGGTCTGGGGTTTCTCCAGTCTCTGGGTGTCTTGGAACAGTTTCTCCCCGTAGAGACGTTCAATGTGAAGTCGAAGGCTTTCACGGCTGGCATCCATAGATTTTCCTTGGGTTTTTTCTGGGCTGTGAGACCATGTTCTGGAATAGTTTCTTTCTGACATTTTGCCAGCATCTGCGGCTGGCATCTTCAGAGAATGGTTGGGTAGGTGTGTGTGTGGAGTGTATATGCTGTGAACCCCTGTTGGGGAGAATATGTAAATTTGTGTAATTGAATGGTTAGTTTCTGGGTATAGAAATGCAAGGCTCGTTAGTGTCTGTTTGGATAATGGTTGGTTGATGGGACATTATCTGCTGGGATTCCCCTGTCCCTTCGACTAAACAATACCAGGTTCTGTTAGAGTATATTTCAGAGGAAGGAAATAGTGAACCATCTTGGAGTCTTCCTTGCATAAGAAAATTCTGTGAAATTCATGGGATTACCGTAGGTCAACAGGTGATTTGAAGGCACATAAACACAAACAATGGTCACCACAATACTCCTATCACAGTTCATGTATTCCAGAGTGAGTATCTGTGTATGCCATACAGAAAGAAGTCATACTATTACAGCAGTTGCTGAGAGATTACCAGAAAAACAAGCATTAGAAGAAAAAATATATTCTAGTCCTATTATTCATTGCCACAGGCTTTCTTTCTTAACGTATGCATATACCAGATGTCGGTCATGTGGATTTTCTAGAAAAAGTGCACCAGATGGCAAAACAACCTTATATAATTGTGGGCCTACACTTTGACCAGGTGGGTATAAATACCTTAGTGCCTAGATGAAGAGTTTTCTTCATCCCTTCTCAACTGAATTGAGCAGTTGGCAATATAATACATTGCTTGCGCTGATGTTGATTGCTATTTTAATTACAGGAAGTAAATCTATACAAAGGCAAGAACTACCCTATAATGAACGTGCACGAGCGAACCCTCAGTGTTCTAGCCTGCAGGGTAAGTATTTGGCCAAAATCTTTCTCTTGTAACTTGGCCATAGTCTGAAGAGAGCAGATAAACACAATCCTGCTGAAGCAAAGCAGTTCTGAGTCTGGCTGACCATTTGGTGATCCTAAAAACTCCATCTTGGGTTTCATAAAAGTGCCACAAATAATTCTATGCATTTCCCAAGAAGTGAGGGAACGATGTTCTATAAACGTGCTCTTGGATCGGAAGGGAAGGAAAGGGCTTCAGGATTGTGTGCATATTTAAAACTGTACTGTTTGAGGAGAATTCATGAAATAACATCTGACACAGTTCCTTGATGATGGGATAGGCCAGAGTTCAGTGATAAAGGACATGCTTTACGTGCAGAAGATTACAGGTTAAGTCACAGGCATCTCCAGTTAAAAGAATAAGATATGATGTGAGAGATGGGTACCTGAGGCTCTGGAGAGACCTTGTCAGGGAGAATAAACCATGCTGGGCTAAGTATACAAACAGTATGACCTAATGTAAGACAGTTTCCTGTGTTCTGTCTGCAATGTTGAGTAAGGGTTGCCTAGGGGATTAGAGAGTTTTGCATTCATTAAAATCCATGTTCTCTGATGTGCTGTTGGAATAAATGTTGCAAACTATAGCGTAAATGAAACTTGCGCATTCAGTTCTTTTTGCTGCTGCTGCTTCATAATGAAGTTTTTTAAAAAGATAGTGAAAGAAGAATATAAATGGTGCACATGCAACTTTGACAGCTAATAAGTGAGTTGAAGTAGCAGGATATATGGGAGTTCTTGCAGAGTGAGGTTGTGGTGAATGCAGCTCCCCTCTGACCCCTGGTCACTGATGCCATACAGACCCACATTAGTTGCTGAGCATTTAGCAGAAATTGCCCAACCACTTCCAGATCACTTGTGAGAGTGAGAAACTCTTTAAATCTAAAAGTCCCATACTTCTGCCCAAAAGATTTCCCCCACTTACTACTTAGTTATTGTTCCTTGTGATTATTATTCATTTATTGGATTTATAACCTGCCATTCTTCAAGAACTAGGACCCAAGGCAGATCACATCAAAATGAAAACAGATGCAAGTAAAAATGGATGAAAACAATCCAAGGAAATGCACAAAAGGTTATCATGTTAAAATGCAAATGAATTAAAAGCAATTTGAAAATGTGTGTGTGCCTTCAGGTTGCCTGTCAACTTATGGTGACCCCATGATTTTCACAGGGCTTTCTTGGGTAAGGAATCATCAGAGGTGGTTTTGCCAGTTCCTTCCCCTGAAATATAGCCTACAGCACCTGGTATTTCTTGGTTGTCTCCCATCCAAGTACTAACTAGGGCTGACCCAGTTTAGCTTCCAAGTTCAGACATGATCTCATATCTATAGGATATGTAGGCATACCATTAAAAAAGTACAACAGCAGACCACTAGAAACTTTTCTAAACTCATAAACATGATTTTTTTTAAAAGTCCTTTCCTCAACAGCCACCAATTGCCCAAAGCCTGCCAGAATAAAAACATATTTGCCAGTGTGCAGAAAGACCAAAGGGAAAGGCTCAGACTGGCCTCCCTTGGAAAGGAACTCTATATCTGGGGGCAGTTATAAAACAAGCTCTCCCATGTGTGCCCACCAGATATGACTGAGGGGATGGTGGAGTGGACAGAAGGGCTTCCCTGGAAGATTGGGACCTGAGCAGGCTTGCATGGGAGGATACATTTGTCCACATATCCTGGACTCAGGACTTCTATCACTGTGCCCAGAAACAAACTGGTAGCCAATGAAGCTGCTGGACAGGGGAGTTATGTGCTCCCTGTAACGGCCTAGTGAACAAGCAGTCTGGCTGCAGCTCTTTGGGCCAGCTGAAGTTTCTGAGCACTTTTTGAAGGTAGCCCCATGTAGAGTATGTTACAATAATCCAAACGGGATTATTGAACAGGATTCAGAACAATGCACATTTTAATCTCTTCCTCTTTGGAATGGTGTTAGGCTGAGGTTCCTTTCTACCAAGCAATCTTGCAATGTACAGTGTTTTTCTCCTGGTACCTTACATTCAGAATTCATTAGCTGGAATGGCCACTGACAGATGAAGGGGTCTAAAGTTGTGATTGACTTCTCTTCTCCCTGTTCCCTTTAGTATGTTTCTGAAGTAGTGATTGGTGCTCCTTATGCAGTCACTGCTGATCTACTGGATCATTTCAAAGTAAGTATACTCCTCAAACAAAGACATACAAGTGGAATGAGAAGAGAGGAGGAAGGGAAAAACAAACAGAGTTAGATGGAATCCCAAGGGCCATTTAGTCCAGCCTGCTGCCAGTGTAGGAATCCACAACTAAGGTACCCTTCAGAAGGGAGCATCCAACTTCTGTCTAAAAACCTCCAGTGAAAGTCTACCACCCTCCATGGGAGACTATTCTACTTTCAAACAACAGAAAGACATTTTTGGCACTTAAGACTAATGAATTTATTTCAGTATAAGCTTTTGTGGGCTACTGCCCACTTCTTCACATGTTTTTTTCAAGGCATACATTTAGAATGAAAGAATTCTGAGCCTGGGAATTTGTTTACCGTTCTAGAACTGAGAAGAGCCTAGTTTCAAAGGGATCTTGTAGCACCTCTGAGACTGAGAGAAAGAAGTTGTAGTTGTAGTTGTAGTTGCTTATAAGGTCTGTTCTCTGGCACTAGGTTCACTCCATGCAAGTCGACTAAGTAAGTCTACAAAAGCCTATGCTACCAACTTCTTTCTCTCAGTTAGTCTCTAAGGTGCTACAAGATCCCTTTGCATACTGATATTCCAGCCTAACATGGCTGGGTCTTTGAATGGAGCCGTTTTGCATACAAATCCATCTTTTGTACTCCTACCTTCAACAGTTGAATTGGGTTAGAGGTGGGGAATAATTTTACTGCCACTGTTTTTAAATAGTTGGGAGCCAGTAATTCTTACTGTTCTACTATAGCTCACTCAGAGTCCTATCAGTAGATCCGCATCTACCTTCTGCCCATTTTGGGAAGCCTGGGAACGAAAGTGGTAATGATTATTGATCTTTTTTTCTGCAGATCGATCTAGTTTGCCATGGGATGACAGAATTGGTACCGGACAAGGATGGGTCTGATCCATATGAGGTAAATGAAGAGAAACTTCATTTCTGTGTTAGTTTTGCTGTAATTTATAACCCAGATCAAAGTGCATGGCAGACAAGCAAGTTTCCTTCTTGTATATGTGTACATGTTAAAGATTGTGTATCCAATCATTTCTGAGGCTTGAGCTGTCATCTGTGTGACCAGGCGTAAAGCCTTTCAGTGCTATTCTGTGAGTTGCCTTCTTTAATATTGTTCTATGGGTTGGATGCAGAGAGATCCTTATTGGAAGGAAAGCCATGTTAGAACCTTTTCTCCACCACAGCAGAAGTGCCTACCTGAGGAGGATGATTTTGCAAGAGCCAGGTGGAGGCAGGAAATATGTTTTAGGATCCTCAAAAGGAGGAGTATTTATTAAAGAAATCCATTCTTTAGACAGAACTCTAAAGTGCTCTTCACCGAACTATTCTAGAAGAGTAGAGATGGTAGGCAGATATGCTCCAGCATGTCCTCTTCCATGAAGAGAGAGTGCAAGAGAGCATGTAGCAGAGGCCAGAAAGAGAAAGGGGAGTAGTCAGCCCTGGGTTAGTTCTTTCAGTACAACAAAGGGCAGCGTTTTATGTAATCCTGGCTGAACCAGATGATGTAATCTGCCCATAATGCTTTGGGATAGATGGCAGACAGACGAAGCAAGCAGGCAAGAAAAGAAAGGTCAAGTTCCTAATCTCTCTCTGGCTAAGCCATTTTATCCCTAGTGGGACAAGAGAATAGTGAGAACAGGTGCAGAAGCTGCTGCATCTTCCAACAACTATCATTGTCTTGAGAAAGGTTTCTGGGTTGTAGTATCTCGTGACAAGGGGCTGGTAGCATGTTTCCATTGCTAAAATCTTTGGGAATGTTTCTAAAGACTTTATTTCTCATCAGTCTTCCTCTGTTCTCCATGTCCCTAGGAACCCAAGAGGCGTGGCATCTTCCGGTTGGTAGACAGTGGCAATAACCTCACAACAGATCTGATAGTGAAAAGAATAATTAAGAACAGGTTGGCTGCCTTGACTTGAATTCATTTTGTACTTAGCCCAGTGAGGCCTTCCTTCTTTAGTACCCTACAGTACCAAAAAACCCTTCTCACCTGTCTTTACAGCTGTAGCCCTGCATAAAGTAGTCATATTACCAACCAAATAGAAACTAACAAAAGAGGGAAAGAAGGCTCTATAGGACAAGCAACAACAGCCTTTAACCTATGTCATCAGTACCATCTGAATGCTTACAAAGCAAAAGTGGGCCTTGAAGCAGGAATTTTGTATGCTGCACAACTCTTGCTCCTTATGGTTTCATGTCTGTGTTGAATCCACAGCTTAGAGTACTCTAGATACTTGGCCCTTTGCAAGTCTTGGATTCTATAGAAATAATGCCATCAGAATAAATTATGCAGATGTGAACAAACCATAGACCTCTGCATAGTTCACTTGGGGCAATAACTTTGGTGCAGAAATTGGAGAGAGGTACTACTAGCTCCCTTTATCCCTCTGCCTCTGTAGAATGAATCTGGCTAACTGTCAGAATATAGGAGTCTCGCACCTGATGTTTTGCTGGAAGATGCTTTTTAAGATTCCCCTGGTAAGGGAGAACCTTTATACTGGGCAGTATATTGCAACATTGGCTTCTTTCTGGTGCTGCTGATTCCTGTCAGGGCTATTTGAAGGAGCACAAGTAAACAAAGTGCTTGGGCTTTCAGAGTATTTTTCTCCCCATGGTATCCTGACTGTATTTAAACTATACTAGCTGGACCTGGCCTACCATACGCTGTTAAAAACTCCCCTAAAAATGCCCGGTAGACCTCATGACAACCTGTAAGGTAGGCTGGTGGATTTAAATTACCTGGGTCCCATCACAGTGGCAGCAGCGGTGTCCTGCTGCCTTCGCCAGTTGACTTCCTGGATCTTGCCACAGCGGCAGCAGCAGCTTTCTGTCACCGCCACCACCAGTGGACTGCCTGGGCAGCAGCAGCATCCCTGCGTCCTGTTGCAGCAGCAGCAGTGGTGTCCTGCTGCTGCTGCGACCAGTTGACTGCCTGGGTCCCATTGCAGCAGAAGTAGAAATGATATTACTGTGTAGACCTAAATCATAAGTGGAAATTGTGCAGCCCTGAGACATTGGTGAACTAGAAGAGCTTGAAGCCTTAGTAACTATAGCCAACACTGTAGCACATTGTTTGGTCGCTCCCAACATGCAGATTGGCCATGAATGGCAGGAATGGATTGTGAGGTGGAGATGGAATTTGCATGTGGGTGGTGATTTGCATGTGGGTGGTGATTGGCTGAGGAGTGGCCAATCAGCACACTGAAAGAGGCAACATACCTAAACCCATTGTACATACCCAAGGGGCAACGTAGGCCATTGTGCATACCCAAGAGTTGTGTGTGTGTGTGTGTGTGTGTGTGTGTATATATATATATATATATTCCCTTTTTCGTTCATAGAATCATAGAATTGCAGAGTTGGAAGAGACCACGAGGGCCATCCAGTCCAACCCCCCTGCCACGCAGGAAATCTTGATCAAAGCATCCCCGACAGATGGCAATCCAGCCTCTGTTTAAAGACCTCCAAGGAAGGAGACCCCACCATGCTCCGAGGGAGTGTGTTCCACTGCCAAACAGCTCTTACTGTCAAAAAGTTCCTCCTCATGTTGAGGTGGAATCTCTGTTCCTGGAGCTTGCACCCATTGCTCCGTGTTCCAGTCTCTGGAGCAGCAGAAAACAAGCCTGCTCCATCCTCAGTGTGACATCCCTTCAAATACTTAAACAGGGCTATCATATCACCTCTTAACCGTCTTTTTTCCAGGCTAAACATACCCAGCTCCCTAAGTCTCTCCTCATAAGGCATCGTTTCCAGACCTTTCACCATTTTAGTTGCCCTTCTCTGGACACGCTCCAATTTGTCAATATCCTATTTGAATTGTGGTGCCCAGAACTGGACACAGTATTCTAAGTGAGGTCTGACCAAGGCAGAATAGAGTGGCACTATTACTTCCCTTGATCTAGACACTATACTTCTATTGATACAGCCCAAAATCGCATTGGCCTTTTTAGCTGCCGCATCACACTCTTGGCTCATGTTCAACTTGTGGTCTACTAGGACTCCTAGATCCCTTTCGCACGTAGTCTCATTCAGCCAGGTCTCTCCCATCCTATATTTATGCATTTCATTTTTCCGCCCTAAATGCAGTACTTTACATTTCTCCGTATTGAATTTCATTTTGTTAGCTTTGGCCCAGCTCTCCAGTCTATCCAGGTCATTTTGAATTTTGATCCTGTCCTCTAGGGTATTAGCTACTCCTCCTAATTTGGTGTCATCTGCAAATTTGATAAGTATGCCCCTAATTCCCTCATCCAAGTCATTGATAAAGATGTTGAATAGCACTGGGCCCAGGACAGAACCCTTTGGCACCCCACTGGTCACATCTTTCCAAGACGAAGAGGAGCCACTGCTGAGCACCCTTTGGGTTCGGCCGGTCAACCAATTACAAATCCATTGAACAGTTAACTTGTCTAGCCCACATTTTACAAGCTTGTTTGCAAGAATGTCATGGGGAACCTTGTCAAAGGCCTTACTGAAATCAAGGTATGCAATGTCCACAGCATTCCCTTCATCTACCAAGCTGGTAACTTTATCAAAAAAAGAGATCAGATTAGTCTGGCATGACTTGTTTCTCTGAAACCCATGTTGACTTTTTGTGATTATGGCATTGCCTTCTAAATGTTCACAGACTCTCTGTTTAATGATCTGCTCTAGAATCTTCCCTGGTATTGATGTCAGACTAACTGGACGATAATTGTTGGGATCCTCTTTTTTCCCCTTTTTGAAGATGGGAACAACGTTTGCCCTCCTCCAGTCTGCTGGGACTTCTCCTGTTCTCCAGGAGTTCTCAAAGATTATTGCCAATGGCTCTGAGATTATATTTGCCAGCTCTTGTAATACTCTTGGATGTAGTTCATCTGGTCCTGGAGATTTAAATTCATTTAGATTAAGAAGGTATTCCTGTACTACCTCTTTATTTATTTTGAGCTGGATTTCCCCTGTTGTGTCCTCTGTTCCATTATCCTCAGGTTGGTCCTCCTTTTCCTTTTCTGAAAACACTGAGGCAAAGAAGGTGTTGAGTAATTCTGCCTTTTCTCTGTCCCCTGTTAGCATTTTGCCATCTTCTCCACATAGTGGCCCTATCATTTCCTTCTTCCTCCTTTTGCTGCGGACATACCCCCAAAACCCCCTTTTTATTGTTTTTAACCTCCCTAGCAAGCCTGAGCTCATTCTGCGCTTTAGCTTTTCTGACTTTACTCCTACACGTGTTCACTATCTGCTTGAATTCTTCTTTGGGATTTCCCCCCTTTTCCATTTCCTATACATGTTCCGTTTAAAACTTAGCTCCACTGAAAGTTCTTTAGTCATCCATCCTGGTTTCTTGAGACACCTCCCATTTTTCTTCTTCAATGGTACTGTTTGAAATTGTGCCTTCATTATCTCCCTTTTGAGAAAGTCCCATCCATCTTGAGGTCTCTTCTCTTTTAGTATTCCTGACCATGGGATCACCCCCAGTATTTCCCTGAGTTTATTGAAATCAGCTCTCCTAAAGTCAAGAATGCGTGTCTGACTATGCCTGGCTTCTCCTTTCCATTGTATAACAAACTCCAGGAGAACATGATCACTCTCACCTAAGGATCCCACCACTTGCACCCCATTAACCAGGTCATCTCTGTTGGTTAGGATCAGATCTAAAATAGCTGACCCCCTTGTTGCCTCTTCCACCTTTTGGACCATGAAATTGTCTTCCAGGCATGTAAGGAATTTGCTAGACCTTGAAGTTTTGGCTGAGTTAGATTGCCAGCAAATATCAGGATAGTTGAAGTCACCCATCACTACTACATCTCTCCTTTCTGCATGTGTGTTCATCTGTTCTAGAAAGGCATCATCCAATTCCTCCGTCTGATTTGGGGATCTGTAGTAGAGTCCCACAATAGCATCGCTGTTGTTTCCCTCCCCTTTAATTTTTATCCAGATGCTCTCCACCTGGCTTCCAGTATTGATATCATGGATCACTTCACTGGTGTAAATATCCCTGACATATAATGCTATTCTTCCTCCTTTCCTATTTGGCCTGTTTCTCCTATAAAGGTTATACCCCTCTATTCCTACATTCCAATCATGAGACTCATCCCACCAGGTTTCAGTAATGCCTATTATATCATATTTGTTTTGTAGTGCTAGGAGTTCAAGTTCATCTTGCTTATTTCCCATGCTCTGTGCGTTAGTGTAGAGACATCTAAGACCATGTGTTCCCTTTACTTGCTCCCTGTGCAAGTTTTTTTGCCTCCCACTGTTGGGTCCTTGTGCTGTTTGCCTTGTTCCCTCTATGACAGTTTGACTATTTTCTCCAGCCCTTTTGCCTTCCAGAATACTGTCTCCCTCCCCAATTCGACTCCGTTTAAAGCCCTCCTGATCAAATTCTTGAGACTGTTGGCAAAAATGTTTCTTCCAACTGTTGTAAGATGCACCCCATCTCTTGCCAGAAGTCCCCCCGCATGGAAGCGCAGTCCATGATCCAAGAATCCAGTTTGTTCTCGGCGACACCATCTACGGAGCCAGTTGTTTACGTCGGCTATTTTCCTCTCCCTTCTTGGACCATGCCCTTCAACTGGCAGAAGAGACGAGATGACAACCTGTGCGTCCATTTCTTTCAGCTTCCTCCCTAGGGCCTCATAATCTCTTCTGATCTTGGGAAAGCTGTGCCTTGCAGTATCATTGGTTCCCACATGGACCAAAAGGAAGGGGTAATGATCTGTAGGCTTGACAAGTCTTTTCAGCCTCTTGGTCACATCACAGATCTTTGCCTCAGGGAGACAACACACCTCCCGAGTCATCTTGTCAGGCCCACATACCACTGCTTCTGTACCCCGCAGCAAGGAGTCCCCCACCACCACCACACGCCTCCTCTAGTTCTCTAGCTCTTAACAAGCTTCCAAGTACCTGTGAGATTGTATTGTGCCTGAAGCCGTCAAACCCTATGAGAGAGCCCTCTGCATGGCTGCCTCCATTCCTGTGCACAGGGACTGGTACTGAAACAGCACACACTGGAAGTGAGAGCCCAGCTGCGCTGCAGGGAGGAGTCGTTCCTTCCAGACACACAACTCCCAACTAATTAAGAGTTTTCAATGAATTAAATCACTATCAATGTATCTCTTGCTCATTGCAGGCTGGAGTTTGAAGCCCGGAACCAGAAAAAAGAAGCCAAGGAACTGGCTGTGCTGGAGGCCATGAAGAAAAAGGAGGAGGAAGCAACCCAGCAGAAGGCAGGCCTAAAAGGCCCAGAAGGCCATAAAAGCTAGCATGGAGAAAGGTGCAGCAGAATCCTCCCTTTTGGAACAGTTTTCCTGAAGGATAGGATACTGCTGCCAACCTCAGCAAGGCCTGTGGTCATGATTTTCCTGGCTTCAAGTCCACCAGTTGCACGTGGGAAAGATCCAGGATGCTGCTATCTAATTAGCCCAGGTCCACTCCCATGGGAAGAGTTTAATATTGACCTCCCGATAATAGATTTTAATTCCAATGAATGTTTGCAACACTGTGTGATTTTATCTTCTAGCAATATCTGACCTGTTAGAATTGGGGAGCAGGAATAATGTCTTCTCAGCTTTCATCTAAAACCTATACATTTCAGAGCATCCCTCTGATTTTTGCCTGCCAGAGACCATTTTTTCACCTTTAAAGCCGTCCTGTCTGGCCTGGCTCATAGCCTACACAGCACTGATAAGATCCCAGGATACTCAGTCGACAGCAGTGCCCGATGAAGTTGGGCCAGATACCCCTGAGGCTTCCATTTTTCCTGAGAGGAAGGTTGCAGCCATACTGGCCACTGCATTTCTCAGTTGGGTCCAAAGGGGAAGAAGAGAGCCAGTCTGTGGCTGCTTACACTGTCTTACACTGAATCTGGTCCACTCAAAGTTTTGGTTAGAGCTTAGTGAATCCCAGGCTTGCCAGTGGCACACAGTGTGCCCTCATTACCCCATGTTCAGATATACCTCTTTAGATCCATGGCTAAGCAAGAGTTGGTGAGATTGCATTATTAGATGTTTGCAATACGGTGTAAATCTTTAGAAATCTTGCAGTGGCTGGAGCTGCTTATTAAAGCCCCAATACATTGCTTCACAACAGGGACTTTACCCTCATCCGTGCTGGCCCTGTGTCGAGGGACTGAGACATCTGGTACCCCCAGCTGAGCATACCGCCCATTGTGTGTAAATGCTTTGTCCTGTTAAAGTTGGGTGCATTGTTGTGAGGCTCATAGGCACATCACTTGTCTGAGACTTCTTCTCACCCACAGTGCGAACACACGCAGGGGCTGTTCATGAGGGTGGGGCTCTTTCCTGTCCAGATGGGCTCTTTTCTATCTCTTGTGCACTTTCAGCAGTGGAAATTAATAAAACATTGATGACTTGTGTTTGTGTCAATGGCTGATGTTAAAGCTAGAAGTTACAAGAGATGACCAAGGCTTTTGGTCTAACAAAGCAAGGAAGATGTGGTTTCAGTGTGTGGAGGTGGTTCCTCCTATACTGTTTTATGAGGTGCTCATCTTCTGAGTGATGGTGAAGTGTATCTTGGTCTGTTGTCCTCCATTTGCCATGGGCTTGAGGAAAACTTCTGCACTAATCCCTGGAGGGGTGTGTGAGATCTTCTCCTGTCATTTGTAGTATAATTGTTAGCAGTGAAGGCATTTGTCATTGTATAGCAGATTTGGGCTTGAAAGTGAAAATGGGAAAGTTTTCTAATCTATTCCATTAATGAGAATAGATATAATAAACAAAAATAGCTGGATTTCTTTCTATTATTAAAGAAAGGGAAGGGTCAAAATCTCAACATGACCTGAACTGATTGAGGGCCAAAGGAGGAAGGGTGGGTGTTGACCACATACTGACCATATTTCTTATTGCCGTACTGTTATAGGGCTTTATATTTGATACCAGCAGGAGAAAGGGGACTTAACCCTTACCCCTTCTACTGTTTTGTGTGTGTGGTTTTTTTTTAAACTGGAAAGTGCCTGGGCGTAGCCTTGTGACTCTAATTGAAGAAGATACAATGAAAACACCTTATTTTGTGAGCTATATTTTATGTTAAATTTTTCAGATGCTTCTGCACTCTTTAAAATTTATAGCTGATTATGGGAGAAAAGTAATGTGAGAACAATACACATGATAAGGCTGGAAAGACTTCAGAACAGAACTTGGAATATTACTCTTGAAAAGGAACTAGTTGTAAAACAACTCGGTACTTTGGTCACCCAACAAATCATTACTTGTTACTTTTACTACAGTCCAGAAAATAATATGCTAAATTACTCATTATTAACATATTACTGCTGTTGCTACTATATAATTGAAAAATACAAGAAAATGCTTCTTGGTTCTCCCATCTCTGATTACACAAATTCTGAGTGGATTACCTACCTCTCCCCTCTCCGCCAGAGTCAGGCACAACATAGCAGACTATGAGGTTCATGTGCACTGCACACAAGATGTTTCACGTGGGTGCACAGATAAGAGTCACTCAGCCCCTCATGTTTCCTCATCTCCCTCACTCCCAAACAGTTGTTGTAATCTATATTTTATGCCTGAGCTGGCATGCAAACAAATATCCCTCTTCCTCTAAATTCTCTCACAGTTCACACCAATCCTGATAGTCCAGTGTGCTCCCTGTGCTGCCGTTTCGAGCAGCCAACTTGGCAAGGGAGCCCTCCCAACACTCACAGTGACTCTTTCTGACAGCAACAGCAACAGCCTCTTTTATTTGGGCAGAATGGATAAAGATGTTGGCTCTTCACTAGCTTCACAACACCCCATACAGAAGGGTAGTCAGCCCTGTGACCCCCCCTCTGTTCTGGCTGTGTCAGAACACAGTAATAAGTAACAGGCAGAAAAATTCTGTTAGTTTACTTTGAAAAGAAGTAAATCCCAGTTCTGCTGCAATCCCAGTCCATCGCTGCAAAAAAAATGACTAGATGCCAAAATAATATACAAGTCATTTTACTTCAAAGTGCAGCTAAGCTGGTATGCAGGTGGCAGTTGATGCCATTTTATCACCATGTAAAATGTGTTTCACATTTTGTCTGCATTTTACCTTTAGGAAGATTGCACCAGTGTTCATAGATTGAGAACCCGCCCTCTGCTGTATTTTTTTTTAATATCTGAAGGAGCTGATGACAAGAATTCCTTTGGCTGGGCCTCTTCAGTTTACTTCTGAATGCTTATGCATCCCCAATTTAACTCTAGTCCTACTCTTTGCAGGAACATTGAAGTACAGATCAGTTCTATCCAACTTCTTAATTCTATATTTCTGGTACACACAGCAAGCATGTGAAGTACTTTGCACACAAACGTAACAAGCCTGGTGTCAACATCTGGCATACTGAGCCCATCACAGCTGTTGCAAGCTTCATTTGTATTGTTCTATTTATGCCTTAGTATAGTGAAGAGAAATGCTGGGCCAAGTACCAGCTGCAGTGCTGCTGTTACTACTACTACTACTTACTTTTTTCTCTCCAACACTGTTGGGTTTGCCCTGATGTACCATATGTTTAGGCAGGAGCCAAAGGCATTTGGCATGACAGAAATGGCAACAGCAGTCTGTAGCTTCATTTCAGATTGTCTCATCATAGGGTTTTTCAGGGTAAAAGGCATTAAGAAGTGGTTTACCAGTGCCTCCTTCTGCACAGTACTGACAAGAATTAGCTAAAGAGCCACTGCGAGATTCTCCACCAGTATAAATGCCCTGCCCCCACTGCACAGAATACTGCTGCTGCCCAGTAACTGTTTGGCACATTTAGTCTGGCTTCTTAACAAAACCCTATCTGACTTAAGAGATCCTACCAGCAGCACTGCTACTGTCAGCATAGCTTCTTGCCTCACAGGAGCACACAGTCCCACCACCATGAAATGATGTGACATAACTCTTTGAAAAAGACAATAATGCTCCATAAAATTGAAGGAAATTATTCAGTAGGAAATTAGGAAGACCACACCACAGGTAGATAGATGCAAGGTAATCATAACCCTGAGTTTACATGACTGGAACATGGCTGTTTATAACAGGGTATCTTGGAAGGTCCCTCATCCACAGAGTTGCCGTAAGTGGAAGCTGGCTTGACAAACATTAACAAAGGCTACAGCAGCCTCTCCCACTGTTTCTCTGCTGGAATGGACTGAGACAATACTGTCCCCATCTTCTAGCATCTTTGATATTTTGAAGGGCCACCAGCCCAACAGCAAACCCACTAAACCCATCACTAACTGGGAACATACACTACTCTTATCCGGTCTCCAAATAGTGCTTTAGCCTGCTTGTTCCAGTGGCAATCATTTTTCTTTTGGGCAGTAGGTTCCACTAATGAAGCACTAATCTTAAAAACAAAGAAGAGTTCCATTACATGCCTGTAGCAATTACAGTTGCAACCTCTGGTTTTAAACAGAAATATGCACATTTACTCATTATAGGGAAGACTGTGGCTAGGTGACTCAACTGCCTGCTCAGTCTGATGTCCAGCTGCTAAAAACTATTGACAGGTAACTTCAAGGTCCCTACTGTCCTTTCTTAGGATGACTGATCTTTGAACATGACTTGGACTGGACAGCCATACCAAACAGAAGACACCTAGGACTTTATCAGACTAGCGTCTAAAAATACTATAATTCCTTGATTGAGGAAAGCAGAAACATAGTGGCATGATTAGAAAGCTGGGCCAATATTAACAAATGAATTTTAACAGGGAGAAATGTAGGATACTACACTTGGGCAGTAAAAATGAAATGCACAGATATAGGATGGGTGACACATAGCTTGAGGGCACTACATGCGAAAAGCATCTAGGAGTCTTAGCAGACCACAAGCTGAACATGAGTCAGCAGTGTGATGCAGCAGCTAAAAAAGCCAATGCGATTCTAGGCTGCATTAATAGGAGTATAGTGTCCAGATCAAGGGAAGTAATAGTGCCATTGTATTCTGCTTTGGTCAGACCTCACCTGGAATACTGTGTCCAGTTCTAGGCACCACAATTCAGGAAGAATATTGAGAAGCTGAAACAGGTCCCAAGGAGGGTGACTAGGATGGTGAGTAGTTTGGAAGCCATGCTCTATGAGGAGCAGCTTAGGGAGCTGGGCATGTTTAGTCTGGAGAAGTGAAGGTTGAGAGGGGACATGATAGCCATGTTTAAACATTTGAAGGGATGTCATACTGAGGATGGAGCAAGCTTGTTTTCTGCTGCTCCAGAGACTAGGACACGTAGCAATGGGTTCAAATTACAGGAAAAGAGATTCTACCTAAACATTAGGAAGAACTTCCTGACAGTAAGAGCTGTTTGGAAGTGGAATGCACTGCCTCGTAGTGTGGTGGAGTCTCCATCTTTGGAGGTTTTTAAACAGAGGCTGGATGGCCATCTGTCAGGAATGATTTGATTGTGTATTCCTGCATGGCAGGGGGTTGGACTGGATGGCCCTTGTGGTCTCTTCCAGCTCTATGATTCTATGATTACCATAATTATCACACATCTCCATAATCATGCAATACTACTGCCATGGAATTATTGCATGACCACCACTAGTGGTTTAAGAAAGGGATTTCAGTTCGCGCTATAGTAATACTTGTCTTCGCATTGCCTTCTAATGAGAGAGTATTAACACCTCCTGCTGGCCTGCGCATGCACCTTTTAATTTTCCCCCCTCTTACTTCCATGATTTTGCATGGGTGAGATTTTGGCTGTTCTTCGCTCTAAAACACTAAAAACAAACAAATAGACAAATAAACACTTAAACAAACATAAAAAGGTACCAAGAAAAGATGACAGTTGATTAAAAGAGTGTCTTGTACGTCCTCTTCATGTTCTCCTCTGGAAGTTTAATTATGTGTTCTCATTGGGAAAGGGGAGAGGGAGAAGAGGACCGCCCATTAACACTGTAATCGCACAATTACAGCGGGACGTGATTATTGCATGCTCATTAATACTGCGAAAAGAGCAATATTGAGGGTTATTTATGTCTTTGCCCGTCAATTAAAAGTTATGCCTAATTAATGGGTGGAGCACACATAGACCACAGGAGGACGATGACCTTGTGCGATAACAGGAACCCATTTGTGATACTATCACATTGTAATTCCACTATTTCAGCCCTTTCTGATAAAGTCCCTACAAACTGAGGGTTTTCTCATGTTAAGTAGGAGTCGCATCCACCTTGTTTATTCTTCTCAGCAGTATCATTGGGCTTTTAAAGAGATGTGACACAGTCCATGTGGTTGCTTTTCTCCATTCCTGGGCCAGTGTTGTCTGCCCATTGGGTGCTGACTGAGTTCTCACTTTTAACTTAACAAAGTGGTATTTATTCCCTGAAACTTCAGCCCTTCACAGTGTCTCATGTTTGTTTTTAATCTTGGTCTTGTTTCCATTTTTGAATTAATTTCTCTGAAATTTGAGGCTCCTCCAGGCCCTGCTGCTTCTGCAAACTGAGGGATTTGGAAAGGATTTGTCATTAAATGCAAACAGCTCAGCCCAAAGTGGCAAATCAACCACAGGCTGTGCATTTCCATAGGAAGAAGCTGCCGCTGGCTTCCAACTCCTTGAAACTGTTATTAAAAATGTCAGACTTATTTAATTTCTGCTTTCCCTACCGCTATGCAGCCTGGGTCTGGAACTTCAGCTCCACTCAGTCAGAGGCAATGAGCAGTGCTCTTTCTGATCACAAATCCTTTTGCATTTTACATTTTTCTTCTCTCCAAGTGCCTTTGGGGACCTTCCTTTCTGTGCTGGTGTTTGCTGATGGGTTGTTTCCCCCTTGGGGAATGAGAAAGAGAAGTAATGAATTCTGAGGTAGGTTCATGAATTTCAAATGACAACTGTTTACTGTTGCCACTCTCAATAAAGCCTTTTAGGCCTGCTGGTCATCATTGCGCACTTTCAAGAGCAACTTTGTTCCTTTGATTAAACCAGCATTTTTCTTAACCACCTGATGCTCCAGTTTCCTGTTGCTTTGGCTAGTTTGTAGAGTTTAATACAGACTATTTCCTCAGCAAAGTTCTAGTGCTTCTTAAGTTTTCTGATGCATATGTGTGTGTGGGGGAACAATTGTTTTTCAGTCAGGGACCAGTACCATATTTGTGTTCATTGACTACCATTGTTTCTTTCTTGGAAACTTTCTAAGGACAAGCAGCTGATTGCTTAGGAGCTGGCACTAGTCCATGGACCACCACTTCAATACCACTAGTCTAAGCTTTCAGGATTACCATGAAACAGAATGCCCTCTGACCCACTTATTGAAATCTGAGGGTATCTAAGCTAAAACGGATGGGCTAAATATGATCAACGTCGGCAATCTAGTACGAGAGGTGGCTTATCATCCTATGCAATGGTAATAGCAAGTTGTTGCTTCTTCCTTAGAAGAAGTATTTTGATTAATTAGACAGGGCACTAAACTAAATGTTAAGTTCTCATTTGTGAATATTCTCCTTGGTATTTCTTACCTATCGGTTTCTTTAGGAAGTCAGCAAGATTTGGAGTTTGAGAATGTTGTTGCTGCTGTGAAGTTAGTGATCATATGTTACAGAGAATCTCAAGTCCCACAGTGATTTAGCAGGACCTGGAGGGAGTCATGAGTACAAATGAGAGTGACAGATCAAGTGCTCTTCAATAAGAGGATCAAGAAGAACTCAGATTATGACAAATTGCCTCTCCTTGAGTGCTTTGGTGGGAGCTGATTTGTGAAGACTGTCTGGCTTCAACCCTCCAGATTTTTTTCTGTATATCTCCCTCCTACATACATTCTATATATCTTCCCTCCTGCATACTTACATACCTGTAAGTAGGTGTGTGTATGTGTGTGTGTATACACACACACACATTTTCAAATGATTTGTGCCAGGTATAGTGGTAGTGAAATAAAATGGAGGTGGTGGTTAAGGAGAGAACCACAAACTTCTTAAAGAAAAGCTTACATGCAACTCTCTCGGGTGGGTATTTTGTTGGTGTCTCCTGCATAGTGTCACTTAGAAGCAGGGGTGGGAAGGTGGTTAGATCTGGACCTATTGGTACATTAGCAACTGACAAGGATTTTTGATCCCAAATGTTTAAAAACAGCAGTAATAAAATTACAGTCATCCTTTCACATTTGCGGGGGTTAGGTTCCCCAGACACCCGCGAATGTGAAAAATCCGCGAATAACAATTGCCCTCCCCCTCCCCCGCCAAAGCAACCACAGGGCCTCCGGAGGCCCCATGATCGCCTCCCCAGCCCTCCCCACCCCTTCCCAGGCCTTCATGGGGCCTCCGGGGCGTCTCCGGAGGCCCCATGATCGCCTCCCCAGCCCTCCCCACCCCTTCCCCAGGCCTTCATGGGGCCTCTGGGGCGTCTCCAGAGGCCCCATGATCGCCTCCCCAGCCCTCCCCACCCTTTCCCCAGGTCTCCCCAGTGCTCCCCAAGGCCTTCGCGGGGCCTCCGGAGGGTCTCCGAAGGCCCCGCGGAGGCCTTCCCAGCCCTCCCCGCTCCCTCCCAAGGCCTTCACGGGGCCTCGCAGGGCCCTGCAGTGGCCTCCCCGGTGATCCCCAAGGCCTTCGCGGGGCCTCGCAAGGCCCCGCGGAGGCCTCCCCAGCCCTCCACCCTCCCTCCAAAGGCCTTCACAGGGCCTCCAGAGGGTCTCCGAAGGCCCCACGGAGGCCTTCCCAGCCCTCCCCCCTCCCTCCCAAGGCCTTCACGGGGCCTCCGGAGGGTCTCCGAAGGCCCCGTGGAGGCCTCCCCGGCCCTCCCCGCTCCCTCCCAGGGCTTTCACGGGGCCTCCGGAGGCCCCGTGTCGCAGTTTTGGGGGGGCCCGGGGAGGCCCTCCCAAAACCGCAAATGTCAAGTTCGCGAATGTGGAGGGGCAACTTGTACAATACTTTTCCCATTCCAAAGTATACTGCTAAAATGAGGAAAACACAAAGGAACCAGGAATAGATTTATGTGTGGAAAGGCTGTGAGCTTCAGTCACTTCTGGCACTCAGAACAAATTCCTGGATTCATTATCAATTAATTATTTAATTCGAAGTGTGTCTTTTGATGAGTCACTACATTCAAGGTAAAAATAAAGTAGGCCTCCCAAGAGCCTGAAGTCTGATCACCTCCGCTGCCTTAGATTAAGGATAAGCAGACTTCAGATTTATCAAATCTTATTTTTTCTTTACTAGAAAATCAAGATCCACCAGCTAGAGACAGGTGCAAAAGACATCCTTAAAGAACGATATGCTGTTTTGGAACAAATTGTGATCCTTGTAATTTGTTTTCAGCTTCAAAACTAAAGTGAACTCACTTCTATTTATTCCCTTTTACCCACGCCAGTTTTCTTCACTTCAGCATTGTTATTTAAGTTAGGAAAATCATTTTGTTGTTAAACAGCTAGAAGTCAGAAATCCTTCCCAAACCAATCTACTGCAAACCAGATCTTCCTTTTTTAAAAAAATATACATACAAATTATAAACCCAACCAATGCAACAATTAATAATTATTAACATATAAGTGATTCCCTCCACCCTGGGGCCTCAACCTTACATTCATCCCTCTTTCCAAAATTCCATTGTTTCCAACACTGGTTTGTTCCCTCTCCCCTTTATTAATACAAATTCTAAAAACTTGCTCCATTTCTCTCCAAAATCTTTCTTATTGAGCATTCCCTTTTTTTCTTTAATACTGTTTGTTAATTTCTCATTTATAGCTATATCCCATACTTCACTGTACCATTCTTCTATTTGATAGCTGCCTTGTGTTTTCCACTGCCTTGCTATTATTAACCTTGCTGCTGTCAGCAAATTTGTTAATAAATCCAAAATAGCTTGGGACTCTTGTATTTCGTCATAATATGATAGTAATGCTATTTCAGGGCATAAAGGTATATTTATCTCTATTATCTCATTTATCTCCTTCATTACCATTTGCCAAAAACTCTGCACATATTTACAATGCCACCACATATGAATATCCCCAGTTCTTGACATCCCCTCCAACATTGTGCTGAATACTTTTTATCTATTTGGTTCAATCTTACTGGTGTTAGATACCATCTCCATGCTATCTTATAATAATTTTCTTTTATTCTTACTGAAGTTTTCGAGCAAACCAGATCTTCCATTAGATCTCACTGTACATTGTTCTTAGCCCTCTGCTTTAGAGTGGTTTCTTATAGGGTTGAGTGAACAATAGCTGGGGTCTTCTTTACTGATGCTAATAATATTGCCTATTTTTTTTTTAAAAAAAAATGAAGTTGGGGATTTATTATCTTTGTTGTTGTTGTGTGCCTTGAGTAGTGTCCGACTTATGAGAACCCTAAGGCAAACCTATCACAGGATTTTTTGAGGGCTGAGAGTTTGTGACTTGCCCAAGGTCACCCAGTGGATTTTCATGGCCGAGTAGGGATTCATTATCTAAGTGATGTCATTATCTTTGGTCTCTGAACTCTGTGCCAGGTGGTGCAGATAGCATAAGCAAAGGACCAAATTTGCCACTCTGCCCTGTTGAGTGCATTCTCCACCAAATCAAGCCTTTCTCAACCTTTTTACCCTGGATGAAACCTTGAAATACTTTTCAGGTCTCAAGGAAGCCCTGCATAAAAATTATTATATCTACAGCTAAAAAAAAGGTAATTGCTAAAAACCACAATTTCTTGTGGACTCATAGGATACTGGGGAAGCTTGGTTGAGAAATACTGACCTAAAGCATATCAAAAGATTGCTTTCCTCTTTCCTGACATACCAATTGCTTTTAAAGGGATGGGAATGAGAACTTAAAGGAGTTATCCAAGATGCTGAACCAATGAGGGGGTTATGGTTCAGCACCTTGGATAATTCCTTTAAAATAGACAGATATAACATTCATATAAATATATAAATATAAATATAAATATTAACTATAAAATATTATATTTATATAAAATAGATATAAAATTATATCTGCCACCAATGAGAGCCCAAGAATCCAAGCAGCTGTGGTGATCTCCCCCCACCCACTTCTCTGGCTTTGGGTACAGAGAGAATTTACAACAGAATATTGTTCCTGGGGGAAATTATTACCCTTCCTCACCCAAGCTCCTGTGATGATTGCAGCTAAACTCAGATGGAATAGGGCCTGACATGGTGGGGACTGTGGCAGATGGTGGCTTCTTCTTCTTCCTCATCATCTCTGATAATCAGAAAGTCCTGGCAGAAACTCCTGTGAGCCCTGATTCTGCCATGCATCTACACTACCAAATGGGAATGAACAGAACTTGAGCAGGAAGGCTGTGTTGTAATCATTACTCCAGCTATTATGTTCCTCTCCCCACCCTCATCATCCCATTGCCTGTACCCCTTGGTGTCCTAATGACGTTTTGAGCTATGCTGGCGGTGGCATAATAGCCACCGGTAGGGTCTCCCATGCCAGACAGGTCAAAACCGAAGGGTCTGACAAAGAGCGTCAAAGGGCAGGATGGGCTCTCTAGCCCTATGGCAACCGTCCTAGGAGAAGGAAAACTCTAATCCCAAACCCGGGCAGATGGTGCTCGTCCAACCCTGTAAGGTCAACCATCTAAGAGAAGGAAACTCTAATCAAACCTACGGCCCGAGGACCTCGCTGCCACGTCCATGCTTGCAAGGCCACGGCAGATGAATCTCTGGTTTAAAGGGTGAGGCCAGTTCTGTGCACGCTGCGCTCCACCAGAAAAATCCATTGCACAGGCTCGACCCCTTGGTGTGGAAAGTGTTAGTGTGACACTCATGGCTCCCAGCATTGGTATCTGCAAGGTCATCTGGAGTGTATTACTTGTTGTTGCCTAATGGCATATAATTCTGAGTTCTCAGATCGTCTTGGGCTAGCTGCTTTGTGTACCCAAGCAGCCATCACTGAGTAATCATGAGAAGACTGTGAAGAGGCAATTATATGTCTTAATGAATAGGATGAAGATTGACTTGGTGAATTAGTATGGGAGCAAGTAAATTATACCAGAGCAACCAGGGGTGTATAAGAGTCTTAACCCAGTGGCAGTTTGGGATTCTGGGATTGACATCTGCATCCAGGAACAAGGACAGAGAGTGTGTCTTCAAAAACAGATGGGGTGGGGGTTAGGGAATCCAGGGTATTCATTGCTGCCTTTAGGCTTCCTGTCCCAGCCTCCGCCTTCTTTTGTGCCTCTGCCTACCTGCATGCTGCTGCTGCTGCCAAAGGCTGCCTCTCTATCTCCTACAGACTGCTACCTACCTGCAAGACCACCACTGCCTGCAGAACAAGACTCCAGGTACTGAGCTAGCTGCCTGGCCAGTCAGACAAACCAACATCTGTCCCCTTCCAAGGGGATATAAGCTGCCTGCTATTATGCCACCGCCAGCATAGCTCAAAACATCATTAGGGTACGCAAGCCTCTCTCCCATATTATATCTATCTATATCTAAATAGATAGATAATTATATATATATATATATATATATATACACACACACACACACACACACACACACTAGCTGCACCAGGTGTACCATACGCCATTAAAAACTCCCCCCAAAATGCCCAGAAGACCTCATGACAACCCTTTGAGGTAGGCTGGTGGGTTTAAGTCACCCCCCTGCTGCTCGTCCTGTCCCCCCGCCACCTGTACTGCCCCTGCTGCTCATACTGCCCCTGCCACTCATTCTGCCCCCCGCCGCTCGTTCTGCCCCCGCCGCTGCCTGTACTGCCCCCCCATCGCTCGTTCTGCCCCCACCCCCTGCACTCTGGCACGCACGCACGCACGCACGCACCACATCCACCCCCATGCTATTCACTCTCCTTCTCCAGCCACCATGTTTAAGATCTACATGGTCCCGCCCCCAGTGCGCTGACTGGCTGCCCAACTGACCTGTGATTGGTTGATCAGGTCCCTAAGCAGCCAATCAGCACACGGAAACGGCAACATACCCAAGAGAAATATTTTGCAGTGGGCCTGCTCTATCTGCAGGCTAGCCATCCACAGATTGCAGCTTCTGTGGAATGGTACACCCCATATTATACAATGGCAGCACATCCACTGATTAATATGGGGCTTGAGTGTTTGCGTTTTCTTGTCTATGGGGGGAGGGGAGGGGGAGGAACTGAACCCTCATGGATGGGAAAGTCTCACTGTATATTATAAGCACAAATATAAAAACTGTATGAATACTGTATTATAAGCACAAATACTGTGCAGTACTGTATAAGAGAAGCACTGCTGACAAGCAAAGATTCACTACAAACGACTGAACACAGACTGAAAGAAGAAGATGGTGCAGAGTTGACTGAGAGAGAAAAAAGGCGCTGAGTCAACTGAGAGGAAAAAAGCAGCACATAGTTTCAAAAACATTATGAAAAGAGTGGACCACATGTCAAATATATGGTTTGTTATTGTGTACCTTCAAGTACACAAAAACAAGTACACTCTCCATCAACGCCCCCTTGTCGTGGGGGAGAGGCTTGCGTACCCTAATGAAGTTTTGAGCTATGCTGGCGGTGGCATAATAGCCACCAGTAGGGCCTCCCATGCCAGACAGGTCAAAACCGAAGGGTCTGACAAAGAGCGTCAAAGGGCAGGATGGGCTCTCTAACCTTATTGCAACCATCCTAGGAGAAGGAAACTCTAATCCCAAACCTGGGCAGATGGTGCTCATCCAACCCTGTAAGGTCAACCATCTAAGAGAAGGAAACTCTAACCAAACCTACGACCTGAGGACCTCGCTGCTACGTCCATGCTTGCAAGGCCACAGCAGATGAACCTTTGGTTTAAAGGGTGAGGACAGTTCTGTGCACACTGCGCTCCACCAGAAAAATCCATTGCACAGGCTCGAAGGACAAATCCAGTTCCAAAAAAGCCCTGTAGCGATAGGCGAGGGACGAAACAGCAGGTGTAAAGATGCACTTGGAAGCCGCAGACCCAACCCTGCATGCAGGAGGTTCAGGACTTTGTCGCTCGAGGCTGACCCGGGAGATGACAGTCTTGTTTGGCAGCATCCTGAATGACCAAGCAGCCTTTTTTAAGGAGAGCACTGCTTGCTCCATATGGAGAGGGGCCTAGAAAAGGTGGCCTAACGAAAACTCATCCCCATCTACCTGGTTGGCTAGCCACGGCCAATGGGCATCTTCTGAAGTGATAAACCAAGGCAAAGAAACAAAGGCACACACTGGCCTCCAAAGGTGTAAATAAACGGACAGGTTGCTTACCTGTAACTGTAGTTCTTCGAGTGGTCATCTGTGAATTCACACATTATGGGTTTTATCTGCGCCTGCGCAGAGCACTTTGGATAGTCATTAGGTTTTAAACTGAGTTTTGGCGGTAGCCCCGCCCACCCTCCTTCAGCCTATATAAGGCCCCTCCCTGCCTGCCTCCTCAGTTCCTAGTAGCTGCTAGAAGCAGCATGTGAATAACAAAAATGAGGTCAGGTCAAGTGGGGAGGATGGACGAGATTGTGTGAATTCACAGATGACCACTCGAAGAACTACAGTTACAGGTAAGCAACCTGTCCTTCTTCTTCGTGGTCTCTGTGAATCCACACATTATGGGTAGATTAGCAAGCTCATAATAGGAGGCGGGAACCCTGACCATAATGAAAATGGTCTGCTTGTGATGCCCTGTCAAGAAAACACGGCATTTCAAACTGAACTGGAAACTAACTTTATTGAACATTGCTTTTAGGCCTTTCGGTGACAGCAGAGAAGAGAACTGCTCTGCCCATAGTGACGTCCTTTCTTGATATCACGTCTAACTTGTAAGCTTTCACAAAGGTCAGAGGAGTCGACCATGTTGCTGCTCTACATATGTCTTGTATCTGGACTCCATTCAGAAAGGCGGTCGACGTGGAGGTTGCCCTTGTTGAGTGGCTTCTGATCATGGCTGGGACGCTTTTCCCTGAGAGTTGGTATGCCAGTCTTATTTCAGAGGCTATCCGTTTTGAGAACCGTTGGGAGGAAACTGCCTCGCCTTTGCGGTGACCGCCATAACAGACAAACAGTCGTGTCATCTTCCGAAAGGGGGCTGACCTGTCAACATAGAATGCGAGTGCGCGTCTGACATCCAAAGCATGGAGGTGACGCTCCAGGGCCGATGATGGTTTTCTAAACAGTGCTGGAAGAGTAATGTCCTGGTTAAGGTGGAATGATGAGATTACTTTGGGAAGAAAAGAAACATCTGGTCTCAGGACTACTTTATCTTGGTGGAAGCGAATGTATGGAGGGTCTGCTCTGAGGGCACACAGTTCGCTCGCTCTACGGGCTGACGTTATAGCTACAAGAAAGGCTGTTTTGATTGTCAGCAGATGGAGGTCACAAGTTGCCAATGGTTCAAAAGGTGGGCCAGTCAAGTAATTAAGGACTAGTTCTAGATTCCAAGCTGGTACCGGGCCTTTGACAGGAGGGTTCAAATTCTTGTATCCTTTTAAAAAATCCTGGACTAACGGGTCCTTGAAGCAGGAGGGTTTTCCCTTCCTCTGGAAATGCCATGAAATGGCTGCTACATAGCCCCTGATTGATGAAGGGGTGAGTCCTTTCAAAGATGAGGAAGCTAAGAAATTTAGTAGATCTGGGATTCCTGGGGAGCCATCCCTGGGTGGGTGGTCTTTCATGAAAGAAAGGAATTTCTGCCATCTATACTTATATGCCTTAACTGTATTCGGATGTTGCGCTGCTTGGATTATTGTCTTTACTGTTTGTGGCAGTGAGCCTATGGTGTTATAAACCATGCTGTCAGTCTCATGCTGGGTAGATCTGGGTGATTCACAAGACCGTTGTGTAATGTGATAAGGTCTTCCCGTATTGGAAGCCTGATGTACCGTCTCTTCGACATCAGAAGGAGTGGTGTAAACCACACTTGTCTTGGCCACCAAGGTGTGATTAGAATGCATCTGGCCTTGTCTGCCTGGAGTTTGGAGATTACTCTCGGGATTAGTGGTAATGGTGGGAATTCATACAGGAGCGGGCCTCCCCAATGGAACAGGAAGGCGTCCCCTAAGCTGCCCTGTACAGGTCAACCCCTTGAGCAATAGGAGTGGCATTTCGTATTGTCTCTCGTGGCAAAAAGGTCTATGGCAGGGTTGCCCCATCTGTCGAAGAGATTTTTCGCAACTAGTTTGTTCAGGGCCCACTCGTGAATTGTTGTTCGCGTTCTGCTCAGGACATCTGCCACTGAGTTTTGTTCTCCCGGGAGGTGTATGGCGGACAAGTGAATACCCCTCTGAACACACCAATTCCAGACCTGGAGAGTCAGATTCAGAAGCGTTGGAGACCTGGTTCCCCCTTGTTTGTTGATGTAGAACACCACTGCGGTGTTGTCTGATGCAATCTGTACTAGGTGACCTGTTATGATTGGCTCGAAGGCCTTCAGCGCTTTGAAGACAGCTATGAGCTCTAGTTCGTTTATATGTTTTTCTCCTTCCACTGGCATCCACCGGCCACTGATCCGCATATCCTGGAGATGTGCTCCCCACCCTGTCAGGGAAGCATCTGTAGTTATGGATCTGGTTGGTCTCGGTTGATGGAATGGCATCCCTGCCTGAACCGTTTCTGGCATCATCCACCATGTGAGGGTCTTGTGCACCGGCCGTGGGATGGTCAGCATCTTTCTGAGGCTGTGTTTGAATGGGTCGTACTGAGCGATGAACCAAGACTGTAGAGGGCGCATCTTCAGTCTGGCAAGCAGAGTCACGGACGTGGTTGAAGCCATGTGTCCTAATGTGCGTTGAATGGTATGCACGGTCACCCGACGATGGTTCATGCATCGAGCTACCGTGGTACATAATGTCCGGAATCTGTCGTCTGGAAGGTAAGCGGCAGCCTTCTCTGAGTCTAATGTCGCTCCAATAAATGTACCATTTGTGAAGGTTCCAGGTGGGATTTTTTCTTGTTTATAGTGAATCCGAGGGAGCTCAGTATTATGAAAGTAAGTCTGAGGTCTCTTCTCAATTTTCTTGCTGTGGCGGCTGTGAAGAGCCAGTCGTCCAAGTATGGGAACACTGTGATTCCTTTTTGGCGAAGCCATGCCACAACGATTGCAACGCATTTTGTAAAAACCCTTGGGGCTGTGCAAAGTACGAAGGGGAGAACTTTGAATTGGAAGGCGCAGTGATCAACCGCAAACGCCAAGAAGTGCCTGTGGGTCGGTGCAATTGGGATATGGAAATACGCGTCTTTTAGGTCTAGCGTGGCGAACCAGTCTCCTTTCTTGAGATAGGGAAGAATGTTGGAAAGTGACACCATTCTGAATTTTTTTGGTTGGATGTATGTGTTTATATCTCTGAGGTCTAATATAGGACGTTGTCCTCCATCCTTTTTGTCCACCAAAAAATAGCGGGAAAGATAAGCTTTGCGAAGTAGATGTGGGCGTATGGGTTCTATTGCCCCTTTGGCTAAAAGTGTATTTACTTCTTCTAGAGGTATTGATGTTGGCGTATTCCGGAACAGTCCTTGTGGTGGAGGTTGATTGAACTCTATAAAGTAACCTTTTTGAATCACGCTGAGTACCCAGCGGTCTGATGTAATTTTTCGCCAGTAAGGCAGAGATGCTGAGAGATGGTCGGCTGGTGAGGCAGGGTTTTTGGTCCCAAAAACATAGTCAAACACGCTGTTTTGTTTGATCTGACTTTTTCTTCCCGTACTGGGTCTTTTGACGGAAGCCGGTTGGGAACTTTTTCTGTGCCGGGTAATTGAACCTCGGTGCATGCAAATGGGAGGTGGGTGGGCTAAACCTCTTCCTGTATGAAGATGGGTAACGCCTCTGGTTGAACCTTGGGTGATGTGTCTGGTATGTTGTTGGGAGGCCGAATTTCTTGGCAGTGGTGCGCATTTTTTGTGTATGTTCCAGTTTGGAATCGGTATCTGCATGAAACAATCCCAGTTCGTCGAATGGTAGGTCTTCGATCAACATCTTTGCCATGTGGGATAAGCCGAATGTCCTCAACCAAGCATGGCGACGGACAGCGATGGAGCTCGTCACAACCTTGCCTGCACAGTCGGCTAAGTGTTTGGCTGCCTGACATTGGTATCCCGCTAAAGATAATCCTTCTTCCCTGAACGAGTGTATGATACGTTGGTCTTGTTCCGAAAGTTTGGCAAGATGTGGTGCTAAAGCCTCCCAGAGAAACCTCTGGTAAGCACCCATGCATGCTGAATAGGTTGCAATTTTGGTGAGCAGGCATGCCGAAGAGTAAAATTTTCTACCTATGGCTTCTAGTTTTTTACCTTCTTTATCCATAGGAGTATTAAGAAGTCTCTGGGAAGTTCTTGTTTGTGCATCCACCACAATTGAATTAGGTTTTGGATGGTAAGTGAGCCATGGTGCCGAATGCGAAGATACTCTGTATAGGTGGTCTAATTTCCTTGAGGTTGGTGGTACAGAAGATGGGGTGGTCCATGAAGCCTTGAGTGGGTCTGTAGAAGGTACGGTGAAATTGTTATTGATGGGATTCGTGGTGACCACCTTTGGAGGTCTTCAAATATAGGGTCATCCACATGTGTTTCTTCCTGGTTCACCTGAATGCCTAATGCTTCTGCCATTCTCAGCATCATGTCTGCAAAGGCCTTCATATTGTCTGTTGGAGAAGGTGGGTCTGGGTTAGCTCCCGTTGGAGTCGGAGAGACTTTTGGTGAGGGAGATTTGGTGTGAGTGGTGGTGTCAGTGGTCGAAGAAGAAGTTGAACTTGATCGTCGCACCCTTATACGTCCTCTCGGTACCGGGTGGTGCGGTACTGCCTTCTCAGGGGTCCTTAACTTTTTAGAGCGCTTTGGTGGTGGAGATGTTTCCTTTGAGAGGGAGTGTCTTGAATGTTGTGATTCCGACGTAGATCTCGGTCGTCTCCGAGGGGACCTGATGTCATTTTGAGGTTTTGGTTCTGATACCAGTGAGGTTCAATGAGAGGGTGATATCGACCTCGGCATTGGTGATGCGCGATGTCTGGTGTCGTCTGTCGGCGTGGTTTTCCGTGGCTCATGAGGACGTGCCCGAGCCGTGTCTGGAGAGTATTCCCGTGGGAGCCTGGGTCGTGGTTCCTCATGGCGGTACCGTTCATGATCTCGCTTCCTATTGTGTCTGTCGACTCGGTACCAATGACGCTTGAATGGGGTCATATACATACCAGTGTGATGACGGTACCGTGAGTCCCTGTCCCATCGGTCTCGTGGATCAGTATTCCATCGGTCTCGTTGGTACCGTGGGTCTCTCCCGTAATATGAGCGGTAAGGTATATCATAGTCCCAGTAATAGTCGTAATCATCTGGGATGGTGTCTTCAGAAGAGTAGAAGGTGTAGATGGAAGCTGGTGACCTCGAATATCGTGAGGACCGGGATGAGTAGGAGCGTTGTCTTGATGCCGACATTTGCCTCGATCTCGATCTTCTTGGAGATCTATGTTGTGACCAAGATCTGGCGCGATCCACTCGGTGTCTGGAGGTGGAGCGGGACCGTCTGTCCCTTGGTCGTGTAGGAGTCCTTGATTGAGACCTGGACTGAGGAAATGCGGGTCGTCTAGGTGTCGGTGGTATCAAAGATCGAGATCCAATTTCTCTTGGCGGGTTGTCCGGTACCGGGGACCTCGAGGCCGATCGAGGAAGTTTGTCTGGGGAGATGCGGACAATCTGTATCTCTGTCGATGATTCCCTGACTTCTCCCTCGGAAAGGGAAGCGGTACCTTATACCATGGATTGAATCAACAGAGGCTCGTCTCCAGAGTCACTTGTCTTCCGTGTTGGTAGTTTGAGTCTTATAGGGGATACCTCCTGTTTTTCTGTGGTCATCTGTGTTAGTTGATCTTCCTGTAGTTCTTCGACGCCAGATGGAGGGGAATGATCTCATGGTGCAGCCTTTTTCTCCTTGCGTCTTGTGGACTGCGAGGTTGAGACCGAGCTTCATACAGAATCTGATGGGGAGGTAAGGCGTACCGTCTTTTGTCTGTCTTTCGACGGTCCCTTGACCTCTCTTGATTTGGTCGCTGATGTGTGGGTATCTCGGTGCTTGTCTTTTCGCGTCGAGTTCAACTTTGGCTCGGTCCCGAGCGTGGACTTAGCAGCAGTCTCCTTGCTCTTTTTTGGTTTGTTGCTAGTAGTGGCATGCGAGGATCCCGATGATCTCAGTACCGTATCTGACGGTTTATGTCCTTTCGACACCGTGGACGGTCCGTTGAATCAGTCTTTACTCAGTTATTCACCTAACGAAGTTCCTCCGTGCTGCTCTCGTGGTGGAAAAAAAAGGAACTGAGGAGGCAGGAAGGGAGGGGCCTTATATAGGCTGAAGAAGGGTGGGCGGGTCTACCACCAAAACTCAGTTTAAAACCTAACGACTATCCGAAGTGCTCTGCGCAGGCGCAGATAAAACCCATAATGTGTGGATTCACAGAGACCACGAAGAAGAATGACGCTTGTATGCTGGAACATCAGAACTATGCGAGACTCTGCAGATAGTGGACGGCCTGAGCATCGTTCTGCCCTAATAGCCCATGAACTATCACGACTTAATATTGACATCGCTGCTCTTAGTGAAGTTCGTCTCCATAAGGAAAGCACCCTTAAAGAACACGGCGCCAGCTACACACTTTACTGGTCTGGCAAACCCAAAACCGAAAAACATCTTTCAGGAGTAGGCTTTATGATTAAAAACTCCATTGCCTCCAAACTCGAAACCTTGCCAACAGGACACTCTGATTGCATTATTTCCTTACGCCTCCCACATGTTGTTTAGTATATATGCCCCAACTATGCAAGCCAACACTGTAGAGAAAGACAAATTCTACACAGACCTACGCCAACTCATACAAAAAGTCCCTGTAGAAGATAAAATTATTTTCCTTGGTGACTTCAATGCCAGAGTAGGAAAGAACTCCGAAGCCTGGAAAGGTGTCTTAGGCAAGTATGGTGTTGGAAATTGCAATGATAACGGACGCCTCTTGCTAGAGTTCTGTGCAGAACAACACTGACTATTACAAACACTATCTTTCAGCAGAAAGATAGCTTGAAGACAACCTGAATACATCCCCAATCCAAACACTGGCACCTCATTGACTATGTTCTAGTCCACCAGAGAAACATTCGTGATGTCTGTCATACCTGAGTGATGCCCAGTGCAGAATGCCAAACAGATTATCGCCTTGTCAGATGTAAACTAAATCTTCATCTTAAGTTCAAACCTAAGAGGTGTGGCATCTTAAAGAAGAGACTCCAAGTAAACAATCTTCATCAAGCTACCATGAGAGACAACTTCCAGGCAAATCTGCAAACAAAACTTGAAGACCACCCTACAGATCCTTCCCCTACAGTGCTTTGGCAACATATCAAAAACAGTATCCTCCAGTCTGCAGAAGAATCCCTCGGGTTCTCCCACAAGAAAAATCAAGACTGGTTTGATGAAAACAACCAAGAGATCCAGGAGCTGTTGGCAAAGAAGAGAACTGGTCACCAGGCATACCTCACCCAGCCAACTTACCATGTAAGAAAAGCAGCTTTCCACCTCACATGTAGTAAACTTCAACAAAAACTCCGATACATGCAGACCAAGTGGTGGATCAATATAGCAGAAAAGACACAATGCTGTGCAGATCTGGGTGATCATTGAGGATTTTATGAAGCTCTTAAAGCAGTGTTTGGACCTGCTTATCAGGTCCAAAGCTCCTTATACAGTACAGATGGTCAAACATTAATTACTGATAAAGCCTCCATCCTGAATCGATGGGCTGAACATTTTCAAAGTCTCTTTAGTGCCAACTGAGTAGTCCAAGGCTCAGCTATCCAACATATGATACAAAAACCGATGAAAAATGAATTGGACATAGCTCCCACTTTGGAAGAGACCCTTAAGCCATACAGCAGATGAAAAATGGCAAGGCAGCTGGGATTGATGGTATCCCACCTGAAGTTTGGAAACACGGAGGTCATGCACTCCACGATAAATTCCATGGACTCCTCGTGAATTGCTGGGAAAAAGGGGAACTGCCATCAGATCTCCGAGATGCAGTCATCATCATCCTGTACAAGAAAAAAGGAGCAAAATCCAATTGCTCAAACTATCAAGGTATAACACTGCTCTCTATTGCTGGAAAAGTCCTTGCAAGGATACTCCTGAACAGATTAGTTCCTGCTATTGCAGAAACACTTCTTCCTGAAAGCCAATGTGGCTTCAGAGCCAATACAAGTACTACAGATATGGTATTTGCCCTTAGACAACTGCAAGAAAAATGTAGGGAGCAGAACAAGGGTCTCTATGTAACATTTGTTGACCTCACCAAAGCCTTCAACACTATGAGTAGAAAAGGCCTGTGGCAGATCCTGGAAAGACTAGGATGTCCCCCCAAATTCCTTAAAATGGTTATCTTGCTACACGAGGGCTAGTGTGGTGAAGTCAGATATGGCGATGCTCTTTCAGAGCCCCTTCTAATAACTAATGGAGTGAAGCAAGTTTGTGTTCTTGCGCCAACTTTATTTACAATCTTCTTCAGCATGATGCTCCAAAGGGCTACGGCAGAGCTTGAAGAAGACGACGGCATCTATATACATTACCATACTGATGGTAGCTTGTTTAATTTAAACCATCTGAGGGCTCACACTAAGACTCTAAACTATCTAGTCTGTGAGCTGCTCTTTGCTGATGATGCTGCCCTTGTTGCCCACACAGAAACAGCTTTGCAACAGCTAACATCCTGCTTCGCAACAGCTGCAGAGCTGTTTGGGCTGGAAGTCAACCTGCAGAAAACAGAAGTTCTTTACCAGCCTGCACCACAGGACGAACACCACCATCCCCACATTGCCGTCAGCAACTCTGTGCTCAAGTTCGTTCAGCAGTTCACCTACCTGGGAAGCATAATCTCCTCAGATGCCCAAGATTGACAAAGAGATCAATCACAAGTTAGCAAAGGCATATAGTGCATTTGGAAGACTTCACAAAAAAGTCTGGAGTAATAAACACCTGAGGCGAAACACAAAATCAGTGTGTATAGAGCCATTGTATTGTCTATTCTCCTTTATGGATCTGAAACATGGGTTACCTATTGCCACCACCTACGACTCCTCAAACACTTTCATCAGCGCTCTATACACACAATCCTAAATATACACTGGACTATGTGACAAATGTTGCTGTCCTTGAGCAAGCAGGGATCACCAGCATTGAGGCCATGATATTGAGAACACAGCTGTGCTGGGCAGGGCACGTTTCTAGGATGGAGGACCATCGCCTCCCAAAAATAATACTCTACGGTGAGCTCGCCACAGGTCAGCGTAAGAGGGGCGCTCCAAAAAAGCAATACAAACACTCCCTGAAACAACATCTCAGGCTCGGCCAAATTGATCACCAACAATGGTCCGCCCTGGCCTCACTTCGGGAGGCATGGAGACGCACTATCCACAATGCTGCAGCCTTATTTGAGAACTCACGCCAAACAAGTCTTGAAGAGAAACAACAACGCAGAAAGAATCACAACCCAGAAACATCACCAAGGAGACCTTCTGCTGTGCTTTCTGCAACCGGACTTGTTTATCTTGGATTGGACTTTTCCATCATCAGCGTACTTGCAGAAAGCAAGGGATGAGTCCTTCCTAAATCTTCGTTTGTGAAGAAAAGCCAGAGAGAGTACCTTCAAGTCATTCCTGACTTATAGCGAACCTAAGGTGAACTTATCACAGGGGTTTCTTGAAAGATTTGTTCAGAGGGGGTTTGCCTTTGCTTCCCTCTGAGGCTGAGAGAGTGTGACTTGATCAAGGTCATCCAGTGGATTTCCACGGCAGAGCAGGGATTCAAACCCTCGTCTCCAATGCTTAAACTACTACACCACTCTGGCTGTTTTTCAAATATATGAAACTGGGTAGTAATTTAGAATGTTTGAAAGAGTGGGTCATCAAAATGTGAGGCCTTGATGATAGGTGTAACTGGGGTGTGCCTATATAATCACCATGGGAGAAGGGAGAGCCACAGGGTGATGGTTGCCTCCAGACTGTCTTCTACCTCAAATAGTCTGGATAGCCTTGGCAACACGCCCTCTGGGCTGAAAATGCTGCTGTTCAATGCCAGGCCAGTGAATGGAAAAACGTCCTTGATCCAAGACTTGATCCTGAATGAGCATGCTGACCTGGCTTGCATAACAGAGACCCAGCTAGATAAAGTGTGGGGGGTGAGGGTTAACCTCTCTCAGCTTTGTCTGCCCAGGTTCTCAGTGTGACAGCAGGCAAGGCCTGGGGGCAGGGAGATGGAGTTTCAGAGGTCTATCATGATTCCATCTCCCTCAACAGGTACTCCATCCCACAGTCTACCAAGTCTGAATATTTGTATCTGAAGTTGGGTGACTGGGGCAGAATAGGGATTCTACTGGTATGCCACCCACTCTGTTGCTCAACAGTGTCCCTTCCTGAGCTGGCTGAGTTGGTCTCTGCAGTGGTGCTGAACTTCTAATTGTGCTGGGGGACTTCAACACCCTTGGGGAGACAGCTCAGGACTTCATGTCCTCCATGACAAACATGGATCTGTCCCATGTAGTATCTAGTGCCACCCATGCTGCAGGACACACTCTGGAGTTTTTTCCTCTGGCGGAGGAGATTATGGTGACCTGGGTGTGGAGGAAGGCTCCGTGAAGGCCCCAGGGAGCGAGGGGGGAGGCCCCCGGGAGGGAGGGGGGAGGGCCGCGGAGGCCTCCGCGGGGCCTTGGGAGGGTCTCCGGAGGCCCTGTGAAGGCCTTGGGAGGGAGTGGGGAGTCCAGGGAAAGCGACTATGGGGCCTCCAGAGGCCCCATGGTCGCTTTGGCGGGGGAAGGGGGCAATCAATATTCGCAGTTTTTTGACATTCGCAGGGTCCGTGGAACCTAACCCCCGCAAATGTGAAGGGACAACTGTACACTGGATAATTACTGCCCAGTCTCCAATATTCCATTCTTGGGCAAGGTTCTGGAGTGTGTGGTGGCCTCCCAGCTCAAGGGGTTCCTGGATGAAATGGCTTACCTAGATCTATTTCAATCTGCCTGTAGGACAGCGACAGCTTTGGTCACCTTGGTGGATAACCTACTCAGGGAACTGGATAGTGGCAGTGTGTCTCTGTTGGTTCTACTAAACCTTTCAACAGCTTTCAGTACCATCAACAATGGTATCCTTCTGGGTCAACTCTCTGAGATGGGACTTGGGAGCAGTGTTCTGCTGTGGTTCTAGTCCTTCTTAGACAGGTGAACTCAGAAGATGGTGCTGAGGGATTCCTGTTTGACCCCATTGGCTATTGACTTGTGGGGTGTTATTCCCCCCCCCCTGAGTTCATCTTCAGACAAGACAGCAGACATACCTCAGCCAGGTCTTCCTCCAGCTCAGTCTGACAGCTACCCAAGTTCTCCAGAGGAGGAAGAAGTTGATGAGAGCGTTCCAAGTCCTCGGGAAAGGTGGAGACTTTCATTTCTGGCACAGACCCAGTCCCACCCCTGCAGGTGAAGTGAGAGGCTGTGTATACATGGTGGCGAAACACCTTCCTGATATACGGGCTGCAAGTTGAGTGTGGCCGGTTTGGCTGGCTTTATAAGTCGGGGCCTTTTCCCATTCAGATTGTTAGTCTTCCTCCTGGCCTCAGTTTACTGTGAGTTACAACCCTGTGATTTATGACCTTGGACTTTTTCTGGATTCTGCTACCTGGATACTCCTACTCAGACACTGTGGTAATTTATGACATCTGACCCAGGACTATTTGATATCCAACCCCTCTGGTTTCTTTGGCTTCTGTACTATTAGCACTTCACGTTCTGGGGCAGTACGAGAGCAGGACATGAATTCCCTCAGGGCTCAGTTTTGTCCCCAAATGCTCTTAACATCTACATGAAACTGCTGAGAGCAGTTATCTGGAGTTTTCAAGTTGGATATCACCAATATGCTGATGACACCCAAATCTATCTTTTCTGTCTAATGTCTGCTGTCAGTAATGGAATGGATGAGGGCAAACAAACTGAACTTAATCCAGATAAGACAGAGGTGCTCCTGGTCAGTCAAAAGGCAGATCAGGGAATAGGGATTCTGTAGGAGTAATGAGTCTAAAAAATAAAATTGTATTAAAAATTCCAGGATCTAGTCCTTTTAAAAACAACAAGAATTATCTCCTTTAAAAAGGGAATTAAAAAACATTTACTTTTAACTTCATGTTCATGCAGAGTGCACTTAGGAATGCAGACTTAAGCTCAATTAACATTTAAAAGGTGTATTCAGAGGTCTGAGATCACTCAGTTAAATTAGACTCAATACAAAACAAAGAAGTCAGTTTAAAATGCAAATCAAAAGTTTACTGAAGGTATATCAATCTCAATCTACATACTAAAACAAACTTTAAAAAAAGGTTCCTAACTGACTAATGAATATTTAGGGTAAGAAAACTCACCCAGCCTACACCTAGATGGTGAAACATCATAGCATTGTTACAGATGGCTAAAGATGAAGATGGCTGAAGATGGCTTAAGATGGCATAAAGATGGCTAAAGATGGCTCCAGCCTCATGGAGACTCAAACTTAAAAGAGAACTTACACAGAGCAATAAAATTTAAATTAAGTCATGTGTGGAATGACCCAGCACTCCAGTTGGCTGGAAGTGCCCAGTGAAATAAGAGAAAGGGAATTTTGGGAGAACAAATGCATGCAGGGAAAAACCCTAGACTTATCTAAGGATGTGAATGAGGTACACAAGATTGCTTTTACATTACAATGATTATTTCCCCACATACTACAGATTCAGCTTGCATTGGATGGGGTTACACTCCCCCTGAAATCTCAGGTTTGCAGGTTGGGTGTTCTCCTGGACTCAGATCTGGGCCGGGATGCCCAGGTCTCAGCAGTGGCCAGGAGTGCATTTGCACAGCAAACAGTGGTGCACCAGCTACACCTGTTCTTTGAGACATAAGATCTGGCTATGGTGACACATGCCTTGATTACATCCTATTTGGATTACTCACTCTCTCTCTCTCTCTCTCTCTCTCACACACACACACACACTTTTCTTCACAAATGAAGATTCAGGAAGGACTCATCCTGGGCTTTCTGCAAGCACGCTGATGACTAAAAAGGCCAATCCAAGATAAACAAGTCCGGTTGCAGAAAGCACAGCAGAGGGTCTCCTTGGGTGATGTTTCTGGGTTGTGTTTCTTTCTGCGTTGTCATTTCTCTTCAAGACTTGTTCGGCGTGAGTTCTCAAATAAGGCTGCAGCATTGTGGATAGTGCGTCTCCATGCCTCCCGATGTGAGGCCAGGGCGGACCATTGTTGGTGATCAATTTGGCCAAGCCTGAGATGTTGTTTCAGGGAGTCCTTGTATTGCTTTTTTGGAGCGCCCCTCTTACGCTGACCCGTGGCGAGTTCACCATAGAGTATTATTTTTGGGAGGCGATGGTCCTCCATCCTAGAAATGTGCCCTGCCCAGCGCAGATGGGGCTGCCTTTGGAAACTGTTTGGAAACTTCAGTGAGTGCAAAATGCTGTTGCCAGATTGCTGACTGGGGCAGGTTACAGGGATCATATAAACACCTTGCTGAAACAACTTCACTGGCTGATAATCCATTTCCAGGCAGAATTCAAAGTTCTGGCTATGACCTTTAAAGCCAGTTGTTGTGTGCCTTCAAGTCTTTTCCAATTAATGGCGACCTAAGGTGAACCTATCATGGGGTTTTCTTGGCAAGATTTGTTCAGAGGAAGTTTGCCTTTGCCTTCGTCTGAGGCGAAGAGAATAAAAGTTGTCCAATGTCTAATGGGGATTTACAATGTTACCCCTTATGAAAACACACTCAGCAGAGTTTCTGTTTAAAAATACATTTGCAGGAAAATGTGTATTGATTCCAAACATGCAGGTTTAAATAGCCATCCACCCAAGCACACAGCCCCCAGCATCCACACCCTAGCATAAAAGATTCAAAGTACTCAAAAGTAGTTTAAAATGTAGAAAAATACTTTATTCACAATCATTATGTTCATCTTACTCAAAAATCAGGAACAACTCGAAAAAAGGTAGACTAGACTAACAAAATATAACTGAAAAACTACATCTTAAAAACTAAAATATGCTCTCTCCAACAGCTCCTGCCCTTTAGGATGTAAACATGGCTTCTGAATCAACTTGTGGTGTCTTTCCAGAACAAAGAGAGTTAAGACACACCTCCTTCTCCGGAAAAGCACTCACATCACAAACAGGAAATTATGTCATGCATTCTGTTTACATTTACCATTTAACCCTTTCAACAGTTAAACAAGTCAGCTTATTGGATTGCAACGACATATCCCAACAATGTCAGCCAGTGCATTCCCATGGCCAAGCAGGGATTTGAACCCTGGTCTCCAGAGCTGTAGTCCAATGCTCAAACCGCTACACCACTCTGGCTCTCTCAGACTGTTTGAAAACTGCTTCTCCCTATATGATCCTGCCTGTACTCTTAAGATCTGCAGGGAAAGGATTTTTCTCAGTCCCACCACCATCCCAGACACATTGGTGAGGATGTGAGAAAAAGCCTTCTCGGTGGCTGCTCCCAAGTTATGGAACTCCCTTCCCCTGGAGGTCCAGTTGGCCCCATCCTTGTTGTCTTTCACTGGCAGATAAAGACCTTTTTTGTTTTTTTAAAGAAAGCTTTCCATTTTTAGTGTGTTGTGGCAGAAAAGGTTTTTAATGGAGGTGTTGGACTTAAGTGGCAATCTGACATGCTGGATTGTTTACTGTTAGAGAGTTAGGTTGAATGTAATACAGATAGTGAGGTCATTTCCTGTTGTAACCTGAGATGTTTACTGTGTGTCTTCCGGAAAAAGGAGGTTCCTTGAAGTCCTTTATTTCTTGGAAGACATGATGCCTCAGTCGCCATTAAGTCTCTCTGGAGGCAACATGCCTCAGAGGGTTTTTTAAATTTTTTTGCACATTTTGTCTTAGAGATGTAGCAATTAGCATTTATTTTTGTTATTCCTGCATATCTTCCAGTCTTGTACCTGTGTATTGAAGTTTTACACAAGATGTTCATGAGTAAAGTACTTTTTATATGATTTTAAGACTGTTGTGAGGTACTTTCTTGGTTTTGGCTAGACACAGTGTGGAAAGGGGGGGCAAAAGGGTTGGATGGCTGTTAATTTGTCTGTGTTTGGAACTGCTGTTGCTTTGCTGTGTACTTTTAAAGAGATACTCTGCTAACTTTGCTTATTTTTACCATTGAGGAGGATATAGCCAACCATTTCTTTGGCGCCAATTTTAAACATTCTCCATTAGGAGGATATGTTGTTTTTATTTTATTTTTTTATTTTATTTTATTTTATTTTATTTTATTTTAAGCACCTGTCAATGCTGGTTTTAACTTGTTTTTTAAAATAGAAATTAATTTGTGTTTTAACATTTCTATTAAGAGTTTTTAAATTGCACTGTAATTTTAAGACACTGTATGCCACCTTAGATCCTGTGCTGGGAGAAAATGGGACATAAATAAAATAATAAACAAACAAACATTAAGATAGCCCCCCTCTCTGACTGGAAAGCAAACTGGATTGTGAATTGAATTTTACTTCATTACTTGTGATGTGGCAGTGTCTTCCTCTACCACTGTTAGGAGAAGGCTAATTCAGATGATGCATGACAGACTGTGTGGAACAGATTGTTTTGTCCTTCAACAGAGAAGAGAAGCAGCTTGGTGGTGGCTGTTACTGCCACCCAACAGCATCTGATGCCTGAGAAGACTACTCATTCTCCGTAATGGCAGCGTTGGCCTTGGTTCTCTCTGGGATGCCTATGTTTGCCTCTACACCACCTTGGTTAGCTGCTGGATTCTCTGAGGGGCTTTGTGTCACCTTTAGGTTGGAAGCTGCTTTCTACCAGCTCAACCTACGTATCTAGCCCAGTATGGCAGCAATGACTCTGGGGATACTGAGGACTGAACTCAGGACCTTTGAAGTATGAGGCATGTGCTCTTCCAATGAGCTACATACAGCCTTTTCCTCCCTGAGAGTGATGGAATTCTTCATATTCATCTTATCATCATTGCCACACTACAGAAGTCTGTTCCCTGTGACTGTCACACTCTCTAGGGCCTGAGGCTGTTAGTTGGGTGTGCAGGTGGTGGTTCGGGACTGGGGAAGTGATTAATATGGAAATGGGAGGATGCATAGAGCTAGCGTGTTATTGCTGCCTCAGGGTGTCTGCTGTGTCTTGCAGCCTCCACAGAGCAGGAGGATCCAAATGTCAATAAATGTCAGTACAAAATGGAAGGGGGTGTTACCCTGCAGCTACCCTTGCAAATGATTTTGGTATCACATCAAAACTTTTCTGTTTCTTTGGGCATTTTAAGTTGGTCAATCTGTGTATTTTTACTGCCTTTTACTGCTGTTTTATGTTTGTATTGCATTGGTGAAATTGTATTGAATTATCATTTTTGTTACATTTATTGCTCACCACTGATATCTTTTGAGAAAGGGTCATTCATAAGTTCCCTAATAAATAAGGGAAGGGAAGGGAAGGGAAGGGAAGGGAAGGGAAGGGAAGGGAAGGGAAGGGAAGGGAAGGGAAGGAAGAGTGTGAGCTAATACACATTCACTTGGACAATTGCTCTAGTTTAAACTTCACTAAAAGGTAGCACTTGTAAAGCATTTGTAGCAATCGTCTTTGTACAACTCGCAGTAATTACAGCAATATTAATAATTCTTGTTTTTCAAAGCAAGGGTCTCTGTGCTGTCAGCAGGTGTATATCCTCTGGCTTTTCTTCGCAAACGAAGATTCAGGAAGGACTCATCCCGTGCTTTCTGCAAGCGCACTGATGATGGAAAAGGCCAATCCGAGATAAATAAGTCCGGTTGCAGAAAGCACAGCAGAAGGTCTCCTTGGGTGATGATTCCAGGTTGTGATTATTTCTGCGTTGTTGTTTCTCTTCAAGACTTGTTTGGTGTGAGTTCTCAAATAAGGCTGCAGCATTGTGGATAGTGCTTCTCCATGCCTCCCAATGTGAGGCCAGGGCGGACCATTGTTGGTGATCAATTTGGCCAAGCCTGAGATGTTGTTTCAGGGAGTCCTTGTATCGCTTTTTTGGAGTGCCCTTCTTACGCTGACCCATGGTGAGTTCACCGTAGAGTACTATTTTTGGGAGGTGATGGTCCTAGAAATGTGCCCTGCCCAGTGCAGCTGTGTTCTCAATATCATGGCCTCAATGCTGGTGATCCCTGCTTGCTCAAGGACAGCAACATTTGTCCCATAGTCCAATGTATATTTAGGATTGTGCGTATACAGCGCTGATGAAAGCGTTCGAGGAGTTGTAAGCGTTGGCGATAGGTGACCCATGTTTCAGACCCATAAAGGAGAATAGACAGTACAATGGCTCTATATACACTGATTTTTGTGCTTTGCCTCAGGTGTTTATTGCTCCAGACTCTTTTGTGAAGTCTTCCAAATGCACTATATGCCTTTGCTAATCTGTGATCAATCTCTTTGTCAATCTTGGCATCTGAGGAGATGATGCTTCCCAGGTAGGTGAACTGCTGAACAGACTTAAGCACAGATTTGCCAACGGCAATTATATATAGATATATGCATATTGATTTAATATATTGTTGTTATTATGTGTCTTCAAGTAGCTTCCAACTTATGGTGACCCTCAGGTGACCCTATCATGGGGTTTTCTTGGCAAGATTTGTTTAAGGGGGGTTGCCTTTGCCTTCTTCTAAGGCTGAGAGAGTGTGACTTGCCCAAGGTCACCTGGATAGGTTTTCATGGCCGAGAGGGGTATTAAACCTTGGCTTCCAGAGTCATAGCCCAACATCCAGACCACTATACCACACTGGCTCTCAACTGAAATTATATATACTCAGTTAATATTGTTATACTCTTGAATACCATTCTCTGCATGGCCTGTCAGGACTCTAGGAATCTGAACACCACGCAGAGTTTTGTTTCCTTGAAATTATATCATGAATTCCATCCAGACACATTCAAATGCTTATGGCATTTTTGTGATGCATGGATTATTTGCACGTTAAGCATAATAGAGAATTGACTGCCTTAGTATAAATACTGCACCCCCATTTCAGAGCTCTTTTTCCTCAGCCTGATTTTTTTCTCCTGAGAACTAATGCTCTGAAACATGGTTGTGTTTTTAAAAGAAATGTAGCCTATTAATTAAAGGAGGAAGAGGGGCAATCAGCTTTCATTCAGATCTTTGCTAGCTATTTAGACTCATTAACAACACAATGGGGGAATCTAAGTTTTATCAACCTCCAACTAATTCTGAATCTTCTGCAGGCTAGTCCTGGGTGGAGAACCTTTGCCTTTCAGATGTTCTGGAGTTTATCTCCCTTAACCCTTTCCCATTGTTTCTGGGAGCTGATGTCCAAGGCTTTAATCACATTGCAAGTTGCAGATAAAAGACACCCATTAATAGGATTTATATTAGCAATTCAATTGCTAGCATCCCATAAAGCAGACATATTGAAAGAACTGCTGAATGGTAAATTCACATCTAAAATGTTAGCAATTGGATTAGGAGCCAGCCTGGTATAGTGGTTTGAGTGCTAGACTATGACTCTGGAGACCAGGGTTCAATTCCTGGCTTGGCCTTGAAAACCCACTGGGTGACCTTGGGCAAGTCACATACTCTCAGCCCTCAGAAAACCCCATGATAGGGTCACTTTAGGATCACCATAAGTCAGAAACAACTTGAAGACACACAGTACTCCCACCCTCATCTAGAGACATCTTTTAGACCTGCAGTGTGTGTTAGATTTTCATGATTCACTTTCTTCTCTGGCTAGAACCATAAGATCCAGAGAGCTTGGCGCAAAAAATAAACAAACTCAGGAATTTGAGTATCAGAAATGAATTGTGCTCACTGCCCTCCATTTAAATCTAGTCCTGGGTACCTCAGACGTTCTTCAATTATAGTTTGTAGGCTGGGGAGTAAATTTGCTGCTGTTGTTGATTACCAGTTGGGTCAGAAATTCTTATTGAGCTACTGCAAATCAGACAGACCTTTCTGACCATCCTGATTTAGGCTAACTTCAAATTTCATCATTATGATAGGAACTCAATTCAAAGTGCTGGTTATGATCTATAAACCCCTATACAACCTGCATCCAGGCTATGTGAAGAAATATATCTTCCTATATGAGCCTGTCTGGGTTCTAAGATCTTTGGGGGAAGCCCTTTTCTTGGTTCCACCACTTTCCTGGGCATGTTTGGTGGGAACATGGAAGATGGTCTTTCTGGTGGCTGGCTGGTCACAGGCTTTGGAACTCTCTCCTGAGGGAACCTAGCATGGCTCCCTTCTTGGGGCCCTTCTGTCAACAAGTGAACATTCTTCTGTTCCCACAGGCTTTTAGGAATTGGTTGCAAGATGTCATGTTTTAACAGAGTGCAATTTGTATTGGAAGTATAATAATATACTGTTTAAAATAGCAGGGTATGTTGTTCCTGTTTAAACATCCACACTGTATTTCACACGTTAGTGGAGAATACAGCCTATTTAGCAGAGTTTAAAACAAACACAGCAGCATGTAGTGTTAGACTGTTAGCATACATATAAAACCACAGCTTAGTAAATAACCAAACACCCTTTGTCTTTTCCCAAGTTGTTTAACTAGCAAAATAACCACTCAAGACTCAAAAGTTAGTTTAAAAAGTACAAAAACTTCTTTACTCACAGTTAGAGAGCTCATTCTTGGCAGGATTAAGAAACTCCATCAAAATAAACTAAAACTAGTTAAAAATGCTTAAAAACTACATTGTTACAAAACAATACTCAGGACTCCACTGGATGAGTCCTCTCAGTTCAAAGGCCATGTGGTTTGTTAAAGGATCATGGCTGCTGGAACAAAGAAGGAAACTCAGACATTCCCCTTCATCCCAGATTCATCCCAGATTCCCCAATAGCAAAACTTCAGGAAATTACATCAGCTCATCTTATATGGCTTCTCAGTTAACCCTTCAATAGCAAAACCATTTCCACTTACTGGACTGCAAACTATATTTTCCAACAATTTGCTGATTTGGGGCTTTTAATCGATTTGCTTTAAAATGGTTTTACAGTAATTCTATGGATCATGTAAATGCACTTTAACAATAATGTTTATATGTTTATATGTTTTTACTTGTGGGACTTGAGGTGGAGACTCTACCATCAGGTTCTTAATCTGAGGGGGAAGGAGACCGTGGACCGCAGAGGATGAGCAGACTTGTCCTCGTCTGAAATGTAAAAAGGCTGAGATTTTGAGTGGCGTGGCACAGAAGGAGATGATCAGGCATTTTGTCCAGGACTGCCCGAGTGCCCGGGAAACATGGGAGGAGGTGGCCCGGGTCCTGGATTGGCCAGATTTGGCACAGCAGGCTTGGGAGACAGTGCTTTCGGGCAGGACCGGTTTAAGGAATTTTGGGGCCCCCTGCAATGCTTTACTTTGGGGCCCCCATATGTTTATCTCAGATCAATGTAACCTAACCTATTCACCGTACAGGATGTTCAGATTATAGTAGGACCCCCGTATCCCTGGATTCATTATCCATGGGACACAAAACAGCACACCTACCATAGAGTCTTCCTAGAAAATGTGTCTTCCCTAGCCCTTTTCTAGGCCTTCCAAGGCAACTCTATGGTATTTTAAACCAGAAATCCCATTATTTTCATATTAAGGAGGCCAACACGGGGCCCTCTCTTGACCTCGGGGCCCCCTCTTGACCTCGGGGCCCCCTCTTGACCTCGGGGCCCCCTGCCAATGCTGATTTGGCAGACAGGTTAAACCGGCCCTGCTTTCGGGGACTGAACCTCCAGAGAGTGTCAGGGGACCCAGAAAGTCAGTGGGCCAAAAGAGGAAGAGGAAGGAGTCTGGTTCCGTAGCTGAGAGTTTTTGGAAAGTGCCCTGGTCCACGGTGCGCCTGGTAAACCTCTATGTGATGTTAGGGTTAGTTTTCCAAAGACAAAGGGGGCTGAAAAGTCAAAATCTGCAGGATGTAAAAGGCACTGCTTATTATGTGAAGAACGTAATTGAAAATTTAGCTCTGAGTGAAAAAGAGAAATTGCCAAATCATCGTTGGAAAAAGTTTTGGCCATGGTTTAGTGAGACAACCCCAGCAATAACATAAAGGGATATTTTAAATAAATGAATAAATATATTATTATTATTATTGTATTTTTGTATTATTTTGTATTTTTTATTAATATTTTATTGATTTTTTCTTTTCTAAATAGGTATAATTGAAATGTGTAAATATAATGTGATTATAGTGTGTTTAAATGAAGAGGAAAAATGTATTAGTGTTAGGATAGATAGTTTTATTTTTGTATTAGTAAGAAAACTATTATTATTATTATTATTGCATTATTGTTACGGCCTTTTGCGGTCAGGTGTATTTTTCAGTAGAATGGTCTTATTCCAATAAAAAAAATCCTAATCCCAAAACCAGAAGTTGGGTTGCAACCTCCAGTCCTGGACGGGGTCACACTCTTCGTTAAGGACTGTGTTCGCAGTCTAGGGGGGCTCCTGGATTCATCGCTTCAGATGACTAGTCAGGTGAATGTGACGGTCAGGAGTGCCTGTTATCAGCTTCGGCTGATACGCAGCTGCGCCCTTTCCTGGAAGTAAGGGACCTCGAGGCTTTGGTGCACGTACTGGTAACCTCTCGTCTATATTTCTGCAATGCGCTCTACATGGGGCTACCCTCATGCTTGGCCCAGAAACTTCAGTTGGTACAAAATATAGCAGTCAGAGCATTCTCGGGAACATCTCGGAGAAACCGTATAACTCCAGTATTAAAATCTCTCCACTGGCTGCCTATCAGTTCCAGGCCCAGTATAAGGTGTTGGCTATTACCTTTAAAGCCCTAAATGGCTTGGGTCCAACTTATCTCCAGAACCGCCTCCTCCCATACAATCCTCCCCATGCACTCCGGTCCTCTGGGAGGAATTTGCTTCACCCACAAAAATCTAGGCTGTCTGCAACCTCCCAGAGGGCCTTTTTGGTAATCGCCCCCAAATTGTGGAATGACCTGCCGAACGAGATCTGTCAGATGACAAGCCTGAGTAGCTTTAAAAAAGCGCTAAAGATGGATCTCTTTTGGCAGGCCTTTCCTAATTAGATCCCGGCCTCAGGGGATCCTGGCCTCTTTTAGTCCGCTGGCCATTTATTGTATTTTATTGTTTTTAAATGTGATTTTAGATAGTTGCTTTTAATTTATATTTGTTTAATATCATTTTATGGGGCAGGGTGGGGGTGGGTGGTGTTTTGGGATTTTTATCTGTATCGTATTTTAATTATTGTAAGCCGCCCCGATTGTTTTAACAGAGGGGCAGGGTATACATTATTATTATTATTATTATTATTATTAAGAGATGGCAGTGACTATGCCCTTAGAAGCCAATATGCCCATATGCTACTGGTCTGAGGTTATTCTGACTGCAACATATTTAAATAACTAAATCCAGAGATGCAACTCCTTACCAGTTATGGAATGGAACCAGATCTAACCTAAGTCATCTCAAAGTTTTTGGAATAAAGCATATACCTGTATTCCCAACTAGAAGAGAGGCAAACTTGACTGCAGAAGTGCAGGGGGAATCTTTATTGGTTACACTAGAAATGCTCACAAGATCCTATAACTTAATGGGCATACAATTTTATTTATCAAATGCTATTTTTGTTGATGAAAGACCACATTCCAAATCTAATCTAAACTAAGATGTCTATCCAGATTTGTTTGCAGTGGAGGGGGACCACTAGTAACTGGAGCATGGAGAGCTCTTCCATCTTCCAGGTGTCTTACATCCTACTAGCATTCCCAGCACTTCCAGAGCACCTGATCCACAAAACGCTGCTAATGCAGAGGACCTTCCAGGTGACCAGGAACTGGATGGTAAGCCAGAGGTGGATCCAGGTGAGAAGAGCTCAGTGCTCCAATAGTGGCATGCCACCTGACAAATTTTCCTCTCTAGCTACTGAGGAAAGGCTTCCACAACCCTTTAATTGGCAAAAGATCAAGGGATTACCAGAGTCAGAGACTGAGAAGTGGATGCAAGTTGCCAGTGGAGAGATGCAATCTTTATAAAAAAATGAAACATGGACTTTGTCAGAAATACCTAAAGGTAAAAAGGTAATTGGTGTAGATGGATTTTTTTTACCACAAAGCAGGATACAGAAGGGAAGATTCAAAGATATAAAGCAAGACTTGTAGCAAAGAGCTATAGTAAAAAAAATATGGTGAAGACTACAATGAAACCTTTGCTCCAGTGTAATCATGCACACAACTATTACAACTCTAAGTGTTGCTGCATCAAAGCAAATGCATGTTCAACACCTAGATGGTAAAACAGCCTTCCTGTATGTTAATCTAGATGCAGAACTTTACATGGAACACCCCCCAGGACTTCAAGTTCCAGGGAAGGAACATCTTGTGAGAAAACTGCAAAAGAGCATTTATGGTTTGAAGAAGGCTACCAGAACATGGAGTGAGAAGCTGAACCAACTTTTTATCAAAGAAGGATTCACTCTAGGCACTGTTGACAAATGTGTATACAAAAGGTTCAGAAATAATAAATGGACTTACAGTAAAAGCTATGTGTATGATCTTATCCTGTGTTGTCAAGACAAGGCAGATAGTGAAGAGATAATCCAAAATCCAAAAAGAAATAGATATTGAAAATTTGGGAGCCATCTCACACTATCTCAAATAGAAAGGTGCAGTGGTGGGGATTTCTTTCTTAATTAAAAGTAGAAGACAACTGATCATTCTATGATTCTATGATCTTGGTCTAAAAGATGCCTTGGTCTAAAAGATGCTAAAGTCATGCCAATCCCAAAGGAAGTGGGTTTCTTAAGAAACACTGAAAAATCTGAACCTTTAAGAAATGGTGACAAGTACAGGACTGCAGTTGGCAAACTGCAGTTTGGCAAACTGCAATAGTATACTAATTTCACCAGGCCTGACACTGCACATGCAATTGGAATAGTTAACTCTTCTACTGAAAGAGATCTTGCAGTCAAAAGAGTGGCCAAATATTTAAAAGGAACTGCAGATCACAAACTGATGCTACCAGCCAATGAGCAACCCCAGCTGACAGGCTGTGCAGATGCAGGCTGGGCTGGAGACCTGGCAAACAGAGTCAACCAGAGGGAACCCGATTTTTCTATGGTGGAGGAGCGATAAGCTGATAAAGTAAGAAACAGTCTGCAACAGCTGATTCCTCCATAGGGCCAGAATGCGTGTCTGCAAAAGCAGCCTGTAATAAAAATGAAGTGGCTGCATAGCCAGCATGGTATAGTGGGTTTGAACACTGGACTACCACTCTGGAAACCAGCCATGGAAACCCACTTGGGTGACCTTGGACAAGGCACACTCGCTCAGCCTCAGAGGAAGGCAAAGGCAACCCCCCTCTGAACAAATCTTACCAAGAAAACCCTGTGATAGGGCTGCCATAAATCAGAAATGTCTTGAAGGCACACAATAACAATAGCTTACTTTCAGACTTTGGGATAACAGAGCCCCAGCCAACTATTCTGTTGCAAGAATACTCAAAGCTGTATCAAGATTTCTGAGAGTGAGAAGCCACTCAAAAAGAATGTCGACATAGCCTTCCACAAGGTGCAACAACTGTGTCAAGATGGGCTTGTTCAGGTAAAGTACAAGAGCAGAAAGTTATGACTGCTGACATCCTCACCAACCCTCTGCCAAAGACCTCTTCCGGAGACTTTGAGAAAAGATAAGAGTCATTGACTGGGGTGCAAGAGAATGAGAAGGGGAACTGCTGGAAAAATTTTTCCGAACCAAGTATGCTCTTTAAACTCCTTTGCCCATTTGCTATTAGAACAATGGGGCTTTAGATAGTAAAGGTTTCCTGCATGCCTCTACCCTATACATGCTGTCTCTAGAACTTTCCCTATTTGCTTAGTTGCCCGTTGTGGGAATGTATCTAAGCAACCACACCATGTGACTAGAGAACCTTCCAGCTGTATTTGCAAGAAGGTAAAAGACTCTTTCCTCCCTTCCTCTCTCTTTCTGTCTCCCACCTCCCTTAAGATGGTGAGAACAGGCTCTGCTGAGCTGCTCCTCATTTTGAAACTTTCTTGTAGTTAGGGCTTATGCATTGCATGTATATATGTTTGAATGTACAGTAGGCCCTCCATATCTGTGGGGGTTTGGTTCCGGACTCCCCCCCCCCTGTGCATAACAAAACCATGGAGTCCCCTATTAATGAATGGTTGCCACCATTTTAGTTATGGGTGCCGCCATTTTAGGTATACGGCACCACCATTTTATGTATGCAGAAACAATCCATGGATGCTCGAATCTGTGGATATTGAAATGCCACACACATCCTTTTTTTTAATGCAAAGTGAAAGTAGCATTACCAGCCACACATTTCCCGCAGGCAAACTCACTTCAGTGTAAAAGGGTGGTCCTGCTATGATCATATGTCCTATACTTCCCATTATTTTCAGCCACACATCTGTGGCTGCTCCATTTCCCCCCCTCCCATCATGCATATGAAAGATCCTCAGCCATCCTATTAAGCAAAACAGCAAGTTGTTTAAATGCCAATAAGCAGAGGTGCACTAATGCTGATATGCAAGTATCCATACAAATGCACCTTCAAAAAAATAAGTGACTGCACATCGGGAAAGCGAAAAAACAAATAGGGAAAGTAACCTTTCCTGGAGGGAATGATCAGGTGGCCACCTGGCCCACGTAACCTTCCATCAACGTGTACCACCCCCCAACTCCACACCAAATTTGACTTGTACTGCAGGCACCCTTACAAGAAACCAGTTTTTCTGTGAAGGTGGAAGGTAGAAGGTCATTTAAAAAAAAACCTGGATGTAAGCCCCCAGGTGTGAAATAAAACCGTATTAATTTTGAATCCTCAAGAATGTAATGTGTTCTACTGGCACCAGGTACAAGGTGAGTAAAGATTTTTTTTTTTGCCAGTGTAGACAACCCCTGAATCTTAATTGAACCAGTCTTCATCTTTCCCAGAAAAAGGAACACCCTGGGAAAGCTAACACCCCAGGAATCTACTTCTAATCCAACAACACTGAGTAGGTAACTAAGTGTGAGGATTGAAATCCAGCTCTGTGATCTTAATTAAGATATTTTATTTTGTGGCCTTGTGAAGGGGATTTTTAACCCTTTCAGGTTCATGAATGGAGTCGGATCGTAGATTGGGCCCCAGCACTTTATTTAATGATACAGTGCAGGGGGAGGGGACACAGGCGTAGCCCAGGGTTCCACCCTGAATAAGAAATGTATTCCTACAAAAACATGTAGTCTGTGAAAGAAACCACCCATTCATTGTAAGCCTACATCACATAGCTGGAGAAGGAGAGACCGGGGGGGTGGGGGGGATGAGAACGGGAGATAAGAGAAATTGAATTTTCTTGTTCAGCAAGGGAATTATTTTGAAAATCCACAAACACCTGGACAACTTCAATAGAAAAGAAGAAACTCTTAAAGTAAACAAAGTTTGGCTACCAGTGCTGAAAAAACCCCAAATCAAAACTCAACACATGCAAATAAACTTCACCTAGGGACAGGGGGATTTCCAGTAGACAATGGACCATTAGCCAAATAGACACTAATCCTCCTTGCGTATCTCCTCCCAGGAACTAGCCATTGAAATACACAAATGTACATATCCTCTCAAACAGGGGCTTAAGGTATATAAACCCTACACCCCCCTACCCAACCAATATCTGAAGATGCCAGCCACAGATGCAGGCGAAACGTCAGGAATAAACTCTTCCAGAACACAGCCACACAGCCCAGAAAAAAACCATGGAAAACCTATGGATACTGGCTGTGAAAGCCTTTGACTTCACAATTTTGAGAAAGTTGTTAACAGTCTGTTTTTGGCTGGAAACTCACCTTTTCTATTCTGTATAAATAGAAGGTGCTTTGTTGGGACTGTTTTGCAAAACTTATTACACTGGTCTACTTTGACAAGTGGCAGCAACTGAGCAACAATTTGTATTTGTATTTTATGGTGACATTTGAATTAGAGAGCTAGCTTCTAGGGATATAAATATTATTTTTTTTTTAAAAGGTAAGATACAAATATCTTGGGAAGATTATTGTAGATTTTTCCTTGGAGAGAGCATGGGCAGGGCAGGCCCTACCCTTAGGCAAAGTGAGAAAGATGCTGAGGAGCAGCTGTGCAGCCATGTCTCTTGAGCCCCCTGGGCATTCTCTTTTTGGAGGAGAGAGCCTTGTGTATTACAAAGCATCTCCTCCACACCCAAAACTAGCCTGTAGCACCCAGGCCTGCTGGAGGACACAGTCACATTGCCACTATTGAAAGAAGATTCATCTACCAGTTCACTCAGCTTCTGTAGGTATGTGGAACTGAGGGTAGGGTAGGGTGCCATTTGTCAAATGTCTCAGGCACCAGAATAACTTGGACCAGCTCTGACTATGACTTCCTGCACTTCAAAAACCACCACTAAGCCCATACTCAGCTTATCTCTATGTATATACTCTGCCCATCCTGTCTTATATTTATATTTGCTTTGGCTGATGAAATAGGTAAAAACTTAATTAGATAAAATCTACGGGTATGCAGAGAAATACGGTATATAGCAGGCATGGGGAACTTGTAGCTGTTTTTGTAGCCCTGCCCCTGAAGTTGGGGCCATGCCATCAAGTTATGGTTGTGTTGTTGTTGTTGTTTGCCTTCCAGTCATTTCCAACTTACAGCAAACCTAAGGCAAACCTATCATGGAGTTTACTTGGGAAGATTTGTTCGGGGGGGGGGAGTTGCCATTGCCTTCCCCTGAGGCTGAGAGTGTGTGACTTGCCCAAGGACACCCAGTGGGTTTCCATGGCTGAGCAGGGATTTGAACCCTGATCTCCAGAGTCATAGTCCAACACTCAAGCCACTACACCATGCTGGCTATTGTGGTTGTATAGTACTATAAAAATCCAAACAAACGAGCAAGCAAGCAGCACATTTTCCTGCTAAGCCAAGGCACTCTGAAGAGGGAGGGTTCTTTTACAGGTGAACTGTGCTTCCCACAGTCTATTCTGATTATATCCTACCATATTATATTTTGTTATGGGGAGTAAGTTTGAATATATGACTGTCTAAAGCCACAAAAAGGCCTGCCCCCCAAGATTACTTTGGACCAATACTAGGAGAATCCTGGAGGTGGAATACAGAACTTTCAGAGCCTGATAAGCATTTTAAAGCGTTGTGAGTTGAGATGAGTAGTCAAGACACTTAGTGGACACTTTGCCAATATGCTATTGACCAGACTTATCTGGAGAGCAGGCTACTGCTGTGATAAGCCCATTGACTTGCAGCTAATTCGAATCAGACCCTGCCTTATAGGCAACTGAGACGTTTCTCTAATCCAAAGAGAAGGAGGGCAAGTCCAGCTATCCTCCAGATTGGGTTGTCAGTGTGGGAAACACCTAGGTTAAACTTTAAATTGCATTGTCAGATGAGGTGAAATAGTTTCTCTCTCTCCTCACACCAATATAGGCTTCAAAGGCAGAATGAATCTAAGATTTTATTTAGAGGGAGCTGCACTTTTAATGCAATAGAAGTAGGTTAGGCTTTTGTTTTGCTTCCACATTCTGCCTTAGAACACATTTCCATTCAGAAACAGAGAACAATGTAGTGGTGATGGTGGTTGTTATATGCCTTCAAGTCAAATCTGACTTATGGTGATGCTGCCTTAGGGTTTTTGCTGCAAGATTTATTCAGAGGAGGTTTGCATTGCCTTCTTCTTAGGCTAAGAGAGTGTACCTTTGCCTGGAGAACCCTAGTTCTTGGAGCCCTCATCCCAAACTGAAGCCACTTGGAGCCCTCATCCCAAACTGAAGACACTGGCTTTTTTTCAGTATGGCAGTGCTGAAGAAAAAATGGAGGGCACCATGTAATAAGAAAAAGAGCAAGCCAGGCAACTGGCAAGAGATCCCAGTAGGAGTGGATGAAAGGAGTAGAGGCCTGGATGGTGAAATGAGCATGGTGACAGAAAAGCTGGTGCCAAAATTCAGTGGGGCAGCTGGTGATGAGGGGAAAAGAGAGTCTCACTAATATGGATATGTATGTGAATAAGAGGGGTGAGTGAGAGAGAAAAGAGAAAGAAATGCATGATAACTTCTTGACACTTTCAGGAAATGATGGGGAGTGGTGCCATTGATCTCTTGACTCCCCTAGCTAACAGCTGCACCTTTCTCTTTATCTTGTTTTCCTCATTCCCAGATCTCTGCTTTCTTCTCTCTTTCCTCCCAGCTCTGTGGTCCTTCAGCCACTGAAGCCGTAGAGCTCAGGAGGAAGACGGGCACAGTTTATGAGCACCAATTTGCCAGTTGCTTCCAGCTAGTAATTTTCCAAAGGCTGAGCAGTGGTGGCACTTGGCAGGAGCAGATAAACTTATGCCTGTCACAGGCCTGATGGGGCCCAGGAGGGCCATGGAACCATTTCCTTGTCAGTAAGGGACAGAAGAACAAGTTCTGTTTTGACAAATGGTGGGTATTAGTATAGGATGGTCATGGGAAACAAAACAAAACAAAACCTTTTTTCAAAACCTGGAGTGGATTAATTTATAGAAGGGACAGGGCAACTCCTTCCTCTTTCTTCATGTTCTTCAATTCCTATTATTCTATACATCTCTATGATGAGAGTAGTTTAGTCTGGGATTTCCAACTGAGAAAGTACAGGCTGTGCATTAAGATGTCAGTCAGGGATGGGGATCCTGTGGCCTTCCAGATATTGATGAACTGCAATTCCTGTCATGCCTCCCCTTTGGACAGCCTGGTTAGGGCTGATGAGAAACTGAGTCCAACAACAGACAGAGGGCCATAGATTCCCTGGCCCTGATGTAGGTTTATCAGCTCTGGATACAACAAGGCTTGTTTTCTGCTGCTCCAGAGACTGGAACACGGAGCAATGGATGCAAGCTCCAGGAACAGAGATTCCACCTCAACATTAGGAGGAACTTTCTGACAGTAAGAGCTGTTTGGCAGTGGAACACACTCCCTCAGAGTGTGGTGGGGTCTCCTTCCTTGGAGGTCTTTAAACAGAGGCTGGATGGCCATCTGTCAGGGATGCTTTGATCGTGATTTCATGCGTGGCAGGGGGTTGGACTGGATGGCCCTCGTGGTCTCTTCCAACGCTGCAATTCTATGATTCTATGATTCTGTGAACTGCAACCAGTAGTGGCTGACAACTACTGAGGCTGGAAGAGCAAGAGTAGGGTCATAGATCTATTTGTGACCCAAACTCCTCCCTTGCACAGTCTAATAACCCTTGCTGGTTAGATGGGTAGTGGATAGTGCCCCATTTGACCCAGCAGTTAAGACCACATGCTTGACTACAACAGCTTCACTGGACTAGAGGATCTGCCACACCCATCTTCTATTTCCATGTCTCTCCCATGCTCACACCACAACACAACTCCAGACAGAGCTTGGGACAGCTACTTTTTTGGATGGTGAGAATCCTCCAGCCAGCATGGCCTTTGGCTGGGAGTTATAGTCTAACAAAATAATTTCCCCAAGCTCTCATCGAAATATACTCTGCTAGTGGCAGAGGTGGGTGATGATACAATTGAGCAAATGAGTGGGTGATAGTGTTTCTCGATGCTCTTTTTCTGCTCTGGGTATGTTGTTAAAGCAGCTACAGTGTGAGCAAAGAGCTGGCAGTTCCAGTTATTACATGCTCATGCTGTGGCTGGCAGACATATTGGGAAATATGGGCACACTCGTATGGGAAAGGAGTAAAGAATAAGAGAAAGGGGCAAAAGGCAATTTGTAACTGGAGCTTAAGAAGGTAACTGGAAAAAAAATGGTTTATTTAGATATGTACTCTATTCATTGCAGAAATTTTCCAGAGGTCAGTGCTCATAACCTGGCCACTGAATAGACAAAATCACATGGAAAACTAAAAGATCAGGAGCTTAGTTTAAAAGACTTTTTCTGGAAATTTTCTTAATAAGTATTATTGCTTCAGGTTCATGTGTTTATTTCAGTCATCTTTGTCATCTCTCCTTACAGTTTAACACATCTCAAACCTGTTACAGAAAGCCCTTGTGGCTGGGAGGCAATACAGAAATACTTTAAATGACATTAAATAAGATAAAATTAAAATGAATGAGGATACACCAATGCCAATAATAGCATATGATATTTTTAAAAAGTGATAATTAAAAAAAAGAAACCCTCAGTCCTGCATCTTGATTCTGAGATAGTTCTCCAGGTATACATCCTCTGCCTCTATTGTATACCTGAGTTTCATTGCTTACAAACAAGGCAGATAACCCTGTTCACTCATCTTGACATGGACAAATCAAATAATGAGATTTATTAAAACACTTCAGGCATGCACAACAGCAGCTCAGCAGACTATCCTATAATGGCAAATTCAGTTAGTCCTTCCGAAACCTCACTGTGAGTGTCTTAGCAAAATTCCTTAAATGCCCAAGGATGGATTGACCAGAGCTTTCCCAAACCAGAGTCTAGTAACTTTGCCAAACAAACAAACAACTTTGAAATAATCAGCCTCAGTATTGGCTCTGGGGTCAATAGATTCCACTTTCCAGATGCCACCAAATCCCAGTCTGCTGAAAGGGTGCTGAGTCCTTCAGACTGGCTCTCAGCTCCTCAGAAATGAATATTTTCTTTCCTCCAGAGGGCAGTCAGTCAAATAAACTAACAACACACTGCTCCCAAAAACCAAGAGCAACAACACATGGTAGTCAGCAGCACTCTGTTGTTTCTTTTTGATGCAACACTGTTGTAAGCATGAACTTACTACTGTCAATAGAGCACTCTCCCTTTTGCTAACAGTCTGCCCCCAAGGATGAAGTTTGAATCAACCTTGGAATATGGGAGCTTCTTGCAAAATAAATAAAGATGCTTACTAGAGTGGCCATGAATCCTCCTTTACAGAAAGCAGTCCTCTGTTTGAAAGGCTGTCCAGCTGAAATCAATTTTAAAGATAGATAACCATCAGAAGAGAAAGCAGGCAGGGGCCTCAGAGTTGCCCACCAATGGAAGATCACAACGGTACAGCAGTCTGAGGAGGTACACAGCTCGCTTGGACACAATCTGCCCCACCAGAGTGAAATGGATTGTATTTCTAAATAGGTTATAAAAAGTAAGCCTGAATTTGCTTCTGTATGCATTAATTAGCATATTCAGCTTTTGTGCAAATGTGAGTCCTTGTTTTGGCTATGCATTTTTCTGGGGGCGGGGGGCGGGGTAATGTCCTTGCCACATATGAGATATTGTGAATGACACTCTCAGCCTTGGCTGTACTGGCTGAGACTTCTGGGAGTTGAAGTCCAAAACACCTGAGGCAGGGCTGGTTTAAGGCACCAGCGGCGTCAGCATCCGCAGGGGGCCCCATCATTGTGGGGGCCCCATAGTAACCCTCCTCCTGCAAAAACATTATTAGTAATAATCTGAATATCCTGTACTGTGAGTAGCTTAGGCTGATTTAGGTTACATTGACCTGAGATAAACATATGGGGTCCCCAAAATAAAGCATTGCAGGGGCCCCCAAAATTCTTTAAACCAGTCCTACCTGGAGGACCAAAGGTTGCGAACCACTGCGAGTCTAAGCCATTCTGTTAAGTCCAGACTTATAAACTCCCTTTGGGGTTGTCCACACGGTGAAAATACCGCTCACAGAATTTCGCTCAGAAAACAAGCTGTCTTAATGGGATCCTGCATTGTCTTGTATTGTGAAAGAGGAAGGCCAAAAAGTATGCAAGAAAAGCCCTTGTGGCTTTTCCTAACTTTTTTTAAAAATGCGAGGATGCGCATTTCCGCTCATTAAGACAAGCTATTCAACAGGTCTCGCTTCCTCATATAAGAGGAAGCGCAAACCTGATTGGCTGGATGAGCCCAAGTGGTGGGGCTGGGTTACAGGGCAAGTGCCCACTGCAGCCATTTTTTTACCAGAGTGATCGGGGATCAGGGAAGGTAGGAGGGTGGCTGTTATCCTCTCCCCCTTTCCCTGGTCCCCAGTGCCACAGCCGCTGTTGTCCCACCACCGCGGAAAGTGAAGGAAGGAAGGAGGGCTCACTCACCTCCTCTCCCTTCCCTGTTTCTCTCCCACCCTGCCATCTGTAGTATGTGGGGAAATAATCATTGTAATGTAAAAGCAATCTTGTGTACCTCATTCACATCCTAAGATAAGTCTAGGGTTTTTTCCCTGCATGCCTTTTGTTCTCCTAAGTTCCCTTTCTCTTATTTCACTGGGCACTTCCAGCCAACTGGAGTGCTGGGTCATTCCACACATGACCTAATTTAAATTTTATTGCTGTGTGTAAGTTATTCTCTTTTAAGTTTGAGTCTCCATGAGGCTGGAGCCATCTTAAGCCTCATGGAGCATCTTAAGCCATCTTTCCTGTAACCATGCCATGATGTTTTACCATCTAGCCTTCTACTACTGTAGGCTGGTGAGTTTTCCTACCCTAAATATTTTTAGTCAGTTAGGAACCTCTTTTTAAAGTTTGTTTTAGTATGTAGATTGAGATTGATATACCTTCAGTAAACCTTTGGTTTGTATTTTAAACTGACTCCTTTGTTTTGTAATGAGTCTAATTTAACTGGGTGATCCCAGACCTCTGAACACACTTTTCTCTTAAATGTTAATTGAGCTTAAGTCAGCCTTCTTAAGTTGCACTCTGCATGAAGTTAAAAGTAAATGAATGCTTTTTTAAAACTCTCTTTTTTAAAGGAGATAATTCTTGTTGCTTTTAAAAGGACTAGATCCTGGAATTGTTAATACAATTTTATTTTTTAGACTCATTACCGCTACACCATCCTGCTGTCCCCACACCAGAGCTGTCATCCATGCAAAGTTTATGGGGGTTGCTGAGCAAAAACCCACCATCAAGACAAGTCGCAGCTGCTGCAACTTGCTTTTTTTGCTGGGCACTACATTTGGAGGATGGGTTTGTGTAGACAAGCCCTTTTGTCTCACAAAGGAATCACTTTCCCATTACTTAGGGAATTTCAACTGCCTGAAGCGGTTCAGCCCAGCATTTTCCTTCTCATGGTCAAATGCATATTCCAGTCAAATGCTGCAGCAGTTATTAGCACTCCTTTAAGACATAAGATGTCCTTCTTGGAGGGGTTGGTGGTAGAGGTGTTTGATTCAGCCAGCTGCTGGAAGATGGGACAATTAATAGTACTGTAATTTACATTTTAAAATGACAGATTCATGTACAATTAGGTTCAGAAATAATTGGAGACTGATGCTAATTTTGTTATTTCAGCTGTTTACCAAAATAAATTCAAGTTACAGTTAAATAATGAATATGGGCTCAAAGTGCAATCTCTCAGCTTTAAATTGAGGGTATTCACATCCAGATTGGAGGAAGGGTTTAGAAATTACAGCTCTTTAACATGTAGCACCCTCTTTTTCAAGGGACCAAAAGTAATTGGACAATTGATTCAAAAGCTGTTTCATGGAGAGGTGTGGGCTATTCCTTCATTATTCCTTCATCAATTAAGCAGGTAAAAGGTCTGGAGTTGATTCCAGTTGTGGCATTCGCATTTGGAATCTGTTGCTGTGAACCCACAACATGCGGTCAAAACTTAGGAGCTCTGAATGTGAGTGAAACAGGCCATCCTTAGACTGCAAAAAATAAATAAATAAAAATAAAAGAGATAGCAAGAACATTAGGAGTGGCCAAATCAACAGTTTGGTATATTCTGAGAAAAACAGATGCACCATTGAGCTCTGCAACACAACAAGGCCTGGGCGTCCATGGAAGACAACAGTGGTAGATGATTATAGCATTCTTTCAATGGTGAAGAAAAGCCCCTTTGCAACATCCAGCCAAGTAATGGGCATTACATTCAGACCAACTTTCTAGAGAAGCTGTAAGTTATTCAGCCTTTCTTACAGATTGGGGATACATATTGTGAGCCAACAATGGCTATCTGCTGGTTTAGTACAATCCATTTGCGGACAATTCTATCCTGATCTGTATTTGTGCTTTTTATAAATCCTGCTGTGTTTTTGTCTGTTTGACTTTCACTCTGCAGCCTTGCCATGATTCAGTAACTAGTAAAGTTACTCTCTATTACAATTATTTCTCGGGATGCTTCAAACTGTAAAAATAATTTTTTCCCAAAGCTATCTTCCTTTAGTCCTTGTTGGCTCGTGATCTTTCTGTCATACTAGTCCCAGTCTTCTCTTGCCTGTTGTAGTATTTCAGCTCTCTTGGCATCTTCCTGGCTTTTAGCTGGCAGGTCATCAGGACCTACAGCTTGGTTCTGTCCTAGCTGAACAATATGACTAGAATCCTCTTCATGATATGACATGTTGGCACAACTCTGTTAACACCAGTGTGTGTGTTTTGAGAGCCAGCATTGTATAATGGTTTGAGTATTGGACTATAAGGAGATTTTCAGACAGCTAAAATCAGCCTCTTGCCGTGCAAGTAGCCTCCGGAGCAGTAACGAGGCTGCTGCACAGCAAGGGTCCATTTTGGATGACGCTGTTTCTTTCTCGGTATCGTCCGTGAGTGTTGCGGCTAGCATTGGAGGCGGCCGCACTGTTTTTTACTCATGGACAACTTCCGTGAGTGAAAAACAGTGCGGCCGCCTCCAATGCTAGCTGCAACACTCACAGACGATGCCGAGAGAGAAACTTTGTCATCCAAAATGGACCCTTGCCGCACAGCAGCCTCGTTACTGCTCCGGAGGCTACTTGTGCGGCAAGAGGCTGATTTTAGCTGTCTGAAAATCACTTATGACTCTGGAGAACAGGGTTTAAATCCCTGCTCGGCCATGGAAATCCATTGGGTGACCTTGAGCAAGTCACACTTTCTCAGCCTCAGAGGAAGGCAATTCTAAGCCCCCTCTGCATAAATCTTGCCAAGAAAACCCCATGATAGGGTCACCTTAATGTCACCATAAGTCAGAAAAGAATCAAAGACACATAACAGCAAATATGTCTTGGAGGGATCTGGCTGAAAAGGGAATCCTGTTCCACATGGTGCAATGTTCCTTGCTCTGGGTGTTGCAACAGCAGCAAGGGGGCTCATGAGTGCAGCTCTATTATCCCTCTACAAGCCATTGATCAGCTCCAAGGGGGGAATTTGGGTGCATTCTGGCAGCCTTTCAGCACCCAGAGAAGAAGACACAACTTTAAATTGGAGGCAGAGGACATTACTTGGGTGCTGAGTGTTTGCTAGAGCTTGGTTGCTCCCCCCACCCCAACAACAGCAATAGCACTGATATTTATATCTGTGCCAAAGCATTCCCTAAGTGGTTTACAATGTTTTTTAGGTAATTGCCCCCAACAAGCTGGGTACTCATTTTACCGATCTATGGAAGGATGGAAGGCTGAGTCCGCCTTGAAATCCTCTAGGATTGAACTCATAAACTTGTGGCTTGCAGGACTGGCATTTAACCACTGTACCACATATGGGGAAGAAGAAAAAGCCTCCCCTCCCCTTCCCCACCCTGGACAACAATGTTAAGTACTCTGCCAGAATTTATGCTCTGACCGTGGATCTCTGCCTGTATGTATCCCCTCAGAAACGTAACCAACATTCCCACTCACCCAGGAAACAGAAGATATCATGTATCTGATACACTGAATTTTAGGACTCTAAAATCTCTTCCATAGTGAATCTGTTAATCTTAGGGTAGCGATTCTTGTTTTATATGTGTCAATTTACAACGACACCATGAATTTCATAGGGTTTTCTTAAACAAGGAATACTTAGATGTGGGTTTGCCAGTTCCTTCCTCTGATATATAGTCCACAGCACCTGGTATTCATTGGCAGACTCCCAAGTATTAACCAGGGCTGACCCTGCTTAGTTTCCAAGATCAGATGGGAACTGGTGTCTTTAGGGTATTTAACTTTTTTAAATAGGCTACATTAAAAATGTTGTGGATTTCAGCAGACCAATTAATAAATTTGTGTGGAGAGTACCTGTTTATTTGTTCTACAAATCAAAGCACAATGTATAGCTCATATTTTAATAATGGCTGTCTTGTTGACATAGATACATAGGTTATACCCTTTCTTTCAAGGAGTTCCACAGTGCTCCAGACTCAACACTGGCCCCCCAGTAAGTGTTGCTAGTGGCCATCAAGGAAGGGCGGCCTTTACTTGCATCAAAGTCTCACTCCCAACTTAAACTCAGCTTTATCATCTCAGGAAAGGTGCAGCTTTGTGACCTTCTATTGTCACATTTCTTCCCCTAAAATGACTTTTAACATCCATGAGTGATGAAGATTAGGCTTGTGAACTTTGAAAGCTTGCATAACGTATTTTGCACTTTTTGATTGGAGCGTGGTGTAGCGGTTTGAGCGTTGGACTGTGACTCTGGAGACCAGGATCAAATCCCCAGGAGGCCATGGAAATCCACTCTCAACCTCAGAGGAAGGCAGTGGCAATCCCCTTCTGAACAAATCTTGCCAAGTAAACCCCATGAGAAGGTCACCTTAGGGTCACCATTAGTCAGAAACGACTTGAAGGCACACAACAACAACAATAAAGGTATTACAGCAATGTTTTTTAAATTTAGTTTTGCTATATTTTGCTGCAAGGCTAACACAGGCTACCCTTGGATGTATATGATTTGAACATTAGACAAGGACTCTGAAAGTCCAGGGTTCGAATTCCTGCTCCGCCATGGAAACCAATTGGATGCCTTTGGACAAATTGCAGTCTGTTAGCCTTAGAGGAAGGCAATGGCAAACCTCCTCTGTATAAACCTTGCCAAGAAAATCCTACAATAGGATTGCCACAAGTGACAGCAACAAGAGAGATCAGTGTATAGTAATGTTTCCATGCCTAGGTGTTGTAGACAGTTCCTTTTGTTGTTGTTGAACAGCTGAGCTCTGCTCCTGGCATCCCTTGGGCTTCCCTTTTCTGCTGCAGGGATTCCATTTTTCTTAGCTGGCCTGTCACTTACAATTAAGTTGGTACCATCTCTCCAGGAAGGTGACTGGTTCTGCTTGACAGTATTAGTCAACTGCTAGGCGGTGAAACCAATCCCTCTGACTAATTAGCTCATTTATTTACACAGATGAGATGAGTAAATGAAGGCATCTGCCTCACGTGCTGGTAATTCCTGAGGCTTCATCATGTTGGGGGTGTGCACACATGCCTGCCTATCTGTTATTATGGAGCAGTGGTGATCTGTGGACCAGTGCTGGCCCTCAAGCCACCAGCTGCTGGTCCATAAAGAGTTCCCAGAAAAGAAATAAATTGTTGTAGCCAATGGTACAGATATGGTGCCAGTGCCTGGCACATTGAAAAAAAATGTTGTTCCCCACATCAAATACCTTGAGGAGTAGTGATCTACAGAAAATGAACTTGTCTTTCCCACAAACTGTGGTGGGATCCAGAAAAGAGGCATCAATCCAAGGATTCAAGCTGTGCCCAGTTATAGTTCAGAGAGACTTAACTGACCAAATGACCAATGGTGGATCTGGAAGCTCAGCTCCTAAAGGCTGCTTAATACATTACATTGTGAAATGTAAAGCTATCATCATAAAGTGTGGACCACTCCATTTTATATGGTAAATATAAACAATGTGCAATTTCTACAAAATCAGACAATAGACACATACATCTTCACTGAGCTTATAATTACAAAGGGAGTGAATTTAGAAAGGGAGTGAATTTACATTAGGTTAGGTTCCATGACATTATCATACAATATAGCTGTATAACACCTTACCATCCTGAATGCTCCTGATCTCTTCTAATTCTGGAAGCTAAGCATGGGCAGGCCTGGTTAGTACTTGGGTGGGAGACCATCAAGCATCTTCCAAGTGAGACTGGGAAAGACTCCTGCTTGGAACCCAGAGTCCAAATCCAAGTCAACAGTTCCAGGTTAGATGGACCAGTGGTCTATCTCTAGGTAAGGCAGCTTCCTGTCTTCCTATTACCTCTTCAGTGCTGGAAAAAGAAGTTAACTGCAAGTAAACAAATGATTTATGTAGTTACTTCTGAGCTCCAAGGCTTTAAACAACTGTGTGTGCATGTTTGGAAACACTACTCCAACCTGTGTATGCAGAAGTTAAAAGACGTTTATGTGGCCTTTGTTTTATGTATTTGCTGTGGAAATACTGGTGTTCATGGAATAGTTGTGGTTGCCACTCAAAGTATAGAACTCCCTTGCAAATTTGAAAAAAAAGTTTGCAAATGCAATGCCTACATGGATGAACTAATCAGGAAACAATAATGATGTGAACACTTTTGCTGAGTTCTTGTCCAACCTGTGTTTACCTCCCAACAATGGTTGAAGTTATTTACAGTTCCTGATTAAACCGTTAATGTCAGAATTCCTAGGCAAGCAATTATAAAACTATTCAAATAGGACAGAACAATAAAATACTGCCATCACCATCAAAAAAATGCTGAACTTATGGAAGATTACTTCAGGGTGCTGTATAGTTCTCTCACAGGAAGATGTGGCTCATCTTCCTTGCCTTTCCCTTTGGATATGACCTTTTTGATTATCCAGAGACATCTTTCTTGTAGTCTGGCATAGTGTTTAGAGCACTGGAGGATAAAGTATATATCTGGGGCAGAACATCTTCTGTGTTGCTAGCAGCACACCCACATTTTGCTGTGAATGTGTGGTGCTTTGTTCTTCCAGAATCTGTGCTAATCTGTGGCTGCTGATATAATGCATGCAGCCTCTATTCTGTTCATTTCATTACAAATGTAAGTGTTCTGGATATAGAAATTTTGTATTTATGTCCTTTTTACTATTTTCAGTCATTTGTACGCTCATGTGAGAAAAAAAATTCCTATTTTGATCATTAGCAATGTTGGTGAAGTTAAAATTTGCACTGCTCATCTGTGAGTTATTCATCTAATATTCAGCCAAGGAGTATCTGCATTGCAATTCATTTTTTTCCTTTCCAGCTTCTCTTTGCCACTCCATCCTGTTTTTGAAGTTTCTTTCTGAAACATACTTTCACCATTTAAAACAAAACTCCCTGATCCTTGTGGGTGTGTAAGTCTATTCCACAAGTCACCTTTGAAGCCATATGCAGAGGAAGTGCATGAGGTGCTGTGTTCCACTCCATCAAACACAGAGAGAGGTTAAGAACACAAGAGGTAAAAGTAGTTTTCAGTTGATTCTTTTATACTACTGTCAGATCCCTAAGTATACTGTAATCTTTCATGTAACTTGAACTAAAACTCCCAGTGGCCATGCTGGAGGGGGGATTCTGGGAACTTTAGACAATAGGAGGAACTTTCCCAAGCTCTGGTTCTTTTACCATCCCAAGAATGTGGAAAGTCCCTTTTAAAGGCAGTAGCATCCTCCCCTCTACACACAAAAATAATAATGCTGTGGAACTGATTTTGACACAGAACAGAAAATGTGTTCCTGGTATGAAAAGTAAGTATCTCCTGCTCTGGTATATTTATTATTAAAGGGAGAATATTATTTGGTTGACTGGTCAAATGTTGGAAGACATACAATATCCTTTTTTAAAATGTCAACAGGGCTGAAAGCACAGGAGAATGAAGTGCTACTAATTATTGTGCAACTATTCCATCTTTCCCTTAATATATGTTTTTTAAACAACAACAACAACAACGACATGGAAGATGCCATGAGAAAACATCCTGACCCATCCATACTTTCAGTGAAATTTATTTGCATATCAATATGCTTTGGATGACAGCCCTGCACCGCAGTCCAATGCGTGTTTATATGGAAGTCTCTCCTCCTTTCTGTGGGGCTTATTCTCAGGTTAGTGCGTGCATAGATTGCTGTTTTAATTGCCTTCAGATCCTGGTAAACCGCTGTGATTAAGCAATTTGAAAAGGTCCTGCCTGGAATGCCCCCAGATGGACAGCTCCTGGTGCTGCCAGTAAAAAGGCATGGAGCAACTTTTCCATCTTTCCCTTCGTGACAGATTTCCCTGCCCCCCCCCAAAAAAAAGAAAGAAAGAAAAGGCGAGACATGGAAGATGCCACGGGAAGACATGGGAATCACAGAAGTGGAAGAGCCCAGTACACAGAATCTCTGTAAAAGTCAGCAATGGCATGATAGATGCCACATTTAAAAGTATCCCCAGATTTCTTTAATGTCATGTCTAGGCAAAGACATCCTTCTCCCTTCCATGGGTTTGGACTCTTTAACATTGGCCAAAATAACAAGGAACCCACCCACTCCCGCCATCAGAGATGCATTTGTTTAGATTTCCTTGTGTCAGAAAAGAGCTGTGAAGCTCCTAACGGATTGCTCTGCCCTCCCTATATGCAAGCCACTGGGCAGTGCCAGCAGCACACCCCCGCTCCTCCACATGCCCTTCATCTCTGAGCCAAAGTTCCATTGGCATCTGGTGGGTCTTGGCAGGCAGGATGAACCTGTGGCACTCTGGTGTTGCAGCCAAGGAGGGAAACTGTTGGCGAGAGAGTGGTGGCAGTGGCACATAATCAGTGAAAAGAAGTGGGATGGAGAAAGAGACCAATGCTCAATGGAACAGCACATGGTTTGCCCACAGAAGGTCATTACTTGACATCTCTGCAAAAGTGCCAGGGAGCCTGGAAGGAAAGCCTGGGAAGTTACTGCTGGATGAGGCAAGAATGGATTCAACCCTGCACGCCCCACCCTGATTTCCACGGATGTCCCTGCCTTGAACAGTTAGATCAAAAGGAGTGGTGAAAAGAGCTGGGGGGGGGCACAGTGAAATTGTGATTCTGACTAAGTTTGTGGTCTACAGGACTGAGATAAAGACGCCTGGAAATCAGTAACCACATGTTTTCTGAAAATGAAGGATATCAGCCAGTTACTGCAGAGACAGGACGGGCTTTGCAAGGATTTGAAATGCTCTGGTTGTGTGTTCTGTGCTGCTTTAATTCTGCCCAGCACTTCTACATCCTTTAGACAAATGGGGAAGATGTCCCAATGATCCCACCTCCTCTTTGAAGCCTGCAGTCCAGTCCAGTTAAGCTGAGTCAAGGGGAGGGGAGAGGAGGCACTTGGAAGCTTGCTTCCCGATCCCCCCCTTCCTCCAGAAATGAGCCTCAGTGGGGATGCATAAAGATTTTAGCTTTGAAGGTTGACCAGCACTGGGTGGCAGACACTTTGGTGCAGCATCTGCTCCCCCAGCTACAGAAAATGCTTTAAAAGTTCTGCCAGTTTTCTTAGAATACAGTGAGAACAACCTCCTCAAGTATGGTAGGACAGTTTAGACATGGCTAAAGTGGGGCGAAATGAAAATCCCACCATATGGGGGGGGCTATAGTGTGTGTGTGTGTGTGTGTGTGTGAACTCAGGTGTTTTTACAACGGATCCCGAGCTCCTAATCATTTCCCGTGGCAATCTTCCCCTTCTACATAGCTGACTTTTGGACTACAACTTCCAGAATCCCCAGCCGGCGTGGCCACTTGGGTTCCAGGAATTGTGTAGCCCTCTAAAGGCAGTTCCCAAGACGGTGCCCGGGAGGGAGCCGCCCACCAAAAGCCCACCGTGGGTCTTACTTCAGAAAAGATTACTTCTAATCTCTAATTCTGGGGAATTGTGCTTTCGAACTGCCACTCCCGTCGTCCCTCGGCATACGTTGCCTGGGGCTGATAGGAGTTGCGTTCCTGCCTTTGGTGCGCCAGCTATTCGACCTGCTCTGTCAAGGGACAGAAAGAGAAGCCCAACAAGAGCCGTTGAAAGCGGGTTTATTGTCAGGAACAGCAGGTGGGAAAGAAAACCCATGGTCCCCCCCCAGTTTCCGACCGGGGCTCCCCCGGCTTCTGCTCGGGCGGGGGAGCTCCTGGGGGCGGCGGCTCAGGGTCCGGCGCTGCAGTCGGCGGGGTCCAGCGAGACGGTGACATCGGCTCGGCACTGGATGGCGCTGGGCAGGCCGGGCAGCAGCTGGCAGCTCTGGAGCTCCGGGGCCACCTCTTTCACGCACACCGCCTGGCAGAGGGAGACACAGAGGGAGCGGAGGAGAGGCGGGCGGGTGAGGCGGCAGGGCTATGGGCGCCGAGCGGGGAGCAGGGCTGGGGAAGGCTCCCTTTGGGACGACAACCCCCAGAATCCCCACCCGGCGTGGTCTGCCCCTTCCCCATAGCTCCCGTTGGGACGACAACCCCCAGAATCCCCACCCGGCGTGGTCTGCCCCTTCCCCACAGCTCCCTTTGGGACGACAATTCCCAGAATCCCCACCCGGCGTGGCCTCCCCCTTCCCCATAGCCCCCTTTGGGACGACAATCCCCAGAATCCCCACCCGGCGTGGCCTCCCCCTTCCCCATAGCTCCCTTTGGGACGACAACTCCCAGAATCCCCACCCGGCGTGGCCACTTGGGTTCCAGACCCTGTCGCCCGTCTCAAGGCACGTTCCCATGGCTGTGCCCGGGAGTGAGCCGCCTTGGGACTTCCTTCCGAAAAGATTACCCCGAAACGAGATCTGGGGAACTGTACCTTCGAACTGCAACTCCCGTCATCCCTCGGCGCATGTTGGCTGGGGCTGATGGGAGTTGCATTCCAAGGAGGGCCGGTGCTTCCCAGGCCGGGCCTCAAGGGCGCCCGGCTGCCCGGTAAGACTGGGGTCCTTGGTCTCGTTGGTTTCGGACACTGCCTGCTACGCTGACTGGCGGCAGCAGCAGCTCTCCCGGGTTTCCGACCAGGGCCGGCTGCCGTTGATGCCATCTCTGCCCGGAGAAGGGAGGGACTGAACCCGGAGCCGCTCCAAGCAAAACTGAGGCGCTGCCAGTGGCCGAGTTCATCTCCCTCGCAACTCAAGCCTCGCTACAGAGACGGCAAGTTGAAAAGCTAAAAACGAACATCGCAGCAGAGGCTGGATGGGCATCTGGCCGGAGTGCTGCTGTAATAACCGTGTGCTCCTGAATGGCCAGGGGTTGGACTAGATGGCCTTTGCCGCCCCTCCCGACTCTAAGGACCTGTGATTCTACAAGACAGGCGGGAGCAGCGGCGCCTCTCCCTGCACTTCCCTTCGCCCTGGAGGAGTGGAGGTTCTCGCTGTTTTCCTGGTCAGTCGCTCGGAGGGACCGCTCGGGGCAAGAGCAGCCAGTCAGCTCGCCGAAGCTGCCCTTCCAGGCTCCCTTCCACAGGGGGGCGCCCTGTGAGGCTTTGGGCCTATGAACTGAAAGAATCGTAGAGTTGGAAGAGACCTCCCCCCCCAATGGCCATCCAGTCCAACCCCCTGCCCTGCAGGAACACACAACCAAATCATTTCCAACAGATGGCATCCAGCCTCTGCTTAAAAACCTCCAAAGAAGGAGACTCCACCACACTCCCAGGCAGCAGAGCATTCCACTGCCGAACAGCTCTTACTGTCACGAAGTTTTTCCTAATGTTTAGGTGGAATCTCTTTTCCTGGAGTTTGAACCCATTGCTCCGTGTCCTAGTCCCCGGAGCATTAAAATCTGGCAAATCCCGCTCTTACTCTTGTTTCTGACTAGACATACATTTGTGCTTCAAATATATAAGAAGAGATCTTATAAACTTAGAAACACATGGCTAATATATCCACGCTTGTGTTGGTTTTGCAACCTGTTAGGGCTGGGTTTGCTTTGTTTTTTCGAAATCCCTCCTGGGAGCATTTTCACAAGGGTAGGCAGGCGGTAGGAGTGGCAGAAGAAACCGAACCGAAACAAATACGAGATGCCCTGTTCGTGTCATGCAAGAAACCCAAGGCTTGCGACCTAAGGCGCCCAGCGTCCTACCTGCGAGGCCGTTCCCTCCCTCCCTCCCCCGTCCCGCCGGGGCTCACCATGTTCCGCAGCCCGCCGCCGGGGCTGGCCTGGCGAGGCGGCTCCGGCATCAGGAACGGGCTGGCGGGGGCGGCGCTTTCGGCGCTGCTGCTGGTGCTGCTGGCGGCGCCGTCGGGCGCGCTGTTCTCGTCGGAGCGGCGGCTGTAGGGCGAGCGGCGGATGCCGGAGAGCAGCCCCGACGCCCTTCCCACCGAGTAGTAGCTGGGGCCGGCCGCCTGCTTGTACCACGCCTCGGCGGGCGGGCTGAGCAGCGCAGCCAGGGCCAGGCAGCCGAGCAGCGCCAGGGTGGGGGTCCCCCGCATGGTGTGGCGGCGGCGGCGGCGGCTGGGGCTGGGCGGCTGCCCTCGGCGGCGCCTTATATCGGGGAGGCAGGCAGGAGCGGGGGCGGAGGGCTGAGCCGCTTCCCGGAGCCCCCGAGAGGATGGACGGGGGGGGAGAGCGGGGGGAGGGCGGGCAGTCGCCCCTCTAGATGCCCCCCCCGCTGTGCCTTCCTGAGCGCGCCTCCCCCGCAGCTCCGCGCCTCTGCCCGGGCAGCTTACATTCACTGCGTGGACGGCTCGGGGCTTCTGCCCCCCCCCCCCGTAGTAGACCTAGGGCCACACGCCCAGCCCGTCTGGGGGGCTGAGAGTCGGGAGCAGCCCGGAGTCTTCGGGGGCAGACGGCACCACACCTGCCCCAGAGCCGCTCTGCCTGGGTTTCTCCGTCCCGCGGGAGACGCCAACCCGCGGTCTTCCCGTCGAGCTCGGGCCAGATCCCCGTGAGAGAGCAAGGAAGGGAGGAACGCTCTGCAAGGGAGAGTCGGGTTGCCAGCTTGTCCTTCCTCACAGCAGCTGCGGTGGACCCGTGGCAGGGAGGAGGAAGCTGCCACGGGAGAGTTAAGATAGCCTCCAGCATGGAGCTATCGACCTACTGGTTTATTCAGACACCCTTTCTGAGTCTACCCCTATTTTGGAAAGGAGTGTTGTGTCTTTGCGTCTAAGGCAATACCATCCCTACAAGCTCTTTACACAATGCTGGCGAAATCAGTACAGTAATTCCTGATCAAGTTAACAACTATGCATTTCTATACAGGGTTTGAATACTGGACTAAGATTTCAGACCAGGGTTCAAATTCCCCCTCAGTCATGGATATTCTTGGATAAGCCATACTCTCTCAGACGTAGTAGAAGGCAGCAGTGGCAAAATGCTTCTGAATACAAGATTCATTGCCAAGAAAACCCAGAATAGGGTGGCCACAAGTTAATGTCGGCTTAAAGACGCATACCAGCAACCAATGCATTACTATAGACCTGTGGCCCCACAACTGCAGTAGAATGCATTTTACTTATTAATGTCTAGAACTTCCTGCTGTCCTCTTGTGGTGTCATCTATTTGTGCAGATAACCATTTATGAATGGGAGACTTCTGATTTAAATTTAATAACAAGTCAGTACCCAATGATATGGTGCGATGTAGTGCTTCTAAAACATTTACATAGGTAAAAGCTTTTTGGTATAATATATATGTACATATTTAGTTCCAAGGTTGGTATTGTATAGTAATATTAAATAAACCTCACTAAGGACAGAACAATACATTGGGTGCTGTTCTGTTCTAAAGGTGCTTTTGAAGTACAGACTAAAGTTGCAACTTGAACAGAGGCTAAAACATAGCTCTTAGTCTGGAATATCAGTATACAAAGGGATCTTGAAGCATCTTACAAACAAAAAAAGAAATTTTAGCATAAATTTATCACACTCCTTTCTAGTATCCCACTAGCATTCTAAAACTTCCTCCACCATTCATAGGGTTATCCACACAACCGGACCTTAGGTAATGTCATTGTCCTTCAATGACCATTATTAAACTAAACTTGTCATTTCATCATCACACCTCAAGTTTTGTATTACTATGGCTATTCAACAGCCTGCTTATAAGGTATATTCTTAGGCACTTAGTTCACTCCATGCAGGAAGTAGACCAAGTCTAGCATATGCTACAACTTCTTTCTCTCAGTCTCTAAGGTGCCACAAGATCCCTTTGCATAGAGACTAAAACAGGAAACTTGCTTATTTTTGGAGCAGTTAACTGCAGAAGGGGCAGGTTGAGGAAGGCTAATAAAGTTATGAAGTCGAAGGCTTTCACGTTTTCTGTGGCTTTTTTTCTGGGCTGTGAGGATGTGTTCTGTAAGTTTACTTTTGGTGTTTCGCCTGCATCTGTGGCTGGCATTTTCTGAGAATGGTTGGTGTCATAATGGCCTGCCCTGCCCATGGAGTTCATCTCAACAATCATGGGAGTGCATCATGGGAGTTCATCTCAACAATCTACCCTTTACAACATTGGAAACTTCCACTCCTTATGGAAATGGGAAGGGGGTGGGAGAACCTCATTGAATAAACATGATGTCACATCACTTGACTAGATAGCCACTCTGATTGGGCAAAGGCAGAGCCAATCAGAGATTACCACAAAGACTTTAAAAGTTCTGATTTTTCCTTTGTTGGGGCTAAGCACATAGCCTAGCAGCCTCATGGTCTCTGAGCGCATGGACACATAACTGAGAAGCCATGCAGTAATCAACAAGATACAAACTGTGATAAGAAAATGTTGGGGGGAGCCAATCTTTCTCAAAGGCCTTAAAATGATACTAGATTTCAGGAGGAAGTCCCTATCCAAAAAGGACTCTGAATTCCATCACAGAGACTGCTGGTACCTACCAGACTGTAAGTTATTTTTTTCATTTAGTAGCTTAGGGAAACGTGTAGTTAGTTGCGTTGGTGTTATGATTTATTTTGCAAGTGCTTTGTACTGAATGTATAACTTTGTAAACCCTAAGTTGGAACCTGGGGGAATGTTTTGCTCCCCCCAAGTAACACAGAATTCTAGAAATAAGTAAAGCTTATCTCCTTTCTTTATAACTTGCCTCATGTGCCTTCTTGGTCAAGCTATCAGGAACTTCTCTAGGATAGAGAAAAGTGTTGTTATTGATTTTTAACTCACCCAGTCTGGCTTCTCGCTGCACTGGACACAAAACGGTTAACAAACTTAGCGAGTGGTGGCGGCATTACCTTAGAAAGGGATTTCCAGACTAGAGAAATCCTTGAGAGTGTTTTCAGGTTGTACAAATAAGCTGGAAGCCTTCCCTTCCTGTTGGAAGAGAGGGGCCAGCTTACAACATGGTGGCGCGGTTTTGAACCAAGGGCGAGTGTGAGGAATGGAGGTGAACAGATTCCCTGCATGTGGTGTTAGGGAAGGCTGGGCTTTCTACAGCTTACGACTGTTGGGTATCAGTGTGTGTGGGGTTTATATACTGTGAGCCCCTGTTGAAGAGGATATGTAAATTTGTGTATTTGAATGGCTAGTTTCTGGGTGGAGATATGCAAGGAGGATTAGTGTCTGTTTGGCTAATGGTCCATTGTCTGCTGGAAATCTCCCTGTCCCTGGGTGGAGTTCATTTGCATGTGTTGAGTTTTGATTTTAGTGTTTTTCAAGACTGGTAGCCAGATTTTGTTTACTTTTAGGGTTTCTTCTTTCCTGTTGATGTTGTCCAGATGTTTGTGGATTTTAGTAGCTTCCCTGTGCATTCTGACATGATAGTTGTTGGCCATTGAGTACCATTGAGGAAGAAAAATGGGAGGTGTCTCAAGAAACCAGGATGGATGACTAAAGAACTTTCAATGGAGCTAAGTTTTAAACGGAACATGTATAGGAAATGGAAAAGGGGGGAAATCACCAAAGAAGAATTCAAACAGATAGCGAACACATGTAGGAGTAAAGTCAGAAAAGCTAAAGCGCAGAATGAGCTCAGGCTTGCTAGGGAGGTTAAGAACAATAAAAAGGGTTTTTTTGGGTATGTCCGCAGCAAAAGGAGGAAGAAGGAAATGATAGGGCCGCTACGTGGAGAAGATGGCAAAATGCTAACAGGGGACAGAGAAAAGGCGGAATTACTCAACACTTTCTTTGCCTCAGTGTTTTCAGAAAAGGAAAAGGAGGACCAACCTGAGGATAATGGAACAGAGGACACAATAGGGGAAATCCAGCTCAAAATAAGTAAAGAGGTAGTACAGGAATACCTTCTTAATCTAAATGAATTTAAATCTCCAGGACTAGATGAACTACATCCAAGAGTATTAAAAGAGCTGGCAAATATAATCTCAGAGCCATTGGCAATAATCTTTGAGAACTCCTGGAGAACAGGAGAAGTCCCAGCAGACTGGAGGAGGGCAAACGTTCCCATCTTCAAAAAGGGGAAAAAAGAGGATCCCAACAATTATCGTCCAGTTAGTCTGACATCAATACCAGGGAAGATTCTAGAACAGATCATTAAACAGAGAGTCTGTGAACATTTAGAAGGCAATGCCATAATCACAAAAAGTCAACATGGGTTTCAGAGAAACAAGTCATGCCAGACTAATCTGATCTCTTTTTTTGATAAAGTTACCAGCTTGGTAGATGAAGGGAATGCTGTGGACATTGCATACCTTGATTTCAGTAAGGCCTTTGACAAGGTTCCCCATGACATTCTTGCATACAAGCTTGTAGAATGTGGGCTAGACAAGTTAACTGTTCAATGGATTTGTAATTGGTTGACCGGCCGAACCCACAGGGTGCTCAGCAGTGGCTCCTCTTCGTCTTGGAAAGATGTGACCAGTGGGGTGCCACAGGGTTCTGTCCTGGGCCCAGTGCTATTCAACATCTTTATCAATGACTTAGATGAGGGAATTAGGGGCATACTTATCAAATTTGCAGATGACACCAAATTGGGAGGAGTAGCTAATACCCTAGAGGACAGGATCAAAATTCAGAATGACCTGGATAGACTGGAGAGCTGGGCCAAAGCTAACAAAATGAAATTTAATACGGAGAAATGTAAAGTACTGCATTTAGGGCGGAAAAATGAAATGCATAAATATAGGATGGGAGAGACCTGGCTGAATGAGACTACGTGCGAAAGGGATCTAGGAGTCCTAGTAGACCACAAGTTGAACATGAGCCAACAGTGTGATGCGGCAGCTAAAAAGGCCAATGCGATTTTGGGCTGTATCAATAGAAGTATAGTGTCTAGATCAAGGGAAGTAATAGTGCCACTCTATTCTGCCTTGGTCAGACCTCACTTAGAATACTGTGTCCAGTTCTGGGCACCACAATTCAGAAAGGACATTGACAAATTGGAGCGTGTCCAGAGAAGGGCAACTAAAATGGTGAAAGGTCTGGAAACGATGCCTTATGAGGAGAGACTTAGGGAGCTGGGTATGTTTAGCCTGGAAAAAAGACGGTTAAGAGGCGATATGATAGCCCTGTTTAAGTATTTGAAGGGATGTCATGCTGAGGATGGAGCAGGCTTGTTTTCTGCTGCTCCAGAGACTGGAACACGGAGCAATGGGTGCAAGCTCCAGGAACAGAGATTCCACCTCAACATGAGGAGGAACTTTTTGACAGTAAGAGCTGTTCGGCAGTGGAACACACTCCCTCGGAGTGTGGTGGGGTCTCCTTCCTTGGAGGTCTTTAAACAGAGGCTGGATGGCCATCTGTCGGGGATGCTTTGATCAAGATTTCCTGCGTGGCAGGGGGGTTGGACTGGATGGCCCTCGTGGTCTCTTCCAACTCTGCAATTCTATGATTCTATGATTCTATGGTCCAGAATTTCAGTGTTTTTAAATCACATTTTGTGTCCAGGTTGGTTTATAACATGTTCTGCTACTGCTGATTTTTCTGGCTGGCCGAGTCTGCAGTGTCTCTCGTATTCATTCCTTGATTCGTGTTTGCACACTGCATTTAGTGGTCCCGATGTAAACTTGTCCACAGCTGCATCATATGCGGTAAACTCCTGCGGCTGTGAGAGGGTCTCTTTTGTCCTTCGCTGAGCATAGCATTTCTTGGATTTTCTTGGTTGGTCTATAGATCGTTTGGAGGTTGTTTCCTCATTAGTTTCCCTATTCTGTCTGTGGCTTCTTTGATGTATGGTAAAAATACCTTCCCTTTGGGTGGCTGTTTTTCTTCTTCATTCCTGTGGCTTTTTCTGGGTCTGGCTGCTCTTGTGATGTCTGATCTGGAGTAACCATTAGCCTGTAGGACCCAGTTAAGGTGCTTTAGTTCGTGCTCCAGGTAGTGGGGTTCGCAGATCCTTTTTACATGGTCTACCAATGTTTTTATTGTGCTTCCTTTTGGTTCTGGGTGATGACTGGAGTTTTTGTGTAGGCATCTGTCTGTGTGTGTGTGTGTGTACGTGGGGGGTTCTGTATATCTTGTGGCCTAACCATTGGTTTGGTTTGTGGATGACTAGGACATCCAAGAATGGCAATGTTCCTTTCTTTCCTTTTTCCATTGTGAATTGGATATTTGGGTGGATGCTGTTCAGGTGGTTCAGCAATGAGACCAAATCTTCTTCTTTGTGGCTCCAAATGGTGAAAGTGTCGTCCGCATATTGGAACCATGTTGTGGGCTTTTTTGGTGCTGTTTCCACGGCTTGCTTTTCAGACTGTTCCATGTAAAAGTTTGCTATCACGGGGCTCAGAGGGCTGCCCATGACTACCCCATCTATCTGTTCATAGAATTCGTTGTCCCATTGGAAGTAGCTTGTGGTGAGGCAATGTTTGAACAGGGCTGTGATGTCCTTGGGAAATATTTGTTGTATGAGTGCCACGGTGTTTATTATGGGGACTTTGCAGACCCAGAAATCATTATTCTCGCAGCAGACAAAGGCAATGCCATGGTAATCATGGAAACAGACAAATACAAACAAAAAATAAGAGAACTCCTAGATCCTGCAACATACATAAAACTCAAGGAAGACCTGACCAACAAAAACACCTGAAAAACAAATGACTTGATCAAGAACTCATCAATTCAGCCAATCATATACCAGAATCTGTGCAGATCAGAGGCTCTCCCACCAAGACTATATGGACTTCCCAAGATCCACAAGGATTTCATTCCACTCTGACCCATAGTGAGTGCCATTGGATCCCCCACATATGACTTGGCCAAGTTTCTGGCCACACAATTACAAACCCACATAGGACAAACTCCTCACTATATCAAAGACTCAGCTCATTTCATAGAAAAAATCGACACATTGAACTGAAACTTAAGAGACAGACTGATCAGCTTTGATGTGGTCTCCTTGTTCACCAAAGTCCCCATAATGGACACCGTGGCACTCATACAACAAATATTTCCAGAGGACATCACAGCTCTGTTCAAACATTGCCTCACCACAAACTACTTCCAGTGGGACAATGAATTCTATGAACAGATAGATGGGATAGTCATGGGCAGCCCTCTGAGCCCCGTGATAGCAAACTTTTACATGGAACATTCTGAAAAGCAAGCCCTGGAAACAGCACCAAAAAAGCCCACAACATGGTTCCAATATGTGGACGACACTTTCACCATTTGGAGCCACAGAGAAGAAGATCTGGTCTCATTGCCGAACCACCTGAACAGCATCCACCCAAATATCCAATTCACAATGGAAAAAGGAAAGAAAGGAACATTGCCAATCTTGGATGTCCTAGTCATCTGCAAACCAAACCAACGGTTAGGCCACAAGATATACAGAACCCACCACCACCACGGACAGATATCTACACAAAAACTCCAATCATCACCCAGAACCAAAAAGAAGCACAATAAAAACATTGGTAGACCGTGCAAAAAGGATCTGTGAACCCCACTACCTGAAGGACGAACTGAAGCACCTAAACTGGGTCCTACAGGCTAATGGTTACTCCAGATCAGACATCACAAGACCAGCAGCCAGACCCAGAAAAAGCCACAGGAATGAAGAAGAAAAACAGCCACACGAAGGGAAGGTATTTTTACCATACATCAAAGAAGCCACAGACAGAATAGGGAAACTGATGAGGAAACACAACCTCCAAACGATCTATAGACCAACCAAGAAAATCCAAGAAATGCTATGCTCAGCAAAGGACAAAAGAGACCCTGTCACAGCCGCAGGAACTTACAGCATACAATGCAGCTGTGGACAAGTTTACATCGGGACCACTAAACGCAGTGTGCAAACACGAATCAAGGAATGAACATGATAGACACTGCAGACTGGGCCAGCCAGAAAAATCAGCAGTAGCAGAACATGTTATAAACCGACCTGGACATAAAATGTGATTTAAAAACACTGAAAGTCTGGACCAGGCCAACAACTATCATGTCAGAATGCACAGGGAAGCTACTAAAATCCACAAACACCTGGACAATTTCAACAGGAAAGAAGAAACCCTAAAGGTAAACAAAATCTGGCTACCAGTCTTGAAAAACACTAAAATCAAAACTCAACACATGCAAATGAACTCCACTCAGGGACAGGGGAATTTCCAGCAGACAATGGACTATTAGCCAATCAGATACTAATCCTCCTTGCATATCTCCACCAAAAAACTAGCCATTCAAATACACAAATTTACATATCCTCTCCAACAGGGGTTCACAGTATATAAACTCCACACACACTCCTACCCAACCATTCTCTGAAAATGCCAGCCACAGATGCAGGCGAATGTCAGGTCAGAAATAAACTCTTCCAGAACATGGCCTCACAGCCCGGAAAAAAAACCATTGAAAACCTAATAAAGTTGGTTCACAAAGCATGTGATGGGGTTTGTGTATGTTTAGAGTTAGAGCTGAATTTGCCAGATTTTAATTTTCATGGTACCAGATAGACAGAAAAGATCAGAGACAGGTTTCAGGAATGATTAAACAAATTGCTGCATAGAATGTGAAAATATAAGAGGCATGTTCTGTCCAATTTGCTTAGATGGGAGGTTGTGATGCTGCAAGAGATTTTTTTCATATAGAAAGATTCAGATTAGCCAAGATAGCTCAGTTCTCCAAGGGGTGCAGCATGGAAGATTCATTATTTCCTTCTGCCAGTCTTATGGTCATGTCCAAGACACACAGAAGACCAATTTCTGAGGTAAACAATAACATTAAAACAACAGTTTATTCATTTTGCTTAGAGCTGCACTGCCTTTTCTTCAGGGAATGTACCGGTATGTTCTGACCTGTATGGTTAGCTACCAAACTACAGAGAGAAACAACTCTCCCTGATAAAGCAAGGTATCTTATTTGATACTGTGACCTTGGATAAGACACTAACACATACCAACCCTTCCTACACAGATCTGCAGTTTGGAATGACAGCATGAATCATATATAAAACCTGAGGTGCTTGCTAGTGCTGCCAAATAAGAAAGAGCAAAGATGAAACGTCCTTATTGGATCAAATGACCTTCAAAATACTGGAAACTAGCTTTTAAGTTACATAAAAATACTTTTTAGGCACAGGTTTACCAAAATATAGGATACATGTTCCTTAGTCAGCATATTTATGTCACAGACATGCAATGGAGGCTGGAACAAATACCATTATTACAGATTAGCCTTATGAAACGACTCAGCTTCCTGAGGGTTTCAAAAACAAAAACTATAGATAAAATGTTACAATAGTGGTCAGTTATAACAGTGTCACCCCACCACCCCCATGGGAAGACAAGTGGCACATATTCCTGCACGGCAGGGGTTGGACTGGATGGCCCTTGTGGTCTCTTCCAACTCTATGATTCTATAAGGAAACTTTTGCACATTGGGGTAGATCTTGGGGCATTATAAAAACAAAGGGGCTTAGGAAGTGGCTTAACTTTGCCACATCTTGTCTACCGTGTTGCCATAGTGTTCTGCTAGTGGGCTGGAGAGCATTCTGCTGGTGAAACTCTCAATTTCCTCTGGTACTGACTGCTTCCTCAGGGTCAGTATAACTTGGGGACAGGATTTTTTCTTGCACTATTTCAATAGTTCCAGTACTGTTTGGGTACTACTGAACCTTTGGAAGGCAGGGAACAGATTTGCAAAAATAGTTTTGAATACCAAAATTCTGTAACTGTTAGTTTTGTAAACATCATGAAACTGGGTGGGCAACTTCAGCAGTCCTGCAGGCATGCTAGGTGGAACAGTAATTTGCAAAATGAGTGTAATAAGAAATATATTAAATATTCCTCTGACTCTAAATAATTAAATGGAGACTGTCCGCTGTACTATATTCGTGCACCACCTCCTTCCAATATCTGCTACCTATAGACAATTGTTCCGTATCTCGGTGGTAGGAATAACTGGATTACTCAGTTACAGAGTAGAAACATCCACCTTCCAAGGATATAACTGTTGACAGTCCTTTCTCTTGGTCCCACCTCCATCACAAGCTCGCATGGTGAGGACTTGAGAGATAGCCTTCTCAGTGGCTGCTCCCACTCTCTGGAACACCCTTCCACGGAAAACTAGGCTGGCCCTCTCTCTGATTTCCTTCTGCTGGCAGGCAAAGACTTTTCTTTTCAAGCAGGGCTTTAATGTATAAGCAGCAGGACTTGTTTTATTTTGTATGTTTTAGATTTTATATGTTTGAAGCTGATTTTAAAATATTTTAATTGCTACATACTGTATTTTTAATCTGTTTTATGGAAGCTGCCTTGGGTCCCATCTTGGGAGAAAGGTTGCATACAAATAAAATAAATAAATAAAACAGATAATAATTGCATTTCTGAATGTCATTGCTTTTGGTTGGTCATCTTCCTGACAATTAGAAGATAGGCTCAAAAGAGTAACAGGGGCTATAACACATAACAGCATTATTTCAAGCTTTAAAATTAAGACTTCCATACATAAGGAGAGTGTGGTTTCAGTTTTAATCAAAAGTATGTCTCAGCTATTAGTAGTCTGCAGAACATGGAAGTAGAGTATACTTCAAGTCAAAGTCACTGTTGTATCGAAGCTGTCAAGAAATCCCATGTGTACTTTGCTGTGAAAGGGCTCATCTCTAAAGACTTGGGAGAGCTTTAAGGACACTCAGAAGGAGGTGTTATTTTTTTGTGCCTGCTAAAGACCCTCCCCCCGCTCTGGCACCCTTTTTGTGGCTAAATTTGCAGTTTAGCTAGCAATAGCCTTCACTGCATTAGAAAGGTCACAGATTGGAATAATTTACTAATACCACCTTCTCATTTGGGTGCACAAAGGGCCACCAATTACACATTCCAGGCGGGGGTGGCATACATAGCAAAAGGACTGGGCACCCAACAGCCAGGATGAAGCATCAAAAACAGCTGGTCTGTAGGCTGTATGGCTAAATAGCTAAACTAGGAACATTTTCCTATTAAAAATAATTATAGGTATGATCTGAAAAATAACCAAGAACATCTAATCATTCCCCATAAGACACATACTATCATCTCACAATGCTAGTAGAGTACTGGCAACAGATAAAAAAATTGCACTCCTGGCTGAGGCCAGCTTTGAAGAATCCCAGTTCAACTGAAAAGAGGCAAGGAGCATCAGAGGGAATGAATCACATAATTTCTTGGAATCACCTGCTGTACAAGTGGACTAGCTAAGACTGTGGGCAAGCTTTTGGCAACAAGAGCACTTGGCATTACAGCCTTTTGGGAACAAACATATTATTGGATTGCAGGCCAACTGTGCAGCAAGATGCAGGCACAAATCCTAGTCCCTTCCTGTAATTTCTAGCACCACATTTGTACTCTTAAAGCTTAGATCTAAGCTCAAACTCCATGCATAACGGTGGGACTTTGTGGTGTTTGTGTCTAGGTGAATTTGTATTGGCTCAAATATGAACAGGACTGTGGTCTAAATTCTGTGCTGGTTGACCTATAGAGTCAGGAAATCAGATGGGCAGTAAGGTAGCATCAATACACATCACACAAGATACAGTGATGGAAAAGAGGTTTAGTTCCTCCATGTCTCAAAATGTAGCAAAGGAAACTAATAATAGAAAGACTCCTATTAAACAGATATTTCTTTTAAACACTAATGCAGCTAAGACACCCAAACACAAACTCTCAAGCATTACAAGGAATCCACTGAACAATAATTATGAGTGGGCCGACAGCATACATCTGGCATACATTAAAAAATATATATATTTTCCTGTTCAGTCTTCTAGCCTTCTCCTCAGTATACCCATACACTCCCTACACTAAACAGACAGAGATCACAGCAGGAATTGCACAGCATAAAGACAGAAAAGCCTGAACTGCAGATAGGGTAAAAAGTGCTGAGAAAATATAACCAGAATGATAACATACAGCAGCAATGATGCCACTTCCTTTGATTCAGACTTGCTTCTGGTAGTTGTGGGAAGACTGAAGATATACATACAATACATTACAATAGAATACAATACAATACTGTAAGGCCAAGTAAGTTCTCCAGGCTTGAGGAAGAGATGGGAAAAATGAATCCCCATGAAGTTATATGAGTAGCATGAAAAATCCAGAAATCTTGCCATGGTCACTCTTTGAACTTCCACTCCTGTCGGCACATTGGACAGTGCTGCTGGACTTGTTGGGAGTTAAGCCACTTGAGAATGCAATGCATGTGGAAGCAGTGTGAACACTGACCCCACACCAGAGGGCAGTCATCGCCGGGCACCTTACCTGCAAAAACACAGGTCTCATCAGGGCAAAGCTGGGAAAAGACTGCATATATAGGTCAAAGAGAATGTCAATGGGCAGATAGTTCTGATACTCACAATCTGGGCAGCAGCCATTAAAGGCCATCCGGCAAATGCCACAATTCTCGTCATTGGCAACCCAGAGCCAGGAGGCAACTCCATGCCAACTCTTGATTTTCACTTTCATTGTGTCTGACTACACACTAAGCTCAGGATCAGCTTAGGATACCACCTGAAGACAGAAAAAGTAAAAACTTAAACAGGAATCATTGTTTCTAGAAATCTTCCAAGTGAGAAAGTCTGTATTCTTACCAAAATAGGAGCACAAAATATGTGTATTCAACCTTCACTATTCACTCCTTTCACCAGTGTAGCAACACATGTGGCTTTATAAATGATGCTAACAGTCACCTTACAGTGTGCATGTAGTCAAGGAGGCATGTCAGGCTCATGAATTCCCTATGGATGGTCAAGGACAGCCAATAACCAAGTCCCAAGTTAGGACAAGTAGCAGAGATCTTTGGCAAGTTGAAACAAAGTTATGTTTAAACCTGTGGTTCTTAACCTGTGGTCTGGGAACCCTCAGGGGTCTGCGATGTCCTCACAGAGGGTCTGCAAAGGCTTGTAGGCTGCTTGGCCCACCTCATCCCTGCAGTGGAGTTGCCACATGACAGGAGCAAAGGCTGGCTGGCTTGGCCTGCTCATTGCCATTCAATCCGCTCCAGCCACAAACTTGGAGGAAGAAGCTAAGAATAGTCTTCCCTCCTCCTTCAGTTCCTATGAGGGAAGGTTTATAAGATGGTGTAATTGCATTATTATTATAATCAGGAATTATTGTTGTTATTATTAGGGATTTAAATCTTGAGTTAAGTCTTGGGGGTCCATGGCAACAAAAGATATTTAAACGGGGTCCCTGACAAAGAAAAGGTTTGGGCCATTTAAATTTTTGGCAATGTTTACATTATTTTTTCAGTACCATCATTTACAGCAGACAAAGGTCAAGGCCCTGTTGCCCTAGAAGGCAAAAGAAGCATGGCAGTACAGTGGCTGGGGACACTGCAAAAGAGGGAACATCAGAGAAAGTCATCCCCTTTAGACAAGAAATCTGTATTATTGCCTCCAGGACCATTTGGGAGCTGGCATGGTAGGTAACTAAACCTGATGCAAATGGCTTTTGCTGCCATCCTCCCACTGTCTCTGCTATTACACTCTACTTGAAAGAGTGACCTATAACATTGTATATAAATCACCAACAAGAATCCTGTCCAAAGTTGCCAGAGTTATTTTGGGCCAAACAAAAAAGTAATCTCTTTACTTGCATCAGCTAAAACATCAGAAAAGGAGGGAACAAATTTTTGAATTCACCATTGTTCTTCTTGAAGCTCGATACAAAACTACCCCCCCCAAAAAAAAATAAGTTAGGGGAAAATAAAATGATGCTGTGCTCGGTATTATGGAAATGCCACAATATAGTTTTAAAATGAAATGGAGGAGGCACTATACTAACTTATGTGAGACCAGGTTAGGTGCAAAAATGATCTCAAGTAGACTAATGAGATAAAGCCACAATGGCTGTTCCTTTGAAAATATTACACAGCAACCTATACTTGTTTTGCAGGATGCAGGCTCTACTGAACACAACAGAGTTTGGAGTAGACAGATAGGATGACACTGTTAGGTCTTTTAATAGTCACTGCTCATGTTCCTTGTAAAGAAAAGAAACATGTGATAGCCTTTGTTAACATAAAGGACACCCATATTCTGCAGTACAGTTTTCCCTTCATATTTGCTGAGGTTTGATTCCAGGATCCCCCTGTGGATACCAAACTGCGTGAATACTCAAGTCCCATTATATGCAATGGCATAACAAAATGGTGTCCCTTATATTAAATGGCATAATCAAGGTTTGCTTTTTGGATTATTATTTTTTAAAGAATATTTTCAAGCCCTGAATACTTAAATCCGTGGCTACCAAATCTGTGGATATGGAGGGACAACTGTATATCCTCCACTCCATTCTGTTTGTTTATTTATTTAATCTATATTCTTCCTTTCTCCTAAAGTGGGACTCAAGCAGCTCACAAAAGGTATCAATAAAAACCCAACAATAACATTTCAAAACAATTAAAACCATAACATTTTAAGAGTAGAAAATTATTTAAAAGGCATACCAAAAATAAAGCACTCTTCACAATAAGAAACCTCCCTGTGAGCAATTGCAGGTACATATTAAAAGCCTACTTAAACAGAAAGGTATTTGCCTGCAAAAAATCTTGGTTTAATTTGTAGACTAATACTTTAAACATTGTATTCCCCATGCTTTCCCATATTCTTCTAAACATCTAGCCTGAAGAAAAGGTCTGGCAGCTTAAGAGTTGCAGTAATAGTGGAGGGTGACCCTGGCAGAGGATCCCTCAGAGACAATGGCAATGGCACCGTAGCTAACACTTGTTAGTACTGCACAGGAGGCACAGAAAACCGCCTTTTGAAGATCTTTTACCACAAAAATGCTATGATGAGACAATCCAAAATGAAACAAGGGATAGTGTCAGAAGATGAAACTTCCAGGTAAGATGGCACTCAACAAGCCAGAAACTGCAAGGTGGCTGTTTGAAATGCTTCCAGCAAAGACAGAGAGCAAGATAATTAACTCTGTCTGCTAATTATACTTTCAGCAAGTTGTTTTTCTGAAAGCAGCTGGTTTTATCAAGCCATATTAACTAAACAAAATAGAGCTTAGGGGCCAGGTAAAAGTTCACTAATAAGAAAAACTATTGGAGTTCCTTAGAGCACTCCTTGCATTCCAAGTAGTTGTATCATAAGCTTTCTTAGACTTGGTCTACTTCCTCAGATGCATGGAGTGACCTGGTGCCCTGGACTGGTGTGGTGATGAGGTGAAAAATTCAGCTTTTGTCACTCAATTACCATTGTTAAACTGAACTTGTCACCTCATCACCACACCCACAAATTTTGCATTTCTATGGCTATTCAACAGGTCTGTTCCTAGGCCCTAGTTTCACTCTATGCATCTGAGGAAGTAGACCAAGTCTAAGAAAGCTTATGATACAACATCTTTCTCAGTCACAAAGGTGCTACAAGATCCTCTTGCTTACTAATAAACTGTGACTGTTGTACTTTGGCTACATCATGAGAAGACATGACTCAGTAGAAAAAACAATAATGCTTGGTAAGGTAGAAGGCAGCAGGAAAAGAGGAAGGCCACATTTCAGATGGATAGACTCAATGAAGGAAACAACAGCCCTGAGTCTGCAAGACCTAAATAAAGCTGTTGGTGATAGGGTGCCTTGGAGGTCTCTTGTTTATGGGGTTGCCTAAGTTGAAGTCGACTTGACAACAGTTAAAAACAATGCTGATTTTGTAACAGTGGCCTAAACGCAATGGTTGGCTCCAACTACAGCAGACCCATTAGATTAACTGTGTGTGTATGTGCTTTCAAGTCACTTGTTGACTTACAGTGACCCCATTAATTTCACAGGGTTTTCCTACACAAGGAATATTAATATTTGGATTTACCAGTTCCTTCCACGGAAATATAGCCTACAGCACCAGATATTTGTTGGCAGATTCCCACCCAATTATTAACCAGGGCTGATCCTGCTTAGTTTCCAACATCTTTCCAACATCAGGCAGGATCTGCTGCCTTTAGGGTAATTAGGCATACCCTAACTCAGTGTTTCTCAACCAGGGTTCCCTGGAACCATAGGGTTCCCCAGGAGGTTGCTAGGAGTTCCTCAAGAGATTGTAATTGTGGGGAGAAAACAACAGCAGTATATAGAATAATGCTTATGCAGGGGTTCCTTGAGACCAAAAAATTATTTCAAGGGTTCCTCCAGGATAAAAAGGTTGAGAAAGGCTGCCCTAACTGCTGAATGGTAAACCAACACTGATGAAAGCCTCAACAATTTAATGACTCTCTAATTGGGGCTGGCAATTTGGTCTTTATGTCATTGCTTTTTGCCCCAATATCATGCTACTATTACATTTGGATCTCTTTATGCATCAAGGTTTAAAAGTAACACCGCTACCTATGGGATATCACCATCACAAAATTATAGTCTAAACTGAGCACGAAGATTGACTGGGGGGGGTGGAGAGGAGGAGAAGAGGCAAAAGATGAATGTGAGTAAGCAGTTACATGGGCTGTTTCAAAAGGAGGGTGAAGTCTAAGGCAGTGGTTCTTAACCTGGGGTCTGCAATGTCCTCACAGGGGGTCCTCAAAGGCTTGAAGCCTGCTTGGTCAATCTCCTCCCTGCAGTGAAGTGGCCATGTGACAGGAGCCCAGGCAAAGGCTGGCTGGCTGGCTTGGCCTGTGCACTGCCATTCAATCTGCTCCAGCCACACACCTGCAGGAAGAAGCAGAACAAAAGTCTTCCCTCCCACTCCGGTGCCTCTGAGGGAAGGTTTAGCTTAATGGATGGTGCCATTCTATTATTATTATTGTTGTTGTTAATTATGATTTTAAATCTTGAGTTACGTCTCGGGGGTCTGTGGCAACAGAAGATATTTAAAGGGGGTCCCTGGTAAAGAAAAGGCTGAGTGCCACTGGTCTAAGGCCACGATAATTCAGCCACGAGGGGAAAAAAATGTCTGCGAAGAGATGGCGAGGGAAAGTGGCTGGAGGCAACGGTACTCAGACACTGAGAGGAAGCCCATGCCTAAGAAAACGGGGCAATTTTGAGAACGCAGAGGAGGCGTAGGGAAGGGTTGGAGACGCGGGCGACAAGGAAGTACCCCCACCCCGAGGCAAGTGGTGGAAGCTTCCTCCTCCTCCTCCTCCTCTTCCTCCGCCCGGTCCCCGAGGGCCTCCTCGGCTGGCTTACGTGCGCGGCAGCTCCAACCTTCCCGCCCAAACGCACCTCCCCCTTCCCCATACCGGAAGTCCCGCCCCCGAGGGTCTTCCCATGGTGCCTCGCGGGTCCGGGCCCATAAAAGGTCGCGCGACGAAGGCGGCCTTCTTCTTTCGCAGAACGAAAGCTGCGGAGAGGCGCGCGCACACAACCCTCTCTCTCCCCCCCCTCTTCTTCCCCCCCACCCCTGTTCTCTCTTCCTCCCTCCCTCCTTCCCCGCCTTATCCGTTTCCGGGCCCCAGTGTAGCGCGGCCGGAAGTGTAGGCCCCAGGAGCCGGAGGGAGCCGCCATCATGGGCGACAAAATGGACATGTCTTTGGACGATATTATCAAGCTGAACCGGAGTCAGCGAGGCGGCGGGCGGGCCGGCGGTGGCCGAGGCCGGGGGCGAGGAGCTGCGGGCCGAGGGGGCGGCGCTGGGCGAGGCGGCGCTGGGCGGGCAGGCGGAGGAGGCCCCGTCCGGAACAGAGCCGCCTTGTCCCGGGGAGGCGGCAGGAACAGGCCTGCGCCCTACAGTCGGGTATGTCCCTGGGCGGCTGGGGCGGCGGGCGGGCCCATCACTTGCGGAGAGGGAAAGAGGGCGGATGGCGGCGGCGGGGGCTGGTCTTTCTTTACCAGTGGATTCATAGCTCCTCCTGGGAACCCTGCTAGGAGTCCCGGGCGGGCGCCCTCCTGAGGCTCTCCTGCGGGCTGGAGTGGGTGGGACCCCCGCGGAGGAGGAACCTGGGCCGGGCTTCGGTGGGTCAAGATCCAGGCGCCGAGGTGCGCAGATCTACGCCAGGCTGTCGCGCAGCCTTTTTACCCCGGTGGCCCTCCATGAAACCGTTTTCAGGTCTCAGGGAATCGCTGCCTAAAAATTAATGTTTTCCCCCCCAATCTCAATATCTGGTGGCCCACCAGCACCTCTCGCAACCTCTTCTGGGACCCTGGCTGAGAACCCCTGGGGTAACTGGAATTTTTTTCGTTAGTTGAAGCTAACCTTATTATCTTGCCTCGGGGCGGGGTAGTTCCTTGTCGCCCATGTTTCCAATCCTTCCCCACGTCTCCTCCTGCGTTCTAAAAAAAAACAAAAAAAAAACCACCCTGATAATAGTTGCAGTAGAGACATCTGCTGCACACTACTTACTGTAGTAGCTTGGGAAATGAGAATCCCTATTGGAAATCTTCCTTGACAGGGAGTCGGGAACTAAAGTTAGCCTGTAAAAAGGAATAAAATGTTTTGCCTTGTGGGGAAAATATTTTATCTGATTGTTCCAGGCGCTGAGGTGCACAGATCTACTCCAGGTTGTAGTGCAGCCTTTTTCCCCTGTGGCCCTCCTTGAAAGCATTTTCAGGCCTCAGGGGACCCCTGCCTAAAAATTATCACATTTACAGCTCAAAAAAATAATGTCCCCTCCCCCCAATCTCAATATCTGGTGGACTACCACCACCTCCCACAACCTCTTGTGGAAGCCTGCTTGAGAACCCCTGGGGTAGCTGGAATTTTCTTGGTTAGTCGCAGCTAGAGGGGAACCATTAAATCAGTTGTTGAATTGTGGGAGTAAACGTAGTTGATTCTGTGTTTCTCCTCTACTTGGAACTCACAATAAAATTTAGGCCTGTATGTCAGGCAGAAAATGCAGATATTTAGAAACTACTTGGGGGAAACCCAGTCTTGAATACAGGAGCAAGCCATATTATATTCTACATAGAGATAGTGTTCTTGAGGATGTTGGGCTGTTACTGACTTGAGGTTCGTTTTCTTTCCAGCCCAAACAGCTTCCAGAAAAGTGGCAACATGATCTCTTTGATAGTGGCTTTGGTCCTGGCGCTGGTGTGGAGACAGGTGGAAAACTTCTTGTCTCTAACCTAGATTTTGGTGTGTCAGATGCAGACATACAGGTATGTTTTTCCATTGTCTGTAACAGCTGGTGGCTTAGCATAGTGGGTTGTTGTAGCTGATGAGGTAGCTTTATTGAAGGGTTAGCTTTTTTTCCTGATTGTGACAAAAATCCTGTTTTGGGGGGAGAGGCAAAGGGCCCAGAAATGGCCAGTTGTGAAACTATCAGTATTACTGTTTTCCCCCTTTGATAGTTTAGGATGGCGAGCAAACTTATTAACATTCATAAGTCATCTTGTTTTTTGTAATGTACATATCCAAGTGCTTATGAAATTAAGACAATTTCATAAGCCTGATAATAGTTACAGTAGAAACATCTGCTGCTCACTACTCACTGTACTAGCTTGGGAAATGAGAATCCTATTGGAATTCTTCCATGACCGGGAGTCTGGAACTAAATTTAGCCTGTAAAAAGGAATAAAATGCTTTGCCTTGCGGGGAAAATATTTTATCTTGTTGAGCCACACTTTCCAGTACTGTTTACACTTTGACTTCATATTTTAAAAATTTCTAATGTGAATTCAGGTGTTTCATTTATAAGAATTTTGGCAAAAGATGTGCAGAAGGTTTTATTTAATGTGCATACACTTTATTTCATATTTGATGTAACAAAATATTTTATAAGAAAGAAAACCAATATGTCAGGTGATAGGTAGACCAGATTTTATTGTGGTGGTTACAGGTTAGAGTAGTGTGCTCACACATTATGGACCTCATAATGTTTAACCTTTTTACTGGTCTGCTTTTGAAACAGCAGAAGATAAAAGACACCTTGTATGGTCTAAGATTGTAATATGGCAACAGTTTAAATGGTGTTATGCAAGATCCCTGACTTGTTTAGGGGTATTTATGTGGCTGGAGCAGGGTGAGCAACTTCAAGTGTTCAAGGGGTAGTTTTCTACCCTTCAGGGGACTACTGTGGGCTACACTACAGAATGTAAAGTAGGTAACTTAATTTCCAGAGTTCTTCTGGTTTTAGTTTTGGGGCATATGGGAACCCGAATGCCCCATTTTATTTTGGGGCTAGATGAGTAACATGGTGGAGGCCTGGGTTTCCTTAGGAGATCTGCTGGCCTACTTTTCTTGTATTTTTCCTTATGTTCTGGAGATAACTTAAGTAGAAAAGGAAGCGAAGTTGATGTAAGATCTGATTTGTAGCTGCAGTAAAAAGCTGTATGCGAGAGTGGAAGGATTTACTGCTTTCTTTTCTTAGGCATGCTTAATAGGTGATCTTTCTAGAGATACCGGAATATGTTACAAAATCCTCTTATGTTCCAAATGAAGGTAACTTCCCACCTTGCCCGTTATCATTTTTAGGAACTTTTTGCAGAGTTTGGAACATTGAAGAAGGCAGCAGTGCACTATGACCGATCTGGGCGTAGTCTAGGTACCGCAGATGTTCATTTTGAGAGAAAGGCAGATGCTCTGAAGGCTATGAAACAGTACAATGGAGTTCCTCTGGATGGTAAGTACTTAACTGTTTACCTTGATATTTATATGTTGGGATGGAAGATAAGCTAGTCTTGAATTTAAGCACTTGCCTGCTAGCAGTAGATGATAAGGAACTGCATGTGGGAAGTATCTGTAGTATTCCATGTAGGTGAGTGGGAGGGGAAGGATGGAGTCCATGTTCCTCTGTGTCCAGCATAGAAACCAAGCAAACTGTTGAAAAAAGATGCTCCTGAGAAACAGAATTCTCCAAAACCCAACAAAACAAACAAAAAATACACTATTTCCCCATTTTTCGAAAGCATGCAGACTAGTGAGATTTTTGAACTTACTTACAAGCCTGGTAAGCATGTGTCCTTCTTGTTCTTCTCAGGACGTCCCATGAACATCCAACTGGTTACATCACAAATAGATACACAGAGGAGACCAATACAGAGGTAGGAGACTTTAATTTTAATTGTTAATTAAGGTTGTGTGGTAGACCAGTTTTAAGGACTGCACAATGGAATCCCTACACACTTGAATTTTGATCCAGAAATTTGAATGTATAGGAGTACACTGGGCCTGCTGTATCCACAGGGTGACAATCGGCAGATTCAAATGTACACAGTACACAATACTATACTTAGACTGTATTGTACTTTCTCCAAGGCAGTATTTGAACAAAACAAGAGATCTCCATTTTAAGTCCCTATTAAAAATGGGAGCAGCAGAGGTGGTGGCAAGACTTTGCTGCCAGGTGCACATTCTTCATGCTTCCTTGCCTCCCGGGAGCCTGCCACCTCCCCACTTCTGCCTTACGAAGGAACCCCACTACCTCGAAGGCAGAAGCAAGTGACTGACCTGCTATCTAAAGACAGGGGAACCCGAAGAATGCTTGCGTGTTGATGTGCCTGGTGGCTGGGGCTTGCCACAGCCGCCACTGCTGCCCTATGCCATTTTTAATAGGGACTTGAGCATTCACGTTTTTTGGTATCCTTGGTGGGTCCTGAAACCAACCCCCTGCAGATGCCAAGGGTCCGCTGTATCTCCTACCCACCTCCTACTGCATCCTTGTGGGTTTTGGAGCATGATTGTTTTTTCAACCTCTGCCATATTGCCATACCTCAACTCCCTTTAGAGTTCTTGATAGAATGTGTACCTTGTATTTTTTTCCTTTGCAGATTGAATTAGATGTACAGTAAGCAGTCTTCCTTTTCATTTTAGCATAAATAGAGGAGGCATGACCAGAAACCGTGGTGGTTCAGGTGGCTTTGGTGGTGGCAACAGACGAGGTAACCGTGGCAGCAGAGGCAGAGGTAGAGGTGCAGGCAGGAGTTCCAAACAGCAGCTCTCTGCAGAAGAATTGGATGCACAGTTGGATGCTTACAATGCCAGAGTAAGTACCAGTGGGTTCAGGGGGAGAGGGAGAAAATAATCTTATTATCAGAACTGATGTGTAGGAGTAGTCTTGGTCTTCTGATGAGAAAAAAAAAAGTACAGCTTCACAAAAAGTATAATACATGAGGAAGGTGGTAGTCAGCCTTGATGCTGAGTTGTATGTTATACTTTTTCTTGCGATTGCTTTTCTACTTACCATACTTTTCCAATGAATGTAAGAAATAACCTTATGTATGTGGAGGCAGTTCCAGCCACACAAGAAAGTACATTTCTAATGGTGCAGTACTCAACTCTGTTAGATTTTGTGATTTACTGAATTTGGTCTCTATAGCAGAATGTTAGTGAAATATATCAAACTTTGCAATGCTGACACCTTTCACAGTTACTCTATTCAGCCCATTGTTCTCCTTCACTGTAGGATAGATTTGCTGCTTTCAGTTCTTCTGTTCTTTTTGTTACTAGTCATGATTTGACATTAGAATCTTGCTGGCAGCAGTGAGTGTGTTTGCAAGGGAAGCCTTCATATCCCACGAGTTTCAGATACTGTTTGGATGTACATTTTTAGATTTCCATTAGGTACATAATGAAACTGTGCAGTTTTAAGTGGAGATCACTACCCAACATATTTGTAATGTCTTTATTTATGAATAGGATGTTTTATTTATTTTTGGTTTGTGTTAAATAACTTAAACAAATTATTTAAACATCCTGGAGCTCTTTCTAGAAGCTTACCTGACGTGTGAACAAGATGCTACTATGAAAAGTTGTAGCTATTGCACCTGGAATAGATTTTGGAGTTGATTCTCTTTCAGTAGCAACACTTGAAACTAAAATTAAATAAATCTTCAGTAAAATCTGCCACTATAAAATGGTGATCTTTGAAAATAATATGGACGATATTCTTGTATTAAATGATTATCAAAGAAATATTAAAAATGCTGACAATTTGACAATCCCTGTGCATATGTGTGTATGCACATATGCAAGGGATGTGAACTCTCAAATTTTCCTGTCCCCAAACATACTTGAGGGGATGAAACAGAAATATTGTGAAAATGTTCTTTGAGAACATACTGATCATGTATTTTTTTTAAAAAAATATCTTGATGGGGAAACATTTTGAGTTCCTGTTTTTTGTTTTTTTAATGAAAGTATGAATGGGTTCAGTTGATCTGTGCTGCTGGGGAGTGAGGCTGTCTAAACCTGTGGCTTTCTTGTTTTATTTCTAACTTGGTGGCAGCCAGGTAACTGTCTTTCTTTTCTCCTAGATGGACACCAGTTAAAGCCGTTGGTGCATCATGTGCATGGGAAGGACTGCAGACATCTCATTCCATGCTCCCCTACGGGAAGGGGGAAGGTGTATGGCGGCGGCTACTAATACCAAGAATGGAATTTGTTTTACTTTTATGTTTTGAAATAGGTTTTAAACTCATGTAAAGGTTTCTTTCTTTTTTTTAAATTCTGGAACAGATCTGTTTTGTACTGAGTTATTTTTTGGAAAAATTTTACTGATTGCCAGTTGGGCCAAGGTGACTTTTTCACCGTGGCAAAAATAAAATAGAAATGTGTCTAGAGCTGTAAATGTCTGCTTCCTGTTGCAGCTGGAGCCTAGCCTTGGGACTGCAGAAGCCAGGATGGGTAGGGGAGCAGCTGTCTGCATGCAGGCCCCTAGCAAAAGAGTTGGTGCTGATTGCCCTTCCCATGGGGAGGGATTCTGTTCTCTCAGGTCTCTCTCCTCCAGTTGGGGCTTGTAAACTGTGTATCCCCCATCTCCTGTGTGTTGACTCTCCTCCCTTTGTCTATGCTAAAGTCAAACAATGTGACTACTTTTGTAGGGAGGCAGCGGTGGTCTCCAGTGAAATGGCTCCACCCTTGGTGGTCAAGGAGAGGGGGAAAATCTTGTTTAAAGTCGTTTTTGTATTTAACACTATATTCCAAAGTTCAGTGCTGGTCCCACCTCAGTATTTTTACTGTAAAAGTTGCTGTGAAAAATCAGTGACTCCAACATGCCAAGTAAAGATTTAGTCTTTCAACTTGCAACTCCCTACTGAATTCTTATTTCAAGTAAATTCTTTGGCAATGTTATCTGTTCTTACAACTCCTCATTTATTGGGTTAAAACTATTTCCACAAGTTATGTGGACTGGGGGGGGCAGAATACATGTCAAAGTTACGTGTTATGGAGACACTGTCTGTTATGTTGGGGATGAAATACTGTAGCGTATAACCACATCAACACTGCCAGTGGGTAGAAGCATCATCTCTCCATCCGTAACAATATGGGTTTTAACAAAGACAACTCTCAGTTCTTAAATCTCAGGAGGATTAATATCTGCATGGTTACTGGCATATTGTGACAATAGCTTCTTATTGTTCAAATGAGTGTGATTGCATCAATAATTTGAAAAAAAAGTGGGTATCATAAAGAAACTGTTACACAAGGTTAATGGCCAGTGTTCAGTATTGCTTCACTATTGATGTCAGAGAAAACATTCAACAAAGATAGCTCTATATAGTAGTGGAGCAAGTATATTTATGTATTTATTAAAATATTTATATCCTGAATTTGATCTAAATATTTCAGGGCAGTGTACCATAATATCAACATGATCAATGAGATTAAAAGGCTAAAAACATATTTAGTAGTTCAACAAGTTAAAAGAAGATGGATTACGGTAATACCAGTTAGATAGATACTTGCTGGATAATACTAAGATGATCTTGACAATTTGTTTTCACAATTCTCAAATAATCATACATCATGACAGTAAATACTGGGCAATATTTCTGTTAAGCAAACATCACATTAGATCCATTTCAGGCAAATAATTATAAACTATTTGTTGACATTGGCTTGGAAAACTAGAGAATGTATAGAAGCTAATGATGGAACACTTGTTTCTTTATAAAAACAATAGGCAGGACAGCTTCATTGTAAATAAGGCCTTTTGTGATCTCTAAACCCTGTGCCATGTCTTCATTAAAATGTATATTATGATTTATTCCCAGTTATAGTTTGGTGGATAAATATATTCTTTTTGGTGTTTCTAAATGGTTAAAATTATACCCTGCCTGAAACTTTAATACCAAGTTTCACAATTTGAAACTACTGTACAGTATATTGAAAAAGTACTCCTCTTCATAATACACAATTCATAATACAAGTACATCCATCTGGTATGGAATGCTTGTGATATGTTTGGGCTTTTCTCACATAATTTAGCATATGATGAAATACTTCTGTTGCTTTAAAACTCTGATGGATATTTAGATCTTCCAAAGGCAAAACATTTTTTCCATGGTTCACTTGGAGAAAGAGAGCCACCTCTTTTCCAAACATGGCATTTTGATATTACTCATTTTGAAATATTAGCATTTTTGAATTAAACTATATGTTTTGGTTGTTTAATACAACATAGAAAGAAAGAACTGATAATAGGGAATTGTATTTGTAAACACTTTTGATGTATGCTGCAGGTATATTTAGCTAAGAAAGTTCTTGAAAATTGATAGAACATTTGTCACAAAGAAGCTGTACCAAACATCCTCCAGTTGAAATACAGCAAGCTATAATCCAGTTGCCATGTAATGGCTCACATTTGTTTGTGTAGGTCTCTATTTGGGGCAGTGTGAGTAATATAGAGCAATCTCATTCACTTGCACCAGAAGGCAAATTTGATAGGATGGTGGACTGTTGCTTGTTTTGGCCACTGACTTAAGTTCAAATACATTTAAGCATACCTGTACTATATTCCAGAGAGAAATAGTGAAGTGATACCCCATGTATTGAATTTCTTGACATAGCAATCTGTGCTCTGTGTTCATGGGAAGGAATCACTGTGCCCTCAATATTAAGACTGCACTGAATTGTCTCACCTTAAGAATTTATCATTTAGGGGTCTGACCTGTAGCTCCTGATAAATTGCTCTTCTTCATTACCGTTGCTTGTGCACAAACACCCTATGGTGCCATGTTGATTATGCCTAATCCACCCCTGAGCTATTGCTAACAGTCACATAGCTGTACACCAGCAGGTCTAGTCTGCAGGCAGAGGCAGCCCAGTGCCCCTCCAGATGTCCAGATTACAATTCCTATAAAACCCAGACAGCATAACAAACAAGTTGTCTATACCATCTGGAAGACAACTGGACCCTTACACCGAAGCAGTGTAAATATTTGTTTGGTCTGGCCTCCCTGTCCCTGGTTGAACAATAGTCACAAATTAGCTGCTGCCAGATTGTGGCAGGCTTAGTTTCGCTCCCGGCAAATCCTTGATATTTTAACTACTGTCGCTGCTGAAAACAGGCACGATCTGTTCTGCTTCGCCAGGTCTGGCCGCCGGTGGACGAGTACCAAACCTTTGTGCTGTTTGGAACAATGCAGCTGTCAAGTCGAAGGCTTTCACGACCAGCATCCATAGATTTTCCTTGGTTTTTTTCCAGGCTGTGAGGCCGTGTTCTGGAATAGTGCCTTTCTGACGTTTCGCCTGCATCTGTGGCTGGCCTCTTCAGAGAATGGTTGGGTAGGAGTGTGGATGGGGTTTATATACTGTGAGCCCCTGTTGGGGAGGATATGTAAATTTGTGCATTTGAATGGTTAGTTTCTTCCAGAACACGGCCTCAACAGCCCGGAAAAAACCCCAAGGAAAATCAATGCAGCCGGCTGGCTCTCCGTCCCCTCAGCGGGGAGAGGTTTCCCCCTTGCTCGGGTGGCGACGCAGAGGGCGGGCGGCTCCTTTGGCTGGGGGGGTGCCATCGTGAGCTCTCGACTCCGCCGGCCCCCTGCTTTGAGGAGGGGAGAGGGCAGGCCGGGAGCCCACTTTCTTCCCAGCCCCGCAAAATGGGGGAGCGGGGCTCGCCCCCTCCGCCTGTGGCCGGAACCAAAACGGCGGGCGGGCATCGAGAGGAGGCCCCCCACTTCCCCACCCCCGCCTGCCCTCTGTTCCAGTGGTGCACAACCTGCGCCCTCCAGGTGTTTTGGCCTCCAACTCCCAGAAGCCTGAGCCAGCTGGTCCAATGGTCAGGAATTCTGGGAGTTGGACGCCAAAACATCTGGCGGGCCGCGGGTTACATGTAACACAGCTACTTCCTAGCCGTTAGGAGCCACTCTAGGATCTCGCCTCGCCTCCTCGCGGTTCCTTTCCCCATCCCCTCCGCGGCCTTCGCTGGGTTAACTAACGTGTGGCTGGCTTGCCGGAAGTGATGTCTAAAAAGGGTGGGGCGAGCAAACTCCCTCTCGGGCTCGCTTACAGCAGGAAGTGACGTCAGGTGGTACCGCGGAAGTGCGGGGGCGGGTGGGCGCGCGCGCGTGCACACGGGCGGGGTGGACCTTGGGCGGTGGCGGCGGCGTTTGTCACCGGCAGAGGCAGCAGCAGCAAAGGAGGAGGAGGAGGTGAGCGGCGGCGGGTGGGGTGGTTTCAGGGAGGACGGTTTCCCCGCCTCTCCGTCTTCTGTGCCGCCTTCTCCGGTGGCTGGCGGGCGCCTGTGCCTGGCGGCGTTGGGCGGCGGCGCCTGGGTCCTTCCCCGTGATGGCGAGGAGGAGGACCTGCCGTCATGTGGGCCGGCCCTTTCTGAGACCCGTGCTGGGCATCTTTTCCTTCAGAGCCGGCTGAGCCTGAGGACCCACGCCTTGTCCTCGTTCTCAAGGCTTATTGCTCTTCCCGGTTCCGGCGAGGCGGCCTTTCCCCTCGCTTAGCATCGCGGCTTTGTAGAGCGGCAACCCATGTCCCCGCGTGCTTCAGGCCGTTCGTGGTTAAGTTCCTGCGGGGCGGGGAAGAATTCAAAAGACAAGGAAGGCATTATTTTAATCTGTATTAGGTTTCTGGTTCATGCTGAATAACTAAACATTTCAGCTCGGGACAGAAGTTATCACATTATATTTTATTTGCTGCTGCGGCCATTCTTTTGGAGATATATATATATACACACACACACACGTGTGTGTGTGTGTGTATGTGTGTGTGTGTATATATATATATAGTGTGTGTGTGTGTGTGTGTGTATGTATCTTATCTATCTATCTATCTATATAATAGTGTGTGTGTATACACGCAGACAGGGCCGGTTTAAGGCACCAGCGGTGTCAGCATCCGCAGGGGGCCCCATCATTGTGGGGCCCCCGTAGTAACTCTCCTGCAAAAACATTATTAGTAATGATCTGAATATCCTGTACTGTGAGTAGCTTAGGTTGAGTTAGGTTACATTGACCTGAGATAAACATACAGTCCCCCCAAATTCCTTAAACCAGTCCTGCACGCACGCGGAAACACACACACAGTGTGTATTATATGTATATGTAGTGCATCACTGTCTTGTTTGTGCCATGAGGTTTTGCTAGACATCACAGATTTGTAGCCCACCATTTCTTGAATATCTTCCATATATGATTGTTCGTTTTATGCTGTTTGTAAACCACTTGGAAAGGTTTGGTGGTTCTTGAACTCAGTTTTCATGCCTTCTGGGGTGGGGGGATTGTCTTGATTTGTGAGTGGGCGTAAGTATCGATCAGGGCTTAATTTGAGCCAGCACATGGTATTAATGTTAGGTGGAGTCAGGGCACATCAGAGGATATACAGAGTGCAGTTCATTAATTACAATGTCAATATATCCCCAAGTTTCTGGCATTAGAGGGAGCAGTTTCCTTGACAGAATGAATTACTGTACTGCTATTCGGATAGGTTTGAAGAGTAGGGCCCCTCCTCCTTGACATGAAGTACTGTGGGGGGGGGGATGATTCACACTGGTTCAACTATTTTAAAGTAGACATAGATCAGCATTAGAATCTTCTTGTGTCAGTAAGAGGAAGTAGGCTTATCTTCTCAGAATTCATATGGAGTAAATTAGATAGGATTCAGCTAAGAATAGTTAGGTCTTTGTTGCCCGGGTACTTAAGGATGCTATGCTTCTTAACAGTGGCTAGGTTGTGCTTCTCCTAAATCGTTACTCCTGCCTTGGTTCAAGGAAACAACTAGTGGGCTTGCATTGCTACTTGTTTTAAATGAATCTCTTGTTGAGCTTTTTGTGTTGTATCATTAGTGGCCTTGGCTAATTCTTACTACTGGCAGCTAGGCAAGTTTAGAAGCCTGCCTTTGCCTTTGAGCCCTTTCTTTGGCATATGCTTGTCTCCATGTGGCTGTTGTATAGGTTAAAGTGGAAGCTTGTAAAGGGACTCAATCATAATTTGAGACCTGACTGCTACACATTAGGAGGTGGATATTCTATATAATGTGGGTTATTGTAGACCTTGCAGCTTTTGCTACACATTCAGGAACAGGAGACACATCATAGGTTGTGGGGAAAGAATAAGATTTTGGCAATTTGATCATTCCTGAATGCAAAGAAGGTTCAGTGTACCTATATTCTTGTGCATATTAGAGTATCTGTGCATGTGGCTTTCTTGCCATATGGATGTCCTTTTTTGCAATCAGATTTAATTACCCTAATATGTAAAATGGCTAAGGGAATGTGCAGCCTATTCTTGGAATTTAGAAAGTAGGATGCCAGGTGGGTGTCCTCATATCTCAGCAAAATCGTTATGTACTGAGTGTTCTCTAGTGTTTGTGTATTTTAGTCTGTTGTTCCTCAAGAGGTGGGTAAGAAATAATAATATTATTATTTCTAGTAGTGCATCTAGTAGTGTAGAGGTGCCTGCCAAGTCTAGGAGAGACAAGTGTTTTCTTCACAAGCTATTCATACTTTTTGCAAAGCATATGTAAATCTGATGCCATGTTCTCAGGCCTTCAGATGATAGTAGGAAAAACAAAAACAAATACTTCCTTGTGTATGAAGATGCTCCTGCATGTTACAAAGAATGAAAGCTCTGAAACAGTGATCCTCCAGATTGTCATTCTTGAATGTAAAGAGAGTAAAGCTGCTCAGATTCAATAAGTACCTTTGCCAAGTACAGGTGTTAGATATCTATGCACAAAATGCATGCGGAGAAGGAATGTACTATATCCTTCTCCCTCTATTTTTTCCGGTTCCACATCCTTCATGGATTGAAGAGGCTCTCCTCTTCACAGAATCACCCTCCTTGTGTGGGTGTGGGTGTGGGCTACCATGTACCTTTTCCTTTGCTTAGTGAACAACAAGGTTGAGAAACATCAAGCCCCCTAAATGTTTCTAGTCTATAGGTCCCATCATGCCACCTCATTTACTACACTGGGTAGGACTTCTGCTAGTTGAAGTCTAGCAACATCTAGAGGGCTACAGCTTCCCCACTCCATCTATATAATTCCTGAATAAGGTTCTTCTCTGCATCCTTTCTGAAAGTAACTTTATCTTCTCTTTCTAAACCTGCCTGGGTGCCCTGTAAGCTTTTTCTAATAGGACTTAGTACTATCCATTAAGGGTTTAGTTACAGAGCTATATTGTTGTCAGTCCTGATGCTCAGCATAGCACAGCAGAGAAGGATGTGATGGAGCAGAAGCCAGGGTTTTGGGGAAGCCACTGCATAGGGAACATTCCTCTCTCAAGAAGGAAAATTATCCTCTTTTGTTTAAGGCAGGGGTGGGGATATGTGGCACTTTGATGTTGTGCTGCAACTCCTGGTAGCCCTAGCTGGCCCATAGTGAGTTGCAGTTCAGCAACATCAGGTGGCCAGCATAATTCTCACTGCTGACTTAGCGAAAAGTACCATTATTGAGTTAATGCTTTGGAAAAATACAGGCACTGTGTTTAACATATGAATTACAGTAGCACCCCCACATCCATGGGGGATTGGTTTGAGGGGGGCACAGATGGTAAATTCCATGGATAATAGCGAATGCCCTGGAGGACAAGGGAGAGAGAGGGGCTCGTGGCCGGGTAGCTGCCGCCACCACAACCTGGCCCACCTAGGCTGCAGCCTCCCAGGCCTTTGCAGCCATCACCCCTGCTGCCATCGTGGCCTCCCAGGCCTCTGCTGATACTGCCATGCACCTCGCCACAACCATCACCCCTGCTGCCATGGTCTCTCAGACTGCTGCCTGTGCCCCCACTGCCGCCATCACCCCTGCCATGCGCCTCACCACCGCTTCCCCTCTGCCTGTCCTCTGCTACTGCCATGCGTCTCACCACTGCCACCAGAGCCATCACCTCCCTCCCCGTTCACCCCCTCCCAGTTGTCGCCATCCATGGATAATGGAATCAGTGGATGGCGAATCAGCAGATGCGGGGGTGCTACTATACAATAAACTACAGCCTAGCATAGTGGATCCTGGATATCGTAGTCTAATTACGACTATGCCAGAAAGTTTCCAGTCTACCTAACTGTCTAGCTATGGCTTGCTTAAGTTGCTTTGCCATGTTATGGTGCTTTGCTCTTTAATGGCTCTTGCCAGTTGAGTCCTACTTCCTTTATTCCACCTTTCAGAACTCTGGTGGACACTTTAAGTCCCAGTGATCTGCTGGCACTTGACTTCTTAACAATCTACACTGGAGTGGTAGCTTTTCCAGAAAAAGCTGAAGGTTCTGAAATGTTTTGCTCTTACCCTTGTCAATATTTTCTGCTGGGTTTCCATGGTGAGACCTTGTATATGCTGTAGCTTAGCAGACTTGTACTATCAGCTAACAAACAATGGCAGTGCATGTTATCAAGTGGGTGAAAGCCAGCTAGGAGTCAGAATCTCATTTCCCATTCCTGGCTCTCCACTGGTATGGAAATCTCAGCGTATTCCAGCAGAAATAGCCAGTGTTTAGACTTTAAGTGTTAGAGGGCGTAGAATGCCTCAGAGTTTGTAGAAGTGTTCTATACCAGGCTGTCCTGCAGCTACAATGCCAGAAATGTTCTTGCAACAGAGTTCTTTCCATTCTTCTAAAAGTGTTAGCAGATGTAGTAGAAACCAGTGTAAATTACAGGGTCTGGCAACTAATGGGCCTTTGTTTTATGCTTTTTGTATCCCTAGGCTCAGTTGTGCATGTAAGAATGATAAGTCCAAACTCCTCACTGAGACCGTTCTCTCTCACTGCAACATAATACATTATCCTTGAGACTTATGTGATCTCCAATTCATTCAGATAGACCCCTTCCATCAATGGTGAATTAGTGGCTTAGCCTTAGGGACCATTTGTGTAGAGGCTTCTGTTCTTGCCTCACCTCAGCAGCAAAAGCCCTGTGTGTCTTCTCCACAGTGCTAAAAGTTCTCCATGTTTGGGTAGCAGGTTGATTAATCAGGATTGTGATTTCTTGAAGAATTATAACCCCCCCACCCCCGTTTCCTTTAATAGCCTGAGGAAGAAAAATATCTGTTGTATGGACTTGGATGGGTAGGAAACACCTGTCAGTAGCAGAAATGGCAAACAATGCTAATATATAGTAGGCAATAGGTACAGTTACAAATATGCTTCTCTGATGCTGCAGATTCATATTAACTGGGAATTAGTATTGGCCCTTTCAGACTAAATGCCTTTTCATCCCAGTTTCCCCCTATGTGTAGAGAAACTGTGTATAAGAAAATTGGCTTTCACTGATGGGAAGTGTGGTGTAAGAATTTTTAATAACAAGAGTGTGCAGGTAGGTTAAGAATGGGAGATATGTGTCATATTTCAGATACCATGTTGTATATTAAACATAGAGTCCAATTCGTTCCATCCATAACAATGGGTGTGACTTAGTTCTTGATCCAGAGCTATTGGTATATTTTAACAGTATCTGGCCAGTGATTAAGTAAGAGGTTGATAGGGCTAGTTCTATGTCAGTTGGCTGTGCTGTAGCCCAGTACATGAGTGTGTATGTGCCTTCAAGTTGCCTGTTGACTTAATGGCACCCCATGAATTTCTTAGGGTTTTCTTAGGCAAGAAATACTCAGAGGTGGTTTTGCCAGTTCCTTCCTCTGAAATACAGTTTACAGTACCTGACATGAGATACTTACCTTATTGTGTCATGGAAATACTAGGAGCCATTCACTGTGAGAACAATTCAGAGTGCGTTTATCAACTGTTGTGGATGTAGTGAAATACCCTTTTGGAGGATAAGTGAACTTTTCTCTAAATTACAGTTGTTCCTCCATATCCATGGATTTAAGTAGTCACAGCTTGAAAACATTCTTTAAAAAATAATAATCCAAAAAGGAAACCTTGATTTTGCCACCTTATATAAGGGACAACATTTTGCTGTACTATGGCATATAATGGGACTTGAGTATTCATGGATTTTGGTATCCCCAGGGGGTCCTGGAACCCAACCCCAGCAAATTTGAAGGGACAACTGGACTACCAAGCCTGTAATATCAGCTTGGGGGGTTCTTCTAGCCTGAGAACCCCTTAACCAATCTTCCAAGTTACTACCAAGTATTTTACAGATTATAATCTGAAGCATTTGAGGAGCTGCCTTTGATCTTCAGCAAAGTTAGCTAGCTTTTTTCAGCTAGAGGGCTGAATTAACTTTCAGAGATATTCTTGTGGGGAAGTCAAAAGGATGGGACCCAAATACCAGAATGTTTTTATCTTAAAGTTCTTACTGACACTAAGGGGAATCCACGTGACACAAATAATACAGTTTGAAACTGGATTATTTGCATAGTGCCTTCCTATGGAATCCTGGGATTTTTACAAGGTTTTTAGCCTTCTCTGACAAAGAGTGCTGGTGCCTTGCCAAACTACAAATCCCAAGATTCCATAGGAAGGAGCCACGCAAATAATCCAGTTTCAACCTGGATTATTTCTCTAGTGTGGATGCCCCCGATTTAGCAGAGGTATTTCCAATTTTTTAGAATGGTCAACAACAACAAAAGTACAGAAGCTAGGAAACCACACAATGATGGTATTGTGAAGAAGGGGCATAGCCAGGTTCTATTTTCAAGAATGTCAAATTTGGCCCCAGAATCTGAAGTTTCACCAACCTGTATCTTCAGATTCAATAATGGCTCAGATTATTTTACCTCTACAGGGATTTGCCTTGTCAGTGTTACAGCAGCTCTCAGCCTCAGGTGTGCAAGGGTGCACTCTTGCTGAGCTGCTTCTCTAGCTATATTTAGGCCTAGAAGTGCTCCTGTTCCTGGAGAATTTGTCAGTTCTATATTGGTACTGAGAGCATTCTAAGCAGTCCTCAAGCTACAGCACTCATTAATCCCTTTTTCCTGACTCCTCTTCTCCCAGCCCCTGCACTAAGCAATGTAGGTGGCTTTGCCTGAACAGTCAGGATGGTCCTAAACATTCATTTAGTGCTTCCTTCATTTTTAGCCTCCAATTATCAAGATAGCATTGGGGTACTTTTCTACCAATTGGTATAGTTTATGTGGAAAATATAGATTAATTCTGAAAGGATGCATTCACAAATACAAACTAAATCTAGTTGATGTTATGTAGTTGTGTACTGGGCATGCATGTAGGTCTGCACACCTTTTTATACTTTAGCCATATATGGTGGTGGTCTTTTGATGATCTTGTAATTCTTAATGTGCTGATATAACTAACCTAGATCAAGCAATGTGATATGAAGCAGGGAGTTTGACAGAAGGAGGCTCTTGTGTGCAATTTTTACTGGCAAGCCCATATGGACAGCAAATGATTTGTCACATACAGGAAATCCTGAGTCTTCAAGTTCCACTACTTGAAGACAAGGAGGTTGTGATGCTTCAGCCATTGCACTGATTTAGAAACTAAATCCAAGATTTGAATATATTAGGATTCTTGTTTTTTAAAAAAACAACTTTTGTGCCAAGCAAATGTGCCAGGAATATATTCCACAATTCATAGCATATTTCTCTTTCAGGATGAAAAGCTTGGGCTGCTTCAAGAAACAGGCAATTAGATCATGTGTGTAGGAACAGTGAATTCCCAGCCATGATAATTAAATGTTGCTTTTCAGGCCCTTGAGTGTCTTGATTTCCACCAAATGCTGACTGCATATTTCCATGACTCTGGGATAATTTGTTTTTAAATGGGAGGACAATAATTTTTAAGATGCCAAATTATGTGACTTATATGTGGCCACAAGTTTACTGCTGAAACCCTGCTCAAGTTTCTGTGGAAGATTAAAAATGTAATGTTAAGCTTATAAATCCTCCTTCATAATTTGATCCTAGAATGATCTAGCTTTGAAGGCAGGGCTGAATACAAGTCAAACCTTTTCCAAGGTAATAACTTAAGTTCTCCTTGTTGTATCATTGTGCACAGTTAAGCATTTTTGCTTGAGTTCCAGCTGTATGCACATGGTTTAGAGCTTATGTGAACTGCATCCGCCATATATTGAAATAAAAGGGCATTCTTATGGCACATTAACGCAGGCGTTCTAACTTGGGTCACCCCAGATGTTTTAGACAGCAGTGCCCACCCATCTCAACTTGGGTGGATGAAGGTTGGGAAAGATAGAGGTTGTAGTCTAAAACATCTGGCTGTGCCCCAATTAAGAGAGACTGCCTTAGGGTCTAAGACACACTGTGACGAAGATTTTCTTGTGCTAGAATAATCAGGAGCATGAAGCATATCCTTGTAACCTGGTTGCTTCACTATTTACAATTTTCCTTCAATATTCCCTCATTTATGTGCATCTGTATAAGGAGGTTATTTTTTCATGTACTTGAAGTGGATGTTTGTCCACGTAAATGTTTGCTACAACTCTTTTAGTCTTTAAGGAGTCACAAAACGTGCACTGTGGTAACCCTTTGGAATAGACCAGAGCCTCTTTCATTGCATAAGCACATTAACCTCCTTGGCTGCTGCTAACCTAGAAACCTTAAACACTACCATACAATTCCCTCACCAAAGGTGTACTTTTTGCTGCTGAGTTTTTTTCTCCCTAGCCAGCGGTGTACTTTTTGTTGCTTAAAATGGTGGGACTTCTATCTTGCATGACTATAGGGCCCCCCTATTTGTCCCTTCTGCAATCCTTGAGGAGGTGAACTGTTTAGCTGAAGCTGTAGAGTCCTCTTTTAAGCCGTTTCAGGTTTTGTGCACAGCCATTGTCTTCCATTGCAGGTTTGGGGCATAGTGTCTGAGAGTGTGATTTACAATGGCTCCACTAATGTTTTGTATGCCACCTGAAAATGGTGGATAAAGGGCCTTTGTTTCTTCTAGGCAGCTTTTATGCTAGTGACCATTAGTAAACTGTTCTCTTCCTCTAAGGGAGAGGCTTAGGAGGCTGGGGCAAGCATTTTGCAAGAACATAGCTTTTCTGTCTGGTTTGAAACCATTCTAGTTAATATGGGCAAGGATTTTATGAATCAACATATGAACGCAGGCCGCACCCTGACTGGTGGGGGTGACAAGAACTTGCTCCACCTCTTCTCTGCTATACTACAGCTGCACAGCCTGATCAGTACTTTCTGTCTGCTGCAGACCTGCATGTGCTGCTGGAGGAAAGCAGCTGTATATCAGTTTTCTTGTATTCCCTCATGTGCTGTGGGGACAGCCTGTGGTAACTGCCTTTCTTGGCAGTTAAAAGGGCTTTCCAGGTTGCTATCAGCACCAGCAGCAGCCTTTAGAGGATTAGCCTCTTGGCCTGAGGGGGTATGAGAGGAACAGATTCTTATATTTCCCAGTGGGGAGGGCTCCAGAGCATCCGTCTGCTTTGGGTTGTCCCTCCCCATTGCTCCCGGTAGGCAGGAAACAAACTTTTGGGACCGCCCCCGGTGAGGTCATCTAGTAGGGACGACCCCCGGCTGGTCAGTCTGTTTCCTGCCTAGCTCCTGGTAGGACGTGGATTGTTTTGCTCCCTGCAACCCCCCTCCATGTGGTGGCCGCCATTTTGATTTAGATTTAAAAAAAAAAAAAACTTTTAATTTTAAAGTTCCATTGGTGGCTTACCTGGTGGAGAGAGGGAGTAGGGGGAGAAATGAATCCAACTGATATGGATGCAGTGATTGCAGCGGTGATCGCTAGCGAGCGATCAACCCGGCAGGGCAGCGCCAGCAGGGGCGCCCAAGAGGAGCCGGGTTCAAACGGCAGCGCGGGAACCAACAGCAGCAGCGCAGCAGCAGGCAAGGGCAGCGGCGGCAAGAAGAGGCCGGCTAAGGAGGGGAAGACCTCCGCCCCGGCCGCCGCACGCTGCGCCCCGCTCCCTCCCCGCCCGGTGGGGCGCAGGGACGAGCGGGAAGAGGAGACCCCCACGCGGCCCCTCCAGGAGGAGGAGGCGTGTCCCGAGCCCCAGAGCGGGGAGGAGGACGCAGCGCGGGCGCTCCTGGGCCCTCCGGACGCCGCGGGAGAGCCAGTCCCCCAGCCGCAGCCAGCGGCCGCAGTGAGTCTGTCCGGGGCCCCAGGTGCAGGGACAGAGGGGAGGGAGATTCCCCCAGCGGTGGCCGAGTGGCTTAAAGCCTCCATGGCCAGAGAGGCAGCGAACTGGCTGGCGGCCGGCCTCCTCCAGCAGGGCTGGCCGGGATTCCCTGCACCAGGGTGGGGGGGAGACCTCCAGGGGGCGCGGGACCCCCCCATCCCCACGCCAGCGGGTACCGGGCCCCAGCGGGTGGGCACCCAGACCCAGGCCCCGCAGAGAGGGGGAAAGGGGGGCGGCCTTAGCAAGAGCAAGAGCAGGCGCCCCCCGGCCAGCGCAATGGCCTCTACAGCGGCAGCAACAGCAGCAGCAGCCAGGCCGGACTCCAGGCATCCCCCAGGTCCTAGCGCCCGCCTGCTACCCCACCTTGCCACAGACTGCCTACAGGGAGACCCCTCCGACGAGGAGGACCTCGGGGCCTCAGATAAGGAGGAGGAGTCAGGCCAACAGCCCCCCAGCAAGCGCCAGAAGGGCCTCCAGCAGCTCCAGGAGGGGGAGGAAGAGGCAGTGTCAGTTTACTCCTCAGAGGGGGAGGAGGTCGACCCCCTGGAGAACTCTGACAGAGAGGAGGGGGAGTTATCAGAGGAAGAGACTGCCAACACCTCAGAGACACCCCGGCCCTCAGCCAAACTGTTTTCTATGGACGACTTTGCAGTCCTCCTTAAGAAAGCAGTGAGAACTCTGGGGCTGGAACTGCCCAAGAGCCAGCAGTCACAGCCAGACCCAGACTTACCAGAGATATCCGGTGAATTCTTCCCGGACTCTCAGGCTGAAACCCTTGAAATGCCTGTCCCCGCCACACTGATGCGCACAATACGCGATGAGTGGGCATCGCCTGCCATGATTAAAGGACAGCCTAGCCATGCCAAGAAATTATACGCCCTGCCTAAGAAGGTCATGAGCAAGTTGCAGGTGCCCCTCATCGACGCGCCGGTCTCAGAGTTGGTATCCTCTGCAATTTTTTGCCGCGATGGAGAGGAGACCCTGAAGATCCCTGAGGACAGGCGGATGGACACTGCGCTGAAGAGGGCCCACGAGGCACTCTCGCTGGCTATCCGTGCCTCCTCCACAGCCACCATGATGGCTAGAGCAGCGAGACAATGGGCGAAGGATGCGCTGGCGGACACTCCCAGGTCCCAGACCAGAATACGCCAGGATCTCAACAAGCTGGAGAAGGCATCAGCCTTCTTGGCAGACAGTACCTTGGATTCAGTCCAGTTCTGCGCAAGGGCTCAGGCCGCAACAGTGGCAGCGAGGAGACAAGTATGGCTGAAATCATGGAACGCTGACTTCAAGTCCAAACAGAATCTGGTTTCATCCCCCTTTCTGGGTGAGAAGCTATTCGGGGAGTCCCTCGAACCGGTCCTGGTGGAGGACAAGGACAAGAAGAAGAAAACCCTGGCGTCAGCCAGGAGGCGGGAGGACAGGAGGCCTTCCAAGCGTTACAGGCCTTTTCGTCCCTCAGGAGGACAGCAGACTCCAGCAACTGGATCATCCACGAACAGACCCCGAGATGTCAAACCTTCAGGAACCCGATGGGGAGACAACCGTTACCAGAAGCGCAACCAACGGGCCGACGCACCAAAGCCAAGCCAGAACCAGACCACCAAGAGCAACAACAGAAGTCATCAATGACGCCAGTCCCCCCGTGGGGGGCCGCCTGCAGGCCTTCGTGGAGGCGTGGGAGGACTCTACCTCGGACAGATGGGTCCTCCAATCAATCCGGGAGGGCTACCGGATAGAGTTCTCCCAGCAGCCCCCACGTTGGTTCATCCCCACCCCTCGACAGCGAGATGTTCGCAAACAACACCTCATGGAGGAAGCAATTCAACATTTGCTCCAGGCGGGAGCAATAGAGGAAGTGCCCGACACAGAACGCAGCAGGGGGTGCTACTCCATCCTTTTCCTGGTTCCAAAGAAGAATGGAACCTGGAGAGCGGTCCTGAACCTGAAGGGGATCAACAGGTTTGTCCGCCAGAGGAAGTTCAGAATGGAGACACTGAAGCACATATTGGAGGCATTAAGACCCGGAGACGTCCTATCGTCGCTGGATCTGCAGGACGCGTACCTCCACATCCCCATCCACCCAGAGCATCGCCGCTTCCTACGTTTCTGTTACTGCAACAGACACTTCCAGTACAAGGCCCTTCCCTTTGGCCTTTCATCGGCGCCCAGGGTGTTCACCAAGATCATGGTAGCACTAGTGGCGCGCTGGAGGCGCTTAGGGCTGCATGTCTATCCTTATCTAGACGACTTGTTGATTCGATCCTCTTCTCATCAGAAGGCGGCCCAAGACGTAAACCGGATTCTGGAGTCCCTTCAAGCGCATGGATTCCAAGTCAACTTCGAGAAGAGCCAGTTAACCCCAGCTCAGCGGATACAGCACCTGGGGGCCTTGATAGACGTGGCCATGGGGCAGGTACTCCTGCCCTCGGAAAGGATCCAGGCCATCCAGCGGGCAATCCAAAAGGTGAGGTCCGAGACCAGGGTGGACATCATGGACCTCGCTCGACTTCAGGGGCTCATGATCGCAGCAATCGATTGCCTGCCGTGGGCAAGGTTCCACGCCAGAACTCTGCAGTGGTTCCTGCTTCCGTTCCAGAACGAGATCGCCCTCAAGAGACATCAGAAGGTACGGGTGACACAGGAGGTGCTGACCTCTCTGGAATGGTGGGACTCTCCTGCGATAGAGACTGGGCGCCTGTTGTGGAGGCTGGACGCCATTCAGATCACAACAGACGCCAGCCTGAGAGGATGGGGAGCACATTGTGGACCACACCTTGCCCAGGGCAAATGGACAAGGGAGGAGGCGGCGCACAGCATCAATTGGCTGGAACTCAGAGCGGTACGGCTAGCACTTTTGGCCTTTACGGACCTTTACGGACCTGATCAGGGGCAAGCCAGTGCTAGTGCGGACAGACAACATCACAACGAAGGCGCACATAAACCGACAGGGGGGCACCAGGTCACGTGCCCTTATGAAAGAAGCAACACGCCTACTGGAATGGGCGGAGAGGAACCTAATCTCTATAGAAGCGGAACACCTTCAGGGAGTCCTCAACTCCAAGGCGGACTGGCTCAGCCGCTCGGATATAGACCAGAGCGAGTGGAGCCTGCATCAGGAAGTGTTCGAGACCATCACCCAGACCATGGGACGACCGGAGGTCGATCTCTTTGCCTCCCCGGCGAACGCAAAGCTACCTCGCTTCTTTTCCAGATATCTCACGGAAGGAGCGGAGGCGATGGATGCCCTAACGACACCATGGCCTCACGTTCTGCTATACGCTTTTCCGCCACTGCAGCTCTTACCAAGAGTCCTGAACAGGATCCGATCAGAGGGGGCGGAGGTCCTGCTGGTGGCACCAGAGTGGCCCCGCCGGTCCTGGTTTCCGGACATCCTAGAGATGGCAGTAGAATCACGCCCCCTGCCAGCACGACAGGATCTTCTGACACAGGGGCAGGTGCAGCACCCGGACCCCGGTTGGCTTCAGCTCCACGTGTGGAGGTTGAAAGGCAGATGTTAGCAGCGAGTGGCTACTCCCAGAGTGTTGTCGACACCATCCTGGCATCCAGAAGGGAGTCTACCCAGCGTATTTACGAATATACCTTTAGGGTTTTTCGTCGATGGTGCAACAGGAAGAAAAGAGACTTCAGACAGGTCTCGGTCCCGGCCCTGCTTGATTTCCTGCAGGAGGGCGTGGAGGCCGGACTGAGACCAAATACCATCAAGAGGCAGATAGCAGCAGTCACTTCCTTCCTGCCTCCAGAGAAGGCGGCACAGGTGGCCCAGCACCCTCATGTACGTCGCTTCGTCAAGGGCTTAGCAAACACAGCACCACCTACGGTGCACAGATTCCCCACATGGGACCTGCATACGGTCCTGAAGGCATTGACAGCCCATCCATTTGAGCCCCTGAGGGAAGTTCCCTTGAAGTTCCTGACATGGAAGGTACTTTTCCTAGTAGCGATTACATCGGCACGTAGGATATCTGAGCTGGCAGCACTCTCCATTAGACGAGACCTATGCATCTTCAGACCGGACTCAGTAGTACTGCGCCTTAGGCCGGATTTCAAGCCAAAGATCAATTCGGCGTTCCACAGAGCGCAGGAGGTGATATTGCCGTCCTTCTGTCCAAACCCAACAAGGGAGTTGGAGAAGATATGGCACACGCTGGACGTACGCAGGGCTCTGCGCATCTACATCAGAAGAACAAGACCATTCAGGATATCAGAGGCCATGTTCGTGTCTCCATATGCCAAATACCTGGGGCGGAAGGTATCACCATCATCCTTGGGCCGCTGGATACGTAGCTGCATCGTAGCGTGCTACCAGGCCCTACGCCTGGAGGTGCCGGAGGGGATTCTGCCGCACTCGACACGGAGTGCAGCGACCTCAGCGGCCTGGGAGAAAGACGCGACACTGGAGGAGATATGCAGGGCGGCGACCTGGAAAACGGCCTCCACCTTTGTTCGACATTACAGACTGGACAGGATGCAATCTGCCGAGGCAGCATTTGGCAGAAGGGTCCTGCAGCAGGTAGCACAAGTCTAGAAGAGCCCCCATTCGCCAAGCCCACCCTGAGAGGAAGCTTTTGTAAATCCCAAAGCAGACGGATGCTCTGGAGCCCTCCCCACTGGGAAAAGGAACGTTGGTCTTACCTGTGATACGTTCTTTTCCAGTGGTGAGGCGAAGAGCATCCGGGCCCACCCATTGGCGAATGTAGGAGGAGATGGGTGGTAGGCCCCGGACAGCAGCCCACCAGGAAGCGGGCATGGGGGGCCGAAAAGGAGGAGGTGCCTGCAGAGGAACAAGCAGAGAGACCCTGAAGACAGGATTTGATCATCGTGAGACAAAGGCGCAAGAAGAGGCGCAAGGCTTTTTCAACAGACTGGCCAGCCGGGGGTCGTCCCTACTAGATGACCTCACTGGGGGCGGTCCCAAAAGTTTGTTTCCTGCCTACCGGGAGCAATGGGGAGGGACAACCCAAAGCAGACGGATGCTCTTCGCCTCACCACTGGAAAAGAACGTATCACAGGTAAGACCAACGTTCCTTTTTCTGACAATGCTTCTGGGGTTCAGCTACATTTTGTGAATGGCTAATAATACAATGCAGTTCTAAGAGCTACCATCTGGACTCTAATATGTAGTGTGTACATCCGCAGTACCCTAAAGACACCAGATCTTGTCTGATCTTGGAAGCGAGGCAGGGTCAGCTCTGGTTAGTACTTGGATAGGAGACTGCCAACAAATACCAGATGCTATAGGCTATGTTTCAAAGGAAGGAACTGGTAAAACCATCTCTGCATATTCCTTGCCAACGAAAACCCTCGGAAATTTATGGGGCCACTATAAGTTGACAGGCAGCTTGAAGGCGCACATGCACACAGCCCCTGTATCTCACAGTTGCTGCTACTGTTTTTGTGCACATTACCTCCTTTTCAGAGAGTGCCTCAAGGGCAGTGAGTTTCATACCCTGTAATAAAGGATAATGCATACATAGATTCCAAGATGGAATTTGGAGGTAGGTGAGTGTGTGTGTGTGAGAGAGAGAGATTGAGAGAGAACAAACACAGATGGAGTATCTGCATGAAGTTGTGGTCAAGCAACACCTGTGAGTCCCACCAGTTGCTTTTGGGTGGGTGGAAGGAAGGGTGACATCGAGCCTAGATGTACAGTTTGGGACAGCAAGATGGTAGTATGAGTAGGATCATACTTCTCCTGATGGCCACTGGGGAATGCGTCTTTGCTGCTTTTAAGGAGAGGGAAACGTGATACAGGCCTGGTAGGTGGCTGGTCAGCCAGATTCATGCATGTAGGAAAGCAGCTAAGCTGTGCCAATGGTAGCAGCTCTTCAGTAATGTCCAAAGCATCTAGACACACCCTTGGGGAGCGAGCCAGCTTCCTGATGGTTGGGGGAAGGGTGTGCTGCTTTCCAGAGACTAGGGCTGGGCTGCATCATTTTATGCTTCCAGTCACGACAGCCAGCTCCTGTGGCTTAAAGGGACCCTCAAGCTGAAGCTGAGGAAAATGCTGTTTCTTGCTGAAAGCTCCCCTGTGAGGGAGGGGGCAGGTACTGGGCATAGAGTGCCGCCTTGCACACTGGAGAACATTTGAAGAGGGCCAAATGACATTTATTATTTATTATGGATTACCCTCCATAATTCTAAGGCTCTGAGGAATCTCCCACCCCTTGACATCTTTAGAATACCATTTGTACCTGTGGATTTCTTCATTCCTGTGTTTCTTCATGCTGTGTGTTTTGTATCTGAGGAAAGGAAGGGCCAGGATCAGTTTCATGCAAGATAACTGGTTAGTGCCGATTATTGGTTTTCAGATTGAACAGGAATTAGCCATTCCTTCGCCCTAGCTCTAAGAAGCCTTCTGAAGTGAGATGCATCTGCTTATTCTCCAGGTGTAGTGGTCTAGGAAGATGGCATGATCTGGGAGCAAGAATTGAGGTGTTGCAGGGGAACGGAAGGTATGGCGGAAACAGAGTGAAAGTTTGTTACAAAGGAAGGCAGGATAGATGTCTGAAAGCTATCCCACCTTCAGTTCACTCTGTTCCCGAAATGGATTGGAGAGCATACCAACCATGCCACAGAACCTTACCTTGCTCCTTTGCAATGCCAGGTCAGTAAAAAAACAAGACCTACATTATCTATTATCTTCTTTTGGAAGAGGATGCCGTTCTGGCTTGCTTTACTGAGACCTGGCTGGGAGAGGATAGCACCATACCTTGGGCACAGGCCCTCCCAGCTGTGTACTCTTTCAGAGAGCAGGTAAGGGGAAGTGGGTGAGGGGGCGGAGTGGCTCTGGTTCATAAAAATAACCTTACCTTGACCAGGATATCTGTCCAGAAAACAGTCCACTTTGAGTGTATGTACCTGAGCCTGAAGACCAGGGAGAGTTTAGGGATTCTGTTAGTATACCGTCCACCCCATTGTCTAACAGACTCCCTAACCGAGCTAACACAACTGGTCTCAGAGTTGCAGCTGGAGTCGCCCAGACTGTTAGTTCTGGTTGACTTCAACATCCCACTTGAGACCAGCTTGTCAAATCTATCAGGTGCAGCTTGGGAGTTCATGGAGTCCATGACAAACATGGGCCTATCCCAATTGGTCAACGGGCCCACTCATTGTGCAGGTCATGCCTTTGATGCAATCTTTAGTATGGAACAGGAATATCCATGGGTGGAGGTGAACTAAAACCACCGCATTGTCATGGACGGATCACTTGCTGATCAAGGCTGAACTCAGAGCCACTGTCCATCCTATTGGGGGTGGAGGACCTATTAGAATGGTCCACTCTCGAAGGCTAATGGAACCAGTTGGATTCCAGAAAGCCTTAGAGGGTTTATTGGTTGGTAACACCAGTGATTCTGTCGAAGCCCTGGTCAATACCTGGAACACCGACCTTACCAAGGCTATCAACACGATCGCTCCCAAGCGTCCTCTCCAACCCGCTTCAAATCACCATCCATGGTATACTGAAGAACTTAGGAAGTTGAAGCGGGTTGGACAATGACTAGAGTGCGTCTGGCGAAAAACTCGACTCTTATCTGACAAGACTCGTCATAGGAAATTTCTTCGTTCCTGTAGAGAGGCAATATGTGCAGCGAGGAAATCCTTCTCTTCTGTACGAATTATGTCTGCAGAGTCTCACCCAGCAGAGCTGTTTAGGGTGGTGAGGGAACTGACACAGGTTCCACCTGTGCAGAACTCATTACTAAACCCGACAACAAACCTGCTGTGATGCATTTAACAACTTCTTTGCAGATAAAATCTCTCAGATAAGAACCAATTTGGATGCCGGGGTTTGAGCAGATTCAAATTGACAAGGTGTCCAGTAACTCCCTTGATGAGGTTATACTGGATCAGTTTCAATCTGTAAGTACTGATGACGTGGACAAGCTCCTTGGTAGAGTGAGAAAGACTACCTGCCCTCTTGACCCTTGCCCTTTGTGGCTGGCCATCCAGGGGGGTGATGCCTTGAGGATGTTCCTCAGGGACATCATCAATGCATCCCTTAGGGAAGGTCACATTCCATCTTGCTTGAAGGAAGCGGCGATTAGACCACTCCTAAAAGGACCTTCCCTTGACCCTCTGGATATGAAGAAGTATAGGCCAGTCTCCTTATTACTTTTGTTGAGCAAGGTGATTGAGAGCGTGGTTGCTCTTCAACTCCAAGCTGTCTTGGAAGAAACCTATTATCTAGATCCATTTCAAACTGGCTTTAGGGTGGGATTTGGAGTTGAGACAGCCATGGTTGCCTCAGCTGACGACCTCCGCCTGAACATCAACAGAGGTAATGTGACCCTGTTGGTGTTACTGGATCTTTCAGCGGCTTTTGATACAATAGATCACGACATCCTCATGGATCGCCTGAGAAGGTTAGGAATCGAAGGCACTGCGTTGCAGTGGTTCCACTCCTTCCTCTCAGGTGGATTCCAGAGGGTGATGATCAGGGACAGTTGCTCTGCAAGGAAAGAACTTAATTATGGCGTCCCACAAGGCGCCATCCTGTCCCCGATGCTATTCAACATATATATGAAGCTGCTGGGAGAGATCATCCAGAGGCATGGGGCGGGGTGTTATCCGTATGCTGATGACACCCAGATATATTTCTCCATGACTCGGTCTTCGGCTCTGACTTCAGATGGTGTCTCTTCTCTCAGTGATTGTCTTAGGGCAGTAATGGAATGGATGAGGAAAAACAAATTGAAGCTGAATCCAGACAAAACAGAGGTTCTCACGGTAGCAGCCCTGAACCTAGGTACTAGGATACAACCTCCAGTCCTGGATGGAGTCACACTCTCCTCCAGGGAATGTGTTCGCAGTTTGGGGGTACTCCTGGACTCATTGCTCTGGATGACAAATCAGGTAAATGAGACGGTCAGGAGTGCCTGTTATCAGCTTTGGCTGATCCACCAGCTGCGCCCTTTCCTGGAAGCCAGGGACCTTGAGACCATGGTACATGCTCTGGTAACCTCCCGTCTTGATTTCTGTAATGCACTCTACATGGGGCTACCCTTGTGCTTGATCCAGAAACTTCAACTAGTACAGAATATAGCAGCCAGACTGGTCTTGGGTACATCTAGAAGAGACCATATAACACTAATCTTAAGATCACTCCACTGGCTGCCCATTAGTTTCCAGGCCCAGTACATGTTGTTGGTTATCACCTTTAAAGCCCTAAATGGCTTGGGTCCAACCTATCTTCGGGACTGCCTCCTTCCATATAATCCTCCCCGTTCACTCCGGTCCTCTGGGAGGAATCTGTTGCAACCTTTAAAAACTAGGCTCTCGTCAGCCTCCCAGAGCACCTTTTCGGCTATTGCTCCCAGATTATGGAACATCCTGCCGGATGAGATCTGTCACATTACCACCTTAAATAGCTTTTAAAAAGCTCTTAAGACGGATCTCTTCCAGCAGGCCTTTCCTGAATAGATATCCGGCCATCAGAGAGAACAATTCTTATTAGTCCGATCCCAGCTAGCTTTTTATTTTGTTGTTTTTTGTATTTTTAGTAATTATTAAGTATGTTTTAAATCTTTAATTATTTAATTGTATTTTAAGGGGTGGGTGGATGGAGGGGTTTGTATGTATATTTTAATGTTGTAAGCCGCCCCGGTTGCATTTTGTAGAGGGGTGGGATACAAATAAATTATTATTATTATTATTATTTTATTCCTTTCAATAAAATGTGGCCCTACCAGTGTTCTGGCTGAGATAGTTAATGGAAAACCTTGTTGTTTTTGATCTAACATGTTTGAAAATCATGAGCTATAATCCACTCAAGCAATTCCTCCCTGGTTTCCTGACTGAACCAAGAACAGTAATACGGTACTTTTCTGTCACAGTCTTCAAGTCTTCATACCACAGAGCAGAAAACCTTTGTTGAAGTTTAGATTTGTATGAGTTGTCATACATTTCCCCAGTTGGAATACTGCTGCTTCATCCAAGCCCAACCCAGTATATAATGTAAGAGCTCACTGTTTGTGTATCAGGACTGCTCAGGAGAAACATGGTCTGTGATCACATTCTTAGTGTTCTGTTGCTTCTCAAATTAGGAGGTGCACAAGCCATCAGATCTTTAGTCCTAAGAACGCAGCCAAGGGGTGTATCACTAAGTGCCATAGCTCTGTAGAGAAGGTGAGCTTTGCTTGCAAAATGTCCCTGTTTCAAGCCCTGGAGAGCTCTTGCCAGTTTGTAAATGTGCCATGATCTAGCATCTGTCAGATGTGTTGTATTGCAGCTCCCATCATTCCTAGCTTCTGGTGGTCAGAATAATCATGTTGTGTGGGGAAAACTGTAGTTGTACATCAACACAAATGGAAGCTGGCAGACTAGAAAAGAATGGTATAGACCAGTGTATTCAAAGCGGTAGTTCCTGGACCAGTACCAATCCATGAGCCATTGGCTTCCAGTCCCTAGTGAGTTTCCAAGAAAGAAAGAAATAGCCTTTAGTTAATAGCCACAAATATGGTGCTGATCTCTGGCATTGCTCCTTGGCACATGGGGGTGGGCGGGAATAATTGCAAGTCTCCCACTGCATATAACCTGAAAAGCACTTTTTAGAGAATAAGTGGGCTAAATGGACCATGGTCAGAACTGGTACAAGATATCAGTGTACAAGTTACCAGTATTCCTGTGCAAAAGGAGACCTCTGCTGAAAGCTGGTCGGGTGAAGTGGAGAGTTCCTGTCTTGTTAGCCACCAAGGGTTTCCTAAAGCACTGAAGTCCAATGTGTTTAATAGGATTATTGCAGCATCCCAAGCTCCTTTCCGGTTTGTAATGTTTTGAGGCAACGGATCTGGCTTTGTTTCCAAGTATTGTCGGTCAGGGCTCCTCCCTGCCTGATCTCACTCCCCCCCCACCAGGCTATGCAAATGAGTGTGTACTTTGGAAGCAGTGTATCATTAACAACCAGGCAGCATAAGTAATAAGTGCATGGAACCTTCCAAGTCTACTTCTCTCTCTTCCTCTTCTGAAGGGGGTGCCTTTAGCATCTGGCAGTGTTTCCTGGCAGGAGTCTTGTCCTGGTTCTGACCCCTGCATATTTATGCAAAGTGAATTTGAGATCTAAGAGGCCCAAGAGGGTGGAATGTGGGAAAACAACCGCACAGGGGTGGGTGAGCCGCAAATGCCACCCTCTCTAAGGCAACATCTATATATGTAATTCTCTTAGGTATGTTGCTGTTTCCAGTGTGCTGATTGGCTGCTTAGGGAACTCACCAACCAATCAAAGCTCTGTTGGGCAGCCAATCAGCACACTGGCGGAGGGACCATGTGGAAGTTGAAATCCTTGTAAACATGGCGGCTGCAGAGGGAGCGTGAGTAGCATGGGGGTGGATGTGGGCTGTGTGTGTAGCATGACATGTGCTGGAGTGCAGGGGGTGGCGTGGGGGAACGAATTCAGCAGCGGGAGGGAGTTCATTGGCGGGGGAGGTGAGTTTGGAGGCTGGAGGGCAAGCGGCGGGGGGTGAGGGAGTTTGGAAGTGGGAGGCACAAGCGGCGGGGCGAGTTTGGTAGCAGGAGGGGTGAGTTTGGAGGTGGGGGTGACTGGTGGCAGAGGGGTGAGTTTGGAAGTGAGACGGGCGAGTTTAGAGGCGGGGGGAAGTTCGGTGGGTGGCGAGTTTGGAGGTGGGGGTGAGTTTGGGGGTGAGGGCGAGCGGCGGTGGGAAGGGTGAGTTTGGAGGCAGGGGTGAGTTGGGCAGCAGGAGGGGCAAGTTTGGGGGTGGGAGGGGGCAAGTTTGGAAGCAGGAGGGGTGAGTTTGGAGGCGGGGACAAGTGGCGGTGTGGGGGTGAGTTTGGCAGCCAGCCTACCTTACAGGGTTGTCATGAGGTCTACTGGGCATTTTGGCGGGGGGGGGGGTTAACGGCATATGGTACGCCGGGTCCAGCTAGTAGTTGTAAAAAGTCTGAATCCTGGGCTCACTAGTTGACAAGACCACCGGATGGAAAGGGAATGTCAAAGCCTTTGAAATTTCACCTGAGGACACTGACTCAAATTATGCCTGACCTTCCCAGAGAACCCCCTAGGATGAATGGATGCTTTCCAGGGCCTTTTTTGTAGCATGTGGAATACGTGAGGGTGTCTATATCAGGGTCTAGAACAGTCTTTCTCAACCTTTTTATCCTGGAGGAACCCTTGAAATAATTTTCAGGTCTCAGGGAACCCCTTCATAAATGTTATTCTATATACTGCTATTGCTTTACCCCCACAATCCCAATCTCTTGAGGAACCCCTGGCAACCTCTTGGGGAACCCTAGGGTTCCAGGGAATCCTGGTTGAGAAACACTGGTCTAGAATGGGGGCACGTTTCCTTAACCAAATAGCTTAGACATTTTACCTCACTGGCCCTTCTCTTTCACTAGCCAATAACAGCTACCTTGTTCAGCCTTGAGACTTTTCAGTCCCCTACACCCCTGCCCCCAGACCGACAGCAGCTAAGAATGTTGGCCCCTCTGAGTTGTGAGGCGATGACATTACATGGGGGCCACGTTGCAGAATGACCAAGGAGAGTCATAGAATCACAGAATTGTAGAGTTGGAAGAGACCACGAGGGCCATCCAGTCCATCCCCCTGCCACGCAGGAAATCTTGATCAAAGGATCCCCGACAGATGGCAATCCAGCCTCTGTTTAAAGACCTCCAAGGAAGGAGACCCCACCACACTCCGAGGGAGTGTGTTCCACTGCCGAACAGCTCTTACTGTCAAAAAGTTCCTCCTAATGTTGAGGTGGAATCTCTGTTCCTGGAGCTTGCATCCATTGCTCCGTGTTCCAGTCTCTGGAGCAGCAGAAAACAAGCCTGCTCCATCCTCAGCGTGACACCCCTTCAAATACTTAAACAGAGCTATCATATCACCTCTTAACCGTCTTTTTTCCAGGCTAAACATACCCAGCTCCCTAAGTCTCTCCTCATAAGGCATGGTTTCCAGACCTTTCACCATTTTAGTTGCCCTTCTCTGGACATGCTCCAATTTGTCAATATCCTTTTTGAATTGTGGTGCCCAGAACTGGACACAGTATTCTAGGTGAGGTCTGACCAAGGCAGAATAGAGCGGCACCATTACTTCCCTTGATCTAGACACTATACTTCTATTGATGCAGCCCAAAATCGCATTGGCCTTTTCAGCTGCTGCATCACACTGTTGACTCATGTTCAACTTGTGGTCTACTAGGACTCCTAGATCCCTTTCGCACGTAGTCTCATTCAGCTAGGTCTCTCCCATCCTATATCTATACATTTCATTTTTCTGCCCTAAGTGCAGTACTTTACATTTCTCCGTATTGAATTTCATTTTGTTAGCTTTGGCCCAGCTCTCCAGTCTATCCAGGTCATTCTGAATTTTGATCCTGTCCTCTAAGGTATTAGCTACTCCTCCTAATTTGGTGTCATCTGCAAATTTGATAAGTATGCCCCTAATTCCCTCATCCAAGTCATTGATAAAGATGTTGAATAGCACTGGGCCCAGGACAGAACCCTATGGCACCCCACTGGTCACATCTTTCCAAGACGAAGAGGAGCCACTGCTGAGCACCCTTTGGGTTCGGCCGGTCAACCAATTACAAATCCATTGAACAGTTAACTTGTCTAGCCCACATTTTACAAGCTTGTTTGCAAGAATGTCATGGGGAACCTTTTCAAAGGCCTTACTGAAATCAAGGTATGCGATGTCCACAGTGTTCCCTTCATCTACCAAGCTGGTAACTTTATCAAAAAAAGAGATCAGATTAGTCTGGCATGACTTGTTTCTCTGAAACCCATGTTGACTTTTTGTGATTATGGCATTGCCTTCTAAATGTTCACAGACTCTGTTTAATGAAATGCTCTAGAATCTTCCCTGGTATTGATGTCAGACTAACAGGACGATAATTGTTGGGATCCTCTTTTTTCCCCTTTTTGAAGATGGGAACAATGTTTGCCCTCCTCCAGTCTGCTGGGACTTCTCCTATTCTCCAAGAGTTCTCAAATATTATTGCCAATGGCTCTGAGATCACATTTGCCAGCTCTTTTAATACTCTTGGATGTAGTTCATCTGGTCCTGGAGATTTAAATTCATTTAGATTAAGAAGGTATTCCTGTACTACCTCTTTGCTTATTCTGAGCTGGATTTCCCCTATTGTGTCCTCTGTTCCATTCTCCTCAGGTTGGTCCCCCTTTTCCTTTTCTGAAAACACTGAAGCAAAGAAGGTGTTGAGTAATTCTGCCTTTTCTCTGTCCCCTGTTAGCATTTTGCCATCTTCTCCACGTAGTGGCCCTATCATTTCCTTCTTCCTCCTTTTGCTGCGGACATACCCCAAAAAACCCTTTTTATTGTTCTTAATCTCCCTAGCAAGCCTGAGCTCATTCTGCGCTTTAGCTTTTCTGACTTTACTCCTACACATGTTCGCTATCTGTTTGAATTCTTCTTTGGTGATTTCCCCCTTTTTCCATTTCCTATACATGTTCCGTTTAAAACTTAGCTCCGTTGAAATTTCTTTAGTCATCCATCCTGGTTTCTTAAGATACCTCCCATTTTTCTTCCTCAATGGTACTGTTTGAAATTGTGCCTTCAGTATCTCCCTTTTGAGAAAGTCCCATCCACCTTGAGGTCTCTTCTCTTTTACTATTCCTGACCATGGGATCACCCCCAGTATTTCCCTGAGTTTATTGAAATCAGCTCTCCTAAAGTCAAGAATGTGTGTCTGACTATGCCTGGCTTCTCCTTTCCATTGTATAACAAACTCCAGGAGAACATGATCACTCTCACCTAAGGATCCCACCACTTGCACCCCATTAACCAGGTCATCTCTGTTGGTTAGGATCAGATCTAAAATAGCTGATCCCCTTGTTGCCTCTTCCACCTTTTGGACCATGAAATTGTCTTCCAGGCAAGTAAGGAATTTGCTGGACCTTGAAGTTTTGGTTGAGTTAGATTGCCAGCAAATATCAGGATAGTTGAAGTCATCCATCACCACTACATCTCTCCTTTCTGCATGTGTGTTCATCTGTTCTAGAAAGGCATTATCCAATTCCTCAGTCTGACTTGGGGGTCTGTAGTAGAGTCCCACAATAACATCCTTATTGTTTCCCTCCCCTTTAATTTTTATCCAGATGCTCTCCACCTGGCTTCCAGTATTGATGTCATGGATCTCTTCGCTGGTGTAAATATCCCTGACATATAATGCTATTCCTCCTCCTTTCCTATTTGGCCTGTTTCTCCTATAAAGATTATACCCCTCTATTCCTACATTCCAATCATGTGACTCATCCCACCAGGTTTCAGTAATGCCTATTATATCATATTTGTTTTGTAGTGCTAGGAGTTCAAGTTCATCTTGCTTATTCCCCATGCTCTGTGGGTTAATGTAGAGACATCTAAGACCATGTGTTCCCTTTACTTGCTGCCTGTGCAAGTTTTTTTTGCCTCCCACTGTTGGGTCCTTGCGCTGTTTGTCTTGTTCCCTCTATGACAGTTTGAGTATTTTCTCCAGCCCTTTTGCCTTCCAGAATACTGTCTTCCTCCCCCATTTGACTCAGTTTAAAGCCCTCCTGATCAAATTCCTGAGACTGTTGGCAAAAATGTTTCTGCCAACTGTCGTAAGATGCACCCCATCTCTTGCCAGAAGTCCCCCCTCATGGAAGCGCAGCCCATGATCCAAGAATCCAAATTGTTCTCGGCAACACCATCTACAGAGCCAGTTGTTTACGTTGGCTATTTTCCTCTCCCTTCCTGGACCATGCCCTTCAACTGGCAGAAGAGACGAGATGACAACCTGTGCATCCATTTCTTTCAGCTTCCTCCCCAGGGCCTCATAATCTCTTCTGATCTTGGGAAAGCTGTGCCTTGCAGTATCATTGGTTCCCACATGGACCAAAAGGAAGGGGTAATGATCCGTAGACTTGATGAGTCTTGTCAGCCTCTCTGTCACATCACGGATCTTTGCCCCAGGGAGACAACACACCTCCCGAGACATCTTGTCAGGCCCACAAACCACTGCTTCTGTACCCCACAGCAAGGAGTCCCCCACCACCACCACACGCCTCCGCCGAGGCTTCGCAGCTGCTGTTCCTTGCGGAGTCAAGCACAGGGCAAGCAGCAGGCTTATTGCTTAGTCGGCCTGCTTCTGGCTCTTAGTGGGGGAGGAGCAAAAGAGAAATATCCTGCAAATAAACTCTTGCTCCAGTAGCTGGGTTGTGTGTGTATGGAATGGGGGCAAAGTGCAAATGCCCATATCCAACACTACTTGCTGCTGTTCACTTTGGATGGGAAGCTGCTGTCTTCTGATTTCTACAGAGATTTCCTGTGATACAGAAAAATCCTGACTGCTCTGGAAGTCAAAGAAGCAGGGTAGCTTTCTTAATATTTGAGCATGGATTTATTTCCCTGCAGTGATTATTGCTAGTAGATTTGCCTACAAAGATGCTAGGTAATGGCCTTAATGTATTAGTATGTATGTGTCTGTGCCTTTAAATTGCCTCCCGATTTATGGCGACCCTATGAATTTCATAGGGTTTTCTTAGGCAAGGAATACTCAGAGGTGGTTTTGCCCATTCCTTCTTCTCAAATGTTGCCTACAGCACCTGGTATTCATTGGCAGTCTCCCATCCAAGTACTAATCAGAGCTGACCTTGCTTAGCTTCTAAGATAAGGTGGGGTCTGGTGCCTTTGGGGTGTTTAGACACATTGTATTAATATGCTGTTATTATTAATTAATTAACAATGTTAATTGACACTGATATACATAACAAATATGTCTGTGTATGCTCCCCTTTCCCCCAGGCATTGGTCACAGTTATAGAAATGGCTGAGCAAGAACCTACCCCTGAACAGCTGGCCCAGATTGCAGCTGAGAACGAGGAGGATGAACACTCGGTCAACTATAAGCCCCCTGCCCAAAAGAGCATCCAGGAGATCCAAGAACTGGACAAGGATGACGAGAGCCTGCGCAAGTACAAAGAGGCCCTGCTGGGAAATGTCACCATTGCTGCTGGTGAGTTCCCAAGGGCCTGTGTGAAAGGGAGGGAGGGAGGAAAAGCAGCTGCTGAAATCTGCCCCACCCTCACAAATTGCAAGGTGCTTCCCTGAAGGCAGGTATTCAGTCCTCTTCCGTCTGGATGTGCAGGTGGAATGCAGACAGCAAACATATGTGAGGAATTGTGGGTCTTGAGAAAAGGCTTATGAGCTGCTCTGTCATGAAATGGTTTGGCTTGGAGAGGGAGTGGCAGCTAGTAAAATGGCACAGCTTTTGTGCTGTCTCTCAACAAACTGAAGTCTTAGATTTGGAATAAGCTTTAAAAATGAAACTGATTTTTAACCAGAACTAATGAAAAGATAGTTTTGGATCAGGCTTTATTTTTGTGCAGATGTGTTGTTTGTGAAAGAGCCTGAAATGGTGGGAGTAAAAACAAAAACAAAAAAACACAAGTATAGGGATGATAGGACTGGGGAAGTTGAGGGGATAAAGATTCCCTTTCCCTCAGTTTGGGATCTCTCCTTGCTTGCAGTCACTTCATATCTGACATTTACTTTAAAATAAAGGCAAGTACAGTTGTCCCTTCATATTCACTGGGGTTTGGTTCCAGGACCCCCCGTGGATACCAAAATCCATGAATACTCAAGTCCCATTATATCCAGTGGCATAACAAAATGGTGTCCCTTATACAAGATGGCAGAATCAAGGTTTGCTTTTTGGATTATTTTTTTAAAGAATATTTTCAATACTCAAATCCATGGATACCAAATCCGTGGATACGGACAGACAACTGTATATTGTTAATTAGCATGTCCATGGGGTCATGTTGATCTTGGTAGTAGTGGCCTAAGCTTGCTTCTTTGCTCTAAGCCCTCTGCTTGCTCATGTGAAATAACAGAGATTGTTCCAGTATCAAGAACTGGGGTGGGAATCATACAGCCTCCCAAGTGTTGTTGGATTACAAGTCCTGGAAGCCCTACTTACTATAGCCACTGGTGAGGAATGCTGGGAGTTGCAGTCCAACCACTCTTGGAGGACTATATGGTTTCCACCCCTAATCTAATACTTATTTCTCCTTTGTTTCAGATCCCTGCACTCCAAATGTGGTAGTAACAAAGCTGACTTTGGTTTGTGGCACTGCTCCTGGCCCTTTGGAATTGGACCTGACAGGTAGGGGGTTAGATCAGGATATTTGACCTCTCCTATAGATGGCGGCTGCTCTTGCTCAGCAGAGGAGCTTTCTGCCTGAATGTATTACATGCATGCTGTACAGACGACAGCCAACCATTTTCCTCCCACTAAACTGTGGGGGGATTTATCCAAAAGAGTGTGCTTTGGACCCAGTTTCAACACTGGAAAGGCCTTTTGCAGACTTGAAAGTTTCTTGAATTGTGTTCCTGCAAAGATGCTACTGGGACTTGATTATTATTTAAGGCTCAGTTTGTCTCATATGGAGCAGGCCTGTTTTGAAGACATTTGTAAGGTATCAGAATCGACTGATAGCATGAACGAGTGTATATTTTTAGTGTCACGTGATTAAAATAGTCACAATTCATCTTAACACCTTATTTGTCTCTACGGGGCAGGTAGTCGCCTAGGAAAAACACAGACTTTGTTAACTTCATGCAGGAGGTTCTCATCTGCGTGGCTGATTCTGAGAAGCATCTACATGAGTCAACAGTGTGATGCGGCAGCTAAAAAGGCCAATGCGATTTTGGGGTGTATCAATAGAAGTATAGTATCTAGATCAAGGGAAGTAATAGTGCCACTCTATTCTGCCTTGGTCAGACCTCACCTAGAATACTGTGTCCAGTTCTGGGCACCACAATTCAAAAGGGATATTGACAAATTGGAGCATGTCCAGAGAAGGGCAACTCAAATGGTGAAAGGTCTGGAAACCATGCCTTATGAGGAGAGACTTAGGGAGCTGGGTATGTTTAGCCTGGAAAAAAAGATGGTTAAGAGGCGATATGATAGCCCTGTTTAAGTATTTGAAGGGGTGTCACGCTGAGGATGGAGCAGGCTTGTTTTCTGCTGCTCCAGAGACTGGAACACGGAGCAATGGATGCAAGCTCCAGGAACAGAGATTACACCTCAACACTAGGAGGAACTTTTTGACAGTAAGAGCTGTTCGGCAGTGGAATGCACTCCCTCGGAGCGTGGTGGGGTCTCCTTCCTTGGAGGTCTTTAAACAGAGGCTGGATTGCCATCTGTCGGGGATGCTTTGATCAAGATTTCCTGCGTGGCAGGGAGTTGGACTTGATAGCCCTCGTGGTCTCTTACAACTCTACAATTCTATGATTCTATAATCTTTCCTGTGTGTGTGTGTATGTGTGTAGTTCACTAAGGAGTATTAATTAAAACAAGTATCCTTTACCTATTTCTGAATTTTCTGAACAGAAAAGTATTCTAGACCATAGTAGGGCTCAATACAAACCCAACCATTTTACTTAGAATTGGAATGGTGGGAGAAAAGCCTCCAGAACAGCCTAGTACATACATATTTCTGTACTGTCTGGACTAGATAAGTAGGCATGAGTATTAGAAGATTGTCATGATCTACTTTGGTGCCATTTTGGTTCTCACTGGTTAGAAACACAAGGACGCTATTAGTGATTGTAGTCGTCCGACAAGGGCTCACAGCTCTATCTCTGTGAAGGCCTGATTTGCTACTTGGGTATTATTTCTAACTTACCTTGTATCAGTGGATCTGAGGGCAGGATACAATTTATTTAAAAAACAGCTTAATATGAATTTTTTTTTAAAAAAATGATTCAATATGAGATCAGCAGCAACAGGTCCAAGCTAAACAATAGTCACTTAAGACCCAACAGTTTGGTAAAATGCGTAGTTTTGGTGCCAAAGTGAGGTCAGTGTCAGCGCCTGCCAGTATAAGAAGGAGAAAAGGGCTGGCAGAGGGAAGGAATCTAGCAGCACCTTTATGACTGATTTATTTTATCATCAGCTTTCATGGATTTCAGTCCATTTCTTCAGATTCAGTGATGGTGGATTGAAATCCATGAAAGCTCATGCTGAAATTGTTCAGTTAGTCTTAAAGGTGCTGCTAGATTTGCTCTTGGCCCCCTTCCCAGCTCTTGATAGTGAAACAGACTAGCACAACTGTCTCTCTGAGCTCTGGCCAGGGTGCCCAAGGAAGAGTGTTCTTTAACCAGGGTACTGGAGCTGGGAACTGCCTCTCTCATAACTTGCCATAATGTTCTGCTTCCAATGGTGGGCTGCAAACGAGGGCCTCCTCAGCAGATCTCAATACTTAAGGCAGATGTATACTGGGAGAGGGGCTACCCGAACACTGAGATCCCTGCCTATTCAGGCTTTCAGCCCCCTACCTTGAACTCAGATTAGAACCATATTATTAATCAGTGGAGCTCCTTTAAAAATCAGTGTTAAGTGGTTTTAACATGATCTTCCCAAAAGCGATCTCTCTGCTGTGTTCTTGTACTAGCTGCAGCTTTGTGTCATCCTTAAGGACAGCCCCACATAGAAGAGTGTATTGCCGTAATCCAGGTGGAAAGGTACCAGTGCAGGAGATGCTATAACCAGGTTATCCCTTTGTAAGAATGTAGTAGCTTGTCTGCCAAGGGAAGTTGGGCAAAAGCACTGGGCTTGAGCTGAACCCTAGAAGTCCTCCCAAGTTATTTACCTGATTTTCAAGGGGAGTACAGTTTCATGCAGGATAGAACACTTAGCCAAATGCTAAACCTGGGAACTAACAATCTGTGGAGTCTCTGCCTTCTTGGGGTTCATTCTCATTTAGCTCTTTACAACAACCAGACATTGACCCAGTATCTGCATAGCCCCATCTGAATCTAACAGGAAGAAATAGATTGGTAACATACTGATGGCACCCAACTCGAAACCACCTAGCAGTTTCATATACATCAAGGGTGGGCAAAGTGCAATCTGTCTGCCACATGGAGGCCCCAGGGACTTTTTTGCAACCTCCTTTCCCATCAGCCCCCTCGAAGCCTCCTTGGCTCCCTGCCCCTTTGATAAAGAATGGAACTTTCCTGTACCCATAGTTTAATAACCATGAGACTGAACAAAAATGCCCCCATTGCTACTTTCTGGAACAGGTCTTACAGGTGGAAGCAAACTGTCATAACAGCATCCCTCATGCCTCCCACATCACAGTGTTTGCCCAAAAGCTTATCATGGATTATTGTATCAAAAGACATTGAGAGCTTAGCAGGAGCAACTGTGTTGTGCTCCCCCATCTCTCTCCTAGAGCAGTGAGCCTTTCACATTAAACAATCACAGCACTCTGATTTCACTTTAACTGTGCTGACTGTCTCCTATGAAATCCTGGGGTTCCTAGTTTAGTCAGAGGCACAAGAGGAGGAGTTCCCTGGCTGAGGATTCAAAGCCCTGCCCTCCACTGCAAACCCCAGGATTTCCATAGGATGGAACCAGACCAATTAAAATGAAATCAGAGTTCTCTGACTGTTGTGTCCCATGTCATCCATCAAGACAACCAAGGCTAGTTTGGTTCCAAAATTAACCTGAAATCTGACTGGAACAGACCTAGATATCCTTGTTTCCTTTTAGATGCTGACTGTCTGCCATTATCTGAATCCTCTTACTCAGAAAGCACATATTAGCAACAGAGTGATGGTTCTCATATAACCAGCAAAGACTTCTTCAGGAGGCACTTTAAGGCTAAAATTACAAATAGAAGTGAACTCACTGCCCTTTACTTAATATTTACATTTGTGCTATCTGAACAATGTTTTTCTCTGATTCCTGTCTCCTCCTTGCTATCTAGGTGACCTGGAGGCTTTCAAGAAGCAGTCATTTATACTGAAGGAAGGTGTGGAGTACCGGATAAAAATCTCCTTTCGGGTAAGATCTTCTGCGGAAGCTGGTAGTGGCTGTAAAAAGGATCGCCTTTTGGATTACTTGGTCTCTTACTCTGGGCTCAGGGAGGAGGTATATCAGGGAAGCGCATGTCAGCTAATGTCTCCTCTTTCTGTTTAGGTGAATAAAGAGATTGTTTCAGGGTTGAAGTACATCCAGCATACGTTCAGGAAAGGAGTAAAAAGTAAGTGCTAAGCATGTGAGCTGCCACTCCTTTATGGGCCCCATTCCTTTCATCTCCTCTGTTTTTATTTAAGAGTGGGGGGCAGGGGCAACTTGGCAGTAGCAGATTGCTTTTTTCAGAGGAGCTGAGTCTAGCCACCCAGAGCTGACATGTGATCTCTTCTGTAAAAATGGAACTTGGTGCTACCCTAGGACAGAAAGTGTGCCCTCCTCCTTGAACGCCAGCCATGAAGGAGGTGAAGCAGCAAGCTCAGCTGGCTGCCCCATGAGTCTTGCTGCTTTGTTGACACATTTCAACAGCTCTTTTTCCTGGAGGCCTCATGGCTTACCTCTCTGTGCTTTTCTTCTTTCAGTTGACAAGACTGACTACATGGTTGGCAGCTACGGGCCTCGTGCAGAGGAGTATGAGTTCCTAACCCCCATGGAGGAAGCCCCCAAGGGGATGCTGGCCCGAGGCAGTTACAATATCCGATCCAAATTCACAGATGACGATAAGACGGACCACCTTTCTTGGGAGTGGAACCTGAACATCAAGAAGGAATGGAAGGATTAGCCTTTCCTAGCCAAAACCACAAGAGTTGCTCAGACAGTGGCTACAGTAGAAACCCCACCCTGTACCAAAGTGCTGGCATTGGACATCCCTCTTCCCCTTCCCCTTTTTAAGCTCACCAGGAAGATCTTTCTGGCTCAAGGCCCCACCTGTGTTTCCTCCTAAGAATCACCGAAAGAAATTGACCAAACCTGTGCCATCTGTTCCCAAGCACAGAGGCAGAACTGCCCCTTGTCCTTCCTCTGCTCTTGAGTAAGAGGTCCTCTGCTTCTGGCCCTTCCAAATTCATCTCAGGCAGGGTAGTGAAGGGGGAGCAATGTTTCCTGCCTCCGGGGCCAAGGACTTGGGAGGCACTTCTGCCTCTGAGTGCAAGGGGGGAGGTGCAGAGGAATCCTAATTCCATGCAGAGCTGGCAAGGGTCTGCTCCCCCAGTTTGTGTCCAGGCTTAATCATGTTCATGGCCTACCCACTTCCTTTCAGGGACATGGGTTGGTTTTTCATTTGTGATGGTTTTCTGTAACCATGATGCCTTAATGTGTGTAACATACATCCTCCAGGGAGCCCCCCCCATCCCCACCTTGTTACACGTTTTTTATATGTGCACCTGTCCCATCCACACACACCCCTCCCTTCTCCTGATTCAACTCTTCTGGCTGGATGATTGCACTGCTGAGGCTGGTGTCTCCCCAAGGGCTTAAGCAGGGTTCAGATTGCTATCCTTGCAGGATCCTTTTGGCCAGAGAAGCATTTGCTTCCAGCTAAAGAGGGAGGGGCCTGTCAGTGGGCATAGAAGTCCCTAGTGCCACTGTCATCTCCATGTTAGTTCATTCATACAGAAACTGGCTGCAAAGTGCTGAAACCCCTGGGGCAGCCTCTGGGATTCAGGGCTAGAAGATGGGTTGGTCTAGCTCAGCTGCTCCTCATCTGATCTGAACAAAGAGCTTGCTATGGACAAATATTCAAGAGAGCAGAGAATGCCTTATGTATCTGTTCTGCCTTTGCTATCATGTGCCTGGCTTGTCAATATTTATTATTGCCTTGATTAGATCCTTTTCCTTCATGATGCCCAAACAGCCTGGCCACCCCAGCGAGAACCCACTGGCCTGGCAAGCAGAAGCCAGTGATTCCTACAGAGCCCTGATCTCTGCTTGCCAGCCAGCTGGGGCCAGATTCCTGCTCAATAGCCCTACTCAGTGGGCTACTGTGAGTCCCAAAGTTGTTCTAGATCTGGGACCAAGTGTGTGTGGTTCTCTTTCGTAGCTATGTCTCTGCCCCAGCGCCTCTTCCTTACTCCTTCCCTGTAGAGGAGATTTTTTGTTAAATTGATTTAATGCATTTTTTTTTGTTCTGTAAATCTTAGATCTGGATTAACAGATTTGGAATCATCAGCTTCCCCTTTTCTGACAGTAAAATAAAATCATGAAAGAGATTATGGTTTCTGCCTCATTCACTTTCTTGCAGGCCTGCTGTGGCGTTAGCTGGAAAATGGCGCTCAATCAGTCTATGCCTGGGGTAGGCAAAGTGAAGCCCTCCAGATGTTGTTGGACTGCAACTCTCATCAGCCCCAACCATCATAGCCAATGTTAAAGAATGCTAAGAGTTAGTCCAGTAGCCTTTGGAAGTCTGCACATTCCCCAACCCTGATGTGTGAGGAAGGGGAGATCAAGTAGTTACTTGGGAAATTCTTCTTTTGCAGTGATGCAACTTGGCAAGGCTGTATTCTCAAAAGTCCACAGGGAAAACTGCCACGGAGTGTTGCTGCTTCTCTTCCCAGAATGTACCTTTTCTTCCTGTATTTAAACTACACAGGTGATGTGCACTCAGCCTATTCACCCTCAGCTGTTTCCAATCCCTTTCTACTTGTGTTGTGCCTTTTCCATAGCCCTTCCTCCACACCATCTTGCACACACGTGATCTTATCTTATTTTAGAAGCTAAGCATCATTAGGTTTGGTGAGTCCTTGGATGGGAGACCATCCGGAAATAGCTGGGATCTCCAGATAGGGCTAAAGAAGAACTGGAATGTGCTGCCAGTCAGTTTCAACAGCAGTGGGATGGATCAACTAATGATCTGGCTCAGTATTAGGCAGGTTCCTGTGCCTATTTGCCAACTTCCATAGTATTCTCCTAAGTACAGTAGCTGCTTTCAAACTTTCAAAATTCTTTTAAATATTTTGCATGTCTAGATTAAACTTCCTTCATCCCATCCTTATTGTGTTCTTCATACCTCTGTGTCTTGTTGAGGGTGATCACTTGGGGACTAAAGCAATTATTTCATGCTGGCTGCTACATGGAGCTTCATGTTGTGTATGTGGCTACAACTCAGCGTGTGGAGAGCTTTCATGCTATCACCACCTACTGCCAAGAATGTCTGGTGCTCTTGTAGACATTGCCCTTGCAATAGACGTAATCACTAGTGAGTTGGTCTAATCTACTGTTTGTGGACAAACAAGGGAGGGAACCAACCCTAGTCTTCACTGGGAGGGAGGTCCACTGCCTGTTCTGCTTATAGGTCACCCAGTGGCATGTGACTCACTATATTTAAAAATGGAGTGCTCAACTCGGCCCCCCTTTCAACTTTCTGCAAAAGTGGAAGTGATGCTCTGGTAATTTCTGGCTCCATCATCATCAGTCATCATCATCATCATCATTTACTATTATTTTGTTGTTTTGGAGGGCTCTCTCCTTCGCAAAAACAAAAACAGTGACTAAATACAGAGCTGCATCCTAGAAACCTCTGAAGTCGTGGCTTTGGGGCTTTCAAGTGTAACACTTCTAGAAAAGACTGAGGGTATGGGGAGCAGGTTGCCAAACCATAGCAAACCCACCATCACCATCACATGCAGCCAGCAGGCCACAGGATACTTCTCTCTCGGCTTGACAATACATTAATGGGGCTTGTGTTTGATGGAGCACCAGTAAATGTCTGACTTTATTCTCCTATGGAGGTATGAATGAATGATACTTTATTACAGTCAAAGACCAGCATAAAAGAAATAAAAACTTTAAAACAATAAGGTTAAATTAAAATAACAAAATAAAATATTATTACATTAACAAGCAATACAATTTAAAAAAAGTGCATATATAGGATAGTTTATACAACTAAGTGCTTTGTTTTTAAATCACAGGAGGATAAATCTGTCTGCTAAGAAGGTAAAATAAATCAATTTGGGAAGAAAATAAATTTAAGAATAAAAAAATAACATCTGTCAGCTAGATTAAAGTAATTCAAATGTAATATGTTCTGCTATCTTAGATTTAATTTTGCTTTTCCTGCAAGTAATTGCAGATGCACAGAATTGTGCCATTTTACAAGTTATCTGTGGATTGCAGTCTGACAGAAGGTATTTTAAGTAAAAAGTTTCTGATCTCCCTGTTTTATTTAGAAGGATTGGGGTGATCATATCTTTGCGGGCGTCACAGTAAAAAGGATAGTGGAATAATACATGATTGATCGTTTCAATGTTTCCTGTATTACAAGGGCATATTCTCTCAAGCACAGGAGTCTTATTGTATTTACCCTCAAGGTGTGCTGAAGGTAATACATTTAATCTGGCTAACAGGAATGCTTTCCTGTGTTTGAGTATTGTTAGGTTCGTCAAATAATTTGCCATAACAAATGTACCAGCACAATCCCAATAGTTGAAATATCTCGCGGACAGACTATGATGATTTCGGAAATCTATATCTTTTACACGTTGGAGTATAGTTGTTTTAGCTTTTGAGTGCCCCATGGATCTAAGAGTATCTGGCAGAAGACCCATGTTTTGTAATTTTGTAGTCAATTTTTTTTTCCATTTAGATTGGAAGGTTTCCGTCAGAGTTAATGGCACAAGGACCAATAGGCAAAAAAGTCAATTTTAACCAAAGATTTACTGTCATTATCAAAATTCGGGCCTCTCCTATGGAGGTAGTCATGCAAAGCAACATAAGAGATTTATTTCCAAGCCATGTTCTGCTGTTCCTGTTCTTGCACTGAGCACAACAGATTTTCTAGGGAGAACAGGCCTATGGTGTTCTCAGTGAATCATCACTGGCAGGTGGAAGTACAAGAAGTTATGAAGGAGAAGCTGTAGAATGAGCTATGGATCCCTTGGAAGAGAATGCAGAATCCACAGCAGATAGCTGTCCTCCTAGCCTTTCAGACTGAGGAGGTGATAAGTTTAAGACATGAACCAGTGAGAGATCTGACCAAAGGACTGGCAGGGAGGGCGTGGAGGATAGCAGAGCAGCAGAGGGGAAACTACGGTATATTTCTATTCTAAAGGGACGGAAAGAGCAACATCTATTTGGGGATGTCATGAAGCCAAACTGCCATCATGACATGAAGGAAGTGTGATTTTAAGGTAGGCTTCAGTAGACTTGCCGATTTTACTGAGTTCATATTTTCACAGGGTCCTGTTTTTGATTAAACAATTTGCAAAAAACAAACAAAAAACAAACCCTCAGTATATTCCAATTACAGTTACATAAGTGTGATTGCCACTTACTGAGCTATAAATACTTGGTGCCAGATTGGAATTCAGGGACCTAGATGCATTAAAAAAATGTTTGTCTGCATACATGTATCTTTGTGTAGTAAAAATAACAACTTGAAATGACCTTGGCAAAGGTTCAGACTTCTGGTAAAAGCAATCTGTCTGTCTTGTTGACCATGGAGTTGACAGGGAGGATCCACTTTTGATTTTGCCACTGCCAGCTTCAACCCTGCTTACCAGGAACACAGACCTGGGGACCATTCAAACTGCAGAATTATAGTGCTATGATTCCACTTTAACTGGCATAGCAACATCCCATGGAATCCTGGGATTGGCAGTAGAGGGAGGGCAGTGAGCTCATCTCCGGCCTCTGACCAAACTACAACCCCAGGATTCCATAGGATGCAGCCATGGAGTTAAAATGGAACCATAGCACTATAACTGAGTAGTGTGAATGGGCCCCTGCATAGACCATCCACTGGGGGAATGCTTCACTCCCCCAAAAGCATTCCCCCTTCCTGCCCTTACAATGTTGTGTATGATAATTTTGTGATGCGCTAGCTAAACCATTCTGAAGAATATGCCACATCTCTTTGTTTTGAAGAAGAAATGCACATATGTCCCGGTGGTTTTTTTACAATTTAAAAAAGTCTGATATAGTGTTTTAAAATTAGATGTGGGTACCCTTACAATGTACAGCTGACAGGCAGAGTAAGGCAGCTGCTTGAGGAAACTGGGTTTTGCTTGTCCCAAAAGGACAGCAAAATGTACTTTATTTTTGGGAGAGGTACTTCTGGGACTGGTCAAACTTTGAGCTTGAAGGTGAGTGCCACTTGTTCTTCTATGATGGTCATCAACATTTCTTGGGATGGCTTGAGTTTGACCTTCTTAATCCAAGCCCTCTTCAAGCATTATTTATGTAGGTAAAAGAGAGCCAGCATTGTGTAATCATTTGAGCATTGGAATATGACTCTGGAGACCAGTGTTCAAATGCCTACTCAGCCATAGAAACAGACTGGGTGACCTTGGCCATGTCACATGCTCTCAGCCTTCGAGAAGGGCTGAACAAATTTAGCCAAGAAAACCCCATGATATGTGCACCTTAGGGTTGCCATAAGTCAGAAACTACTTGAAGGCATACAACAACAAATGTAGGTAAAACATACATACAAGATGGAGAGATGGGCTGGTCCTCTGGTGTTTCCCCCTCTCTTGTGGATAGCAACTTATTTGAAGAGAAGAGCCCAAAAAGAATGCTTTCCTTTTCAGGATACAATTCTCCATGAGATGAAACTGATGAAGGTAGCAGGTCAGCATGTTTCCCCTCCTCACGTATTTATTTTACTGACATAAGTAATACATGAAGAGGAATAAAGAAGGAAGATCACCAAGGAAGAATACAAATGCATAGCCCAAGCTTGCAGGTATACTGTAAGTAAAACTAAAGCTCAAAATGAGGTGAGATTGGCTAGGGAAGCAGGAAGCAACAAGAAGGGGCTTTTCAAATAGGTTTGAAGCAAGAGAACGACCAAGGACATGGTGGGACTGCTGCTCAACAAGAATGCTAACCACAGTTAAAAGGTAAAATGCTAACCACAACAAAAAGACAGAACTACTCAATACCTATTTTGCTTCAGCTTTTCCTCAAAAGAGGACTCTCTGTTTCTATGCATCAGCAGAGACCTTGGCAAGGAATCTGGATTGCAAATCAAGATTGATAAGGAGTTATTCTGGAATCACCTATTTAACCTAAATGATTTTAGATCTGCAGAACTAGATGAACTGCATTGCATCCCAGAGTATTGAAGACAATCGCTGACATGAGCACAGAACCACTTGTCATTTTTTAAAAATCTTAGAGAACATGTGAGGTGCCTGAGGACTGGAGGTGAGCAAACATTGTCCCTCTTTTCAAAAAAGGCAGAAAATAAAATCCAGGAAACTACAGGCCCGTCAGCCTGACCTCAATACCCAGAAAAATATTAGCATGGATTATATAGGAGTCTGTCTGCAAGTTTCTTAATGACTGAAATAGATAGGAACACTGACAGATGGATCCATAATTGGTTGAAAAACTATGCTTAGAGTCATCATCAGTGGCTGCACTTCAAACTGGAAGGAGGTCTCAAGTGGAGAGACTTAGGGTTCTGTCCTAGGGCCATTACTCTTCAACATTTTTATCAATGACTTTAGATGGTAGAGGGAATCCTTATCAAGTTTACAAATGATATAAAGCTGGAAGGGGTAGCTAACACATTGGGAGAAGGGAACAGAATTCACAAGTACTTTGAAAACAAGAAAACTGGGCAGAAATTAAAATGAAACTCAATAGAGACAAATTCAAAATTCTATATTTATGCCACAAAAACCAAATGCACAGGTATAGGATGGGGATACATGGCTCAGCAGTACTACATATGAAAAGGACCTTGGGATTATTGTTGATCATAAGTTGAACATGAGCCAGCAGTGTGATACAGCAGCAAAAAAGATGAATTTTATATTAGCTTGTATTAATAGAAACATCATTTTCAAGTCAAGGGAAGTAATAGTCTGACTATATTTTCCATTGGTCAGGCTTCATCTGGAGTAGTACATTCAGTTCTGAGCACCTCATTTTAAAAATGAGGTTGGTTCAGTCCTCCCCTTTCTCCACATTCATATGGGGAAAAGAACAATGTTGTGACAAGGCATGCCATTTTGGGGTGGGGAGGTGGCAAACTTGACGGTGGGTAGCCTATTGTCCCTGGACTGATTGTAATGGGCAGCTGGTGCATGAGCACGTGTGAATATAATACCCTCTCACTCAAAATGCCTCCTGACCATTTTGCATGTAGCAAAGCCTAAGCACTCATCTATATCTTCCTACTTAAAAGGAAAAAAGCTAAGAAAGAGTAGTGTTACATCAAAGATTGTATAGAGTGAATTACAGAATTATACACAGAGGGAATGTAATCTCCGATACTAACAAAGCAAGCTTCTTACCACATTTCACCATGTGTATGCTTTATTTCATGTGTTCTTGTCAATGGAAACATTTAAAATATCTGCTAGTGCCAAAAGCCAGCTGCTACACACAATCCTAAATATACACTGGACTGACTATGTGACAAATGTTGCTGTCCTTGAGCAAACAGGGATCATCAGCATTGAGGCCATGATATTGAGAACGCAGCTGCGCTGGGCAGGGCACGTTTCTAGGATGGAGGACCATCGCCTCCAAAAAATAGTACTCTACAGTGAAGTCACTACGAGTCAACATAAGAGGGGTGTTCCAAAAAAGCGATATAAGGACTCCTTGAAACAACATCTTAGGCTCGGCCAAACTTATCACCAACAATGGTCCGCCCTGACCTCACATTGGGAGGCATGGAGACACACTATCCACAATGCTGCAGCCTTATTTGAGAACTCACACCGAACAAGTCTTGAAGAGAAACGACAACACAGAAAGAATCACAACCCGGAAACATCACCCAAGGAGACCTTCTGCTGTTCTTTCTGCAACTGGACTTGTTTATCTCAGATTGGCCTTTTTAGTCATCAGCGCACTTGCAAAAAGCACGGGATGAGTCCTTCCTGAATCTTTATTGCCAAGAAAAGCCAGAGACTATTGGACTGTTAGGTCATGTGTACAGAACCTGGGAAGACTCATTCTATCTCCTCCTTATACAAACACTTATACAAGGCGTTAATGAAACGGATACCAGCCTTTGTAGAAACACTTTGCTGTTTCCTTGGTTGACCACCAGAGGCTGCTGGAGAGCAACGTTGCTGTTCAAGCCAATTGCTAAAGAAAGGCCAAGAAGGGCGTGAAGCGGCTGCAGCTGGTGCTCTAATGATTTCATGCAGAGACTGGCTTAGGGCCTCTTTTGTGGGATTTACTTTCTATGCTTTGGCCTCCCTTTCAGGAGTGATGAATTTGCATTGCAATGAAAATGGCTATAGAGCGAGCTGGATGGCAGGCGGCTGGAAAGTGAAATCAATTAGGAGGAAAGGCAACCCCTCCTTAATAGAGGGGAAGGGGAAACTGGTAGAAGGACTGCTTGGGAAGGGGAATCTTGCAGACCCCAGTTAGCTGTGCTTATAGTCCACTTGCCTCCAGGCGAAATTTCTGCATCAGCCAATGTGTGTTTATAATGCCCTTTCACTCACATTTGTCATCTTGTTAGTTTTGCTTGCCAATATTTGACTTGCAATCAGATTTGCAGTTCTCAATATGACACAGAAGCCAGTCTGGTGTAATGTGTGAGTCTCCCACTGTGGAGACCTGGGTTCATATTCTTGTTCTTTTTGTTATTTGCCTTCAAGTCGATTCCTGCTCAATGGCAACCCTAAGATGATCCTATCATGGGGTTTTCTTGGCAAGATTTGTTCAGAAGGGGTTTGCCATTGCCTTCCTCTGAGACTGAGCGAGTATGACTTTCCTAAGTTCACCCAGTGGTTTTTGATAGCCAAGCAAGGCTTTGAATCCTGGTTTCCCAGAGTCCAAGTCCAATGTTCAACCCACTACATCATGCTGGCTCTCTCAAATCCTTACATGCTCATTAAGCTAAAAGTGGAGCCATTAAGAAAAAATTAACACCCTGGATCCTAAGAGAAGTTACTTTACTGCTGATAATGGAGTTTACGTTTTTTCTGTCCTTTGTCTGTCACCACCCTGGCCACAAAAAGGGGGCATGGCCTTTGCCTGAACTGAGATCTCTTCCAAAGCAACTGAACTGCAACAGAAACAACATTTGATACAAAATGTAGGCCTGTGACTCCAACATCATCGCTTTTGTTCTTCTCCTGTATAATTTTTTAAACATTTTTTCCCTGATGAAGAAGCCAGAGGTGTTTCGAAAGCTTGCATTCAATGTTTTGGGCATTTTGGTTGAGCAATAAAGGTAATCTTGCTTTTGTGTATTTTGTTTTATTTTGCTGTATGGTCAACACAGCTACCCCTGAATATGTTTCAGTGCAGCCATTAGCCAGTGACATTTGAGCAGACTAGTCCACCTCAGAGGGTTATAAGAGCAAGATATAATGTGAGAGGGAATTCTACTCTGAGACAAATGGTGGAATATAACTGTACTCCAACATACATTTCAGTTTCCAGAGGAAGGGCTGTGTTAGTATGTTGGACCAAAAACAACAAAGAGTTTTGTGGCACCTTATAGATTAACAGGTTTATTACAGCACAAACCCTTGTAGACCTAGCTTTTTAAAAACAAAAATGAGTTCACCTCACAGTCTCTAGTGGCCCCTGAAAGTTTGAGCCATAACGTATTTGGGTCTGTAAGGTTCCCGAACATGCGTGGAATTTCAGGCTGTTGTGCAGTTAGACCTCTTTGTATAGATTAACAAGGAATTTCAGCTGGCATGGTGTCCTCAATATGACAAGCATTTGCCAGAGCCCATAATTACTGCTGGATGTTTATCACAGTCACTGACAAAAGCTTTCCATACAGAATCAGATACCAGCATAACATGGGGACAGGCAACATATTCAGGGGTAGCTGTGTTGGCCAGGCAGCAAAACAAAATCCAAAATCCACACACACAAAATGATACCTTTATTAGCCAACCAAATGCAAAACACATGATGCAAGCTTTCGAAGCTCTACTGGCTTCTTCATCAGGCAAAAGATGTTTAAAAAAAACAAATAAAAAATAAAAGTGACAATGCTGGAGTCATAGGCCTACATGCTGTTACATGCTAGTAACCTCAGGGCTAGGCTGCCAAATAATGATTTTTTAAAAAATGCCTGTGAGAGTCCTGTGTCCTATATGGCCCCTTTTCTATATATGAAACATTGCCATTCTCCAAAGGGTCCCATGACTCAGGTGGTGCTGGTCTAGCAAGCACAAGTGTTAGCTCTGCCAGTCTGGATTTGGGCTGGAGCACCACCATGGGCACACTGAATTCAAGATGCTTCTTGCATTTACATTTGGGTCATTTGGCTTTGGTTTTTATTACAGTTCACATACACAGTAGCTGCTTTGGCTATGGCTCATCTGGAGTCCCAGCAAAATAAGCTCCAGGCTTTTTCTGTTGGACCTAAGCTCTGTCACTCACCTGCTTTCAGCTATAGTGAAAAAACACCTGAGTCCTATGGCAGTTTAAAGATTCATTTGGTCTGAATATAAGCTCATGTAAACAAGAACTTATCTAATCAGACACATGGCAAAACTCATGTCACAACTAGTCTTTGAGGTGTTGTCAGTCATTCTGCTGTCTTTGCTATAGCAGATTGATGTAACTGCTCTTAACTGAAACTCTTTGGTAGTCTGAAGGCTGCTAGTAACCTCAGGGCTAGGGTACCAGATAGTGATTTAAAAAAAAATGCCTGTGTATTCACAATAAACAATTATAGCAGTTTGATACTCTAACTGCTATGGATCTAGGATTGCAGACTCTCAGGGCTTGGCTCCTCTTATCCAGGCAAGTTGGAGGAACCTCAGGATGAGAGTGTTATGTTTTAAAAAATGTCCATATGGGGGTTGTCTATACCAGGCAAAAAGAAGTGGATTGCTCCACAGTAAAAGCAACTTGCAGCAGCTGCAATTTGTCTTAATGCTTTTTGGGGGGAGGGTGGGTTGGCAGATCACAGGCATGTGAAGTTAGCCACATTTGCTGTACAAAAAGGCATGCCTGCGAATCAAGATGGTGGCCGCAAGTGAATAATGTTTCAACAGTTGCTGCTGCCAAACAGTATTTGTTTTAAAAAGCATATCTAATGTGCAAAAGTGTGATATTTTGCCTAAACAGAAAAGCAAAAAACAACCCCCCCGTTTTATCGAATTAGCGCTCACTTGCCATGGTGGAAAAAAAATGGTGGTTTCGGGCACTTGCCTTGTTAGGAAGCCTCCCCCGTGCTCATCCAGCTAGTCAGCTTTCAGCTTCTGCTCCTTTAGGAAAATGAATCAATTCAGTCACTTGTCCCAACAAAAACTCTGGGAAAAGCAGTGAAGGGTTTTCCTGTGGAGTTTATCACTTCTGAATATGGCAATACAATATGGGATGCCATTAAGACAGGTTGTATTCTCCTCACATTCCGTGAAAAGTATTTTCATCATTTTTCATCATTTACACAACCTGTATGTGTACCAGTATATATATTCCTCATTTTTAATATATTTTAAAATTTGAATGGCATTCTCTGTGCAAATGTGATTACTGCTTAACAACATCACTAGGAACTGCCGCTTGTAAAATCATTAGGGCCTGTGACATTGTAAGGACGTAGACCAGTGTGCTGCATGAATGCTTTGCACTGTTCAGCTGGACTCACCTGACTCAGCTCTGCCCAAGGGGGTGGGAGGGTTTGAAGTGGGCACAGAGCACTACACTGCTATAGTGCTATTATTCCACTTTAACTGCTATGACTGCCTCCTGTGGACTTCTGGGATTTGTAGTATAGTGAGGCCTAAGTGCTCTCTGGCTGACAATTTTAAATGCCCCTCTCTAAATTGCAAATGCATTTTAAATAAGGGCTTCCTGTATAAGCTTCTCTGCGTAGAGACTGAGGTGGCCATTTTAAATAGGGGCTTATTTTTTAAATGGCTACCAGTTGCTATACAGTACAAGCATCCCTTATTTAAAATGGCCACCACTGCTCTACTCTAACTGAGCCACCCAAAATGGCAGGTGCGCTGCATTGTTTCCCCATGTTGCTGCTGAATGCCACTCAGGCCAAAAAAGAAGGTGAGGAAGGAAGGAAGGAAGGAAGGAAGGAAGGAAGGAAGGATGCCTTTCTTTCTCTGGTGAGGAAGGGAGATGTAATGGGATCGGAGCGCTGCTTCCACTCCCTGCCACGCCAAGACGGGCTTCTCGCCTCTACGTCTTGTTACTGCTTTTACGCTGGGCCCCTAATAAATGAAGGCTGATTTCCTTACTTTTCTCTCCCCTCCCTTTTTTTTCAGGCCACATTCTCATTATTTTTTCCTCATTTATATTTCTTTCCTTATATGTATTTGCATAGATGTAGACATTTTAAGATCAGCAATGCATTTTATACCCCTTCTCCCATTTTAACCCCTCAGATAAACAGACTCTCTCCTTCTCTTTAGCTCTTCCTAAGTATGTTCCCTCTATGCATTTTTAAAAGGAGGGGAAAAGATTTGTTTGTTACATGCCCCTAAGTTTTACCCTCGACTTATCCACAGGTCATAGTGAAATCCATAATATTGGCCGCAAATCTGCCTTCGACTTATACATGAGGCTGATTAGCATATACTGTATGTTTTCTTGTTAAATGGTGAGGATAGAGAAGGCCCTTCAAAGCTCAGTAGGTCAGTGCAGATCCGGGGCGGGGGGAGCTGGTCAGAGGTCTCCTGTGAACCACAGTCAAGACCTGTTCGTACATCTGACAGCACAATCCTGAACATGCCTACTCAGAAGTGAGTTCCATTAGGTTTAATAAGATTTATGCCCTGATAAGTGCCTACAGAATTGCATCCTGAATGTTTTATTGTCTACTGGTTGGTGCTACTTCTCTGGTGGCTGCCACAACAGTCTTGTGCTGGAGAGAGTAGACCTGGCATATTAACTGAAAATGCAGGTAAGGGTATTGAAAGGGACCAAGGGAAGGCTTCAGTTCCATACAGGAGCAGGCCAGGCTGTTTTCCTTGGGGGTGTTATAGTAGGGTAAAGTGCTGTACCAAGTCAATACATTTGTCCATAGTTCCCAGCAGCTGCTCATAGTACTGCTTAAAAAAAACCTACATATTTTAACTGCATTACCTGATATTTTGCAATGATGGGCAACTTAACTGAACATTTACTAATTTCCTGTTGGCTTTCTTTAATATTTTCTTCCTGATTTCCTCTGATGATGCTTAGAAAAAGGCAGTTATTGATTAAGCTAACGGCTATAGTCTTCCTGGAGAAGAGGAACAATGCCTGTGCTTAGTTGCATCATAGCTCAGCCTAATGCTAACAGCAACATAATAAAGTATTGCTTGTGGTCTAACCCAAATCCAGCTTATTGCAAGAGATGAGATGGGTACTGTCCTTGTGCCCAGGAAGCATGGCAAGAAACACTACAACAAAGCTGGGGAATGTACAGATGCCACTGGACTGCAACTCCCATTATCCCTCACCTTTAGCTATGCTTGCTAGAGCTCCTAGGAGCTGCAGTTCAGTAATGTCCAATGGGAGTTTCCGGCCCACATATTCCCCACTCATGGATGAGAGTCAGATGAAACAAACCAAGGGCCCTTTCACACTACACAATTATAGCACTGTTTCCTTTTTTACTGCCATGGTTTCATCCTATGGATTTCTGGGATCTGCAGTTTAGGGAGGAGCAGAATTCTCAGCCAGAGACATCTAGTGACTAAGCAAACTACAAACCTCAGGATCCCATAGGATGTTGCCATAGCAATTAAAGTGGAATCATAGCACTATAATTGTGAAGTGTGAAAGGGCCCTTTTTAGAAAATGCCATTTTAACTGGACCCTTTTCTTGGCTTTCCTAATAAGAGGGGCAAAGAGGTAGGTAGATGGTTCAGATCAAAGTGCATAGACATAGAAATATGGAATGGAACACATTAGGAAAACATTGATTATTGATCTAAGGAGATATAATGTTCAGCTCTAAACATGGTTTGATAAAGATGAGAAAGGTGTCTGCAATAAAAAATAAAAAATGTGCCATTTAATTAGGAGAAATTACTATTAAAATCAATATGGATGGTAACAGAATTAAAATGTATGACACAGAATTAAAATATATTATTTATGATAGGGTGAGGTTAGAAAGGCTATGAATAAAGAAGAAGTCAAAACCTCCTAAATTTCAGCACCTTCTCTAAGAAAGACTAAATGCTGAAGTATTTGCAGGATTTTTGTTGAACCAAAATCTGTGTAGGTTTCTATATAATTATGAACACTGAGAAGTTTCAGTCAGCCAGCCAGGCTAGCCAGTCTCTCTCTCTCTCTTTCACACACACACACACACACACGCACGCACACACACACTCACACACATACATATAATGCTAGAATGCTCATCAGTTGTGTGTTCTTGTGTCTTTGGTGCCAAAGAGCTTAAGAGCAGTCCCTCTCTTTCTTTGCCTGAGAGCCAAATTATTAGCAGGGCTGAGCAAGGCTCTAGGGAGTGCCTGCTTTCCTAATTCACTTGGTACTATCTCATAGTGAAACTGTGGACTTTTTCGGATGCATGAAATATACCGCAAGCAGCCTCGTCGCGTTGCGAGGCTGCTGCGCTCCAGAGCGTCCGTTTCGTATGATGCTCGCCCCTGGCGGTACTGTTGCAGTACCGCGGGGAGAGTTGAGTGTCATATTTCCTCGATTTTTAAGAACGAAAGTTGATCGTTCTTAAAAATCGAGGAAATATGACGCTCAACTCTCCCCGCGGTACCGCAACAGTACTACCAGGGGCGAGCGTCATACGAAATGGACGCTCTGCAGTGCAGCAGCCTCGCAATGCGGCGAGGCTGCTCGCGGTATATTTCATGCATCCGAAAAAGTCCTGTGTGCTGTATAGCTTGATGACCTATCTGACTTAGGTCCTGTCTATATGGTCAAAATACTATGAACAAGATGCGAAAGATCAGCGATCTGTTCAAATGGCCATTTGCACAAATACATGTCATTCAGAAGGGGGGCAGCCAAATCCACCGCAAAGTCCATGTGCACCTCATCTGGGGCTTTGTATGGATGTTCTGAAAAGCTCTGTACAACTTCAGAATATGCGACCATTTGAACACTCACATTCGCACAGATATGAACAGGCAGTGCAATCTGATTGGCTGGATGAGCACAGGGGGAAGAGCTAGCAAAAAGGGAAAGCGGCTGTGGTCGCCACGTTGGATTTTCAGCTAAATGTGGGTCTGGTAAGTCGATTAAATGGCGATTTTATACTTTTTTATTTTATTTATTTGTAAATACGAAGTGTTGCTTGTGCTCACCCTGGGAAACTGGTTAAAAAAAATGGCAGCAGCAGATTTGAAATCGCAAGTAAATCACTCGTGGCCGCCAGCTGGCTGGGGGGTCATGCGGAGTTTAGGGGGGGCTCTTTTGGCTGTGTAGACAGGTCGCATCACTGTGAATGCCTGCCTTTCCAAACGTATTCGGATCCCCCCCTCGTATAGACAAGACCCAAGTGTTGATCTCATCTCTGCTCCCCGCTCCCGCCAAAGCAGTGCAGCACCAGCATACAGGCAAAGTTCATGAGGGTATTAGGCCTCTGGTCTCCTTACAGGATTTGTTTGGAGCCACGTCCCCATTGTCACCAGTTTCTGCTATCTCTGGCACCATCTACACGATTAAAAAAAATCAATTTGGTGAGTAAAAAATCCGAAAAGGCAGACATTCGTATGCGTACAATCCACCTACACAAATTTTTACCCCCCCTAAATTCCATATGACCCCCCCTTCCCCAGCTGGCTGGAGTGAGCAATTCAAGCGGTGGTTTTAAATCTCCCACCGCTTTTTTTTTTTAATTTAAAAAGGTGCCTGTCATGCGGACAGTCAGTTTTCCATATTTACAAAACAAAATAAAAAGGAATAAGTGTAAAATTGATGGACTTACCGGACTCTCGCTTAGCCAGGAATCCAACATGGCGGTTGCTCCCAATTCCCCTCTTTGCTAGCCCCATCCCCTGTGCTAGGCCAGCCAATCAGATTACACAGCCTGTTCTTATGTGTGCGAACGGGGTGCACAGACCATTGACAATATGAAGGGCTGTACAGATTTTAGGTCGAGATTCGCTAATCCTCCTGAATGCCAAATCCACAGAGTTTACCGGGGATTCGCTAGCCCTCCTTCCGAATTACACGTATGTATCCGAACGGCCGTGTGTACGGATGATCGATCTTCTGAATGCCAAAGGAACCGTTTGTGAAAACTGCTATAGATTGGTGCAAATAATTTATATGGTCATAAGTCTGCTAAGAAGCATGACAAAATCAGATTTTTTTTCTCTCCTCTATCACAGCTGCTCTAAGATTACAGGAACCTATCTGTTTTCCATGCCTGCTATGGAAGTGGAGTTCTGTAAGTTACAAACAGTTGGAGAATATATCAAGTAGCTAGATTCTTGTATCCCCGTGGCAAGCATTTTCTAAATGTTAAAACCACATCACAGAAGAAAACTGGATCATTCTTTGCACTGGTAACACTCCTTTTCTCACACTAAGGATCATACCTCCCACTGCAGGCTCTTTGATATCATGAAAAACAGTCTGTTCTGCTGCACTGCATTCTGATATATGGTATGTTAGCAACAGATGATTTTAGGGTTAAAATAACCATAATACAGTAGTGCTTAATGACCAGCTGTACTCCCTGTAGTAAGGCAGCCACTTAAGTACATTCAACTGTCTGGACAGGCAGTTACTGGGTGGTGGCGATGGGAGAAAGCATTTCACTGATATCTTTTGTTCACATGCATGCATTAAGATATGTGTGCAATAGGAGTGGTAACATGTACCTCTGTAGAGAAGGCTAATATTTGAAGAAAAGATAATAAATTTAAAAAACCCAACGGTATAGAGACAGTTTGCTAAGACAAGATGCTATCAAAGACAGACTGGTAAATACAGTAGGACCCCCATATCTGCGGGGGATTGGTTCCAGGCATCACTGTGGATAACAAAATCCACAGATAATAGCAAATGCCAGCCACCATGGAGAAGGGAGAAAGGAGTCGAGCTTCCTCCTCTCCTTCTCTGTCCGCCCGCCAGCTTCACTGCACCGCTGGAAACCCCACAGAGAAGGGAAGAGAGCTCTCCTCCTTCCCTCCCATCTTTGTCCACCACCACCCCACCGTTGCCATGTGCGGATAATTGAATCAGCATACTATTGTAAAGACTATGGGAGTATATGTAATTTTGCCATGGTGCTGAAAAAATGAGATGTGTCGTTTGGAAGTCAATAACTGTGAATGCTGCATTGCTATAATTTGTTGCTACCAATTACTGTATGTGTCAATTTGCAGCATCTTTAATATTTATCAGACCTGTTGGGAATTTTGGTATATATCAGTAAAGTAGCAGAGCAAAATAAACACACATTCAGCAGAAGGTTTTTCTATTGAGATCAACAACCAAGCCAGTGTGCGACACACTCCCTTCACACAGTCTAGCAGATAATAAAACAAGCTTCAGTCTCCTTTAAAGTATCTAAAAAGCAGTTTATTTACAGTAATATCTTGTGCATGGAGATACACAGGTACATTGATCTTAGGATATGCAAGCAGTGAAATAAAATATAGTTCTACATGCTGTAAGTTACAAGAGCTCTAGTTACCTCCCTCTTAAAGATAAAAGAAAAGAAAAAGGGGCAGAGAAGCATCCTCATGGCTTATCTCTCAGAGAACAAAGAGACTTGTGCCTCAGACAAAGGATCAAAAGAACTTGCCTAAGTGACCAGAAAGATGGGTCATAAAACCCTAGCAAAGAGGAAGTTTAGTCATAAACATTATTTACATGCACTTTAACTCTTTAAGTACCATGGCCCCATCATGCTAGGTTGCCATATCCCAATAAGCACATTATCATCAACACCAGAGCCCTCTGCAATTTGAGGCATGGCGTTGCAATGCTGAGACTGGTACCAATCCAGAAAGGCACCAGTTCCCTCTTTTCAGCTTTGACAGCAATGGAAATATATAGGAATACAAATCTTGCAGATGATTCACTGCAGCTTATTATACCGAGAGAACCAATTATTTCCTTCCATTAAGGATTACTCAATTTGCTTTTTTATTCTCCTTTCTGGTGTGTTTTATGCACACTTGTATTGCTCCAGTATTGCAAAAGTATCCAACAGGGCAACTGCTGTAGGAGATGGAATCAATAATCACATCTGCTCCAAGCAAGCCTAAGAAGTGACCCTTGTCCAGCCATTCCAAAGTACTTACTGTTGTTGTGATTGGCCTAATACTTGCACACAGAGCAGGGGAGGGAATGTTAGATAACTGAAGAATGAGATGGAGAGGATGATGTGAGAGAACTGTGCTGTGGGCAATATTAAACAAGGGCTGCAATTCAAACCACACCTCATAGGGAGCAAACCTCATTAAGCTCAATGGGACATGCTTTCACATTAAGTATGATTAGAATCAGGGTGTAAGTTGTATACCATACAAACAAACTGGAAATGTGCTTGCACTGTTGTGATGCTGGTTCCTTTGAACTTCTGTGTAATATTACCCCTAGGATCTGAACACACAGTTTCCTGGGCTAATCAAGAGGTGGCAGAATTGCAAGTTAAACCATCTGGCTTCAAATATTTAGGTATTACGCTTACCAAAGATTTACACCAGCATATTCCAAGAAATTACAATCATATCACTAACTGAATGACTACCAAGTTGAATGCGTGGAAGTCCCTCAAACTCTCTCTTTTGGGCAGGATTGTCCTAATCAAAATGTTCCTGACACCGCCTCTTTTTCCTCTTTCAAACCATCCCCATGTCTCCCTCCCCTTCTAGATTCAAAAGATGGCAAAATATGATTACTCAGTTTGTATTTGAGACAAAACGACCACGCTTCCCAAAATCTGTGAGACTCAGGGACTCCAAGAAGGGCAGTCTAGCGATCCCTGACCTTACCTTATACTTCCATGCTTTTCAAAAGGCCCAATTCACTCAATTACTCAAAGAAAACTTCCAAACGAGATGGGTTGAAAATGAACTCAAGGATTTATCACCTGAACACTGCATATATTTATACTACTCTATTCCACCGTGTACATTTAAACTAATAGCCCACCCTTTTCTTGCTACCTCTTTCTATATGGCAAAAGTGGATGCCAGTCTTGGCCCCGAACCCATCCCTAATATGGCCCTTTTGGCTACACCCCAGCTTTATGGCCCCAGATAAATTCCTTCAGTATGAACCCTGGAAACAGCATGGGCTCCATCGCATGAGGGACCCATTTGAAGGTGGAAAACCTAAATCAATGCAAGACATTTTGAAATCAATGCTCTCTCTGTTTTGTCCCAATTGGCTCCAGTTTCATCAAACCACGACATTTTTATCCCACTTGGTTGCACAAGGAGAATACCACCGATCACTCACCTTTTACGAAGCTGCTTGTGCTATCCCTAACTTCCTACACAAAGGTTTGGTTGTGACTATATGTAAGTCCATACTTGGACATCAATATGGAGAAGGTGATCTCATGCAAACGGTCTGGCAGTCTGACCTTAACACTATGCTTTCAGAATCTGAGTGGGCATGTATATGGTCCTCTCCCCCTTACAAATCATGTTCCGCAACTGTTAGAGAAGGGACACTGAAAATTATTAATAAATGGTATCTTACCCCTCTGCAACTCTCCATAATGACCAAGTCCATGTCCCCTAGTTGCTGGTTAGGTTGCAATGTAATTGGCTCCTACTTGCATATGTGGGTGGAATGTCCATCAGTACAACAAAATTTTTGGAATAAGGTGTTATATTATCTCTCCTCCATCACACAACAATCTATCAACTTTTGTCCTGCTCTTTTGCTCTTGACAGTTTATACTGGCGGAAACAGTACCTTAAAATACAGAAAAATATTGGCATTCCTCTTAGCAGCCGCCTGGACCAAGATAACCAAGCACTGGAAAACTGGATTGTTTTCCATACAGGGATGGTGGGAATGGGATTGGTCCACTTGGCTCTCTGAGAAACTGGCCTATATGACCAAGCTATATAATGGTAACGCGCCAGCTACTACTTTTGTAGAGGACTGGTTTATTTTAATACATTATGTAAACAATACAAGTCAATGCCCAAGACCCCCAGGATCCCAGCTCCCATTCTGGAAGGATATGCTGCACAACTCTACTGTTCCCTCTGCAACTTCCACGATATCATTGACTGCTCTTACTTAGACTAATCTGTTAAAGTGAAGAAATACAAAACATGTATCTGCTGTGCCCTGGACTATACAGGTTTTCCTTTCCTACTATTTGTAACCATCCTGACTATGTTTGTCATTGAATGTTAATTTGTTTGTGTGACATTATTATTTCTATGTTGACTCACGAATCGATCCAAATAAAATATTGGGTGGGGGGGGGAACATTTTTCACAAAAGGAAAAAAAAAAAAGAGGTGGCAGAACAGGCAGGAAAGATTAGGCTGCTTGTGTCCGTGGTCTCTTGTTCTGAGCTTTCTTGGTTGAAATTCATCCGCAGCAATCTTATGGGTCAGCTAGATGACAGTTTTAAGTGCAGGAAGATGCAAGTCAATGACAATTCAAGTCTGTGCCCAATTGTACACATAATTTTTCCCCAACAGTAAAGGCTTTGCGGATTTGTAGTGCACATGGAGTATTTTAAGCAAAAAAAAAAAGAAAAAAAAAGAGATGGCAATTGCAACAAAGTATTGTGCTCTTTTTATGTCTTCATGGTAAAACGGTTTTGGGGGTTCCGAGAGATAGAAATGAGGGGGATATAGACCCGCTTAGAAACAAGCAAGACACATGTGAACCAGTTGTGGCTTCACAGTGTCAAAGGCTCTAGCTATTTTATTTTCCCCAGTGGTCTGGATTTCCCAGGCAGCGCTGTTTGTGAGGTTCCTGGAAAATCACCTTCCTGATTGTCCTGGATAGCAGCAGCTGGCAGTGTTGCTGATTCCCGGGATGTTTTAGCACTTGTGGCCCTTTTCCCCACAACCCTTCTCCAACGCCTCCCCATCAAAGTGAGGTGCTTCACCATGGCTGTTCTTTAAGGGTGGACTGCAGCAGCTCCCTGTCCTTCCTTGCCTCCTCGCGCTCTTCCCTCAACCATTCTTTCTCCCACTGCCATCTCTCTACCCTCCTGTCTACCTCCACCTGAGCAAACTCATCACAGTGTGTCAGCATCCTGTTCATTAGCTGGATGGAGTGCCTTATTACTTCTGTGAGGTCCAGGGACTTTCTCTCCTTCCTCTGCTTATTTTGTGCCAGCCTCTCAGCCAGGGTCATTGCGGCTGTAGAGTTGGACATGGGTAACACTGGAAAGAAACAAAAACAAAGGGATGATTTTAAGGTTTAATGAGTTTCCACCTATTTGAGAGTCCCATCAAAATAAACCCAGAACATTCATAGGCTAATATGTAAAGTTAAAGCAAACTCTGTGACAAACTGCTGCTCTGTTACCACTCAGTAATGTCCGGCTGTTGCACATCAGTTCACACTCTGTGGCCATTCCTTCGTCCCCCATTTCATTGACATGTGTGGCGGATCCACTCTTGATGGAGGTATCATCCATTTCTCCACAAAGTTCAGCATCACAATTTGCTCTTCCCCATCCCATTCCCTCATCAATTCTACCTCTGAAATGAAAAGAGTTATCCAAAACACGACATATAAAATAGCAGAAATCATTGGAAATTCTTTTTTCAAAATGTTAAAAAAAAAAAAACTTGGTAGGAAAATGTTGTCTGTGTGAATCTAAAACTCGATAGTCCCAGGGCAGTACAACGAAGTCCAGCGGTAGTTCAAGGAATACCCAAACAAACACATGTGCGCAACAATTATTATCCCCTGGAAAAGGGGGGAAATAGTTTAACACACACACACACACACATCAGTTGGTATAACGGACTCTAAAGTCTACATGAAGTGTATTTTCAAAGCCAACTATTGAATCACAAAGGCACCCAAAACAGGGGAAATGTCATGCCCCACCTCACAGAGCCAAATGGGATTGTCACAGAGGAGTAGGGCAACCCCTCCCTTTTGCCATCATCTCAATGATAAAGAACAGGAAGGGAAGGTGCCAGCCCCCACCATTACCCTAGAAAGGAAAAGCACGCCTGCAAGACAATAAATTGTTGATGCGGATTTCCCACCCCACAGAATCCCATGATGGGAAAGAGCAGGGATGCCAGAACCCAATTGTGAAAATATAAAGGAATGAATGTACACCATTATTGCTTGTACATACCAAAATTAATTTCCTTCCCCTCCATTGTCCATCCTCATAAATAAACCTAATGTAAGATCAGCTTGTGCGCAACTATTGTCAAATTTAGAAGAAATCCAGTTTAACACTGTTTGAAACAGCTTAACCGGCAGAGGGCCAGTTTAAGTTTTGGGCTCCATGCAAACAATGGGCATGAAGGAAGAAGGAAAAATCTTGGCCTGTCATACCTTCGAATCAGATAGGAAATAATCCTCTACCTGAAGCGCATACAGAATAATCCTCATGTGTGCATCTACTGTCAACATTTAATAAAGTTTTCTTCCCATCAAACCCAAATGGATAAAGAAATATTTCTTGACATTTCCTACCCTCTTGCGTCCCACACATGAGAGGCGAGCTACGATCCGGTGTCGCAGCCACAACTGTGTCCACTGGCAGAAGATTGGTCTGGGCATGGGCAGACACAATCCCAACGGGTACACGATGAATGTCTGTGCTTCTCACAACATGCTTTGGGTGGATGCTGGCATACCCCTCCCGAAGATTGCGTGCAACTCTGCGAAAAAGGCATAGTTGCCATGTTTTCCCCACTTTTTGAATTATGGTCCATCACCTTGCAGTACCTTTGTCGGAGAGTTTTGCTCTTCGTCCTACACTCCTCCGCAGTCCTATCATGCCCTTTGTGCTGCATGTCCGCCACAATACGTTTTAGTAAATCTATATTTCTGTGGCACTCCTGGAGTTGCTCCTGTACCTTTTCCTCTCCCCATAGGGAGCGCAGGTCAAGAATCTTGGCATGAGACCAAGCAATGCCCCTGCCACCCTCCCTTGGACGCCCTTGTGAAGAAGTACATTAGGTAAAGAAAGGAGAGCTGAGTAAAAAGCTGTAGGTGACCCCTTTCAGAAATGGCTTTCAGAAATGGGCATTTGAAAATCCATAGGCAGGCAGGAGTACTGTCCCCTCCCCTCATTCCATCCTTGCCCACCTTGTATTTCCGTTTTTTGGAAAATGCGCCATATCTAACACTGGATTGTTCACAACATTGATAATGCGAATATTTATGCAACTTTATAAAAAATTCACAAAAAATAGTGAAAGGGTTTGTTGTGCTTTTCATGGGTATTTCTCCCCCCGCCCTTGTTCTGAATATTGCAAATCTGGCCCAGGATCAGTGAGGACCGATGGCATTCTCCTTGAATTGTTCAAGAATTTTTTTCATCGTGTAGATGACCCCTTACATTTGCCTGGAAATAAACCCACTGAACTCAAAGAGTTCTGAGTAGAATTATAAGGTCACAATAACAGGGGACTGAAACATACCACAAGTCATATTAGATACCAATAAATTAAAAATCCTTTAATTAAATTTTGCTTTGTTTTACTTGCACTTTCACAGTCGGTTTCAAATAGCTCTCCTCTTCAGCCTTTAAAAGCAGCCTGACACACAGAAACTAAGGAAAATGTTTTTGCTGGCACGGAGATTATAAGTGATGAGAAAAACCTCAGGTGCATGTGAGATTAAAATACAACAAACAACAGTAGTTTCTGGGTCCGTCACTAATACCTTCAGGCAATGTATTCCTCACATTGGAATTGGCCTATGTAGAATTCAGATATGACATTTAAGAAAGCAATTAGACATATTTACATACAGTTTCATTTATTAATGTATTTTAAGCCCCAAACATCAAATTTTCAATATTTAAGCCTTTGTTACATTTATCATGCAAATATAAGATTTTTCATGGCAGTTCTCCAACTGCTGGTCTTATCTTTTGTTTTTTTAAACTTTTATAGACTTGAGGGACTCAGCCTTTTTTTTTTTTTTTTTTAACTTCACTGTCTTTGACAGCTGTGTGAAACAGGCATTCCACAGGTTTCTCCAGTTTAGGAATAAAGGACAGCTACCTCTGTTAGGTTTTACTCATTAATTTTTAACATTTTTTGACCTGCTCTTTAACCACAAAGAACAGCTCACAACAGTAATTGAAGCAAGCCTGATTTTTTTTAAAAAAAGAACAAACGACAATATTTTGTTTTTTGTTTTTTAAACAGCAGGGCTGAATAGATGTTAAGGTAAGATAAAACTGAAGCCAAACAGGGATAAAATATCTGTATAAAACAGTTTTCTTCCCTGTTGCACAACTATTGTTAAACACATTTCAGTTCTTTCAGAAAAGAGGTGAAAATCCCTGCAGTAGAGCATGCACAAACTGCAGTAGAAGCTGGTAAAAACAACCCATACTAGTTGGGATTAAATGCGAATGACAAATTAGGAGTTTGCTAGCAGATATCAAACTATGGAAATGAAGGGTCCACCCAAGGAAATAAAGGTTTGTTTGAGGAACATCAATCCCACCTGGTAGACAGATAAGGTTTGCTGATCAAACTCTGGTCGGCTTTTATGGAACCTACCAGAAAAAGCAAGATAACAAAGGGAGGCAGAAATAAAACAAAAAAAAATCTCCCTCTGCACCCTTGTGTGCCACCGCCCAGGGCAAAGGCAGTGAACTTCAACCAATTGCAGATAGCCAGCTCAGACTTGCTCCCAAACGTCTGGTTTCCTGTGGCTTCCTTGGGCTCTCTAACCTAACAGGCTGGGACACGTCCACCCAGAAAGGAGGAAACCACAGCATGGGGAACTGGTTTGGATGTTCACAATTAGGAAACAAGTACTAGGGAAGAGACAGATGGAAACTAGTCCGGTGCTTCCTAGAAGGGGAATGCACTTTCCTCACAAATATTTACGCAACTGTAGCTTTGCCATCCTGAAAGCCAGAATACTGATTAATCTAATGCTGCTGAATAACTATTCCAGAACATGGCCTCACAGCCCAGAAAAAAACCAAGGAAAAACTTTCTTTCTGCTTGGCTAGAATTTAAACATGAAAGAAATGGCAGTAAAGTACAAAAAGGTGCCTAGCCTTTACCAGAATGGGGCAAAATGAGGGCATTGTCTGCTAAAATAAGAATTCTGATCCTAATTTTTTTTCCAGTTCCCACATTTCTAGGATTGCAGTAACTTTAAAACTTCATCTGAGCACACAGAAATAAGGTGGCAGGCAAAATTACCAAGGGAAGGCAAACACGTATAAGAGTTCTAGACGTGAATGATTATAAGTGCCTCACTCTCCGCGATGCTGACATTTTTTTTTCCATAGCATATTTATTAAAGCTGTCTTTGTCACTCTAAAAGTTACCCATCATACAAAAACATGTTAGGACCATGTAACAACATACACATCCAATGTTTATTTGTGGTGATTTTGCTGAGACTTTTCATCTGTCTATGCACCCAAGAACATGGTTTCCTTTCCCACTTAAAAAACAAAATAAAATGCACCAGCAAGAATAATCCCTTCTCCTTTCTCACTCACTTTTTCCATGATGTGTCCTTTGAATCCTAAAAGAAAATTTAAGGCAGCAGGATGGGGGGAAGAATTCTTCTCTTGTAGCTTGATTGACTCAGTCAAGAAAGCAACAGATGTTGTTGAGCTGCAGCTCCTGAATTTGCAAGACCTGAGCAATGCTGTTAATAACGGGTCTCTTGGAGGTCTGTCATTGATAGGGTCACCATAAGTCAAAACTGACTTGACAACAAGTAACAACAACAAGCTTGTCAGGAAAGCCACAATGGTTGAAATTTGCTGTTCTAAACAACTTTAAAAGTGCAGAAGATCACCCTCTTTTGTATGTGAGCCACTAACAGGTTGGGAATCACATGCCCCCCCAGTGGCATTGGACTGCTAGTCCCAGCAGTCCTAGCCAGTGTAGCCAATAGTGATGGATACTGGGAGCTGCAGCTCAACAACTATGGAGGGCCACAATTCCCCCCCCTGCACTAACCCAAGGACACCCATTAATTGTATCCTGGAAGATGCTGGACAACCTCTGTGCTGTTTACAGTCCCAGGCATGGACTAAAAACAGGCAGTTGGGGACCAGGGTAACACACGTAACGGGTGGGCTCTATGCCTTCAGTTTAGTGGGTTACACATTGTGTCTGCCAGTTCTAAATCTCAGCTGTGGCACTACAATCCCACTGCTCTCTCCAGCATTTTATTGGAAGCAAATGGCTTTTGTATGACTACATTGATTTCTTAAAGGTGAAATAAATCTTCTCTCTCTTTATTACCTTTACTTCCCTACCTTTCAAGTGAATCATATTACCAAGAGTCTGCCAGAATGGCAACCAGTATAAATTGCTGAAGTGACAGAGCTTGTAAACCAACTTAAACCAGGCAAGGCCCCAGGTGATTATGGTATTCCTATCAAGCTAATCAAATGCAACATAGATTGGTGGGCCCAATTTTGGCAAATCTTTTTACATATACTGATAAGAATGCCCACATGCCATCTGATTGGAATACGGCTATAATTATTCCAATCTTTAAGAAGGGCAAGAAGGATAACCCATCAAGTTATCATCCAGCTAGTTTGTTATCTATAATGAGTAAAATCTATGCTAGACAGTTATATTGGAAATTGCAATATTGGATGGATATTGAAAATGTTCTGGCTGATGAGCAAGCAGGTTTTAGACCAGGAAGGTCTATTTTGGACTAGGCCCTAATCCTGCAACATCTGGTGGAAAATTATTCTAGTAAAGCTAGAGTCCTCGTTTGCAGCCTTTATTGACCTTAAATCTGCCTTTGATTCTATCTCTAGAGACAGATTGTGGCACAAGTTAGAGGCCTCTTCAATAGATCGTTGCTTATTATTGCTTATTTACAAGCTACATGAAAATACAGCCTTGAAAATAAGGTGTAATTTGGAAGGTCAGCTGTCCAATAAAACACATAATGGAGATAAGCAAGGATGTATACTAGCTCCATTGTTATTTAATTTTTATATTAACTCAATGGTTGCTGCTCTTAGTCAGCTAGATTTTCACCCTTCCAAGTTAGCAGGCAGGCATCTTTCAGTGTTGCTATATGCTGATGATGCAGAAATATTGTCACAAACACCCATTGGCTTACAGAGAGTGTTGCGTGCTCTAACACAGTATAGCCAAGAGGAAGGCCTCCAAATAAATTATGAGAAAACTAAAGTTATGGTGTTTGCAAAAAGACCAAAGCTGTATAAATGGATGCTAAATGGACATCGAATTGAACAAACAAGGACCTTTAAGTATCTTGGTGTTGTATTGTATGTGTAACACACATTGGAAACTGCTTAATGCAGTGTAGATGTGTAAATTGCTATTGCTTAAAACAATTTGTAAGCCGCTCTGATAGCCTTGTAACTGAAGAGCAGGGTATAAATAACTAATTAATAAAAATAATAAATAAAATAAATAAAAAGTATTCCAGTCAAATGGAAACCATAAGGCACATGCAGAACATGTTGCACAAGTAGTACTGAGATCCACATTCGTAATTAAAAAACAATTCTATACTAAAGGAGGGCAGTATGTTCCAGCTGCCTTAAGGTTGTTTCAAGCCAAATCCCTTAGTCAACTACTTTATGGTGCTCAATTACATCCTTATTCTTCTTTTACTACCCTGGAAATAGTTCAATCAAAATTTCTGAGGACCATCTTGCAAGTTCCATGTTGTGTCTGCAATTCAGCTTTGCGGTTAGAGGTGGGTTTCCTGAAAGTTGAATCTAGGGCTTGGTAACCTATTTTTAGATTTTGGCTGAAATTAAGTACTTGACCAAGTTATTTAATTGCCTTAGTATTTCAAGATAATTTCCAATCAGTATGGAAAAAAGCCCTTCCTGCTAAACTTAGTTTTTATGGTTTTTCTGAGGAATACTTTTTACATATGGGATTTGATGTAGCTTGTCGAGCCCTTAGACAATGAACTATGGATATGGAGAGGCTGCATGACTTAAAGGCAACTTCAAATAAAGTATTACCGGTAATTGATACTGCACTGATACCCTACAAGCCAGCTAATTACTTTTATTCACTTTTAATATAAAATCAATGTAGAGCTTTTACTATTGCCTGATTAAATGCTTTGCCATCAGCAATACAAGAAGGGACGTTTAAAAAGATTGCATATGAATCGATCAACGTAAATGCCCCTGCAATTCTGGTGAAATTGAAACAATAACTCATGTTCTTCTGCATTGCCCCTACTATTTTGGTATCTGGGAAACACTCATTGAACCATATATAAAGGCATTCTCTGGATGTTCAGAGGCCTTTTATGCTCTCTTACTGATGTCAGGGCAAAATACAGGGATGTTGACTAAGATTGCAAAATTTTGTGCCGCTCCAATTAAAATTCATGAAAATAAGGTTTTAGTAAATGTCTAGGTTTTATTATAGGCATATGCACCTATATTTTATGTTTTACATTTCATATTTTATATGTCTTATGTTTACATTTATACCTATATTTCGTTAATGTTTCCAGGTGTATGTATATCACATATGTAGATGAATTTTCAAATATGGTCATTGACTGCTATAAAAATTATTATTATTATCTCTCTTTATTACCTCCAAGCCAGGATTCTCCCACAGTTTAGCCACAGAGTGAATTCAGCGTTGTGGTTAAGACATTCTGCTTGCTTGGGCTGGCTCATTGTCCTCTGAATGAACGGACAAACAGATCGGACTTTGAGCTGAATCAAAGTCATTTAGTGAGAGCACCTGGGGAGCTGAGTGTCTGTGTTGACGTGGCCCCATAGTGCCAAGTCTAACAGGCTCTCCCACACTCTCAGTGTGCACACCCTGATGAAGAAAGAGAATTTTTTGTATAATTGTGTGTACATTTAGAACAGCTTGGCAGAGAAAAACACCCCCACATCTAGGAATGGATTAACACCAGTGTACTGCAAATGCAGCTGAGCAATGGAGACATGTAACCTGCTGTTGAAAACAACCTCCCTCTTACTTTCTTCAGTGGAACTTGTTGTATTATCTATTCAGTAGAATCGTTTCAAAAGCCAGCATGGTGTAGTGATTTGAACATTGGACTAGACTCTGGAGAACAGAATTCAAATCCCATGTGGAAACCCACTGGGTGACCTTGGGCAAGTCACATACTCTCAGCATCAGAAGAAGGTAAAGGTACACCCCCTCTGAGCAAATCTTGCCAAGAACCCCCTGTGGTAAGTTACCCTTAGGGTCACCATAAGTTGGAAACGACTTGAAGGCACAACCACAACCACTGCATTCCAGCTTGGGAGAAATTTAAGTATTTCCAGACTTCTATACAACTATCCAAGGGTTCCTCCCCCCACAAAAAACACATCCTCTCTTAACCAGAATTAAACTGATATTTTAAAAACAACCTGGTCCTTTTTAATGTGACTTGGTCTCCCACATTCTCTGCTTGTGATGCGGTGCCCATCAATATGCATATACACAATGGGCTTCTACTTCTATTAGATTAATTCAGGCTGGGTTATTACAAATACAATCTGTTAAAGGTAGAAGAAAACGGGTCCCCCCAGTTTTTTATGTGTTTGGTTTGCTTCATTATCATAGGAATCAAGTATCTTAACCTGGAAGAAGACAGAATAGTATTATACAGTAAAATTACTCCCAAAATAATATCTGGGTTTGTCCTTCCACACAGTTTGCAGTGCTCAGCTTAAAAGTACTTCATTAGAATGCAGAATTATGTGCTACTGGAACACTTCTGCCATATTTCAGGTGTTTAATGTTGGCGTTCTCCCCCTCACGCTCAATGCATTCCTTTCATTCAATATAGAAGAACGTGAAGCAGTCCTATGCCTCACAGAGTGTCAAGGGTCACAAAAGTCATGCTCTGTATAGGGCACTGGGAAATGTTAGCTATGATAATCAGCCCACTAGGCTGAACTAATTAATCCTTGTTACTTGCTGTAACATTTTACTAATTTACTGTCAACTGCAAGATTAACTACAGCTGGTATTGTAACCAGTGAGTGGACAATGCAAAAATAAATTATATGGAAATAAATTTTATATTTAAGCCAAGCATGTCACTTGGCTGAGGTGGAAAAAGAGAAAACCAATGTTTCAAAAGTTAATTAATAGCTCAGCTCTTCACATAACAGTAGTTATTGGTCCTGCAGTTACTGGTCCTATAGATAATTCCAACTGTTGCATCAATGGAATTTACCCAAGTGTTGAGTCATTATGAAACAATTGATTCAGTGGGTCTATTTTAGTTGAGACTACCAAATCTACTCTAAAGTAAACTCAACTAAGCACACACAAAATGTCCCCCCCCCCAAGTTTTACAGTTTTCTGGGCTTTTTAGAACATTTTGAATTGGAAAAAAAATTAAGTAACTTAGAGCAGGGGTAGGCAACTGTGGTGGTGCTGGGGGCCACATTCAGGCATATGAGACTAATTGTGGGCTGCACTTTTTCATTTGAAAAAAAATAGGTATCTAGTATCTTTTCAGAAAGGAGAGTTGGACGCATATGGAGGAACTGACAAAACTTCTGTTGAAGGGGGTTTAGCAATGAGGATTTAAAGTGGGGATTTAAGCAAGGGAAGGAGGAGTAGGAGCACTTGGATGGACCAACAAGTAGGGGACTGGGGGGCGGCAGCAAATAAGTTAAGCAGAAACTACAGTGAGGAGGGGCGGCTGGCGTTGTATAGCGGTTTGAATGTTGATCTAGGACTTTGGAGACCACGGTTCCAAAATCCTTGCTCAACCATGGAAACCCACTGGGTGGCCTTGGGCAAGTCACATTCTCTCAGTCTCAGAAGAAGGAAAAGAAAAAAAATGCTCCAAACAAATCTTGTCAAGAAAATCACGTGACCTTATAGTCGCTGTAAATCCGAATCAACTTGAAGGCACACCACCACCACCACAACAGTGAGAAGGTGGAAGCAGGGAGTTGGGAAGTTATGGAAGCATCTTGGTTTTGGGGGGAAGCAGAGGATTGTTTATGCCAAGGTGCTCCAAGCAATGCTGGCTATTTCAAGTAGAAAGAGTCTCTCAGCTTTTGCAGGGAGGGGGCTCCAGAACTTTGGGGGACCCACAATTTTGGGTCTGGCAGGAGCAAACTGATTTTTAGCACTTTTGACTTATATTTATTATTTAAAGGTATCCCACATTAATTTTATATCTCAATAGCCACAAATATTTGATCTGGAATATTTGTTTAGAAAACAAAAATTTAAAAAGTACACAAAGCAATTCTAAACTGGTCCAAAGCTGTCTGAAGCTCTAGCAGATGCTGTGGAACTGTTACTGAACTCAGCTGGACAAGTGCCTCCTTCCAGAGACCCATCTGTATGCCCACAATTAGCTCTTCAGGTATGAACGTATCACCACTGGCATGGCCTGAAATAGAGTGTTCTGAAGAGGTAGGCTTGGATCCAAAGATTCCTTGCTACTTCACAATACCCCAAATAAAGTTGTAGTAAATTTTCCTCCCGCTGGTGTCAAAGGGAGACAATCAGGGAGAAAGAATGAGCTATTTCCCAGCATGGCTCTATCAAATTGCCACAGAATAGGAAATGGTATTACCTCCACTAAGGATTCTGTTTCTGCCTCCTAGGATTACTCTCTTAAAGTGGCTCAAACATTATAATCAGCCAACTTCAAAACTTTGTGGAAATGTTTATTGGAAACCTGCAAAGGCTTACACACGTCACTCGCATGGTTTGTTTGGGCTGAACACCAATACAAATGTACTGAAAACTGTTGGTAGTAATTCTAGCACACCTGAGACTGAGAGAGTTTAATTCTCTTCCGCTGAAGTTATTGGGGAACCTTCCGTTTCAGTTTCACCATCTGTAGAGTAACTTGCACTATTAATGTAATTCCATTTCAGACAGAGGCAAATCATTTTTGGAACAGCTGTAACCACATTCTCTTTCACAGATGGTTTTACTTTAAGGTATGAGTAAGAGCGACTTATCACACTCCATCTTCATGGGTAGAAGGGATCCATGATGCAGCAATCCATGATGGCCTGTCAGCTCACAGCAATCAAGGCTCAAAGATTGTTGGGAGAAGCTGATCATTCCTTAACTAATATATCTGTCTATTGTCCTCCAATCAGGGCAGGAAAGTCTTGCTGGCACTTGCTATAACTAAGGTAGAAACTTTCAGCGGTGGACCAGACCCTTCAGCAAGGGACTAGACAGTCCACAACATCCAATGGTCCCTCAGCCATCCCACCAAGAGAACATCAGAGTCCTAATTATTATGTGACTTTCCAGATACAGGATCTTTAAAGAAATACAAATAAGTTTAGCAGTGCTTCTATTTGTTAGTCTTATCGTGTGCCCTTTCATACAGCACAATTAATAGCACTATGATTCCACTTTAACTGGCATGGTTCTGTCACATGGAATCCAGTGATATGCAGTTTAGGGAAAGGGAATTTTAATTGTCAGCCAGAGTGCTCCTCTGGTGCCTGTCCAGACTGTAAACCCCAGGATTTCAGAGGACACAGCCATGGCAGTTAAAGAGAAGTCATAGTGCTATAACTGTGCTTGTCTTGAATGATCTAAAAGCCTTCTAGATCCAAGGACAACCACCTGTTGCTCACAGAATGTTTAGGATATCTTTATTGTTATTCTCAACAGCAGTCAAATGTTGCAGTACTGCTTTTCACCATGTTCTGCTACCCACCATATTGTCTTTGCTCCAAAATGTTTGTTGTGTTTGATAATTGGCAATGTCTGTAATAATGGCTATTTTGTTGATATTATAAACCAGTAGATCCTAAATGTGAGTCCCCATATATTGGATTTCAGCTCCCAGAAACCCAGGCTTCATGGCCAACTACAAAGGCTTCTGGGAGCTGGAAGTCCAACATATGGGGATCCAAGTTTTGGGACCACTGTAAATAGCTGTATTTCTGTAAGTGTACCAAGAATAGACCTTCTAGTAATTGTTATATTTTGTGCTGAAGATGCATGTTTCCCCCAGATGACCTAAATAAGGGCAAAACTCAGCTGTCTTAATAAACACTGCTACTTTTGTCAGAGGCAAAGAAAGCAAAAACTCTGTTACACAGGTGTCTATCTCTCAGATATTTGGTACTGGAATCAATTATTCTTTTGAATTTTTTTATCTCACAGTTCTGCTGCCATTTCCCACACCTTCTAGCCTTTTGATCTTTATTACATCAATTATCTTCTAATTCTCTAATAAAAAGGCTTATTTTAGTCACAAAGGGATGTTATTTCTAGGATAACCTTTCTATTCTATAAAGCAGAGATCAGCTTTGCATACGTCAAATGTGAACTAAATAGCAAGGATCAACCACCCCAGCTCTCTAAAGGAATTCTCAAATTTTGTGTCCAGGCCACATACATACAGGTATCAGAATACTTAAATTCTTTAAGTCACACTATACTGTTATAGCGCTATTATTCCACTTTAAATGCTGTGACTGCCTTCTGTGGAATCCTGGGATTTGCAGTTTAGGAGGGGCATTTAGTACTCTCAGCCAGAGAGCTTTTAGGCCTCACTAAACTACAAACCCCAACATTCCACAGGAGGCAGCTATAGCAGTTAAAGTGGAATAATAGCACTATAACAACGTAGGCAGCTGGTTATATAGACTTTGTCCATAGACTTTGACCTAGAGAGTGGGAAAATAGGTTAGTTTGCACAGCACTAGATGCTAATTCCTATGTATGAGTTAGCTGCTCCTATGCCTAGAAAGTGGTATTTCAAGAAAACACCCTGCAGCTTGCAAGACTGATCTCAGAAACTCAGTCATAAATACAGTACAGCAGCAGTGGGAATCAAGGGGCCCTTTCTATTTTGCTGCTCTGTAATCCCCAACATTCATCACCATTGGCTATACTGGGTAGGCTGTTGGGACTTGGATCCTATGACATCTGGTGAGCTACATGTCCTCCATTCCTGCAGTATGGGGATGGAAAGATCAAGTTCCTGGTTCAGTTTTTTTTGGGGGGGGGGTGGACTAGAAAAAAGGAATATATCATATGTCTGCCAGAAAAAACACTTCTCTCTCCTTTTTTAATCTTTTCAGCACCTCCCAATTAAAAACAATGGCTTAAAGGAGGAGGGTGGGAAGAGACACTTAAACTGCACACTCCCAAATCTAGCAGCAACATCTTTAAGGCTGCAATCCAACTGAATTTGCAACTACAAAAAATAGCACTCACTGCACAGTTTGCCAACAACCAGCTTAACCAGAAAGGGAAGTATTTCAAAATAAGTAAGCAACGTGGATTAATCTCATTGCTTTGAAAAAACACAGGCATGTGAAATTACTGATGACCCAGACAGCTTTTTCCTTTGTTACATCATTAGTTTTGTTGCTTTAGTTTGGTAGATTAAAGCAAAGAGAAGTCCATAATCTACCTGCACCTTGACAGTTGGAGTCATGCTTGCATCAATTAATAAAACCATTTCTGAGCATAATTGCCTTCTGATTGACTAAAGTGTTAGTCTTAGGCTGTTCCCTCCATTTTCTTATATTACATTGAGAGAAGCCGCAGTCCTAGGCATGTTCACCTGGGAATAAGTTAAATGAAACAATCAATGGGACTTATATCTAAGTAAATATCCTCCTCCTCCTCTGGCTTTTCTTCGCAAACGAAGATTCAGGAAGGACTCATCCCGCGCTTTCTGCAAGCGCGCTGATGACTAAAAAGGCCAATCCGAGATAAACAAGTCCGGTTGCAAAAAGCACAGCAGAAGGTCTCCTTGGGTGATGTTTTTGGGTTGTGATTCTTTCTGCGTTGTCGTTTCTCTTCAAAACTTGTTCGTCGTGAGTTCTCAAATAAGGCTGCAGCATACTTTAGATCAGAATACAGTAGTTTCTACCCTAAAGTGTTCTTGGTGCTATACTAAATTGCTATGCAACAGCAGCCACAAAATAATTGTTCTGTTTGGTGTTGTTACAGGTAGGTCAAGACTCTTTCTAGGGCATTTGACTGTTACTTTCTTGTATTCTTAATTAGCTACCATCACCCCAAACTATGAAGGTGTGTGTGTGTGTCAGACTGAGGAAAGATGGTCACCTGATCCTACTCTAGTTGCTTATGTATGTTTGAAATGTTTCTTTTTTTGTTGGTTTTTTGTGTATTTTAAAAGTATTGCATGCTACATCTCTTTGAGTAATACTAAAAAGCAGAGTATTGTTTCCAAGAATATGAAATAAACAACAGAATCAAACTATGCGTGGGAGACAGTGTTTGGAAGAAAGCATCTTGTGGCGAAATCTCAGGCCCACAGATATTCACCCACATCTTCACAGGTTCACCGACAGTAGCTTTATTGGTATACTCTGAAATTAACGGAATTTTCTGCAAACCAAGAACTGGTACAACCAGGAATGATCATATCACACCAATATTAAAATTACTCTGGCTACCAATTAGTTTCTGGGCAAGTTTCAAAGTGTTGGTTATTACCTTTAAAGCCCTAGATGGTTTGGGTCCAGGTTTCCTATGAGATCACCTTCTCCCATATAATCTGCCCCTTACACTCAGGTCCTCTGGGGGACATTTGCTCCAGTCAAGCCAGGACTAGGCTGGCAACTGTCATTCAGAGGACTTTCTCTTTATCTGCTCCTAGACTCTGGAACAACATGCCAGAAGAGATACAAAGGTGCCTTCTCCTTGTCAGAATTCAAATCAGCATTAAAGACTAGCCTCTTCCGGCAGGCCTAGCCAGATTAATTTAAAGTGTGAATTTTAAATGGTGTGTTAACTATTTAAAATATTTAAATTTAATTTAAATATTTAAAAAAAATAAAAAATAAAAACTATTTAAAATGTCTTGGTTTTACTTGTTCTTTTAAATTGATATATGTTTAATTAATACGTGCTTTTAACCAATGTTAAGGAGATTTCCAGACTACGCTGTTATAGTGTTACTATTCCACTTTAACTGCTCTTGCTTCCTCCTGTGGAATTCTGGGATTTGTAGTTTAGTGAAGCCTAAGAACTCTCTGGCTGAGAATTGTAAATGCCCCTCCCTTAAACTGCAAATCCCAGGATTCAACAGGAGGCAGCCATAGCAAATAAAGTGCAATAGTATCACTATAACAGTGTTGTCTGAAAATCTAGTATGTCTATGTGTTAAATGTCTTGCTCCCTGCCTCCATCCATATGGAGAGGTGGATGATGATAACAATAATAATAAAAACTACTACATGAAAGAAGAGAAGAGTGGGCAAATGCTGCATTTTAGGCTGCAAATTCTGTGACCAGTTGCCATAGAGTAAGCAGAGCTGAAATTCTGAGTAAACCATTTCTAGAAAACAGGACCAGTCATATTGAGTGCGCATTTATGTATGCTGTACGCACGAACAAAACCACTTAACTCAGAAAGCCATGAAACACCAACTCACCCATGTCCTTAACCTTGCCTTTCCCCCACTTTTTTTTTTTTTTACTACACAAATAATCCAGTTTGAAACTGGATTATTTGCCATGGCTCCTTCCTATGGAATCCTGGGATTTGTAGTTTTACAAGGTCTTGAGCCTTCTCTGCGGAAGTGTGCGGGTCCCTCGCCAAACTACAAATCCCAGGATTCCATAGGAAGGAACCATGGTAAACAATCCTGTTTGAAACTGGATTATTTGTGTAGTATGGTTCTGGCCTTAGTTTCCCCTGCCAAACCAGTAATACCTCCCGGGGCCCTTCCCCGCACCCTGGAAACGCTTCCTCCTCTTTCTCTTCCGGGGCACCGAATAAACCCGTCCAGTCAGAATCAAACACGAACGAGGTCTGCCCGTCGCACTCAAGCACGCATGCGCGGCACCAGAACGGGCGTGCCCCGCGAATGCCACGTTCCAAAGGAGAGAGGCTGAAAGTGTGTGTGAGAGAGAGGGGGGAGGGAAGAGATTGCAGAGCAAAACCAATCAGGGGCGGCTAAACAGAGTTCTGAGAGCAGTCTTTTTACCCAATGGTAGGCATCCAGGAGGTGGAGCTGGCCAATCAAAGCCGACGGAACAGAGGAAACTTTCAGGCTTGTTCGGAAGTGGAAGAAAAGGTGACGCGACCTTTACTGCCGACCAATCAGAGGGTGAGGACGGCCCCAGGCGCGGCTCCAGCTCAAAGGGGACTGAAGCGTGGGAGGCCGGGAGCAGCCAATCGGCGGCGGCAGCCGCGGGGAAAGGGCGGGTTTATAAGCGGGGAGGCGGGGGGAGAGGGTTCTTTCGCAGGGCGCCTTCTTCTTCGGCCCGCTCTCTGCCTCCTCACTGCTCGCCGCCATGAAGCCCCTCCGGCTCTCCTTCCCGCTCCTCGGCTTCCTCCTGCTGGGCCTGGCCTCCGCCGGCGACGCCGACTTCGAGGAGGAGGAGGGCGTGCTGGTCCTGAAGGCGGCCAACTTCGAGCGGGCGCTGGAGCAGTTCCCCCACCTCCTGGTGGAGTTCTGTGAGTCAGGGGCCGGCGGTGGGGAGCCCCGGGAGGGTGTGTGTGGGTGTGTGTGAGTGGGGGGGTCATCCTTTTCCGGCCCCACGCTCTGTGTGTGTGTTGGGGGGGAGGTCTCTGGGGATCCCAGGAAGCGCCGGCAGAGCTCTTCCACGAGTCTCTGATTCAGACGTTACGGCGGACACGGGAGTGGAGTTGGGTCTTTAGAAGCCTCGGGCGGTTGCCGGCTCGAAGAAGGAAGGAGGGTTGGGTTCCCGCTTTCGAGGTGCATGGAGTTCTTGCACCTTCTTTACTCCTGTAGTAGGTCTTGAGGCTGCGAAGGAGCCTCCCCCCCGGGGCCAGGTAGTAACAGCGCTGAAGGTTTCCGGGTGAGGAGGGTGCCAACTGCCGCCCTTACGCAGGCCCTTGAGGAAGGAGGTGTGAGGAAACCAGTTCAGCCCTGAACCCCATTTATCTGAATGGCGGTAGGAGGTGGGCCAGTTAGTAGGGCCTGCTTGTTATGGACGTCTCCATCCCGCCTTTTGTTGAAAGTTGGGTGTGTGTGTGTGTGTGTGGGTTATTACAAGGCCCCATTTTATTTTCACAACGATCCTGAGAGGAAATGAATGGTTCAAGATCAACCGGTCGGTTTCTTGGCTCGGTGGGAACTGGAGTCTGGACCTCCCAGTCCAGCACTACTAAAAGCGAAGAATCTTTTGCATAAAAATACTTAAGGTCTGGCTGGCCCAAGATATGGTGCTGGATGTGCGATGCTAGCTCTTTAGTATTGCTAGAGGCAGTGGTAAAAGTTTTTTTTTTTTTTTTTTTTTTTGCGGTTCTGTAATGAGTCATAAAGCTGATATAAGAGAGCATTCTACCAAAATTTTCAGAGGGTGGAGGAGCCTTTTAAACACATGCTGTTTGAAAGCATAGGAATGGGGTGGCTGTGTTCTTGTCTGCCATTTGTACCTGAGTTCCATAATTCCAGAAAAAGTTCTGTCCTACTCTTGGCTCAACTGAACATCTAACTTTTGAACATCTGACTTAATTTTCTTAAGACTTAAATATTAATTACAGAGCTAGAGCAAGCTGGGTGGTTATGCTTAAGGGTATGCTGCTGTGAGAAATTGCTGCAATGGTTATTGTCCTCCTCTTCTGTGTGGGAGTAGAGTTTCTTTTTTTGTTCCCTGCCTTTTGTCCAGCTTCCACAATATTGATAACCAGCTAACAAGCTCTTTTGCTATATACTGTATAAAGGCACAAAGTGGGTTAGGTGAGCCCATCTCTTATTGTCTTAGATCCTCTGGAATAATTGGTTTGGGGCATTGTTATTCTTGCTTGCTCTTTGTTGTACAATAGAGATTGCTCAATCTCTTGCAGGGAAAGTGGGATTCTGCGTTCACTTTCTGGTGGCAGACAGCAAGGTATAGTGCTGCCAAGAAGTTGAAGGTGGTATTTTCTTGGCTGTAAAAGCTCCACCTACATATTGCTTAGGATGCTCTAGGATAATATACACAGAATGCTTTTATGATGTATTTTCTACCCACAGGAATGCAGGTACAAGGATAACATGGGTGACTGCATGCAGTAGCTTTGATACTAAGTATTTCTATGTTTTCCTCCCACAGATGCACCATGGTGTGGTCACTGTAAAGCTCTGGCTCCTGAGTATGCAAAGGCAGCAGCTAAACTCAAAGCTGAGAATTCTCAAATCAGGCTGGCTAAGGTGGATGCCACAGAAGAGTCAGAACTTGCCCAACAGTTTGGTGTGCGAGGATATCCTAGCATTAAGTTTTTTAAGAACGGAGATAAATCTTCCCCAAAAGAGTACACAGGTGAGGAGATGATGGTGGTGATGATACAGTTCAAAGAAGCTTGTTACCTGAACTTTTTAAGGACTGAGTTCAGAGCATAGAACAAAAGATCAAAATGTCTGTTTTTAGAACACATTAGTGGCATACTAGTGATGCAACAGAATATTGTGTAGATGGTCTCCAAGTCCACTAAAATTCCATCTTTCTCTTTATTCTTCTTGCTCAGATCTTGTTTGCTGCTGTCACTAATCCACTTATTCCTATTATTTGTGCCCATTATCAATCACAGGATTTACCCCCTTCTCCAAGTTGTTCCCATTTGGTTGTATGTTAGACTGTTCTTTCCACGGTAAATTGTAAGCTCTTTATCCTTGCATGTAATGCTGTTGAGTAATATGTCCATGACCCCTACTTTATCTTGCCACATTTCTGTGCCTTCACTCTGCTCTGAATCCCCTTAGATTCCTCCTTCATCTTTGATGCATAGAACAACTTAATCATTGAGCTCTTGAACCAATCGACTCCTCCTTTGCAATGCACAAAGAAGTCTCTTTTCAGTATTTCCATAACATAGCAAGTAAAATGTCTAAGCCCTTTTTGTGAAATGTGTGCTCCATGGAAACTCAGCTTACGATCAGCATCAAAGCAAGGTGATAACTGTTTGCAAATATTGTCAGTTTTATGTAATCGTTGCTAGCGTTGTGATTTCAGTTACAGTAAAAAAAAACGGACAGACACATCACTGAATGGTAAAAATTGAAACTTTCTTTCACACATGGTAGGTAATATGTTAGATAATTAATTCAAAATATCTAACATGGGGTAAACTTGTATCTTTAATGGGCAGTCTTCAGAAACAGAACTGCATGTAATGAAATTCTTCCTCTTACAGAACAGCTCAGTAAAGCTTATCAGCCATGTTGGCTTTCACTGGAAGACTGGAACAATATAGTCCTTATGAACACTTTAGTAGTGTAAATTTCTATCAGGCATAGTACAGGAGCAAAATATATTAACATAATTTGTATTAATATCAGCACTAAATGATGAATTCACAGGAAAATTGTTAAAGATGTTTGGCTTTTAAAACAAGTGTAGGTTTTCAGGTCATGTTGCTCAGTAATTTCTCCAGTTATGCTTGTCACAGTGAGGATGAGCCCCCTAGCCTTTCTGTCAAATCTAGAGCTGCAGAGGAGGTCAGGGTTCTTCACTGCAACTTAGTGTAGATGTTTGAATCCCCTGTAGGAACAACTTATCACTTCCTCTTCTGCTGTGAACTTGAGAGGAAGGCTAGGGGTATTTTGACCATTATGTTTGTGAAATGCTCCAAATAACTTGGAGAGTTGGAGTAAAATCAGCATGCCTGGCTTTCACTGCTGGACAGAAAAGCTGGCTCTTGCCCTGCTTGTTTGCTTTAAGCTTACTCTTCCTATTCAGCTTGGGCCTGGGGATAGGATTTTTCCCTGCAGTTGTGTGGAGCATCTAAAGCCACCTGGAGAGTAGGAAATCTGGGGCAGTAGTCAGATTCTCTAGCTTACAACTCAGAAGAGGAGTAATAAGATTGTTTCTGACCGTACATTATGTTTTGGAGGTGTATCATAGCCTTGAATACCGGATTCTCGCTACAATGCTCTAGAAGAGCTACAGGATCCTGACGTGCTGAGATTTTTGGTTGGTTACCGAAGCTGCCCAAAATTTGTTAGCCGGTGATTTGGAATGAATGAGCAGGTGACCCAGGGGATACTTGCTTTCTGCTTTGGAATCAGCTGCTCAAACCAGTTGTTTCACAGGAATACCACCGTTAGCTTTTCTGTGGCATATTTAAAGATGAAGAAATTAAAACTAGTTGAGCAAATGATTTGTATATAGCAACATGCAGAAACCTATGTTAATGCATATGGTCCTAGAATGACCATTTGGAGTATAAATATTTTATTTCTGTCCTCTGCCCTCTCAAAATGACAAATAATATTGCTTCTCCTTAAAAATATTATCATAGTCCCTCCCTCTATCTCCACCAACAAAAACAGATCCATACGTTGTTTCTCTCTCCTTGCTGACTATGGCCGTTTGGTCATCTGTGCTCTTAAATGGCTGCTCTTTTTTTTTTTTTTTTTTTGGCTTGGAACTTTCTTCTAGAGTGCCTCTGTGGGGCTACCACCTGCTTATTTCAGGTCCCTCCTTCAAAATCCACCTTGAAACTTCTGATACTAGGCACAGGATAGGCAACCTAATGCCCTCTGGATGTGTTGGGCTATTGTCTCCCATAATCCCTGATCGTTGGTTATGTTGGCCTGGGATTATGAGAGTTGTAGTCTAGGTTGTCTGTCCCTGCAGGGTTTAGTCCCATCTTAGTGGCTTCTCCTAGGCTGCACCAAGGAGCTGCTTCCCACAGGATGTTTAGTTGCCCTCTCTGTGTTTTTTTCCTTGGCTTTCAGGCAAAGACCTTTTCATTTAGGTAGGCCTTTGGCTCTTAACATATTGTAGCAGAGCTGTCTTTTAATGGGATATGCTGTGCTTTAATCTTTTTTACCGTGTTTGAAATGGGTTTTAAAATGTTTTTAACATTGGACTTTTAATCAAATTGTTTAACAGTTTTTTTAAACTTTTGTATTAAGATTTTACTTGTTCTTTGTTTTAGTTTGTGAAACCTTGGGTGTCCTGTGCTTTTCTAAAAAACACAGAATATTAATTAAATAATAAAATTCACCATATGTGCATATAACATATATAATGTGCTTTGTAGTGTCTTCTAGTAGCTTTGGGAAGGATCTATATGCATCATAGAAGTTTGAAGAGATCCCAAGGGCCATCTAGTCCAACCCCTGCCAGTGTAGGAATCTATAGCTATAGCATGGTGACAGGTGGTAATCCAACCTCTGTCTGTAAATTTTCAGTGACGGAGAGTCCATTACCTTCTGAAGTAGTATGTTCAATGTAGAACATCTCTTACCATCTGAAAGGTGGGATCTCCTTTCTGGTAATTTGAAATCGCTTCTTTTCTGGAGCAATAGAAAATAAGTTTGCTTCATCTCCCGTGTGACAGTCCTCCAGACGTTTGAAGATGGCTATCATATCTCAGGATTTTTCCTTGAGACTTGAATTGCAGCACTGCTGCTCACTTAACAAATGTTTCAGCTGTTGTACTTGATGGTCAGGCCTCTGAACTCCTGCTCAAGAAGGAGGATGAACATGCTGATGGATGAGGATGGGTAGGATGTGTGCAGGAATAAATATTTTAATAAAGGAGATGTGGGTCGGAAAATGGCCCTTTGTAGGTATCTTCCTCAGTTGGTAGGAGTACCTGGACAAAGGGTTTAGATTATGACCTCAGGGCCTGTGCAGTCATGGGAGAAGATGCACTCCGCACCAGCCTTGCATGGTACTATTTCCGTTCTTCAAAGATTCCATGATGACCATGGAGGAGAAGAGCCCCAACCCCTAGAAGTGTGTAACCAAGCAGTCAATACCAGATCATTTTTCCCTTGAGGATTGGGCTTGTCCTTACCTTGGTAGTTTCCTAGTGTGTAGCTCGTTCTGGTAGCCATGACTTATGAAGGCTTGGAGTGAGAAGCTAGGCAAGAACAGTTTGCCAAATGTGGCCAAATATTCCCTGCATTATGATTTTTTTGCTTCTGACTTCACCTTTCTCAAAAGGTAGTTCTATGAATGCCCCCAAATGCTCCCAATAAGTGCCTAGCATTGCAGCTTTAGTCCCCTGGGGCTGAACTGCAGGAGGTCAAGGATGCTCCACTATTTCCCTCTTGCAGCTCAGAACATTAAGGAGTTCAGAGTTTGTTTTGACATTGGGGTATCAAAGTGCTGGGAGTGCTTTGGTGACTCACTACCAAAACAGCTTCCCCTGGCCTTCCTCTGTAGAGCTTGTGGCAGGAACAACCATTCCCTTCTCCCCAGTTCCAAACTTAGAAGAGAAAGCCAGAGTTCCTGTCTTCCCCTTGCCAGATTTACTGCACTGAGTAAAAATGTACACCTCTGTTTAAAGATGTTCCCCTGCTTGAAGGTTCTGGCAAGGGTCAGCCCTTTCTGCACATGATAGAAATCGTGTGTAACTACTCTTTGGTCTGGGAGCTGATTCTCTTTGTTATATAATTGGTGCAGGACATACTTAGGTTAAGGATCTCCTCCTTTCCTGCTGAGATACTGAGAGAGGCTTCTAGTTGAAACACAGGCTTCATTTTAACAAGGTTGAAAAGCAGCATATTTGTGGCTCTTAAGCTACAGTATGAAGTTTGAAAAGACTTGCTTTTATTTCTCACTGAGGTGCTCAGTGAAATCCTTTAGCGTGGAACCTGCTTGTCTGGCAGAATACATTGCATCACTTATACTATGGCCAAAGTCTTAACTACAGTTGAGCCAGTTTGTTCAGGGAAACAGCATGCTGTGAAGGCTGTGTGTTCTGTGGAATATTTTTGATCCCAAGTAAAGCTCCTTTTGGGCTCAACAGCACCTTCTGGTGGCTACTTACTCTTGAAAAACAAAAGAGGTGAGAAAAAATTGTAGGTGTTTGCTTGTAGGATAAATAGTAGCAAAGGCAGATAATGAAACTTTCTCTCCTAGATCAGACTAATTGCTCAAGCTTTATAATGGAGGGGATTATGACTTTTTTTATTTGCTTATGAAGCTGGCAGGGAAGCAGATGACATTCTGAACTGGTTGAAGAAGCGTACAGGCCCAGCCGCCTCTACACTGAAGGATGTTGCAGCAGCTGAAGAACTAGTGGAGTCCAATGAAGTTGCTGTGATTGGGTTCTTCAAGGTAACTTGTTTGTTTGAGGAGATTGGAGTGTTTTTGTCAGGGGTCACGTTCCTTGGGGAAGTAATTTGTTGAGAATCACACGCTATTGGCGTGTGAGGCTGACATCAGCAATCTGTAGGGCTATCTCCTTTTCTCTTTCTATCACATTTTTCCTCCTGTGCCCAGCAGTCATGGAGAACAGAGAGATTGCACTCTCCTATGGTCTAAATGGATTGCTTAAAGAGGGTTTTTGAAGTTGGACTGGAAGCACATGAAATTAGTCTGTGGGCTGCAAGTTGTTCTTCCCCTTGCTCTAGACTTGTGGTTACTGTTGCTTTAGCTGACTGTATTAGTCCTCTCTACTTAATAATAATAATAATAATAATAATTAATAACATTTATTTCTATCCTGCCCCTCTGCAATGCAATCAGGGTGGCTTACATCATTAAAAATCCCATAATTACATTAATACCCTAACCCACCCCTTAAAACAATATTAAATTAAACAGATTAAAAACGTACAATAATTAAAAAGAGGGGGGGAAATGAAATAATCCAGTGGCCGCTTAAGGGAAAAGGCAGCCGAATCTTTGGGCCGGAATAGCTATTCGGGAAAGACCTGCTGGAAAAGATCCATCTTGACAGCTTTTTTGAAGCTGTCTAAGGTGGTAATAAGACGGATCTCATCCGGCAGGCCATTCCATAATCTGGGAGCGGCAGCAGAGAAGGCCCTCTGGGAGGTCACTGACAGCCTTGTTTTCATAGGTTGTAACAGATTCCTCCCAGAGGACCGAAGTGCGCGGGGAGGGTCGTATGGAAGGAGGACTGTTGCATTTATCTGATTACCTAGTTGCAGTAAATAGTCTTAGAAAGCTTAAACTTGAGCTAAACTCTGGTATCTGTTTTCTTACTCTGTTTTGGCTCTTTGTAAACTTTTTGGAATGATGGGGATGATGTGGAGTTTTTAAAAGAACCGGTTTTCTTCTCTGTCAGGATGCAGAATCTGATGTAGCCAAACAGTTCTTGTTGGCAGCAGAGTCCATTGATGACATTCCTTTTGGGATCTCTTCCAGCAGTGATGTCTTTGCCAAATACCAGCTCAGCAATGATGGAGTTGCCCTTTTTAAGAAGGTGAGTGAAAAAATTGCCAGTATGTGTTAAGTCCATCTGGCATCAGTCTGTAGAGTTGATGGCACTGCTTCCCCCACTATTTTCCTGCCTTGTTTTTTTCTCTCTTTTTGTACTTGTACAGTAGGAAATGGGTAGCCACATCAACTTTTTTGGCTCAGCAGACATCAGTGCATACTTTTTTTCAACACAAGGGTTTCTTTTCTCTCCCAAGAAGCTTCTCTTATTTATTATAAGAGGACACAGATTTCAGCATGTAGACCAGGGATGGGCAAAGTTTGACCCACCAGATGTCGCTGGACTGTGGTTCCAAGCATTCCCAAGCTGGTTGGGACTGATAGGAATCGCAGTCCAAAAATATTTGGAGGCCTGCACTTGATTATCCCTGCTGTTGATCCACTTGTTTCCACCAAGATTGGTTTTTCTAGTAAGATTGAACTATAGAGGGGGGTGCTGGTTTTACCTTGGGGTCTCTTTATAAATGGGCTATACAGCTGATTAAGAGAAGGCTTATTATCTACAGCTGCTCTTGTGTTAGTTCTAGTGAATTGTGACATATTTTGCATTTCTTTCACTGAGCTAGTTGTGGAACCTGACTGTCCTCAAAGTATTGTGAAAGCTGAACAGGAAAATACACTCTTAATAGCCTAGTTGATTGGCCTGTTCAGAGTTCAGAGCTTAAAAGGAAGTGGTGGTGGTGGTGCAGTAACACATGCCAGAGGTTCCAGATATGAGCACAGTTGAGATAACCATAGCTTACAAAGTCAGGCAGAAAGTCTGTTCAGATTCTTAAGGCGGAGGTGAAGGGTTTAGCTGTTGATACACAGGCTACAGAAATGCTTTGTAAGGTTATAGTGCATCTGTTACAACAGAAACCTCAAGGGTAGGAGATCCTTTTAGAATTCCCAGAACCTTAACAGAGTATGCCTAGAACAATTTTGAAAAAAAAAATGGTTCCAAAGCTATTTGTAGGATTATTGGGGGGCAGGGTTCAACACAATCTTGTTTTTTACTAATGGAAAAAATAAGTTAAAGTGGATAAATATTACAAGATAACCCTGTCCCTTTTCTTTATCTGAGAAAACTAAGGAAAGCTTGGCCTGTATAGGAGCAGATACGCTTTAGAGCAGGGATGGGCAATTGCAAATGCTGCAAGGGGCATTTTTCCTTCCTTTGCTTACCTGATGGGTTGAAGCAGTGCTTTCAGCACACCTGAAGTGACATGATGTCACTTCCAGCCACCATTTTGCAATTGCTTTCTCCTCCCACCCTTTTTTTTTTTTTGTCTATTTTATGGAGGTGGGAGAGTTCAGGGAGCAAACTGTTCCCTTTTTAGGCAGTTTTGGGAGATATGGGGCAGTTTGGGTGCAAAACCTCATCCTAAAATCAGACTGAAAAAGAGAATTTAAAAAATCAGGTGTGTGTGTGTGCTTTGAGGGGCTTCTGGGAGGTCCCACAGGCTGCTTTTAGGGGTTCCAAGGGCTGCACTTTGTTCACTCACTTTAGAGGAAGTGCTTTTAACTCAGTCCTTTGATTTGCATCTAATAAAAGAAATTGTGGTTTCATCTCAGATTTACAAATCAGCCCAGAAAAAAAATGTAATTTACAAGACTAAATCTCTCACGTTATTAATTATAAAAAGTATGATAAAATCTGGGGGTGGGGTGAGGAAAGGGGCCGTTTGTTTTCTGTGAGCTTTTTGGACTTGGTTTCTGGAACTTACACTTGTACTCCCACAAATAACAGGGACAGTATTTCTTTCCTCTGTGAAGGAGGACTACTTTCTGTAGCTTTTGTGTTTCTGGTTTGAGTACGTACTTCTGCTGATGCGTTACACCTGTGGATACACCTTCTTATGGGTGTGTACACACAGAGCACAGAGTGTGAAATTTTGGTTGCTGAGTAGGCTCTTCTTTTGCCAGCTGCCTTTGTTCCTTTAAAGAGGCACAGCCTGTGAATGGAATCTCAACTGTTTCTTAATTCTCCTCTCCCCTATGCTTCCAGGTAGGCCTTTTCTTCCAAGAGTCCAATACATGCTTATCCAGTGAAGTGTTTTGCACTTCATAAATTGCTTAGGTTTTAACGTGGTTATTAAACACTTTCAGATCTGTTTCACATCTGTTCAGAGATGAGAGGAAATTGCATTTGTGATTGGCCAGATCTTCAGAGCTATGCAAATCCTTCTTCTGAACGCAGGGAAGAAGGAACTTTTAGATATGCTGACTTTTGTGTCAGCCCCTGTTGTGCAAGTCTGGATTCTAGCAAAGACCAGGCAAACGGGTTTGTTCTTGGTCTGATCCAGGCAAGAAGGCTATATTTGTCTCAAGGGCAACCTGTACGGTTCTATAGCTCTCTCTGCTAAAACCACGTAAGCATTGAGGTCAAACCTAGCAGAGACCTTGCGTTAACCCAGCATGAAACTAACTAGGTTAGTGTTCTAAGAAGCCTCCTTCCCTTCTCTTTAGAACAGAGGTGCAAAAACCTTCTTTTTGGGCTTTTGCATGAGAGGCTAAAGTTAAGAGCCTCCAAAATAGATTAAATGCTGGTCATGAGAGAGAAGCTTAATGGTTATCCTCTATTGTTTTATGTTCAAAGTTTCAAAGAAGTGCCATGGCAGCTCAGTAATAATATCAGAACTGTTCCAAAAGAAGAGATGGTGTGCAAAAGTAAATTGTGACCAAAGCGTAGCCAAAAATAAATTTATCTCCACAATCTAACTTGTACATTTCAAGTGGTTCTGCTTAGGCTACCAAGATGACATCTGTCCTAAGACAGTATATATATCTCAGTGGGAGCCAGTGTTCCTCATTCAGGCTTTCTATTCTTTTAATCCGCTCATTAGTCCTTAGCTTGTTAACAGTTGATCTACTAAAAAGAGATCTTCTGTCTACCAAAACAGACTGATATCCAGCTGCAAAAAATGTGTGCAGACCAGTAAAATTCATTGGGTGTCTCTATGTAGCTTGCGTAAACAAGCAGAGATGCATTGAGCAGAAGGAATTAATATTATAGAGTATTCTTTGGATGAAACATCTGTCCCTGATTAGCCTGCTCTAGGCTCAGAGGAGAGCTTGATAATTTTCTTTTTAAATTCTAATTTTGGAAGTCTTCAGGAGCCAACATGCCTTTTCACCCAGGGTTGGGTAAAATATAGCCTACAGATTGCATGTCACAAGACCCACTCCAAACTCATCCTGGTCCCCCCGCCCAAAAAAATGCATACTCAGAGTGGCAGACAGCATCCCAGGAGCCTCTTGTGGACATGATTTCCATTTAACATCCCCTTACCCAGGCCTGTATAGGAACAAGAAGTTGCCCAACACAATTTGTCATTGGGGAGGGCAGAAATAATTTCCTCACATTGGGCAGACAGGAATGGCCTGCAGACATTCTTACATCTTGGTGGTGATAGTAGCTCTGAAGCAGGTATTATTCATATGTGTGTTTGAGAGCAGTGGCCTCTGTAGAATGAGATTTAAATAGGGAGTTTCTGGCTCCCAGCACTCTTTAGCTGTAACACCGCCAATTGCCTAACTTGCCTTTGGTTTTCTTGGCTAGTGCAATTTTGGATCTGCTAGGAAATAGATGTTGTGTTTATTCTCAGAAAATGTGTTCTATGACATTGGCCCCTGTGTGCTTCCTCCAGAGTGGTGATGCTAGGGAGCCCATCTAGTGGGGTCAAAGCTCGCCCTTGCTTGTCCCTCATGGTGGATAGCCTTGTACTGTTACCTCCCACCTCCCCCTTCAGGATTCCCGGAAGGGTTTTGAGAACCTGGAGAGTTAATAGGTGTTGCTCTGCAATAAAATTATTCCTGGCAATGGAATTATAGTCTCTCAAACATCTGTTCCTATGTCGCTAACAATAGCCCTGCGGGGATGTGTTGCCCTCTCAGTAAACTGCTATTTATTTAGTGGCTTCATCGTGTGTCTTGCTGCCTAGGGCACTTGCTCCTTTTTAATGGTTCTATTGACTAGACTTATTAATGCACTTTCAGTAAGACCTGCAACTCACTGCTCGCTAGGATACAGATGCCCAATGTCCATAGCTCTGAGATTTGCAGCACTTCCCAGTGTTTGCTTAAGACATTCTTGAATGTTGACAGGGGCTCTTTTGAGAAAGTGGATGTCTGAATCTCACTGTTCAGTTTGTGTCAAATTTCTTTCTCCTTGCTACTCTGTGTACTCCTTTGGAAACTTGGATCTAGCTTGTTAGTAAGATGAGATTCCACCCTGGATTTTAACTTAAGAATTTTGTGCCTTGCGTGCAGTGTGAAATGGGCACCCTTGGGCCTGGAAGGAAATGATGGAATTGAGTCCTACGGATATAACCCTCCAGCTTGTTCATCTCTTTTGTAGTTTTTTTTTTTTTTTAATGTGCCATGAGCAGTTGTACAGTAACTATATGTATTTTGCAGATTGGACAGCTTCATAGTTACCTTGCACATTTCTGAATAACCTGGCTGTGGAAATGAGAAGGAACTAGACACAGTACTAAAGCCTATTTGTTGTGTGACTTCCAAGTTGTTCCTGACTTGGGTTCACGTTAGGGGCATCATATCAGGCTGAGAGTATGAGACTTGCGCAAGGTCACCCAGTGGGTTTTCATGGCGGAGTGGGGATTCGAACTCTGATCTCCAGAGTAATAGTCTAGCACTCAAACCATTACGTCATACTGGCTCCACCTACTTACTCTGGCCTGCTTCTGGTTTCTGAGATCTCTGACAGTGTTTCTCGCATATTAGCTGGCATTTCTTCATAGCCATGAGAAGTAGAAACCTAATGAATACTTGAGTCTTTAGGAAATTTGATCCTACACATCAGTAGCATACCTTGCCCTCTTCTACAATTATGGTATATGCCTAACCTGCTCTTGTTTTACTGTATCTCTGTACTAAGTAGGATAATGGCTGAACTGGAAGTCTATGGACTTGATTAGCTATGTCATCAGTTGAGTCTCCTTGTATGTTTTCTGCAGTTTGATGAAGGCCGTAACAACTTTGATGGGGAGATAACAAAGGAGAACCTGTTGAACTTCATCAAATCAAATCAGTTGCCCTTGGTGATTGAATTTACTGAACAGGTATGAAAGTGACTCTAATCCAAACTGTGTGATCAGAGTGGTGGAATTTGGTTGGTGACATAGCCTATATCTTGGGGAGTCAGTGCTCTGTGTTGGAACTAGAGAGCCCAAGCAGCTCACTCACGCCATGCAGCAAAGAGAAGGAAGAGTGCACAGAAGCATAGAGCTTGAGGTTCCTTGCAATGCTGTCTCCCAGTAATGCTTCTGTTTTTTGTCCAGACTGCACCCAAAATCTTTGGCGGAGAGATCAAGACCCACATCCTTTTGTTCTTGCCCAAGAGTGTTACAGACTACCAAGAAAAGCTGGATAACTTCAAAAAAGCTGCAGAGAGCTTCAAAGGGAAGGTGAGGACCAAGGAGTGACTACACAATTTCTCTTTTTTCTCTCCCTCTAGGCTGTGAATGCTAGCATTTTTATCATTTTGTTATTGCCATTCTGTATTTGCCTATCACTTGAACAAATGTGGATCAAGATCACATGAATGTCCCTGTACCTTCTTTTTAAAATATATATAAGTGAGTGAGACTTAAAAACAAAAGTTTGCAGTGCGGAGTGCTCCTACTCACTGTTCCAGTTAGTCAGCTGTGCCCTCTTCCAGGATACTCTATTCCTTCCTCCTCTCTGCTCCTGCCTCAACAGTCAGAATTCTGCCCACTGAGTTCCTTTGCAATCACTCATTTGGCTGTTTTGAGGGGTTCCACAATTGCTTTCTTCTAAACATTATTTGTACCTCTACAAACCTTGGTGTTTCTCTGATCTGGTGAATACCACACATGTGAATGGTGCAGTTCTAGCTACATAAGGACTGGAGTAGCTCATAAGAGAAAGTGCTCTTGACTGTCCTACATGTTTTTCTTTAATGCCTGCCTTCTGTTCCCCCCTCACTTCCCCCTCCAGATCTTGTTCATCTACATAGACAGTGACCACACTGATAACCAGAGGATCTTGGAGTTCTTTGGCCTTAAGAAAGAGGAGTGCCCTGCCATACGCCTCATTACTCTAGAGGAAGAAATGACCAAGTACAAGCCAGAGTCAGATGAACTGACTCCAGAGAACATCAAGGATTTCTGCAACAAGTTCCTGGAGGGCAAAGTTAAGGTAAGGGGTGTTTTAAATGTTTTAAGGTGAACACACCCCTGTGAGGTGATTCCAGCACTGCAAATGGCATGGAACTTGAGAACTGTCACGTTGCGTGAATCCTTTCAAGGTATCTTTGCAGCACGTCCAACAGCATAGTATTTAGAGCTTCATGCTGAGAAGTCCAAAGGGCAAAGCCAGTGGGGCATTGTGCCAGTATGTAAATAGCTTTAATGTGCTGATAAAGTGAGCTCAAATCTGAGAGCTCTACACAGAACTGAGATGGTGTTGCCGGTCCAAATGCTGCTTCTAGCTTATTGGCATGCAGAAGAGGCAACATGGCCTTGTCCTCATGTTGCACGAGCACTTGGGAGCCTTCCATCTTAGCCAGGAGAGGACAACAGCAGCTGTGAAGAGCCAGCAGCTACTTCTATTAATCGTTACTTCTAAAGCCTCTTCCTCAACTCTGTCTTGTCCTCACTTTCTTCTCTTCTGAACTCCCTTTCTTCCTTGCCCTTTTCAGTGGGCTTGTAGCCTTCATCTTAATGAACTCAAGGGATTAACTTACACTTTTTAAAAAGGCTGCAAGCAGTTTGAAAAACCAGAAGGCATTGTTAATGAGTTCACAATAGCCTTTCTAAGTGGGAAAGGTGCGTTGATGATTAGAAAATGGATGTATTGAGTGTTGACTGGCTCAGTATAAGGACTGAATAAGAGATGTGGCAGCAGTAGAGATATCTATGGAAAGAGGAGCAATAAGGTGTAGTACAGAAGTTAAATACTCAATTAATCATGCTCTCATGGTTAGCCTTGTTTAGAGCTTCCCTATATACTGGAAAATATGTAATATCATCTACAAGGCTTGTGCCACCACTGTGGAAGTAAGATATTGCATATGAATTTCACTCATGTTAAACTCTACTTCAAAAATTAGCACATTTTGGGTGAAGAGTAGTCTAGAATTTTAACACGCAAGCCTTCTAATGGTTGATGCTTGTGTGACCTTCAGTCATAGAATCTCCCACCTTCATAGAATCATAGAATCATAGAATTGCAGAGTTGGAAGAGGTGGAACAGTCCCAGACATGATGTACTGTATGCCTTTGATTAAATGTGTGCCTGAGTTTTTTTTTTTAATATTAAGAATGCTATCTTAAGTTTTAGTAGCAAAACTAAGTTAGAAAGGATTAGGAAGAACTTCAAGAATGGTTACTATTCTAGCAGCAATAGTAATACAAACACAAATATGTATGTATTTAAAAGCTTGCTTTTGGTTCTGTAGAAAATAGTGAGGGGTGGATTCACTGTTACTGTTTCAAGGGTTAGCGATTTTATTCTTTTAGAACTCCTTAGATTGAGACTCACATCCTCCTTCACCACTGGATATGCTGGTTGGGCTAATGGGAGTCCACCGTAGTCAGTAACATATGGAGAAGCACAAATTGCCACCCTTGTTCTATTTGAAGGTACTGTATTTCAGACATGTCTTCAATTAAAAGTAGTCCTAAGATTGATAAGTTCTAAGAGGAGTTCAAATGTGGAACAAGTATCTAAGGAAAATAAATCAAACAAGTTGCTTTGCAGCTTAGTTCTGCCTGCATGGTCTGAGGAATCATGTTGTTAACACTGGCCTCCCAGTAATTTAGCTTGCAGTTCTCATTAGTGCCAATTAGCATGGGCAGTGATTAAGAATGATGGCAGCCGTAGCTCAGATCTTCTGGAGGGACCCATCTTGATTAACACTTGTCTATTCCAAGCCAGAACTGGGCAAAGTGTTCCCCACAGCACTTTCATGATTAAACTGACCCTTTTAAATTAAGAATGGGCAAAATGCAGCTGTCCAGATGTTTTTGGGTTGCAAATTCCAGCCAGTGATTCTAGGAGTTGCAGTCAAACATCTAGAGGGCTGTACTTTCCACACCTCTGAAAAGGCCCTTCTAATCATAAAAGTGTAGTAAAAAACCTCTTCTCCCTGCTCTATAAAAAGTCTTGAAAGTGGTCTTGCCTTTGTACTTGCCTCCATTTCTATCCAGTGCATTCCACGTGTTCCTTCAGTGTTACCACCTGGACTGTGGCAGTTCTTGTATGGTAGGCCTGCTGTTGGTTAAATTCAGTTTGGAACCTTCGTGTTAACAGCCTACATAGTCATTGGGTGGGTGGGGGTTGACCTTGAAAGAGGAAGTCTATATTAATCTGACTTTTTATAACCCACAGTTTGTCATGTGCTTTGGGCTGTCTTGGAACAGTGCAGGGGGTGGTGGTGGTGTTTCCTGTTGGTACATTCCAGGCTGTTGCTCTCATGTTGCTTCTCTTGTTGGTCTGTTTCAGCCCCATCTGATGAGCCAAGAGATTTCTGATGACTGGGACAAACAACCTGTCAAAGTTCTGGTTGGAAAGAACTTTGAGGATGTGGCTTTTGATGAGACTAAGAATGTTTTTGTGGAATTCTGTAAGTACTTCTGTGGTAGTGGGGTCTTGAATTGTACATGTTGACCTGGAGAGGAGTGTTTCACAGCTTTGCCAGGAGATGGAATGTGGGATTGGCTCCTGCTAAGCTGACCTGTTACCTTCTGACCTGCAGATGCTCCATGGTGTGGCCACTGCAAACAGCTGGCTCCCATTTGGGATAAACTAGGAGAGACTTACAAGGACCATGAGAACATTATTATTGCCAAGATGGATTCTACAGCCAATGAAGTTGAGGCAGTGAAGGTCCACAGCTTCCCTACCCTCAAGTTTTTCCCTGCTGGTCCTGGCAGAACAGTGAGTGGACTATAGATTGCTTGGGACATCTCTGTTGGAAGGGAAGTTTTTAGAGAATAGTTGGTGACCTCCCAAACATTGAATTGAATTGAGTTGTGGGGAGCAGGGATATGTGGTGGTTTCATAGGTACCTTTGAAGTTAGGGTGAGGTAGATTGCTTAGTGGAGGATGGTGCTCATGTTTGGGCTATTCTTTCCTCGCAGCAATCACGGGGATCTAGTGACTGGCTGTTCTTCAACTCATATGGGTAAAGGTGAATTTTCCAATCCCTTTTGCTTGGCTGTTCAGAAAGTGAATTCTTCAGCCACTAAGATCCTGCATTGCTCTTTAAGTGGTAACTCGCTTGCTCCTTTGCCTTCGTAGGTTGTAGACTACAATGGTGAGAGGACGCTGGAGGGCTTTAAGAAATTCCTGGAAAGTGGTGGAAAAGATGGTGGTGTAGATGAAGATGTGAGTATCTGAAATTAGGGCCATGGACTCCTTGGGGGCTGTGCTACATGTGCAGTTCTGGGGAAGGGTTTGGATGTGATCCCAGAGAAAGGGGAAATTCTGTCTGTTGAAGCTACTTATGGCTCCTTGTGACAGTGGAGAATGCTGTTTCCATAACAACTTGTAAACAAAGCACAGCTGGTCATATCCAGATCGAGCTGGTGGGGTGTTCCTGAATAGCTGCCATTCCATGTAAACTAACTTGGGCCACATAAACTGCAGAAGGCAGCACAAACTGCCATAGCCTGTCAGAACCCCATCATTCCAAGGTAATCACAAATGCTCAAGAAACACTGTTTACATTTCTCTCAGACTTGACCCACCTATCTGTAGCTCTCATGAGACGAACCATGGGGCTGGAACAGTCTCCAGCACTGGATACCAGGGGTGTGTGTCCTCCTAAGTCAAAGAGTGGCTTCTTTCAGCTTGAGTGGCAGTTCTTGGCTTGTTCTCTTGCTATTGGCCATTGTTACTGGTGATGCTATTTGCTCTCTGCAGCATTGTTGGTTAATATCTCAGAGCCCAACAGAAATGGCAGGTGAGCATACACCCTTCCCCAGTTAGTACTGCTTTGTCTTCAGAGTTGTAGCTTTTCCAGTTATGTTGGAATAACTGGTGATCTTGCCTTGCCACATCTTTGCTTTTCTGAAAACTCAGTAATGTCTTCCATCTGGTGACTTGCAGAGTTTTGAGAGGTGGGGTTTTTTTTTTTACTCTTAAAAACTCCCAGAATTGCCTATCCAGCAGGGCCACTGACCATACTGGCTGGGAGATTCTGGGAATAGTAGTCCAAAAAAACTTCTCAAAGTTCTGCTGACTTGAAGATGGCTGTCTTGAATTAAATCTGTGAATGTCACTTCTAAGTCTGCAGCCACCTAGTTGGTACAGTGAATGATTTGATCTGTTTCTGCTTGTCCAGAAACTCCTTTGATTTGGTACCTTGCTCCCTATTTTGAGCCTGGTTGTATTTCTTCACCAGTCATTGTGATTCATGGCTTTGTTGTCCAGTGTATTGTTGATAGTTAGGTTTGTGACCATATGCTCTTCAGGTATCCGATATGATACTAACATGTAGCTGAAACCTAGCGGAGTGGTGCTGTCTGGCCTAGTTATGCTTCAGGCAGTTTGATTTTATTCAGCCATATAAAACTTGGAGATTCCATTTTGGTTTGTCTTTAGTTTGATCTGTCAGGCATGAACATCTTGAATGCAGATTACTTTTATTTGTATTTTGTAAGACCTGAAAGATAATATTTGGATAGAAGAGTGTTCCCAGCTGGAATACTGAGAGAGGCTGGGCTAGCTCTTAAGTTTTTAATTGTATTTGAAAGGTATGGATGTATTTATTTAAAAAATACTAGGATATATAATTATTGCCAGATGTATACATCTGGACCTATGTGTCCAAATAAGCATTAGCTTGGAGTTGGTAGGTTGTCACTTTTATGCATAGCTGAAGTTCCTCTGACACTGAAGGGTTCATTTCTTGGGTGACTTCATTGAACGTTTAATCAAAAGCATACTGGATTTCTTGTAAGTGGTAGTAAGCCTTCTGAAACATTTCCTTTCTGAGTATGAGCATACATGTGTGTATGTGGAGGGGGGTAGCCTGTTCTAGAGTCCTTTGCTAAACAGTACACATGAACCAAAATATATTGGTACTCTGTGCTGCAAAAAGGGATTATGCCACTTTGACGTGGATATGTTATTCAAACTAGTGCTTGACATGGACAGATTTTTCAGGATGAGCAGCTACATTAGTTCCTACCAAACCGTCTGGGGTTCAATGGAAAGTTGCATGCAATCTACAGGTTACACATGTGTGACTTTAGTGATACTTCTATTGTCAGTGGAGTGATAATCTCGTTTATATCCTTGGCTTCCAGTCAGTTCCTGGGATATCAGGACTTTTTCAGTGGGATTGTACATTGGATGGAAGAACTTGGGCTAAAGTGATGTAATTAGTTAATGAGGAGGTTCTTGGAATTCCGTTAGAGTATCACATTTGAGGGTTAACCCTCTGAAGAAAGCACAGAACCTGGGTGGCATTGGAACCCATCTGCTAATGAACAGCTAGCTGGATCTGCAGTACAGAGTACAATTGCTCCTCCACATTTGTCACAGGACCCCAGTGAAAGTGAAAAAACTGAATATCGTTAAGTGCCCCAACTTACTCTAACAGCTCCTTTCCTGCCAACAGCCCTGGTCAGTCACTCCCTTTCCCATCTTGCCTCTATGATGCCTCTGCCAAATTGTCAAGCCTTTCCACACCAATCTACCTCTTCCCCCCACTCCTTCCCCTCCCCCTACTTTGAGCCATCGGTTTCTGACTTTGGAAAGAGGGAGGAGAAATTAGAGGGTTTTATCTTTGCCCCTTCCAAGAGTGGGTGAGGCTGCTACCCATGAATGTGGAGGACTGACTGTACTGTTTTAGTGTCATTCTGAAATTAATCTCCATGTGCTTTGCTTGTATTTATCACCTTGTGGATAGACTGGTGTGGTTTTCTTGCAAAGCTTCCCTTGGAATGAATATGAATGTGGCTTGGTGGGCACATCATCCTGTGAACATGTCCTGCTCCTTCTCCGGGAACTACAGTAAACACTAAATATAATTTAAAGTGTTATACAGGATTTTGGATGCTATAGGATCAAGGCATTGGAACAGCTGCCTCAATCCAGCCTTGACTTTTGTCTACTATAATTGGTGGGTCAGTCACTTCCTTTAGTTTGCTTCTGATTATTTTCATGCTTATGGACATGTACAGTTTAATATGATTTAGAGGCCACTGGTACACTTTCAGTCATCTCTAGGAAACTCAAGTGCATTGTTAGGGTGCTGTATCTACTGAGACATTAAGCTTTTTTTATCCAGTCCAGTGACTTTGGTTTTTTTTAGGGGAAATGGGAAGCTAATTAGCCTAAATATTAATGTTTGGTTGAAAATCCTTTACGCCTTGTTTGTCAGAATGTTTGAAGACTGTGTGGTTTACTGTTTCTAGAGGTGGTTTTGTTTTGTCCAGAACAGCTTCTTAAAAAACATGCATTTTTTCTTGACTGGCATGTGTTGAAGCTAAGGCTATCTGCTAAAGTAACTTTAATTTTTGAGCTTGGAGCAGCTACATTGGTTACTATACCAGTAAAGCTAATGACAACTGCAGTGGCAGGGCCCTCACTGTCCAAGGAAACTGTCTGCTTGGCCCCAGTTACAGCTGACTGGCCCATTTTTTTCTTTTCATCTAAACAGGATCTGGAAGATCTAGAGGATATGGAAGAGGCAGATGCTGATGGGGAGGAGGAGGAGGATGCTACACTTAAAAAAGATGAACTGTAAAGATGAGTCCAATCTGCATATCCCCCAGACACTACACTGTGGCTGCCTACTCATGCAGTCAAGCAGGTCCAGAAACAAATTCTAACCAGAAGACTGATGCTGGCTGAAGAGTACAGGGAATGGTCTAAAGTAACCTTTCATCCTAACCTGCCTGTCAACTGATTGTTCTCGTCTTATTTTTCTGTGTTTGAAAAGGGGACCGACTAGGTAGCCTGCCCTGCTGGGTTTTTTTTGTTTATTTTTTCATATACACACTGTGATGTACATTTTCTTTTCCTAGCGTGTTCTGTGATCTGGGTAAAAGCAGATTGAAATGGCAGTGTGTCCGATTGCCTAACTTGGGAGCCTCACCAATAATGCCTCCTTCAAGCTTTAGTCATACTTGTCAAAATGTCATGAGCTGCTGTTGGCCCAGCGGGCTCTTGGTTACCGTCTCAGCTGTCCTCTGTTTTCGTTTTTGAGGGGCCACTCCAGCATGGAGGCCACACCTAGGTTGATCACCGTGGTGCCCATGGAAAGGAAAATGAATAAGCAGGGTGGGATATGCCCTCTTAACTCACTGTATAGTCTTGCTTCCCCTTTATGGCTGAACAATATGTCGCTCTCTTCCAAAGATCAGGAGGGGTAGGGAGACTTGCCGCTGAGGAAGGAGTACCCAGTTGCCTCCTCTCCCAAGGCAAAAATCTGATTCACGCCACCACCCTGCCCCTGAACAAACATAAGACCTGCTCATTGCTTTGTGAATGGGTTTCCCAGGTTATTTCCAGAGCTGTTTGGAAAATGGCCTGCCAGAATGCAACAAAAACGGACACTCAGTAACTAGGATTTTTTGTTTTTGTGGGGGTACTTGAGAGCCAAGGAGTGCTATGGGAAGGGGAATGTGTGTTTCAGCAGAATTGGAATTTGTTTTGTGCATCCATGATGCAAAAAGAAATGGAACTCATTGGCCAAATAAAGTTGATTTTAATAACTATCCTGTTTCTGTCTGTTTTATTTGGTTTCTTTTAAAACAGTCCTTCTCAAAGTTGTTTTCCATGGACCAGTGCTTGTCCCTGAGCCATTGGCTACCTTGATGGGTTTCCAGGTAGGAAAGAAACAGGTGTAGCTAATAGACATAAATACGGTACCAGTCCTTAGCACACAGGAAGGGGATGTGGAATTACAGTAGGACCCCCTTATCCACTGGGGATTGGTTCTGGGGGGGTGGATACAGAAAACCGTGGATAATAACAAACACTATTGAAAATGATGGGATTTCCTGTTTAAAATACCATAGAGTTGCCTTGGAGGACCTATAAAATGGCTAGAGAGGACACATTTTCTAGGAAGACTATGGTCGGTGTGCTGTTTTGTGTCCCGTGGATAATTGAATCTGGATAATGAATCCATGGATACAGAGGTCCCACTATACCTGTCCTCCACATCAAATAGCTTCCAAAGCTCTGCTTTAAGAGGGTGCCTGACACAGACCTGCAAGGCTGAATATGGATTAAGAATTTTCTTTTGGTACAACTTGCTTGATTCACTATATGCTTTTACCTAGGCTTTGCATAGCGCGGGATGAGTCCTTCCTGAATCTTTGTTTGCGAAGAAAAGCCAGAGAGAGAGAGAGAGAGAGAGAGAGAGAGAGAGCGCATATTGTGAATATAGAATGTGAATATTTGTCTGATAGCGTTAGTCCAATATTTTAAAAGCAGAAAATCCTAGTCTGGGTGGCCAGTGCATGTGTAGTAGGGTTACATTCAATGTCACACTGTGATGTGTCACCAAGGGGATGCAACTTGCTTGTTTCCCCTCCTCCTTGTAGTCCTCCACACCTTCTCAAAAACAGGCTTGAGGCTGAGAGTCTTATTCTTTGGGAGCTGGTCTTGAGGAGTATGGTGGCACTGGTGTGGAGAGAGGGGACCCATTCCCGCAATCTGTTCTCCAGCTGATGTTTCAGTTTGGATATTACACTAGTGAATACACGTCAGGGAAAATCTGCTAGGGCAGTAGTTTTTAATCTTCATTAATTTTTTTAAAACCAGGGACCCCGTTTTTGATGGGGAAAATTGCAGCGATGAAAATGTCTGTCCTCCCTAAATTAATGTTCTTATTTCAAAATCTGCCAATTATAACGAACGACAAGGCATTCCAAACCTGGAAAAGAGACTTAAGTGATTTCATTTGGAATGGTCGTAAAGTGAGAATTAAGTGGCAAACATGCGTAGTTGTTTAAGTGAATGGATAAAACTCGGAGATCCAAAACTACTAACGTTAGAAGGAGCCGGATTAAGATTAGGTTGGCATGCCTATTTAGGATATAACAAGGCGGCAATACATAAAGACTTCAGTAATCATATTGTACGTAGAGCACTGTTACAAGGTTGGAACAAAATACATAAACATTACTTCAGGAAGATGCCGAAATGGATCTTGTCGGCGGAGGCTTTCTTTGGAAGATGGGGTTGTTTGGCAAACCAAATAAATGGATTGTCTATAAGGAACTGGTTAAGGGCAGCCTGTAATTAATTATTGTAGGAGAAGGTGGAATATTGATAGAGACATCGAGATACAGCATATAATTACTGCAATATAGAAACACAGATATGATACATAAAGAATAGGATATGGATCTAGGAGACGAGAAAGGAAGGGAAGAGGAACAAGGAGCGGGAAGAGAACTATAGTAAGAGATGAGAGGAGAATAACATAAACTAAAGAAAAGTACAACTGAACGACATTTTAGTAGGGTATAGGAAGGGAGTTATGAAGCAATAAAACATAACAAATCCTTTGTGTTATTTTGCATGGTGGAAGTCACTTTGTTTTTATCCTTTTTAATTGATACATTAAATTCATTTTACATTATTTTAAGATACTATGGATAAAACATGGGAAGTTGGTTATAAATTTCCATTGTATATGTATGGGTATCGTAATAATAAAAAGTAATATGAAAAAAATAAAAATAAAACCAGGGACCCCATTTAAATATCTTTTGTTGCCGTGGACTCCCAAGACTTAAGTCAAGATTTAAAACCCTAATAATAATACCTCATGATAACACACACCATCCATTAAACCTTCCCTCAGAAGCACTGGAGGATGGGAGAAAACTTTTCTCGTGTTTCTGTTTGTGGTTAGAATGGATTGAATGGCAATGTGCAGGTCAAGCCAGCCAACCTTTGCCTTGGTTTCTGTCACATTGCCTCTGCACTGCAGGGAGGAGGTGGGCTGAGCAGTCTTCAAGCCTTTGCAGACCCCCTGTGATGTCAATGGACCCCTGGGGGAAGGTCCCCAGACCACAAGTTAACCACTGCTAGAGAATACAAAATTGGACAATAACTAAGGCAGGATGTATAGAAATCAGACTTTTGAAGGGATGACTTATCCATGGTAAGCATCCTTAGGGTGGGTGGGAGAACTGTTGCCACTTTCTTGGAAATGCAATACATGTTATGTACAGGAAGGATTCTATGCAAAACATGAACATTAACTTAAATGCAGTGTCTAGGAAATTGTTGTATGAGGGAACAATTAAACTTACCATCTTCTCTATCTCACTGAGTGGTGTAATGTGGGGGTTGAGCTTCTGTTTCATGGCGGGGGGGGGCTTGATGTAGGGGATTCTATGACTTATTTCTCAGCTCAAAATATGAAAATGGTTATCTTAATTGCCTATTTTCCTCTTCACTCCCAATTCCTCTTGTATATTTTCTCTTGGACTATAAGCTTCTGTTAAAAAAGGTAAAGCCACTTTGAGTGAAAAGGCAGAAAAACTGTGTATAAATATATTAACATGTAGAAACAAGATTTTAAACCAGTCTGTTTACAAGTTCTCTGCTTATGTGGAGTTATAATAAGGAAGTGTGCAAATCCCCATAATTGATAGAAACTGAACTGGGCAATGTAATTATGTTGATTTTGTTTTACCTAGGAAGCTTACAGCAGGTAACTTAGTGAGGGGGAATAGTTGTCTCCATGCTACTGTGGTCTTAGGTGGGAATTGTGTAGCCCTTTGGATGTTGGACTGCCACTCCCAGCAGTCTTAATCAGAGAAGACAATGGTGGGGCATTCTGGGGGTTGTGCATGAACAACATCTGGAGGATGAAGATGCCCACCCTGAACTAGACCAAGATTTTAAACGACATCTGAAAATATATTCCAGCAAAGCTTCAAAGATAAGGAATTTGCAAATGGTGAGCAAACTACCTAGAAATAGTTTCCTGTAATGATTGGGATGGTACTGGAGGAAGCACCTGATGTTTTTTTAACAGACAAGGGTGATCTGTAAAGTATGTTAGGCCCGGGATATTTAGGACTTTATACATCATGGCCAACACGTTGAATTGTGTGCTGTCCAGGAAGGCTCTAGAGTGCTGACGTAATGGCGCACTTAAATGGTGAGTCGCCTGTAAGCTGAGCTGTGGCTCTGCATCATCTGAACTCCACAGCCTACGTATGTGCAAGCCAAGCAATTTGGCATGATTCATTAGATGTTACATAATTTGGCTTCTATACATCCTGGGGAAGACATCCACATGCCCACCCAGTCTGATGGAATTTTAGTCAGCAGTCTCACTGGCATCTGAGATTTCACCAGACATCGGTCACATTTCAAGAAAATCTATTAATTTGCTCATGTGTATATTTTAAAGAGAGCAACTTCAAAGAAGCTGAATCCTATACTAAACAAGCATGTTCTACATCTGTTAGCAGTTGTGACACAGGTGGTGGTGTGGTGTCAAGAGCACTAAACTAGAACACTCAGGTTCAAGTCAGTGATTTTGGGTCAGACTTTTTAAAATGAAACAAGGGGAACAGTTTCAACACCCTGTGCTCCTGAAAAAGCGGGATATATAAATGTAATCTAAACAAACTATGTGCACTTCTGCTAATAAGCTACAGTGTCAGAATTATGAGGCAACAGTGGTAGCTGCGAAGTTGGAACAGAGTGGCCAGCCCCAATGAAAAGAAGCCTTGTTTATTCTAAAAAGAATACTATGTTCTTCCAGATCAGGGATGGGAAGGAAATATTTCTTTTTTAAAAAAAACACAACAGGTTGGTTTTCTAGTGCCTCCTTCAACCAACTACCCCCCAAAAGGCTGAAATCAGCCCAAAATGGCAACCAGATGGAAAGCAACATCACTACCAGTGTGCCTGGATGCTTGGGTGTGGCCTGTAATGGTAAGAATTGCCCTCCATCTGTGCATTTATTTACCCATCCCATTTCAGATCACGTGGAGCTACAGTTCCCAGCATTTCTTATCATTGGTGATGTTGGCCATGGCTTTTGGAACTTGCAGTTCTACAATATCTGGAGATCACCACAATTCCCGTTCCTACTTTAGCAATTCATACTGCTTGGAGTGCAGTTGGCACTCTGTATTCATGGATTCCACCATCCACAGCTTGAAAATGTTAAAGAAATAAATTCCAAATCAATCAAACCTTTTTATATTTTATATAAGGGTCACCATTTTATTATGCCATTGTATACAATGGGACTTGAGCAGCCATGGATTTGGTATCCACTGGGGTCCTGGAATAAAACCCCAGCAGATACCAAGGGCCCACTGTACCAACAATTGATAGGGAATTCCAAAATTCAAAGGAAGTTAAGTTGGTTCATAAAAATATATTTCTAGTTGGGCAATACTGTTACAAAGTTGAACCAAAATGCTGAGCAAGCATGTGAATTCTCCAGAATTCTTAAGCAGGTGGTGCTGATACTGAAGAGTGTGTGGGGTGGGGAGGCAGTGCATGAAATAAAACCAACACTGGCTCAGTGTAGCCAAAGCCTGCCATCCAGTCACATTCTTAACAGATGGTATCAGCAAAAACTGGATTTGATTAGGTTAAACTTCAGTCTAAAAAGGGGGTATGTCAGCATCCAGGTATTGGATTGCAACTTCTATCAGCCTTAGCCAATGAATTATGGAAGTTGCAATTCACCAGCATCAGGAGGACAATGTTTTCCCCATCCCTGATCTGCATGGCACTGTTCAGGTTTTAAGGTTCAATTTAGGGTTGCTGGGACAAAGAAACACAGTGGCTGTCACTCTGTTTTTTTAAATATAAAATTAGCAATAATTTGGATCTATTTCAAGACTTAAGTCAATTAGTTTCCTTGGTAAGCAAAAAACAAAAGTAACATGGGAACGTCTATGGTGAAAGTAATGGTTAATCAGTAAGTAAGAGGATCTTGTAGCACCTTTGAGACTGGGAGAAAAAAAATTGTAGCATAAGCTTTCATAGACTTAGTCTACTTCCTCAGATGCTGGAATTAGTATGCTACAATTTTGTCTCTCTCAGTTAATCTCAAAGGTGCTACAAGACCCCTTTGTTTACTGATATTCCAGACTAACATGGCTATGTCTTTGAATTCTACCTGTCAGGGAAAATAAGTGTTGTGATCAGAAATCTATGGCCCCCTTTGGGTAATTTTAATCACCAGGCAAAAGGCACCAACTACTCTTGTTAAGGTTGTAAATCTGTCATTTGATGTTTTAGTTTCTGTTCTTGCCCCTCAAGGTTAGACAAGCAGAAATGAAGGCAGCTAACTTTCGTTTCTCTTGAAAGAGGTTGGGTGCCTTGAAAAGAATTCCATTATATAAGCAAGAGAGGGTTTTGGAGCTTTGCGATTTGGGGCTCCATCTTTCAATGTTAGTTTTGAAGAAGCTTTTGGGGAACACAGAAGCAGGAATGGATGCTTTCTGTACTTCACTTTGATTTGTTACCTTTTTACAATAAAAGCTATGAAAGACTTTTAGCCTTTATTGAACTCCTTTACCAGAGGTATGCAAGTTTTGCCCAAAGCCCAATTTTTTGGCTGCAAACTCTGAAACAGTCTCACTGCTTTACTAAGCAGAACGGACATTGCATTTTTTACAACACTACCATAATAGTTAATTTTAGACTATGTACTATAGTAAATCTAAGAGCCCAAATACCCTAAAGGTACCAGATCCCAACTGATCTTGGAAGCTAAGCAGGGTCAACCTTGGTTAGTACTTGGATGAGAGGCTGCCAACAAATACCAGGTGCTATAGGCTATATTTCAGAAGAAGAAAAGTGGCAAAACCACCTCTGAGTATTCCTTGCTTAAGAAAACTGTAGGAAATTCATGAGGTTGCCATAAATCAACAGGTTACTTGAAAGCACATACACACACTATTGTAAATCTACTAGTTAAATGTTGGTACTCCTTAATTAGTGGTGCTTAGATGGATTCTCATGACCCTGAGAGGGTGATCACTACCACTGTTTTACAGAGGTGGTGCTAGGGTAGTGGCCTGAGTTATGGTAGAATTGCAGCAAGATCTGGGTTCTGCATCTTACATGTATTTTTCCTAGTCTCTCCAAGAGGAGCAGGCAGCCATGGCTTCCATATGTTCATGTCCTACAACTTCCATCAGAACTAGACACCTTAACCAATTGTGAGAGTTGTAATACAAAAAATAAAAAAACACCCAGAGGGCTACAATTACTCATCCCTGCTCTACAGCCCTCAAAATGGCCTAAAAATTTTGTTTTTAATTGCCTCCAGGCTGACTTCTGTGAATGGGTGAGCTCCAAGAGTTCTGGTCCTCAACAGTTTTGCTCAAGTCTTGCAAACTCAGGGCCGTGGCTTCTTTGATTGAATCTCTCCACCTGGAGTGCAATCTTCTTTTCCTACTCCCTTCAACATTACTGAGCATTATCACCTAAATAGTAATCCACTTCTATTTCGGTCTGCTACAAAATGCCTCTAGTTCATACCACCTTTTCATCTTCCACAACTGAGAATGATGGGAGTTGTAATTCAATACATATGGAGGATGCTGGGTTGGGGAAGCCTGCCCTATAAAACAGGCAGCTCTCTTGGCAAATCAGTATTTGGCTTGAACAACAAAACAGAGAGATAAATAGAAACAGAAATTCTTACCTAGCCTACCATAAAACAACACTGCTACAGTATTAGGTAAATTTAATGCTCTCAAAGAATCACGCAGATTCTATAGGTCATAATGCTTTGAACTCTGATTCAAATACATAGTGTCTAGAGAAGCATGCCCTATACAGTGATTATCTGTCACATCTATGAGATCCTGACAGGTGTCCAACTTGTCAGCCACTTGTACTGAAAATATTGTTGTAAGTAAATATGCCTTTCTGTCATATGAGGGGAGTGAGGGTGCCTCCTCTGTCTTTGAATGGCAGTGGCAGCACCAGCCCAGGAAAACAAGTTGCTGCCTGTAGGAGAGGAAAAACTCATTGGGGGGTGTGTGTGTTTTCTTTCTCTGCTCAGTTGGGGCATCAGACAAGTTGGTACTTGGATTCTGATAGCTCCCCAAATAGTTTCTGCTCCATAGGTTATTCCAAACAGCTTTCTTACTTATTAACACTGTGTGAGTGTGCCTGAATTTATTTGATGGCAGGTGAAGGATAGTGGTTGTCTGCCAAATGCAACTTGAGCAGCATGAGTGGTAGAAGGTTATGTGGGAACAAAGGAATGAGTTGAAGGAGAGAAGTAGTTGTACAAAGGCTGCTCATGATGCCCTTTTGGTTTCTGATCTTGAATACACTAGCAGTGCATCCCCGGCCCCCAGACTTCCTCTCCAGCCATGGGGCCAGAATGCCTTTGCATTCTTAAGGAAAAGGAAGACTTCACTCTTTTATCTATGCTATGTGAAATACATGCCTCCCTACACGTAAAGCAAAAAAGGGCTCCCTCTTTGCCTCAGTTTGAATGTCAGTTGAATGTCAGTTATCCATGTTTAGGGTGAAGGTGGCTTTATTCACTTATTTAAAATGGAATGTTCCTAAAGTTCTGACTAGTAAAAGGCTCCCAAGACATTCAGCAGTAGATGAAAATGAATGCATGATACATAATAAGATTTCTTTAAAGGAGAAGGGTGACTTTCAACAGTTCTTGGGGCACAGTGCTGGAAGATGTGTCTCCCTTGCTGCTGAATTTGCTGCTACAGGAGTGTAATACACAGGTTTTTTTCCCCCTTTTAAAACAAGATGCATGCTCCCTATACACCTTTTCTACAAGTGCAATGCCACTCCTGGGAGTGCACCGTTCACTAGGAAGCAAGGCACATAGAGAACACACACCATGTTTTAAAGGGGAAAACACCAGCAAATTCAGGTGGGTGGGTGGGGATCCTGGTGGGTTCAAAGAACCCAACACACTCCCCCAGTCCCTACAAAGTGTCCCCCATCATCTTAGGTGGTGCTGCTGTGACACTTTCAACTACTTCAGCCACCTCTGGTGTCATCTGCCAACCAAGGTGAATTAGCTCCAGATCTTTTACACCTGGGAAGTGTAAAAGGTCAACTCACACAAGCAGCTGGATAACACTCACAAATTCCTAGATCTTCCTGGTCTTAGGAGAGGTTAATGAAGGTTTTGGCAGGCTCCTGACAGAAAATGTTAACTCTCCAAGCCTTAGATCGGGTGGGAACATGTGGTCCTCCAGATGTTGTTGGACTGAAACTATCATCAACCATAGCCTATATAGCCAATGGTGAGGAACACTGGAAGTTGCAATTCAGCAATAAGGACCATGATTCTCACTCTCTTATATACCATTACTGAGGCATTTAGCCTGACATTAAAAGCTAATGAGCTTTCCCTAAGCAGACACCCACCAGATATTTTGGGCTACAGCTTCTACCCGCCCTTACCAGCATGGCCAGTGGTCTAGCATAACAAATTGTAGTCCAAAGATGTGGAGTGCACCAAGTTGTCTATGGCCCTACTGACATCTCATTCTTCTGTCTTCAGTTGGGTTATTGAAAAGAAAAAGAGAACAGTTTCTATATTCCAGTGTGTGCCAGCAGGGAATGTTTTCATCTTGCAAATCCCAGAACACCACAAAAACAGGGAGCTGTGGGGAGTCTCATTACAGCTCCAGTCTTCACAATTGCACTGTTTTATCCTCCAGTGCCTGCTGAAGTGGCCAATGAAAGCAGATGACTTTATATCATTACTTTTTACAGAAGCATATGCTTTACTTATGGAGTTGTCCCACCACATTCATGGATTTGGCATTCATGGATTTAAGTATTCACGGCTTGAAAATATTCTTTAAAAAATAATAATCCAGAAAGCAAACCTTGATTTTGCCATCTTATATAAGGGACACCATTTTGCTATGCCATTGCATATAATGGGACTTGAGTATTCACAGATTTTGGGTATTCACAGGGGGTCCTGGAACCAAACCCCAGTGAATGTGAAGGGACAATTGTATTTTTTCAGGAGGAGCTGCTCTCATCCAGTGGCTCAGATAGGGATGTTATTTTTTGGGGGTGCACAAGCATAAGGATGTGTGGGGGAGATATATAATGGGGATGGTATCTCTAGGACTCAAGGTGTTTGCTTTGGTACTTTTCTTTTAGAAAAATATTAAACAATTTTCCATATCTAAAACAATATACAAGGGATAATACACACACGCGCGCACACACACACGCGCGCACACACACACTCACACACGAAAGAAAACATAAAACACTCAAATGCAAAAAAACCTGCTAAGTCTAATCTAACCCCCCCTCATCTTAACCTCCCCCAGCTCTTAAAAATTAGAACACATAACTATTTTTTTAAAAGAAAGTCACATACAAGGACTAATTTGGTTTCAACCTACCAGCAAAATGACTACCAAATATCACTGGTGGTGCAGTGGTTAAATGCCAGTACTGCAAGCCACCACGTTGCAAGTTTAATTCCAGTGGGCTCCAAGGTTCACTCAGCCTTCCATCCTTTCGTAGGTCGGTAAACTGAGTACCCAGCTTGTGGGGGCAATTAGCTAACACACATTGGAAACTGTTTAATGCAGTGTAGATGTGTAAATAGCTATTGCTTAAAACAATTTGTAAGCCACTCTGATAACCTTGTGGCTGAAGAGCGGGGTATAAATAACTAAATTAAAATATTTAACAGCCCCTGATTTTTTAAAAAAAGTAATTAAGTTTTGATAAACCAAATATCTTTCTATCTCTACTAACTTATTAAACTATTCATCTAGATTTTTTTTTTTTAAATCACTGCTTTGGCACATTTCTGAAAGTGTGGTGTGTGTGTGTGTGTGAAGCCTGATAACACTTTGTGAGGAAGAAGCTGAAATGGGTGGAACTGCATCAGACTTGTGGGGAATGGGAATGAGTTATTTACATTTTTGGCCTGTGTAGTTAGTTATACAGTAAATGGCTCTGGCTTCTTCTTGCAGTTTCCAGTAGAATTTTGAGGTCTTCCAGTCATTTGAGATGGTTGGGTAATAATAGCTTTCTAATACTTTCAGCTCTCTTCATGACCCTCAGACTCAGATCTGATAGCTCAAACAAAAACCACAAATGACTTTCTGATAATCATGTGCTCCTTCTTGTCTGGGATTTACAGGGTTGGTAAAGCATTTTTTCTGAGTGTACAAGCTTGTGGGTGCTCTTTCCCCCACCCATGGACTCAGGCAATAACATGGCTCAACAGGGAAGGACGAAGGGAAGTCTAACCTAGGAAACATGAGGCTGGTTAAACTAAGTAAATCTGAGAACAGTGCTGGTAAAGAACCTTTAGACTAAGATTACCAGATTGAAAATGGAGAGGGCTCCTGTACCTTTAATGGTTGTGTAAAAGAGGGAATTTCCGAAGTTTTTGCTTGTCACACAACCAGGTAACAAGTCACACCTGCTGAAATTGCTCTTCTACACAACCATTAAAGTACAGGACTCCCCTCCAATTTTCATTCTGGCAAAATGACAACCAACTGCTTAGGTTCCTAAAGCAGTTACAGGGATTAGAACAACACTTTCTAAGAGCTCTAACAGGATAAGGGGTTGTTTTTGTTTCACTGGTATAAAAAGTATTTTCTCCTTTTTCTTTTCTTTCTGGTAGTGATACAGCCTTGCAGAATTTGTGTGTTGCAAAAATTGATAGCTCAAGACTGTCAACTGCTAGGAACTGGTTGCTTGCTGGAATAATATCATTAGAGAGTCTTTATTTGGGGCTGGTATTTCAGTGTTTCAGTTACATTTGCTTATAGCCTTGGATAGTTAAATGGCAGCACATCAGAGCAACACAATTTAACCAAACCCACATTTGCCTATGAAAACTGCAGCATGTTAAGTTTGCAGTTGGCATTTCCAAACTCTGCTTCAGTGTAGAACTTTCTGAATTCCTAAAAGTGGTTATTTCATGGACATTGCTCCCATCTAGGAGAGTGCTGTCAACACTGAGTACTGGAAAACCGTACAGTGGATGCCAACAGGTTCCTGCAACTGATTAAAACAGTGCGTTTTACAATTGGTGGCTTGCAAAATCTTAGGTGGCGGAGATCCACACATGCAGACCATAGAGCAAGCTTGACCTGTTGACTATTGCACATTGACAGGTGGGCTGTAAGCTGAGACTCCAACTTTTGCTCTTAAAGGGGAGGCTAGAGGGCAGGGTAGCTCAGTTTCAAAATCTCATGGCAAATAGCATGAGCTGACTACCCTCAAAATAGACACAAGGAAAGCTATATAACAGGAGACACTGCTGAAAGTCATCAGTCCTCTGCAGGAGATCATTACGTGAGTGCAGTGTTGTCCAAAGGAAGCGCAAGAAGAACCCCAAAGCTGATCTTTCTTGCAAACATTTGTGAGAAGATTGTTTGAGTCTCAACGCATTGTTATATTTTGGCACATCAGAGTTGTATATAGTCATCTGAATTGCTGTATGCCTGTTCTCATTCCTCAAGACAGCTACTCTGTCCCTTCTTCTCACTTGTCTCTTCTTCCATCTCACACTACCACAATGAAGTATTACTATCCAGACTCGCTTACCAGGTATAGGCGATATGCAAGAAGCCTGAAGACTGTACGCTTCCCCAATGATGTTCTCTTCCAGGACCACATTCGTCAGGGCGATCTGGAGCAGGTGGGACGTTTCATTCGGGCTAGGAAGGTCACACTGGATACCATCTATCCCTCTGGTAAGTAAGATAGATTGTTAATCTACAAAGCAGAGCTGTGTGTATGTGTATAGACATTTTGAGGTGTGGGTATAAAATAGTATCATCAAATGGCAGGATGAGAAACTGAATAAATCATATGTTGGAAATGAAGTGTTTTAGAAATTCCTGGCCAGCTTTAAAACTCTCTTGCTGTCCCTTTGAACCATTTCTTCCTGCTGTTACCTCAGTATGAAAAGTTTCACATAAATGTAAATAATCAGTTATTTCCTGCTGGCTACAAAAATTGTCAGTTATTACGGCTACTGTGTCCAAGCAGACTGTTAAGAGATTTAACTCACTCCTTACAGATAGGTGCTGCTTAGGCCATAATGACTCTGGTTCAGTGCTGTTGGGGGGCCATGGAAGCCTCTTCTGGAATATTCCTATTATGGACACTGACCTTGAATCACTATTTGTATAAATTGCTTAATTCCCTTAGAGCTTTCCAAAACCTATCCAGCCCTAATTAAATTAATATCTGTTATGTGTTATACCTTGAACACCCCCCAAAATTCTCCCTCCTCACTTGCTTCCTCCCTACTTCCCTTCTAGACTAATAGAGCCTTTAAAATGTTCAGACCCCAGTCTAGATTGATAGGAAGCCCATTACTCAGCAGTGAGGGTGTCTTCACCTCCAGGACTCCCCCTCCTTAGTTCTCCACACTCCACTCCTTCCCCTTGCTTACTTACTAAACTAGCAAACCTCCACTTCAGTAAAATGGTTGTGAAGAAATTACTCCTTGCCCTAATCTCTGCTCCTGGGAATCCCCCCACTAGCTTTCACCAGCTATGGCTGAGAGTGTCTCCTTTTCCCATTAGGTATGGCTGCTCTCCATGAAGCTGTGCTTTCTGGAAACCTTGACTGTGTGAAGCTATTGGTGAAATATGGTGCTGACATCAATCAGAAAGATGAGGACGGCTGGACGCCCCTGCACATTGCTTGCAGCGATGGTCATGCTGACATTGCAAGGTCAGAGATGTCAGATTATGTTTACCTCTTTTTTTTTTGTTCAGCTGTACCACCCGGCTGACAGACAAAAACAGCAGAGTAGGTGGCCAAGAAAAATGAGAAGGGAAGACACGATTGCCCCAGAGTGAGTACTAGGCTGAGAGCTTGAGATGATGAAAAAGAACTGCCTGCTGGCTCAGAACATAGGGTGGATGACTATCTTACCAACAGGGCTAGTCCTTTGTCACTGGCTATGACAGGTGTATTTTATCAGCCTGTTAAGTAGTCCGTGGTATTGTCCAGAGATATGATATGTCAAGAAGAAGGTGATGATGGAAACCACCTAAGCAGACGTTAGATCTCTTGTTGGGGAAAAAATGGATCACACTCTCTTAAACCCATCCACACTACCTTGTACACAAATGCAGAATGGAAAACCAGCATATAGGAACTCTACTTTGCATATGGGGAAAACAAGCACCCATTTCTTTGATTCTATGTGTAACTTACCCAGCAGATACAATTGCAGAACTAGTAGCTGGTCCAATCATGTCAACATTTGTTTCCATCTGGTTGTGCAATGGTGTATGTGACTGCACATAGAGATTAGATACCCCTGGTGGCGCAGTGGTTAAATGCCACTACTGCAAGTCACCACATTGCAAGTTCGATTCCAGAGGGTTCCAAGGTTCACTCAGCCTTCCATCCTTTCGTAGGTCAGTAAAATGAGTCCCTGGCTTGTGGGGGCAATTAGCTAACACGCATTGGAAACTGCTTAATGCAGTGTAGATGTGCAAATTGCTATTGCTTAAAAAAAAAAAAACAATTTGTAAGCCGCTCTGATAGCCTGTGGCTGAAGAGCGGGGTATAAATAACTAAATAAAAATAAAATAAAATGTATGAGTTGGTCTAAAGTGGGAATGTGAGTACTAGTGTAGATTTAAGACCAGTGCTCTTGTTGCAACAACTACAGCAGAACCACAACGTCTCCATTGGGTCTGGCTGGGTAGAATGTGGCCCACAGAGATAAAATAGGTCAAATCATAATCTCCTCTTTCTTTAAACCTGCAGGTATCTTATCTCTCTTGGGGCCCAACGTGATGCCACCAATGATGAAGGGGAGAAGCCATCAGACCTTATTGACCCTGAGTACAAGGACCTTGTAGAGCTCTTCAAAGCAGCCCGAGTGAACTAAGCTTCTACCCCTCAGCTCTTTACCATATGGAATTCTAGTCTCCGTGGCAGGCAACCAGGTCTGTTGCATTCAGGAAGGAGGCTAGCAAAATTGCCCGTACTAAGTTGGCAAGGGAGAGAATGAGCTCCCTAAAGAGACCACAGTTTGGCTGCGATATGTATGTATGAGACTGACTACTCCAGGTTTTCTTGGAGAGTTATGCTTGGGATAGCCCCTTCAAAAAGAAATGTAACCTTCTCTGCTGTGGCCTATGGCTCAGTATCTGGTGGGGTCAGGCTTTAGCTACAATGGATATAATGGCTGGGACATACTGATGGTACTGTTGTGTAGGAGGTTCACAGAGACGGATATGAACTAAACAGGAGTGGGTACCAATTTGTGCAAACATTGATCTTTCCAGTTCACAACTGACAATGACTGTGACATAAACAGTGTTCTCTCAGCATCATTCAAGCTATTTTCCTGAAGACTCCGTACAAAATTATCCTAGAAAAAAAATCCAACTTCAAGCTGACATCTGCTGTACATATGGATTATCCTAACAATGTTGTGTATAAAGTCTTGTTTTCAATGTTTGCTTGTCTTAGATCTGCTTTTCTACTGTACTTTTTTATGTGGTTCTGAACAGCTTTTTATTTTTTCAATAAAGTAATTCCCAAAGTTTGGGTAATGTATCTTTCTTCTAATCTCATACAAAGATAGCCATGTTTCCTATCCAGCTGCTTCTGCTGAATCACTTTGATTTTGTTCCCTCAAAAGCCCTGGACTCCTCCTTGGCAGAGTCAATATCCATGAAAGGTGAGGGGCATAAAGATTTGCAATCACCAGGGGTGTATGGGAATCAGGGCTCACAGGGTCATAGGTTTTGCTTAGCTGAGCTTTTACATAATCTGCTACTACACCTTGGATTCCCTTGTTTCCTCTGAGCTTATCTGCACTCCCCATAGTAGCTGGAGGGGAAATGGATTTTCCCAACAATTATGTATTATTATGAGCTATCTGTTGCAGTCCAAAGTATACTGGTCTCTAGTGAGCAAAACCTATTAGCTATACAAAAGACCTGCTCAGTATGGAGAAGAAAGCTGCTAGGTTGCTATTGTTTTTTTAAATATAGAAATGAACACAGCTGCCTGTGGGACTACTCTCCTTGGGGGTGTTGCTATAGGGACCTCCATGGTGCAGGCTGTCCTTCAAAGTTTACCACTATACCACTGGTAGCAGCTAAGTTAATTTTAGTACTCAAAGAAAAGTATTTGCTAAAGATAGACAAAAGAATCTGGAAAGGAATTTTCATCACAGTTCTAATTCATATAAACCTATCTGCCTAATGCTGATGGGAGATGTCAAAATTGTTCATAGTAAACACGATCCCTGCTTTAACCCCACTTTTCATGCTGTGGAATAAAGAACAGCACTGAAAATTCTAGGTGCTACAAAAATGTCCCAGTGGCATAGTTTTTCAATGTGCTACTTGTGGCATTTCTTTTGAAAGGCAGCATTGAAAAGGCAATGTAAGGCAACACCCCCAGAACTGTGAAGTCGAAGGCTTTTGCTGTTTTTAAGATGTAGGGAGCTCAGGTAGTTAATAGTTTTGCCTGCTTGCAGGTACTGGCTCTTCCCATCCATTATTATTAAAATATCCTGAAATATGAAGCCTCTGTTCAGTGTCATTTAATTGCAAGTAAATGTGCATTGAATAGATTGCAAGCACCCTTTATTATTCCTGGGGAAGGTTCAACAACAATTGCTGTCTTGACATCTCTTAGTGCTTGATAATTTGGGACACTTCTGATTGATAATTCCTGAGAGAGTTCAACTGCATCTGAGTCCTGGTGGTGCAATTTTGCCCGATCACTTGTGGGGAAGGGGTTCAGCCTACAAGATGAGTTATAGAAAGGGTGTTGGTTCTTAACTGTGACCATTCAAGGAGTCTCTGCTGGTAATTATACAGTCTTTGGTACAGTCTTTTGGTACAGAAAAGAATAGAAAGTAATTTGTCTTTCTGTTTTTGGGTCTTTGTAGTTTCCAGTTTCTGATCCATTTAAGTTGCAGCTATGGCAGTTCTGTAGCTGCTACAGTGCTAATGTAATAAGAAGTCTTTAATAGTCTTTCTTGAAAGGAACTGGCTTTGGTAATGGTTTGACAAAATACTGAACTAGGCTCTGAGAAAACTAGATGTATTATTCTTGGAGAAGAGCCCATGGCTGGCACTCAAAAGTGCTAAAAATGGCTTCTCCCTGATCCAATAGTTTGTCTTGTGGTGAAAATTAATAGTGAATCTCTTGTGCCATCTGGGTCAGTATGCTTCGAGTGAAGTAGGGCAGCTGGATTCACCTCTTGATTGCTGCTTCAGGTTTCCTGCAGTCAGGTAGGTGTCACTGCTGGGGCGAGGGGAAGCACTCAGACACATGTACAAACTGAGCTATATTTAGGACTCAGTATGGCAATTCCATAATATGGGTGTTCACCCTTCAACATCTGGAGAATTCCAGCTTTATTTAGTGGTGTTCTATAGTCACTAATGGCTGTGATAACAACTGATAGCCATTGACAATGACCAGTAGGACTACCTTAGGGGAAGTTCTGAATAGAATTCTCTACGAAGAAAATAGAACTCCTACACCCAGAATATTCCTTTGCTCTGCCCTCCCTGCCGCCTGGTAATAAAAGCAGGTAAAATCACCCCAAACCAAGGAAATATGTGTATTTGCTTAAGTTGATTTTTTGGTTCAGGTTTTTGTTTTTGTGTATCAAAAAGACAGCAGTGTTATTGGGGGGGGGGAATCTAAAAAAAGTGTACAATCAGGCAATAGCAATATTAAGAGAAGCAAAATGCCACAAAAATTCGTATTTGGGTGCAATTACCATATTTCACTTATAATAAGGGTGTTTTCCTCTACTGTACTCTGTGCGTTAGAATGGACTGACTACTGATATTCAGATGATTTTTCAAGGCTTAAATGAAACCTTAGTGGAAAGGTTATTGTTTCTGGTGAATTAAAATTATTGTGAGCTGGCACGTTCATGTCTAAGAACCATTCACATTGTGCTTTAGAAAGAGTCCACTACATGATCTTGAATGGACAGGTAATGATGAAAACCAAAGTTAAAATTCATACTCAAAGGGTCCATTCCTAAAGGCCTACCTAATCAGAAGTCCTTTACAATTCAAATGGGATTTACTCCCAATTAAATGTAAGGGTATGTAGGAATGCAGCCTCAGAGTGGCAACTCAGTGGCAACGGTAGCCTCCCTTGTACCGGTTGTGCACCAGAAGGCTTGGGCAAGTGTCAGGGGGAAAAACTGTTGCAGTAAAAACAAAAATAAAAAAACATCAGTGCCTGTTTCCTGCGCTTTCTGTCAACTGTGAATCCTAAAGGCTATATCGCCAACCAGAAAGCAGAAGTGAGAGATTTTTTAACTGAATATGTATTCTAAACAGCATAAGTACAAATTGCAGACAGGCTAAATGTTAAAATGTCACATGTGAAAAGGACTTTTAACAACAGCAGTTTTGGATGTACTGAAATGGTGTGAACTGACAGTGGAAGGTAAAAGAATGAGTTGAAGAACCTCAAACATTAGGAAGAGCTTCCTTGACCATAAGAGACGGTGGATTAGACTCCATTGGAAGGTGGTGGACTCTCCTTCTTCAGACGGTTTTAAACTGCAATTGGATGACCACCTCTCTGGTGTCCTCAGTAGTTGATTTCTGTATGGCAGGGGGTGGAACTAGATAGCCTTTGGATTCCCCTCTAACTCAATGATTCTATGAAATCCAGCTCTGGTCTCCAAATCAGACACACAGTAAAAGGGAGTTTTACGTTTGATTATTTTTAATTGTAAAGTTAGCCTGTGCTTGGACAGTCATGGCCCCCACAAGGTGGGGGGGGGGCTGACAGAGCTCTAGCCTGGGGCCCAGGATTAGGAGGGCCCCCAGTGTGAGGTTATTTTAAGTTTTTATTGTGTAAATCCATTTAGTTTAAAAAAACCCAAATATTGCTTTGGTGTCATCATTTAAACTTAATTTTTATCCTAATTCCCGTAAAGCATCTGGCTGCTCTTAACCTTAGCAGTAGGTAGGGGGCCCGCTTCAAGATGTGGGGGCCATGTGGACAGTGATACTCCCATAGTAGCTCTCTGCCCTATGTCACCCTCCTCTAATCTGTGTGCCCACCTCTGGGGGCTGTGAACGTGCTGCTTCTCCCCCTGGAGTGAACATTTGGCCGCCTCTCCAAGGGAAGAAGCCTGGCTCCCTGGTACTCGGGGTTCTGGCCTCCTTCATTCCCTGCAGGTTGAGGGGCGGGAGAGGCACCTTCTCCCGAGGTTGCCCCTGAGTCCCGTTTCCATGGCCACCTCTCTCTCTCTCTCTCTCTCTCTTTCTCCCTCTCCCTCTCTCTCCCCCCGCTCCGTTTCCATGGGAACGCCTTCCCTCGGGTACACGGTGCGGGGGCTCTCCGAACCCATTCGCCCGCAGTGCGCACGCGCAGCCCGGCCTAGGCGCTCTCTTCCGCCCCGGGCCTGGCAGCAGCGAGAGGAGCCGGGACCGGGAGCAGCCCCCACCCGGCCCAGGTGAAGGGACTTGGCGGTGGGGAGCGAGGGGGGTGCTCAGCCCGTGCCCCCCTTCCCAGAGCGGGCGCTGCGGCCCTTAGTAACCGCCCCCCCCGTGAACATATATGCTGTTCCTATGGGCCTAGCGCAGAGCCAGTCCCACGTCAGCCCTGGAGGGGATTAAGCGCGGCCGGGGTGGGATGGGGGAGATGGGGGAGAAAAACAAGGGGGGGGAAGGTCGGCCTGGTTTTTGCCGCTTCCCCACGGAAACTTGCCCCCCCACTCCGCCTTCCCTCCTTCCTTCCTCCTTCCCTCCCTCGCTCAAGTGCGCATTATCTGGGGTCGGGATGGGTGATGTCGATGGCATCTTTTTGTTGCAGGTGATGGTGGTGGTGGTCGTAATGATAACACCGAATTTTTAGAACACAGCTGTCTTTTGAGGATAATGGGGCTATGGAATAGGTCGGAGGAGAAGGGGGCCGGTGGGCTGTTTGGGTAGGAAATGGTTGAGAGGCTTCTGGGTTTGTTGAGACTTGCTCAAGAATTTCAGTGATGGGATGGAGGGAAGGGATGTTGGCGCGCCTTCTCTTCTGTCTGTATGGCATAGGCTGGCCTTTCTCAACTTTTTTACCCTGGTGGAAATCTGGAAACCATTTTCAGTTCTTAGGGAACCCCTGCCTAAAAATTATCATAACTACAGCTCAAAAAGAAAATGTTGATTTTTTTCCCCAAATCTCAATATCTTTCGGAACCCCCAGCAACCTCTTGTGGACCCCTGGGGTTTCAGGGAACCCTGGTTGAGAAACCCTGGCATAGACCCTCTTGAAGCTTAGGGTGTGTTGTAATGTCCAAGGTGAACATGGGGTACCTTAAGCTCTTTTCAGCTGCTGGAGAACCCCACCTCCCCAGGATTAATGAGAGTTCATTCTCAGTGAATTGAATGTCTGTCTTTGTTCTAGCATCACCAACCCCACACATCCAGTGCCTGGGCCAAGGCTGGTCAAGAGTCAGCCATGACAAGGTGAGAAGGAAGATGTGGTTGTGAGAATTAAACTTGTTCCAGGAGCAAGAGGGTTCTCAGAAATATCTGCATCTACACTGATCTGGAATTTTCAGCTTACAGAGCTTAGTTTTCCTGTGGCAGTGGAGGGATGGTGAAAGAATGTGACTAGAATCAGTTTGAGGCGCTACTACTAATGGATTGGGAATGTTTTTGACACAAAGGTAAACGGCTATCTTGAGCACACTTCTAATTGGTCAATAGCATGGAATTTGAGAATCTGGTATTTAAATTCTAGTACTTCCACACTGCCCACCTTGATTCAGTAGGTATCCTTTGACAAGTCACTTGTTTTATGCATCTGCACTTTCTGTACAAAAATCTAGTTTGAGCTGTGAGCATGAAACAAAGAACTTTAAAGTGTTTTGCACCTTGAGAAGGTGTCCAACAAATGATAACTAAATAAAGAGAATCATCCCCATATGTTTTGGTCACACATCCATGAAAATGCTGAAAGGTCTAGACTTCCAAATATTTGAACTATAGTTCTTTAATCTTTTATGCATTGTGCTGGCTGTGAGTTTTGGGAATTGAAGGCCAAAACATCAGGCGGGGGGGTGGGGTTAAAGATCCCCCGGTCTAGAGAAGTACAAGTTTGTTTTGTTAGACATTTGTTTTGAAACAACTTTTGTTTCTTTATTTGTGGCAGAGATCACAATCTTGTCTCATCTCTTCCAGCTCTCCTGTCTCCAGAGTTGTATACAATGGCAAGCGGAACAGTAGTCCTCGCTCTCCAAGCAATAGCAGTGAGATCTTCACTCCTGCACATGAGGAGAATGTGCGCTTCATCTATGAAGGTATAGCGCTTAACATTTGCAAAGGCTGACTTCAGCAATTGTTGCATCTCCACTGAGTCAGTGTCATGCTACCCCATTTCTTACTCAATTACTTTCTTGTGCTGTTACCAGTTTTAGTGCTAATATTTTGCTTACTTACATCTTTAAATGAAAATTGTGTGTGTAAGTTGAGAAAAATGGTTGAAGATGAGATTCATTAAAAGCCAATTCATTAGCTATAAGTGTGATACTTGGAACTGATAAGCTTTTTTATAGTTCTATATGTCAGGCCCATCTCTGATTTCACATCCACCATTACAAATACTGTTTGTCTGCTTCTTTACTTGCATCTTAAATATGCTTCCATTAGTAGAAGTTGAACTTCTGAGTCCTCCAATGGCTGGCAGTAGTTGAGCCAAAGGAGAGGATTCTTTTGTCTCCATGTGAAGTCTTCCCCCACCGCCCTGTTCTTCTCTGCAGCATGGCAGTGTGTGGAACGGGATCTCCGCAGCCAGATGGCAGGTGGTGAACGAGGACTTGTGGAAGAATATGTGGAGAAGATGCCAAATCCCAGTCTGAAAAGTGAGTTTCGTTTGGTCTTCTGTGCCCTTTCATGAGGAGGTCTGATTTAGCAATGGTTATTCACAGCTTGGTGACATACAACTTATTGTAGTCCACTATATGTATGGCTGCTTTTGAAGAGTATACAGAAATGTCAAGTGTGTCCTAATGGTAACCTATTGGTCACAGCATATAAATCCTGTATTCAATCATCTTTGTTAGGATCTACTTTGTATCTAAAGGATCACCTCCAGTATTGTGCAAGGATCACCTGCCCTGCTCACTCAGCTTATCATTTGAGATCCATTGCTGTATTTCTCCACCACTGGAGGTGAGGCAAGTGGCTACATCTTCCCAGCAGGTGGTCTGTGGCCCTGTAATTTCTTCCCATGGGCAGTGCATTTGTCTTCATCTCTCTTGGCCTTCAAAACTCTCTTGTTCAGGAAAGCATTTGAAAGGAGGAAAACATAAGAAACATAATAATAAAAAAGCATAAATATAATATGCTTATAACTGTTACTGCCCCTTCTTTTTTTTTTCTTTTAGCTTTATATTATTTTTTGCTCTGGTTTGATAATACGGTATGTTTTATTATTTTCTTTAAAATGTTAATTGTCTTATATATCATAGTGCTATAAAGATAAAGCATATATATTTAAAATAGATAAATATAAATGATGGCTATGAGGTTCTTCAGACTGCTAAAGCTAAATCTCAAATTTACTGTTTTTTAAAAAGTGCATGACTGCTAGATTCTGGTACAGTTGTCCCTCCACATTCGCGGGGGTTAGGGCTGCAAGACCCCTGCAAATGTGAAAAAACAGTGAATAAAAAATAGGTCACGCCACACCCTCCCGGGACCCCCCCGCCCTCCCAGAAGCAGCGATGGGGGCTTCTGAGGCCCCCGTTGCTGCTCCTCTTCACCACCACCACCACGCCCTCCCAGAAGCAGCGAAGGGGGCTGCTGAGGCCCCCGACACTGCTCCTCTCCACCCCCCCACCCTCCCAGAAGCAGCAAAGGGGGCTTCTGAGGCTCCCGTCGCTGCTCCTCTCCACCACCACCCCGCCCTCCCAGAAGCAGCGACGGGGCTTCTAAAGCCCCGTTTTCACTTTTGGGAGGGGGGGCTCCCAAAAACCGTGAACGATCAAAACCGCGAATGTTAAAGCCGCGAATGTGGAGGAGCAACTGTATATACCATTCTAGAAATAAATGGGGATGTATTAAAGAAGGATCAGAAAGCAAAGTATATGTCTGTGGGATGTGCTCTAGGGTGGATGTTGGCATTATTGGATCACATGACTTCAGTGTATCTTGCCCCCCTTCCCAGGTCCTGTTTTCTTCCTCAATAGCAATTTGTACATTGCCCTAACTGTCCATATGTCTTTCACCTTCACTGGAAAAGTAATTCAAGTAATATGCTAAATCCTGAAAAATCTGCAAAGGGGATAGGGGACAGCAGATTTTTAAACCTATGCTATATGATGATCCTTGCTAGGTCTGACCAAGAATCTTATCTAGTCCAGCTTTCAGGTCCCAACAGTGGTCAGACTGATGCCTCCAGGAAGCCGAGAACAGAGATATACTCTTTCTGATCATGTAGTCCATTTCTACATGGTCAGTAGGCACTGATAAGGGCTACTTTCCATGAATCTGATGACTGAGAGAATGAATGTGTCACAAGGTTCTGTCCTGGGCCCAGTGCTATTCAACATCTTTATCAATGACTTGGATGAGGGAATTAGGGGCATACTTACCAAATTTGCAGATGACACCAAATTAGGAGGAGTAGCTAATACCCTAGAGGACAGGATCAAATTCAAAATGACCTGGATAGACTGAAGAGCTGGGCCAAAGCTAACAAAATGAAATTCAATACGGACAAATGTAAGGTACTGTACTTAGGACGAAAAAATGAAATGCATAGATATAGGATGGGGGAGACGTGGCTGAATTAGACTACATGCGAAAGGGATCTAGGAGTCCTAGTAGACCACAAGTTGAACATGAGTCAACAGTGTGATGCGGCAGCTAAAAAGACCAATGCGATTTTGGGCTGCATCAATAGAAGTATAGTGTCCAGATCAAGGGAAGTAATAGTGCCGCTCTATTCTGCCTTGGTCAGACCTCATCTAGAATACTGTGTCCAGTTCTGGGCACCACAATTCAAAAAGGATATGAACAAATTGGAGCGTGTCCAAAGAAGGGTGACTAAAATGGTGAAAGGTCTGGAAATGATGCCTTATGAGGAGAGACTTAGGGAGCTGGGTATGTTTAGCCTGGTAAAAAGACGGTTAAAAGGTGATATGATAGCCCTGTTTAAGTATTTCAAGGGGTGTCACATTGAGGATGGAGCAGGCTTGTTTTCTGCTGCTCCAGAGACTGGAACACGGAGCAATGGATGCAAGCTCCAGGAACAGAGATTCCACCTCAACATGAGGAGGAACTTTTTGATAGTCAAAGCTGTTCGGCAGTGGAACACACTCCCTCGGAGCATGGTGGGGTCTCCTTCCTTGGAGGTCTTTAAACAGAGGCTGGATTGCCATCTGTCGGGGATCCTTTGATCAAGATTTCCTGCGTGGCAGGGGGTTGGACTGGATGGCCCTCGTGGTCTCTTCCAACTCTGCAATTCTATGATTCTATGAATACAAGTATCCCTATTTTGCTTAGGCTTAAATCTATTAAATATAGTAGACCTCTTGAATCAACTGAACTTGTATAAGTCTTGATTTACTAAGTTCCTGTTGATTTAGTGGATCTACTCTAATTGGGACCAACAACTGGATTTAGGCCATAGTTTTGTTTAGGGTTCTTCTTGCTTCTGAATGGAGGTTACAGTCCTGTGTAGAACTGTACCACATGGATATTGGCTAACACAGTTTATGGGTTGTTAGACTGGGCTGGGTAGAGGAACCAACTCAAGCGCTTCAATTGGATAGCAGTTACCTATAGCTTGAATTACAATTTGGTATGATAATTGTCAGGTGACAACAGTCTAGCATATTTATTCTTGCCAAACTGAAGGGAGTATTGATGTAAAGTAATGTGGATACTTCAGTATAGGAGTCTTATTCTAAGTTGCCTCTTTCTTCTTTCTCTTGTTTCGACAGCATTCAAACCTGTTGACTTGAGTGACCTAAAGCGACGGAACACACAGGACGCTAAGAAATCCTAAGTGGCTTGGTCTGGCCCAGCCTCAAATCCTGGCATGTGGCCACTGGTACATGAATTTGATGACTTTGTGTTGGTTTCCTCCTTTGATCTGGACATGCCTCGGGCTGACTCTGAATTTCCTAGGAAGGATTGGCTGCTTGCTTCTCCTTCACAGCATCCCCTGGCCTAGGCTGCCTGCCTTCATTCTACCATTGGGCGCAGGATTTCTCCTTTTTCCTTAGTAAATGACATTTTACTCTGGTAATGATTGAGAAGTTGATGTATGTCCTGTTTTACTAGGAGCATGGAATAAGGCAGAAGGATCAGAAACAATCAGGCCTACTCTCTCCCTATAGTCTTCTCAAAGCCCAGCCCTTCTTAGGGACAAGCTAAGAGAGGACAATGGGAAAGAAGTAGTAAGAGTTGCTGTAGTCCATCTTTTTCAATACAACATGGGGATTTAGACTGAATCATCATATAGCACCTGAGCTTTCAGTCTGGAGGTGAAAGGGTGTTGTGCTGTACTATCTATATGTTAAAAGCCAAGCCCCTTGGGACAGTAATGGGGAAGAGCAGAAAACAGGCTAAGGTCCCAGGACAAACTCTTTGGTGATTCTGTTCCATTGGACAAAACTTAGTAGTTTCCCTTGCCCTGTGCTGAGAAGATACTCCAGGTTCTGCTGCCTTTACACCCTGCTGACTTGGCAGCCCCAGCCTGGGGGTGGTGGTGGTCAGCAGCAGCATTTCTGAGCTAGCCCCAGAGCCCAGTCCCTGTGCCCTGGCAGAGCTGGGGGATAGCCTTGGTATGTGCCAAGCACTGGCAAATGGCAGAAGTGCCCAAGCTTGTGTGCAGCCCAGGCACTGACATTGGGGAGCCTACCCAGAGTTGGTAGGTAAGGGGCATGGTGGCTGTTGCTTTCCTTTTGTTATGTCCTCTCTTGGTCTGTGTTTGTCTTTACGGAGTGTTGTAAATAAAAGCTGGTTAGTCATTTTGACATTTTGCTGTGATAATTTGCTCATCCTAATTTTGATTCTGTGATGGGAGCTTGCTCACCAATCTGTTTCTGGGTTTTGGGTTCTACTCTGATTTGCCTCACGTGATCTAGAGTGAAGTTTCTCAGAAGGAAATGAATTTTGCCCTGATAACAGTATTTGGAATGTTTCTGTGCTTCCTCCCTGAACAATATTCTCCTAATGCTGGGCTACTTGCAGGCTTAGTCATGCAAGTCATGCAAGAACATTTGTAAGTTCTTCAACCAAGTAATTTTGTCTAACCTTGATTGCAATGCAGCCTAATCTGCAGCGGCTCTGTCATACGTCTTGGAGGGTTTTAACCTCTCTTTGTGCAGTTCAATAATCACAGGTAAAGGAGGTGATATCTAGTTACAAGTGCCATATGATTTCGTTCTGTTTAAGTTTATAATATTTCATAAACTATAGAAAGATGTTACATCTTGATGTAGAGAAGGTAGGATTGCTGTAAAAGAGTGTTTTGTGTTTGGTCTGGGATAACAGCTAATGTCAAGCAAGAGCCTCTTGCATAACTTGGTATTTCCTTGGCCAAATGCATGGTATGTTTCCTTGGTATGGTTTCTCCTCTGGTAGGCACCAGACCGCTCCATTGTTTCCTGCCATTGCAATATTGATAGCCAGATGTAGTATGGGCACTGTTTTCTGTGTGATTGCATTCAGTGATGTTAGCTGGCAACTTAAGAAGGACGTAATGGTGTGGGTAGGTGGATTTATACAAAGATATGCCTAGGCAGCAGGATGGTAAAAACTTTCAGCTGATACCATGCCTGGGGGGCAGGATGAGGGTGCTTCTAAGAGTTTCCTGCTTCTTAAAAGCTGAGAAACAAGACACTGGTGCCTCTAGATGACAGCCTTGACTTTGGTGGGATTGGAATGGTTTCCCCCATCATAGCCAACTCACTCAGTCTGCTGAAGTGTGCTTCAGTCCTCAGTTGGTTGCTGTGCTCAGTTTGCCTTCTCAGATCAAGTCTGAAATCTTAACTTGTTCAGTCCTTTCTTCATATGTGCTTCAAGTGGGCAATGTTTCATTCATTTGTTTGTTCTTATCAAATAGAGCGTAACACGCGTTGGATTAGAATAAAGGCTACTTCTTTGGAGGTTTTTAAACAGAGGCTGGATGGCCATCTGTCAGGGGTGTTTTGATTATGTATTCCTGCATGGCAGGGGGTTGGACTGGATGGCCCTTGTGGTTTCTTCCAACTCTATGATTCTATGAAAATGTTTTTCTCTGCTAACCAGGAGCACACTATGGATGGTGCCTCCAACAAGAAGCATTTTGTGTCAGAATGTCGTGTACCTATTCATAGAATCATAGAATTGTAGAGTTGGAAGAGACCACGAGGGCCATCCAGTCCAACCCCCTGCCATGCAGGAATACACAATCAAAGCATCCCTGACAGATGGCCATCCAGCCTCTGTTTAAAGACCTCCAAGGAAGGAGACCCCACCACGCTCCGAGGGAGTGTGTTCCACTGCTGAACAGCTCTGTCAAAAAGTTCCTCCTAATGTTGAGGTGGAATCTCTGTTGAATCTTGTGTTGAGAAGCACAAGCTTTTGAATATCAAATGGTGGAAATAAAGTTTGCCTGTGGTGTATGAGATGATAAATAAGATGATCCCATTTGGTCCTTCAGTATCTTTAAGCATATACTGTATATCTCTATCATACAGTACTCTAGTCCAGTGGTTCTTAACCTTTTCTTTATCAGGGATCCCCTTTAAATATCTTTTGTTGCCATGACCCCCCCAAGATTTAACTCAAGATTTAAAATAATAATAATAATAATAATAATACCACCTCATGATAATAATAATAACACACTTACACCATCTATTAAGCCTTCCCTCAGAGGCACTGGAAGGGGAGGGAAGACTTTCCTTCTGCTTCTTCCTACAAGTTTGTGGCTGGAGCAGATTGAATGGCAATGTGCAGGCCAAACCAGCCAGCCTTTGCCTTGGCCCCTGTCATGTGGCCACTCAACTTCAGGGAGGAGGTGGGCCCAGTAGCCTTCAGGCCTTCACAGACCCCCTTTGAGGACATTGTGCACCCCTGGAGATCCCCAGACCGCAGGTTAAGAACCACTGCTCTAGTCCTTTTCTGACTAGAAAGCCAAATTGGGAGATGTTCTAATCAAATGTGCTCTTATTTCTCAGCCAAAACTAAACAAAAAAAGACAGTCTTCTAGTACATTGGAACAAACTCTTACTCAAGGCAGGTTTATCTGTTTGAAGATAGACTATTCCATTAATAGTTATATGTATTTTTTATTGTTCTGGTAGTTTATTCTGTAGAACAGTGCAAACAGGAAAAAGCTGGAGATTGTGGCCTCAGATATCCCCGGGTCCAGCTTCCTTTCCATTCTTCTCTCTTGGGGAAAAGCCAAGAGAATAGAGCCAACTATTCTTGGCAGTGTCTGGTTCCATCCCTTGGATCCTATCCTTACTGTCCTTAATCTTTATATTTTTGAGATGTGTATCATATTTATAGATTTCAGAAAATCTTCCCAATATTTCTGCAGCATTGATTCAAGTACCTTAGAAATATATATTGTCCCTGCTTTCTGACTGTGTGGGGATATGCAGTGTTTTATGAATCTTTGAGACTAGATGTCTTGAGCATCCAGGAAACCCCCACCTGCTGGAAATCTGGAATTAAAAGAGTCTCTGGCCCACTCTGTATGGGAGTTAAAGGCCATAAATTTGATCTTAATTTTTTTTTTTTTTTTGGCCAGTTCATTACTTGGGGCTACAGCAATTGTTATTTAGTGCTAATGCCTATGATGAATGGTATGAAATAAGACCAACACAGATTGGCTTAATATCTCAAACCATGTCACAGAAAGGAGCCAAACAGTAAATAGCCTGACAGGTGTCTTTATTGCAGACTGTTTCATAGTTGTGGCCTCTCATAGAAGGTTGGTGTGGATCTGCTGAGAGATATTTGGGTTATTTGCAGTATCAAGGATGTCTCACTCTCAGTGGTTTGATCAGAAGAGCCAATAACCACAATGCTACCCTAAACTATAGTGTTGAAATGAAGAAAGTTTGGGGTAAACCTGGAGTGTATTTTTAGGAGTACAGCCTGTGAACACCATTTAGTTCTTGTACTCAAAACATTTACCTTAGTTCAAAATTCCTTCTTGCACTAGTCCTAGGTTGATGTAACTCGGGATTCTCATTAGAAACAAAGTAGAAGTCTGTCTACCCTTGAGATGGTTGGATGTACTAATCAGACCAGAGACATGTTATAGCTTGAGTAGTCTTCAAATCTTGGCTTAAATTGGAATATTGTCAAAATATGTTCAATTCACTTGAAATATCACTGCAAAAACTCTGGCTGCCTTCCCACATAAACTTTTTTTTCATATGACTTGCTCCTTAGTCACTGAAAGAGATGGTCTTGGAATAGATATTGACTAAGAAGTTCAGAATTTGGTCACTGCATTCTTTGAATTAGCTATTGTTGTTGCTTCCTTGAATTGAAAATTAACCTACTGCTCTTGTCATAGACCAGAGAAAAAGAGTTGGACTTTAAAATGCTATGAACAATAGATACTTAAAATAAGGAAGACTCTGGGCTGAGGTTTCCATAGATTTTGATGTACTTCATTAGAAAGACCTATTTCATGGTTCTGGAAACAGAGTGTGCAGATGTTATGTTCTTACATGTTAAGCCCAATGTTCTCTACTTCTTCCCTCACAAAACAGCTTACTTAGATCCTCAAGCTGGAACAACAGTCCTACATAATAGGTGATAATCTGATTTGCAGTACAGTTGCACCCACACAGTTATTTGGTGAGCCCTTGGTTGGCCACTAATTTTAAAAGTGGCCTATATGTTTGAAGTGAGCAGTGGTTGATTCTCTCCCACCAAGTCAATAGCCACCAGAGTTTTGGCAGTCTCTTTATTTAGGGACCTAATCTGTTCATTTTCATTTCCCTGTACTTTGGCTAACACATGGAGATGAGCAACTGAAGTGCATAATTAAGATACAGAGGGAGCATTCTGTCAGAGGCTTTCTTCTTGATCACATTAAGCAAGGGAAGTAAAGAGCTGTTGGCCTGTATCTCAGGGTGCTTTCTGACAGACTCTCGCTAAGTGTTTTATATACTTACATATCACTATTTTCTCAGGGCGCATGAGACACCTGAGTAAGCTGTACTAGAGATCTGGGGTTTAAATGCTACATCTATTAATATACCCAGATCTGTTTTCTTCCTTTGCTCCAGAGGATTTAATGTCATTTGAAGTCTACTTATTAGAGGCAAGCTATTTGTTCTCTCTTCACCAAGACTAAACTCTGTCACCTCTGCTACGAATCTCTTGAAACATAACCCCATTTTCAGAGTTTGCCTGTGATTTGTGATTTCTTTTCATGCACTTTGTGACCGATCCCATCCCCCACACCTCAGAGAGTGGGTTTTTAAATGTTGGGAGAAAGATAATTCCTGATTTAAATGTAAACAGAACATTTTTAGCCCTTGTACGCATAATAAATGGCTTTTTCAGATGACTGAAATCCCAGGATTTTTCTAGTACGGTACTTGCTCTGTTAGTCCTTTACCTGATCCTGCACTAGTTACAGAGTGAGTGTTAGAAAAATACAATATGCTTTCAGGTAGCTTGGGAGCTGGAACATTTTTCATCTCTAGTAACAAAGGCGTAATTAGGGTGCATTTGTCATGTATTAAAATGGCTATTCTGAAGAGTAAAAATAGTTTGAGCACTGCCACAAAACTCATCTATGAAAAGAAAAGAGAAAGGGTTGATTTAATCATATATTTTAATCCTGTGGAAAGTTCATAGAGAAGCAAGTATGTGGGTGTGGGTGTGGAATACCTCTCTATTAGTGTGTCTTCAGCAGTACAATGAATTGGGATTCTGTGTTGTATTAACTGAGAAGAAGTGACTGTAGCATCATATTATTGAACTCAATCAAAAACACAATGGGAGAGAAACATCCAGATTTTCCCATCTATATTTTTTCTTTATATGTCACTTTTGTCCCAGAAAATAATGAATAGGTGATGAAAATGCAAGGGAATTTTTAAATTTGTTCTCTCACTTCATTTTCAGTATGTTAGTCCAGCTCCTATAGTGATTCCTTCCATGTAGAGCTACAGGTAGAAGAAGAAGAAAGCCTTAAGCATTTGTTCAGTGCTGATCCTTTAAAGTAATTGCACAGGTTTGCTCATCCACGTGTTAAATATATCTCCTCTTTTCATACCTTTTCCCAGAAATGGAGAAACATGTTTTGAAACTCAGACTTCAGCATTCTGGATCCACTTGATGACTGAGCACCAAAGCTTTGATTAGCTACTTAGTCTGGTAGATGTTCTCTGGATTCTGTTTCAAATCTTGTATTTTTAATCTGTATTTTTGTGATAAAATTTAAGTGAAAGTTCTCAAGGCATTTAAAACAGAACAGAAAGGGGTAGGGAGTAAATGGAAAGACAAGGCTAAACCAAAGTGAAAGTTTAAAAAAGAAGCAAGAATTTTCTTGTGACTGTAGAACAAGGATGGACCAAGTGCGGCCTTCCAAATGGTGTTGGACTTTATAACTCTTACCAGCCCTAACTGTCATCATGAAAGATGTTGGCAGTGGTAGTCCAACAACATCTGAACTTTGTTTTGGTGTTAGAGGAACAGCCAAGAGCTTGCCATTGGGAGATGGATAAGGTGAGGTATAGCTGCTTAAAGAGAGGCAAAAGAAGGTGAAGGTATGTCAGTCCTTATAGTGAAGTCAAAAGCTTTCACAGCCAGCATCCATAGATTTTCCTCGGTTCTTTCCCAGGCTGTGAGGCCGTGTTCTGGAAGAGTTTATTTCTGACATTTTGCCTGCATCTGTCAGAAATAAACTTTTCCAGAACATGGCCTCACAGCCTGGAAAAAACCCAAGGATAATCCTTATAGCGCCCTTTATATTCTACATTAGTTTCTCCCTGGAAATCAGCAACCAGTGCAGTGTGCTGTCATATGAAATAATGAATTTGGAAGACAAATCTAGCTGGATGAAATGGATTGCAAACTGGATTGCTTCTGTCCTTCCTAGAAACACATGGGCTCCATTCCTTTCTGTCTGTTGGCATAACTGTAAGCAGCTTACTTAGCTGGAAATAAAATTACATAACATTGAATCATGCAAGGAGCAACCTCTCATCCCTCTGGTTTTTTCTCCCAAATCAAATGAAAGAAGTGGAAGTGTGATACAGTGCCATTGTACTCATATTCTTTGCCTCAGTGGGGAAATATTTTGGATAAATTGTGTGTGCTATTCCCTGTTCTGGCCAGAAGATGGTGGTAGTGGTACAAGGTAAAGGTTCATAGTTGGGGAAAGCTGACACATTGGGGAATGGGTTGGTAAGGAAATACAAAAAAGTAACTCAGGCATTTTGGTCACAAGAACATAAACAATGCTGACCAGGTCACATGATGGCCTGTCAAGTTCAGCAGTCTCTCTTGGATGATCCTCAGGAAAATACACAAATGGGGTTCATGTAAACAAGCAGTGGGGAACACATGGCTCTCCAGATGATATTGGAATGTAGCTTCAATCAGTCCCTACCAGCATAGCCAATGATGAGAGATGCTGGGAGTTATAGCCCATCAACATCTGGAGAGCCATGCATTCCTTAACTTTTATGATTCCTTAACTTTTATGACTTACCCCAGCTCCTACAAATCCTAGGGATATTTGAGAATGAGAGTATGTGGTTTATGCTGAGGCAGGTTAGTGATAAGTAAAAAATAAAGTAGTAAAATCTGTTTTAAAATATTATCAGTTTGTTACATTGTTAGCCCACCTTTCCATCTAATAGCTCAAAGTGGCACACATACACCCCCCCCCACCCATTCCCTTTTATCCTTACAACAGCATCTCTGGAGTAGATTGGTCTGAGAGATAGTGACTGGCCACAGGTCACCCAGTGAACTTTATATCTGAATGGGGATTTGAACTTTGGTTTTCCTGGTCCTGAATGAATACTATTTTAAGTTAAAATATAGCAGATAAAAATATTAATCAAGTATTGTGCCAATCTATTTTCCCTTGATTTGATCTAAAAAATACCATTAGCATGTGCAGTTTTGCCAGTTTTAGCACTCCTCTCAATAATCTCACACCCAGGCACATAACAATAGTACAACTAATTGATTAAAATGAAAAGGGTAAAAATAAAATTCTGCAGAATAAGTGTATAAAAACAAATATCAAGATAACCATTTCTAGTAAGTACAGAGTTAGTTATCTGGAGAAGTACCAGATGCTAAAACAGTAAAATGCTAAGACAGTAAAATGTCAGAACAATAAGATGCTAGAACAGTCTAATTATCAAAACTGCTAGTCCAATGAAGTGTCAGGGGAGTAAGATAGGATTAAAACAATAAAAATACTAAAACAGTAAACAGTGCAAACCATTAGTGACTGAAAATTTCATTGATCACATAGAAAGCAAACCAAAGACCATGCTCCTCTTTCACCCAGGAAAATACCCACAAAGGCTTCCAGTTCCATTTAGGAAGATTCAAAGGAATAATTTCTCACTTCTGTGTATATGCTGTCCTTTGCCCAAGATAGGGGTGGGGAACCTTGCATCCTCCTTCTGTTTTGGATTACAATTTCAACAGTCCCTTAACATTGGCCACACTGTAGGGAATTGTAGGACAATACATTGAGAAGGTCGTTTAATGTGGAATGTTAGTCCCACTGTCCCTACTATCTGTAGGCCAGGCAGAGAGAAAAGGGTACATGTTTGGGAAATATCTTAATGACCAAGGGAATGGCTGATCCTTGAACTTCACATTGAAACCCAGTTCACTTGCCACATATCACATTGGCTATTCTTAACACAGGGCAGCTTGTTATGACAGCATCCTAGAAACCCTTGTGAATGGTCCACATAGCTGATTGATAGATGTCACAACCATAGGGTGTTGAGGTGTTGGTTAGGTAGGAATGGTCACCTAAAAGCACTAAGTAAAGGCAAGGGAAATGGTACTGTTTGCTGAGATATCCAAGCTCTGAGTGCCCTTCTGAAATAGATTAATCTGGGAGTGATCGACACGGGCCATATTCTGTTGGCAACTTGGGTTGATAAGTACTTCCTCTGTTGCAACTGGAACTGATAGTACTTGGAAATGAGTTACTCACTGCTCTGACTCAGTTCTGATGACACATTTGGCTAATAGCCACAGATTTAAAAACGTTTATCATCCACTTAAAGTACGATTTTTATTATTCCGTTGCAATACTGTTATTGACTGCTGAGCTGAGGTAGGTAATAAGATATTGAACTCCATAGTCTGTACTGAAGGTTCTAGGAATTGGCATGGGGTGGTTGTGATACTCTGGTGCAGACTGTGTTGCTTTGGATAGGGGCAGATTTCTCAGGTTTAACTTCTTATGGTGCAAAAATACCTGGATGACAGTTAACCCTAAGACCCATTGTTTATGTTTATCTTTGCAGTGATTCCTTCTGCTTTCTTTAACCTTCTGCCCCCTCCCTCAACAAGGGTTTTTATGAAACAAGAACTGAACCACTGGGCACTTCCGATTTTGTTTCATGGAATGGTGTGCCTTTCTGTGGGTCCAGGGGCCCAAAAACTGGCCCCTGGATCCCTGAAGCATGCTCACTCCTCCACTGTAAACTACTGCTTTTTGTGGCAGCTTCTTCAGTTCTTCTTTGGTGAATCAGCGGCCTCTTAAGAACAAGTGAAGACAGCCAATTATTCAAGTTAGGCTGACACCTTAAATTTGTTGTGTAGCATTGTAACATATTCTGTTTTATTTTATGCCATCTTTTCTAATAGTTCTTGGCTTAGTTTGCCTTTCTGATCACTGTACAATACATCAAGTTGATGCTTTCAGTGAGCTATGTTATCTGCAACAGTTATCAGATGTATTTTCTACATAATACTTCTCCATTATTTTGCAATCCAATGCTTGAAAGATGCAACCTTGAGTTTCTCGTAATGCAATGGTTCTGATGAGTCACTCTAATCTATGAGATGTGTGTATAAGTCTGTCATAGTCCTTTGTAAGCTTCATTGAATTAGATCAATTGATATTCTTTAGCAGTTTTTGCAAGCCCTGCCACAGCTCCCATTCCCTGAGATATCCTGCAGTTTACATTGTTAGCCTACCTTTCCATCCTGCAGTTTACCTTTTCTCCATTGTAAAAATACTGTATTTATCTTGAACCTCTGTCTCCTGTCTTTTACCTGATACATGAATGAAATGAGTTTTTCCCATCCTGTGACAAAGATACTTGCTTGCCATGGATTTCATTCTGGTTGTGACTGCACACGTTATAATTTCAGAACACACTTAGGTAGCTTTTCAGAATGTTAAGTATTTTATTATTTTTGAAAACATTTCTGAGTTAAACACTTCTAAATAGTTATCTGGTTTCTGGTCATAATTAATGACTACTACTATTAACACTGTGTAGTTACAGATTGTTGTTATTGTGGGTCTTCAAGTCATTTCCAACATATGGTGGCCTTAAGGTGACCCTGTCATGAGGCTTTCTTGACAAGATTTGCTCAGAGTGGGTTTGCCTTTGCCTTTGCCTTCCTCTGGTTGAGAGAGTGTGACTTGCCCAAAGTCACCCACTGGGTTTCCATGGCTAAGCAGGGATTCAAACCCTGGTCTCTAGAGTCATAGTCAACACTCAGACCACTATGCCTCACTGGCTCTCTTAGTTACAGATACCTGTACTATAATTAAGTGTTTGCCTGCGTATCTGTTCTACTATACATATCCATATGTTTGATCACAGCCACCAGATCTGGTGTGTTACCTGATGGGACCAAAATGAAGACTATCACAACATTTTGGATCTGAGTGGTCAGCGGCTTGGTCCACTACTTTGAGCACCTCCTGAATGAATGCATTGGGATTCGCCCTCCGCCAGAATACAGTTTATTAACCAATGTTGTCTAAAGTCGATATTTAGACGTAGTTTGATATTCCAAAATTTCTGTGTAGATTTAGATTTAGGATTGATTGGGGAGGCAATTGTTGCTTTAGGTCCGTTTTGCATGGAACTTGGTGTGGAAAAAGCATGGTCTAGCACTAGGTGGACTCATTTTTGCAGTTGACAAATAAGACCCTTTCATATTATCTTCTGAAATGTCATTCACACAGAGAATGCCTTAAATTATTATTTTAAAAAATTAACACTGAAAACAGCAGTTTTTGTAAACTGTTTTAGCTCTGTTTAACTGGCAGCCTGGCTGGATCTTCCATACAAATGGAGAAGTGTTTTGAGAAAGAATTCATATCTCACTGTTTTGGCCTCGGAGGCAGAGTGGGTAGGATTGTTGTGGTTTCTTTTCCCCCCATTTTTTTTTTTAAATCCAGCAATCTAATTTAAGTATCAGTAATTTATAAACCAGAACTTGCAAACTTGTGCATGTTTACAACCAACACATCACCTGATTTTAACAAAAATCATTCTGCCAGATAAACTATTTGCTGTGTGTGTACTTGCACCACCTGCTTCCCACCCTCCCACAAGGCCACTTTCACAAATTTGAATCACAGTAGCATTTCATTCCAGTGGAGCTTTATCCATGCTAAGTGTGGACAGACTGGTGGAGAGATGTCAGTGAAGAGTGGGACTAGTGTAAGGTTTGATGATTTTGGATACCTCATATGAAACAGAAGTGATGGTCCTGCTGTTTAGCAATAATATACCTGGCAAAGATGTGATTGTAGCAGTCCTGTGCAGGTAATGTTACTAGTTCATCTCCCTAGGGGACACTACCATAGCCCATTACTCCTGTGTTCAGGGAAAACAGTGTGTACAAATGGATGCTGTCCTAGCAGAATAGGAATCTCCCTTCAAAATCACAGGCTGCTTCCCTGAGCTTATATAGAACTGCATGTACATTGAATGGCTGTCATAACCCTCTGTGTCCCAGAGTTTGGTAGGGAAAGCATCCTTCTTAAGGAATCCAAATCCTTCTCTGGGTAAATGCCGCTCCTATTGCATCCTGTTGCCATGAAGGCCCATCCTTCATAGACAATATGTGTCATGGGCCACTGTCCTTCACCGTCAAGAGAAAATGTCAGTGCATTCAACCCTCTGCCCTGTGCTGTGGTGCACGGAGCCCAGGAGTGCCAGAGGAGGAAGAGCACACTTAGGCTCAGGAAATCACTGCTTACTCAGCATGTTGATACTTTCTACTTTTTGTCCCATGGGTCTTGTTGGGGAACAGATAATTTTCCCTGAGTAGCCCTCACTTTTCTGGGAAGCATAGGCAATGCTAAGAGGAGCTGCTGGGGGATTTGTTGTGATCAGATGGGTACCCTTTGTTTTGGGAGTAGTCCTGGGATAGTAGTGTGGGTTAGTCCTGGGTTGTACCAAAGGCATGATTTATAGATGATGGAAACAGATAAGTGAGGAAGAGCAGCAATAGCTTCATTTCTTTTTAAAGCAGCAGCTTTCTAGGGTCATGATAACATAGGTCAGAGCCAGGCACTGTGGATGTATGCTGAACAGGGCAGAACACCCCATGCAAGGAATGGGAAAGAAAGCAGCTTGTACCCTCCTGTGTTATGTTTGGGGTCTGTGCCTACTCCCTGGGCTCCAAGATTTGGACCGTGAAATTGTCCCCAGTAGGGCTGTTACATAAGGATCTGTCTGCTCTTGGAGGCTGTCACTAAGTGGCTGTGAGAGGCACAGCATCACCCACACAACAGGCAGGAGCGCCTAGGGTGCTGTGCTCTCTGGGCTGTAATTTATCCTGCCAGCTCAACTCAATGAGCCAACTGAGACACGGCTGCCTGTGTTGGACGCAATTACATGAGGAGGGGGTTGAGGATAGGGGCTATGTGTGCCAGCAATGCCTGTCTATCTGGTCGGGCTGCCACAGAGTATCTAGTAGTCAGCCCTAGGCCATAATGCTATGGATTAGGGCAATGTAAGCATCTGTCTCCCTGGGCTTTTTACTAGCATATGGTGCAGCCCTTTTGACTGTGGGCTCCTGATTCCTGTGATGCTTCCCTGCAACACGCTGCCCAAAGTTCCATCACAATGTCGTGGTCCACTCACCACCACTCCACACAGCTTTGGAACATCATCTGCCTTGGAACATCATCCACCACATGTGAGCCCTTTGTTGCTTATCTTTGGTTTTCAAGGCCACAAAACTGAAATGTAATTTTTCCCCAATGTGTGGTAGCTCCAGTTCAGTCCTCTGTGAAAACAGAAGTAACTGTTGGGCTGTAGTGGATGGAGAACTTGTCCTTTTCTGCCTGCAGTGTGGCCTTAGACTTGGCGTGTAAGTATTAGATGCCATCTTGTTTCCGAGAGACTCTGACATGAGGGACTGTAAACTTTAAAATTATAGACAGTCCCCAAGAGTTCAGTCCAAGAAGGCAGGAATGTTTGGCACATGAAACCAGTGGCAGAAATGTAGAAGGAAGGTTGAGAATGATGCTTTGTCATTATGAGAATGCAGCATTTGGGGAATGGAAGGCCTTGGGGATTAGGGGGCATCTGGAGGGCAGGAAGAACAACACTTCTGTCTGAAAAGAGTTGTGCTGCTTTTTTTCTTGGGTGTCACTGTTGAGAGTTATATTATGACAGACCAGAGAGTGAGTTAGCCCTGCCATGCGCTTGACCCCTCAACTGTATTTACCTTCTCATAAAGTGTCTTTGTGCTCTAGCAATTTGCTTCAATTAGGGTCATTATCTCAGCTAGAGGCACCTGCTGATGGCAGAGAGGCACCCTTGTGGGAGGGGGAGACAACAACACGACTGCCCCTCGACGCTCAACAGTCTTTGAACAGATGGCTGCTGTGGCCCTTGTATCCGTCCTCAACTGCCCTTGGGCATAAGGGATGGAGGGCTAGAAAAACAATCAACCCAACAGATATGGCTGTGACATTTCCCCCCTCTCACTTCTCAGCCTTTTTTCCCTTCCAGTCTTTGAGCTTGCTTTTTCCATCTTCCCTTTGAGCTTGGGCACAACAAATAATTTAGGAGTTTATGGAGGGGTAAGCTCAGGCTCCCCTTTTCCCCCAAATCACAGGTGCCCAGCAATGAAGGTCAAGGCTTCAGGCATCTTTATCAGTGGCTTACTCAAGAAGTCATTCTATGAGTTTTGTATACCTGCCTCAAGCCATGTCTTGGGATAGAGGCTAAAGTAAAGGGAGCCCAAACTCTTGCCATCCAACATTGCCCAGAGGGAACTCAGCATTGAAGGAGGAATCAACAAGCTGTGAAGAACTATGAACCACCCCTGCTGTAGCTCTCCTTTTTCAGTCTGTCAGTACCTTTCGTCCAGGGTAGAGATGGGTAACTTTCATCTGTTGAAGGCCACAGATCAACAGCAAGTGCTGAAGCCTGTGGTGGATGAGGCCAGAGCCAAAAACAGACGATCCTACCCTCTTGTTTCCTTTCTTTTTTTTCCTGCCACCCCCTTTTCTATTTTTCTGCCGTCACCTTCCTGAACTCCCCCTATCTTCCTCCCCACTTAGCTGTCTGCTGGGAAAAGGGGTGACTTCTCTTGCAGTGCCCTGAACTAACTGCTTACAAAGGACTTTTGCAATTAGGATGGGGACGGCATGAGATCGGGCCAAGGGTTTCAGGTTGCCCACTCAGAGTCTTAAGAAGGGAAGCAATGCAGCTAAAATTTCCTGTTGCAGCAGATAGGGCTCAGGTCATGCCTGTATTTTCAGCCCTGCAGAGCATCACCAGGAATAATGCACAAGGCCAGGTGCTTCTTTGGGGCTTGAATCCGGCTTCTAGCATAATAAACTCAGTAACACCCCACATTGTTTGCAGGATTTCTGGAGAAACTGCAGTATTACTATTGGGTTCTTATGCTTACTAGACAAGATTACTTAGTGCAGTTCCTGAAAGCTCTTGACTGTATTGTTGAAACAGTTAACACTGGATGCTGTTTGATATGCAAACAGCTTCATGGGAATGGCTTCTTTGTGGCTTCCAAGTATCTTAAGTAGCTTGAGGAGCTCAGGCAGAAGAACACTGAAGAAGTAGGCTTCCAAACTTGATCTGTTCACCTTTTCTCCTTATTTGTTTGGTTTTATGTTATTCCATCTCAGTAGCTGCCAATGGAGAAGTGAAATTGTGGTTCTAATGTAATGAAATAAATTGACAATGGGAGTTTTGTCTGGTTACCCTGTATGATGCTTGCGTAGAAATGGGTACTGAAATGGGATGGTGGAGTAGATGTTTGTAGCTAAATCTTGCTTAACCTAATTGTGAAGGTATGGGCACCCCTGCCCCCCATCACACCAGTGTATTTTAAAAAGCTATCCTGTAGCTGGTAATATCCAACTCGCTCTCCACATACTGCAAAACAGAAGTTACTGAAGAGATGTACGAGATGTAGGACTCGAAGATGTAGGACTTGGCAGAATCAATAAGGGAGGGAGGGGGTGATATATGCCTATTTGGTGTTCCAGCTGTGAATTCAACCAGCCTGTTTCTGGGGTTTTGCCAAATACGTATCTGATAAGTTAAACCAGACACCTGCAGGTTCATGCAGAGATAATTTTCACACACTGCCAGCTTCCTTTCTTGACACATCCTACATTAAGACACTTTTGTAAAGGAATAAGGGAATACAGCCTGTCCAGTTTTGAAGCAGGAAAGCATTTTTCTTAAGATACTGTTGATTCTTCAATATTGGGATTTTTAAATCTTTCCCGTGTTGCACATAGCACTGAATAAAGGTCTGGGTCCATCTTGTCCCTCTGGTTCTATAGCACCTTGGTCCAAGGTCATGTACATCATGGCCATTGATGCTGGTTCATGGGGACACATTTCACAGTCTGACTTTCAGATCAGACCTCAGGTGTGGCTGCAGCCTGGCCATGGATATAGTAATCACTGCATTGGTTTTTGCCCAAGTACAGGAATAAAAAGCTTGAGGTTTCATGGTTTGGGAATGTGGCGTTTTGCATTAAGCCATCAGGGATAGGAGACAGGAAGGGTTAAAACAGGGAAGAAGTAAGCTGGAGACATTGGAGTTAGGAATGTTCAGCAAATGACTGGCTGTGCACCTGTCACCCATTATCAAACAGAGGGTGTGCACATTTATGTATTTTAGCAGTGAATCAAGTGTTAATTTGGTGGCTCTTTCTTCAAAATGGGGGCTAGGAGGAACCAGCAGTCTTTGGGGTGGCACACTGTAGGACAGACAGGGATTAATTCCACAAACAAGGGGATTGTCCTGTTCCTAAAATGAGCTTGTGGGGGCTTAAAAGTCACATGCTGCCAAATCATCTTAGGTAGATGCACAAAGGAGCTGAAGAGAGCCTGTGCAACATAACTATACTCTGTCCCCTTTGTATGTGGAGCAACTTGTGCAACATAAAAGATACTAGTATCCTTTCATAGCTATATGTTCATTCTGCAGCTCAACTTTCCCAATTTCCTATGCCCAGGAGCTATTATCTTTTCTCAGAGTGGGTTGTCCCAAGTCCAGAAAAAGGTTCTTGCTTCCTTCCCCAGTGGAACCAAGTCTAGAGTTCTGGAGTTACCCCACTAGTGGAAGACTAGATACAGCTATGACAATGTGACCGATTCTGGACATGAGTGGAGGAGGCTGCAAAGGTGAGTAGGCAGTAAATTTTCAGTGCCCTTCCTACAGGAAAAGGATCCGAGGCATCTTTCCTACTCATTTTTCAGCCTTTCCTTCTCTGCGTACATTTCTTGTTTTCTAGCAGGAGATTGGAAAGCCTTCCCACTGATCTCCATGTTCCACCCCTAAATTCCCTACATTAATCTTGTCTCAAAGAATGCTTTGTAAATCAAATTATGTTTCTAAATGCTTCCCTGTGTAGTTAAACTACTTCCGAAAATGTCAACAAGAAGACGTTCTTAGATGACTCCACAGAGAGAAGTAAGTTAGCAATACCCAGAATGGTTGCTTCAGTCAGTATTCAGCTCAGTCCTAAAAATGCATCATGAGCACTAAAGAAGGCCCTTTTTCTTTTATCAGCCAATTACATCTACTTGCCCTGAACCTAATGCTGACTTGATTTGTGTGTTCATGTCCTTTCAGTTTTTCAAAGGAAAGCATGATAAACCTCCCAGTGTTAAACTCATTGTTTTCATATATGGTTGAAGTACTAAGCCTGAGAGAAAGTGACTTGGCCAAGGTCACACCCTGAATCTAGAGGAGGGAGAGGAACCCACATTTTCCATAAGTAATATAGTGGACATTGGATCACATTACATGCTGCTCCAGTACTTTAACTGTTCTGTTTCTTTCCTTCACCGAAGAGAACAATGCCTTTACAAGAAGCACCATGTAACATCCAGTCCCATGGCTATCTGGCCCCACAGGCATTTCGTACAGTGGCCAGCCATATGAGTATGGGACAGTTCATAAGCAGGATGGGAGTGCAAACAGCCCCACCTGCTCATGCTTACCAGCAACTGGTGTTGAGACACATGCTGTTATTGCCTTTGATGCTGAAGGTAACACAGAGCCATCATGACTAGGGGCTATTTATAGTCATTTTTCGTGAAAATCCCACCAACATGTCCATTTAATGGGAAACAGAAACTAAAAGTGACTTGACCAAGTTGACACTGCCCCCCCCAAATATGAGTCTGTGTCAGAAGATCAGTAAAAACATGTTTTTGGCTTATAATAGATCTTCACTTTACAGAGCAGAATACAGAGAATGAGAGAAACTAATTTGGTGAAGACCAGGCAACAAGTCCACAGGAGAGGGCATTTTATGCATACAAAGGGAGTCCACAGTGAAACATAGGTGCGGATAGGGTGGATAGATAGGGACCACAAAGAGGAAGCAAATGGGGGGAAGGCAGGGGGAGAAGGGATTGGGGAAAGCCTAGGAGGGGAATGTTTCATGCTCCTGCCACACACAGATACACATAGTTCCAACAGCAGTGCTTTGGGCGGGGGGAAGGAATGGATGCCATGTTTAATTTCAAGGGACATGGATGATTCCCCAAAACTGACATAGCACCAGAGGATGGCAGGCTGAAGAGCCATCTCCTTAATGTCCATCACAGGTATAGGGACTCTCCTTCTCACCAGTAGGCAACAGTGCTTTGCCTGCTGTATATGGCATAGCTCCTGGATGAAGCAGGGTTTTGCATGCAGGCAAAGGAAAGACAAGAAGTTGGCATTTGCCAACTGCCCTAACAGTTGCTGCTTTGATGTGTACTGAAGATCTGTTCCATTCTGAGTACTTTAGACTACAGGAGGTGACATTACTCTGTGGCTGCTCATGTTCAGGAGACATCTGTTGTGTATGTGCTGATTTCTAAATTTAAAAAAAATTGGGGGAGGAAGTTTTGCTTTGGGTAAAGTGCAACCTAGTTAATGAAAAAAAAAATCCAATGTGGTCACTGCTTGTAGATGTTGGGGTCAGAGTCCCAATGCCCTCCTCTCCTAGGGCTACTGGAACTGGTCTGGAGAGTACAAGATCTTGGACACTGGAGGGGACCATACATAAGCGCAAGAAGTGAAAATTACCTGTTTGTTGCACTGGTGTCTAATTTTAACCTGGGAGGGTTGACACTTCTGAAGGGCAATGCTGGTGCAGGACACCTGTTCCTGTCTATGTTGGTACATGTAGCGCAGCACAGTTTTTTTGCTTAGGATAAGCCTCTCACTGCTACAAGAGGAGGCAGTGTCCAAGTTGCCAGGATACATAGCAATTTACTGGGGTGTTTGATCCACAGGACACTGGCACTGACAAGCAGAGACATACAGAAACACAAAGATGGCCCTTGGAGCTCACATCACCCTCCCCTCCCTGCCCTCAGCTATACAGAGTCACCCAAGAAAAAAGTTGTTCCAGAATAAAAGGAACAAGTATGTCAACAGACAGTCATAGTGAACTGGTACAGCTGCCTTCATGGCTGAGGACTGATGGCCCTTGTCCTCTGAGCAAACACTGTTATTTCCACAAATAGACCACAAATAGGTGGTGCTGCTTAATTCCTAAGCTGTGCAGGCAACACTTCCTTCACCACTGTCACCCACCCGCCAAGATCTGTAAGCTTAATTTGCAGCCCCTATTTCCTTCAAGAGACATGGCTGCTACTTTATTGTTCTGCAGCTGCTAAGCACGACATGTTGCAGCTAGAACACATAGGCCCCCATCTTGTTTGTGACACTGTTGTTATGTGCTTAAGTCTGTGTTATGTGCTTTTAACTGCAACTTCTGGCAACCCTATCACAGGATTTATTTTTTTGGCAAGATTATTTTGAATGTCCTTTACTTCCTTTTAGGCTAAGAGGGTGTAATTTGCTCAAGGTCACCTAGTGGGTTTCCATGGCTGAGCTGGGATTCAAACCCAAGTCTCCACGAGTCCTAGTCCAACACTAAAATCACCACACCGGCTCTTATACCATTCACCTGCACATGTCTCTTTTTGGATGGGGATTTACTCTGTAGCCCTTTGTGCCCCGTCCCAAGTTTCCTGACAGAGCAGCTGGCAAGCTTCAAGAGGGGCCATTATTGGTGCTGCTTACCAGAGGGGATGGTGGAGGTAATTCAGACAATGAAGATTCAGCTACTCTGGGCTCCCAGGTGAAAGGAAAGGAGGGTGCACTCTTCTTTTGTTTCTTTCCCACCTATGAGCTGAGACTAGATGCTTCTTCATCATGTGAATGGTCTCCCCTTCTCTCTTTCAATTGTGGCAGCCCCTAGTGGGGTATGACAGCTGCCAGGGTGGGGGAGAGGATACAAAGCTCTGCAGGCAGAATTTATGCTCCACCTACTTTATGCAGGATCTTGATCATAGTCATATTGGACAATTATATATTTGCAAACTTCACTGCAGAACTGTCTTAGGGGCCTTTTCTCTTGGCAGTATTTTACACTAAGATTTATTTATCTAGAAGAGAGGGGTAAGATGAATGAAACTTAGGGAACAGTTGAATATATCCTACTGCATGACTAATAGAAGCAACTGCATAACATCCATGCTTTTTTAACCTTTTAGCAAATACTGCTGACACATTCTTAACTTGTTCTCAGTAAATACAAGGGCAAGAAACTTGTTTTAAAAGAAGGGAGTCTGAGATTCTCAAGGATTTGATCCGTGCTGATCATGGTACAGCCTCTAAACTTTGCAGATTTTCAGAGCTTGCAGAAATACAGAATCTCTTCCTATATAGTCTATTTGGCACTGTCACTTCCCCCAGCATATTCCATGACTGGGCTACTCCTGCTTTGTTCCACCTAGTGCCCACCTACAGTGGGGCACAACCATGAGGCATTGTGCCTGCATACAGGCAGGGCAGTAAGTCTCATTGGGTCTCACATACATGTCTCCAACACATAAGAACTTGTGCCAATTCCATTATCGTCTCCAGGGAACTTGGAAGATGACACTGTTTCCAGTCACATGTCCCTCTCAATGTCTTCAAGTTCTGGTTTCTGGCAGTGTCAGCTGCCTTCCTTGGTCTGCAGTGTGGCTGTCTTCTGGGACAAAGAAATTAGGTCCCATGTGATGGGGCAGATGGGTAGACTGGCTTCAGAAGTTGCTCTCGACTGTGTCAGGGAAGTCGTAGCATTGGGGTTGCCAATTCCCACCAGCAGCCAAGTTCTCACTGGCACTGCAGCCTGTCCTCTCCAGATACTGCGTGCTAGTATGGGCAGTGGCTTGGCTGCGCCCCAGCCCATTGAGGTAGTTGCCAACCAGTTTGTGCTTCTCAAAGGTGCTGGTACCCCCATTGCGGACATTGGGTGTGTGGCTGTATGTGTGCTTGTACTCCTCTTCTATGTCCCAGCCAAGCTTCCAACGTGTCCATTTCTTTGTGAGCTCTGACTGTACCTACAGAAATGACACACCAGGAGACCTGGGTTTTGCCATTGATTTGACACTCTCTTTTTATTGTTTTACCAGTTTTCTAAGACATCGTAAGACTGCTTCCAGTAGCTAGCAGGATGCAACCCTTATAAACGAGCAGGTGGCTCTAAGGAGCTCACAAGGATGACAAATCCAGATCTGACATTTTAAGGGCTAAAGCAACATGTTACATGTAAATGTGTATTTAAGATCTGGTGTTAGCTTGTTGTAGCAAAATGCAACTTTGGGAATGGTTTTCATTGCTGAGATGAGATGGAGGGAGAGTTAAAAATCCTTTCCCACTACCAATTTTTTTTTGTGCTGCAACTCCACTCACTCCCAGGTTCCCAAATCAGCAGTGTGGAATAGCTCTTTGCATTGCTGACATGGAACCCACTGGAGGAAGATCCAGTTGGGTATAGGGAGTTGTGGTGAGAAAGCAGGAGGCAAAGGGTAAAGCACCACCACCTCTCTTTCTACTGTTTAACTGAAAACTGGTCTCTTCCCGAGGCTATTTTTCCTTATAGGTAACAGCAGGTAGCTACTACTGCACAAATTCACTTGTACGTGTAACAGGATCACCATACCAGATATACTCTGTCCACCCAATTCCAATTATATGGACAAAAGAAACATGGAAGAGATGAGCAAGGGCCCTGTAGCCTTCCTTCTGTCTGTAACCAAACAATGTCTTCCTGAGTGAATTAAGCTCCTTAGGTCCTGCTGCTCTGGCAGTATTTCCAAGGACATTCCGTCTAATGGCAACTGTGCTTCTATCACCATTCGGAAAAACAGAGGTGGAAATCCTACTCTCTCATCTCCCAATAATTTCTCCCATATGACCAGCAGCCTATGTACCATACCTCCCTGGTCACAGCTCCATTCACACTCACCTCTTTGTTCACAAAGCAGTAGAGAATGGCCACCAGCATTCCCTAGTGACAGAGAAGAAGAAATTGGAATAAGGCTATTCAAAGTGTATGTGTGTGAGTGAGTGAGATAGAGAGTGTGTATACATACATACTGACCATTTGGCAACAGGTTAACCAGAAAAAAAATTGGGGTGAGGGTACTGAAGGCTGCAGGGTCACAACAGTGGCCTTGATGAGCTGCATGCAGCTCATGGACTTCACTTTGCCGACCTCTAGACAAGATGAGGGAGAGCAAATGTGGGTGGATAGGTGGGTGGGTTATGTCTCACCTGGAAGGAGCTGAGGAAGAGGTCAAAGAAGAGCTTGACATAACGCAAAGTGCCCTGGGCATGTTCATCAGTGACAAATGCAAAAACTACCTCATGGATGCCCAACAATGGAATAAGTGTCAATGTTGACTTGGCCAGCCTAAAACAGAGCATTAGAACACATTATGAGGAATAGGCCCCATTACCCAGTTAAAAAAAAAGCAAAAATTGAGGAACAACTGATAAAATCAATAAGAAAACAAAGAGACACATCTTGAGATGTTTAAAAGATGGTATTTGTGCTGGTCTATGACTGTAATAAAGATTATATTTTATTCTTTAAGATGACTTTTTATTAGTCCTAATGGGCTTTTCAGCTTATACAGAAAGGCCATGTTTTAAACATGTTGAGATGTACCTCCTTTTCCTCTGGTCAGCTCATTATCCAGTAGCCAGTCCCATATAGGCACTCTGTCTACTGGAGATACACATGAGCTTGTATATATATACAAATGAGCTAGGAATCTCCTAGATGTGCAAATGCCACAAATGGATAGTCAGTTCAAAAACCCACAAACCAGTGTTCCAGCCCCAATACCCATGGAAATGGTGGCGGCAATTGCAAGGACACGCCCAACCAAGAAAGGCTAGGATGCTGTGGGCAGTGATCGAACAGAATGTCCTCATCCAGAGAAACCATGGTCCTACAGGAACAATAGTCAGTACCGGAATTTGTAGTCTGTGTACCGCATCTGGTGGGCACGGAGCTTGGAGACCAAGATCTGAATGATACGGATAAAAATGAAGAAATTGATCTGAAAGAGAGAGATCATGTGGATGAGAAGTGGGAAGGGACAGCACAGGAGTGAGTAGATTCATGTAGAATTAACATGTAATGAATTCTTGCACATAATAATTAGTATTTAACTTCGCAATCTTCTAACCTCACAGTGGCTTGCATAGGTCTTCTTATAGTCTCCCATACAGGCAAGGATAATATCCCCAAAGTGCTATAAAATTAGATTTCCTAGAGCATTCAGTAGGCCACTGGTATAGTTGTCCAGTGGGCCCTTGGTATCCACTGGGATTGGGTTCCAGGGCCCCCTGTGAACACCAATATCAAGTCCCATTTTTTTATGTACATTGGTGTAATAAAATGGTGTCCCTTATATAAAATGGAAAAATTAAGGTTTGCTTCTTGGGATTTTTTGGGGGGTGAGGGTAATATTTTCAAGCTGTGGATGGTGGACTCTGTGGATGCCAAATCTGTGCAAATCTGTGCTGGCTGTATATTAAAAACTCTTGGGTTTTTGAGCACCTAGGAAAAGTGCTGCAGACTACTACTAAATGGAACCAGCAATAAATAAGCAAGCTTATAGTTTAAGAACTCTCTTGGATTTGGCATGAACCTGAGAAACTCAGATGGTGATGGTAGCTGTGAATGCTTTTTATCAGCTTAGCCTGGTATACCAGCAGCAGCCCTATCTGGATAGAATAGACCTTGACTCTGCTAGCAATGTTGTGGTTGAACTACTTTAATGCACTTGATGTGGGGCTGCCTTTAAAGATAGCATCTGCCTAAATGCTAGTGTATGGTGTGTGTGTGTGTGTGACAGAGAGAGAGAGAGGGAGAAAGAGAGAAAAGTGAGTGAGTCAGAGAGACATTCAGACCATGTGATCTCCATGTTTGCTAAGGCAGATAGGCTAAGGTAGGTACCTTAGGTAGATGTTGGGCTTTTCTATGCTTGGAAGATAAATTTCCTCCAAATCTCCTGGTTTTTTTTTTTTTTGTTTGTTTTTTTTATGAAGGAGAGGATATCAGAGGCAGGGAAGTGATACCACCTTTGGATCCATTGGTAACAACTCTGGGCAATGTATTTTGAGATTGAGACAAACACGAAAGGGATAAAGACTCACAAAGATGGCCAGAAAGACAGGAAAACGCAGGATCCACCAGAAACCCATGTTATTGTTGGTACTCCAGCATCTTGAGAAAGAAAGGAAGAAAGGACTGTGTAAAAGACAGTCAAGCAAACATGTACTCATTCATTTGCTAAACAATATCCCCCTCCCCAGTGTGTTTAACTCACATTCTCATGAATTTCACCTGCTAAACTATATGGTACATATACTGTTACTGGTACATTGCTTGTCAGAACTTACTGAATATTTTCATAAAGAAATTTCACCACCACCCATGGCACAATGAAGATAATTGGAGCTCCTGGAAAAAGAGGAAAGAAAATTACACAGAGGAACTTCTCTGTTATAGGCAGCAATTTAATCAGCATTACTACTTTACATTCCTATTTCGATGCCAAAAAGTAGAAAAGAGGCCAATCGTACAATTAACACTTGCAAGATTGGTAGTTCAAAAGTAAATTGCAGAGGAGGTGGCGGGGGTGGTGGTGCTTATCTGGATTGTGATCCTGATTTGGAGGTTGGGAAACTGTTAAGGGGAACCCAACTGTGATACTTATTCAGATTATCCTCCACCCTATTTGTATGGGGTTGGGAGAAACAGCCTTTTCCAGTCAAACGTTTGCTCCCTATGCAAATATCAAGTTTGGGGGCCATGATCCAGACTGGGACCTCAACAGGAGGCAAGAGTTAAATCTCCCCAAACCCCTTTGCCAAGGTATCAGTTCAGATCATGCACCCTTCCATTATACTTGAAATTTGCCTTTAAAAAGCCCATTGTGGAATCAAATATGCTAAGATAAAGCCATGGCTGGCCACAGTAATGTTTCTGTCCCACTGGACAAAAAGATGTTGCAGAGTTTTGTAGTGCTTAAAAATTAAATTTAACCTGTGAACATGGGGGCGGGGAATAAATGGCTTTGCTGAAGGCAACAAATGAATCTGTCATACTGTTTTCAAACTCTCCCCAAAACTCTAATCTGTGCAAGGTTTTTGCTGCAAGACATTGTGCAGCTCCAGTTGGAGAAGGCTGCCCTTCAAGCCAAACTTTAGTAGGCATGAGGGATGTCTGGCTGCCAGCAAGAACATCAATGTCTCCTGCCTGTGTCTCCTTAGGAATGTTTGGTAAAGATGAAGACATATGAGATGGTGTCATGGCATTCATAGCGTACCACCCCTGTTGCTAGTAGCAGCCAACAAAATGGAGTGGGTGGATGGGTGATACAGTGACCTGTTGTTCCAGTATGAACTGACCTGCTCCTCTCCTGGGAACTAACATGTAGGTCAGAAATTAGCTAGCCACTTACTGGCTTCCACACTTCCCAAATGTTCTGATTCAGTTCTTGGAACCCCCCACAAAAAAGGCAGGGGTATGAAAATACTATGAAAGTACATAGAAAATGTATATTCTGAAATATGCAGCACAATTATTTTAAGAAAAAATGCACTCAGAAATGTGTGTTTAAATTGTTGTTTTTTGAGGGGGGAGCAGACCTTTTATAATCATAGATTAATGAGAACACAGAAAATGTTCTTGTTGAACACAAATGGAACTGACTTGGACTGGAAGTCAAGACTGGTTCACCTGCTTCCTAGAAAAACCTAACGTGATGACATCACATTACACATCTTTTCCTAGGTATTACTAGGAAGACATGAAAGAAAATATGAGGATCCTGTTCTCAGTGGCACCTCAGCATCCCTCATAGTGTCTAGGTTGGCTCCTGACCTCTCCCTCTAACGAGCTAGTTCTTTAGCACATTGTTGGCGTCACAGATATTTTGCTCCCTGAGGTGGCATACAAGATGGTGCCCCTTCCCATGCCGTAGCAGTCCAAGTTGGTCAGACTGGCACTTGAACCAGTAATGGCAACAGGACAGCATCCTCCACTTCAGGGAAACAGGGGAGACTAGGTCCCCTGGCATACAGAGCTCTCACCTCTAGCTCTTGGCCCTTGGCATCTGCTGGCAGATAGTGGTTAAGAGTTTGATGGCCCTTCTGTTCCAAAGACACAAATTGATTGACACTCATTTGACTGCAGGCCTAGACCCTTCAGCCTCACTTGAGATGACTTAATGGAGGCTATCCGTTTTCTACATATGAAACAGCATTTCTGACAGAACCTGGACCATTATTTTTTAAAGTTGTTGTCATTAGTAGGTACTTTTTTAAAGGTGTAATGTATTACCATTAGTCCTCATTGTTCGTATCGTGCATTAGTAACTTGTTACTAATGTGTTATTTTTAATTTTTTTAAAAAAGTGGCCAAATATCTAAAACTTCTCCAAAACATTAAAACATTTTGAAAGTACAGTACTTAGTAAATGTTACTCATTATACACACACCCTCCCCCCAAATACATTACTATTAAAGTTAATATACAGAAAAAGAGGCTGTCATAACCCCTCATTACTCCCTCTCATAACATGGTAATATTTTTACTTGTAACACGTTACTTGCAAGTTCTGGTCTCTGCTACCTGGAGAAGGGAGCTACAGACCATACCAGCATGTTAAACAATGATATACAGGTCACCCTCCATTTCTGCAGAACCAATATCTGCAGTTTCAGTTATCCATGGCTGAAAAAATAAGGACACATACCATAAAGTCATGCCAGAAAATGCTTAGAGAGGTGTCCTCTCAAGGGATCACTTGGCCCTCCAATGCAACCCTATGCTATACTTCTACCAGAAGTCCATTGTTTTAATAGGGTTTGCTATTATTTGTGGTTTCACTTATAAACAGTAAGTCTAGGAACATATCCCTTGCAAACATGTGGGGTGACATGTATATTCAGGCTTGGATCCAGAGTTCCTATCAGCAGACTTTGCTCACAGGACACTTTCACTGGACAAAGTGGCAAAGAGAGATAATTTCTCCTTATCTCATTCTTTCTCTTCCTGTCATCCCTCATGCTCCCAAAAAAACTGGTCTGGAGAGTTGAAGGACCCTCCTGAATAGTGTGGGAGGTGGTATGGAGGGGCACCTGAAGATCAGCCCTCTCTCACTTCTAACAGGAGCCTCCACTCGGTCTCAGAGAGCCTTCCATCAACAAAAGGAGCAGTCTGGCTCCAGCCTCCTGACCCATGACCCAGACCCAAGCTCACATGCTCTTTCCTCACTACAGGTTGTGGTGGACATCTGCACCATTGCCCTGCCCTGCTTCTCCAAGCCTTTCCCCCAGTTTCTTCCCCCTATGTGACAACATTGCCTGCCTGGGTTATCCTCTCTCTGCTCCTGTAGATCCCCAATGAAAGGGGACTTGAGGCTCAAGTTGCTCATCTTATTCAGGGCCCTGGTGGCCACCTACTCACCCCAGCCGATGCAGAGGTAGAGGGTGAAGTAGCTGCGCTCGGAGAAGACAGCCAGCACAAGCAAGTTATGCAGGTAGATCCCTTCCACCAACAGCCAGCAGTAGTTGGCCACAATGCCATATTGCATGAACACAGTGGCTGCCCGGCAGCCTGCCGCCGCCTGGGAAGTACATAAGAGTTTGTGTAAAGGACACAAAAACCTGGAAGCTTTTGGCAAGAAACTCCACCCCTCACCCCACACAATGCCCAGAACAACCTGAACATGAACGAAAGATGTTGTAGAAGAGTGGCAAATTCCTAGGAGTACTGTTGGGCCACTCCCCCTTGTAAGGTCATGCTGCCTGACATAAGAGCCAAAATGCCTGCCCCCTTCATCCCTCTTACAGAAGCCAACTAGACTGGCAGTTGAGTTTGCCCTCGGCAGTGGCAACAGGAAAGCAACATCTATGACTCCTAGAGGTGGTAGGCTAGACTAGAGGGAACAGGATAGGTTGTGTGGCACATTCAGTTCTCTTCTCCAAGAGGAATTCCAGGAGGAATTGCTGGGATGCTGTCACTGCTATCACCCAGCATTTGCTGCCTTCAGCAGTTATTTCTTCCTGCCTAGTGGCCTAGCCCTATAATGTTGTGGTTGGTGTTTTATAAATTAAAGCTACTGGTAGAGGAGCTGCTTCAGTCCTGTGCTGTGGTACAGTATGGACAGGGCAGCATGGAAAGTGGGAGGAAGGGGGAAACATATTTGTTGACATTCATCAAGCACAGGCCTTGTTTAGACAGGCAATTCACCCCGTCTTGGAGACCTGCAGTCCTGACAACACAGGACTTTTGCCCTGTTTTGCCCCCAAGCAATCCTCATGACCCCCGGGCAAAGACAGGGCTAGGAAGAAGAGAAAATGGAGTAGTGCCTGTTACAGCATTTTAAAACCCATTCCAGCTTGCAAAACAAAACAAAAACGGATCAGGCCCCATGTGACTGCAGGAGCCTGTCCAATGCACCAGCCCGTCACTGCAACTGCTGGTCTGCTATCATTTTTCCAGATCCAGGAAGGAGTCTTACAGCTTGTGACTAAGACTCGTAACATGCAGGGGGCCTTGGACACATGTTGTAGACCGGCTTCCTAGCTTCTGGGAAAGCGAGGGAGACAGCAGCAGTGGCTGTAATGGCGGACTGGCGGGCCTGTCTGGACTTCCTCTCATTCCATGCAGGTAACAGTGGAGGAATGGGCCAGACTCACAGGCAAAATATGCTGGCAGGGAGCTGTCATATTCTTGTCCAAGTAGATGAGCCCTGTTCTTAAGAACAAACTAGTAATGTTGATCAAATTTCAAAGCACACCTGACTCAAACTGCTTGATGACAGCAATTGGTACCAAGTTCTCATATTGATCTCTAGATATGAGTACTGAACCAGTGATGGTTTACAGAGCATGACTGAGAGCAGGTGGTATGGCTTAATATGAACCAGAGCTTAGGTTCAGGACCAATGCCTTGAAAAGTTCCCCTTTTTTGGATTAAAATTCCCTGAATGCTCAACCAGCACAGCCAGTGATTCTGTTGGCAGGAAGATTTTGGGTGTTTTAGTCCAAAAAAAGGCCAGCCCCACATGTAAGTGGGATCAGTAGGTCTTCATTCATAGATGAAGAGAAGAAGATAAGGAGGTTGGGAGGAGTTGACTAAAGCTCCCTATCATATGATATTCGAGGGGGAAAGAAAGGGAAGAAGAGGATGGAGAAGAAATTATGCATCAAAGGGGTTGGGATGGGGGAACTAGCTACAGATGTGTCACCTCATGACTCAGCCAAAGGCCCACGTTGTAGTCATCGATCTTCTCGCTGTAGCGGGTGTTGAGCAGCGTGTCGATGATAAGCACCGAGATGCCCTTCAGGATGAAGGAGGCGAAGAGGTTCATGTGGATGTAGTTGCGCATGCAGTGCAGCTTGCTGGAGAGCAGGGAGCTGGTCAGCAATGCCTGTCCAGCAGGGCTGGTACCATGCCCTGCTCCTTGCACAGACCCTCCCTCCCTCCCTCCCTCCCTCCCTCCCTCCCTCCCTCCCTCCCTCCTCCTCCTCTGCCTTCAGCCCTCTGCACCTACCAGCTGGCAGACTGATACCTCCCCACTCCCAGCCCTGGGCTGCCCACTCTGCTTCTTACTCTTCCCTCAGCTCGGTTCACCTTTGTTGTGTTGTATCCTCCCTGCAAACTCTGCATGTTATTCTTGGACAGGTACCTGGGGGCTCAAGTTTAGTGATAGCTGACCCATATTAATGGAGTTGCTCTTGTTGTTGTTGTGTGCCTTCAAGACATTTCTGACTTATGGCGACACTAAGGTAAACCTATCACAAGGTTTTCTTGGTATAATTTGTTCAGAGGGGATTTGCCATGGTCTTCCTCTGAGGCTGAGAAAGTGTGACTTGCCAAAGGTCCCCCAGTAGGTTTCCACAGCTGAGCGGGGATTCAAACCCTGGTCCAGTGTCCTAGTCCAATGCTCAAACCACTACACTGTGTTGGCTCTCATTAACAGAGGCATCTATGTATGTATGTATTTATTTAATTGTACAGCACTTCTCAGTCTTAAAAAGAAAAATCTCTTCCCTTGACAAGAGAGCAAAATTAATTTGCAGGCATTATACTGATGTGTCCACCCTCTGATCCTGTCACAGACTCTGGCTCTCCCCATCACCACCACAGAAACCATCTCTCGTTGGTTGAATAAAGCTGACTTTTTACAACAAACAAACACACCACATTGCATGTAATTTCTCTCTCTCCCTCCTTCATACACTCCACCAGTTGCACCAAATGTTAACAAAAATAGGAAAAACCCAACCCCTCCAATGTGAAGGGCAACAGCTCTATGGCTATTATCCAGCTTGAAAGATGTAACTCCTCCAGCCAGTGCTCAGGATGGGATAGCATCCCAAATCCTTTCAGACAAACCCATAACCACACTCCCTCTTTTTTAGATGAACATAATTGAATCTGGCCAAAAGGTTCCATATCCTTCCTCCCCCTCTTTCCACCATTGTCACTGTCCCCAACAACAATCCCCCTCACCCCACAGCCCAGTTCCCAAGGCACCTGAAGCCTAGCAGCACAGCCAAGGCAAGAAGAAGGGCGCAGAGAGACACAGAGTAGCCAACTGTGTACATCACCTTGAAGCTACCATAGATTCTAGCAAACCTCTCCTGGAAAGAGAAAAAGGAAAAGAGAGACTGGGTAACTCCTGGTTACTCATTTGCTCTCAAGGGCCCCTTCGCCTGTAAGAAATGGAGGCAGGGGCAGGGTGTGCTCTCATGGCCACCCCCAGGGCTCAAGCTGGCCTTCACACTCACCTGGTCTGTGATGGTCTTGTTGTCCATCACACATTGATGGGCATCACGCAATGACTTCCCTTCAGGAGTAGTCACCCATTGCCCATCTGGCCCACACTTCTTAAATACATAGCCATGCTTCACTGCAGGGGGAAAAGAGAATGATCAGCATCCTACCTCATGAAGTAACTAGGTAACTGTGCTGATCCTTGACCATTTCTTGTTGCTTCTCTATGCCTACCCACACACCCAATCTTCTGCACCCTGTGGCTCTTCTCCATACCTCCCCCACTGTAGTCCTCCTCAGCATATCAGGCTAACCTTTCCCTCCTTCCCCTTCCTTGCCAATATTCCATTCTTACTCCCAAAGCCCCATGGTGGAGACACTTCTGGCCTATTTCCTCTGCTAAGGGCAGGGTCCCACTCCCACCTTCACCCTCATGGACAAGTACCTTGGTCATACCAGGGCAGGAACCAGGGGCAGGAAACATTGACAGTGGTGTTGGGTTGTGCATCTGGCCAGCACGAGTATTTGTCAAAAGTCCGGTTGCAGACAAGTTCTGTTGAAGAGGAGAGGGAGCTTAGGGTGTGCATATGTGATGGTTGAGAGAACAGAAGTGTGTGTTTGTTAGAGAGGTTAGACTGGTGCCCTTGTTGATACTTTTCCTTAGGCATGTGAGACTTTTTTGTTTTAGCAGGCCTTTGAGGGCTGATTGCTCAGGGGGAAAGGCTCTTTCAGAATGTGCTCTGTTGTCTGTATTCTTTTTCTATTTTAGTGGATACACTTTTAACAGCTTTTAATTCTATTGACAGTTGAAATATTTTTTAAACATTTGTAGAGTATGAACTTTTACCTGTATCTGTTTTAACTTTTGTGTCTATAAATATTTTTTGTTGGTGAAATATAAAGAATATAGAACAATGTCAAATATAGATAAGCTGTATCTATTTTAACTTTTGTAAGCCTCCTTGAGTCCTGGACTGTGGAAAAGGCAGGATATAAACAACAAAAACAACAACAAATCCTATTCAACTCCATTTCCCCTATCTTTTCCATAACTAAAGTTGTTGCCAAAAGATAACAGCTTTCAAATCAAGGGAATCTCCCAGCAGAATAGGTCTTTGGGGCACATGTGTGGATAACATACGTAGACATGAATGTACATCTGCCTAGTGATTGGTTCACAGACTTTCCCTTAATCTTGCCTCAACTCATCCCTTAGGATCTACTGCCCTAAAGCTATTTTCAGTGTCACTTATAGAAAATAAGTCACCTCTGTTCATTTCCATATATATCTTGATCTCTGTGGCTTATTTTCCTGAGGCACCCAGTGCTTCAGGTTGCTCTGGCACATCTTTGAGCCTCCACAATTCTTGTTCCACATACACCCCCAGCCAGGAGTGCACATGTCCCCAGCACATAGCTGCTCATTGCCTAGCAAGGAGGCTGAGCTTGAATAAACAAAAGGGGAAGAGAGTCAGCAGGGTGACAAAGCTAACAAACTACACTTATCCCTCCGTATCCACCGATTTGATATATAGGGATTTAAGTATTCACGTCTTGAAAATATTCTTAAAAAAACAATAATCCAAAAAGCAAACCTTGATTTTGCCATCTTATATAAGGGACATCATTTTGCTATGCCATTGCATATAATGGGACTTGCGTATTCATGGATTTTGGTATCCACAGGGGGTCCTGGAACCAAACCTCAGTGAATATGAAGGGACAACTGTATCTCCCTGGCAAACATTATGCTTCTGAGGCGCAAAAGAAAATGGTGCTCCTCTTCCATTCCCAGTTAAGATACTAGAGGCATAAAAATCTCCCACATGGCTCTTTCCCCACTGTAGCATCAGAAACATCATCATAATTAAATACCAAACAATTTGCTGCCCTTCCAGGATACTCCTGAACCAGCTGTTTAAGGTGGCTGCTTCACTCTCCTTAAAGGTAGGGCTGGCCCTCTCATTCCACTTTCAGAGCTATGTCAGCTGATCCCCAACCAAGGTGGCTGTGGGTCTTGTCTCACCAGTAGGTGGCGGCAGGAGGCTCATGTTGCGGTGACACTCTTCACTATAAGCCTTCCAGCTCTCAAAGAGGTAGTCCATAATCTGGGCTGGGGTTCCCTGAGGAAAAAGGGGCAGCAGGGAAACTTTAATGGCCTGATAGATGTGTGGGTATCAAACTTGTAAGAGGGGGGATTGGGAGGATCCAAGGCTCTTACCTGGAAGCACAGCACCAGCACCAGCAGGATACTAAGGAGGCGTGACTGGGACATCCCTCTGGCGGACTACGAAACCACATTGGGAAGCTCCCGGAGCGGCTGTCCAGCTACAGAATGTCCTTGGGCTGCTTTAGCAGGAACCCTGCAAAGTGTAAGGAAGGAGGGAAGAGTAGGGGGACTGCTTAGGCTTGCAGGCTCCTCACTGCTTTCCTACAGATGTTAGGCTCTAGTCCCCTGTCTCCGAGGCTGATGACGCAGGCTGGGAAAGGGTACATTCAGATAGTGGGCTCATTGCCAAGGAATCCAGGAATGACAGCTACCCAACGACGAGGAGTGAACATGGCCGCTGCAGGCTCCACCCAGGTCAGGTGCTTGGAGCCTGTTTTGACCCTGTTTCTGTTTGTTGCCCGGGGGCTCGCTGACCCTCAGGGAAGCCAGAGGGAGCTGAGGACACCCAGGCTAGGATGCCACTCACTGTAACCGGAGCCTCTTTTTGGGGAAGCTATTTCAGGGCTGGATTTGGTTCCACGCTGAGTGCCCAGTGAGACATGATCCACTACAGTGCAGCATAAGGAATGAGCTTTTTCGTATTCCTCTCATCAGAAAACCAACATGGCCTGAGCCCTGAAGAGTTGTCCACATGCCACTCACTTCCTAGTCTAAATTTGCAGCATCTGCTGGGAATAAGCTATGTCAACACAATGCAACAATGCACAAAGAAAGGACTCCAAAAGTGCCTTTGCTAAGCTTGGCAGAGCAGCCCAACCAGCCTGGGGAAGCATGGGTGCCTTGGAGATTGGACCCTTGCATCCTTTTAGGGCAAGAATAGGGAGCGCATTACACTTCAGGTATTCTTGCACTGCAACTTCCATCATCTCTCACCATCAGTTAGGTTGGCTAGGGCATGTTGGACCTGCAGTCAAAAAACATCTGGAAGACCACATATCACGCAACCCTGCTTTAGGGACACTGCTGCCCATGACAGATTGTAAAGACATTACTTTTTTGGACTACAACTCCCAGACCCCCCAACAATCATGGCCAAGGTCCATGTACCCACTTCCTGCTGGCTGCCATGCTGGTGGGGGGATTCTAAGAGTCATACTAAAAAAGTAACATTCCCCACGCTCTGGCCCATGATATCTATTGGCAGACTAGGCTTACCATGTAGCCTATGAAACAGCAATACACTGGATGGGAAGGCAGCTAGGTGCTCTGTCTGTGCATTGGAATATATAAATGCACAGAGATCAGCTAACATAGGAAGCAAAACATTTTGGAAATCATGGGTGTTTCCAGAGGAGGCTTCTATGCATTTCCTTATTCATGGAAGCTTGCAGGATATTTCACTATGCAGACCTCCTGCATTTTCTCTTTGTTTCATCCATATTTTTTCTTACCAGGGAAAATCCTGTGAGTACAGTGCCTTTTAACTGGGAGCAGATTAGGAGCCCTATGCCTAGAAGTACCCAGCATGTCTAGGAAGAAAAAAAACCTGTGGAATAATGCTGGTGTGTGTGTGTGTGTGTGTGCATCTGCCACTAGGGGTGATAGCAGCAGCAAGAGAAGCAGAGGTGGTGGTAGGAAGGAGGAGAGGATTGTGTTCCTTGGGATACCAGTAGGGAAGGACGAGAGGGGAGGGAGAGATGTGCTGAGGACACACATGCTTGATGCCCAGCTCATCTGCTCGTGGACACTGGCCTGTGCATTCCATCACACTGACACGGCCTGCCCTGCACCCACCAAACCAGCAGCGACTCTCCCAATTCAGAGTCAATTTCTATCCCTCTCCTCCTGCCCCCAGTCCTCATCTAGCAAAACACTTTCATAGGCAGAGGGACAAACAAGAATGTGCCAGCCCAGCTGTGTTTTGTCCCCCTTGCTTACAGCTTCTGGCATAGCCCAGCAAAGCCCAACAACAAGACTGTTAATCATTAACACCCTCTGGGGATCTCCCAGCTCTGGATGAGCCCAGGGACTTGGTTGTCTCCTGATCCCACAACCCTCATCCTCCAGCCAGCATCGTTCCAGCCCCCCCCCCTCTCTGCTCAGAGGTTGATTCCTTGGCCCAAGAGCAACACTGTGTTCCTGTGGGCAGTTGGGCAATGGCACCCCTGCATTTTTGCAACCCATCCAGGATAAACTCAGATGCACACAAGAGCTAATTCCTCCAATCCCCCTCTAATCTGGTTAAAGGGCTCCTGAATGGGATCGCAGTATTCCTGACAAACAAGCTATTCTTGCTGCCTGCCTCAGGGAACAACAGGCCAAGCCTTTGGCACCGGGTATTGCCGGAACTCTGCTGGGATTATGCGGGTGCTCTTCCAGCTGCCCCATGAAGGGGAAAGCACTTGGCCTGAAATGCCAGCATTTACCTGTTGTGCCCTAGAGAGCCAGAGTGGAAACCTTGGAATCAACTTTTAAATAGATAATGAGTGATTTGCAAGGGTTTCTGCCTGCCAACTGCCTGCCTACAGCAACAGGGGAAAGGCTCACCCCTCCTCAATATTTTTTCTAAATTGTGTTTATGAAATGGAGAAATCTTGTGGGGAAACCAGGAGTTGGTTTCTGTGTGAAAGGACTGTGAGCTCTGTTCTGATAACAAACCTTTGGGCCGAGCAATATTCCCAGAGGCACCCTGTTCAAAGTTTTACTAGGGCAATCCGTGGCCTCCAGGTGTTGGACTGGAACTCCCATCAGCCCTAGCCAGCATAGCAGTGGTGGGGAATGCTAGGAAATGCATTCCAGCAACATCTGGCAGACCACAAGTTGCCCACTCCAGTACTAAGGTATCTCCACACACACACACACACACACACACACATATGTACAGCCACTATTTTGTACTTGACACCTGCTGGTAGTCCTTCGGTCTCTAAAACAGAAAGCAAAACAAAACAAAAAAGTAGTTTTCCATAAGCCTGTCCCCATTGCCTTAAAGGCAGGGCTAACCCAAGTTGTGTTGCTGCCTCAGGCAAATGACAAGATGGCTTCCCTCTCCCATACCATGCACTGTCTTGGCAGTTGAACTGAACTTTAACAATGACATGGGAAAATCTGCCACATCTGAAAATATGGCAAGGACTGCCATGTCTTGCTCTCCTTCCCACCGCCAGGGTCTGCTGTTTGAAATGACTTGCCTCTCTCTGACTATTGGTACAGCTCGCCCTACCCAGAGGGAATGGCCCCTCATGAGCCATCAGGCCTGCCGTATAGTAATCACAGGACAAGCGAACACAGGATACAACTTAAGGAGCCTTAGTTTCCCAAGTCAGATATTAATGGGCCAACACTGAACCTCTTTAGACAGGAAGGAACAGTAGCCTTCTAAAACCCCAGGACAGTGAGAATGTACAGTACTTATTCCAATGAAGATAATCTAGGCTCAGCAACACTGAGTCACAGTGGCTAATTTATCAACTTCTAGCAATCATTGCACAGACAGGCACCAAGCCACTTCCACCAGTTTGTCTCAGACATTTATGCCCATCTTTTGATTTCAACAAGTCTACAAGGTGGCTCACAATTTACATACACACACACACCAACCAGAGCAAACCCATCTCAAATGGATAAAAGGACACGGTTCAACAGATTCAGGGCCTTCTTGGTGGTTGTGCCACAGCTCTGGAATTTTCTCTAGAGACAAGGGGCCCATATACACGAGGGGAAAAAATCCAAAAGTACCTCGTCGTATTGGCATCTCACAACAGCAGTGACATGTCTAAATGGTTTTTCTGGCCCCAGAAGCCCCCATAAACCTCGCATTCCTGATGGCAGCCGCGAGTAATTTACTCGAGTTAGTTCTTCACCGCCACCATTTTAAAAACAAGTTGTCCCAAGGTGTGCTGGTGCAACAGAGCGATTTCCCAATTTTATAGGACAGCAAAACAGAAAATATTCATCCTGTTTTATCACCTCAGCGAGTGATTGCTAAGGCAAAAAACCAACATGGTGGCAGCAGGCTCTTGCCCTGCTAGCAAGCTCCACCTCCACTCTCATCTGGCCAATCTGCTTTGTGTCTCCCTTTGAATTTTGTTGTTCGATAGTCCAAATAAGCAGGAATGTGCACCCCCTCACAGTTTTTGAAAAAGTAAGGGAAAATCTACAAAGGCTTTTACTCCATTGTTTTTGCCATTTGGGGCCCTCCTCCTTCCAGATAGATCCAGTGATTGGCGCTGGATCCTGTTTAGATAGGTAGGATTCCCAGCGAATTCCATGAGGGCTATTTTCACCATTTAGACAGGCCCAAGCATTTTTTGTCTCTTGTCAAACAATCTTTGCTATTCTGGAAGGCATACTTGGTTCTGCTCTTTTTAACAGCCCATCCATGTTACACCGGTTTTAATTCAGCTGTGGTCATATTTAATATGTCATACTATTTTATTGTTAGTGTATTATTATTTTTTCTGACCCACTTTGATTAATGTTAAAAGCAGGATACAAATTATATAAATCTGAATTAAATAAATATGAGTATTCACTAGGGCCACTGTGTTACAGTCTGCATTCTTCTCAAAGCACTGGACCCATGTGTTTTTCCCCACAGTTGTCTTATCTGTCACCAGCTCTATTGCAACAATAAGGCAAAGCTTTTCAGTGTGAACTGACATAAGCCCTGTTGTTTTACACAACTTTGGAAGTAGCATTCTTCATATGGTTTGTGTATCTTCCCTGCTATTGCATTCAACCTCTCATGTTCTCTTCTGCTCTACTCCACTGCAATAGTTTTTGAGAAACTTCTCAATTTTAACTAAACAGGGAAGAACCTTTGATCAGAAGTGCAGACTGGTGTGTTCTTGGGTGTCCATGCGTCTGCGCACTTCCCCCCCCCCCCACAACCCTCAGCCTGTTCCCCCAGTATTTCTCAGGCTATCTGATATGGGTGAGCAGCTGCTTTTTATTTTGGTGTGCCAGGGCCTGGTACCATATTTGTGTCTACTGGCTACAATGGTTAGTTTCTTTCCTGGAAACTTTCTGTGAACCAACAGCTACACTTCACAGACCAGCATTGGTCCAGTGACCACCACTTTGAGTAGCATTGCATTCGAGTATGTTCCCATGAATAGAACTGGCTGGAGATTATCAGAGTTGTAGTCCAATATATCTGGTGGGCACTACAATAGGGAAGGCTGGGGTAAAGTGAAAGTCTTCTCCATTTTGGACATTCCACAGGGACCACATAATGTGCCAATGCTGGGGAAGAAAGCTGTTACTAGTAGAATGTGAGTACAGAGTTAACAAACAAAAGTATGGCTACTGTTCTTGCCTGTAAACATCTAAAGAAATTACTAATATAGACAGTGTATTAAATCCAGAGGAGCATACCTTTTAAAAAACTAAAACAAGTCCTGATGTTTAGATTAGGTGTGGGAATCATCCAGCCCTGCAGATGTGGCTGAACTGCAAACTCCAACATTCTTCACCTCAGGCCAGAGATGATGGGACTTGCTGTCCAAAACAGCAGGAAGGTTTCAAGATTCCCACACCTCTACTCCTACTCCTCTTACAATTTGGATAGCATGCCTACATTTGGTATGAGAAAGCCAAAGTAAACAAAGAATTTAATGACCACTGCATGAGAAAATCTCTTTTAAGAATTTGGACTAAGTATAAAAGGAAGCTATGCAGGAAGATTCCTCTCTGGATTTTTCCACATGAAGCTCTATATGGAAGATGGAGAATCCCAGAAGAAAGATGGAGAAGATATAAATACTTGATTAACTTACAAGGGGGCAAATATTAAATAAAATCAAGAGAAGAGTTGATGTCAGAAGGAATTAATTGTCAAAGGTTCCTTTATAGACAATTATTCAGAAGATTTAACATGAATGCTAATCTGGAAGGTTTCATACTGGCTCCAACACAGTTAGAAATCAGACTGCAAGCCACAATGTTGCAAGTTCAATCCCAAGGGCTCCAAGGTTCACTCAGTCTTTCATTCTTTTGTAGGTTGGTAAAATGAGGACCTGGCTTGTGGGGGCAATTAGTTAACACACATTGGACACTGCTTAATGCGGTGTAAATATGTAAATTGCTATTGCTTAAATAATTTGTAATCCGCTTTGAGAGCCTTCGTGGCTGAAGAGCAAGGTATAAATACCTAAATAAAATAAAATAAATAAATAAAATGATACAACAGGAAAATAGCCATATAATAAATAAATTCTGTAAAATATTACTTAATTTGAATAGGGAACAAGAAGTGATCAAAGGAACTATGATTGGTGTGGGCACAAAACATCGGACATCCAATCCAACTTGAACACTGGAAAAGGATGTGGAGACATAACCTTAAATTTACATTATGTAATGACTTAAAAGAAAATTACTATAAGATGCTATATAGGTAGTATCTAACTCTAGTGAAACTCAATAAAGATGTATAAAATTGGTAATAATAGATGTTGGAAATGTCATGAGAAACCAGGAACACTCTTTCACATACGTATGGTGGCAATGCCCAAAAGCTAGAAAATGTTGATCCAAAATCCATACAGAAATATGTTGTATTTTAAATATTCAGTTTCAAATGACGCTGGGATTGTACTTATTAAATATGTTGCATATGACAGAAGACCACAAAAAAAAATACTGGAAAATTCTTTTGTATATTGCATCCGCAGCCAGAATAGTACGTATATGCATGCAAATGGAAAGATGATGAAGTTCTATCTCTAGAAGAATGGGTTATAAAACTCTTCGATATGGCAGAACTAGACAAATTAACAACTTTAATTAATGGAAAGTCTCTCTTTAGGCACGCGGAAGACTGGAATCAGGTGATTGAATACTGGAAGACAAATCACTGAAACACTTCATTTAAAGACTAAACTAAAGACTAAAAGCAAAACAATATAAAAGACTGATATAGAAAACATCACACTAATTTGTACTATATTCTATCATGTGCATTTATTACTTCAGAATATCATGTTCAAATCCATATCTCTTTATGGCAACTTAAGCATAGATAATATGGAACATTGCCTTCTCTATTTATCACTTAAGAATTTTACATAGAGCGCTCTCAACATATGTGATAACAGAGAATAAGGATAACTCATAGGTGATCTGTTAATCAGAAGCATCAAATCTTTTATACTATTTTTGCCAGAACCTGCTTTTTCTACTACTATTTTTTGTTAACAAGGTAAATAATATAACATGTAGCACTTGAGGAAGGGAGGAAGTTTACATAAACTTTTGTTGTATTGTGAATAGTGCAGACATTAAGACATGGAGAAGGAATAAGAGGAATTTTTTCATATTACGTATTTCTTTTCATCAAGCATATTTTATTTATGTTTTATGTTTATTTAATAAAAATATTTACAATGGAAGATGCATCTACTCCTGAGGTTGTTGGCTTTCCTCCCAATTCCGCCCTAGATGATGCAGCCACAAGCAGCTTATGGATCAAAGAGGTGGGGAGAGATCCTCCACCCACCATTTCAGAACAGGGTGTCCCCTCCCTGGCTCAGTCCACAATCTAGCACTTGGTGCCTCCAATAGAAACTCAGTCTTTTGGTTCTCTCCTTACAATAAGGATCCACATTGCATCTCAAAAGAAGAGGGAGATGGAATGGTTGGCTGATGTCCAGCTCCCCCTCTTTTTAAGGGATATAGTAAATTCCCTCTCTCTAATGAAGGGAACAGCGGCCAGCACCTGGTCTTGACAGCTCTTCCCAGGACAATCTCCCCCTCTCTCCCCACACAGTTATTTTTAGCCCTGGGGGAAAAAAAATCATGTTTCCTCAGAGCAGCCCCTAATTGCTACTGCAGTCTGGGAGCTGGGAAACTCATTAATCAGGGGTAGAAGGGAGCTGGTAGTGCCAGAAGCTGTACCCACTGCTGCTGGGCTGAGATTTCTCCATATTTAGATGGGGCATGCAGACAGATGTGTCTGCCTCAAGGTGAACCTTGCCCTAGCAGCAGTGCCCAAAAGCTTTTGGGAGCCTGCATAGTTCTGGCAGTCCCAGATCATATTGGCCCAGGTCCCTTACCCAGTGATCCCCGCTGGCAACCTTCCCTGCCTTGCAGTCCTTGTGGGAGTCTGAATTTTGATAGAGAGCAAGAGAGAAAGAGAGACCTACACATGTAGCTGAGACAGCCAACTTGTTCTCTGCTACTGGAATCAAATCATCACTGGGCTCCCAGCCTCAAAGCTGACAGGAAGAGACAATTTCAACACATCTGGCTGTGTGTGTTCTGCCACATTTCCATGTCCTAAACTGCACAAGGCTAGAACTTGGAAAAATTGTGTGTTTGTGTTCATGCATGCATGTGCACACATATGTGGAGAATACTACAATTCCCAGAACCCCTGACCAGTTTGTCCAGACTGCAGCAACAATTTCCGTACTGACTGGGATTCTGGGGAGTTTTAGTTTGCAAAGCCTCTGCTCAAGAACTCCGGGGTAAATGGGGTCAACAAAGAAATTGGTTATTCCTTCATGGCAGGGGGCTGGACTAGATGGCTCTTGTGGTCTCTTCAAACCCTATGATTCTATGATTTTATGTAAGAAATAATGGGGAGGGGAGGGGAGAAGCCTCCTCTTCTTCAGCCACCCGTCCCTCCATTGTTGAGGGTAGGCATTTTCCAAGTGTGGCTGCCCATTGTTTAGAGGCTCATTGCTCCAGCCCAGTGAAGGCTCCCAAAGGAAGGAAGTCTTCCCACTGTCACAGGGGTGCTATCCTTCCAATAGCCTGAGCAAAACCTTTGTACTAAATCACCTCTCTCTATACTAGCCAGAGTCCATCCTGAGGGTGCTGCCGCCACCACTGCCTGCCTACCCACCTGCCCGCCCGCCTGCCATCCCTTAGCCCAGCTGGACAGATTACTCTGCAGGCTCAGGCTCCACTGCTTAGAGATTCTACTTCCTGCCCCAACCCAGCTCTGTTAGGCAGGGGTTTTCCAACTCTGCAACCACATCCACCTCTTTGAGTGCCACTGAAGCTGCAGTACTGGCCCAGCCTCTCCTTTAACATAACAGGAGCCCAGCTGGACCTATCTAGTCTCACATTCTATTTCCCACAAAGGACAAAGGGATGTGCCTGGGAAGCCCACAAGAAGGGCATGAGCAGACTGGCTCCTTCTCACTAGTATGGCCCAGCAAGTAGCCAGTGGTGGTACAGAGCCGGGGCTCACAAAGTCAAAGCTTTCACCAGAGCTTTCTAATTAGCAGGGACACCCCTATCTTTCCCTCGGTGTTCCTTCTTCGTTTACTTCATTTACTAGATTTATGTCCCACCTTTCTTCCAACAATGGATGAAGGTTTAGCTGCAATTTTCACAGAACCCGGGGGGGGGGCGGAGAGAAGTTTTCCCCCCAGCAGCAAAATATTCTTGAGAGGTATTTCTGATTTTCTGCAGAGCATTTTATGAAGACTTGATCCTGAAGTGGCAGTTAAAACCCATTAGTTTTACAAAAGACTGCCTCCTGATGGAGATGAAAACTACTACAGTTGTCCCACCATATTCATGGATTTGGCATTCACGGATTTAAGTATTCATGACTTGAAAATATTCTTAAAAAAATAATAACCCAAAAGGCAAACCTTGATTTTGCCATCTTATATAAGGGACACCATTTTGCTATGCCATTGCATATAATGGGACTCACGGATTTGGGTATTCACAGAGGGTCCTGGAACCAAACCCCAGCGAATGTGAAGGGACAACTTGTGCAATTAGTTGATTAGTTACATTTTAGCACTTGCTGTGGGGCTGAGACTATAGCTACCTGCATTATGACCACCTGCAATTCAAAATGTACTCCCTGACTGGCAGCCACTGATAACCTCCATGGATCTGTCTAAACCCCTTTTGAAACAGTGTACTGTAGGTCAGTAGCCACCACTACATCTTGTAGCAGCCAGTGCCACAGTTTAACTAAAGGTTGCATGAAGAAGTCTTCCCTCTAATCTGTGTGGAATCTCCTACCTTTTAGCTTCTCCCTATCCACTTTCTCCACCCCATGCATAATTTTAAAACTTTCAGTCCTGTCCTTCCCTTCCCTTTTTCTTCTAAGCTAAATAGCTCATAAAGTAACCTTTCCTCACAGGAGACTTGCTCCAGCCTTGTGATCACGTTTTCCCACCTTTGCAAGACCCTTTTTGGGGTTTCCTTAAACTCATCCTTCCAGGCCCAGGAACCAGACCAAGAAAGCCATATTCCTCTGCTCAACACAGCCGTGACATTCTATAACATATTCTCCCTCCCTGCTCGAGTGGCCTCTTTTCTCCATGCTTGGCTAACGTACTCTAATTACTGTGCAGGCTAATGACCTTGGACCCTGAAGACCTAGGCAGGAAAGCGCCTGCCTGGAGCCACATCATGGGCAATATTTCCTGGGAACAGAGCAGGCTGCATTATACACAGATAGAGAAGACCTCATACATTCCCCCCACCCACACTCTCAGCATTCTGACTTCAGGGTAACCAAGGCGTCTATCTGGGTGAACAGTCCAGGGGGGCAACACTGGTTGTGATTCTCTCCTATGTCTGTGTACGCAATGTGAGCACTTGCTGCTGCATGATCCAGTCTAGTGGGTGGCACTGGGTATGGGGAAATAATTTTAACTTAGCATAATCCACCCCACTGGGTTCTTGTGAGACAATCACTAAGAAAGGAAAGGAATTGCACAGAAAATAATACATCAGCCTTGAGGTCTAGCAACTTTTTGGGTGAAAGCTGGGATTCTCCCGAAGCTACCTTTAAGGAGATAAGCATCCTCTTTCACCTTTTAATGAAGAAAGCTTTTTAAAACACATATTAAATGCACCATTTTGAGTGGTCAGCACTTTGTAATGTTTCATTAGCATCATGTAGCTACCTGTGAAATGGTTTGCAACATTTAATTTCTTCCAGTCTATTTCATCCTTATTTGCTGCGTCTTTGTTTCAGCAAATTACTCAATTATCTCATGTTATTTTTCCTTGCTGAATCTTACATTCCCTTGGGTCATTGTTTCTAAACTTAAATTTTGGAAAACAGCCTTTTGTTGTCAGCAGCTACTGAGACTACAGTGTGATATGCCAAGGTGTACTGCAATCTTTATATTTTGGAAGAATCTCTGACACTGTCATCCAAATATTTTAAATGAATCACCAGTACTCTAGGATCAGCTACTTTGGCTGCATCTGCACTGCAGAAATAATCCAGTTTGACACCGCTTTAACAACCATGGCTCAATGCTATGGAATTCTTGGATTTGTGGTTTTGTGAGATATTTAGCCTTCTTTGTCAGAGAGCTCTGGTGCCACAACAAATCCCAGGATTCCATAGCATTGAGCCATGGCAGCTAAAGCGGTGTCAAACTGGATTATTTCTGCAATGCAGATGCAGCCTTAGTTACTTTGATGTAACTAAGTAAGGTGTCACAGCCCAACCCCTTCTTCCAGCCCACCTTAAGAGCCAATTGCCACTCCAGAGTAGGTGAAAGACATCTGTTCAACTTTAGATCAGGGCACAAGGAGGAGGATGTTCCCACCCCTCTGTCACCAACAAGTGAGCCTGTGACAGGGTTCCTGCTTCTCATTGTTGCAGGTTCAGTTGCTCTCAGGGGGGGGGGGTAAAACGTACTCCTTGTGCACCAATTAGAACCTGAAAAGACCTCCTTCCTCTAATCCACCTGCTGGCTCTTAATACGGACTAGGGTGGCATTTATGCAGGTTTCCAGTGAGACTGCATAGTCTTACTGAATACAGGCCAGTTATGGATCTGCAACTCTAAAATATGAATCTGTAACTACAATATCAAATACCAGCCATTAGCTTCAAACCTATTCTGTGTTGCTGCCGGTAAGAGCACCTGCCTCAGCATTTCTCCTCCCAAACCAGCTACTATTTGAGAAATGCAGTTGCATCTCTGTTTGGGATAGTTGTCAAGAGAGGAAAAGCTCTACTTTGTCTAGCATCCTTGGTGGTCTTCCAAGTCTGAATCTTGACCTAAATAACAGATCCTGGCCACTGTCCCACATGCTTTGGTCATATTCAAGTTGGAGTGGTACAAAACATCCAGAAACAGCAGCCGGTGCAAAATGGTGACTCCAGAGAACTGCTGGGACTCCACAGTTTAGAGTATTTGACTATATCATTGTTTACCGGATCTTGGTTGGTTTCCAAGTCCATTTCAAAGTACTGGTCAATGCCTTCAAATCCCTTAATGGTTTAAAGCCAGGATATTTAAAGGACTGCCTTCTTCTGCACTAACTTCAGGTTACCAAGGGAGCTGCCTTGCTCCATGCCCAGCTGTCACTCTATGTCAAAGATACAGCTTGGTGGCTGGGGGTGGTCAGGTCCTTTTGGCTTGCAGTGCCCAGACTCTGGAAGCCGCTCCCCAAAAAGATCTGTCTTGCATTTTCATGAGAGCTCCAAGCTGCTGTTTCAGTGTGCTTTTGCTTCTGAACTTTCAGTTAAACTGACCAGACATATGTGAAAGGAGTGAAAATACTAAAGTGGCAGGAAGGTTGTCCAGCTAGTGTCTGGCTCTTACACAGATAAGCAGAGACTCCAAAACTGGGAAAACATATCACTGCCACATTGAAAACAACAACCAGTAACAGTGAATGTTACTTTGAGACAGCTGGGGAGCATGGAGAGGGAAGACTAGGATGATACATGTACGAACAACAGCTGGTAGGTTAAAATATTAAGGAAGCAGTGACTCGACTTTGAGTTTTAGTCTGAACTTTAGAACTGCTATCCAAGATGAAGAACCTATTTGGGGAAGAGGGTTCAGCACCTTGGATAGATCCTTTGCTATTTGCACTAAAACCCACAGTGGATTCAGTAGCCCATTGACCTGGAAGCTATCAGCTGCCACTGATCAGTACTGAAAAGAATACACAGCAATGAACACTTTAAGAGCCTCCTCAGTTGTTCCTGGGAGTTTCCCAGACCTCCTGGAACATGCGCAATCACAGGACATGTACAGATTTTCATCCCCTCAGAATTGCCAAGGGAAGATAGAGAGCAATGCAAGTCAACAAGCATTGAGCCAACAGGCCTGCCAACCCTTCACCTTTCCTCTTGCCCCCTGCCCACACCTTGTGTGCTACCCATTCCTCCAGAGCTGCATCTGCCATCCTCCATCCTCCTGGTGTGACACCTTTAGCCCCAGGCTAGATTGCAGTGCCATCTGGAGGCAGCTTTGTGACCCTCAGTAGGAGAGCTCTGGGTTCTGTCACGTCTGGCTGGATGAGAGGCTGGAAAAGCAGGTGTCTGGAATTATGCTATTTTTAGGCAGATGAGTGATGGGTGTAAGGATATATAGCCACAGCAGGACTGTAGTCAGAAACCTATGAGAATGGTTGCCCACAGGTGTGTGTGTGAGAGAGCGAGAGAGAGTGTTAGCTAGAAAGTCTATCCCAACTAAACTGATCCCACTGAGCCAATAGAGCAAAAGCTTAAGTGTCCCATCATGTTACTGGGCCTGAATGGGGCCAGTAACTGGGGTGAGGATATTGCTCAAGTTCATGGTAGCTAATAATCCACAGCATTTATATAGGTTTGTTTTTTTTAACCCACTGTTTCTTGTGTTTTAAGAACTTCTCCCTAGGGTTGTAACCCAGAGGCCTATCATGTAAAGCTCCACGTTGTGATTTGGCAACCCTACTCATATACCCCTCCTGGGCCTCTCCAGTTCACAATTCATGGGGACAGAACCCTCCCATAGGATATACTGAATTGAGCAAGGGATGTGTTCAAGGTAGTTGTGTACAGGGGAGCTGAATCCCAGAAGACACCACACTACCTGTTACTGTAGGTTGCTTGTAATTCATTCTGGTTCTTCATATGTTAACTAAATCCAGTGTAAGATTAAAAACAAGCAAACTGGTCTAACCATAAGACCTATTAACATAAACTCAAAACTTGCTTTCTGGATTAGAACTGGGATGGAAATGGTTAACAACACATGCCATAATGGCACTCCAAATGGTAAATCAGTATTTGTATTATTCTGTAAACACAGCCTGGCATACCACCTATGCCCTGGAAGGCTTTTTAAATGCTTAAGCCAAAGGGATGATCAAAAGCTGACGATATCATGCGTAACCTTATTTATTTATTTATTGAAGGATTTATTTATTTATTTATTTAAAGTATTTTTACCTGAACTGTCAACTTTTAAAAGAGCTCAGAACCAATAATAAGATACATGTCTAATCAGAAATAAGTTCTATAGACTTTGGTAGGAGTTCACAGAATCACAGAACCATAGAGTTGGAAGAGACTACAAGAGCCTTCCAGTCCAAACCCCTGCCATGCAGGAATAAACAATCAAAGCACTCCCAACAGATGTCCATTCAGCTTCTGTTTCTAAAGAATGAGACTCCACTACACTCTAAGGCAGCATATTCCACTGCCGCTCATACTGGTGGGAAGTTCTTCCTAATGTTTAGGTGGAATCTCTTTCCCTGTAGTTTGAATCCATGCTCCATGTCCTAGACTCTGGAACAGGAGAAAATAAGTTTGCTTCATTCTTAGTATGACATCCGTTTAAATATTTAAACATGGCTATCATGTCTCCTCTTAACCTTCTCTCCCCCAGGCTAAACATACCCAGCTCCCTAAGCCACTCCTCATAGGAGATGGCTTCCAGACCTCCCACCATTTTAGTCGCCCTCCTCTGAACACATTCCTGCTTGTCAATGTCCTCCTTGAATTGTAGTGTCCAGACCTTGACACTATTCCAGGTGAGGTCTGACCAAAGCAGAATACAGTGGTACTACAACTTCCCTCAATCTAGATACTATCCTCCTATCGATGCAGCCTAGAATTGCATTGGCTTTTTTTAGCTGCCACATCACACTGTTGACTCATGTTCAGTTTGTGGTGTACTAAGATTCCTAGATCCTTTTCACGTGTACTGTTGTCAAGCCAGGTGTCACCCATCCTATACTGGTGCATTTCAATTTTTTTTCTGCCTAACCTTACATTTCTCCCTATTGAAATTCATTTTGTTAGTTTTGGCCCAGTTCTCTAATCTGTTAAGGTCATTTAGAATTCTTATCCTGTCCTCTGTGGTATTTGCTACCCCTCCTAATTTGGTGTCATCTGCAAATTGGATAAGTATGTCCTCTATGCCATCATCCAAGTCATTTATAAAGATGTTGAATATCATTGGGCCCAGGACAGTACCCTGTGGTACCTCTCTAGTCACTTTTCTCCAGGATGAAGATGAAGAAGAGCCATTGGTGAGCACCTTTTGGATTTGGTGGGTCAACCAGTTATAAATCCAGCTAGAAGTAGCATTGTTTAGACCATATTTTACCAGCTTGTTTCCAAGATTACTGTGGGGGACCTTGTCAAAAGCCTTACTGAAATCAAGAGATGCTACATCCACAGCATTCCCTCCATCTACCAAGCTTGTAACTCTATCCAGAGAGAGAGGGGAGAGAGAGAGAGAAAGAGAGAGAGAGAGAGAGAGAGAGAGAGAGGATAAGTCTGGTATAACTTGTTTCTGAGAAAGCCATGTTGACTTTTAGTGATCTCAGCATTTCTTTCTAAGTGCTTACAGACTGTCTGTTTAATGATCTGTGCTAGAATCTTTCTGATATTGAATGTCAGGCTGACTGGGCAGTAATTGTTTGGGTCCTCTTTTTCCCCTTTTTGAAGATGGGGACAACATTTGCCGTCCCCCAGTCTGCTGGGACCTTTCCTGTTCTCCAGGAATTCTCAAAGATTATTGCCAGTGGTTCTGATATTATTTCTGCCAGTTCTTTTAATAGTCTTCGATGTAGTTCATTTGGCCATGGAGACTTCAATTCATTTAGGGTTGCTAGGTATTCCTGTACTACCACTTTGCATATTCAGCACTGTTATTTCCCCTACTGCATCGTATGTTCCATTTCCCCCAAGTTAAGCACTGTTTCCCTTTTGGGAGAAGACGGAGGCAAAGAAGGTGTTGAGTAGTTCTGCCTTTTCTCTGTCCTCTGTTAGCATTTTGCCGTCTTCTCCACGCAGTGGCCCTACCACCTCCTTGGTCTTTCTTTTGCTATGGACATATCCAAAATAGCTCTTTTTATTGTTTTTAATCTCTCTAGCAAGCCTGAGCTTGTTCTGTGCTTTAGCTTTTCTGACTTTCTCCCTACATGTGCTGGCTATTTGTTTGAATCCTTCTTTGGCAATTTCCCGCCTTTTCCATTTCTTGTACATGTTCCTTTTATGTCTAAGCTCAGTTGAAATTTCTTTAGACATCCATCCTGGTTTCTTTAGACATTTCCCATTTTTCCTCCTTATTGGAACTGTTTGAAATTGTACCTTCAATATCTCACTTTTAAGAAACTCCCACCAATCATGAACTCGCTTCTCTTTTAATATTCCTGACCACGGGATCACATCTAGTATTTCCCTAAGTTTACTGAGATTAGCTTCCTTAAAATCTAGAATGTGTGTCTGACTATGTTTGGCTTCCCCCCTTCCGCTGTATCACAAACTCCAGGAGAACATGGTCACTCCCACCTAATGACCCTGCCACTTCCACCCCCATTAACCAGGTCATCACTGTTGATTAGAATCAGATCTAAAATAGCTGATTCCTCATTGCCTCTTTCACCTTCTGGACAATGGGATTGTCTGCAAGGCAAGTGAGGAATTTGTTAGACCTTATAGTCCTGGCAGAGTCTGACCTCCAACAAATATCAGGATAGTTGAAATCTTCCATTTCTCCTTCATCTCTCCTTTTTGAATTTGTGACCATCTGTTCCAGGAAAATATCATCCAAGTCCTCGGTCTGGCTTGGGGGTCTGCAGTAGACTACCACAATGACATCCCTGTTGTTTCTCTCTCCCTTAATTTTTACCCAGATGGTCTCAACCTGGCTTCCAGAAATTAAGTAATGGATCTCTTTACAGGTATAAACATCCTTGACATATAACACTCCTCCACCTCCTTTCTTGTTTGATCTATTTCTCTAAAATAGGTTTATAGCCCTCTATTACTACATTCCAATCATGAGACTCCTCCTACCAGGTTTCAGTGATGCCTGTTACCTGTATATCACATTAGCTTTGCTGTGTAATTACCACTGTTGTGGTTGGAGCAAAATGCTGGAGCTCCGCAGTGTGGTGGTCAGTTGCTATTCCACTTGTAGCTAAGAGTAGTGCTATACAGCTATGCTTGGTAGCACTAAGAGCCTTCCATCTGGAAGCACCTACAGTCTGCTTGAGAGCCCCTTGTTAGGTAAACAGACCAAGGACGTGGGGTTGATAATGATGCTGAAATAACATAATTCTTATATACTGCTTTATATTGAAAAATAACCTTGGATGTTTGTGTCCCCTGTAATACATACTATATTACAAATGTATTCCAAGACAAGAGCAACATACTCTAGGAAACTCTTGGCACACATGTATATAAGATCAGAATTACTTCTGAACCCAGCTGAAAACAAAGGAGTTCTGTGCATACTACCGGGCCTCAAGACCATTAGCCAATATGATCAGGGAGAATATTGCTTTGTAAACCTCAACTTGATGACGCACTAGGTCCGAACTGTGAAAACAGAACCTGTCTGTTAATCCTCCAAGAGATAAAATTTCCATGTCTCTTAGCACAAGCTCATTCATTTTTCTCTCCTGTTGCCTTCATTTCAGAGGCAGAGGGAAATATCCCCAAAATACAGCATAAGGGAAATAGCCAAAATCTATGTAAATGTAAGGAAAGAAATATTTCTAGGGCACTTGGGTTTTTTGACAGCTGACAATACAGGGTAACTTTTCACCAAAATCCACATGAAGAACACTCTGGTGAGCAGTTTTGGACACTGATGAAATCATCCTGAAGATGCCAGCACTTGTGTGAGCCAAGCAACTGCTGGGTCTACTAGTTGGGTCTCGTAAAAGTCCAGGTGGCCTCTTCCTGCTTCCCATTTTTGGGGATGCTTACCAAAGCAACAAAGAATTCCTTTTTTCACCCCATGTATGCAATGCTCATCATGGGAGTACTGTGATGAGTAAGACCAGAGGTGGACAGAGATAGATTTATTTAAGTCAAGGTTGGGGAATGTGTGACTCTCATCATCCCTCATCATTGACTATGAGGGCGAAGGCTAATGGGAGCTGCAGTCCAATAAAGTTTGGAGGATGGCATGGTTTCCAGTTCTGACATAAAACAAAGAGGCTGTTGCTCTTAATGGAGAAAGCTACACATCCCCTGATACAAGTGAATGAAGCTGCAGGTCTATAGCATATGTTTACTTATTGGACTGAACCCAACAGGATAATGGACAACTTCATGCATTAAGGGGTAGTAAAAATCTGCTGAAAGAATAGGGAGAATGTCAGTGTTGTTGTTGCAGAATTTCTCCCAGTGACAGTTAACAGCCCTGCCCCCAAATACTAAGGTTGCCCATATTCTAGGCAACCTACTGAACACTGTGGCTGATATGAGCCTCCCATTATCACATTCAATATCAACTACTCCAAGAAATCTGTCTACTCCCATCACTAGCTGGCACCATTCACAATTTAAAAGAAACTCAAAGCCCAGGAACCCCTTCCAGCTTAATGTAAAGACTGTGCTGGGATTTCTCTACCACTTGGAAGCCATGGCATTTACGCTGACTGAATGGCAGGAAATAAACAAAGGAAAATAAAGGAAACTCTCCTACAGATTCTACCTGATTACATGTCCTTGTTTGTTTTGATCCAGGTGTCAGTGAGATAATACAGACACCCCACTGAAAATGTGGCACAGGAAATTCTCAAAATCAGTGGCCACGATGGCGAGGGGATACTGGGAACTGTCATCCAAAAACACAAACATTCGAAGTTCTGATTCATCTAATCCCACACTCTTATCTCCAACAGGCCAACCAAGTAACTCAAAAGCTTACAAATGGTGTCTGATGAAAATGGCCCTCTTCTGATATTAATGGACGTGGATAGAACAATTCTCCATATATCTGTGTAGTATTTTTTAAAAGCAGTCCACAATAATGAATTCCACAACTAAGGCTGGAGCTAGACATAATGAAGGGTATGTGGCTCCCCTGTGACTCTTCTTCCATTCTTTTGTGTAATTTGATGATGTAAGAGTTGTGTGGTGAGGGATCATCATATTCTTGGGTTTCCCTGCCCCTCCTCCATGTTATTGACTCATGTCTTTAGGCATGACAAAACATGGAGTGTGATGAAGTTAAGCCACATCTTCGGTGTGGCTTGGGGGAGAGAGGGAGAACTGCTTTCTTCAGTGGCTGAGTTCTCTGCATCCTCAGTCACTCCTGCTGACAGAGAACTCAGAGAATGAATGTTGCCATTGAGAAACAAAAATGAAGTATCAGCATTCTATGGGAAACCTTGCAGTTTGTGGAAGTACAAGAACTCTTTAAAAATAAAAACCTAAATAAATAAGCAAATAGAAAACACACACACACACACAAAATTGCTCAATGTCAACTGATCATGGTTAGCAACAACAGAATGTCAAGTGACCGCCAGGAAAGAAAAATGGAACTTTAAAGCTTGGTTTGATGCTGTATTTTCCAAGGCTTATTCTGCATGCTTCATTGTTTCTTGCTTTAGTAACACTTTTCACTTGGGACAAATGTTGGGCTGAGAAAATAATTGGCTTCTCCTGAGGGATCTTTTTGAAAAATTAATGTTAAACTGGCTATTAATCTTAATATCTCATGAGAAGCTGATGTTACTTATAATCACCTTAAAGATGAACGACTTCAAAACTTGGTTCTTGAAGAGCTCTCCAGTTAATGCCAAGAGTGACTTGTTTTAATTAGTCAACTGAATTCAACTGTCTTTGTCATCTTTTGTTACCTCTGTGTGACATGGAGCTCAGATGCTTGACAGGTATGGAGCATGTGTAGCTATCTCTCCTACCTGTTTGTTACTGAAATCGGCCCTTCCTCAACCCTGCATCCTGGGCTGGACTACAACACCCATCATCTGTGGTAACCAGGGATGAGGGAGGGGTTTTTTTTTTTAGTCACATCACTGGAGAAGCATCAAGTTGGGGGAAGCTGCTGTAATTCCAGGGATGGCACTGTTAGGTATCTGTTCCTTCATGTCTTTCATTCAGAATATCATCATGTTGACTTCACAAGATATCATTATACTTAGTTATGGCACAAGTACAGCTTGATCCTCTGCACGTTTACCCCAATGTTCAGTGGTGCTTACTCAGATGCAAGGGGCCCAAAGGACTGCTCCACTGCATCGGTCTCTTATTGCAGAAAAGAGAGACCTGTTACAGAGAATTCAGCACATTCACCACACCAGCCTGGTACTGGGATGGGATTGGTGGGATGAGACTTCTCTTCAGCCCTTTCCCTTAAGTAAAAAAAAAAAAAAAAGCAAACAAAAACAGAAGACTCTGTAATATATATATATATATATATATATATATATAAAACTGTAACTGTGCCTGAGAAAAAAAAGCTTTTGAACCTGGTCAAGATAGGTAGAGTGCACCATCACACATCTTGACAATGTAACATGGCATATTCTCTTTTCCAGAATGTTCTCCCCCCCAAAAAACACCAGAGCTGTGCTCTCTCTCCCCCACCCCATTCTCCTCTCTCTCACATACACACACTCCTCCCTCCCCCTTTCGACCTTGATTGCTCAAGAGAAAGGCAGTGGTGAAAGGAAGACGGGGAGAAGCTGCTTTCTTGTTAAGACACAAAGGGATTAGCTCCTAGTGCGTTAATGGCACACACTCCATGGCTCGCTTGGCATGAACCTTGGAGCTACAATCCAACACAGCAGGGGCTTCACTGCTTGGCAGGGAAGGGAAATGTCTGAGGCAGGAACTGACGTGATGCCAACATGAGGCTTGCTCTGCCAGTAACAACCCCCTGCCCCAGTTGGGATCAAGTGGTTTTGGCCAGCATTAGGGGAGACTCATCATTACCAGTGTGCTACCATGTCAGGTACAGCTTTCAAATTAGCCCATTTTCTGAAGCAGTAACCAAAAAGTACATCACCTACATGTACTTTTGCCAGGTATCCCATGACATCCATTTCTGTCCTCCTTCCCCACCTGCCCTCTTAGCACTGCAACTGCCTCTCAGTTCTGATCTTTATGACCCTCTAGTGCCCTGGCTGTCTTGTTTTGCTGTGGAAAAAGAACAGACTAAATCACAGTGGTAATAGGAAGTATCTGATTAGCTAGGACACGTCTCTGATGTCACAAGTAGTGAAGTAATCAGATTTGCCCAGCACTTTTCTTGTATTCAGTGGTCAACTGCTCTACATGCTCAGAGGTACAGACGCAAAGATGATTAGAGAGAAAGAAAGAAGGGAAAAGAAAAGCTATAAAAGACTATAAGGATTTTCACCATAATGTAAAATGGCATTTGCTAGGCCTAAATTAGTTCTTCAGGATTGGTTAACTCTTTTTTGGTTTATTTTAACAGCTCTTCCCCATGTGGATTATCAGAACCTCTGCTATACTGGAAGGTAATGAGAGAGAGCACGCATGGAAAAGGCTTTTTCAGAATTACTGATCAGCTACCCTCTCATGCTAAAAAAAGACTACAAGAAGCTGCCTGCCCCTGAAAGGAACAATGGAAAAGCTCCATTAGCCCAGACCCCCAGCCTATCTGGCCCAGCATTTTCTTCATGTAGTGGTCCATAGGAAGTCCACAAAGAGGACATGAACATAATACTGTATTACCCTCCTACAAGTTCCCCAGCAACTAGCACAAAGAACCCTTCTGCCTACATCGAGCAGTGGCTGATAGCCTTCACGAATTTGTCTAAAGCACGTTGGTAGTAATTATTATATGCTGTGGTAGCAAATTTGATAGTTTAATAATGTGAAAGACTTCCTTTTGACTGCCCTGAATCTCTTAGCTTTTCAGCTTCACTGTGTGACCTGGGGTTCTAGCATTGAGAGTGGGGAAAATCCTCCTCCCTACCCACCTTCTCCACATGTTGCATAACTGTATATACCTCTGTCATATCTATCACTGAATATTAAAGTTAGGCTTGTCCGTGCCATCATATTTCCAATTTCTATGTATGGTTATGTGAAACCTGGACAGTGAAGAAAGCTGATACAAAGAAAACCAACTCATTTGAAATATGGGACTGGAGGAGAGATCCACATATACCGCGGACCACTAAAAAGATAAGTAAATCAAGCTTGAACTTGCCCTAGAAGTCAAGATGACTAAACTGAGACTGTTGTATTTTGGACGTATCATGAACAGACATGACTCATTAGAAAAGGCAATTATGCTAGGTAAGGTAAAAGGCAGACGGAAAAGAGTATTACTGATGGATGGACTCAATCAAGAAAGCCATGGCCCTGAGCCTGCAAGACCTCAGCAGGGCTGTTGATGATGGGGTGACTTGAATGTCTCTCATTTACAGGGTTGCCATAGATCGAAGTTGACTCGAGGGCAGTTAACAGGAACAGGTAAATGCCAGTTTACATGGGTTACAAACGGATGCAGCTCCCAGGAGTCCTAGTCAGCAGAGCCAGTGATGAGGAATACTTGAAATTGTAGTTCAACATATGGAGGGCTACCCAATTCCCATCCTTGCTCTACAAAGAGCCACCAAGCAAGTATTGTCAATAAACCAACCTGTTTGTGAAAATTTCAAGAAAGAGCAACAGGACAACCCTATTAATTCAATTTTATATGCTAGATTGTTGTTGTGTGCCTTTAAATCCTTTCCGATTTCTTAGGATCCTAAAGTGAGCCTATCACAGGATTTTCTTGGCAAGATTTGTTCGGGGGGGGTTGTCGTTGCCTTCCTCTGAGGCTGAGAGAGTGTGACTTACCCAACTACTGTGGCACTTTAGACATATCATGAGAAGACATGACTCACTAGAAAAGACAATAATGCTTGGTAAGGTAAACGGCAGTACAAAAAAGAGTATTACTGATGGATGGACTCGATCAAGGAAGCCACGGCACTGAGTCTGCAAGACCTGAGCAGAGCTGTTGATGACAGGGTGGCTTGGAGATCTCTCATTCATAGACTCACCATAAATTGAAGTCAACTTGATAGCAGTTAACAACAACGACATCTCTCTTTACTTGCCTTTTATCTAAGCTAAACAGACCAGACCATGTACTCTTTTTTCATTGAGCAGTTGTTATAGAACCTTAACAGGGAACACAACATTGGCCAACTGTGACTGGACACAGGAAAGAGAAAGAAAAGGGAGAGCCTGGTGAAACGGCAAATGGAGGCAAATTACACTACCTATTTTAAGTGGGAGGCACAAGCCCCTCCAAAGGTTCTCTTTCTCTTCAATAACAGTATTGCAGGTTGATGTTGTGCTAGAAATTGCAATTGATATAAATGAGATGTGGGAGAGAAAGATTTAAATGGAAAAAGCAAGGTCTTCCAGGGAGCGGTCTCTTCTCCCAAAACATCTTATTCCACATATGCTTGTGGACTGAGGTATAAGGATAAATCAAATTAACAAAATGGTGAGAGTGTAGGAAAATGGAAAGGTGGTGCTGGATTGAAAATGTTCTCCACATGGGCTAGGTGGTCTTCTGGTCAGAGGAGCTCTGTGGGAAAGGTTAAGGAACAATGAGACCAATAGCTTCAGTTAGCATTGAAATAAAACAGATTTTTCTTTAGTTTGTGTGAGGCAGGCAATGTGAGTTAATACCACTAGAAACCCTAGAAACAACAGTGTTACAGACAGCACTACAAGATGGGTACAAAGAGATGGGATTGTGATCCCACTGCTTTCCAGGCAGACCTGCAACCTTCCCACCTCTTTTCAATGGGTATAAATAAAACCATCCCATGTTATTATTATTTCAAATGAAACCTCCTTCCTTTCCTAGTACATATAGCTCCAGATGTGTCAGAGAAGTGCTGGGGGAAGAGGAAGAGAAAGCAACCAGTACTGTAGAAGGCCAATGTTTTTAGTGTTGGACTGGGACCTGGGAGAAACAGGTTCAAATCTCCACTGAGCCATGAAACTCACTGGATGATCTTGGTATTCTTTCAGACTCACCTACTTCACAGCTTGTTGTGATGAAAAAGTGGCAAGGAAAAGAGCCACATACACCACCTTGAGCTCACCAGAGGAAAGGTGGTTATAAAAGTAGGCTGAGATCCAACATCACATTTGTAGCTACGTAAATGAAGTTATGAATAGGTTTGCTAGAGTGAAAACTGGAGAGGGCTCCTGTACCTTTAGTTGTTGTGTAGAAGAGGGAATTTCAGCAGGTTTGCCTGTTTGCGTGACAAGCAGTGCCTGCTGAAATTCCCTCTTCTAGACAACCATTAAAGGAACAGAAGTCCGCTCTAGTTTTCATTCCGGCAATCCTTAGTTATGAATGTTCTAAGAAACTAACCCCCAAATCCCACTTTAAACTCCAGGGAACTGCTCTGTGCAATGGAGATCAGCAGCATGGCCAAGTGAGGCACTTCAGAATGAATCCCCTCCTGCCCCGAGCCATGGTTTACAAGGAGAAAAACCATGGTTTATGGGCAAGAGGGGACTGATTGCATCATCCTGAAGTGTTCCACTTGACCACACTACAGACTTTCATCACAAAGTGGCTTCCTGGAGTTTAAGGTGGGTTATAGGGGGCATTTATGATTGCGGCAATAGTGCCATGATTGTAAACATTTAGCGTAGGTGAATATGGAACAGTTACAGGTCCGTAACTTTAGGTTATGAATCCATAACTGCAATGCAGAATGCCTGCCCTTACTATTAGATAGCCAGCATGTCTACTCCAGGAGGTCAGATGAGAAGGTGGTTCTATTTGGTTCTCATACTCACCTGCGTGGGAAAGATTGTTTCAATGTATTTCATCCCAACACTGATTTCTCTTTGCATTTAAAGATACAAAGGAATCTTGCAGTGTCTTTGAGACTAACAGAGAAAAAGAAATTTCTGACATATGTTTTTGTAGATTCCAGTCTCCTTAGTCCACAAAAGTCTATGCTAGAAATGTATTTTTCTTTATTAGTCTCAAAGGTGCTACAGGGTTCCTTTACATCTTTTCATGCTGAAACAGACTAGCACGACTGTCTCTTTGAATTCCCTTTCCATTGTTAACTTTGCTTTGCTAATAATCAACAGCCCACTGGCACAGAGGAAAGCTCTGATACTCTTTTGCCAAGGGGAGAGGTGAGCAGAAAGTGGGACTGCAGCTGCCCTTGCATAACCAGGAAAGTGTCTCTGAACTATACATCTGTGCCTGGTTTGGCCAGGCTGAGAGTCAGTGGGCACAGCTGGCTCAAAAGACTTTGCTACCTGAGGCAAAGGACAAAATGCCCCCCCCCCACATTCCACTCTCAGGAGGTAACTTGACCAGCAGGGCAACAGGACAGCTTGGGTGGCTTTGTTCTTAGGCTACTGCCACACCGCAGAAATAATGCAGTTTGACACCTCTTTAACTATCATGGTTCCATCCTATGGAATCCTGGGATTTGTTGTGGCCCCAGAGCACTCTGACAGAGAAGACTAAATATCTCACAAAACTACACATCCCAGAATTCCATGGTATTGAGCCATGGCAGTTAAAGTGGTGCCAAACTGTATTATTTCTGCAGTGTGGCAGTAGCTTAAGAGAGGGAAATGGCCAGGGGACCAAGAGAAATGGCTTTGGGCAAGGGGAGTGACAGGCTGCCACTGCTGCTCCGCAACATCTGCTGCCTGAAGCATCTGCCTTACACTTCCTCTTGGTAGGGCTAGCCCTGTCAGCAGGAAACTTCTTTTCAAGTGAATGCACAAACTGTGATCCTGCACGAGGTGGCCAGAACAAAGACAACAAGGACCCCAACTCTACCAGCATCACAAACTTTTCTGATGCCCTCAGGTTGGAGGCTGGTGGGTCTCATACAACCGCATGTGGAGCCACAGAAGCAGCCAACATGGCAGCAGTTGTTATTCTGAGGCACAGGCAGCTTCCCAGCTTGCAAGTAAGGCCTGTTCAAACAGAACCCTTTGCAATCCTGCTATTGACATAGCCCTGCTTGGAACTCCGGCACAAAGGGCACAGCAGAGAGGCTGAGATTGAACCCAGAGGACCCTGGTCAAGGCCTCACATCACAGGGAGGATCCCAAGGGAACCAAGGAGCTATGTGGCAATGGCCCTCAGCATCCACTCACTCCCTCACTTGCTCATGTGCGCACACTCTCTCCCTCTTCAAAGCCCTTGGAAAGAGAAAAGAGCAGCAATCAAAGACGTTACTAGCACTAGTCTAGTGGGCATCAAACAACCATAAATGTCAAAGGGCACATACAGAGCCAGGGCCTGTTTCTGCTTCTGTGATAGTCTCAGCTCCAGAACATTTTGGGCCGGTATAAGACCATTTGGAATTAGGGGAGTGTGATGTCAGTGCTCTGAATGAATCAGTGCCTAAGAGTGGGGGCTTTGAGTTTTCACAAAATGTAATCCCAGAACACCCATTCCCAGAAGTCAAGCTGGGAAAAGTAATACATCTTGCAAGCTTTTCAAGCTTCACTGGCTTCTTCATCAAGCAAAGATGTTAAAAATCACACAGAAGAAGAAAGGTGACAATGTTAGAGTCACAGGCCTCGTACATTTTGTCTCAGATGTTACTCTGTTGGAAGAGTGGTCCTGCCAACTTCAAGATTGCTGGGGAGGAGGAAACATTGAAAGACTTTAATATTGCACACCCCCACCCCCTGGCAAGTGGTTCCTCATTGACCAGCTGATGGCCACTCAACTGGATGGCAGGGAAAACTGAACAGGGCACCCTTGGGCTCACAGGCTGCCCGGGAACCAGCCAAAGGCTGCAGTTTGACCATATGCATTGTGAATATACACATGTTGATACCGATCTACTTGTACTGGTAATTTCTGCTGAAGGAGAGAGCCTCAGCACCCACTGGAACCATTTCCAGGAATTGTTACTTCTTGCTTGTACAGATTAAAAAGCACTGATGCTGCTGTTGTGGGGTCCCTGGGCAAGCATGGGAAGGCATCCCAGAGGCTGTAGGATGTTATAAATCTCCCACCTCTGAAGGAAGACAGGCCTCTCCTCAGAGGGAAAAAAATGCTTTATATGGTTTTAATTCTATAGACAGTTCAATATTAATCTTCACTTTTTGTATGTTTTTAGCAATGTGGTTTTCCTTGCATTTTTTTTTTATTCTATGAGCTGCCTTGAATGACACTCTTGGGGTAAAAGTGGGATATAAAGTGAAAGTGAAAGAGAAAAATCTAGCTTTGGAAACACCCTCTTGCCTGTAGTGGAACATTCCCTAGCTCTTGTGTCTTCAGTGTTGGAAGAGGCAAAAAGGGATGCTCTGTGGGTATGTCTGGTAAGGCTTGCACCCACTAGACCTGTAGTTTACTCACAAGAATGAATGGAAGACTAAAGGAAGGAGTTGGGGGGTGGGGCACGGTGCTTTTTCCTTCCTTTGACTCTGGCAGTGTGAGCTCTGAATGAGGTTTGGTCGATCCACAGATCTACCTGCCTTACAGGCTCATCCATAAGTGGGGGTATAGAACTGTCTCCACCTAGGTTTATGTAGAACCATCACCACAATCACAGCTAACACAAAGAAGAACCAGATGGAGGCTGCAATCCTGTGCCCACTTATCTTAGAGTAAACTCCACTCAAGACAGGATGACTTGCTCATAAGCAGACATGCAAGCAAATGAATTCTCAGTACTTAAATTGAATTAAGAGATTTTTTTTTGCCAAGCTGTGGATTTTGGGGCAGAAGCTGGGTGTTGGATCCTGGAAGCTGAGGTCTAGTCCACATCACTTTGGATGTATGCCCTTACATGGATTGAGTGAATCCTCTTGAGCATGCAGTGAGACAGTGATGTGAATGAGTTCACTATGCTTTCCACATTCCAATTTTTCAAGGCAAGCTGAGCTATTTTATCATACTACAGTTGTCCCTCCGTATCCACAGATTTAAGTATTCACGGCTTGAAAATATTCTTAAAAAAATAATAATCCACAAAGCAAACCTTGATTTTGCCATCTTATATAAGGGACACCATTTTGCTATGCCACTACATATAACGGGGCTTAAGTATTCATGGATTTTGGTATCCATGGGGGGTCCTGGAACCAAACCCCAGCGAATATGAAGGGACAAGTGTATTGGAAATCAGTGAGCAAACATTTATGACAGTGTGATAAAATATCAGAAGACACTGGAAAAAACAAATGCAACTATCTCAATTTGTAGTGGAACAATCATACAGCACTTTGACTGTACCATTTCATTCCTCACACAGGTATCACTCGCTCAAACAGGCAGGGCAGTGTGTGTTATGACACCTCCTATATACTGTATCTGATGGGGGTTTTGTTTTTCTCTGCTCTTCCTGATTACCTGAAGAGTGTCTCTGAACATGTACAAATGGAGGCAGCACACCCAAGGCCAAACCAGTTACATTTACATTCTCCTTTTCAGTGAGCTGAAGACTGCATATAGGGCTCTCTTCCCCTGCCACTTTGTCCTCATAACTACTATGTGAGGTAGGTCAGACTAATTCAAGGTCATCCAACAAGTTTCATGGCTCAGAGGGGATCTGAACCTGCATCTCCCAAGTCACAACCCAGTACTCCATCCCCACTATATCTTAGACTGAGGGCATGGCTTCCAGATATGATTGAACTCTGGCTGTTGTTTTTAAAATCTGGTAGCAGCCAAGCCCAAAGCAAAATGGCTTGTCCGAACTCAGCCCCTAAAAATGCTTTCCAGAGCCTATATCTAGGCATGGGAAATTAGGAATATTTTATCATCTGGTCTCCAATAGCAAATGAATTCTGTCAAAAGGTCAAATATGCATGACACAAACTTTCCCTAATGCATCCAGGATCATTCATGGCATATACACAGAATAGTTCCTTTGCTCACAGTGGTGACATCTCTCAGAGCCCAAGCGATGGAAGATCTGATGCACACTACTAGAGTGACTCAGACAGGAAAAATGCATACTAAAGGTAAAGCGAACAAAGATTAAGGGAGACTGGCTGCCACATTTGGGTTCAAGAATCCAGCAGATGCCTTAACATGCAGCTGTTCCCACTGGCCATGTTGGATGGGGATTCTAGTAATTTAAACAACAACAACAACAACAACCCACATATTTGCTGGCTCTAAGTTAAAGGACATATTAGACTACTATGTAGAGACAAGATGACTGAGACTGGAAAGGATGTGTGAGTCTTGAAATCTTCACAGTATGCAATATCTGTCTACAGTGTGAAATGTTAGAGCACATTTATCATATTTTCAAGGATCTTTCCTTCACCGTAAGGACTTTAAATCTAGTATATTTTTCCCAATTAAAACTGGGATTCTCAGAAATGTTAGAGGTGTGCTCTAATTTCTGAGACTCCCAATTTTTAATTAGGGGGAAAAACACCTAGATTTCTAGGGGGAAATCTGTGAAAATATAGAGATAACGTTTTGCAAAAGTTTAGAAATTAGAATTTATAGTAATGTGTGTGGAATTTATAGTAATTAGCAGCCAAGAGATTTGCATTCTTGTACATCTCCTACCAGTCCCCTCAATGTATTTCATGGCCTTTATACACACTGTTCTCTATGTCAAATATTGCTGCCACCAAATATTTAACATTCTTTTTAAAAATGACATACGCTATCAGATAAAAACTTACTTCCATTTTTATAAAATGCTGAAATGTTTATATCTCTTCATAATGTATCCAATTTATCCATGCATATTTTACTCTTTTTTTCCACAGACCATTTGGATTTTAAAGTACTGTACACACTTCTAGACTTTACTCCATGGAAGATAGGGCCCTGGTACAGCCTTTTGGAAGGACACAGACAGATAGAACAGAAATATTCATAATGTGCCCAGCGGATGCCACTCGATGGGACCACACTGAGATGGAGGAAATTCCTGCAAACCATTTTAAGAAGGTTTAGTTTATGCTCCATTCCATGTTGCAGAAGCAAGAGGTTAATTAAAGGGAGTTTGTCTGTTCGGTGCAGCTTTTCTCAGAATTGCTGTACAAAACTGAAAAGTCATCACACTCAAATAAGAGAAACTGAATCCAGGGGGGGAAATGTAGGACTGTGTAAGCTGAACTCTTGTGCTGTTGTTTTGGACTAGCTTATAAGGATCAGAGGTCAAAACTCACTTTGGAAGCCAACAGAAAAAGATTTCTACTTCTCATATTCACTTACGAAGAAGATGGAGTAATTGCTACAGATCTCTTTTGGTTTTCATAATCTCTTGCCTTGTGGGTCACACAAAAGAAGCAAGAGATTTTAAGTACCTGCATGGCCTAATCCCCATAGGCTGCAGGTCTGCTGTCACCAGTGAAATATTCTAAGCGAGACAGTTTGTTCAACAGCATCAGTTTTAGGAAAAGGGACCCAAAGACAACACTTGGTCAAGTCACCATCATGCACTTATTCTGCCACTGTCAGTAGCAGGGGTTATGGTATTGGTGCAGACACCTTGAACATGAGATAACGTGTTTATAGGAGTAATATTGACAGCATGCCCAGCCAAGTTGGGAGAGGGGGCTATAAACCAACACATTCCTGCACACCAGTCTTCACCAGCAGCCAGCAGTTTGTTTACACAATGGAGGTATTTTTAACACCTCCAGTTTCAAGGTCAACAACAACAACAACAACAACAACAAACATTCAGAGGGGGGAAAACTGTATTTTTCCTTCCTAACGTTATCAAGGGGAGCACTGTAGAATTATACCATATACAGTATGCCGTTGGACATTTGGGACATGCTTGTTGTTGATCAGCTAAGAGTGCTGTCTACCTACCAAACCTGAACACCCCGGTAGCTTCCCCACCACCACCTCCACCACCACGCACACATTCTGAACTCCTTTATGGACTTCATTTTAGCAGAGATGACAACAGTAATTAAGTCCAGTCTTCACTGAACTTTGTGGACATCCAGATCTATTTGTTAGTTTTTAGTGTACCAAATTAACCAAGGAGTTTTAAATGGATATTTTGTGATTCTTCCCCCAAGAAGGGTTTGTAGCAAATATTAGCTTGTTGCAGCAAAAACAAGAGTGACTCCTGTAGCACTGTAAAGGCTAACAAAGTTATAGCATAATCTTTCATGGACTGAAACTCTCTTCTAAAGGATGCCACAAAAGGTTATGCTATGTATAATAAACTTGTTAGCCTTTAAAGTGCCACATGATTCTGTGTTGATTTTGTGACTCTATCATAAACAAACAAGCACACCCACCCCTCTGCAGCTCATCTTTGTATATTATAAAAATGGATATTGATTTTTCCATTTTTGTACCTTACTGAAATAATAATTTCCATTGATTATTATCTCTGGTCCTTCCCCCACCCCCGCCATGGGGTTCCATTCACATGGGGCAACCTCCCTTCTCAAATTTTGTTTGTCCAAGCCATGGGCTCACACTCCCCACTGCCACCTTTTCTCCTGTGCTCAGAGCAGATTGCCATTAGTATTAATTAGGTTTAGGTTCCGGCAGGTGTTAGGTGACTGATTGCGTTGGTCAGAGGCTGGGGCAGGAGACTGAACATGGTCCACTGCTGTGACACTTTAAGGGCAGAAGACGGTGCCTTGCCTGTGAAGCCCCCCAACAGCAAAACAGAAAGAACACAAGAAGGTTCATAAACAAGAGGAACAGAATCAGAAGAGGGACTACTGTATACGAAATGGGACTGTGGTCTGCAGAAGCTTTCACCATAATGAGTCTGTCAGTCTTGAAGACATCATAAGACTTTTGTTGGTTTGGTCCAACAGAGCAATAAAAAGGGCTTGAGCTCTGGAAAACAGAGTTACCTGGACTTAAACAGAACCTACAGGGGAGTCTAGCTTTTTTTAAAGACTATCTATACTGCCAAGAGATCTGTTGATGGGCGGCTACATAAATTGAAGAACTAAATACACTACATCATGGCCCCCACAAGGGGGAGGGCTGACAGGGCTCTAAGCCTGGGGGTCCAGGCACCTGGGATTAGGAGGGGGGCCCCCAGCGTGATAGTATTGTAAGCTTTTATTATGTAAACCCATATAGTTTTTTTTTAAAAAAATAAATATAAATATGACTTTGGTATCATCATTTAAACTGGCTTATTTTAATTTTTATCCTAAATCCCATACGTAGTAGAGCATCTGGCTGCCCTTAACATTATCGGTAGGTAGGTGGCCCACCAAAGATCCTGGGCTGGGGCCCCGCGCTTCAGCATGTGGGGGCCACGCACTACATAGTGTAGATCTACAAAAGGCATCAAGAAGGCGAAAAGGCATGGGATTCCATTTAGAGGGCTCTCTTTAGGCTCCTGTCTGCTAGGCTCCCTTTTGACGCCAAGTAGATAGAAAATGTCTCACCATCACGTTCTGGCGCTCCCGTTGTCCCCCAAGGTGTTTGGATTACTTGGCGTCAAAAGGGATCCCTGACCGGATATTTTCGCTACGGGCAGCAAAACCTTTCTCCCTTCCTTGCTCGACGGCCCTTAAACGGGGGTCTATAGAGCAAGCGTGGCCCTCCACCGCCGCCGCCGCCGCCGCGCTTCAGCTTCGCGCCCCCACGCGGGTGGCCCGGATCGGGGCCTGCCTGGGGGGCCGGGAGAGGCTGCTGGGCGTCCGTCCTACAGACCTCTGTCCCGGTCGCCCGGGAGCGGAGGCTCGGAGATCCCTGTGTATTTATTTATGTATTTATTGGAGTATTTCTACCCCGCTCTTCAGCCACCAAGGCTCTCCGAGCGGCTTACCAATGGTTCAGCAAGAGCACCGCCACATCGAACACCGCTTGCTAGCCTGCTAGGCACTCCCTCGGCGCTTTCCAATGAGCCCCCACAAGCCGGGTCCTCCTTCTACCGGCCGAGCTACGGGAAAGGGGGGAAGACGGCAGGGACCCCTCAGGGCAACGGGTGGGCATTGGTCCGCCCCCCTGCCCCGAGGCTGCTCAGCCATCCTCCTCGGCCGCCTCTGGGCGCCCCTGAAGCGCCCCCGAGCCCCTCGCCCGCCTTCCTCGTCCCCCCGCCGCCGGGGCGCAACGTACCTGGCCGGCGTCGGTTCTCCTGGGCGCATCGCCGGGCCAAGGACGGTGAGGAGGGGGTGGGGGGTACTCGGCGCTGCAAAGCCGCCGCCTCCTGCTGCTGCTGCTGCTGCTCCCGGGAAAGGCGCGGCGCGGCTGCACCGACGGCTGTCCCCGCTCTGCAGCAGCTCCGCCGCCGCCAGCCACCCTCCAAACTTTTGCGAGAGGCGCAACGGGCTCGCCGGCTCCGGAGGCGGGGCCAAGCCCGGGGAATGGAGGGAGGGGATTGGCCGGCGGAGCCCACCGGGGGCGGGGAGGGGCGGCACCAGGGGAGCTTTCCTCCGCCCGCCACCCGGAGCGGCAGGTGCGGACCGCAGACGGAGGAGGAGGAGGAGGAGGACCCCCGACGGCAGCCCTGCCCGGAACGCCTGGCCGTGGCCGCTCGCCTCCGCTTTCGCCCGCCGCCAAGAAAGCGAGGCTGGCCAGGGTGGGAGCCAGGCTGCCGTCTCCCAGGCCCCCAGTCTAGCTTTGACCGACAAAGAGAAATTGCCAAAGCATCTTTGGAGAAAGTTTTTGGCCATGGTTTAATGAGACGACCCCAGCAATAACTTAAGAGAGCTCTTTAAATAAAGATTTTATTATTGCTTTTGTATTATTATTTTTTATTTTTTTTCTTTTCCAAATATGTATAATTGTAATGTGTAACTTCTAATTTTAGTATAAAGGCGTAAATATAATGTTTATTGGAAAAGAAAAGAGGGTGATTATCGTGTGTTTAAGAGGAAAAATGTATTAGCATTAGGATAGATGGTTTTATTTTTGTATTAGTAAGAAAAGAGAATAGGAAAAAAAATGCATTATTGTTACGGCCTTTTGCGGTCGGGTGTGCAGAATTCAATGAAGCAGCAAAAAGACCCTCACCAGCCTGGCCTCTGCACCACCCTGTTTGCCCGACAGCCCTGCCCGGAATGCCTCATCATGGCCGCTCGCCTTCTCTCTCAACCACCGTCAAGAAAGCAAGGCTGGAGAGAGTGGGAGTCAGGCTGCCTGTCTTCCACACGCCCAGTCGAGGGCCGATGCCTTGCCCAGTGCTGTGCACAAGCCTGTGAACTCCTGTGACAAAGTTCGGGCAAGTTACTTTGACCGACTACAATTCCCATCAGTTCCCCAGTCAGCGGGGTGAGTGGATGGGGTCTCGGTGTTGTAGTCCAAAAAAGAACTGTTTCCAAGCCAAGCTTGGAGGAAACCGGTCACTTTTGTTTCTATTGTAATCCATTGTCATATCCCAATGGTGAAAAAACTCCTCACAGAATGCCAGGAGAATCCTGCCTGTCTTAATGGCATCCCACCTGATTTCACCATATTGTGAAAGGGGGGGGGCAGCAAAAACCTGGCCAGAAAAGCCTTCATGGCTTTTCACGGCTTTGTTAAAAAACACACGCACAAGGATGCACATTTCCACTCGTTAGGACAAGCGAAGCGATCTGATTTGCTTGCCCAAATGAGAGGAAAGGCAAACCAGATTGGATGGACAAGTGAGGGGGGCAGGGCTGGGCAAACGCCTTAGTGCTTTTTCACCTTAGCAAGTGATCACTAAGGTGATAAAATGGGAGATTTGTGTTAATTTTCTCTCTCTCTTTGTTGAGAAAGATGAAATATCGCTTCTGCGCACCATAGAAATAGGGAATTTTTTTAAAAAAAAAGTTTGGCAGTGGGAGATTTAAAAACAGAGTAATCCACTCACGGCAGCCATCTTGGCTACAGGCATGCAAAGTTTATGAGGGCCGTAACACCATTAAGACAAGTCACAGCTGCTGCGACTTGCTAATACTGTGGAGCAGTTTGTATTTTTTTCCTTCACGTAGACAAGCCCTAGGGCTCTTCCAGAGTAAGTGCAATAGTTACATACCCGTTGCCATGCAAAATTCAGAGGGCCCATCTACGTGAAGAGAAAAAAATCCAAAGTACCTCATAGTATTGGCATCTCGCAGCAGCAGCAACATGTCTAAACAGTTTTTCTGGCCTTGGAAGCCCCCATAACCCTTGCATTCCTGATAGCAGCCACAAGTGATTTAATCGCATTAGTTCTTCACCGCTGCCATTTTTTTTAAGTCATCCTAAGGTGCGCTGGTGCAATAGAGCAATTCTCCAATTTATTTATTTATTTATTTATACCCCGCTCTTCAGTCACAAGGCTATCAGAGCGGCTTACAAATTGTTTTAAGCAATAGGAATTTAAACATCTACACTGCGTTAAGGAGTTTCCAGTGTGTGTTAGCTAATTATAAGAAAGCAAAACAGAAAATATTGATCTATTTATTGCTTTAGCAAGTGACGTCTAAGGTGAAAATCCAACATCGTGGCAGCAGACACTTGCCCTCCTAGCAAGTCCTGGCCCCACTCTCGCCTGGCCAATCAGCTTTGTGCTTCCCTTCAAGTTTTTAATTGATCAATAGTCCAAATGAGCAAAAATGTGCACCCACCTTGCAGTTTTTGAAAAAGTACAGCAACATCTGCTAAGGCTTTTACCCCATTGTTTTTGACATTTTGGGGCTCCCTCTTTCCGAATAGTGTGGATTGGCACTGGATCCTGTTTAGACAGGTAGGATTCCCAGCGGATTCCATGAGGGGTATTTTCACCGTTTAGACAGGCCCAGAGTGTGTGTATCCATTTACCCTGCTTAGCTTTGTAGTACAGTAGCATTTGTTGGATGCTTATTCCATTGCACAGTTTGATTGCTCCCTGAGCCACTCATTCAATTGTCATTCAATGCACACATGGCATAGTACAATGGGCAAGTAACCCCACCTGCGATTTATATTACACAATCCAGTGCCTCCCCTATATAGCTGTAATTGTGGATGCTCCTTAATTTCAGGGTCAAAATATGTCCCCCTCCATTCTCTCTTCTTTCCCTCCTTTTTATTTAGCATTGGCTCCTTGCCTTGGTGATCATAATGCAAAAGTACCTTTGTCTTGAAATTCAGTGTAACAAAATAGCTTTGTTACTAAAATCAGCCTCTGTACCAGAGGACTGGAGGTTAGCCAACAGAACAACAGTTTATATATATATATATAATTGGATAAGAGTGGATAAACCAGGAATTACAAATGAGAACAGTGGTTCTTAACCTTTTACACCATCCCATAACCCTTCCCTCAGAGGCACTGGAGAGGGAGGGAAGACTTTTTTCCCTGCTTCTTGCTGCAAGTTTGTGGCTGGAGCAGTTTGACTAGCAAAGCGCAGGCCAAGCCAGCCAGGCCATGCTTTGGCTACTGTCACATGAGCTAAGCAGCCTTCAATCCTTTGCAGATCCCCTATGAGAGCATTGCAGACCTCTGGGAGTCTGCGGACCACAGATTAAGAACCACTGGACTAGAAGATAGACTAATTTTTGCCCTGGCTGGATAAAATGTTGGAAGACATTGCAGTATTATGGCTGGAATTAAATTAAGAAACATATTGAAGAAGAACAAGCACTGATTAGGAAACTGATTAGAACCTCATGATCCTTTAGGAGTTTTCTGAGAATGCCAACAAGAGTAGATAGAGATTATGCAGTAGACATTATACATGTGAAATTTCAACAAGTTTTTGGTAAGTGCCAAACTGCACATTACATAAATAACTTGTAAGTGCCCTTAATGGTGACACTTCTATTTTGAAGAAAAAGAACATGTGGATCCTAGATTCAGAATCATGCTCCTAATCCAGATCAGGGCTCAGCATCTGTGCCCAGTTGGCAATCCCTTTCCCTGGTTGCTATTTGCCCTCCAAGGTGCAATTTGTACTCCTTTGGGGTAAAAAACCAGCATTGTGAGGTCTCAGTCCAGGCTCTGAAGGCAGCACGCTATTGGCGGGATGGGTGCTTTTCCTCCAAAATAACAAATGGCAATATGCACCATGCTTTTTTCTTAAACTGTGATAATGACACATAGCATAACAGGTAGGCTGACCAAACTCCTGCATCCAAGACTCCTGAATAAAGTCAGCAGTCAAGGAATAACAGAACAAACCTCTTTCTAGATTGGTCACTGGTTAAAAGACAGGAAGCAAATAGCAGGAGTAAATGAACAGTTTTCGTAATGGATGGAAATATGCAGGGGGTGGGGAGGACTGCACTGGAGGATCTATATTGAGACAGGCAATATTTAAGCTCAGTAAATAAGCTGGAAGTAGAAGAGAGTTGTGAAGCAGCCAAGTTAGCAGGTGACATCAAATTGTTCAGTTAAAATTCTGCTGCCAAATAACCTATCTCTCTAGGTTGTATGTGGTTTTTTTCTGGGCTGTGAGGCCATGTTCTGGAAGAGTTTATTCCTGACATTTTGCCTGCATCTGTGGCTGGCATCTTCAGAGAATGGTTGGGTAGGAGTGTGTGTGGGGTTTATATACTGTGAGCCCCTGTTGGAGAGGATATGTAAATTTGTGCATTTGACTGGGTAGTTCCTGGGGGAGATATGCAAGGAAGATTACTGTCTGTTTGGCTAATGGCCCATTATCTGCTGGAAATCCTCCTGTCCCTGGGTGAGTCTACAGACCAACCAGGAAAATCCAAGAAATCCTACAGTTAGCAAAGGACAAAAGAAACCCCCTCACAGCTGTAGGAGTTACCACATATGATGCAGCTGTGGACAAGTTTACATAGGGACCACTAAACACAGTGTGCAAAGACAAATCAAGGAACATGAGAGACACTGCAGACTGGGTCAGTCAGAAAAATCAGCAGTAGCAGAACATGTTATAAACCAACCTAGACACAAATTTACATATCCTCTCCAACAGGGGCTCACAGTATATAAACCCCCACACACACACTCCTACCCAACCATTCTCCGAAGATGCCAGCCACAGATGCAGGCGAAACGTCAGGAATAAACTCTTCCAGAACACAGCCTCACAGCCCAGAAAAAAATCACAGACAACCTATGGATGCTGGCCATGAAAGCCTTTGACTTCAAACCTATCTCTCTCATCACTCTGCCTGAACACACTCCCTTACCTCCGCAGAGTGGATTCCAGCATGCTCACAGAGCCATCATAAACTCCTCATCCTGACTTTAAAAGCCACTAGGACCTTGCTATGAAGCTCTCCTCATCCTGCAGTCAACCCTGCCCTTCCACGCTCGTGTCCAGAAAATTTCTGTATTGCCACCTCTTACTTGCTTCAGATATCCCCTCAATATTTGCTCCTCGCCAAAACATAAAAGGTTCCTTACACCACTATAATTAAGCCTAAGTATAGTGAAACTGATTCACTGATAACAACAGAAGGGACTATTCTTAAGAAAGATCAAAAAAAGAAAATGTTGGCCAACAAATATCAGTATAATACCCTCCATTTGTTCTGCTTTAGATGTGCAGTATACATCTAAACATAAACCAAGATTTTCACCATGTACATTGGGCTCTTTTGATGAGCTTTTAACACACCTATCAAGTGCAGCAGGCAGATGATGTGTCATAGGGCAGAGGAATGTAACCTTGATGAAGTGGAAACTCTTGCAAAGGATCCTACGTTAACCTAAGAAGAGAGGCATGAAAGTCTGGGTTACTCCAGGAGGCATAAGATCTCCAAGATCTCAGTATTTCCAAGTAAGACATCTGCAGTGTCTCCATGCAGGAAGTACTATGAGTTGAAGAATAAAAAAAATTGTGAAGTATTGATTGGCACCAACAATACCAGCAGCTTCATATGCCAGTTTTATGCTTTGAGAGAAATCTCCTGGGCCTTTAATTAAAAAGTGGACAAAGTATTTGGAAAACTGAAAGGATGGAAGTAGTTTCCAAGAAGATAGTGACAAAATTCGTAGCATCATCTATTTTTTAAAAGGAGGGAGATCAAAAATAGGTTTATAAACTTTTGATACGTTTGATTTGCAACTTGACATATGATTCTTGTCGACAATGTAGAGTTGCTCAGAGAGATTTCCTGCTCATTCGGGGTGGGGTGGGGCTTTCCCAGTAGTACAGCTCATCTAGGTGTTTGATTAATGAAATGACCTTCCGGCTAATATCACACAATCCTAAAATAGTATTGCTATGTTATCCTAAAGATATGGATAATAATTCTAACTGAAAGTTATTCTAAGTCTACTTATGGCTGCCAAAAATGTGCATAACAGCAGCCTGGATAACTGCATATTCTTCCCTTGTTTATCCTTACCTCCATCGGCTTCCCCTTCCTCTGTCATTTCCCCTGTGCTGAAACTGTAGGCTGTAAGCTCTTTGGGGCAGGGACTGGTCATCTTGGACTTGCACAGCAATAAAACAATGAAAGGACAAGATGAAAAGCAAAGTTGAATGTGCTCTGAATTAACTGAATGCGTAACAACATGGAAAATTTAGTTTAGTGTAAATAATGCTGAAGTTATGCAACTGGAGTAAAAAGATAAAGCATCTCTGATGAGAATGGAACTGGCAATGCCTAACCAGGAAAGACATGTTGGAATCGTAGCTGAATGAACATGTCAACTCAGTGGGTAACAGTGATGAAAAAAGCAAATTCCATGCAAATGGGAAACTTTACAAGAAGACTCTTACAAGGTAACTTGGGCTCAAGATTTGGTTGTTTTTATTATGTGCTTTCAAGTCAGCTGTGTGATATGGCAACCCTGTTCTAGGGTTTACTTAGCAAGATTTATTCAGAGGAGGTTTGCCATTGCTTTCCACTAAGGATGAGAAAGTGTGACTTGCCCAAGGTCACCCAATAGGTTTCTGTGGCCAAGTGGGGATTTGAACCCTGGACTCCCAGGGCTTGCCTATATAAGGCAATAAAATGTGGATTGATGCACAGTAACGCCAATTCGCAGCAGTTTTCATTTGTCTCCATGGGTTATGGGTTTTTTGAAGCTCACAGGCATGTGAAGCCATACATGTCTGTTGTTCAAACGGGCATGCCTGTGAATCAAGATGGCAGGTGTGAATGAATTACTTGAGTATTTATTGCCACCAGTTGCCACCACCGAACAGTATATTTTCTAAAAGTAAATCCAAGATGCAGAAGGGTGATCTTCCACTTAACAGGGAAAACAGGAAAAAAGAAGAAGAAAGGCTGTTTTGTCACCTCAGCTCACCTCAGAAGAAAGGCTGTTTTGCCATCACTATGGCAAAAATCCAACATGGTGGTTCTGGGTGCTGCCTTGCCAGCAAGCTCCACACCCTGTGTACATCTGACCAATCAGCTTTCCACTTCACCTCTTACCAGGAAAACATAGCAAAGCAAATCTGTTGTCCAAACGAGTGGGAATGCGCATTTCCTTCAGGTTTTTTTTTTTAAGTTGGGAAAAGCTGCAAAGGTTTTTCCAGTTCAGTACTGTATTTGGAGTTTTTGACCTCCTCCTTCTGAATATGGCAAAATGATGTCCATTTGGACAAAACGTATTCTCCTCAAATTCTATGAGAAGTATTTTTGCTGTATAGACAAGCCCCTGGAGTCCTAGTCCAGCGCTCAAACCACTGTGCTATGGTGGCTCTTTATTAAAGATTTTGGGAGAGGAATATCAGATCTCTCTCTCTGGCTTTTCTTCACAAATGAAGATTCAGGAAAGACTCATCCTGCATTTTCTGCAAGCACGCTAATGACTAAAAAGGCCAATCCAAGATAAACAAGTCCGGTTGCAGAAAGCACAGCAGAAGGGCTCCTTGGGTGATGTTTTCGGGTTGTGATTCTTTCTGTGTTGTCATTTCTCTTCAAGACTTGTTCGGCGTGAGTTCTCAAATAAGGCTGCAGCATTGCGGATAGTGTGTCTCCATGCCTCCTGATGTGAGGCCAGGGCAGACCATTGTTGGTGATCAATTTGGCTGAGCCTGAGATGTTGCTTCAGGGAGTCCTTGTATTGCTTTTTTGGAGCGCCCCTCTTACGCTGACCTGTGGCAAGTTCACCGTAGACTAGTATTTTGGGGAGGCGATGGTCCTCCATCCTAGAAACGTGCCCTGCCCAGCGCAGCTGTGTTCTCAATATCATGGCCTCAATGCTGGTGATCCCTGCTTGCTCAAGGACAGCAACATTCGTCACATAGTCAATCCAGTGTATATTTAGGATTGTGCATATACAGTGCTGAAGAAAGTGTTTGAGGAGTTGTAGGTGGTGGCGATAGGTGACCCATGTTTCAGATCCATAAAGGAGAATAGACAGTACAATGGCTCTATACACACTGATTTTTGTGCTTTGCCTCAGGTGTTTGTTACTCCAGACTCTTTTGTGAAGTCTTCCAAATGCACTATATGCCTTTGCTAATCTGTGATCAATCTCTTTGTCAATCTTGGCATTTGAGGAGATGATGCTTCCCAGGTAGGTGAACTGCTGAACGGACTTGAGCACAGATTTGCCGACGGCAATGTGGGGATCGTGGTGTTCGTCCTGTGGTGCAGGCTGGTAAAGAACTTCTGTTTTCTTCAGGTTGACTTCCAGCCCAAACAGCTCTGCAGCTGTTGCAAAGCAGGATGTTAGGCGCTGCAGAGCTACTTCTGTGTGGGCAACGAGGGCAGCATCATCAGCAAAGAGCAACTCATAGACTAGATAGTTTAGAGTCTTAGTGTGAGCCCTCAGACGGCTTAAGTTAAACAAGCTGCCATCAGTACGTTAACGTATATAGATGCCATCGTCTTCTTCAAGCTCTGCCGTAGCCCTTTGGAGCATCATGCTGAAGAAGATTGTTGGTGCAAGAACACAACCTTGCAGATAACATGCAGTAAAAAAAAAGAAAAGAAAGAATCACAGCTACATTTACATGTGCCGCTCTCCAACCTCTTAGAATCATAGAGTTGGAAGATACCACAAGGACCATCCAGTCCAACCTCCTGCAATACACGAATACACAATCAAAGCATTCCCAACAGATGGCCATCCAGCCTCTGCTTAAAAACCTCCAAAGAAGGAGACTCCAGCACACTCCCAGGGAGTGCATTCCACAGCTGAATAGCTCTTACTGTCAGGAAGTTCTTCCTAATGCTTACATGGAATCTCTTTTCCTGTAGTTTGAGTCCATTGCTCCATGTCCTAGTCTCTGAAGCTGCAGAAAACAAGCTTGCTCTATCCTCAGTATGACATCCCTTCAAATATTTAAACATGGTTATCATGTCCCCTCTTAACCTTCCCTTCCGCAGGCTAAACATACCTAGATTCCTAAGCCGCTCCTCATAGGGCATGACTTCCAGACCTCCCAGTATTTTGGTCACCCTCCTCTGGACACATTCCAGCTTGTCAATATCCTTCTTGAATTGTGGTGCTCAAAACTGGGCACGGTATTCCACGGTATTCTGACTAAAGCAGAAGAGAGTGGCACTATTACTTCCCTGATCTAGACACTAAACTCATATTGATGCAGTCCAGAATCACATTGGCTTTTTTAGCAGCCGTGCCACATTGCTGATTCATGTTCAATTTGTGGTTCACATAGGACTTTATCAGATACAGTCTCTTTAAACGTTCTTTTGCCAGCATAAAAAAAAAAAGCATTTTTATGCTGGCAAAAGAATGTTCCACCCTGCACTTACCTTCTAACCCCAGCAAAGGCTCCTGGCAAAAAAGAGGAAGTGAACGGAGCCCCATTCATTTTTCGTTTGAAATCTTACATGATTTAATATTGCGGGAAATTCAAACTTAAAAACAAAAGTAAAGAATTTTAAGTTACACCAAGAACACAAACACACAGTAAAAGTCCCAAATAACCCAGGGAGGGACATAAAAAGAGTGAAACATACCTGAATGTCCCAATCTCACCCAGAAGTGTTCACGCCAGAGCAGCCATTGTTGGAGTAAGTACGTGATTTAAATGGCCCGAGGTATCGCATGCTGGCAACAAAGCGGCAGGGGGATTTGTTGACAGCTTAAGCCATCAGTTAAAAATGATGGGATTTTTGCTCTTTGTAATCGCAAAAGGGCAATGTCGTCTGATCCACGCACCCTTTCACGGTTATGTGGCGTCCTTATGATGCCATATTTTCTTTGTCTGATAAAGTCCTAAGACTCCTAGGTCCCTTTTGCACATACTACCATCAAGCCATGTGTCCCCCATCCTATATCTGTGCTTTTCATTTTTACTGCCCAAATGTAGTATCCTACATTTCTCCCTGTTGAAATTCATTTTGTTAGTTTTGGCCCAGCTTTCTAATCCGTTAATGTCATTTTGAATTCTGATCCTGTTCTCTGGGGTATTAGCTACCCGTCATCATTGGTATCATCTGCAAACTTGATAAGCATACCCTCTATTCCCTCATCCAAGTCATTGATAAAGATGTTGAATAGCCCTGGGCCCAGGACAGAACCCTGTGGCACCCCACTGGTCACTTCTCTCCAGGATGAAGAGGAGTCATTGGTGACTACCCTTTGGACTTGGCCCATCAACCAATAACAAATCCACCTAACAGTTGCATTATCTAGCCCACAGGTTACTAACTTTTTTTGCAAGAATATCATGGGGGACCTTGTCAAAAGCCTTCCTGAAATCAAGATAAACTACATCCACAGCATTCCCTTCATCTATCAAGTTTGTAACTCTATCAAAAAAGAGATAAGATTAGTCTGGCATGACTTGTTTTTGAGAAATCCATGTTGACTTTTAGTGATCATGGCATTCCTTTCTAAGTGGTTACAGAATGTCTGTTTAATGATCTGCTCTAGAATCTTTCCTGTTATTGATGTCAGGCTGACTGGGTGATAATTATTTGGGTCTCCTTCCCCCCCCCCCTTTTTAAAGATGGGGACAGCATTTGCCCTCCTCCAGTCTGCTGGGACCAATCCTGTTCTCCAGGATTTCTCAACGATTATTGACAGTGGTTCTGAGATTACATCTGCCAGTTCTTTTAATACCCTTGGATGTAGTTAATCTGGCCCTGGAGACTTGAATTAATTTATACTGGCCAGGTATTCCTGAACAACCTTTTTACCTATTTTATGCTGCATTTCCCCTACTGCATCATCTGCTCCATTTTCTCCAGGTTGAGCACTGTTGTTTTGGGAGAAGACTGAGGCAAATAAGGTGTTGAGTAGCTCTGCCTTTTCTCTGTCCCCTGTTAACATTTCACCACTTCCTTGTTCTTTCTTTTGCTACAGACATATCCAAAAAAGCCCTTTTTATTTTTTTTAACCTCTCTAGCAAGCCTGAGCTCCATCTGTGCTTTTGCTTTTCTGATTTCCTCCTATACAAGCTGGCTATTTGTTTGAATTCTTTGTTGGTGATTTCCCCCTTTTTCCATTTCTTGTACATGTTTCTTTTAAGTCTTAGTTCAGTTGAAAGTTCTTTAGACATACTGGTTTCTTTGGACACCTACCAATTTTCTTCCTCATTGGAACTGTCTGAAGTTGTGCCTTCAATATTTCACTTTTTAGAAGCTCCCATCCATCATCTACTCCCTTCTCTTTTAGTGTTCCTGCCCATGGGACCACACAAAGTAATTCCCTAAGTTTTCTGAAATCAGCTTTCTTAAAGTCTAGAAGGTATGGCTGACTACGTTTGGCTTCCCCTTTCCTCTGTATAACAAACTCCAGGAGGACATGGTCACTCTGCCCTAAGGATCCCGCCACTTCCACCCAATTAACCAGATCATCTCTGTTGGTTAGGATCAGATCTAAAATAGCTGATCCCCTTGTTGCCTCTTCCACCTTCTGGACAATGAAATTGTCTGCAAGACAAGTGAGGAATTTGTTGGACCTTAAATTTTTAGCAGAGTTGGACTTCCAACAAATATCAAGATAATTAAAACCCCTCATTATTACTACATCTCTCCTGTCTGAATGTGCGGTCATCTCTTCTAGGAAGGCATCATCCAAGTTCTTGGTTTGGCTTGGAGGTCTTTAGTACACCCCCACAACAACATCCATGCTGTTTCTCTCCCCCTTGATTTTTACCCAGATGCTCTAATCCTTGCTCCCAGGATTTAAGTTATGGATCTGTTCACAGGTGTACACATCCTTAATGTATAATGCTACCCCACTACCCTTCCTGTTTGGTCTATTTCTCTGAAATAGGTTATACCCCTTTATTACTACATTCTAATCATGAGACTCATCCCACCAGGCTTCAGTAGTGCCTATTAAATCATATTTGCTTTGCTGTGCTAAGTTCAAGTTTGTCCTGTTTAGTTCCCATGCTCTGTGCATTAGTATAGAGACATCTAAAACCATGGGCCATTTCCCCTATCTGCCTTTTAAAGGTTTTATTCCTTCCACTGTTGGGTTCTTGTACAATTTGCATTGTTCTCTGTATAACGTTTGGGCTGTTATCTCCAGCACTTGATGAACTCTGGTCATCAAGAATACTATCTCCTTCCCCCACACAACTCAGTTTAAAGCCCTCCTGATCAGATCTTTCAGAGTCTTAGCAAAAACATTCCTGCCAACTGTTGTGAGGTGCAACCCATCCCTTGCCAGTAGTCCACCTCCCTGCAACCACACCCCATGGTCCAGGAAGCCAAACCGTTCCAGGTGGCACCATCTGAGCAGACAGTTGTTCCCCTCCACTATCTTTCTCTCCCTGTCTGGGTCATGCCCTTCCACTGGAAGGACAGACAGAATTACTACCTGTGCATCCAAGTCCTTCAGCTTCCTGTCCAGAGCCTCATAATCCCTTGTGATATTCTGAAGGCTATGCCTTGCAGTATCATTGGTTCCCACATGGACCAAAAAGAAAGGAATAACAGTCAGTGAGCTTCATGAGTCTCACCAGCCTCTCTGTTACATTGTGGATTTTTGCATCTGGGAGACAGCACACTTCTCGAGACATCTTATCAGGCCTGCAAACTACTGATTCTGTACCTCTCAGCAAAGAGTCTCCTACCACCACCACACATCTCCTCTGAGGATTGGCAGAAGCCAGTCTGTGTGCTGAACTGTCCAAGGTCTCACACACATTCTCTGAGGCCTAACTCTGTTGCTCTCCTTCCCGTTCCATCACTGACAAGGGAGAGAGCTTCAAACCAGTTCTTTAGTGCCAAATTCATAGAATGGCCCCTGCTCCTTCAACAAGTCACATTCTTCCAAACACCAGCCTCCTGTGTATCAGAACTAACATCCTCCAGAGGGACATCCCCAGCATGTTCCTGAACCTTCTACTCTGCTCTGTCTAAGAAAACCTCCTGCTCCCTAATATGCTGTATAGTGGCTAATCAGGTCTCAAGTTGCTGGACCTTCTCTTCCAACAACACAACCAACTTGCACTTGCTGCAGCTGTAGCTCTGCACATCCTCAGTCAAGAAAACAAACATCCCACAGCTGTTGCAGGTGACTGAAGTAGTTCCCTCACTGTCCATATTGAATACTCTGAAGTAGGCACTAGAACAGAACTCTCAGCCTCCCCCTCTAATTCCCCCACTAAACACCCATGCCAAACACCCCTGTTGGCCTCTCTCCTGTTGGCCTCTCTCCTGTACACTGAGCTCCAGGGACTGAGGCTGCAGCTATATAGAGAGCTACTGGCTGATAGCTCCTCCCTCTGCCTCTCACCCACTTCCTCTCAGCAATCTCTGACTAACTTCGTCTCAACAGAAGCAGCTCACCAAACAAATGTTAATGAATCCCCCCAGGCAAGCCTACACTCAGCCCACACAAACAGCCTTGACCCAAGCAAGCACACCAGTGTTAGCCCAACAAACTCTCCCAAGAGCTCTCTGGGGCTGTAGAATTTTAATTCAACAGCCACAACCTTACCTAATGCTGTCTCTTCCACACACCCATACCAAACACCCCTGTTGGCCTCTCTCCTGTTCGCCTTGCTCTTGTATGACAAGCCCCAGCGACTGAGGCTGCAGCTATAGAGAGAGCTACTGACTGCTAGCTCCTCCCTCTGCCTTTCACCCACTTCCTTATGTCATAGATGGACGGAGATGTGAGGAGAGTGTATGTGAGAAAGAGGGGTAGTGAGCCTGGAGTATGAATGGAGCTGTATTGATATGTGGAGATAGTTATAGAGTCCTTCTGTGGTTTTAGCCCACTGCTGGTATTGCCCCTGCTGGTTATTCACAAGGAGTTCCTCAGAGAAACTGAACAAATTTCCCTACTGTGCCCTGAAGAAAACATCATATAAAACAACTTCCCATTGGTACATTACACCTGCAATACTACATATATACCTGTGGTTAGAACTGACTACACTATATGTATTTAATCAGTTGATTTTATGTATTTATTGACTTATCATTCAGCAGTTTCCTCAATGGGTCAAGCCTAGTTGGGATTAACCAACAGGATTCCAACCAAAGTTTGCTGAAAAAGTTAATTTGCTGCAACACTAAACAAAATTGTTGGGAAACATTGCTGAAGCTGGAATTAGGAAACTTATCAAATGTCAGCATGATTTGCAGAATAATTCCTCTCCTCTACCCTGATTTGGTGGAATTGTCCATCCACAAATATATATCAGATTCAGACAAACAAGTTCATTTTTTAGGACATGTTTATCTGTGACTGTTCTTGAGATAGAAGACTTTAATGTTGAAAACCTCTTGAGGAATTTTCTTGGAAAAAATGAAAATAGTCTGGTCTCAGCACTATATGAAATCTAATCATCTATTTTATTAATACTGAGGCATGGCCTCTTGAGGTTTTGGTAATGACAAATTTTTCATGGACAATGTTTATCCAAAAAAAAAAATGTATTTCATAACATCCAGGAGGAAAATGGAAATGTCTTTTGTTTGGTATTGAAATGCACTGGCATTCATTCAAGTGACAGAAGGATGGAAAGACATTTATTTTGCTAATATTTGTATTTTTTCCAGTTTAAAAAGAAAATTCCAGACAAAGAATTATTGTATAATGGACTAATATAGGCAGCTTGTATTGTAATGTCTTTTAATAAATTTACAATTGGAATACATTGTACAATTCTAGTTGCCTGGACTCAAAAAGTGTTTGTTTGTTGGATTTATATCCCGCCTTTCTCCCAAGATGGGATTCAAGGCGGCTATATTATAGATCTGGAATTGGTGAAGAAAAGTGCAAGCAAGCTTATCAAAGAGTTAGAATACATTTTGCATAAAAGGCTAAAAATTATTATGGAAGTAGATGGATAACATAATAACATGACAGGTTTATAAAATTATGTAGGACTAGAATAATTAACTAAGAAAAGAGGAAGAATGCATTGCAGGGGGATAGATTCAATCAAGAAAGCCACAGCCCTGAGTTTGGAAGACCTGAGCAGCATTGCTGATCACAGAATGTCTTAGAGGTCTCTCATTCATAGGTTCAGCATAAGATGAAGCTGACTTGACAGCAACTAACAACAATAACAACAATCGGGAGAGTGGGTAAGAGAGAATTTCACTGCCACTCCTGAATCATAACACTAGAACTCAATACAACCCAGTAAAATTGCAGAACCATAAGCTCAGGACAAAGGACATGGCTCCTTGACACATGGCACAATTAGCTTATGGAACTCCCTGCTACAAGATGGAACAGTTGCTGACTTTCATAGCTTTAAAATGGAATGAGGTACATTAAAGGATCATGGCCTCATAGTTAAATGAACTCTCTAGGTTCAGAGGCAATCTGTAAGGGAAAGGCTGTTGTCCACATGCTCTGACTGTAGGACTTCCCATAAATGTCCAGTTGGCCACTATGAGGAAACAGGGTGCTGGGCTAGATAGACATGCTCTTTGATCTAGCAGAGCTCTCTTCCTATGAGCTTTCTTTGGGCAGAACCATTGTTTACATGTGATGGCATGTGAGGGATTGTTCTTTGTTACCAGGAGATTTAGGCAAGAAAATTAAATCATTTGGACAAGGTCATAGGCACACTCTGCCTTGGTCCCAGTCCATTAACTCTAGAATTACAGTAACTGATAGGTAGTAGTCTCATCTCAACTCAGTTTCTGAATTCCAAGGATGAAGACCTCAGTTGCCTTGTTTGGTTGTTGTTGCTCTTGCCTTCTCTTTAACCTATACAGTATACTCAATGAAGAATGCATATCCTCTAACATTTCACAGCTGAAAATTGGGCCCCATATGGCCAAGTAACATCACAGTGTGGTCAAGATGGCAAAAGTGATTAATGAGGAAGAGCACACAAGCTAGGAGAGGTACAGCAGTTTCCTTTTGCCTAGGCCAATAGGGGAGGTAAAAATTCTGCCCCTTAAGAGGCTTATCACACTACACAATTGTAACACTATTATTCCACTTTAACTGCTCTGGCTGCCTCCTGTGGAATCCTGGGATTTGCAGTTTAGGGAGGGGCATTTAGCATTCTCAGCCAGAGAGCTCTTACTTAGGCCTCACTAAACTACAAACCCCAGAATTCCACAGGAGGCAGCCATAGCAGTTAAGGTTGAATAATAGTGCTATAAAAGTGTAGTTTGGTATGGCTGTAAGTTAATTGAGTGTAACTTACTTTTGCATTTTCAACTCAGTTTCCAGCAATTGAAGTAAGCTGAGGATTAAATAGGAAAAGTAGGAGGAGAAGAGAGTAACAGGGACATTTTAAAAGCAACTGAAAAAATTTGGATGACAGAACATTAATCGGGGATGTCCCTGCTAAATCAGGACATTTGGAGAGTTTGTGAACCCTTTCTCAAATATTGTTTTTCTCTTGTTCTGTTCAAAGCTGCTATTTATTGTGCAGATGAGGGTCTAATAAGCCACTAGACTATTTTGGGAAATTATAGAAGGAAGAAATCAGAAAGTGTTATCAAATCAACCCAGTCGGCAACATCCTTAAATGTTACCTGTACTGCCCAAGTGAAGGCAAGCGTGATCAAATCCAAAAATACCTGTTTCCTTCCAGCTATGTTACCAAACCAGTGAAAGCAGAACAAGCAGACTTCTAGCTGCTGCTGGCAATGTCAGGACCCAAAAACCACCTTTAACTGTATGCCATAAAGGGGTCTAGAGACTGTTCTGTACTGAGGAGAGGTCCTTAAATACATGCAATTCCAGGCTCTGAAAAGTTGTCTGGTTGGTGGTGGAAACACAGTCTGTCCTCTGAAGATGACAGAATCACCATGCACCACCAGAGATCGACAAGTGTTTCAGCAAAAATATGCAACCTGGCTTCCAAAAAGTGAGTGTAAACTAAAAGGAAAAACAAATAATCTCCCCACATAGGAACTTTAATGGAAATCAGTACATCTTTCCCAGTGTCGGAGCTGTAGGGAGGAAGGTTTACAGAGTACATGAAGAGAATCAGCAGGCAAGCAGGAAGGCAGAGTTAGTTCTTGGCAAGAGGGCTGAACTGATTGCTGGCAAAGGCTTTTGAAATTAGGCTTTGAGTTGCTTGAAATTAGGCTGAGGGCAATATAAGGCCCAAAGGCTGCAAGTTGCCCACCCTGGTTCATTTGTCTCTTGGAGGGAGGCATGGCTGGCTCACGGACCTCTGAATAAACACACATCTGGGCTGGTAGAAAGCCAAGGATAAGAAGGAAAACCTTACAGGATGCCAAGGAAAGAGGAGGGTTGAGCTTACCAGATTTTCAACTTTATTACTATGCCAGCTGCTTACCTTGGATAATAGACTGGATATTATTACAGAATACTAGGCTTTTAAGTCTAGAAGGATTTAATCTAAGATACAGTTGGCATGCTTACATCTGGCATAGTAAAGCGACCATACATAAAGAGTTTAACCATCACTATTTGAGGAGGTCGTTGTTAAAAGTTTGGGTAAAATATAAAAAGATACTCTGCCCAAAGATTCCTCTGTGGTTATCGAACCATGAGGCATTTTACAGGAGAGAAAATTTATATAAAAACAAATGGTTGTTGTATAGTCTTGGAAAGATGTGACCAGTGGGGTGCCACAGGGTTCTGTCCTGGGCCCAGTGCTATTCAACATCTTTATCAATGACTTGGATGAGGGAATTAGGGGCATACTTATCAAATTTGCAGATGACGCCAAATTAGGAGGAGTAGCTAATACCCTAGAGGACAGGATCAAAATTCAAAATGACCTGGATAGACTGGAGAGCTGGGCCAAAGCTAACAAAATGAAATTCAATACGGAGAAATGTAAAGTACTGCACTTAGGGTGGAAAAATGAAATGCATAGATATAGGATGAGAGAGACCTGGCTGAACGAGACTACCTGCGAAAGGGATCTAGGAGTCCTAGTAGACCACAAATTGAACATGAGTCAACAGTGTGATGCAGCAGCTAAAAAGGCCAATGTGATTTTGGGCTGTATCAATAGAAGTATAGTATCTAGAGCAAGGGAAGTAATAGTGCCGCTCTATTCTGCCTTGGTCAGACCTCACCTAGAATACTGTGTCCAGTTCTGGGCACCACAATTCAAAAAGGATATTGACAAATTGGAGCATGTCCAGAGAAGGGCAACTAAAATGGTGAAAGGTCTGGAAACCATGCCCTATGAGGAGAGTCTTAGGGAGCTGGGTATGTTTAGCCTGGAAACAAGACGGTTAAGAGGCGATATGATAGCCCTGTTTAAGTATTTGAAGGGGTGTCACGTTGAGGATGGAGCAGGCTTGTTTTCTGCTGCTTCAGAGACTGGAACACGGAGCAATGGATGCAAGCTCCAGGAACAGAGATTCCACCTCAGCATTAGGAGGAACTTTTTGACAGTAAGAGCTGTTCGGCAGTGGAACGCACTCCCTCGGAGCGTGGTGGGGTCCCCTTCCTTGGAGGCTGGATTACCATCTGTCGGGGATGCTTTGATCAAGATTTCCTGCGTGGCAGGGGGTTGGACTGGATGGCCCTCGTGGTCTCTTCCAACTCTACAATTCTATGATTCTATGATTCTATGTATAAAGATATTTTAAGACAAGAAGGGAGAATGTACAGAATGAAAACACAAGAAGAACTGAGAATATAGAATGCCACTGGTTCCTTTATAGACAGTTCTCAGAAAAGTTTAAACAAGATATCAAGCTAGAAGGGATAGAGACAGAGAATACAGAATTAGACAAAATCATATATGATAAACAAGGGAAAATATTATCTAGAATATACAAAGTATTGTTAAAACTGAGTTTAGAGCAGCAAAGAATAAAACCACATATGGTGAAATGGGCACAAAATATTGGTCATGTAATTCTTCTTGATCACTGGAAAGCCTGTCAATCTGACATTTTCTAGAAGTTAAATAAAAGAAAATTACTATAAGATGCTATTTAGATGGCATCTAACACCTGAAAAGCTAGCTAAGATATATAAAAATTCTTCAGATGAGTGTTGGAGATGCAAGAAAACAATCGGAACATTTTACCATATGTGGTGGAATTGTGAGGAAACCAAGATAAACTGGCGGAAAATACACTACTTGATTACCAAAACATTAAATATAAATGTTAAATGTGAACCCAAAATATATCTATTGAATATGCTACATAATGTAAACAAAATAGATTAGGAAAGATGGGGTAAAATACTTTTATATACAATTACAGTGGCAAGAGTGGCTTTTGTCAAAAAGTGGAAGAATCAGAATACACCATTGGTGGAAGACTGAATGATAAAGCTTTATGATATGTATGAGATGGATAGAATGACAATGATGTTAGATGATAGAAAAACAACTAAAAGTATAGAGGATTGGAAAATTCTCACCCCACTATGGAGAGAGAAATGGGGAGAAATAGCAACAATGGGTACTGAATAAAATAGCATCCAAATTAATTGTAAAAAGGGGAAAATAGAAAGAAATAGATTATAGAAAGAAGGGGAAGTATTATTATGTGGAAATCAACACTTGATGGGAAGAAAGAAGGAAGTACAGTACAGTATTTTTTTTTCTTGTCGATGTTTGTATAGATGTTGGTTTATGTAAATAGTGCGCAATTTTGTTTTTATATGTATTTTATGTTTTTATGTTTTATTAATAAAAAATATAATTTAAAAAAATGAATAAACACACATCTGGTAGGATGTATTGTAAGGTTCTGTTGCAGTTCCAAATTATATCTGCTAATTAAAGTTAAGCTCATCCAAGCCATTGGATTTCCCATCATTATGTATGGGTGTAAGAGCTGGATGATGAAGAAAACTGGCAGAAAGAAAATAAATTTATTTGGGATGCAGCACTGGAGAAGAATGCTACAGATACCATGGATGGCTAAAAAGATAAACAAATGGGTCCTAGGACAAATCAAGTCTGAACTCTCCCTGAAAGCCAAGATGACTAAGCTGAGACTGTCATACTTGGGCCAAACCATGAGAAGGCATGACTTGCTAGAAAAGACACTCATGTTTGGAAAGGTGGAAGGCAGTAGGAAGAGAGAAAGACTGCATAACAGATGTAGAGACTCAGGAGATTTTCAGACAGGCAAAAATCGCTCTTTGCCGCGCGAGCAGCCTCCCGAAACTGCTGCGCGGCAAGGGTCTTCTTCGGACGACGCTGTGCCTCTGGCGAAACCGTCCGTGTCACTTCCGTGAAGCTTGGGACGGCTCCGCGCAATATTTCAATCACGGAGGCTGCCCGTGCTTGAAATATGACGCGGAGCCGTCCCAAGCTTCACGGAAGTGACACGGACGGTTTCGCCAGAGGCACAGCGTCGTCCGAAGAAGACCCTTGCCGCGCAGCAGTTTCGGGAGGCTGCTCGCGCGGCAAAGAGCGATTTTTGCCTGTCTGAAAATCTCCTCAATCAAGGAGGCCATGGCCCTGAGTGCGGCTATACGATCATAAAAAAATCCGTATGGGGGGCAAAAAATACGAACAGCCTGTCGTTCGTATGCATATGAACCGGCTATATGATTTTTAAGCCCCCTAAGCTCCGTATGACTCCCTCTTCCCGAAGCTGGCTGGAGCGAGCAAGCCAAGCGGCAGTTTTAAATCTCCCGCCGCTTTTTTTTTTTTTAAAAAAAGGTTCCTGGTTTGCGGACATTCGGTTTTCCATATTTACAATATAAAATAAAAATAAATAAACATATAAATTCACGGATTTACCGGACGCTCGCTAGTCGGGAAACCAACATGGCGGCTGCTCCCAATTCCCCTCCGTGCTAGCCCCGCCCCCTCTACTCGGCCAGCCAATCAGATTACCCTGCCTGTTCATATGTGTGCGAACGGACCGTACAGACCCGTCAGCCATCCGAACGGCGTACGGATTTCTCTTCGCGATCCGCTTTCCTTCCCGAATGCCGCGTGTGCGTATTTCAGGGTGGAAAACCGGGCCCCCCCTCTTTTGCATTCGTGTGCATCGGAACGGCCGTTTGTACGGAAGTGCGAACTTTCGCATGCCGTACGTATTATTTAAATCGTGTAGACGGAGTTGTCTTGTTCATGGGGTTGCCATGAATCAAAGCTGACGGAAGGCAGATAACAACAAAAAAACTAATCTATAGCAACAAGTATAGGCCAGCACAGTCTTTATTGCAACATCTAGCTCAGTTTTTCCAACCCAAGTTCCTGAATATTTGGTTTTATATTGTTTCAGATTCACTGGAGAGAGCCAGTATGGTGTAGTGGTTAGACTACTGGACTGGGAATCGGGAAATGCAGAATCTAACCCCCACTGAGCCATGAAACTCACTGGGTGGCCTTGGGGCTGTAAATACCTGACCTACCTCATAAGACTGTTGTGAGAATAATGTAGGAAGGAAGGAAAACTATGCTGCCTTGAATTGATTGGAGGGAAGCAGGCTATAAATGTAACAAATCAATAAAGATAGCAATATTTATGAATAAATATGAACAAATAAATAAATATATCCAACCACAACTAAAGGCAGAAGGGGAAGGGAATGTGAAACTGGCCGGTGTGCCTTTGATGTGTTCAGAATGGATCGCAGGGTGCAAGGTCCAAAGTGAGGGAATTATCTATATTATCTAGATCAGAGGCAGGCAGAAAAGAGATCTGGGACCACCCGTTTTGTTTTTGAGACCCTCAGCTTCTCTACACTCCCCAGATCGCCCTTTTCCTGGCCAAGAGAGAGCTGCATATCCTGGAAGTCTCCCCGGGAGGCAGTTCTTCTTTTAAATAGGTAGCAAGCCCACCTCCCAAACTGTTTAACACAGAGATGTACGCACACACAAAAGAAGACCTATTTTTTCACAAGTAGAAGTGGGCTTCCTGACCTCTCTCTCTCTCTCTCTCTCTCTCTCTCTCTCTCTCTCTCTCTCTTATATTTTGGCAATCTGCAGTTTGTCCCCCAAGGTCCTGTGGCAGAAGACTTGCCCCAGGCCCATCTCTGTTGCCCACCCCAATATAAACCATACCACTCTGATTAATGAGTCGCAATTTGGGAAAGAAGAAAAAGTAGGGGGAGGAAGAGGATGGAAGAGGAAAAAAAGAGGAAGAGGAAGGAGAGGAAGTCATATTGGGGCAAAATTTTCCATGGTTCCATCAGAGCCACAGAGTTTCCTATGGCAGCACTTTCCCAGCGTCCTTGTGCCCTCTGTTTTGCCCAGTGGTTGCAGCCTCCTTTATTTCTTCCCTTCCCAGTCCTACCATTTTCCTAATAGGTACCTCTAAGAGATTATGCAGAGTCAGCCATGCATCTGCCAGTTGCTTTTTAAAAACATCCCTGCCATCTCCTCCTAAATGATCCAGTTTAATGATACTTTAAAGAAGTGCCACTTTGCCTCCCTGTGCCCTCTTTTTGAGTGACTGACCCTTGGTAATTGGATAGAGCGATTACAATCACACTCTAAACTGGATCTTGCAGATGAGCCTGTCAATAGAAAGGGAGCTTATCACATTAGCCGCAGAAATAAGAGACCACAAATCCCTCGTATGGCTGCAGAGTTAATAGTGTTGACAACAGCTTAGGAAATTCAGACCTAGGCCTAAGCACTGCTACACCTCCCCACCCCCCAATCACTCCCCTTGCCAAAGGAAACCTGCTATTTATTTTTAAAATCATCTCTCAATGTATTGCCCTTTCCTTCAGCCAGCCTATGAGTGAACATGCATTGATAGTGGTGCTAAGTCAGCTGATAAGCTCTTAGATACAGTGCAGCATCTGAGTACCAAATGTGAGGCCCTGAGCTGAGACGGAGAACACCACCTGCCCTGGCTGCTGAAAGAGAGAGAGAGAGAGAGAGAAGATGATGCAGAGGAAAGGCCTAGGGAGAAAGTGATGTTTCCTGGAGAATGGCTACAAAGGGCAGAGGTGTCTCTGTGGTGCCAAAAGAGTGATAATGTTTTCATGTGAGGACATGTCTAAGCAGCCTCTGCATTGCTTTGCTCCCCTGAGAGATCAACTGAGCCATCACAAGGCTTTTGGGGGTTGGGAAAAGTACATACAATACCATGCTGCAGAACCTGAGGTATGTATTTGTGTGTTAAGCACAGAGTTCAGCGAACAAGAATTTTCTAAACAGAAAAAGCCAGTGCTTTAGAGAATAAATACCATGTCTCCTGCTGCGTGTGACCTGCCTCCAAAGCAGACCAAAGCAGAAAACACAAGAGATGCCATCAAATGTTATGTCTCCAAGGCTGCTTTCAGGGAGCACTTTTACCTCATGGTAAATCAAACCCCAGCTCTGAATGTCATCCATTTGTTTGGAGTAGCTTTTTAATCCTTTTAAACTATGAGTGGGTAGTAACATTGGTGTGTGTGTTACGACTCCTCGAATGCTTTCATCAGCACTGTATATGCACAATCCTAAATATACACTGGACTGACTATGTGATGAATCTTGCTGTCCTTGAGCAAGCAGGGATCACCAGCATTGAGGCCATGATATTGAGAACACAGCTGGACTGGGCAGGGTATATTTCTAGGATGCAGGACCATCGCCTCGCAAAAATAGTACTCTACGGTGAACTCGCCATGGGTCAGCATAAGAGGGGCGCTCAAAAAAGCGATACAAGGACTCCCTGAAACAACATCTCAGGCTCGGCCAAATCACCAACAATGGTCCGCCCTGGCCTCACATCGGGAGGGATGGAGATGCACTATCCACAATGCTGCAGCCTTATTTGAGAACTCACGCCGAACAAGTACTGAAGAGAAACGATAACGCAGAAAGAATCACGACCCCGAAACATTACCCAAGGAAACCTTCTGCTGTGCTTTCTACAACTGGACTTGTTTATCTCGGATTGGCCTCTTTAGTCATCAGTGCACTTGCAGAAAGCGCAGGATGAGTCCTTCCTGAATCTTCGTTTGTGAAGAAAAGCCAGAGAGAAAGTGTGTGTTGTATAGTACCATAAAGCTTTGCCAGGAAAAGGAAAGCACGGTAAATGTGAAAAGACACATTATGCTTATATTGAGGGGTTCAGTTTTAAAGATGAACGTATCACTAAAGAGCATTTGATGCTCCAGCTAGGGGCAGACTCCCAGCTATTTTATACTATGATTCCCATCTTCCCCAGGCAGCATGGTCATGATGGCTGGTGGTTGTAGTTCAAAACATAACGAAGGTACCAGGTTGGGGAAGGCTGATGTGTGGAGTTTGCAGCAGAAGCGGGGTGGGGGGGCAATACTATGCTTGTGATAGCCCACCCCTGCTTAAATGTGGATGAGAGGGAAGGGTGGTACATTGGCCTTTCTCACACTTTTGAAAACCTCCAAAGAGACCAGGGTGCAAGGCAGAAGTACTGTGCAACTCCTTATTTGTTTTTGTTGTTGTCCCTTCCTCCAACAAACTAAGCTCAATGCCCACAACAACCTTGAGAAGCAGACTAAGCCAACAGAGTGTGAGTTCTGCCAAAGATTACTCAGTGAGCTTTATGGCCTGACTGGGAATCTGGTCTCCCCAGTACTAGTCTGACACTTTCTGACCCGGGGGTACACAGCCTTTTTGGTCCCAAGGGCCGCATGGGCTGCACGTGTATGCATGCACACACACAAACATGCACACAAAGCATGCACACATCTCAGCAGTCTTCCTTCCTCACTGAAAGGGATCAGAGAGCAATCCTTAGCAAGCCCGAATAATTTTGCCCTTTTCCCCCTGCTAGCAGCAATGGAGAAAGAGCAGTCTGTAAGAAAATTGGTGGAATATGGACAGGGGTGAGTGCACAGTGTGAATCTGCATTAGGATACTGGTGGGTGAAGGCCAGGTTCTAAATCTGTACTTCAACTGGTACACCCTTCTGATATGTAACTCACAGTGTTTGAATGCATTTCTCCCCGCCTTGCAGTAGACCTTGGCACTGAAGGTGTAATTGGCCTGTAACCAGAAACTCATTTCTGTCTACATATAGTAGAGAGTTTTCTAAACTGCAGATTATGATATACCTAGTGTTCCTACTCCATTTTCTGGGAACAGAGAAATGCCTGGGAGACCTGGAAATGCCTATGGGGATTCTTGTCTTTTCTTCAGGCTCCTTTAAAAGGTGAATCAGGATAATGCGCACTGCACCGCACTGCATCACACCGATGATGCTCCTTCCAGCATTGTCTTTTGCACAGCTGAGATGCTTTGAAAATGACTTTTAAAAAGAATTAATAACATAAACATGCTGTAGTCATCCACAGTTGAGCAGGTATAGGATGATGTTCTGGTACCTAGAGCATCATTATCCTACCACTGCTCAGTTATGGGTGGCTTTGGCACACCCATTATGATTATGCTTCTTTGAAGTCACCTCTGAAGCTTTGCTTGAGTAGCTTTCTTTATACATAAAAAGGAGAGCGGAGTATGTGTGGAGAAGGCATCTAGTAGCACTCAAACCTATTTATTTTAGCATGAGCTCTTGTGATTTCAGTCTGCTTCTTCAGATGTACTGCTGGAGTAAACTTAAAGCCACAGGTATTTAAACGCAGTTACATAATTGTGGGAGTGGGATAGGATTAATAGAATACAAAAAGATGTGAATTGTGGCACTGACCATAAATCTTCAAAGAATTATGTAAGATGATATAGGTTAGTCAAATAGCTGATCTATTGGCCTTCAGATGTGAAAGCAATACAATCTGTTTACTTGAAAATCTATTCTCTTGAAATAAGATTTTCTGAGGAGAATTTCTTTGTTACACGTGTAAATATGACATAAGTCCATATTTTAATATATGTAGTATGCCAAGAATCATTGTCTGTGTTCATACATTTATTAATGGATTTGAATTTGTGAATATATCCCACCTGAGCTGTTTCTCTTTCCAATCATTCTTTAATTTGTTTGTTTGTTTGTTCTAGAACATCTATTTGTCATTCCAAAGTTGAATTTCCTGGAAGTGAAATGTTCTGCAACTAGTTTTTAGGTGTTTCCATTTCTAAGGTCAGGTTTGTGTCCATTTATCTTCTTGCATTGAAACTGTACTGTTTGTCCAATATTGAGCGCAGAGGAACATTGCTGACAGAGTATGGCATATATCACATTGGAGGATAAGCATATAAAAACACCCCTGATGTTGTGGGTGATGTTGTTAGAACCTGTAATGTTGTGGCCAGAGTAGATGTGGGGACAGAGTTGGCATCTGGGTCCTTATATTTCCATCCATGTTATGTGTCCTGTTGTAGGTGAGTAGTTGTTTTAGGCTGGGGAGGATGTGGTCCTTTCACTCTTTAGTGGAATAATTTCAGAAGTCTTGGCCTATCAATTGCTGTGGGCCTCCATCTTACATGTGGCTCCATGCTGTTGTCCTTACAGAGACAACAGAGCAAGGGTGTGAATGGAGATATGTGTATGATGCTGTCACATCTTTACTGTAGACCTGAAGAGGGTCTGGGTAGGAGGCCACTTAAGAATATAATGAATGCTGACCTGAGACTGAGAATGGAAGAAAGATGGGATGCAAGTGTAGTTAAAATAAGACTTTAAAAAACCATGCTGGAAAGCCAGCATGGTGTAGTTGTTAAGAGTATAAAAGAGCCAGGTTCAAATACCTCCTCAGCCAGTGTTCTCCCTGGGCAACCTTGAGCCAGTCACTGTCTTTCACTCTAACCTCTCTCACAGGACCGTTGTGAGAATAAAATGGTATGGGGTAGAGAAAAAGGGAGAAGCATTTAATCTGCCTTGGTGTTAAAGCAGGATAAGGGGGAGGGGGGAGTGGATAAATAATAAATTAAATGGAATAGTATTGAGCAACTGTTTGCCTTTCTGAGAGTGTCAAGTCTGTCCTCAGGGGGAAGCTGCTTTAAAAAGGCACCCCGTAGAGGCCTTCTGTTCACCATAGGACTAGATTTGGGCTAGACCAGCCCATGCTCACTACAAATTAAGCAGTGCTGCAGTTTCTCAGCACAACAGTTTTCAGCTTCCAGGAGATGTTCCTCTGGCGTTTCTGTTTGCTCAAAAGAGTGGAAGAGAAATTAAAGCCACCCCCGGCCCAAAGAAAAGTCTCAGCTGCTCCTCTTAGAGCTGGGTGAGTGGAAAGGCCCAGAATTGTTCCAGCAGCCTAGAGGGTCTGGATCTGTGCATGGCATAGACACACACACAGAGAGAGAGAGAGAGAGAGAGAGCAAAGGAGGGGTGGGGGCAGTGAAACACACAGAACATCCGAGAGGCACCAGGCACAGGCAAAAATGCAAGAGATCTAAATTGGACACAGAGCTGAACACAGAATGAGGTCAAAGGCCTGTGTACACAATCCCCCAGTCTCCTGCAAACAGCATGCCACTGAAAGGAACTAGAAGATATGCCAACACGCTTTGGGTTTTGAGTTCATTGGCTTTGCCTGCCAGCCCCTCCTTTGTTTTCAGCCAGTCTGCCAGACAGACATCAGTCCCGGGGAAGTTGGAGGGGGTGGGGGGGGTGAGTACCTGCTAGGTACATTTTCACTTGTTCTCACCTACAGCTCCACCTGCTGGGAGACCTTGAAATTGCAGAGCAAGGAACTAACAGTTCCCTCCTTACTTCCTTGATTCAGGGCCAGCCCTGACATTAGGCAAAATGAGGTAAGTGTAGTTTCATGCAAGGGTAACAAATTGTTGATTATTTAATTTGTTGACATTATATTTTTTGCTGACAATGAGGAGAGATGTTGGTGATAGGTATTTTCTACTTCAGGTACCAAAATAGCATGATTTAAGGTCTAATGCACCTTGTTTAGGGTCCAATGCATCTTAGAAGAGGTGGCAGTACCATATGCTGCTCTCCTTCAAGTAGCAAATAGTATTGGGCTTGGCCTACGTAAATTTTAAGCACACCTTCCTGGGATAGTATAAAATTACACCCTGTGTTATTTGTCATGAGGGGCATTGTTAACATGTTTATATGCTACTGAGGTAAAATTTGGAACGTCAACTGATTACCAATAATCAACTAAACATTCAGTTTATTGATAGCTGAAAATATTAGCATAAGACAAGGCTCCAACAAAGTGCATTTTCATATGTCTGGAAAGAAAAAGGACAGTTTAAATGTCTCTCTGGCTTTTCTTCGCAAACGAAGATTCAGGAAGGACTAATCCCGCGCTTTCTGCAAGCGCGCTGATGACTGAAAAGGCCAATCCGAGATAAACAAGTGTGGTTGCAGAAAGTACAGCAGAAGATCTCCTTGGGTGATGTTTCCGGGTTATGATTCTTTCTGCATTATCATTTCTCTTCAAGACTTGTTCGGCATGAGCTCTCAAATAAGGCTGCAGCATTGTGGATAGTGCGTCTCCATGCCTCCTGATGTGAGGCCATGGCGGACCATTGTTGGTGATCAATCTGGCCGAGCCTGAGATGTTGTTTCAGGGAGTCCTTGTATCACTTTTTGGGAGCACCCCTCTTACGCTGACCCATGGGCAGTTCACCGTAGAGTAGTATTTTTGGGAGGCAATGGTCCTCCATCCTAGAAACATGCCCTGCCCAGCGCAGCTGCGTTCTCAGTATCATGGCCTCAATGCTGGTGATCCCTGCTTACTCAAGGACAGCAACATTTGTCACACAGTCAGTCCAGTGTATATTTAGGATTGTGCGTATACAGCGCTGATGAAAGTGTTTGAGGAGTCGTAAGTGTTGGCGATAGGTGACCCATGTTTCAGACCCGTAAAGGAGAATAGACAGTACAGTGGCTCTATACACATTGATTTTTGTGCTTCGCCTCAGGGGTTTGTTACTCCAGACTCTTTTGTAAAGTCTTCCAAATGCGCTATATGCCTTTGCTAATCTGTGATTGATCTCTTTGTCAATCTTGGCATCTGAAGAGATGATGCTTCCCAGATAGGTGAACTGCTGAACGGACTTAAGCACAGATTTGCTGACAGCAATGTGGGGATGGTGGTGTTCGTCCTGTGGTGCAGGCTGGTAGAGAACCTCCGTTTTCTTCAGGTTGACTTCCAGCCCAAACAGCCCTGCAGCTGTTGTGAAGCAGGATGTTAGGCACTGCAGAGCTGCTTCTGTGTGGACAACGAGGGCAGCATCACCAGCGAAGAGCAGCTCATGGACTAGATAGTTTAGAGTCTTAGTGCAAGCCCTCAGACGGCTTAAGTTAAACAAGCTACCATCAATACGGTAACGTATATAAATGCCGTCTTCTTCAAGCTCTGCCATAGCCCTTTGAAGCATCATGCTGAAGAAGATTGTAACTAAAGTTGGAGCAAGAACACAACCTTGATTCACTCCATTAGTTATTAGAAAGGGCTCTGAAAGAGCATCGCCATATCTGACTTGACCGTGCTAGCCCTCATGTAGCAAGATAATCATTTTAAGGAATTTGGAGGGACATCATAGTCTTTCCAGGATCTGCCACAGACCTTTTCTACTCACAGTGTCGAAGGCTTTCATGAGGTCAACAAATGTTACATAAAGTCGCTTGTTCTACTCTCTACATTTCTCTTGCAGTTCTCTAAGGGCAAATACCATATGTGTAGTACTCCTATTGGCTCTGAAGCCACATTGGCTTTCAGGAAGAAGTTCTTCTGCAATAGCAGGAACTAATCTGTTCAGGAGTATCCTTGCAAGGATTTTTCCAGCAATAGAGAGCAGTGTTATACCTCGATAATTTGAGCAGTCGGATTTTGCTCCTTTTTTCTTGTACAGGATGATGGTGACTGCATCTCAGAGATCTGATGGCAGTTCCCCTCTTCCCCAGCAATTCACAAGGAGTTCATGGAATTTATCATGGAGTACATGACCTCTGTGTTTTCAAACTTCAGGTGGGATTCCATCAATTCCAGCTGCCTTGCCGTTTTTCATCTGCTGTATGGCCTTAAGGGTCTCTTCCAAAGTGGGAGCTATGTCCAATTCATTTTTCATTGGTTTTTGTATCATATGTTGGATAGCTGAGCCTTGGACTACTCGGTTGGCACTAAAGAGACTTTGAAAATGTTCAGCCCATCGATTCAGGATGGAGGCTTTATTAGTAATTAATGTTTGACCATCTGTACTGCATAAGATACTTTGGACCTGATAAGTAGGTCCAAACACTGCTTTAAGAGCTTCATAAAATCCTCTAAGATCACCCAGATCTGCACAGCATTGTGTCTTTTCTGCTATATTGATCCACCACTTGTTCTGCATGTCTCGGAGTTTTTGTTGACGTTTACTACATGTGAGACGGAAAGCTGCTTTTCTTACATGGCAAGTTGGCTGGGCGAGGTATGTCTGGTGAGCAGTTCTCTTCTTTGCCAACAGCTCCTGGATCTCTTGGTTGTTTTCATCAAACCAGTCTTGATTTTTCTTGTGGGAGAACCCAAGAGATTCTTCCACAGACTGGAGGATACTGTTTTTGATATGTTGCCAAAGCACTGTAGGAGAAGGATCTGTAGGGTGATCTTCAAGTTTTGTTTGCAGATTTGCCTGGAAGTTGTCTCTCATGGTAGCTTGTTGAAGATTGTTGACTTGGAGTCTCTTCTTTAAGATGCCGCCCCTCTTAGGTTTGAGCTTAAGATGAAGATTTAGTCTACATCTTACCAGGAGATGATCTGTTTGGCATTCTGCACTGGGCATCACTCAAGTATGACGGACATCACAAATGTTTCTCTGGTGGACTAGAACATAGTCAATGAGGTGCCAGTGTTTGGATTGGGGATGCATCCATGTTGTCTTCAAGCTATCTTTCTGCTGTCCTGTTGGCAAGGTTTCAAGTTTGGAGGCAATGGAGTTTTTAATCATAAAGCCTACTCCTGAAAGATGTTTTTCAGTTTTAGGTTTGCCAGACCAGTAAAGTGTGTAGCCGGCGCCATGTTCTTTAAGGCTGCCTTCCTCATGGAGACGAACTTCACTAAGAGCAGAGATGTCAATATTAAGTCGTGATAGTTCATGGGCTATTAGAGCAGAACGACGCTCAGGCCGTCCACTATCTGCAGAGTCTTGCATGGTTCTGATGTTCCAGCATGCAAGTGTCAGTTTATTTACACCTTTGGGGACTGGTGTGTGCCTTTGTTTCTTTGCCTTTGTTCGACCGCATCAGAAGATGCCCATTGGGCACGGCTAGCCAACCAAGTAGATGGGGATGAGCTTTCATTAGGCTGCCTTTTCTAGGTCCCTCTCCATATGGAGCAAGCAGTGCTCTCCTTAAAAAAGGCTGCTTGGTTGTTCAGGATGCTGCGAACAACTGTCATCTCCCGGGTCAGCTTCAAGCGACCAAAGCCCTGAAACGCCTCCATGCAGGGTTGGGTCTGCGGCTTCCAGTGCATCTTTACACCTGCCATTTCATCCCTCGCCTATTGCTACAGGGCTTTTTCGGAAATGGATTTATCCTTCGAGCCTGTGCAATGGATTTTTCTGGTGGAGCGCAGTGTGCACAGAACTGGTCTCACCCTTTAAACCAAAGGTTCATCTGTCGTGGCCTTGCAAGCATGGACGGTAGCAACGAGGTCCTCAGGTCATAGGTTTGATTAGAGTTTCCTTCTCTTAGATGGTTGACCTTACAGGGCTGAAGGGGCACCATCTGCCTGGGTTTGGAATTAGAGTTTTCCTTCTCCTAGGATGGTTGCCATAAGGCTAGAGAGCCCCATCCTGCCCCTTGATGCTCTTTGTCAGACCCTTCGGTTTTGACCTTTCTGGCATGGGAGGCCCTACTGGTGGCTATTATGCCACCGCCAGCATAGCTCAAAACTTCAGTTTAACAGTTTAAATGTACTGTATATCTGCAATATACAAAAGTCCCCATTCATTGCTAGAGAGTCTTCCTTTATTTCCTACCCAAACTATTTCCTGTTCTAGAAACATAGGGAAATAGCTTTTAAAAGATAAATAACTCCAAGGTCTGTCAGTACTGTGAAAATAAGAGTGATGAAAGTTGTATTGACACTAGCCAACATTTCACTCTTTTAGGTATTGTTGTTGATTTCAGCGAAATAATGTGGGATTGAAGATGGAATCCTTTGACACTGGGAAACAAGCCTTATTGAACACATCCAGACTTTTGCAGGGCAAGAAAATATACAAGATGGCACTGTTAACTTCATATCAAAATCAGTGGCGCATAAAGGTGTGTGTGTGCTTACTCATTAGTTATAGCTAAGCACAGTCTAATTCAGTTGCCTATGGCTCTTATTATTACAAAAAAACAAACAAACCCTGAAATAGTGTTGTTGTTGTTGTTATTTTCATTTCTATTCCACCATTCTCCCACCAATGAGACTCAAGGCAGCTATTGAAAGGCAACCAATAGATATGAACTGGAAGAAAATTACATTTTCCCCTATTTCTTTTCCATCAAATCTGGTGCATTTTGACAAATCCTTTAAGAGTTCCAAGGCCAAAAGCTGATACTTGTTTACAGCTCCACTAATTAAGCAAAAAGGATGTTAACAAGCTGAAACATGTCCAGAGGAGGGTGTCCAAACTGGTGAAAGGTCTGGAAGCCATGCCCTATGAGGAGCAGCTTAGGGAGCTGGGTATGTTTAGCCTGGGGAAGAGAAGATTAAGAGGGGATATGATAGCCATGTTTAAATATTTGAAAGGATGTCATACTGAGGATGGAGCAATCTTGTTTTCTGCTACTCCAGAGATTAGGACACGGAGCAATGTACTCAAACTACAGGAAAAGAGATTCCACCTAAATATTAGGAAGAACTTCCTGAGGGTAAGAGCTGTTTGACAATGGAATACGCTCCCTCAGAGTGTGGTGGAGTCTTCTTCTTTGGAAGTTTTTAAACAGAGGCTGGATGGCGATCTTTCGGCAGTTCTGTGACTGTGTATTCCTGCAGGGCAGGGGGTTGAACTAGATGGCCCTTGTGGTCTCTTCCAACTCTGTGATTATCTGATTCTAAAGGAAGGGAATTTTGATCTATGACTGATGATTTAGTTGTTTAATAGAACACACTGTCAAAGCTTGCAATCCTAAGCAGAATTCACCCAGAGCATGAAAAAGTTACTTTTTGGACTCTGGTTTCCTGAGTCCTCCAGCTCGCAGGGGGTTCTGAGAGCTGTAACCGCAAAGGCCACTTTCCCAAGCTCTGGATCCACTGCTACCATGCTACTGTGCTTGGTTTGTATCTTTCAAGGTCTGCACTATAGAAAGACCCCTAGGCAAGGAGGACTGCTGGCCCTGCTTCCCTGCCTTCATCAAACTGTTTTCAAACACTGGCCTGTTTACCTTGGGGCTGATCCAAAGCTCAGTGATTCTTCCATTCCCTCCCACTGGGACTAGATACTAGTCTCCCTCCCTGGCACTGCCAGCTTCCCTGCCTGCTTGCCATCCCATTAGTCGACTTCATTGTGACATGTCTCCCCTCCATCCTTACCCTCCAACACACACATAGTAAGTGGTAGCTTTCCTCTCACAATGCATGGCAACGTCAGAGCAGGGAACCCTGCTGGGTGCTCATTAATTGGGCTGCTGGATGCCTTGCCCTGTGCTCACAGATGGACACAAACACATTCCTCTGCTCCTGCAGCTGTATGCTCTGGCCTGTAGAAACTAATGCCCTCTTTTAGCATGCAACGACCCGGTATTTGCAAGGCTGGACTTCTGCCTCTGGGAATTACACAACAAACCACCAAGAAACATGTTTACCTTCCAGAGATGGTGTAGCAAGTGGGAAAGGCAAGTGAGACTTTTATTCCATCAAGTTAGCAAGGAGGTAGGCTGGCCTGGCTTTATTTTAACCCAGCTTTCTATTTCCAGTTTTGGTCAGCCACATGTTCTTGGGAAGTTTACAAGTAGAAGAGCATAGTATGTCTGCAGGGGTAGTAGTTGTGTAGTAGCTGTTTGGAAAGACACTGTGGTCTGAGTGTTGGACGGGGACACTAGGATACCAGACTTTGAATATTCATTCAACCAAGGAAACCCACTGGGTGACCTTGGGCAAGTCTTACTCTAAGAGGAAGGCAATGACCAACCTCCTCTGAATTAATCTTGCCAAGAAAATCCTAGGATAAAGTTAGTTGCCATAAGTCACAGTCAACTTGAAGGCATATAACAGTGTAGGCATGTTCCAGCTGTTGTAGCAAAACCAACAAAGTGTACTTGAAACAATCAACATTTTATTATGGCATAGACTGTCAAGGATCAAGGCCACTTCATCAGTTGCATCTTGTGCTGATGGCATCTGATAACATGGACTAGGGATAGATGAAATACTGCCCCTCCAGCTGTTGTTGGATTGAAGCTCCCAGCATTCCTCAGCATTAGTTATGCTAGCTAGGACTGCTAGGTGTTGCAGTCCAGCAATATGTACAGGATTACCCTTTGCCCACGACTGAAGTGGATTATATTCCACAAAACCTTTTGGCCTAATAATTGTATTAATTTTCAAGATGCCACAAAACTCCCCCCCCCATCATAGAGGTTTGCTCATAGCCAGTGTAGTACGCTACTTTGAAAGGATCCATTTTCAACTATTATCCTTAAGAGCCACTGAGCAACTAGTTTGCAATTATTTTTTCTAATTGTTTTTGAAAGATCACTGCATCCTCTCTACTCTGACAGTACAATCCTATACTGTACATATCTACTCGACAGCAAGTACCAATAAGCTCAGTGCGCTTTGTGTGCATGTGTGCCTGTAACTTCAAATCACCTTGTATGGCAACCCCATGAATTCCCTAGGGTTTTCTTAGGCAAGGAATACTCAAGAGGTGGTTTTGCCAGTTCCTTCCTCTGAAATATAGCCTACAGCACCAGGTAGTTGTTGGTAGTCTCTCACCCAAGCACTAACCAGGGCTTACCCTGCTTAGCTTCCAAGATCAGACAGGATCCTTTAGAGTATTTAGGCCCAAGTGAACTTTACTTCCAGGTAAGTCTGTATAGGATTATATCCTATGCTATTTATCGGTTGTGAAGAAGTACTGTTTGTTGCTGTCTCAAATTTTATGGCAATTTAGTTTCACTGGAGAAGCCTAGTTTTAGTAGTTTGAGAAACAGATGTTTGTTTGTTTGTTTTACAGATTTATATCCTGTCTTCAGCATTTGTCTCCAGGCACCTGACAAATAATATAGCACTGAACAATAAAAACAGCAAAGATGGGCACAGAATAGAACAGCAGTATGTGTGTGTTTTTTAATGAACTGGGGACTGAGAACAATAAAACAGCAAGTAATCAATCAAATCATTTAAAAGAGGGAATAAGACACTGTCAAAAGTCAATACAAGTTTAGGAGAAAAGGACAGGCTTTTTCTTTCCCTGACGACAGTAAAGTTGGTAGTAGGTAAATGTTCAGGTGGGAATGCCATCACTGGGATCCCACCACAGAAAAGTACGTTCCCGCCACCATACCTGTCACTTCACTCCAAAAAATATCCCCCCCCTGCAAAAAGCTCTTCAAAGACTTTGAATTAATGGACTCATGTGACAGAAGAAACTTCTCCAGATAATTCCTGTCCATTTCCCTCCTTCTATCCTGTTTGCAGTTTCATACATTTCTGTAAATGTCTCTCTTCCCCTCATCCCAGTTATATTGGTTTTTTCTAACCAGAACACACACACAACCTCTTGCATATTTTTGTTAGAAAACTCTACATTGGGATGTTGAAATTGGTCATAATTACTGCTCCCATTGACAGCTCATGCAGCACTTGGAAGAGCAGGGCTGGTTCTGCTGCTACTCCAATTAGCACGAGCTGGTCAGTGACCACTTTCCCATTTCCCCATCCCCACTGTGTTTGGGTGCTGGCTGCCAACCAAGGAGACTCTAAAAGAGCATCATGCTCCCTGGCTTGGTGCACTTGCTAAGCCTTCCAGCAAGTGGATATCTGCTTTGGGAGCCACTTTCATGAAAAATCTGGCAATGAATGTAAGAAACAGAACAACAACAGCATCTGTGCATTTAGTCCATCACTTTGAAAACTTGTCCCATTATTCCAAACAGAAAAGAACACGTGACATAATTTCATTATTTATTTATTATATTTGTTTATATCCCGCCTTTCTCCCAATATAGGGACTCAAGGCAGCTAACAATGAGTCTAAAACAATACACAATAATTAAAAATATAAATATGAAATTTAAAAACAGGTTAAACAATTTACAGTGTTAAAACACTTAAAACATTAAAATATTAAAATGCAATAAAACTATATACAGCTTAAAAATTAAACTACACAGCACATACAAGCTCCGTGTGCATCAGATTATGAAGGCCTGATGGCACAAAAATGTTTTTACTTGTTTCCAAAAGGACAGCCGAAATGGTGCCATCCTGGCGTCTCTTGTAGGTAGTAATTTTTTACTACATATATATGGGAACGTGTGTGTATAGATAGCTAGTCATGCTGGCTGGGGACTGTGGGAATTAACAGTCCAACAAAATGAACTTTTCCAAGTGCTGGAACAGTATCAGAAACTCATTTTGTGCTGCTACATATTATATAATTATTATACCGTGATATTCTACCTTTCTTCTAAGGAGCTTAGGGTATTTCTCATTTTCCTCTTTTTTATCCTCTCAGTAGCCCTGTAGAGTAGGACTGATTAAGAAATGTTAATGAAGGTCACTCAGTGAGCTTCTTGGCTGAGTGGGAGGATTTGAACCTGGGCCTCTAAGGTCCTAGTGTGGTGCTCTTCTCACTGCACTGTGTTGTCTTTCTTATAGAGGATGTATATTACACATCAGACTATGCTGCCTCTGTATACTTTCGCATATAAAACTGCCATGACAGAACGAAGATTTTCCCTTGTGGAGTAGTAGTGTAATGGCAGCTGGTGATTCTCATAGCAATAGGACAGGAGATTGGCTCTGGATGTCAGTCCAAAATTTAAAGGAGTATTCCTAGTTACTGGACCTGTTTGGGAGATAGGGTTCAGCACCTTTCATAACTTCTTCAAAGTTCAAACTAAAACCCACCACTGACTATGGAGCCATCACTGCCTATTGATCCCATTTAGCATTCAGCAGTGCTTTTTTTCCACAGGATTTTTCTGCAAAGAAAAAAAAAGTGAAATTTCCCTGATCTGGCTGTTTCCTGCCCCTTAAGCTATGTTCCTAAATTGTAGCCAGTCTGTAATGGAGATCCCCCATCCACTTTAGTTGCAGTTTGATACCCCAGGCAACTGTCTTCTTTTTTTTAAGAATAGTTTTTATTGTCAGGGGATGATAGGACACTCAATTCCCAGCAGATGCCAAAAACTATCTCAGCAGACTCAGTAGCAACCCGTTCCCAAGAATACTCACACACAGAGTGTTTGACGTCCAAATAAGCAGGAGGCACTTTTGTCTTCAAAATCAAACAGTTGCAATATATACAAATATTTACAATTGAAGGAGAAACTGCTTCACCAGGCCTCAGCATTCACAGGAAGAAAAAAGAGGAAGTGAGCCCTGTTCTGAGCTCTCTTATATATACTGTACAGCTACAGGACATTGCCCCCTAGTGGCCTGACTAGGCATGACTTGGTAGTTCATGCAGGCAGCCATTATGACTCAGCATGGTTCTGCAAGTTGTTCAGCCATTTTATAATGGAATTCAGTCTCTAACTCCTGACAATCCCCTCCAAAATGGTCAAACTACTGCGCAGGACACATATCATCATCACAACATAACATCATTGACATACATTGTTGGACATCAATCGTCTGTCGGTTGACCTTCACTTTTGACACCTTTCACTTTACACACTAGTGACAAGGTCCAGCCTCTTTGCCATCTCCTCATGGCTTCCTGTTAGAAGGGCTTTTGTGAGCAGGTCTGCAACATTGTCCTCAGATGGACAATACCTCAGGCACAAGACACCTTCTTGTATTAACTGCCTCACATTTTGGTAGCGTACCGCAATGTACTTTGTCCTGCATTTCAGATTTTCTGCTTCTGCCATAGCTATGCAGGCTTGTGAGTCCTCATGCACCTCAACAGGCATTTGGCATGGCTCCCCAAGGTCTGCAAGCATCTGCCTTACCCATTGTACCTCATTTGCCATCTCAGACAAGGCTGTGAATTCAGCTTCAGTGGTACTAATGGCTACACAGTTTTGTTTCCTTGATCTCCACACTATGGGGCTCTCTGCATACCTGACCACCAACCCAGTCACTGACTTCCTGTCTGAAGTCTCGGAAGCAAACAAGCTCTCCACATAGCACTCCAGGGTTACCTGACTTCCTGTCAGCTTCAAACTCATGTCCCTGGTCCCCTTGAGAAATCTAACTATCCTTTTCAGGGCTTCCATCTGCCCTTCTTGGCTTGGAGACTCTTCTGCTGAGCAACCCAACTACAAAACGGATGTCAGGCCTTGTGTTTGCAATAAACAACAGACTGCCTACCATTGAGTGGAACAGACCAGGCCTTTCAAATTCCTGTTCTGCCTCCAAGTTCACAAAATCAATGGCCATTGGTGTCTTGACCACTTTTACCTCACTAAGCCCACATTTGGCCACAAGACTGTCAATTTTCTTCTTCTGACTTAGGAAAACACGTCTGTCTGACAGCTAAAGGGGAGGAGGCGAGGAATGAATGTGTGTATGAATGAGTTTGCCTCCTGCAAGCAGACATGAACCATTATTGTTTGCCAGAATTGAGGACAAAAGAGGATGCTGGTTTGCATAAAACTAATTTAAAGGTACCAATGCAAAATAAGTTTTTAAAAAATTCAGAACAATGGAAAGAGAATTGCAATACTGTACAGCTCTTAGCCAGTTGGGGGAAACTGACCAAGTAATCCAAGTAACCCCCTGGTCAGTCAGCTACTCAGGCGCCAGCTGTGGATGGGAGAACTCTGATAAAAATGACTTAGGGCATCTTCTTTTTAAACCAGATTCGGAGAGGGCAGAGCCATTACAGTAATGGAGTCATTATAGAGAAAAGGTTCTTAAATCATGGGTCTGGTAACTGAATGTGGGGGTCAGGAATAGACTGACCAACTGCCATATTATTGAAAAAATCCTTCCATTTACCATGATGCTGGCTTGGCAGGAAGCTATAGCCTCCCTCTCAGCCTGCGCCTAGCTGCTTAGTTGCTGCTTTTTGCAAGATCTGTTAGCTCAGAGCTCAATCTTTGGGTCAGAGTCAGTGATGTAGCCATATTTAAATATTGAAAGCATGTCATCCTGAGGATGGAGCAAGCTTATTTTCTACTGCTCCAGAAACTAGGACACAGAGCAATGGGTTCAAACTGCAGGAAAAGAGATTCCAGCTAAACATTAGGAAGAACTTCCTAATAGTAAGAGCTGTTTGGAAGTGGAACACACTGCCTCATAGTGTGGTGGAGTCTCCTTTGGAGGTTTTTAAACAGAGGCTGGATGGCCATCTGTCGGATGTGCTTTGATTGTTTATTCCTGCATGACAGGGGGTTGGACTGGATGGCCCTTGTGGTCTCTTCCAACTCTATAATTCTAAATATTATAAATACTTCTAAATATTATTCTAAAAATTCTCCAAGACCAGTTCTTTCTACCCCTACTCCTAGATAACACCTCAGACTGCCTAAGTCCTTTAACTTGAACGAGCTTTCTAACTCCACCTGTACTTTCTTGACATCACTGGCACTCTTTGCTGCCACACAAAGGTCGTCCACATACATAACTAGCATGACAGCACTATCACCTGCCCCCTTGGTGTACACACAGGTGTCTGCAACACTCCTTGTGTAACCTAGTGACACCAAAACTTGGTATATGCACTTGTTCCAGCAACGTGTGCTTTGTTTCAAGACGTAGAGTGCTTTGTGTAGCAAGTACACCTTGCTCTTACCTGCACTGTCATACCCTGGGGCCTGTTCCATGAACACTGTCTCTTCAAGATCAGCATTCAGATATGCTGTTTCAAAGTCAAAGTGTTGCACAACCATCTGCCTCTTGGCTGCTACAGCTAACACTAACCTAAGACCTTCTGGTTTTGCTGTGGGCGAAAAGGTTTTGTCAAAATTGGTGTAGCACTCCTGTGAAAAACCTTTTGCAACTAAGCGTGCCTTACACTTTTGTGTCCCATCAGGCATGTCCTTAAGCTTGTACACTCACCTGCAACCAACAATCTTTTGGTCTTTGGGCCTCTCAACTACCTGGAACGCTTTCCTCTCAACTAGTGACTTGAACTCAGAGTCCATGGCTGAGTTCCACTTCTCCTGCTCTTCCTGGAGAAGTTTTAGGAGATCCTGAAAACTTGCAGGCTCCTCTGCCATGACATTGCATAGCCTGGCTTCCTGAACAACAAATCTGTCAGGAGACTTTCTGACCCTTGTTGACCTTCTGGGGATGATCACCCTAGTTCTGCCTGACTCATCTTCACTTGCACTGCTGATGCTATCTCTCCCTGTGTCAGGCTCAATGCTTGTTTGTGGTGGTGTGTGTGTTAGAGTGGCATGTGAAGTGTCAGGCTTTTCTTCCTGTGCCTCCCCTTCATCATCAGGCATTACCACCTCAAATATCACTTTATAACCATCAGTAGTCATTTGGGACACACTTAATATACAATTCTCTAGTTTTGTTAACACATAACGTATTTTCAAAATCTTTACCAAAAGAGGGCACATATGCAATGCTCATTTTCTGCACCTTGCTGGGAGCACCATGTGCAAGGGTAATATTGGTTATTGAAGCATTTTTAACATTGCTTAACAACTGTAAATCATTAACCATATTGTGCGTGGCCCCACTATCAAGTAACCAACTTCTTTCCTCAGTATCATCAGGATGGTGCTGTGCTACGAAGGCATGACTTGCAGCCTTAAAAGTTGCACCCCTCCAGTGCAGGCATCTTAGAGTCCTTCTGAAAATATCCAGGCTTTTTGCATCTGAAACAGCATTTCATATAGCTGCAGGCTCCCTCCTCCACAGGTGCCTCTGTTTCAGCGTTCTCCTGATTGCGTCTGGTAATTTGTGGCTGTTTATTCCCCTCCATCTGGGAATCAAACTGCTTGCATTGCTTGCATTGGACCTCTTCCAGAATACGCCCAGCTACCAGGTCTACAGACAAATCACTCTCCCTGGTGGTCTGCAGACTGTACATTAGGAAATCCCATTCCTTTGGCAAACTGCCCAATAAAATAGAACACTTATGGGCTTCTGGAATGTCCACCCCTCTATTGGCCACCTCTTGAAAAAGCTGCCTCAGTTCCTCCAAATGGGCTTTCACACAGCCTCCAGCAGACAGCTTTGTGTTATAAAGTCTCTTAGTCCATATCATCTTTGAGAGGCAGGATGAATTCTGATGAACCGTTTTCAAAGCTGTCCAAAGCTGAAAGGAAGTCTTTGCTGGGGCCACATGTATTAACTGGGAGGGGCTGAGCAATAAGAGAATTGCAGCTCTAGCCTTCTGGTCTGCTAGTCTGAACGCTGCTATTTCATCTTCTGAATCCTCTGGGATCACACTTTCATTCTTCAAAACATGCCACAAATTGTCCTTAATTAATAAAACCTCCATGTATAAACTCTATGCTGAATAATTTCCATCAGCCAGCTTTTCAAAGCAGACGAGACCATTATCTACCATTCTGCTGATTGAGTCAACAGTTCTCCAGCTATGAAAACACAAACAGCTGGCAGCTGGCAGCACTTCAAGGTTGCTTGAAGATATTACAGGGCCTGGCTGAAACTTAACTGTTTCTCAGCCAACTAGCCAAAAACACTCAAAACAAAAGAGTTTCTGGGAATTTTTCTGGGTGCACCTTATCTAATCTGAGATCAATCAGCTGGGCCTATAACCACTGTCAGGGGATAATAGGACACTCAATTCCCAGCAGAAGCCAAAAACTAACTCAGCAGACTTGGGGCCTGTCTACATGGTAAAAAAATACGTATAGCATTAGGAAGATCCATCATGTGTACACATGGCCGTTCGGATGCATATGTGTCATTCAGAAGGGGGGCTAGCGAATCCCCCGTAAACTACATGGATTCGGCATTTGGGAGAATTAGCGAATCTCCAGCTAAAATCCATACAGCTGTTCGTATTGTCGATGGTCTGTACACCCCATTCACACACATATGAACAGGCAGTGTAATCTGATTGGTTGACCAAGCACAGGGGGTGGGGTTAGCAAAGAGGGGAATTGGGAGCGGCCGCCATGTTGGATTCCCGGCTAAGCGAGAGTCTGGTAAGTTCATGATTTTTACATTTATTCCTTTTTATTTTATATTGTAAATATGGAAAACCGACTGTCCACATAACAGGCACCTTTTTAAATTAAAAAAAAGTGGCAGGAGATTTAAAACCACCACTTGGATCGCTCGCTCCAGCCAGCTGGGCATGGGGGGGGGGTCATATGGAGTTTAGAGGGGGTAAAAAATCATGTAGGCAGATGGTACGCATATGAACAGCTGCCTTTTCAGATTTTTTACCCCCTAACCATATTTTTGTAATCACGTGAACGGGGCCTCAATAGCAACCCATTCCTAAGAATGCTCACACACAGAGTTTTTGACATCCAAATAAGCAGGAGGCACTTTTATCTTCAAAGTCAAACAGTTGCAATATATACAAATATTTACAATTTCAGGAGAAACTGCTTCACCAGGCCTCAGCATTCACAGGAAAAGAAGACAGGAGAAAGTGAGCTCTGTTCTGAGCTCTCCCATATACAGTTGCCCCTCCACATTCACGAACTTAGCATTCACAGTTTTGCATATTCATGGTTTTGGGAGGCCCCCCCCACCCTCCCAAAAGCAGCGACACAGGGCCTCTGGAGGCCCCGTGAAGGCCTTGGGAGGGAGGGGGAGGGAGGGGAAGGCCTCCGCGGGGCCTTCGGAGACCCTCCAAAGGCCCCGTGAAGGCTTTGGGGGGGAGGGGGGAGGGACAGGGAGGCCTCTGCAGGACATTCGGAGACCCTCCAAAGGCCCCGCGAAGGCCTTGGGGGGAGGGGGAGGGGCGGGGAGACCTCCACGGGGCCTTCGGAGACCCTCCAAAGGCCCCGCAAAGGCATGGGGGGGAGGGGGGAGGGATGGGGAGACCTCCACATGGCCTTCAGAGACCCTCCGGAGGCCTGTGAAAGCCTGGGGAGGAGGGGGGAGGCCTGGGGAGGCCTCAACAGGCCCCCGCAGAGGCCTCCCCAGCCCTCCCCCTCCCTCCCAAGGCCTTTGCAGGGCCTCCAGAGGGTCTCTGAAGGCCCTGTGGAGGCCTCCCCAGCCCTCACCCCTCCTTCCCAAGGCCTTCGCGGGGCCTTCGGAGACCCTCCGGAGGCCCTGCGAAGGCCTTGGGAGGGAGGGGGAGGGCCAGGGTGGCCTCTGCGGGGATTTCGGAGACCCTCTGAAGGCCCCGCGAAGGCCTTGGGAGGGAGGGGGAGGGCCGGGGAGGCCTCCGCGGGCCCTCAGGAGGGTCTCCGGAGGCCCCGTGAAGGCCTTGGAAGGCAGGGGGAGGCCCCGTGTTCGCTTTGGCGGGGGAGGGCTGTCATTATTTGCGGAATTTTCACATTCGCAGGGGTCTGTGGAACCTAACCCCCACGAAAGTGAAGGAATGACTGTATACATCTACATGACATTTCCCCCTAGTGGCCTGACTAGGCATGACTTGGTAGTTCATCATGGTTCTGCAGTTGTTTGACCATTTTATAATGGAGTTCAGTATCTAATTCTTGACATTTATTGCATGTTTCAGAAAAAGAAAGGAAAAGGAAAGGAAAATAAAAACAAACAGAAAAGAAAACGAGAGAAAAAAACAATAATACAATATGTCAGATTTCCGTAATGAATACCTATATATATACTATTTCCTCTTCTTATCTGTTATCTATTGTATCTTTTATATTATTAATGAATAAGTTTTTAATTCATTCTTTATAAATTTAAATAATTGATTTATACAAATATAACAAATATAAGTATAAACTTAGTAACAGCTAAGAATTAACCTTAGTAGACTTCTTATCCGTCCAATTACAGGATAACATTAGTCAAATCATATGTCTCATTAAACTTTAACTACCAACTATGCCATCTGCTGTTTTACTAGTTTCCACCTTTAAAATTCCACATTTTAAATGTATGTCGCGCTTATTTCTTAAAAACAATTTCCAATTCTCCCAATCTTTTTCAACGGATTGGGCTGACTTGTCATTTATCCAGCTCGTAAGTTTATCCAGTCCAGAGAGAGAGAGAGAGAAGTTTATCCAACGATAAGAATTCATCAGTTTTAAGCAATCATTCTTCAATCTATGATATTTCCGTATACTTCCAATATCTGGCAAGGACTGATCTGGCAGCTGTAAATATATACAACAACAATTTTTCCTTTGATTCCAGTTTTTCATTTATCATGTTTTAAAGGTACATTTTGGCTTTCATTATAAACTTCCTACCTATGATAATTTGAATATTTTTATGAATATTCTTCCAATACTGTTTTTTCTTTTTTACATTCCCACCAGATATGATAATACGTTCTGACAGTTTTTCCACATTTCAGCAACTCCCATTAGTACCCACATATATTTTGGCATACTTATCTGGAGATAGGTGCCACCTATATATCATTTTATACAGGTTGTCCCTTACATTGTAAGTCAAAGTGAATTTAGTCCCTTTGTTCCATGCATATTCCCATCGGTCTAATTCTGTTGTATGGCAGGCAGCTGTCTTTAAATTAAAACTGCCACCCAAAATGTCCATGAGGGCATCAGGCTGAATCACTTTTCAGAAAACTGCCAGCAGGCCCAAAAGGCACAGTGCTATCACACCTGTCCTCTCTTCAAACACAGCAGACATCCTAACCACCTGACAAATGCTCTGTTAAACAGTGGATGGTTACATTAATCTCTGTTAATATCTGTCTTGACGGATTATTTATACCTTTTGCTGCCATAGTTACCTGCAGTTTCAAAGCTAACTTCTCTAGTCACTGCTCTCAAATTTTGCATGTAACACTCGACTCCAGCCTCCTTGAAGCTTTATTGACCTAAAAAATCCCAGGGCACAATTCTATACCTGAAGTGTCCGTTTGAGAAAGAGTTGTTACCCGAATTACAGGGGGTTTGTCAAACCATGCGTGTCCAGATATTATTATGGGGAATTTTAATTAGCTCAATATGACAGAGAGCAGCTGGGTAACTGCAGGATCTTTTGACCTATGTATACTAACTGATGAGACTCACAGCCAGGAAATAAAATAAAAATGTTTTTATTGAAAAATAATCTTGGAAGCATTCACACCTACACAAACACTCACATAAGGCTATCAAAGAAAGTAGGAAGTATTGTGAAAGAGAAACATAGTTCAGGATGATGGGCTATACTGTACTTATTCGAACAGCAGAGATCCATGCAGCAGAAGATACTGATGGTGTGTCCTGTGAACCTAATGAGGGTATGAAGTCTGAGGAGGAGGACATGGCAGAGGACCCTAGGGATCCTGGCACAGGTTTATCTACACTTGTGCCAGCAGGGAACTCTGCCAATGTAGAGTCCGAAGCAGAGGAAAAGCCTGATCCTAGTAGGTTGGTACCAGTCCCAGCAGTGAGCCCTGCTAACTCAGATGATGAGGAGGAGGAAACGGACTTACCCATACCGTCCTTCAGCCAACAGAGATCCTAAAAGGAAGCCCAGACGAGACTTTATCTGAAGCACCAGATCTTTAAGGAACACCTGGGATAGCCCTGATTGCTATATATACGTCTTGGGGGAAGCTATGGAGCCTTGTCAGAGATCAACTGATCATTCTGGTAAAAACTTCGTGTTGGTTATCTTGACTCCATGTTCCTGCTGCCTTGATTCCTGTTTAGGCCTTGGACTGATTCTGACAACACTGTTGCCTGATCCTGTTGACATATGGACTTGCTTCTGGACCTACACTGACTTCTGTAATCCTCTGACTTTTTGGACTGTTTACTGGACTATTCCTTGCAACCCCCTGTTTGCTTCTGCCGACTCTTATCAGGATTTTGTTTCAACTGCTTTGCTATTATTAAGAGTTGGCCACTTTCCCAGACATTGCTTCATCAACTTCTAAGCTGTTTGTTGCTGGCAACTGGCTGCTCTCCTGGACAGTAACACAGCAGATGGATGGAGTAGCAACAGGAATGAAGGCAGTGCACGTGGTGACACAGACTGACAGAGTGGCAAGATGAAGGAAGCTGTGTGCACTTTGAATGTATTTTGGGGTGATATTTATACCCAACATTCCCCCTGAAGGAGTGTTTTGCGTGGAATACAATGTTTGCAGGGGGTTTTCATAGTTAGACAATGGAAGCTCGTTGTGTTAACAATAGTTTAATGGCTAAGACATTAAGACCGATGGGTGTCTGGCAACCTTCTATTGTTTTAGGTGAGGTGGGAAGGAAAACCAGTTATGCAGGGCAAAGAGTGTCCAGCTACTTTGAATTAGTGAATGACTTGCTTCCATGTATGTCCAGGAGAATTAGCCCATTTCCACCATAACTCACCAGTCTAAGGGGGGTTCACATAATTACTCCCCAGATGTGTCTTTTAGGAATTTGGGATGGTCTTCCTCAGGTTTTCTGAACACACCTTCAGTCCTTGCATTTGGGAAGCCCTAGTCTACTACCAACCACGCTCCAGATGACTAATCAGGTTAATGCGACGGTCAGGAGTGCCTGTTATCAACTTCGGCTGGTACGCCAGCTGTGCCCTTTCCTGGAAACTAGGGACCTCGAAACTGTGGTACATGCACTGGTAACCTCCCGTCTGGATTTCTGTAATGCGCTCTACATGGGGCTCTACATGGGGCTACCCTTGTGCTTGACTCGGAAACTTCAACTAGTCCAGAACATGGCAGCCAGGTTGATTTCTGGCGTTTCCAGAAGAGAGCATATAACACCGGTGCTAAAAGCTCTCCACTGGCTGCCTATTAGTTTCCGGGTACAGTACAAGGTGTTGGTTATGACCTTTAAAGCCCTACATGGCTTGGGTCCAACTTACCTCCGGGACCGCCTCCTTCCGTACGACCCTCCCCGCACACTTCGGTCCTCTGGGAGGAATCTGTTACAGCCTATGAAAACAAGGCTGTCGGTGACCTCCCAGAGGGCCTTCTCTGCTGCTGCTCCCAGATTATGGAATGGCCTGCCGGACGAGATCCGTCTTATTACCACCTTAGACAGCTTTAAAAAAGCTGTCAAGACGGATCTTTTCCAGCAGGCCTTTCCTGAATAATTATCCCGGCCCAAGACTCAGCTGCCCTTTCTAGGCTATGATTGTATGTTTTAAATTTTTTTTCTTCTAATTTATATATATTTTAATTAATCCATGTTTTTAATCCTTTGTAATTTAATATTATTTTAAGGGGTGGGTGGGCTAGGGTATTGTGACTATGGGGTTTTTATATTGTAAGCCGCCCCGATTGCATTGCAGAGGGGCGGGATATAAATAAAATTTTATTATTATTATTATTATTATTATTATATTATAAGCCAATTAATGAAATATAGCCAATTGATGAATTATTGAAAATTATTGTTTGGTTGGCTTACAAGACTGGATTTTACTAAATTATAAAAGATTATTAGAATTGGAGGGTCACTAATTGAAATTTGGATGGCACGCGTATTTATGGTATGGGAAAGTTAAAATGAATAAAGAATTTAAAAACCATATTATGAGAAGGACATTACTAAAATTTTGGGATAAATATAAAAATAGATTTGGTTTAAAAATCCCTAATTGGCTCTCTCTCCTCAGGAGGCCTTTTCTAGAAGAGAAATGGGCTTTAATGGTAGATGGATTACATATAAAGACCTATGGGGGCGGGAAACAAGGAGTGTGGAAAATGAAAAAATGAGATCAATTAAAACAGGAGGAGTTTGATTTTTATTGGCTAGCTGATGCCCAATTAAAGGAGAGATTTAAGGAAGAATATAATTTCGAAGAAGGAAAAACAGAATTAGAGAAAATAATATGTACAGATAATAAACACTTAATATCAAAAATATATAAATAGTTGTTAAAATGTAATACTGAACATGAGCAAATTAAAGAATGTATGATCAATTGGGTAAAATGTATTGGGCACAATATTCAATTAGAACAATGGGAACTAATGTGGAAAAAGGGAATGAAATTTATATCGGGTTACGACCTTTGAGAAAACTTTTTAAAAATGATGTATAGGTGGTAAATGACACCAAATAAATTAGCCAAAAATATGTTAAAAAGTTTATGACAAATGTTGGAAATGTAGGAAATATATTGGGTCTTTTTACCATATGTGGTGTAGATCTAGGAAAGTTAGAAGATATTGGTTTGGTGTGCCAGACAGCTGGGAATTTCAGATTTCTACATTGGTTAAAAATTAGAGAATTAATTTTTAAAAATTGAAAATAAAAATAGTATTTAGACCATAATTATTCCTATTAAATATGATTAACCAGGAAAGTGAGGAAGAAAGAAAATATAAAACCTTGTTGAGCTACCTAATTATAGCTGCAAGACTGGTATATGCAGAAAAAGTGGTAATATAAGGAAATTCCAAAAACTTCAGAATGGATAATGAAAGTCTTTGATATGGCAGAACTGGATAAGCTCTCAAATTTAGTGAAGGGGAATTCTATAGAAAAATATTTGAAGATATGGAAGCCTTTTATGGACTACGTAACGCATCAAAATGGAGATTGAGTAACTATCTGACACCTGGCTTGACGGCAGTACATGGTAGTACATCCAAAAGGGATCTAGGAGTCTTAGTGTACCACAAGCTGAACATGAGTCAGCAGTGTGATGCAGCAGCTAAAAAAGCCAATGCGATTCTAGGCTGCATTAATAGGAGTATAGTGTCTAGATCAAGGGAAATAACAGTGCCACTGTATTCTGCTTTGGTCAGACCTCACCCGGAATACTGTGTCCAGTTCTGGGCACCACAATTCAGGAAGGATATTGAGAAGCCGGAAGGTGTCCAGAGGAGGGCGACTAGGATGGTGGGAGGTCTGGAAGCCATGCCCTATGAGGAGCAGCTTATGGAGCTGGACATGTTTAGTCTGGAGAAGAGAAGGTTGAGAGGTGATATGACAGCCATGTTTAAACATTTGAAGGGCTGTCATACTGAGGAGGCGGCAAGCTTGTTTTCTGCTGCTCCAGAGAATAGGACATGGAGCAATGGGTTCAAACTCCAGGAAAAGAGATTCCACCTAAACATTAAGAACTTCCTGACAGTAAGAGAAGTGGAATGTACTGCCCGGGAGTGTGGTGGAGTCTCCTTCTTTGGAGGTTTTTAAATAGAGGCTGGATGGCCATCTGTCAGGAATGATTTGATTGTGTATTCCTGCATGGCAGGGGGTTGGACTGGATGACCCTTGTGGTCTCTTCCAACTCTATGATTCTACAATTCTATGATTTTATGGGATTTGATATGTAATAGGAGAATTGATAAGATTAGATAGAGACAACGTAAAAATGCAATGATAAACTGGAATGAGGTATTTAATAGAATTAATTAAGACAGTATAATCTGGGATGCTGGGAAGTCATTTTATAGTGTCAGAGTGGTGAGATGAGTATGTGGGTATGTATTTCTCTATTGGTTTCTCTCCTGTTTTGTATTATTCTTCTGTGGTTTTTTTCTTGTTTTCTCTTGGGGTTTTTGTGGGGTGGTTGGTCTGTTTTGTTTTTTGTGTGGCGTGATTTATATATGTTTGATTATTGAATGTTTTCATTTCTGTTTTCATTATTCTGTTAGATATGGACAGGTTGCTTACCTGTAACTGTAGTTCTTTGAGTGGTCATCTGTGAATTCTCACATTAACAGTTAAACCTGCGCCTGCGCAGAGCACTTTGGATAGTCCTTAGGCTTTAAACTGAGTTTTGGTGGTAGCTCCGCCCACCCTCCCATGGCCTATATAAAGCCCCTCCCTGCCTGCCTCTTGAGTTCCGAATAGCCGCTAGAAGTAGCATGTGTTTAAAGAATTGAGGTCAGGCAGCAGTGTGGAGGATGGGCGGGATTGTGTGAATTCACAGATGACCACTCGAAGAACTACAGTTACAGGTAAGCAACCTGTCCTTCTTCTTTGTAGTCTCTGTGAATCCACACATTAAGGGTAGACTAGCAAGCTCACTATAGGAGGAGGGTGCCCTGACCAAATGAAGTGCATTTGAAAGAAATATATTAGACACTTTTAAAGATAATGAAACCAACCTTTATTTAACATCTTATGTTGGTCCTCCTGCCACGGAGGATAAAAGAACTGCTCTACCCAACACAACATCCCTTCAGGACATGATGTCCAAGTTGTAAGCTTTTACAAAAGTGAGGGGAGTTGCCCATGTCGCTGCCCTGCAAATATCTTGTATTGGGACTCCACTCAAGAAGGCGGTTGATGTGGAGGTTGTCCTTGTTGAGTGGCTATGGATCATCGCAGGAGTCTGACAGTTGGTAGACTAGTCTAATTGCAGAGGGTACCCATTTCGAAAATCTTTGAGATGATACCGCTTCGCCTTTACGGTGTCCCCTGTAACAAACAAACAAACAGTCTTGTAGATTTGCGGAATGATACAGATCTGTCAATGTAGAAGGCCAGAGACCGTCTAACGTCCAAGGCATACAGGTGGCACTCCAGGGCCGAAGTAGGTTCCCTAAATAGTGCTAGAAGAACTATATCCTGATTAAGGTGGAATGAAGACACTACTTTAGGGAGGAAGGTCACATCAGGTCTCAACACTACTTTGTCATGGTGAAATCCGATGTATGGTGGGTCCGCCCGTAGGGCACATAGTATGCTCGCTTGGCAGGCCGACGTTATCGCAACAAGGAATGCTGTCTTCAGCTAGAAGGTGAAGATCACAGGTTGCCATCAGTTCAGAGGGGAACTTGCAAGACAATTAAGCACCAATTCCAAATTCCATGCGGGTATTGGACCTTTGACAGGAGGGTTCAAATTCTTATAGCCTTTGAGGAAATCTTGGACCAGAGGGTCTTTAAAGCAGGAAGGTTTGCCTTCCCTCTGGAAATGCCAAGAGATAGCCATTAAGTAGCCCCGTATTGATGAGAAGGAGAGTCCTCTCAAAGGCGAGGATGTCAAGAAATTCAGCAGCTCCGGGACCCCTGGCGCAGTATTTTGCGGAGGGTGTTTCTTTAGGAAGGATAGGAACTTCAGCCATCTATACTTGTAGGCCTTGATAGTATTAGGGCGTTGAGCTGCCTTAATTATTATCTTACCACCTGGGGCAAAATCTTTATGACATTACCAGCCAAGCTGTTAGCTGTATAGAGGGCAGGTCCGGATGATTCACCAATCCATTGTGTAGTGTCAAGTGGTCCTCTTGTGGCAGGAGCCGGATGAACTGGCGTTTCGACATCAGAAGAAGGGGTGCAAACCACACTTGTCTTAGCCACCAGGGGGTGATGAGACTGCATCGACTTCTATTGGTCTTTATTTTGGAAAACACTCTCGGTTTGAGTGGGAACGGTGGGAACGCGTAAAGGAGTGGGCCCTCCCAGTGGAAAAGGAATGCGTCCCCCAGGCTTCCTTGTGTTGGTCGTCCCCTGGAGCAGTACATCGGGCATTTGGTGTTCTCTTTCGTAGCAAAGAGGTCTATGGCAGGGGAGCCACCTCTCGAACAGGTTGTGAACAACTGACTGGTTCAGAGTCCACTCATGAATGGATGTTTGAGTTCTGCTCAGAGTGTCTGCAATAGAGTTCTGTTCCCCTGGCAGGTGTATGGCTGTTAAGTGAATCTTCCTTTCTACACATTAGTCCCAAACCTGTAAGGTTAGGTTCAGAAGCGTGGGAGACCTGGTTCCACCCTGTTTGTTGATATAAAACACTACTGATGTGTTGTCTGACGTAATCTGAACTAGGTGGCCTCTTATGATGGGTTCGAAGGCCTTCAATGCTTTGAATACCGCTATGAGCTCTAGCTCATTTATATCCTTCTTCTTTTCTGATGCTGACCATTGACCTTTGATCTGTAGGTCTTGGAGATGTGCTCCCCAGCCTCACAATGAAGCATACGTGGTTATTGATCTCGTTGGTCTTCTTTGGTGGAAGGGCATACCTGATTGGACCACTTCTGGTGCCAGCCACCACTTGAGAGTTTTGTGGATCAGCCGTGGGATTGTCAGCATCTTTCTGGGGCCGTCCCTGAATGGATCGTAATGAACGATGAACCAAGACTGTAGGGGTCGCATCCTCAGTCTGGCAAGCGGAGTCACGGAGGTGGTTGAGGCCATGTGCCCTAGTGTGCATTGAATAGTGTGGATTGATGTACGGCAGTAATTCATGCAGCGAGTGACCATGACGCATAGGGTTCGGAATCTGTCGTCGGGGAGACAGGCCGTGCCTGCGTGCGAGTCTATGGTTGCTCCAATGGAGGGTACCATACGTGAGGGTTCGAAGTGAGATTTTTCTTTGTTTATGGTGAATCCAAGGGAGTTCAGCAGGGAAAGGGTAAGCTGGAGGTTTTTTACTAGTTTTCTGGCTGAGGTGGCTGCGAAGAACTAGTCATCCAGATATGGGAACATCGTCACTCCTCTTTGGCAGAGCCATGCAATGACCACAGCGACGCATTTGGTAAAAACCCTCGGGGTTGTACAGAGGCCAAATGGTAGGGCCTTGAACTGGAAGGCGCAATGGTCGACAGCAAAAGCCAGGAAGCATCTGTGAGCCGGTGCGATAGGAATATGGAAAAAAGCATCCTTCAGGTCTAGCGTAGCAAGCCAGTCTCCTTTCTTGAGAAAGGGGAGAATTGTTGAGAGTGATACCATTCTGAACTTCCTTGGTTGGATGTATGTGTTTAAGTCCCTGAGGTTAAACGTTGTCCTCCATCCGTTTTGTCCACCAAAAAGTATCGGGAGAAAAAAGCCTTTCGAAGCAGATGAGGGTGTACGGGTTCTATGGCTCCTTTTGTTAGAAGTGTATTTACTTCTTCCATTAGAGGTGGAGAGGGTGGCGTATTTTGATATATGCCTCGAGGTGGGGGTTGGTTGAACTCTATAAAATAACCCTTTCAAACCACTCTGAGGACCCAGCGATCTGAAGTAATTTTGCACCAACGAGCGAATGAGATGGTTAGGCGGTCAGCTGGAGAGATATGGGTTATGACTAAAGGGTCGTAGTCAAACCCGCTGTTTCGTTTGGTCTGGCTTTTTCTTCCCATACCGGCTCTTGGAGCGGAAAGCAGATGGAAATTTCTTGTGTTCTTGGTAAGTGAATGTGGATGTCTGAGAGCGTGAAGTAGGTGGACTAAATAGTTTTCTGTATAAAGACGGGAAGCGTCGCATGTTGAATCTTGGTCATTGGGTTTAATATACTATGGTGAGGCCAAACTTCCTGGCAGTGGTGGGCATTTTCTGAGCATGCTCCAATTTGGAGTCAGTATCCACATGGAACAAGCCGAGTCAAATGGTAAGTCCTCAATTAAGGCTTGGGCTGTGTGTGAAAGGCCAGACAAGCGTAGCCAGGCATGGCAGCAGACAGCAATGGAGCTCGCTACAATTTTGCCTGTGCAATCTGCTAGATGTTTAGCTGCCTGGCGTTGGTATCCAGGTAGGGATAAGCCTTCTTCCCTGAAAGAGTGGACGATTCATTGATCTTGTTCAGAAAGTTTGGCCAGATGTGGGGCTAAAGCCTCCCAAAGGAACCTCTGGTACGCGCCCATACATGCTGTGTAGGCCGCAATCTTGGTGAGAAGACAGACCAAAGAATAAAATTTTTGGCCAATGGCATCAAGTTTTTCCCCCTCCTTATCCAAAGGAGTGGACAGTAACTTCTGGGAGGTTCTTGTTTGTGCAGCATCCACCACTATAGAATTCAGTTTTGGTGGTAGGTGAGCCATGGGGCTGATTGAGTGGATACTCAGTAGAGGTGGTCTAGAGGTCGGTGGTACCGAAGAAGGTGTGGATCAGGAAGCTTTGAGTGTCTGTAGTAGATACAGAGATATTGCCATCGAGGGTATAGCAGGTGACCTTGGTTAAAGATCCTCGAAGATGGGATCGTCTACATGGTTGTCATCTTAGTTTACCTGGATGCCCAGAGCTCCAGTCATCCTCAGCATCATATCAGCGAATGAGGTCGAATATGAACGTCTTATTCTAATACGGTCCCTCGGTACCGGATGACGCGGTACCTCCTTATGGGGTTCGTTCATCGTTTTCGGGCGTTTCGCAGTTGGAGAAGGTCCCTGGGATCGGTTGAGTGTTGAGATTCAGATGGTGACAGTTGTCTCTTCCGCAGGGATCGCGTGTCTGGCTGGGTCATCGGAGTTGGCACTAGTGAAGTTTGGTGGACTGAGGTCAGAGATCTGGATACTGACGGGGACCAAAGTACCGTCGTATCTTTTCTGTGTGTTCCGACCCTTGGTGTGGGGATGATCTGGCTCTCTCCTGGGAGTGTCCTCGTCTATGTGTATCTAATGGTTTTCCATGGTGGTACCGTTCCTGACCTCGTCGATCTTCTCTTCTGTCTTCTCGGTACCATCCATGTTTATATGTGGAAGAGTACGGTTCTGTATAGTAATGATACCGTGGGTCTATATCCCAGCAGTCCCGTCGGTACTGTGGGTCTCTTCGGTAACCGTGGCGCAGATGGTACTGTGTATCGTGGCTCCAGTACCAATCGTAGTTCTCCGAAATGGGATCATCAGAAGAATAGAAGGTATACTCAGAGGCCGGAGACCTAGAGTACTGTGTCGACTGCGATGAACGGGAACGCCGTCTCGATGGAGACCTATGGTGGGATCTGGATCTTTCCGTCAACCTGTGACAGGATCGGGATCTGCCGTGGTCGCATCATTGTTGTGAAGCGGAATGTGACCGTCTGTGGGTCGTAGCGCTGTCCTGGAGCGGGATCGAGATCTCAAACTCACAATTTGTCTCTGTGTTAGAGGGGACCCAGATCAGGACCGACTCCCTCTCGGTACATTTGCTGGGACCAGTGATCTCGAGGCTGAACAAGACTGATGTGAAGACTTATCAGGTGAGATTCAAGCAATTTGGATGTCCGGTGAGGATCTCTAACCTCACCTTCAGATAGAGATGCGGTACCATACGCAGTAGATTGAGTCAACAAGGGATCGTCTCCTGAGTCACTAGATTTCCTCGTCGGTATTTTGATCTGTAGAGGGGACACCATTTGTTTGTCGGTAGTCGCCCCCTGTCCACTGCGGGGTGACAGATGTCTTCGATGTCCATCCCCTTGATCATCAATCTCAGTCTGGGGCAAAGGGCGGTCCCTTAGAGGCACGTCTTTCTTCTTGCGCTGAGCATCCTTCTGAGATGAGACTGTACTCCGCACGGAGTCTGAAGGTGAAGTCAGGCGTACCATTCTCTGTTTATCCTTGAGTGGTCCCTTGGTGGTCCCTGATGAAGCGGCCGATGTTGTACCAGGGTCACAGTGTTTGTCTTTGTGTGTCAAGTCCTTTCGAGGCTCGGTACTGGGAGTAGACCTGCTAGTAGTCTCCTTAGATATCTTCAACTTGACACCAGCTTTGGCATGTTCCCGAGTATCTGACGATCCTGATGGTCTCGGTACCGTGTCTGATGGTTTCGATCCTTTCGATACCGAGGATGATGCCGTCAGGGTGTGCTTGCATAGGAGGGCTTTAAGGCGTTTGTCTCGGTTTCGTCAAGTTTGGTGGGTGAACGCCTTACAATGTCTACAAGCATGAGTATTGTGAGCCTCTCCTAAGCACAATAAGCATTTAGAGTGTCCATCGGACTCTGGCATTTTAGCTGAGCAGATAACACATTGCTTAAAGAACCCTGTAGAAAAGGACGAAGCCATTTTCTAGAACATGTGGGTACGGTACCATATGTTGTTCAACAAAGAAGTCCAAATTCGATCCGAGTCAAAGTCGTAATCTGTAGAGAAAGTCCAAAATCAGTCCAAATGTCACCTAACCAAGTTCCTCAGTGCTGCTCTCGTGGCGGAAAAAAGGAACTGAAGAGGCAGGCATGGAGGGGCTTTATATAGGCCATGGGAGGGTGGGCAGAGCTACTGCCAAAACTCAGTTTAAAGCCTAACGACTATCCGAAGTGCTCTGCGCAGGCACAGGTTTAACCCTTAATGTGTGGATTCACACAGACCATGAAGAAGAATAAAATATATTTTATGTGGTGGGGGGAAGAAAGGGAGGGGTTATCAGGGTAGGTAACAGAGTCTTCCTCATTGGTGGGCTGGAAAGGAGGACCCTGAGTGGAAAAATCTGAGTGCTGTGTTTCTTCTCTAGATGTAAATATAATACAAGTGATTTGTACCCAGTAGTCCTAATAGGTGGGGTCAGAAGTAAGTCTCACAAAATACAACTGGAAGGGTTTCTTGCTTGCAGTGTCCAGTTTATTACCATAGGAAGGTACCTTATATTGAGTCAGGCCACTAGTCCATCTAGCCCAGTATTGTCAACTTTAGACCAGCAGCAGGCCAAATTTTTTCCTAGAGAACCCTGGAATTCCGCAGAACTCTCCTTTGTAGGTAGTAAACAAGTCTGACTTTGTGCAGCTTCTGAGATCAGGTAAATTTAGAGTGCTATAATAGTACCCTTTAGACCCTCGGGGTTCAACCATTAAATACCTTTGGAGGGTTTTGTTACCTTGTCCCCAAATGTGTATCAATAAAATAACTAGAATCTAGGATCTAACCTTGTTACTTAAAAACTGAAAAAGGCTTAGGTCCACAAAAGCACATAATACAAAACAGAGTAAGAAATCTCTCACAAAGGCATTTCAGCAGTAACAGTTCAGATAATTGCCAGTTCCCAGTTAAATATCTGTTAGAATTCTAGTTCACTCAAAAGTTTGTTCTGAATTCATTCTATCATAAATAAAAGAATGTCAGTTTGAGCATCCACGCTTGTTAGATGATACACTTGTGAGAAATAAAAAGCATGCCAAACTGAGAAACTGTTAAAATCTGGGATTGTGCTGTTCTATGCAAGATTCAGAAGCCCCATATATTTTCACTGGGGTGGCTGGCAGTACATCAGAGGCCTTAGCCAGCTTCTGCCTCATTCTGGGCCCATCTAACCCTCGGCTGTCCTTCTGAGCTGCAATTAGATTTTTTAACTATTGTATGTTTTAATTTTTTTCTTTCTAATTTATATATTTTAATTACTGTATGTTCTTAATCTTTTATAATTTAATATTATTTTAAGGGGTGGGTGGGCTAGGGTACTGTGTCTATGGAGTTTTATATTGTAAGCCGCCCCGATTGCGTTGCAGAGGGGTGGGATAGAAATAAAATTTTATTATTATTATTATTATTATTATTATTATTACAAGGTCTCTGTCAGTCAGTCTCTTTGTCTCCCTCTGTGCCTTTTGGCACCCCGAACCTCTCACTTGGAAGCATTTCGAAGGTTCCACACTTCTCCCCAGACTAGTCATCCTCATTGGGCAATTGTCTTTTGTGATCTCTTGTTGTTCCTCTGTGATGCTGACCCCCAATAAATGTAACTTAAAACCAACATATCCTTAAGGCTTTGTTTACCTGGAGGAAAGACTACACCCCTCTGCTGTGTTGCCCAGATAATGACAGAGCCCATTATCATACGCCCTCCCCTCCAAATGTCAGACAGTCTGGGAACAGGGTGTTGTTTGGATGTTTACACATTAACTTTACACAGCAGCAAACCTAACCCACTCCTTGTCAGTCATTGCACCTATTTTGATGTACAGAGTACATATAGCACACACCTCAAAAGATGTAATGAGTGAAATCTCCCTCAGTCACCTCATTGTAAACTAGGTTGTGCAGACCACAAACACAATTGGGTATGCCCAGAAAGATCCTTCAAGGGAGTGTCACATATGCTGATCTCCTCTCCAGCACTAATTGGGTCTAGAGAGGGGTGCCTGGGCTCCATCTGTTGAGTGGTGCCTGTGCCTGAGGCCATCTCCACCGCTCATGTTGCTCTATGCATCATCCAGCAACCCATCACAATATGCGTCAAGGAGCAAGGAGGGGCAGGGGAGAAGCAAAGAGCACTCTCCTTTTGCAGACAGCAAAATATGTTTTAATGCAGCTTTCAAATTCTATTGTGCATTCAATGGTACTTGATGAGGCTATTTATACTGGGGGAAGAACACAGTCTGGAAATCTGTTGACAGCATCCTCTCCCACCCTGCAAAAAAAGAGAACACACTACACCCAAGGGGCAGCATTAATTTCTTAGCTCCTTTCATTCCACTTCTCAGTGTGCTTCAGTCAAAAAGAGGTCTCTATGAGTTGTTCTCTTACCTGCAGATGCTGGAATTCTGCCCCAAAAGCGATCTTAGGAAGAAAGCCCAGCCTCTCTGGGCATCATTAAGCTTTGTTAAGGTGATGGGCTTTCATTCTCTTGGCTTCTTTCTACAGTCCAATTAGCACCAGATCCTAGACTTACTTCCAGTGCAAGCTAACACAGTATGGAGTAAGCAGAATTGGCAGCCCTGATGTGGTGTGTGTATACCTGTGGCTTAGACACCACTCTAGCATGCATGCCATCGCTGGAGCAGGGATTTTGGAATTAGCAAGGCTTTCACATCTGTCCCTGTAGGACTCAAAAGAACTGCCAGCCAACCCCACATATAATAGCTGGCCATTTGTTGGAATCCACAGCCAAGAACTGTGTACGCTTTATCAAGAATTGGTGTAGTGTCATAATGTAGAGTGTACTGTGAAGCAAGAAGCTCCACTCTGCTTCACTTAAAATGTCATCTCTACCCCTGTGGTTTTAGGCTATTTGCTGCCTAGAGCAAAGGGATCCCATGAGATACGGAATGGGGGAAGTATACAACCCAACTTGCTAATCAGATTTTCTACAGCAACTCAATATTCACACCCAAAACAAGTACTACAGTTTTGCAGCTGGAATTCTGAAATGCAATATTCAAAGCTTCCAGCTGACTGAAGCTGAAGTATGTTAATTTACAGTCACATGCACTCTGTTTCAAAGGGACTGGAGCTTGAAGAATGAATGACACCTGCTTTGCACAATTATTTTATTGTCATGATTACAAAAGTGCTGAGCCCTGGCTCTTGGTGCCTGCCAAGTCACCACCCTTTGGAATGATTCTTTGCACACAGTGGGTGGTACTTCCCACATGCTGATGGGTGAGCAGGTGGGGAAAACAAGCCAGCAGCAAGGAGGGACAGACAGCAGATGCAAGAATCACTTCATTAGGCAAGACCCGGGTGGACCAGATCCAATTTTTTTAAAAAAAGTAATCCAGTGCTACAGTAGAGTTTTTACAACATCACAATAAAAATAAGACAACCTGGGGAGATTCTACAGCCTCTTAGGTTTCCTCCAAATGGCTCAAAGGAACTGCCAGAGCAGAGGCTAGGCAGGCAGCAGGGAAAGCTTGGCTACTGTAAAGCAACTAGGGCCTTCTTTCTCCAATGTTAGATGGAGCAGAATTATACAGGATAAGGAAATCCCCTTGCTCTACATGTGCTGACTTAGCTCTTGCTCAGTAGTAGTACCTCAGAAGTACCGATTTTCCACTCTCTGTGGAGTTAGGCCTCAACAGGGCCCTTTGGTTTCAAGAGGCTTTGGTTACACAAGGTCTGAATGATAAATAAGGAGCTCATCACACTAGACTGTTATAGCACTATTATTCCACTTTAACTGCTCTGAATCCTGTGGAATCCTGGGATTTGTAGTTTAGGGAGGGGCATTTAGAATTCCCAGCCAGAGAGGCCTTAGGCATTACTAATCTACAAACCTCAGAATTCCACAGGAGGCAGCCATAGCAGTTAAAGTGGTATAATAGTGCTATGACAGTATAGAGGCAAAAGGAGACAAGAGATGCCAGGCCTCACACAGGAGGGACGTGGGGGGGGGGATGGACGGGCAGACGGACACATGCCACTTGCCCCATGCTGCTTCCAGTCACAGAAAGTAAATAGAAGGGACCTCCTATTCCTCAGGCTATAGGCATGAGGGTGAGAGGAGACTGAGGTAGGAACACGGGAGTAGGCTGGACAAGAGGAGGAAGCTTCTCAAAAACATTTATAAATCTGAGGCAAAGGACAAAGAGGATGTCTGCCTGTCTGGCATATTACCATCATCTCTCCCACAAAAGTTAACAGAGCTCACTGTAACCTCCTCATCATAAACATTTAGAAATAAAGAAATTATGATACTGCCTCTCCCATATTCAAAGACCCTCTTCTGCTCAAAGAGAAAATGGTGAGATGACTGGGAGGAGGGTAGTGCCCTCCCCGCAAAAGGTGTAGCAACACATCACAAAAAGGTGATTTTTGAGAAGGCAAAAAGGAAAAGAGGTGGCATGGTGGGTGAGACAACTTAGTACCCATGGTACTACAGTAAAGAAAGCAATATAGTACAACAGTAGGTCTGAGGACTCGAGACAAGCATTTCGGTAATAAATAAAGCAAGAGGCATTGTTGGAATGCTGGTTTTCAGACCACAATGGCATTGCAGGATGGTCGAATGTTTACTGTGGAATGCTGTGGATCAGCACAGATACAGTACTAGAGAGAGTACTGTGATGTTGATGGGTAGGGAATCAAGGAATTAAATGACGGCTAGGCACAGGAGGAAGACATGTGGGGATTGGGCACTCATTGCTATTGGGTGCTAGAGGAGAAATTTCTGACTGACTGGCAGTTACACCATTAGGCACCAAACAATACTGAAGGGTTGGCTCATATTCATGAGACTGTTAGGCACTGAAAAGGGGCATTCTGTGAGAGTTCAACTAGTACCATGGCACCGAAGAGGCCACTGTTAAGACTGCTGCACCTCCACAAGGAACCACATGTGCACCTGGGCATTGTGGGATCTCACTTCCCAGGCTCCTGTCCCTCATCTTTTACATCTCTAACCAGGCAGGCTCTTTCTCCCTCAGGCTTTCACTTTGATGCCAAAGTATTTGCGTAGCTGCTCCAGGAAGACAAAGGTAAGCACAGTGTGAGGGACCAAACGAATGCCAGCAGGAACAAGGCCCTGGAAGAAGAAAAATGGGTTAGGTTTTGTTGCTGTCAGTCTTGTAGAGCTCACACCTTCTCTGATGTATGCTGAACCAGGAAGAGAAGGTGGGGCTAGTAGACAGGAAGCTGGAACAAGGTCTCAGAGCTGAAATCAAACCTAATTTTTGATCTCACATGTGTCTAACCTAGCCACAGATAAGAATCTGCCCTGAACCAACAGCCAGAGCAGTTTGCCTTATGCAGCTGACCTGTCTTTGCCTGAAAGGCAAGATAGCCCAATATGGGGCTGCAAGCACTGGGATCAACTGGAAGGAAAACTGCAAAGTCAAGAAGACTGTCCTTAGCAGTTATCTTCCCTGAAGAGGAAAACAACTGGACAGAAGAAGTGAGGGGCTGCTGCTTGGCACAGCAAGAATGCAGAAGGAACCAGGAATCATAGCAGGGTTGGAATGTATACTGCTTGTATTATTTGCCTGAGCAATTTGGCACAATCACCCACTGCTGCTCCCATCCCTTCCAGATTACCTTATAAAAAGCCAGTGGCCCAAGCTTGGCAGTTTCCAATGCGCAGTGCATGACACCCTGGAGCAGGAAAGAAAAAGGACAAGAACTCAGTGCATGCCTAGGCACACTGTACTCCATGTACAAAAGTCACCACAGTGCTTATTAAGTTCAGTGTCTAATTATCACAGTCTAGACACAATAGCCAGGATGAAGCTCAGATATTAAGGTACAGTATCAACCAACAGTGGCAACAGAGGGAAAAAGACACACACCTAAACTGGCAGAAAGCGAAGCCAACATGATGCTCAGTGCAAGCAACTACTGAGTGAAGGTTCAAGAGGCTTTATCATTTGGGCAGGCATGGGGAATGAGATCACTCACCCGATATTCACCCTGGGAATTCATCAGCCGTGTCTTCAGCACATCCATGGGCTGACAGAGGAATGTAGCACATCCTCCCTGCAAGTGGGGTGGGGGAACAGACCATTTTAAGATCCTGGGCTAGAGGGTATGGCACATGACCCAATGGGGATGATATAGCTGCCCACTCACCAGATGGCATACTTGTAACCACTGGGTAAACTGGTCACTATTGTGCCCTGCCAAGTGATTGAAGAAAATCTTACCAAAATCTTATCATGCTTTAAGGTGAATGGCAAGATAATTTTGTATCACTTGAGTAGCACAACACAGATGACTGGCTCACCAAACAGCAACCAAAAATAAATTTACTATGCATAAAGGATCGCTCATTGTCAGCCAAGGAGCAAACCAATGGGAAGAAGCTATAGAAGTTTCTTACTGGAACCACAGTTGAAGCATGAAACTCTTTGCTATCCTCTTCCTCTACACTCTTCCCAAGATGCAAAAGAGCTAATGCCATCTCTCCATCCAGTACTCTCTTGCCCTTCCAGACCCCACTAAACCCACTTACTCTACAAAATCCTTTCAGGACCGTCACACACTGAGCACTTTCTGCTGCTAGTTCCATCTCCTGTGTACCCATCCTCCTTCCTCCTCTTCATCTCTCTCAATTGTAAATCAAAGGGCTTGCTATGTAATTTCAGAACAGTGCTTAAGACACTACTGAAATTAAAGAGAGGCTGAAAAATATTAATAAAAGTTACACTGAAATGAGGATGACTCCTACAGCTAGTAAGACCTGAACAGCTTAGGACCCCATAAAGCCAAATTCGGGCTGCAGCCAAGTATGGCAACCGCCAGGCAGTTCACAGCCACCCCACCACCCCTTCCCCCTGGTTTTGGCAAGTATAAGCATTACTATGCATAAGTATTACTATGAAATTAATAGTAATAGTCATCATCATCATCATCATAATTTGTCTCCTGCTTTACCCCCAAAACTCAAAGAGGCTCACAATTTTAAAAAAATACATTTAAAAATGAACAAAAAGTGAACATTAAAATATCATTAAACATTGACAGCATTAAAACAATTCAGCCTCAAGTTAAAAGAATAAAATGCAATTAAAAAGATAAAAAGCTCTTAAAACAGTTCAGTTAAAATAATACAGCACCCCTAGACCATTCTTTAAAAACTTTGTTTTAAAAAGTCTGTCTGAATAAAAAGGTTTTTTATGCCTGCCACTGGAAGGACACCAAGGAGGGGCCATTCTGGCTTCCCTGAGAAGGGAGTTCCAAAGTTTAGGGGCAGCCACCGAGAAGGCCCTCTCTCATGTCCCCACCAACTGCACTTGTGATGGTGGTGGGACCGAGAGAAGGGCCTCTCCTGCTGATCTCACAGCCTGGGCTGGGCCATACAGGGAGATCCGGTCTGCCAGATAGCCTGGAACTCAGCCATATAGAGCACTATAGGTCATAATCAGCACCTTGAATTGTGCTTGGAAACAAACTGGCAGCCAGTGGAGCTGTTTCAACAGGGGCGTAGTATGGTCTCTGTAACCTGCCCCAGTTAACAGTCTGGCTGCAGCTCTTTGGACCAGCAGAAGTTTCCAAACACTCTTCAAAGGCAGCCTCAAGTAGAGTGCATTACAGTAATCCAAACAGGATGCAACTAAAGCATGTACCACCGTGGCCAAATCTGACATCTCAAGGAATGGGCACCATTGGCACACAAGCCTTAATGTGCAAAAGCACTCTTGGCCACTGCAGAAACCTGGGCCTTCATTTTCAAAGCTAAGTCCAGAACTACAACTGAAAACTTGTGTCTTGCAGGAAAGGACCTGGCTGGCCTTTTCAACTCATCCTCATCTCAGTCTTGGCAGCTCCATGGATATGGCTTTAGATCTTCACTTTCCTAAAGAGCATCACAGTCTTTCATTCTAATGGCTTTTCACCCCACCCCACAGATATATACTTACAGCAATAAAGCTGGCCACAAAATGGGTGAAAATATTGTCTGACAGCCAACCGGTCCCAAGAACCAACTGCTTAGCCTGGTCATAGCAGGAGAGCTGCATGGGGAGTAGAAAATGGCAAGATTTGGCCCCCAATGTGTCAATGCTCACAGACAGACAAGCTGATCAAAGTATCTATCATGTACCAGACCCCCCAAGAAATCAAGCAAAACAGTGACTTCAGCCCCTGTGGCAGCATCCCAGGAGCACAAACTATAAAACTGAACTTCAATTCTTACAGTGTCTGTCAGAGATAGGTCTCCTGGCCCACCAGTGATCACAGTGAGTTAAGGCTGCTATAGGCCTCATCCCTACCTATCAAGTTCCCAGCTAAAATGCCAGGAGCACAGATCATCTAGGGGATTGGGTCAGATAGCATCCTACTCCCTAATCTATTCCCTGTCTTTTCTCATCACCTCCTGGGAGAACAACTGGTTGTTTATCCAGCAAAGCCAGGTCTTTCCTACCCGACTTATTGTTTCTGCAGCCCCAGAGAGACAGAGGGAGTACAAAGGGCTCAGTTAACATTTGTCCTGTGGGGTAGGGAAACAAAGCCTTAAATATTTTAACAACTTGGGTCAAAAATTAAAGTTGCACTGCTGCATACTTCTGGCAAGCATTGTTCCACATTCTCTAAATTCCAGGGATTCTACAGGTTGCCTATGAATTCTCGTAGATTTCTGTACCACTTAATGTTCTATCATATTAGGGCTGTCTGCATATTGTGCAAACACTCACTGCTTCTGAATATTGGTGCCTTTAAGCAGCTGCCTTTGATCCCCTAATATGAAATCCAGCCCCTGACAAATCGTGGAGTGTTTGGGACCCCATGTCTTACTCTCTAGCACCATCTGGCAAGAGACAGGGGTGGGGACAGGGGCTCTTCTATTACACCTCATTGATTCCAGACAGAAGTGCCACTAAACACTATATTCTCTCCTTAGGCAATGTCAACTTTCTGGATGAATCTACCGGAAAAAGAGAAGATATGTAAAGGCTCTAGTTGCCTTGTAGTCGGTGCACCGCTGTGACTGTTGTATCCCTACCTGTCCAACAGTAACCAAGGCCCCTCGGCTTGATGCCATTGTTCCCCCAGAAAACAATTTCTTCATCCCTTCTGCAAAGACAAAAGAGATCAGAGTAATTAAATGCACAGAGCAGGGATTCCATTCAGACCCTTCATTTGGATGCTTATCCCCAAACTGTTGCCCTTCCAGATGTCTTGCCAAGCTGCACCTGTCTAGAAACAACTGTGTTTTCTGCTCATGAACTATTTTAAAACTCTAGCTCTCCCACCCAGAAGGCATCCAAAGTTAAAAGAGTGCTATTATATTACAGTTTATGAGGAGCAACACAGAGCAGATCGTTAAATGACTTCACTGAATTACCACTACAGGATGACTTCATTGGGATGAAATAGCTGAGCATTTGGCCCAAGTTAAGATCAGAAACCCTGATAAGGTACCACTGGGATCAAAGATATTGATGCTCCACCACAGCAGTGGATGCAGGATTAAAAAAATAAAATATGTTGCTAAGTATCAAAGCTTTCTGGAAGGGACAGAACTACAGAAATTAATCAGCAGAGATAGGACCAGCTGATGCAGAAGCATTGTCCGCATGATGGCAAGATCCTGGCTTTCAGATATAAGAATGCCATGGCTAGGGTGTTCTTTGGATATAAGGCTACTTCCACAAGAGATGTTTAGCATGGAATCACTCCCTGGGGATGCTCCAGCTGGAGATACTGCAGTGAGCAAGAAGCTGGACCTATGGCCCATAGGGTCCCTTCCAACTCTATGATTCTATGACCCATGATCCATTCACACTTTAGGGAGGTAAGGTCTCTAAAACATTATCATCCCTTTGTAGTCACCCTCTGTCTGTCCAGTGATTCTTCCATTTTTTTCCCTCACTGCAGAAAACGGTATCTGGCTTTGACATAAGTAGTGATATTATCAGACAAGTGAAATCTATCACAGGTCAGCATCCTCTTGGTGGCTTGTACTGATGTAACTGGGGGTTATGCCAACTTAAGTACTTTTCCAGGTCCTATGCAAGTACATCCTTGTGCAACACCTCTTCCTTGGCTGTGAAATGGTACACTCCCATGGTTGATCAATGGCCAGAGCATTTGGAATTGAGCCCTGGTGCCCTTCAGTGGCTGGCATGCAGCCAGCATAAAAGGAGCAGCTTTTGCTGTCCTGGTCCTCCTGGCGAACAATGGCTGCTCCTTCTTCCTTGACTACACAATAGCATCCACACCACCAGGACACAGCTCCACCCCCTTTGCAGGCACTGATGGGCTATGGGGTGCATCCTGGCATCATTTCACAGCAAGAGAAGAAGACACAGCGATCACTCTGTCAACCTCCAATGTAAGCATCCTGGTTGAGCAGTTAAATATGTTGGGGGGGGGTGTTTGTTTGTTTGTTGTTGTTGTTGTTCTTTTTAAAGATTTCCTGGGTAGCAACAATCACACTCAGATGAATAAGCCTTTAGAGTGAGATTGTTCAGATCACCCCCAAAAGCAATAGCTGTTCAGTTACTTGGACTTTCCTCCTTCCCTAACCACAATACTTGCATCCTACTCACAAGCATGAATAAAACACAGTGAGATGCCGGGGTGGGGGGGGGAACAATATCATATCTAAGAGTATGGAAAATCTATTACAATTTGGCTTGCAGGTTACAAAGGATGAGCAATGATTTCTGGAAGAAATTTCAAGAAACCATCCATCTAGAAGCAAGTCTAGGACTTTCTTTGCTTACATTCTTAATCACAAAATGTTTCAGCAGATTTTTAAATGTTCATGATCAGATATGGTTCATGGGTGACTAAGACCTCCTTCCAGTCCCTCACCACAGGGAGGTTCTTACCCCTGGATACAACTAGTCCTCTGCTGGGTATCTATGCTTTTGCACAGTTTTGTTAAGGGAATTAGACACTGGTGTCCCAACCCATTTTGGCAGCCATTCTATGGACCCTTGCTTGGGAGTAATCAGCTGAATATGAACTAGAATAGGCTGCATTCCTTAGAGATGCTCTGTTTCTTGTCGTTTTTCCTTGATTCCCAAAGCACTACCAGGCAGTAGGAAGCTACCACTGCGTGCCCTGATGCTGGGCATTAGAAACAGAAAGAGAGAGTCTTACTTCTCCACCAGCTGATCTTTCTTGGTTTTCCTCTTCCTAGATTTAGAGGAACAGGTCTTTTTAGACTCTTCTCTCCATGTGCCCAGAGCCTCACAAGTTCCATAGTCTCCATAGGCGAAAATGCCAATACTGTGTTTTACACCTTCAACTATTCACTATGTATAGATGAGCCACCCTTTCTCTCCTATAATTCAAGCAGCCAGATCCAAGCCACACATTCAAACAGCTTGCAAACACTGAATGGCATTGACCACAATAATGGATAATCAAGTGAGTTCTTTACCATTCCCTTTGTTATCTATGCCCATTCTACATCTGTTGTTTTTGCCTTTGAGGGCTTTGTCCATACCCCAAACACAGCTTCCTACTACCAACTGTTGCCTACAGTACAGAACTGGTTCCTAAAACTAGAGACTCCCACACCCTATAGAAAAGGATCTGAGACTGTGGATTCTCTTTAATGTTAACTTGTCACATTCAGGGAGAAAGATTGCCCAGAGGCCTCTCAGAACCACAATCTTGTACTGCTTCGTGCTAGTTAGGTGCTTACCTTCACGAAACACCCGGTACAACCCATCCAGAGCATGCGAGTAGCTAGGAAGCAAGGAGAGACAATTAGCAGCCTGCACCTACTTGCATTTGCCACAATGCACCCACATAACGCTGGCCATCCCTGGAGACTTCTGTTACATGCTCTTACTCTCATAGCTCTGGTAGGCATGATAGATCTCTGGGATTTGACCACCAGCAGCGCTGCCCTCATTCCCCTTTCCTACTGTAATGCTTCAAACACAGGTTCTCTGCCCCTCGGTGGCAGCTCCTCTTGGAGGAACCAAGGCTTTCACAGGGTGCCCCTCCCCCACCACTTCCATGTTCTTATTCTCCACTCCCACACTTGTAGGCCTCCTCACCCTCATCTACACCCCCTGCAATTTTGACACTCACTTGCGCCGTAGATGGACTGGCTGTTTCATGTCATTCTGCATCCTGGAAAAGGGATATTACAACATTAAGAAGATTACAGAAATAAACAGCCTCCCCACCCCATCACCCTACAATATGGTTTTTGAGTTTACACAACAGAAAGGGAATTAGTACAGCAGGGAAAGTGACCCTGTGGCCCTCTAGACGTTGTTGAATGCTCATTCCCATCAGCCAGCCTGGTCAGCAGTAAGGCATGATGGGAGCAGTACTGCATCAACTTCTAGCAGGCCCCCAGTACTGGAGACATGTTCTGTGATTTCAGTAGAAGCACTACCAGAGTGACGCTCCTCATCCCCTGACCTTCCTTTTCACTCCTGGTGTAGGATTCCTTGTAAGAATTAACCAGGTGGGTCACGGGGATCTGAAAAGGAAAAAGGTCAGCACAGGAAAAGACGAAGGAGGTTACTGACCTGACATTCACCATGTCAGCCGGGGTCCCCACGAACCCACCAGTGAAACCTGCAACCAGAGAACAGCGGGTGAAAGGGGACTGTACAGCCTGTCCGGATCCAGCCCGTCATCCTGTGCTTGCCAAGTCCCAGCTCACCTCCTATTGCGCCTAGCAGCACCTTCTGGTAGAAGGGCATGGGCCCCTGGGCACCCTGGCTCAAGCGGTCCCGCACAGTCTCATAGATGGCAAAGCGAGTGAGGGAGTACGTCATCTGAGGAAGCAGAAAGAGTCACAGCAGGATGGCAGCACGGTCTCCTGCCCAGGCCCTGCTCAGCACATGGAACTGGCTGACCAGAATCACAGGACAGGCACACTTCCAGTTTTGCAAACTGGCACTGAATCATAGAATCATAGAGTTGGAAGAGACCACAAGGGCTATTCAGTCCAACCCCCTGCCATGCAGGAATACATAATCAAATATTCTTGTCAGATGGCCATCCAGCCTCTGTTTAAAAACCTCCAAAGAAGGAGAGTCCACCACACTCCCAGGCAGTGCATTCCACTTCTCTTGCTGTCAGGAAGTTCTTCCTAATGCTTAGGTGGAATCTCTTTTTCTGGAGTTTGAACCCATGGCTCCGTGTCCTAGTCTCTGGAGCAGCAGAAAACAAGCTTGCCACATCCTCAGTATGACATCCCTTCAAATATTTAAACATGGCGATCATGTCACCTCTCAACCTTCTCTTCTCCAGACTAAACATGTCCAGCTCCCTAAGCTGCTCTTCATAGGGATGGCTTCCAGACCTCCCACCATCCTGGTCGCCCTCCTCTGGACACCTTCCAGCTTGTCAATATCCTTCCTGAATTGTGGTGCCCAGAACTGGACACAGTATTCCAGGTGAGGTCTGACTAAAGCAGAATAGAGTGGCACTATTACTTCCGTTGATCTAGACACTATACTCCTATTAATGCAGCCTAGAATTGCATTGGCTTTTTTAGCTGCTGAATCACACTGCTGACTCATGTTCAGCTTGTGGTCCATTAAGACTCCTAGACCCTTTTCACATGTACTGTCCTCAAGCCAGGTGTCACCCATCCTATATGTGTGCATTTCATTTTGACTGTCCAAGTGTAGTATCCTACATTTCTCCCTGTTGAAATTTATTTGGTAGGTTTTGGCCCAGCTTTCTAATCTGTTCAGGTCATTTTGGATTCTGATCCTGTCCTCTGGAGTATTTGCTACCCCTCCTAATTTGGTGTCATCTGCAAACTTGATAAACATACCCTCTGTTCCCTCATCCAAGTCATTGATAAAGATGTCGAATAGCCCTAGCCCCAGGACAGAACTCTGTGGCACCCCACTGGTCACTTCTATCCAGGATGAAGAGGAGCCATTGGTGACTACATTTTGGGTTCGGTCAGTCAACCAATTACAAATCCACCTAACAGTTGCATTGTCTAGCCCATGGGTTACTAACTTTTTTGCAAGAATATCATGGGGGACCTTGTCAAAAGCCTTACTGAAATCAAGATACACTACATCCACAACATTCCCTTCATCTATCAAGTTTGTAACTCTGTCAAAAAAGAGTTATGATTAGTCTGGCATGACTTGTTTTTCAGAAATCCATGTTGACTTTTAATGATCAAGGCCTTCCTTTCTAAGTGGTTACAGACTGTCTGTTTTAATGATCTGCTCTAGAATCTTTCCTAGTATTGATGTCAGGCTGACTGGGTCTTCTCCCCCCTCCCCTTTTAAAGATGGTGACAATATTTGCCCTCTTCCAGTCTGCTGGGATCTCTCCTGTTCTCCAGGAATTCTCAAAGATTACTGACAGTGGTTCCGAGATTACATCTGCCAGTTCTTTTAATACCCTGGGATGAAGTTCATCTGACCCTGGAGACTTGAACTCATTTATACTGACCAGGTATTCCTGAACTACCTCTTTACCAATTCTGTGCTGTATTTCTCCTACTGCATCATCTGCTCCATCTTCCCCAGGTTGAGCACTGTTCCCCCTTTGGGAGAAGACTGAAGCAAAGAAGGTGTTAAGTAGTTCTGCCTTTTCTCTGTCCCCTGTTAGCCTTTTGCCATCTTCTTCACGCAGCGGCCCTACCATTTCTTTGTTCTTCCTTTTGCTATGGACATAACCAAAAAAGCCCTTTTTATTGTTTTTAACCTCTCTAGCAAGCCTGAACTCCATCTGTGCTTTAGCTTTTCTGACTTTTCCCCTACACGAGCTGGCTATTTGGTTGAATTCTTCTTTGGTGGTTTCCCCACTTTTCCATTTCTTGTACATGTCCTTTTTAAGTTTTAGCTCAGCTGAGAGTTCTTTTGACATCCATCCTAGTTTCTTTAGACACCTGTCCTTTTCCCTCCTCATTGGTACTGTCTAAAGTTGCACTTTCAATATCTCACTTTTTAGAAACTCCCCTCCCTCATGAACTCCCTTCTTTTTTAGTATTCCTCACCATGGCATCACCCCCAGTAATTCCCTAAGTTTTCTGAAATCAGCTTTCTTAAAGTCTAGGGTGCATGTCTGACTATGCTTGGCTTCCCAGTTTGGAAAAATTTGTACAGTTTGGTACAGCTCCCAGAGTCCAACCAGCCAGCATGGTTACTGGTTCAAAAAGTCAATTTTCCAATCTCTGCTCCAATTCTAACATAATTGAGAAAATAACAGTTGTGCTCAATAAGTGTAGCACACCTCTTTTTACTGGTCACTCCAACAGTACAAGGTTAGCTGCAGGCTTCTTCCCCAAGCCTGCTTGTTACAGGAGAGCTCAGATTCAGCCCTGTTATTAGGAAACTGGCTGCTATTATTGCTGTCAACTCCAGGGTCCCATTGCCAGACCTTGCAACAGAGACCACCAAGGGCTATCCAGTCCAAACCCCTGCCATGCAGGAATACACAACCAAAGCACTCCCAACAGATGGCCATCCAGCCTCTGTTTAAAAACCTATGAAGAAGGAGATGCCACCACACTCCAAGGCAGCACATTCCACTGTCGAACAGTTCTTACCATCAGGAAGTTTTTCCTAATGTTTAAATGGAATCTCTTTCCCTGTAGTTTGAACTCATTGCTCTGTGTCCTAGGGCCCATCTACATGAGGGGAAAAATTCCAAATGCCTTGTACTATTGGCATCTCGCAGCAGCAGCGACATACCCAAATGGTTTTTCTGGTCTCGGAAGCCCCCATAAGCCTTGCATTCCTGATGGCGGCTGCGAGTGATTTACTCGTGTTAGTTCTTCACTGCCACTTTTTTTTTTTAAATTGTCCCAACGTGCACTGGTGCAATAGAGCGATTCTCCAAAGCAAAACAGAAAATGTTCATCCTTTTTTATTGCCTTAGCCAGTGATCGCTAAGGTAAAAATCCAACATGGCAGCAGCAGGCACTTACCCTCCTAGCAAGTCCCACACCCACTCTCACCCGGCCAATCAGTTTTGTGTTTTCCTTCGTGTTTTTTATTGTTCCAATAGTCCAAAAGAGCAAAAATGTGCACCCGCCACACAGTTTGTGAAAAAGTACGGGGAAATCTGTGAAGGCTTTTACCCTGTTGTTTTTGCTGCTTTGGGCCCCCCACCTTCTGAATAGTGTGGATTGGTGCTGGATCCTGTTTAGACTGGTAAGATTCCCAATGAATTCCATGATGGGTATTTTCACCATTTAGACAGGCCCCTGTCTCTGGAGCTGCAGAAAACAAGCTTGCTCCATTGTATTGTAATTGTAATCATGAGTTCGGCAGCCAGAATGATATTCAAACAAAACTCACTGGAGCTACATAGCAATGGCCGCTGAAGTCATTATAACTAGTTATGGAGCCTCTTTCAGGGATTTAGCTCAAGCACAGCTTTGTGTGAGAAGCAGCCAAGTTGTCAGTGCACAGAGGGGGAAAAGCCATTATGACTGTCAGACATGGGCAGTGGAAGCAACTGAACAAGCTGCTGCTGCTGCTCCCATTTTGTCCTCATCACAAAGGTTGTCCAGTCCACCAAAGGCCCAGGCAGAAAATCAACTCAGTTAATAGAACTTGCTTCATTTCAGAAATTCCCACTCCTAGAACCTACTTGACCTTCCCAGATGACTGTAGCCACTGGACTCTATGCTCTTACATTCTAAAACCAATTATTTTGCAGGAAATTCACCCTTAATGTGGGTGAATCATGTGACACTTTTGGAGAGTTCTGGAGAGCATCCTTCCCACCCCCGCCACAAGTAACTGGAATAGCCTCAGCCTTTTGGAGGATGCTGGGAGAAGCAGCAGAGTTTTGAGACACGATGATGGAGCCAGGATGCTGGCACGTGAAGCCCTGACAACACAAAGAAGCAGGACTGAATGGAGTGCTGGAAGCAATCTTTGCCATGGCTCAATACCCACCTGCCGGCAAAGGGAGGCGCTCAACCCATTATAAAGTGCCAGAAAGCCATCATTGCGAACCACACGCACAGCCATCCCTGTCATGCGCAGTTTCACTTCCTGCTGGGTTTGCAGATGGACCTAGGCAGAGAGAAGAGAGAAGAGATGGGTCAGGCTGGGTTGGCTGGGCTCCTCATGCCCTGAGGGACATTGCTGGGATGGGCAAGGAGACTGATTAAGTAGGGACCTCTTGCTGCAACCTAGTGAATCTCCCAATCAGCAAGATATCAGGAATTAATTTTAATAGCCACATTAAATCCTGTGCTCAAGGGGCTGGACAGTGCTAGGGGTTACCCTCCCATGAACTTCCAAGAGAGACTTTATTCATTTTAAAGCATAAGGGTTCTGCAGAACCAATTATTTATGTTTACAAGACCCATTTCCTAATACCACCTACAGCAGAGAGTCAACAGTTTTGTATAAGAACATACAACATTAATATTTTATTATCTTCCTCTCCCCAAAGTAACCTGGAACAGGGCAGGAGACTTCTAGTTGCCTTGTCCCAACAAAGCTCTTTCCTGTCCAGCAGGATGTGATAGAGCCCATTCTTTCCAAAGAGACACAGCCTAGTTGTTAAAAAAAAACAAAAAACACCACTTCCCCCAATTTTACTGAGTTTTTGTCTACCAAAAGGGAACAGATTGATTGGTCCTCAAGATATTTGGGATTTCAACTCCCAGAAGCTTGAGTCCACATGGGCAATGGTCAGGGATTGTGGGAGTTATAGTCTAAAACATCTGGCAGGCCAAAGTTTCTCCAGCCCTGGTCTATCACATACTACTCCTTCTTTCTTGGACAGGGATTGTGGGAGTTATAGTCCAAGACATCCAGCAAGCCAAAGGTTCTCCAGCCTTGCTCTAGCAGATACTACTCCCTTGGCAAGCCTCTGCTCTGAATTTTGTGCCTCAGAGTCAAGTAAGCAAGATTAATTTTGGGTGTAGTAACATTACAGCTACATGGTACTTGTTCTAACAATGGGGAGAACATGGGGAGTCTGCCTCCATAGAAGCTTGTTAGCCCATCTGCAGCTTGGAACTATAACCCAGTGGAAGTTCCCTTGGTACCATGCCACATGCAAACTGCCTGGCTTTACTGTGGAACAGCTGATGTTTATAGTACAGCTAAAAGAATAATCTAGGTGAAAGGCACATATGCTGATAAAAATCAAAACCAGTGGCAGGGCCATTGGCCAGCCAGCCTCCTATTGAAGGGGAAGGGTCAAGCAACAGAAGGAGGAAGAGGCGGTAGCTTATATGAGTTCTGCATTGGTCACAGGGAGAAAATAGCACAAACACTTCCATCATCACTTGTTACACCAGTCTTGCATCATCCGGCCACATTTGGGATAATTCCAGGAAGAAGTCCCAATAACTAGCTAGCAAGAGACTCCTGGGTGCAACTTGGCCACTTTGGGTCCCATATAGGGAGAAAGGAAGTATATAAATAAAATAAAAATGTATTTATATTTATTTATTTTAGAATATTTATACCCCGTTCTTCAGCCACAATGGCTCTCAGAGTAAGCTTACAAATTGTTAGCAATAGCACTTACACTTCTACACTGCTTTATATCATGCTAGGCACTCTCTAAGTGGTTTACAATGCGTTAGCTAATTGCCCCCAACATGCTGGGTACTCATTTTACCACCTAGGAAAAAAATGGAAGGTGGAAGGCTGAGCCAATCTTGGAGCCCGGTTGGATAAAACTCACAACGTTGTGGCTGCAGTACTGGCATTTAACCACTGAGCCACCAGGGCACAACAAAAACTGTCAGAAGTGTTTTAGATGACAAAATTCTTGCTACAGGTTACACTGGTTGGAAGTCTGGAAGCTAAAGTTCAAAAAAATCTGGAAAGTTAAAAGTTCCCCTACTCTAGTCTAGATTCCCCTGCTTCAGTCTAGTGGTTCCCCCACTCTAGTCTAATCTGATCCACGAAGGAATGATCCAGATGCCACTCTGATGGAAATTTATTTCAGCTGAGATACCAGTTGCCAGGAGAGGGCAGTGAAGAAACAGATGGTGCCTGGATGGGCAGAGTTCCCAGGCAGCCAGGGGCAGCTCAAAAGAGCTATTGTGAAGGATGAAGCTGGAATCTGCTCATCAAGCAGCTGGCAGGCTCAGGGGACACAAGAGTAGGCAGTGATGGAAGCTGAAATCTGCAGTCTCCAGTGTTAGCAGGTTCATGCTGGCATTAATGTTCCAGTCCATCACAAGGGAAAAGAATGAAAAGAATACCTCTCCCCCACCCCGCCCACACATAGGACCAGGTTAAACATGCATAACGCTGAGGAAGAAATGAGTGGGTGAGAAGAGCAGGGCAGGTTTTGCCTATTCACATACAAGCCAATGGACAAGAAAACCTCAGGGAAGCAGAATTTCCCTCTGCCAAGCCAGCTACCTTTCCAGTTTATTCAGATTGACCAGTTCATCCTCTTCCATCTGTTCAAACGGCCTACATTTGTCACCTGACCTTGTTCAGTGAGTTGGGGAGAAAATGCAGCTCTTATGTTGTTGTTGTGTGCCTTCAAGTCATTTCTGATTTATGGCAACCCAAAGGCAAACCTATCATATGGTTTTCTCAGCAAGATTTGTAGAGAGGGGGGTTGCCACTGCCTTCTTCTGAGGCTGAAAGAGTGTGACTTACCAAAATCATCAGTAGGTTTCCATGGGTGAGGGGGGATTTTATTATAGTGCTATCATTCCACTTTAACTGCCCTGGCTGCCTCCTGTGGAATCCTGGGATTTGCAGTTTGGGGGGGGGGATTTAGCATTCTCAGCCAGAAAGCTCTTAGGCCTCACTAAACTACAAACCCCAGAATTCCGCAGGAGGCAGCCATAGCAGTTAAAGTAGGATAATAGCACTACAACAGTGTAATGTGATAAAGTCCTAGTCCAACACTCAAACTACTACCCCATGCTGGCTCTCTGCAGCTCTTATAATTGACACCAAAATTCAGCCACTGAGCCCTCTGCAGCTGAAGCACGCAGAAACAAACTGGGGAACAGGAAATAGCCACTCTTAAAACACCTTGCAAGCTCCCATGAGGAAAAGAGAGAGGGAATGGCCTATATTTATTTATTTATTGGATTTATATCCCTCCTTTCTCCCAAGATGGGATTCAAGACACTGGCCTCTTCCTGGAGCACAGATGGGCAACTTATGGCCTCCCAGATGCTGTGATACTGTAATTCCCATCAACTCTAGCCAGCAGAGACAATAGTGAGCAATGTTGGGACCTGCACTGCACTATCATCTGTTGGATTGTAAGCTTCTCGTTCCTACCCTAGATAACATTTTGGTGGGGGCAGGAACTAGAATGCAAATGCTGATATTCACTGCAATAGTTAGGGAACTATATACCCCACACACACATGCCAGCCACAGATGCAGGCGAAACGTCAGACGTAAACTCTTCCAGAACACGGCTTCACAGCCCAGAAAAAAACAAGGAAAATCTCTGAAAGATGTTGTCCAACTCTGATTCTTGATTTCTCCCCTTTTGATCTGTCTACCAAAGGTGAATAATGGAAGGAGAGTTCTGTCCTCGTCTGTTTGAGGAAGCCCTAATTGTATCTTTTAAAAAAACTTAAGAGATACCTACAGTAACAATTGTTGAGACTTAAAAACAAATGCAGGAAGGACATTGGAATTGGGACACTAAATGTGAAATAAAGATAATTTATCAGGACCGGCTCCTTCTTTCTGGGTAATCTGGCAAGACACACCTATCAGTTAGGGCTGTGGACTAAAGATTTTTAAGAAAGACTCTTCATGATTTTGTCTAACTGACCTTGGCCAGGCCACTTCCTCTCTCTACGGTACTTTTGTTCTTTAGGACAGGAACTCATGCTATTTTTGAGGGAGAAGAGCAGAGTGATAGCTCTACTAGGTCTGTTTGTATTGGTAGATCCATTTATCTCAGAAGACACTGCCACTAATCCTTAGGCTTCTGGTCTCAGAAGTCCCAGTTTAGAAACAGCACAGCTGGATGTCAGCAGCTGCAAAATCCTCATATGATTTGAACATAACAAAACCTTTGGCTGTTCAGATGTTTTAAACTATACTCCCCATAACCTGCTATCGTTCACCATGCTGCTAGGCTTTCTGGGAGTTCAAAACATCTGGAGGGCCCAAAGTTTCCCATCTCCATGCTAGATTATAATTTATTTAACAGGAACTTTGCACATGATCGCTCAGCCTCTGCCTGAATACTGTGGAGGTAACTGGAAGATCCCTGCTAGCTACTTGGCGACAGCTTCCTGGAAGGTAACCAATGCCTCTAGCAATCCTACCAGAAGAAGGATTGCCACTGCAGGGCACACCATCAGATGCCGGTCTGCTTTTCCTAGGAAACGAGACACTACTGTTTGCCAGGAAGAGAATGCCAACCAGGGCCCGTGTCTCCTGCCCAGGCAACGGCAGGCACTTTCCACTCTAGACAAAGCCAAAATGGCAGCTAGAGACTAGTGCTGTCACAGGAAGGGGGAATGTGTGCGTGAGTGGAGAGACGCTTCTGCTAATATACCCTCCAGCCACACACATATCATGCCAGGACTATTATGTGGGGGCTCTCCTCTTCCTGCCCCCATAACTCCCATCAGACTGCTCCAGACTTCACTGGGAGTGGGGACAACAGGAGCCTGGAAAAATCTGCTTGGGGAGTCTCGCCTGGCTCAGCCATAACCAGGAGTGGGCACTGGGAGGCATTCCCAGCAAGCATGGCCCCCACATTCTGAAGTGAGCTCCCAGGCCAGGATCTTTGGATGCCCCCTACCTACTGCTAATGTTAAGGGTACCTGGCTTGTGTGGGGGGGTGCAATTAGCTAACACACATTAAAAATTGCTTAATGCAGTGTAAATGTGTATAAAGTGTTATTGCTTAACAATTTGTAAGCCGCTCTGACAGCCTTTGTGGCGGAAGTGCGGGGTATAAATAACTAAATAAAATAAATAAGGGCTGTGAGATGTCCTACAGCAGGGTTGCCCAAACTCTCGTCTTCCAGGGGTTTTGGACTTCAGCTCCCAGAACCCCTAATCATTGGCCAAGATGGCTGAGGCTTCTGGGAATTTAAGTCCGAAAAATCTGGAGAACTAGAGTTTGAGACTCCCTGCTCTACAGGATTTAGGATAAAAATGAAAATAAGTCAGTTTCAACTATGACCCCACAGTAATGCTTATATTTAGTTGAAAACACACACACACACCTAAATGAATTTACATGATAAAAAATTTACAATACTATCACACCGGGGGCCCCTCCTAATCCCGGGGCCCCAAGGCTAGAGCGCTGCCAGCCCCCTCCCCGCAATTGTGGGGCCACGCCAGCAAGCCACCGGGAATGGGACGTGGAGGAGGAGGAGGCGGAGGAGGAGAGAAGTAGCAGCTGCCGCAACCACTGGCCAGGGCAGAAGCCCCGGGAGCGCGGAGGAGGCGGCGGAGGGCCCGGGTGAAGAGGGCACTGCTCCCCACTGGACAGCAGCTGCGGCCGGGGCGCCCTGCCTTCGCACCCACCGACCTACCCCCACCCCTCCTTGGACGCACCTTGAGCAGGTCCAGCGGGTGGGTGCAGCAGGCCGCCCCGCACGAGGCCAGGCCCCCGAAGTACCAGCGGGACACGCGCTTCTCCGCCATGGTGCCGGCGGCTCTCCCCCTCTGGCCTCTAGGGAGCCGGGAAGCCCGGCCTCGTCGTCGTCCTCGCCCTCGCCCTCGTCGCCACCCTTGTCCCACGCCCCGCACTACAACGCCGAGGAGGCCTTAAAGGGGCAACGCCAGCCGCCCGGCCCGCTTGGAGAGGAGGAGAGAAGCCCGTCTTAAATGAAGAGCGAAGTTGAGGGCAGAGGCGCGCAGCTGGCTGGCTGTGTGTGTCTGTGTGGAGAGGAGAGGAGGGTCAGGTCATACCTACTTACTTACTTACTTACCTACCTACCTACCTACACCCCCCTCGCCCAAGGCTCTTCGCCCCACTGTTTCCCGCCCACCTGGCCTCTCCAGCTCCTCCACAGCCGGAGAGAAGGGCTTTCCAGGCGGGAGGCATCGCGGAGCTGCCTTCCCTCTCTCCAGCTCATGGCTAATCTGGAAGGAAATCCTGGCTCCGTTTAAATCGAGCCGCTGAGCTTCTTTAGGCTCCTCGACGCCGATCATCAGGTTCACACACCTTCATGTAATAATGGTTGGTTGTTCAGATGTCCACCTGTGTGTGTGTATTTTTCCAAGACACACCTAAAATGTCTGAAATGTGAATTTTAGAAAAAAAAAGACAGTGTACCATACAAGTAGATTTGGCTGTAGTTGGTATTGGTGCTGTGTTTAAGTGCAAATGGCATCATCTAGCTCAGCACTTCTCAGGGTAACTGTTGTAGGGAAGAGGGTATTCCTCTCCCCCTAATGTGCCAGAGAGGATTTACATAAATCCAGTGTAAATGAGGAGGAAATTGAAATAGTTAAAAAATTTCCCATACCTTGAATCAATCATTGATCAGAATGGAGATTGCAGTCAAGAAATCAGAAGACTACGACTGGGAAGGGCAGCTATGAAAGAACTAGATAAGATCCTGAAGTCCAAAGATATACAACTGAGCACTAAAGTTAAGATTGCCCGTGCCATCATATTTCCCATTACAATGTCTCTCTCTCTCTGGCTTTTCTTTGCAAATGAAGATTCAGGAAGGACTCGTCCTGCGCTTTCTGCAAGTGTGCTAATGACTGAAAAGGCCAATCTGAGATAAACAAGTCCGGTTGCAGAAAGCACAGCAGAAGGTCTCCTTGGGTGATGTTTCCGGGTTGTGATTCTTTCTGCGTTATCGTTTCTCTTCAAGACTTGTTCAGCGTGAGTTCACAAATAAGGCTGCAGCATTGTGGATAGTGCGTCTCCATGCCTCCCGATGTGAGGCAAGGGCGGACCATTGTTGGTGATCAATTTGGCCAAGCCTGAGATGTTGTTTCAGGGAGTCCTTGTATCGCTTTTTTGGAGCGCCCTTCTTATGCTGACCTGTGGCGAGTTCACCATAGAGTACTATTTTTGGGAGGTGATGGTCCTCCATCCTAGAAATGTGCCCTGCCCAGTGCAGCTGTGTTCTCAATATCATGGCCTCAATGCTGGTGATCCCTGCTTGCTCAAGGACAGCAAGATTCATCACATAGTCAGTCCAGTGTATATTTAGGATTGTTTGTATACAGCGCTGATGAAAGCGTTCAAGGAGTCGTAAGTGTTGGTGATAGGTGACCCATGTTTTAGATCCGTAAAGGAGAATAGACAGTACAATGGCTCTATTCACACTGATTTTTGTGCTTTGCCTCAGGTGTTTGTTACTCCAGACTCTTTTGTAAAGTCTTCCAAATGCACTATATGCCTTTGCTAATCTGTGATACAGTTGTCACTTCTTATTCGCTAGGGTTTGGTTCCAGGACCCCCGTGGATACCAAAATCCATGAATACACAAGTCTCATTATATGCAATGGCATAGCAAAATGGTGTCCCTTATATAAGATGGCAAAATCAAGGTTTACTTTTTGGCTTATTTTTTAAAGAATATTTTCAAGCTGTGAACACTTCAATCCGTGGATACCAAATCTGTGGATACAGAGGGGCAATTGTATGGGTGTGAGAGTTGGACAGTGAAGAAAGTCTATAGAAAGAAAATAAACTCTTTTGAGAAGTGCTGGAGAAGAGTTCCGCGGATACTATGGGCAGCTAAAGAGAAAATGGGTCCTAGAACAAATCAAGCCTGAGCTCTCCCTGGAAGTCAAGATGACCAAATTGAGGTTGTTGTACTTCAGCCATATTATGAGAAGACACGACTCACTAGAAAAGATAATAATGCTTGGGAAGGCAAAAGGAAGACTGCATACCAGATGGGTAGACTCAATCAAGCAGGCCACAGCCCTGTGTCACTGCAGGACCTGAGCAGAGCTGTTGAGGATAGGGTATCTTGGAGATGTCTCATTTACCTAGTCACCAGGAGTCGAGGTCAACTTGAGGGCAGTTAACAACAGCAAATGCTCTAGGACCAGTAATGTATTTGTGCCCATTGGCTACAATTTATTTCCTTCCTGGAATCTCTCCATGGTCTGGCACTGGTCTAGGAACATTGATCTAGGAGGAACCAGTGCAGGGAGGACTGGAAAGGATCCTGCCTCCCAGTCTGATATGGTTTACCTCACTAGTCAGTCGTTTGACCAGTTTATAGTCAACATGAAACAAGTTCATAAATTCCCAGTAACACCCTGCAAGCTGTAAATTCGGTACAGACACATCACTTGCTATAAATGTGTGAAAGATGGTTGTACAAATGATGGGGGATGACACCAAGTTCCACCGAAATATGCAGAAAATGATTATTTAGCAGGCAATCCTTTTCCCAGTCTGCAAAGCAACATCATACTTTGTTAAGAATGGTTGAAGAGATTAGTATTTCATATGAATCAGCCACCTTCTGTCCTGTTTGGGGCCTTCCCAGAAGCATCTGGTGGAAAACAGAGTGCTACACAAGATAGGCCTTTGGTCTGACCCAGCAGGATTTCTCATGTTTTTTTTTATCCCAGAAATGTCATATAATCCTATAACAATACTTTTCAGTGGAACTAGCAGACACATTTACAGTCCATTCCTATTAATCTTCAAGTCACACAGTCACCCCCACAGTGTTACTCTCTAGTAAATTTAGGGGATGGAGGATGCAGGGGGGATGTATAGTCCTTTCAGGTCAGGTGGAGAGGGCAAGCACACCCCAGACTCAGAGTAGGTGCCCACCCCTGCTCTGATAAGCATGTTTAAGCCCACAGCCTCAGAGTAGGAGCAGACAAAGGACTACAAATCCCAATGGAATACCAAAGAAAATGGCAGACCATGTCAAATTATCAAAGCATACACAAAATGAAGGATCACCATGATGGTGAGCACTCTTGCTGAAACCATTATGAATTCAGGGGTAGGAATATGAACTACAGAAGGACCACCGTATCCACTGATTCATTATCCACGGACACCTACCAGCACACCTACCATAGAGTCTTCCTAGAAAATGTCATCTCTAGCCATTTTATAGATCCTCCAAGGCAACTCTATGGTATTTTAAACCGGAAGTCCCGTTATTTTCAATGGTGTTCGCTATTATCCATGGTTTTTGGTATCCAAGCCCCCCCCCAAAAAAAAACAATCCCCAGCAGATACAGGGGTCCTACTGTATTTTATGGCAGCTGCCCATGACATCCATACCACAAATACAAGGTCTGTTCCTGCTATCAGCTACAAACTGTCAAGTGCTGAATAACGTTAGCATGTATATGCACAAATGTCCTCAAAAAGTGATGTACTTGGGCTTTGCCCCCTGGAGGAGGGAAACATGTGAGGCAGTTATGAGGCAACATGCCTCTGCCTCCAAAACAGATAGGGTTCAAGCATCATTCATGTGCTGAGGCACTACTGTGGGTGAATCTCAACATTTCACAGATTAAAACCAGGAGCTTGTCTAATTGGTGAAAATACTCCCTCATGGAATTTGCTGGGAATCTTACCAGTCTAAACAGGATCCAGCACCAATCCACACTATTTGGAAGGAGGGGGACCCAAAACGGCAAAAACAACAGGGTAAAAGCCTTTGCAAATTTCCCCATATTTTTTCACAAACTGTGAGGCAGGTGCACATTTTTGCTCATTTGGACTATAGAACAATAAAAAACTTGAAGGGAAGCACAAAACTGATTGGCCAGGTGAGAACAGGGGCAGGACTTGCTAGGAGGGCAAGAACTCACTGCTGCTGTGTTGGATTTTTGCCTTAGCGGCCGCTTGCTAAAACAATAAAAAAGATCAATATTTTCTGTTTTGCTTTGGAGAATCACTCTATTGTACCAGTGCACCTTGGGATGACTTTAAAAAAAAACCAGCAGCAGTGAAAATGAAGCACAAGAATGAAGCTTGAACCCTATCTGAAGAACTAACGCAAGTAAATCACTTGTGGCTGCCATCAGGACTGTGAGGCGTATGGGGGCTTCTGAGGCCAGAAAAACCATTTGGACATGTTGCTGCTGCGAAATGCCAATACTACGGGGTACTTTGGATTCCCCCCCCCTCATGTAGATGGGCCCCAGGACACATGTGGCCAAGCAACATCAGTGTGGTCAAGATGGTGGATGTTATTGATGAGGAGGGGCTGCAGCAGTCTGCTTTTGCCTGAGCCAACTGGTAAGGGCAAGACTCCACCCCCTCCTTGCCTCTCCCCCACAATGAATTAAAGGAGTGCAAACTACTTTTGCTTGTTGACCTCAGTTTGCACCAAGAGACGTAAGTAAGAGAAGGGAGAAAGTAGGGGGAAGATAAACCAGGACATTTTAAAAGTGGATGAAAAAACATAGATAACAGAGGTTTAATCAGGACTATCCCTACCAAACTGGGACAGTTAGAGGGTATTGGAATTGTGTGTCCTAAACAGGGTACAAAGAAGCCTGTTACTTAAAACATTTTTTCCTGTTACCAAATTGTACTCATTGGAAAAATATTACTACCTTGAACTAAGACCTAAATTATCAAAGCAGTAAGTATGCTCTGATGCTTCTGTGCCAATTGTACTTTGAACTCTCCCTATACAGTATACGAATGCTCAAGCTTACAACAAATAAAAGTGCCAATTGTGCAGAATGTTCCTGTTCCAGACTTGCATTTGATAAACGAGTTATGACTGCTACATTCCTTTGCACTGGCAGAGTGTGAAAGTCCCTCTGCACAGTGAAGCAAAGCAAGATGGCTGGCATTGTGGGGCTCACTACTTGCTTTGACTGGCCACACAGCATCCTTTCAGGTGGGTTTTCATTTCCTCACCTGCTGTAGAAGACTGCGGCCAGGGATGGAGCTGGGAACCTCTGAGAGGCTAATCCTGTGCTGCTCTTGTTGTTGTGTGTGCCCTCAAGTCATTTCAAACTTATGGCAACCCAAAGGCAAACCTATCACAGGGTTTTTCCTGGAAAGATTTCTTCAGAGGTTTGCCACCATTGCCTTCCTCTGAGGCTAAGAGAGTGTGACTTGCCAAGGTGACCTGGTAGATTTCTATGGCTGAGTGGGGATTTGAACTCTGTTTCCAGAGTTGTAATCCAACACTTAAACCACTATAGCAAGCTGGGCTCCAGCTCCTCCAACAGGCCCTATCTCAATCTGTATGACTGTACCTGCATAGAGTAGAACATAATATGCTAAGCTTCTGGTAGACTGCAGAGATCCCATGGCACCCTAAAAACTAACAAGTATTGTGATGTAAACTTTCATGAACCAAAATTTTCTTTATCAGAGACAATGGCAATTTTGTCAGAAAATTAAATTCTATCACCTGTGGCTTTAATCAGGATCAGGGAATTTTATTATACTACACATATTTACCAAGGCCATTATGTCTCTGTTACCACCTATGTCATCTTATTATTGATGGCTGCAGCCCTCCATTTTACATCACCAGTATGTCCATATATTTCTGATAATGTAAGACTACGCTTCAAAAATCTGATCGCAAAGACTCAAGTTCATAAAAATACTTAACACTATAAATGTATATTTTTAAAAGGTTTTGTGGCACCTTTAAAACTCATATTTTAGCATGTAATCCACTTCCTCAGATGCATGAAGAAATATTCTGAGGAAGTGGAATACAATCAATGAAAAAGTTCATGCTAAATAGGTTTGTTTTAAAGATGCCAGAAGACTCTCCCTACTTTTATACTGAAACAAATTAACACAGCTACCTTTATGAAAATTGCTGTAAAATTTGTTAGTCTTTAAGGCAAAGGAAGGCAACTGCTACGTGTCCAGGGGCCAATTTTCTGCTTCAGGCTCCTCCCAGTGCTGTACAGACTGCCCAAATGCCAAAAAAGCCCTTGTACTCCCTCTCATTGCTAAGATTCTATGAATGTTGCTGGCTGACTCAATTCAAAGTGTTGATTATGATCTATAAAGCCCCCCATTATCTTTGTTTGAAAGACTGTTCTCCCATATTACTCTGAATTTTAAGCTCTTTGTGGATCTTACTGCCCTCGGGGACATGTTTCGTAGGGACAAGAAAGAAAATTTACCAGTGGCCATTCCTAGGCTCTGCAATTCTTTTAACACAGACAGACCAGGCTGACCTCCTCCCACTTGCAGGAAAAGATCTTTTCATATGGTACCTGGTCTGATGAGGTTCAGTTGCTTGGCTCTGTCTTTTCTTGTTATGTTCTTAATTGTTTTACTGATTGGCTTTTAAGTTATATTTAATTTATTCAAGAGTTTGTTTTGAATGCATCCTGCTCGTCAGTTACAATGTGCCAAGTTAAACTTAGTAATTGCTTCATATTCTCTTCATATACCCGTTTGTGATCATCACATTATTGCCACATCTGCAAATGACCCTGTTGTTGTCTGCCTTCAAGTCATTTCCAACTTATGGTGACCCTAATGTGTACCTATCAGTGGGTTTTCTGAGGCTGAGAGTTACTTGCCTAAGATTACCCAATGGACTTTCATGGCTCAGTGGGGATCCAAACCCTGGTCTCCAGTCGTATTCCAACACTCAAACCACTACACATGCTGGTTACCCACCTTAAAAAGCCAGTTGGCTATCCAGAGCAAGGGACATTTTGTCTGCTGGCAAGTGGGGTGCTGCAAGGTGAATCAGCCCCCTCCTGAGAAGCAGGTATCCCTGAGGGGATCTGGTGCAACTCTTCATTGCAGTATTGCTCACTGGCAGGGCTGGTCACATGATCCTGCAGCACACTGCTCACCAGCAGCAGAGATCTCCATTGTTTAGGAAGCTACCTTTCACAGGTCAGATGGGGAAATCCATGATGCAGGATCTTGGCCTGTAGTTTGTAATTACCATTAAAAATATCTTTTTGGACTAAAAGGTACACTACATGTTTAATTTTTTTAAAAACTAGTAACAGGGCATTGCAAATTTCTCAGCTTCCCCTTAATTTTCCATGGTTTCATTCTGTTTTAAGCAATGTTGTTTTTAGAGCAAAGGCTAATCCAGGACACCCAATGCACCAACAGGGTAAATGGATTTAAATGTTTTGTATAAATAAAATGAGGCAACCAGGAAATATAGTATTTTGCCTAAAACAATGTGAGGTTTCAGGTGTACAGATACTGGTCTTTCTAGAGGATTTGCAGCATTCAGCTGCTTAAAATTTCATCCACATACTACTGCTTTCCCCACCATTTCTGAGGATAAATTTGTAACCCCTAAAGAAACTATTAAAACTTGTTATTATCAAATTTCTGTGATCACCGTAGCTAAAGAACATTGCTCCCAGGTCACTAAGACTGTCTCTAAAGACCACAACTCTCACACATGAACATTTTTCTGAGGATAGCTAGAATGTGTGGTATAAAGAATATGTCTGTGTGTGCATTTCTTCAAGTCACCTGTCAACTTATGGTGACACCATGAATTTCGTAGGGTTTTCTTAGGGAAAGAATACTCCAAGTGGTTTTGCCAGTTCCTTCCTCTGAAATATAGCTTACAGCATCTTGCATTTGTTGATGGTCTTCCATCCAAGTACTAACCAGGGCTGACTCTGTTTAGCTTCCAAGATCAGATGGGATCTGGTGCCTTTAGGATATTTAGGCATACTAAAGCTATTATGCACTGGGAATACCTGGCATTCTCTAGTGCACTAGTTTAGCTGGAAATCCTCAAAGAGATTTTAAGGGGAAAAAGCCCTTTAAGTCTGTAAGATTGGCCATGGCCAGGACCATGAGTGTTGGAGACTGATTACTTTTTGTAGGGCCCTCTTTATAACACGGAAAAGTCCCATTCCCCAAAACCTTTTTCCAAAGGTAGCCTAGCACAGAGAACTTTACTTGCTCTCAACTCAAGCAGTGTGCCTCAAAAGCTTTCTCTTAGGAAATTTCCTGACACCCTGCTTGCCAAACATTCACCTCAACACGGCCTAACGCAAGAGTGCAACAATATGGACATTGGACTAAGAACCTAGTTTGTTTCATAGAGTGGCCTCTCTAAAACAAACTGACAACAGCCATTCTGGTCTCCTATCAGCCCTTGAACATGGAGCTACTCTTTGGATAGACTTTGCTACTCAACCCTCCAGTCAATGACACTGCAACCTGGCAAGAGCATAGTTGTAAGCTGTGTGGTTATCAGTCACTGGAACTGAGACAAAGAAGAGAGAGGGAAGGAGTGTAATTGAGTCGCTTCTAGTGGAAAAATCAAGAATCTTGGAAGATGGCCAGAGACAAACTTTTCTATGAGCTCAGGTTCCTAGTTGGAAAACAGGCTGAAATATGCAAACTAGAAAGACTGAGGATTAGGACAAACAGAACAATTTGTGGGAACCACAACAATTCACTGCCCCTTTCTAGGTTTAACCTGCAGTGATAAGTAATACCTTAGGGAGAAATAGGATTATGGTTGCTTTTTTGTTTTGTTTTTTACTCCCAGTCCTTATTCTGGAGGGAAGACCAACTCATGCAAAAGAAAGTCCAAAGTCAAGAAGCTTCCAATACATGGTGGTTCCCAAGCCCCTGCCCTCCTAGGTGAATAGTAAGAGGACCACCCCTTCCCTTGCACCATCCATCTTCTACTGTAGGGCTGGGAATCATGCAGCATGTCAGGATTTGTCAAACTGCAACTCCCAGCACATCTCTCCTCACTAGCTATTATAGCTGGGGCTGCTAGGAGTCGCAGTCTAATCTGGAGGGTCACACAATTCCTACACCTGTTCTAATAAGTGGTGTTAAGACATAAGATCTCAGGCAGTGTCCCTGAATCCTACAATGTGCCTCATTTTGCCAGGTAACTCAGATGAGTGAGCAACAGACTCAGATGCACAGAAACACAGCAACCCTTCTGGGCAGGAAGGGCAGTGCAAGTATCTAAGAAAATCTCCTCACACACCACTTGTTCCACAGATGTTCTCCTTCTTGTATACTCTTTATAAATTCAGTTCTTTGCAGTGTTGGTACAAATAGCAGACCTCATGGTGCTGAAGACATTCATCATGCACTGGGCCATCCCAGTGGGAAATCCCATTGCAGAGCAGAAAAGACAAGGGCACGCAGCTCCATGAAACCACATAGCACCCCTACACCACCAATCAGCAGACAGTAAGAGCCGGAGGTGGGCCGCACGGGTTAGGGGACGATCCCCTGCTCCACTTTAGTCCTTTGGCAGTAAGACCAATGCCATTACTCCAGAACCACAGTCCCTCCTGCTGCCTCTAGAGCTGCTTTGATCTTTTCTGCTTCCTCTTTAGAGACATTTGCCTTGATCTCTTGAGGAAGAGACTCCACCAGCTTCTTTGCCTACAACAGAAGAACAGTGGCTCTGTTTAGTAACTGAAAGGGGAAAGGGTGAATTCAAGAGAAGCTGCCCCATTACACACCTTCCTTCATCTCTTGATCTGGAAAAGATAATTAAGTTCTGAGGAAGACTGACAAAAGGGAGCTCTCATGTTAAACTGGAGTTAGCAGAGATTTTGGCAAGAGGCAAAATTTATTTTGGATCAGACTCCAAACAGGTTAGAAAAATCCTCTTGGAAACATCAAGATTCATTGCCACCCCCACCTACCATTATCTTAAAAGATGCCAAGTTCATTTACTAACTCCACAGTGCTGCCTGAGTTTTGTCCCTTCACATGAATGTCCCTCTGGAGCTCCTCTTCTCTGCTTGCTGCCCCCTAGCGGCAGGATCGAGTGCTGACACCAGGGCTCATTTAGTGCCTAAAACATCCTTCTTCAATGCTGTGCAGAGGCTGCCTCTCAGAAATTTGTACTTTACCCCAGATTAAGATGGGGAGTTTGGCAAAAGTGAATCAGCCACTGTGAGCTTCTCTGGGTCACCACAGTGACTGATCACACACACAAGGTAACAGTATGGAAAGGGATCATGAAGCACCTTTGAGACTGAGAGAAATAAATCGGTAGCATAAGCTTTCAGAGACTTAAATCTATTTCATCAGATTCAGATTAACATGGCTATGTCTTTGAATTCTACCACACAAGGTAACAGTTTGTGATGTAAACTGACAAGATTAAAATGGAGTACCTTTGGATTAGGGACCACTGTGATATAGCCCAACCACCAATAAGGAATTAAGCGTAAATGTTTCCCACGTAGTGAACCACATACTCTCATTGTGTTCAAAAGCCATTATTAGGTATAAAGGGTCCCTTAATCATTAGGGTTGTAGTACTGGACTCAATTTTGAGGCCACGAAATCTGACTTGATGAAGACTCTATCTCTCCAAGCAAGAATGCCCGCACCTTATCTTGCATGTCTTGTTCCAAGCTATAAGCTAGCCCATATTTCTTTTCATGATTATGGGCATATTCTCTGCTTCCTGCTGGCTTGACTGTGTCATATCTGCACAAAACCCTGGGCTCAAAATTACCCAATATCCTGCTATTTTGGTCCTACCTAGGATCCAGACACTCAGCCAAATCACTGATCAAGTGTCCCTGCTCTTGCCGCTAGTTCTTAGAAAGAATCAGTGTAATTACTGGTATCACTCACTGAAATAATTCTGCTGTAGAATCCAGGGTTTTGCATTCAACATCTTTATTTTGCCAGACTTTCAATTGGTTTTAACTGTGTGCTAACTCTGAGGGCACTCAGATTTATTATACAGTTGTCCCTCCACATTTGCGGGGGTTAGGGCCGTGAGACCCCTGCGAATGTGAAAAAAACGCAAATAAAAGCTAGGTCACGCCACCGCCCTCCCGCCCCCCCAGGAGCAGCGAAGGGGCTTGCCAAGCCTGGTCGCTGCTTCCCCCCCCCTTCCTGCGCCCCCCAGGAGCAACGAAGGGGCTTGCCAAGCCTGGTCGCTGCTTCCTCCCACCCTTCCTGCCCCCCCCAAGAGCAGCGAAGGGGCTTGCCAAGCCTGGTTGCTGCTTCCTCCCGCTCCCCCCAGGAGCAGCCACCCCACTGCAGTTTTCTGGATGGGGGGGGCGCTCCCAAAATCACGAATAGTCAAAACCACGAATCTTAAAGCTGCGAATGTGGAGGGGCAACTGTATTTTTATAGTGAGTTTATTATACCAAGATTGTTTTATTTCTGTGAACTGCCTCAGTGGTCCTGAATGATCCTAAAAATGGTATGTAAATGTTTCTATAAAAGAAATTAAATAAGATGCAAAAAGCAAGATGGCATACAAAACTCGTGTACAATGCATCATGTGCCAAATCAGTACATGGAGATACAACTATTCCAGCCTCTAGGCATTTTGGGAGCATGATCAAATATGTGTTTAAATCAAAAGGGGACAACGCCCCCTAAGAGCGCTAACAGTGTTATCTGCTAAGGAAGCCTTACAGTGAGCACCATCTACTTACCTGGACGAGGTTTAAGCCTTGCATACAGTTCTTCACTTCCTTGATCAGTTTCACTTTCTCTGCAGCCTTCACCTCAGTCAACTTTACTGTGAAATTGACCTTCTCTTGCTTCTTCGGGACATCTTCCTCTTCTACTGCCTGGAAAAGAAGAAACAGCCATTCACAGTCTTTAGCTAGAGTCCTTCCCAATCCCAAACTTCATAAAGACAGAGAAGCCAAGGGTGGAGCTAAAGTTGTTTAGGCCTGGGATGGGGGCAGACCTTGACAGATTTGCACTAGTTAATCCTTTCTTATTTCCTCTTACTTTCCTGTGCTGGATAAGAAGGTGGGCATGGGGGAGGAGAGATGGGAAATTAACAATTTCAATAAAATCTTCATCTTGATTAAGCAACTGCACTTCGTTATTGAAAACTGGCAGAGGCCTATGGCTAAACTTAACCAACTGGTGGAAGCAACAACAGGTTGATAGCTGCCTACTTGTGGACTTTCCAGAAACTTCTAGTCCACTGAAAGAAACAAAACCTGACTGCAATGCATATGTTCCTAAATCAACCACAAAACATCTCAGTATATTGCTATTTGTGATTAAATTAAAACTCTTGTAAGAGTAACTTTCTATGAAAAATGAAAGAATTGGGTGGAATAGTACTGTAGCTAGCTTTGAAGTTACAGAAATGCTTACTTCCACCTTTGGAAATGTTTACATGTGGTTTAGCAGATCTTTGAAAGTTTTTAGTTGGGAAACTGATGTCAAGAAAATCAGAGTACAGTCGTCCCTTCATATATGCATCTTTGTATTTTGTGGTTTTGCCTATTTGCGGTTTCTGGACAAGGTGACAGTGATGCGGGCTTACAGGCTCCCGGCGTGGCTTGGATGGGGGAAGATGGGTCACCACCCGCCCCATATAACCCACTCTCAGACCGAGCCCACAGGCTCCCCACATGGCTTGGATGTGGGGAAATGGGTCAACACCCCCTAACCCATCTGAGCCGCCCTTGGCCTGAGCCCGCAGGCTCCCCGTGCAGCTTGGATGTGGGGAGATGGGTTGCCACCACCCCCGCCCGAGCGGCATGGTGGCGGTGATGGGGCGAGCGACGGTGGTGGTGGTGGCCTTGGAGGCCTATTTTTAATCACTTTTTTATTTTTGTGGTGGTCTTGTGCCCGTAACCCCCACGAATAGGAAGGGACGCCGGTACTATAATGACGGTCCCTTGTTTCAGATCATATGTTTTTTGGAGAAGCTCAATAAAAGGAAGTCTCATTGTGCTTTTCCCCAGCCTAGGCAATTCAGAAGCTGATCTCCATAGAACAGATACTGCCTTAAGGGGCTGTTTATTAAATGCCAGCTAAGTGGCCAACAGGACATTTGGGCCTTTTGACATAGCTGTTTTTTAAGAGCAGCATTAAGGTTCGAGGCACTGACTATACTGTGAGTTATTACAACTGTCTGTCCAAGATATAAAAGTAAAGAGATTTAAGCACTGAAGTACACTGAGGCTTCCTCATCTGGCATGGCGTAGGTCTTTGTGACCTCTACAGTACTGATGGGGCTATACCATATTACTGCAGGCTTAACATCACACTCTGGATCTGGCTTTGTTATTAGCCTAGGGAAAAAAGCTGACCTGGAAACAGATGATGCAGCAATAGTCCCTTTGTCACAGACAGACTATTAATAAGTAAAGTGCAAACCCTCTGAGGGTTTGTGTTGCAGAGGGGTAGGATAGAAATAAAATTTTATTATTTATTATATTATAAACATTTTAGGGGAAAGATTTCTGGACTCACCATATTTCCAGAACTCCCCACAGAATCTGATTGTTGGTTCCAAGGCCTGAATTTTAGTGAGAATCGAACTTCTCTCATACCCTTACAAATAAAGTCGTCCCTTCACATTCGCGGGGGTTACGGGAACAAGACCCCCGCAAAAGTGAAAAAACCGCAAACAAAAGCAGCCTCTGAGGGTTTAATGAGGAGCCCTTCCTAAACACACACACACACACACACACACACACACACAGGGAAACTGACCCATTTAAGGAGGAAAGAAAATCACAGCCCCATGCTGTGAGCATACAAGCAAAGTCCCCCCCTTGCCACTCCCCTCTCTGTGTCTTAACAAACTGAATTGCTTCTTTAAAACTCACTGAATTTAAAACTCCCAGCAACCCAGCCTCTGAGCATTTAAGGAGGAAACTTCCTGCTGGCCGAAAGAAAAGCACAGTCCCATACTGTGAGCACACAAGCTTGCCTCCTTAAATGCTCAGAAGCTGGGTCGGTTGCTTGCTGGGAGATGCCACCCGCACCTTCCCTGTGTGTGAATGTGTGTAGGAAAGGTTTGAAATGTGAGTTTTAAAGAAGCAATTCAGTTTGTTGAGACACAGAGAGGGGGTGGCAAGCATGCAGCTGTGCTTTTCTTTGGGCCATGAGGAGACATGGGGCGAAATGTGAGTTTTAAAGAAGCAATTCAGTTTGTTAAGACACAGAGAGGGGAGTGGTAAGGGGGGGGGGCTTTGCTTGTGTGCTCACAGCATGGGGCTGTGATTTTCTTTTCCCTTAGACCCTCAGAGGCTGGTGTGGGGGTTGCTTGCTTGCTGGGATCTTCCCTGTGTGTGTATGTGTGCAGGAAATTTTCCTCCTTAAATGCTCAGAGGCTGTGTTGGGGAGAGTGGGTGGGGGGAGGAATTTCCGCGAATACATAAAACCATGAAAGTCAAAGCCGCGAATGTAAAGGGACAACTGTATCCTTTTCCTTATTTACAGAGAACCTAACAAATACTTGGGTTTATGTACCTAGAATGCTAAATGCAGGGGAGTTCTCTGACACCTGACAGAATGCGAGACAGGGCCTATCTGAAAGGATAGACCATGACCATGAAGAACCTTTCTTGTTTGTCACTGTCACAGCTATACTGATGTACCGTAGGACCCCCGTATCCACTGATTCATTATCCACGGGACACAAAACAGCACATCTACCAGTTTTCCTAGAAAATGTGTCCTCTCTAGCCATTTTCTAGGTCCTCCAAGGAAACTCTATGGTATTTTAAAGCAGAAGTCCCATTATTTCTAATGGTGTTCGCTATTTTCCACAGTTTTTGGTACCCACGGACCCCCTAAAACCAATCCCCAGTGGATATGGGGGGTCCTATTGTAGTGTCATCTAGTCTGGAACAGATGGCCAATCACTTTCTATGTATTTAGAGAACCCAAGCACTCTGCTACATACAGCCCATTGTGCCATGCTTGCAAGGTATTCATTAGCCCAGAATGGGCCAAGTATTTTGTCAAACTTTTAGAGATTTTCTATAATATTTAAAACTGTCCTCACTATTGCTTAGAAACAAAAAATAATCTCTTGGATGTTTGGCATTTGCTTCTAAGAATATTTTTGAATCGTTCAATGGGAAGACAAGATACAAGCAAGTAATAATAGCATGATTATGTCAACTCCAAGCACTAGACCTAAAATCAGATTTTTTCCTATCAACAGGGGATTTTACTTACCCCAACATTCCCATCTCTGCTTGCTAGATGTCTGTTACACAAGAACAATATAGAGAGAGGTTTGTTTTTATTTAAGGGCCTTATTGCACTACACTGCTTTAGCACTATTATTCCACTTTAACTGCTCTGGCTGCCTCCTGTGTAATCCTTCCATAGCACTGAGCCAGGGCAGTTAAAGCGGTATCAAACTGCATTATTTCTGCAGTGTGGAAGCAGGGCAAAGGTGTTCCTGGCCAACGCAGCAACCTGGCCTTCCAAGAGCACCCGTGGGTCCAAGAGAACCCCCAAGCTACAACCCTTATCTTTCAGAGCGAGTGCAACCCGATTCAGAAATATCATCAAGTAACACAGAAAAGCTGATAGTAAGGAAGCCATTTACAGGAAAATTCCTGCTTGGATCCACTATAGATAAAAAGTCCAGCAATACTGCTTAGCTCAGAATTAGACTGAAAATGTAGAAATAAGGAAGATAGGCCTGGTTCACAGAAGCTATGGTTAAATGGCAATGGTGACATATCTTAATTCACTGAGAGAAAATGTGCCTAAAATTGACCTTTGTAGCCATTCAGATATGAATCAAAGTCATGCAAATTAGGGGTGGTCATCTACTTGAAACATTACCATTTCCAAAAACTGTGCAGCAGTCTCCCTCTTCCTGCAAAGCCACTAGCTACTAACCATAAAAAATTTAAGGCAGCAACAGTTCTACTCTAAACATAGCCCTTTTTCCACAACTCTCCCAGAATAGCCCCTCATTCTTAGGCAGATGCAACTTGTCATTCACAGGATCAGCAGCTATTTGACCCAGGTGAACATTAAGCTACAAAGTGAGAATCTTACCGGAGTTACTGGTTGTGGTGACGGCATCATCCCAGCCATTGGCATGAGTCCCATATCTTGGATTTTGAGCGTTTTCTGAAGATACAAGAAGCATTATTAGGTAACTACTTATCATACCTCATTCGTATCATAAAGAGACTGCAACCCCAAAGTACTTCATCCCACCTCTACAGAAAGAGAAAGAAACCATCAACACCATGAACTGTCCAGGAACCATTTTCCCCTTGTTTTATCACCACCCAGCTTCCCCTGCAAAGGCTGGCACCTTCAGTAACTCGTTCAGATCAGAGATCTCCAGCAGGGTCAGGCTAGCAATGTCCTGCACTAGCTGCTGAATCTTGGGTGAGTACTCTTTGGGAGCATTGTCCAGAGGGGGGGTTGCCAGTACTTCACTTTGCTGTGAGCAGGTACCCTTCAGCATCCTGATAGGACAGGCCCATGGCTGATGTTGCCTGTAGAAAGTCAGAGAAGAGGTCATCACATTTTATGCTTCCCCATATAATGACATATGCAAGCAGCAAATGCCTGCAACTTCAAGAGAACAAGGAGAAGAACTGCAGAGGAAATGCTGAGACTGTCCAAGTAAAGAAGAAATTACATGGAGTGGTTGCTGGCGTTACTGCAAAGGGAGGAAAAAGATATAGCTTCCAAAAGCAACAAAGCTACAAATTATTACATTTGTGAGATTCAAAACTTGAAGGTGTTTTCAAAAGCCTGAGAAATAACCTAATTAAGAGTATAAAGTAATTAGCTTTCACACAGATGTGCAGTATGCAAGTGTTGTGTAATATAGGGATAGCCCAATTTCAAGCTTGCATAATCCTTAAAAAACACACACACACACAACAGCCTCTCTCTCTTTTGGCAGTACATTTTAAATTATAAATTAAAAGTAGGTACTCAGATTCCCTTAATACTGAAATACAACTCATCTGTGCTAACTGATCCTAAATTTCCACACTTGCTAAATGCATTGGATCAGTCCAAGGTTGACTTGGTCCAGGATTTTTAGCAAGAATTGCAATAAGCCTCCAGAAATGAGCCAATGGTCAACTACAAACTACTCTCTATCCACTTCTAGTATAGCAGCTATTAAAAGAGCCATGAACCAGGAAGTTTCTAACTCAAACCTCATTTTAACAATAAAATATTTTAGATGCTTAGAAACATCCACTGAACTCAAGGGTGTGGAGAACAGTTCCAGCAGCTCTTGTACTAGGTAAGTAAACTGAACAAACAAAAGCAAATCTATTCTGCCATACCCTATTGCATTTTACAGCAGCCTGAGCCACAGAAATCAGCAAATGAAACGTGCCACAAAGGAAAACAAGATCACCTTCCAACATCTGCAGATAGATTCCTATTAAAGGCACAGGAGCCAAAACTTGTGTCCCACTGACCCAAACAGAACTCTCCAGGGGCTGCAATTCAACCTTTGGGGGCAGAATAGCAATAATAATAATAGGGCCTGCCCCTCAGGGGTGTTGCAAAAAATACTGAAACCAGTGGTTCTTAACCTGGGGTCTATGGACCCCCAGGGGGCTGTGATGTCCTCACAGGGGGTCCGCGAAGGTTTGAAAGTTGCTTGGCCCACCTCCTCCCCGCAGTGGAGCAGCCACATGACAGGAGTCAAGGCAAAAGCCGGCTGGCTTGGCCTGCGCATTGCCATTCAATCCGCTCCAGCCACAAACTTGCAGGAAGAAGCAGGAGAAAAGTCTTGCCTCGCCCTACAGTGTCTCTAAGGGAACGTTTCATGGATGGTGTAATTGTACTGTTGTTGTTGTTGTTGTTGTTGTTAGAGTTTTAAATCTTGGGTTAAATATTGGGGGTCCGCGACAACAAAAGATATTTAAAGGGGGTCCCTGGTTAAGAGGCACTGACTAAAACAATCCGTCCACTAACGCAGACACAGGGCAGAAAGTCGTGAGAACTGCAGAAAACGGGGAGCCGTGAACCGGCGCGGCCCACCCCGCGCGGCCTCTGGCTCACGTGAATCCCGGTGACCTCCAGCTTTCCTTCGGACCCTCCCGCTCGCTACGGACCCGGGTCCCGCCCAGCCTTTCCGCCTCCCTCTCGTACCGCAGCAAAAGGCGGAGAGCGGCACCCAGCCGGCCCGCGGGCAGCATGGCCATGGCGGCGGCAACGGCGGCTCCAGAAAGCGCCAGGAAGGAAGGAAGGAAGGAGACGCCGTCGGCCGCCTCTTTCTCCGGCGCGCCAGGGACAGAGGGCGCGGAGGGGACGCTCTGGCCGCGCCAGCTCGTTGGTTGACCCAAGTAGTCCAATCGCTGCCGACTTTACTCCACGACGCTCTGGCTAGCCAGGAATTGAACTTCGATGGTTGGCGGAAGTGATGTTTCCAGACCCTTTGCGGCGCCGCTCTAGGGACTAAAACTCTATGGGGTGAACTTGTGTGTAAAGCAATGCAATTCCTCTGCAGCCCGGTAGGGTTGTTTCAACTGGTTGCTGTTGCAGGGATTGGTAGTGGTAGCTTTATTAAAGCGCTTTCACACTACAGTAGGACCCCCGTATCCACTGATTCATTATCCACAGATTCAATTATCCACTGGACACCCAAAACAACTCATCTACCATAGAGTCTTCCTAGAAAATGTGGCCCCTCTAGCCATTTTCTAGGGCCTCCAGGGCAACTCTATGGTATTTAAAACTGTCCCATTATTTTCAATGGTGTTCACTATTATCCATGGTTTTCAGTATCCACAGGCCCCCCAGAACCAATCCCCAGCAGATACGGGGGTCCGACTGTACTTAGTTTAAGCATTATGATTTCACTTGAACTGCCCTATGTCCTAGGAGTCCTGGGCTTTGTAGTTGGGCCAGGCACTGGAGCTTTCTGGATGAGAATTCTAAGCCCCCCCCACTCCCTAAACTGCAAATCCCATGATTCCATAAGATGGACCTCTGGCTTTTCTTCGCAAACGAAGATTCAGGAAGGACTCATCCCGCGCTTTCTGCAAGCGCGCTGATGACTAAAAAGGCCAATCCGAGATAAACAAGTCCGGTTGCAAAAAGCACAGCAGAAGGTCTCCTTGGGTGATGTTTTTGGGTTGTGATTCTTTCTGCGTTGTCGTTTCTCTTCAAGACTTGTTCGTCGTGAGTTCTCAAATAAGGCTGCAGCATTGTGGATAGTGCGTCTCCATGCCTCCCGATGTGAGGCCAGGGCGGACCACTGTTGGTGATCAATTTGGCCAAGCCTGAGATGTTGTTTCAGGGAGTCTTTGTATCGCTTTTTTGGAGCGCCCCTCTTACGCTGACCCGTGGCAAGTTCACCGTAGAGTAGTATTTTTGGGAGGCGATGGTCCTCCATCCTAGAAACGTGCCCTGCCCAGCGCAGCTGTGTTCTCAATATCATGGCCTCAATGCTGGTGATCCCTGCTTGCTCAAGGACAGCAACATTCGTCACATAGTCAGTCCAGTGTATATTTAGGATTGTGCGTAGACAGCGCTGATGAAAGCGCTCGAGGAGTCGTAGGTGAACATTTTCAAAGTCTCTTTAGCGCCAACCGAGTAGTCCAAGCCTCAGCTATCCAAGATATGATACAAAAACCAATGAAAAATGAATTGGACATAGCTCCCACTTTGGAAGAGACCTTTAAGGCCATACAGCAGATGAAAAACGGCAAGGCAGCTGGGATTGATGGAATCCCACCTGAAGTTTGGAAACACGGAGGTCATGCACTCCACGAAAAATTCCACGAATTCCTTGTGAATTGCTGGGAAAAAGGGGAACTGCCATCAGACCTCCGAGATGCAGTCATCATCACCCTGTACAAGAAAAAAGGAGCAAAATCCGACTGCTCAAACTATCGAGGCATAACACTGCTCTCTATTGCTGGAAAAATCCTTGCAAGGATACTCCTGAACAGGTTAGTTCCTGCTATTGCAGAAGAACTTCTCCCTGAAAGCCAATGTGGCTTCAGAGCCAATAGGAGTACTACAGACATGGTATTTGCCCTTAGGCAACTGCAAGAAAAATGTAGGGAGCAGAACAAGGGTCTCTATAAGATGGAACATGGCCGTTAAAGTAAAATCATTATGCTATGATTTTGTAGTGTGGGAAGGGCCTTAGTAACAGGGAGAATAATGTTAGGTTTAGATGTGGGGTTTTCCCCACACGAAGAAGCATGTGGATCCAGCAGAATACAAGCGATCTGGAAGTGAAGATCTGAGACAGAACACTTCTTGAGCGGTGTTGGTTTCATAAGTTAACATGGAGACTAGTAGGGCTCCCAATGAGCTTACAATTCAAGAGCCAGGAGATCACATCATTGGTGTTAACATTATGGGGTACATTATCAGATTACCACAACATCTCGAATTCTGACGGCATCTCTTCTCTCAATGAATGTCTTTGGGCAGTAATGGGCTGGATGAGGAAAAACAGATTGAGACTGAATCCAGACAAGACGAAGGTGCTCACGGTAGCGGCCCCGAAACCAAGAATCGGGTTGCAATCTCCAGTCCTGGATGGGGTCACACTCTCCTCCAGTGACTGTGTTCGCAGTCTAGGGGTGCTCCTTGACTTGTCACTCCTGATGACAAATCAGGAAAATGCGACAGTCAGGAGCGCTTGCTATCAGCTTCGGATGATACGCCAGCTGCGCCCTTTTCTGGAAGTAAGGGATCTTGAGACTGTTGTGCACGCGCTGGTAACCTCTCGTCTTGATTTCTGTAATGCACTCTACATGGGGCTACCCTTGTGCTTAGTTCGGAAATTACAGCTGGTACAAAATATGGCAGCCAGGCTAGTTTCTGGGACATCTAGGAGGGACCACATTACTCCGGTTCTGAGGTCCCTCCACTGGCTGCCTATCAGCTTCCGGGCCCAGTACAAGGTGTTGGTTATCACCTTTAAAGCCCTAAATGGCTTGGGCCCAAGCTATCTCAGGGACCGCCTTCTCCCTTATAATCCTCCCCGTGCTCTCCGGTCCTCTGGGAGGAATTTGTTGCAGCCACAAAGACCTAGGCTGGCGACCACCTCCCAGAGGGCTTTCTCAGCTGTTGCCCCCAAATTGTGGAACGGCCTGCCGGATGAGATCCGCCTATTGACATCATTAGACAGCTTTAAAAAGGCTGTCAAGACTGTTCTCTTCAGGCAGGCTTTTCCAGAATAGCTAACCCCGGCCTCAGGAACCCCCTCTGGAGTTCCTCTGGATGCTGCTTGCTCGAAAGGGTTTTTAATAAACTGTATTATATATTGATTTTAATTTGTATTAATTTAATAATGTTTTAAGGGGGGAAGGGATTTTTAGTTTTATACTGTGTACTATTTTATTGTTGTAAGCCGCCCCGATTGCTCGCAGAGGGGCGGGATATAAATAAATTTTATTATTATTATTATTATCATTATCAGGTAACCACAACATGACGGTGGGAGAAGTACAGTATTTAAAATTCTGCCCAGGATGGTTGTGAAATCAAAACCCCAGATTTGGTGGAAAATGCATCAGTTCACAGGTGATTTTCTGAGCTCAGTGAAGGACAACTAAAGCAAGGCCACAGTCCCAAACACACTTGGAAGCAAGCCACTTTGAAACCAAAAGGACTTACTTCTGAGGAAATAGTACCTTTTATTTTCAAGAAGTATGTGAACTAGAAACTGGTGCAGTTTTCTAAATGAGTTTCAGCAGCAAACAGAGTGAATGATGATTCTTAGGAGTATTGCAGTTTGATCTGCTTTAGCACTTCTTGCACAATTATACTCAAACATAGTGGTCTGTGGATCAGTGCCAGCCTGAGCAATTAATGGCTGGTCTTCAGCTGGGAAAGGTTGATGGATTGAACTGGAAGATTGCTCACCAATATTTCCTCTTCAGTATGGAGATAATTTACTAGGGGTGTGCGTCAGGGTTCTGGTGCTGGTTCTGGTGCTGTTCAGTATCTTTTTACATGACTTGGATTACGACACCAAATAAGGAGGGGTAGCTAATACCCAGAGGACAGGAACAGGATTCAAGATGACTGCACACACGTGCATTTCTGCATACAAAATCAAAATAACACTGCTTATCTAGGAATTTAGTTCTAGTTAACTATAGAGCCAACTAGGGAACTGTGTTCTCCTTTTTTTTTTTTTTTTTTTTTGGTAAAGATTTGCTTTTTTGACCCTTATCTCTGGAACTGCCTTCCAGAACACCTCTGTGGTGCCACCTGATTAGTTCCTTCAAATCCTTCTTTGAAACCACCTTTTCCACTAATTGTATTTGGAATAGACACACTTTGCCCTGTGTCTTTGTTTTCTTCCCTTTGGCTATTGTGTCTAAGTCCTTTGTGGGCTATATTGATCCTCTGATAGGCTTCCATAACAATAGGCACAGTCAGGTTTCGCATGGGGGAGAACCCTGTGGTCCTCAAACAGATTGGAGCTGGGCCAAAACTAAGGAAGTGAAATTTCAACAGGGATAAATGTAAGGTACGACATTTAGGCAGGAAAATAAAATGCACAGATACAGGATGGGTGACACCTGGCTTGACAACAGTACCTGTGAAAAAGATCTAGGGTCTTCACTGATCATAGGCTAATCATGTTAACAGTGCGAGGTAGCAGCCAAAAAGCCAATGCCATTCTAGGGTGCATCAACAAGAGTATAGTATCAAGATCAAGTGAATTAATAATACCACTCTATTCTGCTTTGGTCAGACCTCATGTGGAATGCTGTTTCCAGTTCTGGGCACCACAGTTCAAGAAAGATATTGATAAGTTGGAACAGATTCTGTATATTCCTAGACGGTAAAAGGAGATGCACAGACAGGGGCTTGCATTATGTTCTCAGTGTGTTTCATCTTAGCAGTTGCTAGTAAGAAATAAAGGGGTGAGGTTTTCTCTTTATACACCATAAATGAAGTACTCTGTGGACAAGGGAATCTAAGAACTGTTCTACATCCAAAGCAGCACCACTGAACTACAACACTCACCCTATCCCTTAAACACTTAATCAGTGGTGGAAAGTTCTACTGTCCTGAGTATCATCTCTGTGCCACTAATAAATATGAGTCATCTTATTAACTTTCTCTCAGTTGTAGGACATGATATTTTCCATTTAAATGAAGACATATTACAAATGTTGGCCAATGGAATTTTGGAGATTAATTGGCATTGCCCAAGTTGAAAAGTGCCAGAAAAAAACCCACCTTCTGCAGTATCTATTACGATTCTCCATAGCAAAAGATGTATCTTTTGCTATGGAGACACACCCAGGACTGAAGTAGTAAGAGTCTTCCTAATTTAACACAGTCAAGGTTTCCCAAGGGTAAAATGTGACTGAATCAGCTCAGTACAGTTCTATCATGTACTGAAGGGAAACAAATTACTGTGGCATGATTTCCATTAGATTGACCTGTTTTGTAGCTTATCAGATCTATTAAGCTGGAGCAACACGTGTCTTTGTGTCACCAGACAAGCTCATCTTGGTGTAATCTCCTTTGCTTTAATAAATCTAGCTTAGGGCATCTGAGTAGAGCAGGAGGCATTAGAAGCAGGCAGAAGTCCTGGGAGAAGAGAACAAGGCTGTACGTCTCTGGCAGCTACAAAGATGCTGGTCTCTCCCATGGCTGAGCGAAACAAGGAGAGCATTCTAGAGGTGCTGGCTGACTACGTAGATGATACACGCTCAACTTTTGGGCTGGAACTAGGATCTGGGACAGGACAGCATGTGGTGCACTTTGCCCAGGCCCTGCCCACCGTCATCTGGCAACCATCAGAGATCAGTCCAGCTTCTCAACAAAGGTACATCAGGGGCTGTGATGCCAGTGTAGCTCCAAAACAGTAGGATAGCTGTGGAAATTGTACAGCCTTCCAAATATTATTGAACTGCAGCTCCTAGCATTCCTCACCATTGGCTATGCTGGCTACAGCTGCTGGCACTTTCAGTTCAACAATACTGGGAGCTGTACCATTCCTGCCTCTGGAGTAGGATGGTAGACTACACCCTCCCTTGTTCCTGTTTATCAGAAGGTGGAGGAATGGTCTGACAAAATCTACAGGTACAAAATGGCTGTATCCAGCCAGTGGGTAGCAGAGTAGAAGAGACTACTCAGAACGATACAACATTCCTTGCACCTGATACCCTGGCAATACTGTTCCAAAAATAGCTAGATCAGGGATAGGAACTGTATGGTTCTCCAGATATCATTGGAATGCTATGAAATATGATCATGTGGGATGCTGGGCATTGTAGTCCAACTTCTGAGGGCCAAACTGTCCCTTCTTTGAGCTAGATCCTTTACTCCATTGTTCTGTGCTATATTTATTTTACATATATTCTGCACATATATTCTGCATATATTCTTGGTAAGCAAAAGAATGAAATAGTGACTGATCTATGGTTGGTTAAAAGTGGTGTATTACAAAATAATGTTGTAGTAAAAGATTATTTGTCCTAGTAGATGCACTGCTTCTATGCTGGCTTGGCTTCTCAGTGTTTGTGTGTGTGTTAAAATTAGTGTAGATATTATATGTCAAAGTGCAATATGCGAAGTAAGGAGTTTTGGAATTGGCATGTGAATTAGGGACACTAATTATATTGCATGAAAAAAATGTGAAAAGGACCACTACCAACATTAATTGAGGGACAGGCCACAGAGTGTCTAGGGAATCTTCTGGGTGGTAAACAAATGCAGGTTCCCAGCTGTATTAACTTTTAGCACAGTACTTTTTCAATTTGCATAAAATCCAGAGGGATAAGAAATAGAATTGCATAGGGAGTGGGTGACAGAGGTGGATAGTTGCAGGGAAACAGCTGTGCTACAGTACAGCCTCAAAAAAGGAAAACAGGGCTGGGCAGTAACAATCTGTTGCAAACAAATTAAACTAATAGGTGGAGCAGAAGGTACCGGTATTCTTTTAATATAAGGTATTGCTGTTGCATGCAACATTCCTTTTCATTTAGAATTTATATAACAAGTGCCTGCCATCTCCCAGAAAATCATATCCTTTCGCACTAAAGGATATAAACAACTCAGAAAGGCTTGGCTGGGTGTGACAGACTGAACTGCTGATACCTTTATTGGCCAAGCAAGATGCAAAACACACAATGCTAGCTTTTGAAGCTCTACTGGCTTCTTCACCAGGCTAAAGATGTTAAATAAAGAAAAGTGATGATGTTGGAGTCACAGGCCTACATGCTGTTTCAGATGCTACTTGTGTTGTTGTTCAGGTGAGGGATCTCATGCAGGCAAAGGCCATTCCTACTTCTTGGCCATATGGGGCTGAGACAAAGGATAGTAAATTTAAATCCTTTTGCAGCAGTGATTCCTTTGTATCAGCCCCATATGGTCAAGAAGTAGGAGTGGCCTCCGTCTGCATGAGATCCTTCACCTGAACAACAAAAAGCAACATCTTGAGACATGTAGGCCTATGACTTCAACATCATCACTTTTTTGTGGATTCTGGATTTTGTTTTGCTGCACAGCCAACACTGCTACTCCTGAATGTGTATCCTATGTACTACCCACTGAGGGCCTATTGCTAACACATACATGTTTCTTTAACTGTTAGAATCAGCGTTGAAGATATCTATCTGTCCCATTACCAAAGCATAGCAAAGTTTAAACCAGAACCATTCTTGCTCAGCCTTAAACTGGAGTGTGTGTTCACACAACTTCTATTGTCAAGCTGCTTTATTGCCTAAATCCATCTTGCAGCTAAGTTCTGCAAGATGGGGAATTGTGAAGTGTCTTCCCGTCCCCATATTTGTAAGTTATAGAAAGCTTACAATTTCCATCTTTGTTCTCAGTATCTCAGCTTACATCCATGCCACCAAGGTGACCAATGTCCGAGAACCCCTCTACATAGATGTGTCACAGCCATGGGACCAGTGGGCTGGCGTGGGACAAAGCTGTTGTGACTTCATTGTCATAATCAACGTTGTACACATGACTGACCAAGGCCTAGAGGTATGAGAAGTATGAAAAACCTACACCAACGGTATTGGAATTGACCCTTGCTTAGGGCTATCATTTGGGACTTTATCCAGTGGGTGGTATAAACAAAGCAGGCTAGAGTTTCATCTGACTTCACATTTGTTGTTGTTGTAGGGGATGTTTAAAGGCATAGGACAACTGCTGAAACCTGGAGGCATTTTCTTGGCTTATGGTGTAAGTATCGGAAACCCATTCTTAGCTGCTGATCCACTATCGGCATTCACAGTTAAAGCACAGTATAAAAGCAATCCTTTGAAGCCCATCTGAACTTCATATTATCCAGATGTTACCTTCAAGCCATTAAGTATCAAACCAGAGGGCTACTCAAGCAGATGTTTTTCCAGTGCCATCCCAAGGCCTCTAGTCCCCCCACCCCCAAAACACTAGTCAAAACACTGAAGTAATCCTGTCTCTTTGGTGGCTAATTAGTAATTCTCATGCTGTTTCCACTTCACAGCCTTTTGCCATTAATGGGATCATCCTTCCAGAGTGCAATGTGAAACTAGATCAAATGCTCCAAGCCAGGCAAGTTAAAGTTGAGGGATGAGATCCCCTCTAAGTCTCCTGTGGTGCCCACCAAAGCCCTAATGAGATATTAAAACTGGGGCTACAAGATTGTGCATCACCCTTAGTTTACTGTTCCTTCCTTGGAGCAGGTTCTGAGGCTCTGTTTCAAGGAAGAAGGTGCATGTTCCAACTCTTAACACAATACTTCTACATGGCAGGAATCCTGAATGGGGGCTGCGGGATGTGGAGGAGCTCCGTCAACTGGCAAATGTCAATGCACTCCGGCTTGAGCGCATGGTAAGAGGCAGAGGGCAGCTCACCTCAATGCAGGTAGTGATGAAACAGAACTGCTGAAAACTCTCTGATTGTCCTTAGGCCCAGTCTGCTGTTTGCATCTTCTGGCTTCTATTTTGCATGTATCCACCCTACTCTATCCTGTTAAATTATGTGCCTTTTTAATTTCCTCAGCTGGAGATGCCTGAATACACCAAATGCCTGATCTTTCGGAGAAGGGAGTTATGATCTCTGTCTACAGACTGGGTAGCCAAACTAGGATTGCAGTAATTATAAGGAAAATATAAACACTGAATTCTGAAAGAATAATGGCTACAACTGTCACTTTTTTAGGAATTAGGTTTTAAGACATGGCTTCTCTGTGCTCCAGACTGCAAAGTGATTCATGCATTCCTTCACAGCCCACTTACATAACAGTGGGCACAACCAACACCCAGTGCTGCAGAGTGCCTCCTGTGAAAAGACAAAAAGTTTAATACAGGCCATACAAGGAAGCACAGACTGAGAAAGTTTTAAATTATTTTTAATTGTCACTGGTTCCATTCTGTCTACACCAGCCACTAAGTATGAGAGATGAGTTTTCAAAAGCAGTGAGGATAAGTGGGATAGAGGTGGGGGAGATATGGGCCTTGGATATACTGTGTTGCAAGTCATGGATTCTCAGAAGGTATTGATGCGGGACATGGGGGGGGGCTTCATTTGAGGGTGGGCAGAATGAAGGCCACTTGATTGGCAAGATACAACTATAAGATGAGCTGGGAGGATAGGAGTGCAGGTTCAGGTCATGCTCTGGGTTGGACCTCGTTTGCTGTGGTTCTGCAGCATGCTTAAATGCTGCTTCCCACAAGATAGCAGCTTCCTGGAATGGCACATGTACTTAAAGAGGTCTGTTCTGCTCTCCATCTAATGTGGAGCTAGATGGGTCAAATCCTTTCCACAACCAAGGAATAATGTGGAGGATGATTTGAATACAACAGTCCTATGCTCCTACCGGTGGGATGTGTGTGTTGTTGTTTCAGATAGCCAGTATGAGACAATCTAGGGCAGGGGCTCAGTTCTCCCTTCCCCACTGTGGGGATGGTACCAGGTAACAGCAATGGTGTAGCAAGTACAGCAGTGACAAACAGATGATAGTGTTAACAGTGTCTTAGAAACCCACCCCTCCCTTTCGTCATAAGAGAAAGATTAGTCAAAGGAAATTAGCTGAGCCTCTCCACTGCTGCCTTGTGCCTGCTGCACCTGGGCAGAAGCCTGCTGGGGAGGTGGCTGCTGCTGGGGAGGACCTCCAGGAGGTGCCATCTGCAAGGAGACAAATAGGGAGGTTAGAAAATAGGGCACTTTGGAGAAGTTATTCCATTACAGCGTCTGTGGCAAAGGGCTGGCAGAGAGCTTAACAGTCTACCAATATTGAGCTGAAGGTAGCCAAGGCATCACCCCAGCCTGCTCATAAATCAGAAAACTCATCCCCCTGAAGAAGTTCATCAAAAACTCACCTGCTGATACATAGGCTGTTGTCCTGACATGTAAGACTGCTGGGGTGGCAAGCTACTCAAACCTGGTTCCTGGCCAGGGAGGGTTGACATGAGGTTCTAGCAAGATTGGATGGGGAGAGAAAGAGAGAGAATCAGAAATCCCACCAGTTCAAGGAGCCCCAGCCCAAACAACAGGCATCTTGTTGTGTTCCTTCAAGTCATTTCTGACTTAGGCAACCCTAATGCAAACCTATCACAGGGTTTTTTTGGCAGGATTTATTCAAAGTGGGTAGGCCACTGCCTTCCTCTTAGGCTGAGAGGGTGTGACTTGCATATGTTTCCATGGCTGAATGGGGGATAAAAACCCTGGTCTCCCAGAGTCCTAGTCCACCACTCAAACCACTACACCACACTAGCTCTCTGGCACCTATGCACATGCAGTTATGGGTTCCCAGCCAATCCTTTTTGCCAGCTGCTACCTTCACATATCCATGCAGCACAGCAGAGTGCTTCCTTACCTGCATGTTGTAGGGCTGGTAGCCCATAGAAACTGACTGATTGCCCATGTAGCCCATTGTGCCTCCAGACTGTGGAGGAGCCTGTGTCATGGCAGGGATAGTCTGGGTTTGGGAAGGGGCTGCTGCATTCTGCAAGGCAAAGAGGGCAAGAGTGGGCAAAGATGCATTTCCATTTCAAGAGCAAGTGCACACAAGCTTCAGCACCATGGCAAAGAGTTATGCAAGGCCAGAAACCTTTGCTTCTCACAAGGTAGGAAAATGCATTATATGTATACCCCTGGCTCTCCCCCAGGGAGCTCAAGGCAACACACATGACTTTTCCTATTTGATCCCTACCACCCTGCGAGGAAGGTTATACTAAGACTATGAGACTGACCCAAGTAATCTTCACGAGTGGATGGGAATTAGAAGCAAACTGTTCCACTACATTGGCTAGTGCACCCCCTCCTCTTCACAACAGTTTGTACCATGCTTGGTAGGGACTTGTGGATCTGAACTTGCCTGATAGCCCTGGGTAGGAGTAGGCTGGTAGGAGGAATAGGCAGGATTTGTAGCAGGCGCTGCCTGCCCTTGTGGAGCTGTTTGTGCACTGTTAGTTCCAGCTGAGTACATGTAGGTGCTCACCATGTTGGGATCTGAAATACAGGTAAAGAATGAGGAAACGACACTCTTCTAGGCTCAGCTCAGTAGTCCATATACTATTCCAGCATCCACTTTCAGAGGCTTGTGTCCATACACCTCCACTTCCCCCACTCTTTCCCTATTGCTCTTACCTGTTCCTGCCACAGGCATTGCAGCGTAGGGCCCAGCGGTGCCTTGGGCGGGTTGGCTCATATACACTGTATGCATAGGTGAGCCCTCCACTGAGCTAGCTGGGCTGAAGGTGCCTGGGAAGCTTGTGGGGCCGGATGGTTGGTAGATCACCCCACCAGCAGGGGGCATGGCCTGAAGCTAAGAAGACAGAAAAAGGGGTCAGGGAAGAGGGGCTGCCCTGGCTACTGCCTGTGCCAAGTTACCTGGGAGGGGAAACAGGAGAGAAACCCTTGGTCTCCTCACTCCTCCTACCTGAGCATAAGGCAGGGAGAAAGCAGGCATCTGTGCCCGCATCTGGATTGTTTGCTTTTGTTGCTCCAACCTCATCTGGCGCTCCTTTTCCTGCTCCTGAAGACGCTGGATAGCCAACTGCCGCTGCATCTCCAGGTATTCCTGTAAGTTAAAAACATGCACATGGGGGATTTGCCCCTGGGGCCACTTTGCTTCAAGCTGTGCTGGGCTCTGTAACTTGCCAACCATTTTCAAGATGTGGCAAACCTATCTTTAGCTTATCCAGGCATAGTTTGCACAAGCCAGTTGAAGCCTCACCTGTTTCTTCTGCCGCATAATCTCCAGCTTCTGTGCCAGCTGGATCTGACGCTGTCGTTCTGCCTCTTCAGCAGCACGGCGTAGCTTCTCTCTGTGCTCCTCTCGCAGAGCGTTCAGGGCTCCCCGGGCATCACGGATCTGTGCAAGCTTATCTTGAAGTCCCTCATAATATACTGGGGGGTGGGGGGTGGGGAGAGAAAGGCACTATAAAAACTCTTTATCAATGACCAGCTTTAGTATCACCTCCTTGATACTGCCAGGATGTACAGCTCTAATCAGGAGAAAAAGCTGGGGTGGAATTCTTAGTAAGGGCCAAAGGCTGATAGATGCTGGGGCAGGAAGGGGAACAAGATGGTGTTGTACCAGCAGAAGTACCTAAAAATGTCATGTAGCTGGCTATGATTCAACAGGGAGAGAGGGGGATCCTAACACTGCTGCACACCCCTCCAAAGGTCTCCCAAACACATCAGGGGACTGGGATTTGGGGAACATACAGCGGCGCTCGTCCAGCTGATTCAGCAGCTCCAGGAGCTGGGGATGCATGCTGTTGATGGACTGGAAGAGCGAGAGCACCGCTGAGTCGTTGGTAATGCTCCGGCCTCGTAGGTGGTTACTCTTCATGCGGTTGACAAAGGTGGTGACAGCATTCTGCAAAGCCTTCAGGAACTGCTCATGGCTCTCATCCGTCTCACCGTTTTGGTACTGCTGCTGAGGAGGAATTGGAAACCAGGAACCTGAAGGACCAATTCCTAGCTCAGCTTAGCTCAGTTTACAATTCTGGGATTGCTTCCTGGATTACCACTCTCATCTCTCCTGCCCTGTTTCTCAAAGAGATATAAGTCCCTTTAAAACAGTGATTCCCAAACTCTAGTCCTCCAGGTGTTTTGGACTTTAACTCCCAGAAACCTCAACCACCTTGGCCAAGGATTCTGGGAGCTGAAGTCCAAAACACCTGGAAGACCAGAATTTGGGAAACCCAGCTTTAAAACTTCCCCCTCTCCCAAAAGACAGCACACACAACAAATGCGGCACATGCTGAGTTCAGCTTCCTTTTAATCTGGCTGAGCCCACTGGAAAAATAAACAACAGTTGTTCACCAAGGGGCACCATTTCAATCCTCCTATTTGGCCTGAATGACACCTATGGAAATACAGGAGAGGAAGTTCTTACCTCCACTATGCTGAGTGGGGCAGGCTGGACCTCAGTGGACTGAACTGCTGGCTCCCCCATAGATAGTGGGGCTGAAGGAGTAGGGCTCTTGCGCACCTCCTCTTGCTTCTTTTCCCAGTAGTTACGGTTCAGGTACCGAGCCAACTGTCAGGAGATAGTGGGAAACAGGAAGCAACTCAGATATCAGTAGCCAAGACCTCACAAAGACCTGTGACAATCTGGCCCAAGGAAGCTAAAGGGGTGGGAAGTGTTCTTACCTCAGGGTCAATGTCCTCAGCTAGAGGTGCAGAGGAGTTCTGAAATGAGACATGCACCAGATTCATTTTACCATTGGCAAAAACTGGCTATCCTCACCCACCCAACAACCATTAGGAGATAAGCTAGAAGCTCTGCCTGTTTCGTGCCTGAAGGCATGAGAACTGAGAGACAACAGAGGAGCTGCTCAAGCAAGGGGCACAAATTGAAAGACCAACAATAAATTCTATGGGTCCAAGAAGCTTTGGTGAGCACTACAAAATTTTCATCAGTGATGTGAATCTGAGCAACAACAGGAAGCTCTGATCTTATTGTCTCCTGGGTCTTAGCCTGCAACAGCCTGGGAGCTTCCTGTGCTGAAGACTTACCACAGGTGAGGAATAGAGAGTGCTGGCTGGAGGAGCTGAAGAAGTAATTGGTGCTGGCTCTGCTTTGGGATATGTGGAAAATGTGCTTTTTTGTCTCTGCAATGGAAAAGGAAGATAGAACAATAAAGGAATGCTTTTGTCATCTCCCAGCTTACACAACAGACCTTTGTCAATATGAGAGAAACTGGGAGGAAATGGAGTATTAGTTATGCCCATTTAACAGTTAATACCTTCCAAGTTTAGACAAATCCTTAGGATATAGGTATGTGTGTGATTAGTAATGTCGCAGCATGGCCTTTATTGCTCTCACTAATAATTGCTTTATTGCTCTCTCTAATAATACGTATCTGAAAAGCAGTAATGTGTTTTAGTTAGCAAAGTTAAATTTGATCTGTATGATATCTGGAATTGGTTTCTGGATCAGTGACAAACAACTGATTAGTGGGGTGACCATCAGGAATAGTTTTATCCAGTAATGAAGAGGCCTTCTTTCACCTTAGAACCAGGGGAGATTGGACCTCAGCATGAGCTGTCTCACAACAGGACACTAATGTTGTCACAGGGAAAGGGGAGTCCTTATTTACACAAAACACTGAGCTATGGAAACCCTTCAGATAGCATAAGGCAGCCAGCCATGGGGGAGCCACAGATCATTCATGTAATGTAACCCCACCCCCCACCATGATCAAGACACAAACCATCCTTTCCTTCTCCTCAGCCTCTGATTGGGACAATGCAATTGCCAGCTGCAGCTCCTCCTCCTCCTGCAGGGCAGTTTCATCACGCTTTGGAGGCAGCTGTGGAAACGGCAAAGGGTAGTCATATAAGCAGGATGAAGAGTTGACTGCTAGAGCAAGAAACCCATCTCTACCCCTTGCAGTCAAGCACTCACCTGGGACTGCTGGGAGAGAGGGCTGGTCAGGTACTCAGGAGGAAGCTCTGTGCTACCACTCCCTTTGCCTTCTGCTTTCCTGTGTGGACATTAAAGCCAAGGTCATGATCACTACTAACTGCTACCTTCCTAATCAGGTGAAGCAAGGTGGGGGAAAGGGCTCAGCAGCAGCTGCTACTAAACCGTGGCACAGTGATTTGTACTAAGCCAATTAATCTCTTGCTCTGGAAACTGCAATTCACAGAACAGACAGATAGGGAAGTCCATTGAGTTATATAGGAATGACTCACACCAGATCTCACACCTGCAGAAAAAGCTGCTAAAACACCCATCTGTCCCAGAGTTTTAGTCCCAGAAACTGACCTTCTTCTATTAGCCAAGCTCCAATACTTACTTGTTGAGATGCTCATAGCAAGGCTCACACACCCGCACCTCCTTCTCTATGCCAAACTTGGGGATGGTGGAATATTTAGAGGAGCACTTCCCACAGAAAATCTGCCCGCACGCCCTACAGTGATGCTGTGAAAACAGTAGACAGGTCAAAGGTGGCAGCTAGTCAGTCTGAACAGACATCTACTAAGGGGAGAGAGAGCTCAAAATGATGCTCTTGCATCCATCTGCTTTCCACTGGATAGCTCTGTGTTATCACAGCAGGAGAGCTTAGGATTGGAACAGGGAGCTGCAGCACTCACCTTGCGTGTCACCACCCCAAACTGGACTCGGCACCGGTGGCATTCTTCTGCGTCCACCCAGTCAGGAGCCTGCCACATAGAAACAGAGCAGTTCTTCGGTAACAAAAAAGGTATGAGTAAGTTTTGAGATGACCCAAAGGGTGCAAAGAGCATTCCCAAGAACACTGATAAGTTGGAATGTGTCAGACAGGGAAAATACAGGCCCAAGCATTAAGGAGCACAAAGAGGAAGTGCAAACGTGATAGGAAATTTACCTCGCTGTGCAGGAATTTTGACATAGGCATTGGAGGTGCTAAGGAAGGAATGGTGTATTCTTTTCTGAACTTATATGCCTGTAACTAATGACTGCCGGGAGAGGTAGTAGAATTCAAAGACATAGCTGTGTAAGTCTGGATCAGTATCCAAAGTGATCTTATAACACCTTTGAGATTAACTGAGGCAAAGAAGTTGGTAGCAAAAGCTTTTTTAGACTAAGTTTACTTCATCAGATGAACATGGGACAGGAGGTGTGAAGTAATGGGATGGGAGCTGGAGAGGGAAGGGAGCTTTTAGAAAAGCTCTCACGCTCCTCATTTCTATGTCTCTAAATGTACAGGTGGAGTGTGGTACTTGCTGTTTAGACTCTCTCTTGCCTACCTGGCTGTATGTCATGGGAGGCTGGCTCAGCTCAAATTCTCAGCAGTGGAAGTAGTATCAAGACAGGTTATAATTACCACAGAAAAGTCAAAATTATTTCCCTGTTCAAGGTGTGGCCCTTTCCCAACTGGAATACTCACCCTTTCTGCGGCAAACATGGCATCACTCTCTTTGAATTCTGGAAAAACATGACCTGCAGATAAGATTGATGTTGTTACTGTACTGGACTCCAATTGCTGGTGCCCAGGCCCTTAAGATGGAACGGTGTGTCAAACCTGTGAGGATGCATTAAGTTCTAGCCTGAGCACTGCTTCTTGTGTAGAAGGCACTGAAGCTATTTACTGACCCCTGCTGACTTCCTTTCCAGCAAAAAAAAAAACACATGCCAGCTCATGGTACAGCAGCTGAGGCTATGATGTTTGACTCAGCCCACAGGACCCTCCAAAATGCAATCCAATTGATCTCTTGGGCCACAATATAGTATGCACTGCCATAGCATCACAACTGACAGGCCATCTGTCGGGAATGCTTTGATTGTGTATTCTTCCAGGGCAGGGGTTTGGACTAGATGGCCCTTCTGGTCTCTTCCAACTCTATGATTCTATGACAAAAGCAAAAGATTCCCTTCTGCTTAGGCAGTAATTCAACTTCAGCAGGTCTGGGTGCAAATTTTTAGCCCCTAGAACCACATAGGCAACCAAAAATCCCCCCCCCCCAAAGAAACGAAAAGAAAAGAAAAGAAAGAACCTTGAAGTGGCTTATATTTTTTGGAAAGAGTTTTTTTTTAACGTTAAATGAAGCTGGGAGCCTCTGCAACCTACTCAAAACATAACTTGCTGCTTCTGGAGGCTTTCAGGAAAGGCATTTCATCCTTTTTTTTAAAAAACAAGAAAAGGTTTGGTCTAAGAGGGCCACAAAAACAGCTGGGGCTGGTGGTGCATGCAGATGAAAGAGCCTCACTTTGGCATTAGAGCTTATTCCTATGATGCTGATAAGCTAGGTAAAAGTCAGTCCTCACTCCTCCTCAAAACAAAATGTGGGAAATATGTGGCCCTCTAGATGCTACGGGGAACTGCATTTCCTACAAGTCCTATCCAGCTTAGCCAAAGGTGAACAACTTCCCATATCCCTGTAATAAAACAAACTGCATCAAAATAATCTCTCCACATATTCCTCCAACCACCATACCTATCATGCTTATAACAACATTACATTCTGATATGCCAATACTCAACTGAGCTCATCAAGGGACTTGTTGCAATTTTGCAAACTAAGCAGGGCCAGGAAATCAGATTGTCCCATTTCTTCTGGAAAATGCAGCTACTAGAACTGCTACCAGCATCTGGATACCAATAAGTTTCATGCAGAGGCTCTCTGAGAGATAAATGCCTCCTTGGTTCTTCTTCCAAGGCCCCAGCCTGGATACATAGCCACTCATTTCATATAATAACAGATGACCTTTCCTCTTTCCTTACCTTCTACCTTCATGATCTGATATGTGTCCTGGACAACCTTGTACTTGGGCTCGTTGCGGAAGGCGTGGGCCCACGCTTGGATTAGGTACAGGATCTTGTTGCGAACATTGGCTTCAACCTGTCTCTGTAGACATAGGAACACTCAAGATGAGACAGTGCTCCCAAGGGAAGTAAAACCACAATCTTCACAGGAACATGAACAAATCTAATTTGGAAAATGAAACTCAGAGCAATGCCCCATTGCATCCAGTTCCAGAAATCTAACTGTAGCTTGTCTCTTTTTCTTAACTCAGTGCCTCTATACTAATACTCTATTGGGGGTTTTCTTTGCAAATTTACTCCAGCTAAGAAGGACGGTGTATGTCTGATGTAATCAGCATTTGGTGCCAGAATGAATGAATGTTTTAACTTACTAATATTTATGACACCTTAACACTCTAGCTAACCCAAGCAAGTTAGAACAATGTAGCCAAAAGTGTACGAGTTGAACTACTGGCTTCTTAATATATAAACGCACTGCCTTTGTTTGTCAACCCCCCCACCCCGCCCACTCAGTCACAAGTACTAGTCTTTGCTGACAAGGTCTAAATTCAAGTACTGAGATGCGGAAAGCAGACCTTGCTTATAAACAGCTCAAGCAGCAACTGCAGTAAGCAAAAACAAATCTAAACAAAACGAACACCAAGAGCAGTCCTGTAGATGAACATGTAAATGTATAAAGCTACATTAAGTTAACTCACTGATTCATCTAGCTCAGACACTGCATATCTTGACTGGCAAAAACTCTCCAGGGTTTCAGACACAAACCTTTGCCAGCCTACCTGGAGAGGGGTAGAATGTGGATCCATGGGTACAACCTGGGAGTTGCTATGGTTCAGTGACAGAGAAGTAAGCAAAACTTGTGTTCTACCACGGAGTCACAAGAATATTCAGTGAACTCTTTTAAAGCGTTGTTTCAGTGATACCATATATCAACTAGAACAAACAGAATTTGGTACACTATATTTCCACCCTTCTATTGATTCTCTCACCTCGTAGCCATCTCAGTGCCTTGCCATGATCAAAAGCTTCCCTGAGGTTCTCATAAACTTACCATTCTTCTTCCTCAAGTATTCCTCTGAGTGGCTTAACTTTTGTATTAACGTACATACAAAAAGCCTACGGTGACTATCCAAATCTCTGAGAAAAGATTCTGTATTAGAAAGCATGTCAAAAGCGGCTTCATCTCTTTTTAAAGCACAGTTTGATACCTTAATTTAGAAGACATATCGTTCAAATTACCTTCAGCAATTCCTTCAGCTCTTCCATGGTCTGTTTGTTAGCCACTTCATCATGGACTGTTTGTCCACAGTTCTTTACCACAGACTCCAAGACCTAAAAAACAAAACAAAACCACAAAACCATGCACAATCTACTTCCAAATCTCAAGGACCTTACATCCCGTAAGTGATGGCAGCATTAGGTCTGGTCCTTCTCTGAAAAAAGGGTGCTGATGGCACATCTTACAGCACAAAGGGAAGGCAACTTTCTCTTCATGAACAAGAAGATGACAACATGCTGAGGAGTTTCTGTTCACTTCACATTACCTCCAGTGCATAGAGAGCCACATGTGGATTTTTGTCATTCACTTTCTTCTTTATTGCACTCACAGCATATTTAGCCCTGGACAAAAAAGGAAGAGAGAATATCAACTGAGATATTTATAGCTCAAGTGAAGGAAGAAATTGCTAATATGTAAGATGCTAAAATTGGTGACTTAACTAGTCTAAAATAATTGGCTCATTAACAAATCAAAATTATTTATTTCAAGGCAGGACATATTATGCATACAGGATCTATGAATTTTCTATGAAAAAGCAAAAACCACTAACTGACAAAGAAATAGGCTTCATTAAGCATCTTCGTTCTCAGTAGTTGTAGAAAACTCTTTGAAACATCACCAGTCTCTTCTTGGCTTTCCCATCTTTTCTACAAATCCATTCTTTGTCAATCACAGAATCAGAACATGCACAGTTGAGCTGAGATATGCATGTATAGTTATTACAGAGTTCTTCTCTTGTGCAAAGGGCTGAAACTTCTTGATAATAAGAGATCAGTAGTTTCTTAGGATTGAAACCCACTGAAGAATTTCCTCCCTGCTGCATCAGTAGGTGACATAATTCTAAAACATCTGCCATTAACAGATGGCTAAAATTTTCAGCTTCTCAGGAGATATACTTTTCGGATATTAAGCTACACTGATTCCTAGAGTAGGTTTAGTATGCAGATTGCTCATTTGACTGGTCTGGAGATATTTCTGGATGAGCAACCTTCAGATGGCAGCACACAGAATACTGCATCTGGATGCAGAAAGATCCAGGTCCAAATCCAGCTCAGTAATAATGCTCAATGGATAATCCTGAGCAAACCACAAAGAAGATATACCTGAGGGAAAATAGTATACAAATGGAGTGAAGAACACTAAGGCTGGTATAGGTAACAAGGCTTACTGAGTGTCACCTTGACGAATCATATCACAAATCTGTAGGATGGACTCCCAGTCTGTCTCCAAAAGAAGCTGACTGGTAGCTTTATCTGCAAAATATCAAAATAATGATTAATCTTTCAGTTCAAGTGTTACAATTTGTATCTGTGATGGAGAGGTGTAGGAATCAGCTGGACAAATGGTCCTTTTTTTGACATTTTCTGCCCAAAGATTACTGAGAACTTCAGTTCATTTTGTTATGTGAGTTATTTTTCTATTGTTACTAACTACTGTATATGCAGTCTCCAAATGTATACAGCTGTCTTCCACTAACAAAAGTTGCTGAGGTATGCAGATGTGTTAGCAAATGATCCTGCCTGTGACATTTGCTCCTCGAGCCCGACCACTACTATTTCCCAACTCTTCTACTGTCATAAATCCCATCTTTTTTCTGTTGCCACTCTTAATGATTAAAACTCTTTTACTCCAGAAATCTCTCTCCTTTCAAATTTCTTCTCCATAACTTGCACTATATCATAATGTCTTTGCTGTAATCTTTTTCACTCCACATCTAAAACAAAATCTCTTTTTGTATGTGTTTTCTTTGTTTCAACCCTTACTTTCCCCAGCCTTTCTTTCATTACAATACAGTATATACTATGAAGTTATTGGGGCAAAACTTCTTACATTACAGTAATATCCCACATTCACAGAGAGCACCACACTGTATAAGCAAGAGAAAAAAGCTCATAATTCTGGACACTCTTGTCCTGTGTGCCCACTCCCACCCCATTTTCTAATTATTTGTTGACGTTCCAGATCAGTTGACTAACTTCAGACATTTTTTCCCTATGACACTTGCCCTAACGCATCACAATGTTCTCTCTTGACTCAGTGTGACAGCAATATTTGCCCTGACACTTCCGGGTAGTTAGTTACTTGCAGAGCCTGATTTTAGTATAATGATGAGGTCATCAGCACTATAAAATGTGTTGGCTGATATAAGTATCTTCTCCCAGGATTTAAATTGGGTCAGATTTCTCAGCAAACCAACAGCTCAGCCATGGTTCAGTAAAAATCCCTTTGTCACAACAATAACACAGGAGCTTTTTCCTTGTTTGCTTTTGCAAATGGGTCCAATCTAAGATCAAGGGAAATGTTGCCATTCTGGATCAACACACTATGGCAGAGGTCAGTGATATATGAAATATGATTACAGATATTTAATCAATAATAACTCTACAGAATCTAGTATAATGTATGGGAGATGAACGGTGTATAAGTCTTAACAGATTTTCAGACTACACTGTTATAGTGTTACTATTCCACTTTATTTGCTATGGCTGCCTCCTGTGGAATCCTGGGATTTGCAGTTTAGGGAGGGGCATTTAGGACTCTCAGCCCTCACTAAACCACAAACTCCAGAACTCCACAGGATGATGTAGAAGTAGATGTCCATCATGCTCTTGCATAATAAGTTGCAAGGGAAAGATGACAAATGAATGAATAAACACTTGTATAAACTTTTCTAATAAAATGCTGGGGGGAAAGGGGGGGATGTTCTTGCTTAAGACTCTAGATTTTGCTTACTGTTCGTATTCTTGTTGTCTTTTCTATCTGTTTGTATACTATATGTTGCAATGAAAACTCAATAAAAAACAAAGAAAAAAGTGGAATAGGAACACTGTAACAGTGTAGTCTGAAAATCTCCTGACTACTGCATATGGCAACAGTGTTAGATTGGTTGTTTGGACTGTATGCAATTGTTTTTCTTTTTAACTTGTTCAATAAAAGGTAACAAAAAAAAATATGGGTAGAGGTCAGTGACGCATCAAGGGAGTTAGGCAGCCCGGCCGACCACTTGGCGTTGGAGACTCCAACCTGGCAACGGTATGGGTCGGTAGAAGTGTCTTTTGTGAATCCTGTTAGGGCATTAATTAATACAAGCGCCGGGAACGGGCAGAAAGGAGAGAGGAAAACACCTGCTTTCCAAAGCCTGGCTCCGTTGTTGGCATAACAGCAACCGCTGAAAAGGAGACCTTCTCCCACCGAGGAGCGACGGGGCTGGGCTTCTGCAACAGCTCAGCCCGTATAAGCGCTACAACACAGGGAAGGAGGCAGGCAGGCAGGCAGGGGGGAATCTCCGCTCCCCCACCCCGGGGACACTGAAACAAAAGCCCCCCCCGGATAAACCGGGTCAGGGTCGGCGGCGCTGCCCTGGGCCTCCTTCTCCCCCCCCCCCGGCAACTCGGTACCTAAAAGCCGCTCGAAGGTGCCTCCGCCTCGTCCCATGGCTCCGCTCGCTCAAGGACCAGACACGACCGTCCGCCTGTCTGCTGACTCTCTATCGCCCCGAAGCCGTTTCCGCAACCTAGGCCCCGCTTCCGGCTTCCGCAAAGCCCTGGGGCGGGCCTTCCGGTAGAAAGACGCTAGTGATTCGTGGATGTGTGAGCGAAATGACAGGCGCTTCCGCCGCGCCTTAACCAATGGCGGTGGAAGCCTGAGGCGAGCGGGGCGGGGGAGAAGGGTGGCCCTCGGTTGCTATGGCAACGGCTGGCCGGGAGTGTCCCATGTACCTGCTTTTGGGGGGTTCGGGCGCCGGGAAGACGCTGCTGGTGAAGCGGCTGCAGAATATCCTGCGTGGGAAGCGGGAAAGGCAGAACGGGCGGGCCGGAGCCGGCTCAAGGGCGGGCTGCAGGGGGCAGAGCGAATTGGGCAGCGCCGGGAAGAGGATGGAAAGGAGGGGAGGTGGCTTTAGGTCCGGCTTGGGCAACCTTTGGGCCTCCGTGTGTTTTGGACTATGGCTCCCAGCATTCCGTGCCGTCGCCTGTGCTAGCTAGGCCTCCTGGGAGTTGAAGTCCAAAAACACCTGGCAGTCCAAAAGGGCCCCACCTCTGACAGGCTGTAAAATTTCACCTGTCTTTGTCCCTTTGGTGGATAGCTCATGCTTTCTGCTGGACAAAGGGGCACAAGGAGGATCGCATAAGATGGACCCTGTCCGTGCGGTCAGTTACTCAGAGCAAAAACCAGCGGTTGGGAGGAGGAGGAGGAAGTGTCCGGTGGCAAAGGAAAAAATAATAATAAAGGAGGCACTTTCCCTATTGTGGAAAATGACCTACTAGACTAGTGTTTCCGAAACTGTGGTCTTCCAGGTGTTTTGGACTTCAGCTCCCAGAATCCCTGCTCACCAGCCAAGGTGGCTGAGGCTTCTGGGAGTTGAGGTCCGAAACACCTGGAGGATTAGAATTTGGGAATACTGTACTAGACCATTGGTTCCCAAACTTTGGTCCTCCAGGTGTTTTGGACTTCAGCTCCCAGAAGCTGCAGCCAGCTTGGCCAACAGTCAGGAATTCTGGGAGATGAAGTCCAAAACATCAATCAAGAAGACCAACGTTTGGGAAACAGGGTATAGACTCTCCCAGCCTTCTCCACTGTTCCGGTGAGGGTGAGGCAGGGACTTCATCAGAACGTGGCCCCCAAGGCATCCAGATGCCCCAAACGCATCCATTTCAGCTGCCCTCCCTCACCCTTGGCTGTGCTGGCTAGGGCTCAGGAGAATTGCAGGTGGGGAGGGGGGATTGGAGGGTCATAATTGCCCACTCCAGCACTCAGGCCCAGTGTGTGTTTTATTGTACTGATTCCAGATCTTTCCCACCACTAACTTGCTTCCTTAACAGTCTGCCTTGCACAGCTTACCTCTAAGGATGGAGCCAAGGAGCTTGGGGAGCCACCGGCCACACTGCCCACGGTATTGTTTCTTGTTTGAGTATTTATGCCCTGTCCTTCAGCCAAAAAGGTTCCCAGGGTAGTAATGGTGGGTTAATTAATGTGGTTCAGTGGCACAGAACACAAGCTTTGCATGCAGAAGATCTCCAGAGGGGAAAAAAAAACTTGGGGCAAACACTGGGAAGCAACTAATTCAGCGTAGAGCCAAGACCGTATTCCTTGAGATGTTGCTAGATTCCAGTTCCCAGGAGCACAGCCAGTAGCTGGAAATGATGGAAGCTGTAGCCCAACACGTTCTGGAGGGCCATAGGTTCCTCAGTCCTGGAGAAGATAACTGAGCTAACGAACCATTGTTCTGGCTCAGCATAAGGCAGCTTCTTTTGTTTTGTGTTGACTGGTGCAGGATGCCATGGATCCAGATTAGACATGACTTACTGGGTTGCCACTTACTGGTGGTTGTGGCTGAATCTGTGATGGAGATGAATTGTAAAGAGGAGGGTATTGCCGTTGACAGTGGATACCCTTTTAGAGAAATTTTATTGTCACTAATGAAGTCAGATTTTTTTTTTATAATCATGTTCTGTGTATTTGCAGACTCTTTTACAGGTTTTTGCTTGCACAATAGAAGTCAGTAGGTGGCCCTTGGGGACAGGTTGTTCTGTCTATATTTGTCTGCTAGGATTACCTTCCATTACGTTTTGTCATTCTAATGTATCTACTTAATATTTTGATTTATAATGACTCTTATTGATGCAAAGGAACACTTCCATTAGCGCACGTGAGTCGGGGTGGCCTGCCATATGTGTTTTCTTTCTACTTATGTTCTCACACAGTATTGCAAAAGAATTATTATAGTCCTACCTAAGCTGTCTTTTCTTCAAGTATTAATGTTAATTCTAGCTTTTTCAAAATTGGTTCAGAGAAATCTAGCAACTGTAGAAGCAGAAGCTGTTCCATTTAAAAATGTGCTTAACCTCCATGGCATGTATAACATAGGACTAGCTTCAGGATTTGGGGATCTCACTGTCATGAAAAATAAAAACCACCTTGAAGATGCCAGATTTAGACCATTGGGGCCTTCTTTAGCATTGAGGGCTGGGACACAGAGTACTCAAAGTCATAAATGGAAGCTAAGGCATATCTGTCTGTACACACACACTTTTCAGTCATCACTTTCCAACTCTCTGTGGAGAAACTAAAAGGCACTTTACTATCCTCCATACAGAATAGCCTCTGGTTCACTCCTTTTAAACTACCACACTTCTATATTCTGAATGAATCTGGTGGGGGGATCACTAAATCGGTCACAATAGTAATGGAAATCCCTGCTTCATCCATAGGAACTGGTATTGTGTAAACAACAAACATCCTTTTGTCATCCTAATTCTGGATATAACACAATGATTAACAACCACAAATAGCCATTGAATTCTGTGGGGATTTATCCTAAGTAAATATGCATAGGACTGTACTGTCAGTATAAGTTAGCTTTATGTACACGTATACATTTGTTGCATTTCTCTGAACAATCTCCAGCTCATTAGCTTTTCCTAAACTATGATGATGAAAAGATCAGTCAGGGTCTGCACTCCTGCCAAGGCTTGATTCATGCTCAGCTCTCATGCCAGGCTGTGTACACATCATCACTGTAGAAGTCTAACTGATGACTATCGTTTTTGCAGGTGGGCACAAATCTTACAGACCTTTCACTAGGAAAGAAGATCACAGTGCGGGAACTGGGCGGATGCATGGGCCCCATCTGGTCCAGTTACTACAGTGACTGCTGCTGTGTCCTAGTAAGAGCTCTGTTTGCATGCATATTTCTCACTCCATCTGTGATTGGCCCCTTGTTTCAGTTAAGCAGAAGCACACAAACCTCATGCAGACCTGTTATGTTCTGAGAATGTTCTACACTGGAGTTCTACACTAGTGCCTATACTTACCTTATAGTACTTTGCTTCTAAGATGATGTTCTGTGCAATGGCCTGAATCTTCTTGGTTTTTTAAAACCCTTTTACACTGTTGTAACTCCTGGTTATGGCAGCAGTGATACTATTTAGACATTTGTATGAGGAAAACTATCTCTCCCTGTGTTAGTTGGTGGAGCATTATGCTTCACTGGTGTGTACTTTTACCCCCCCCCCCAAAAAAAATTAGCTTTCAGGAAAATCTTGCTATGATCCTAGAAAGGAACCAGGCTGTCCACAGGCTGTGCCACATCAGTGACAAGGGGCTATGCATAATAGCTGTCTTTTCTTGCTACACTCAGTACTGGGAAGTTTTGGCACTTGAGCCAAAAGCCCCTTCCTGCTTGTTACCTATATCTGAGTCCATCTCTTTTTTATATATATATATTTATTAATTTTATAATCATACATTAGAATCCATCTCTCTCTCACACTCTGCAGTATATGATTGATGCTGCCAGACCTACCCAGATTTCTTCATCCTGCGTCCAACTTCTGTCACTCCTTTCTGCTGAACAGCTAGCATCAGTTCCTGTCCTCATCATTTTCAACAAAATGTAAGAAATGCTTAACTTGCATTTCCATGCAGGAGATGTGAGACTTAGGAGGAGGGGAAGGACAGTATATTGGGCTTCAGTAATTATTGGTAGGCAAGTCAACCCCAGAGTGATGGAAAAGCTCTGGGGCTTCTTTTTGGAAGCAGTTCAGCAAGCAGATGGGAGTGTATAACTATTCTATTTCTCCTCTGATTCTAGTGACCTACCCTGCTACATGTCCCTTGTGGAGATGAAGTCATTATTCCGAATCCAGGATATCATTACCTTTGCCAAACAGCCCATCACTGTTTTGGAGACTAGTGCACGGGATGGCACAGGTTTATCCAATGTGTTGCAGTGGTTTAATTCCACTCTGCGTGATTAAATCTGACTCAGAAGCTGGAGCTAGTTCTCAACTCAAGGACCTCAATTATACAAGAAGCAGAAGAAAGAGAGCTGGTCAACAGGGCTGCATCTGGGGAAGCGAATTAGGAAGTGCAAGCAAACAAGACTGTCCCCTGCAGGTGGTGGGAATAACATTGCTGCCACAGACTGATACAGTTTGAAACTGAGAATAAATACCGGTATTTTTCTGTTGAATCAATATATCACCTCTTTTGTTTGGCATACTGAGATGCTACTAGGTGACTGGAGCAGAATGCTTCTACAGAAGGGAAGACCAAGTACCTCTGTTCACATCTGTTGTTTTATTTAAAGATTTAATCTCTCACAATGTAAGTGCCCACAAAGTCAATTGCATGATGCTATGCAATAGCATAGTTTTCTATGGGACCCAAAGTTCTTGGTTCTTGAGCTGGAGAAGAGTTCTACAGATACTGTGGACTGCTAAAAAGGCAAATACCGTAAATGGGTTCTAAAGCAAACAAGCCAAGATAACTAAGACTATCATATTTTGAACATATCATGAGAAGACATAGAATCATAGAATCATAGAGTTGGAAGAGACCACAAGGGCCATCCAGCCCAACTTCCTGCCATGGAGGAACAATCAAAACATTCCCAACAGATGGCCATCCAGCCTCTGTTTAAAAACCTCCAAAGAAGGAGACTCCACCACACTCCGAGGCAGTGGATTCCACTTCTGAACAGCTCTTACTGTCAGGAAGTTCTTCCTAATGTTTAGGTGGAATCTCTTTTCCTATAGTTTGAACCCACTGCTCTGTGTCCTAGTCTCTGGAGCAGCAGAAAACAAGCTTGCCCCATCCTCAGTATGACATCCCTTCAAATATTTAAACATGGGTCGTTCACTTTCAAGTCACTTTTGATTGGTTTTTCTAAAATAACCTCCACCCCCACTTCATATTGATGCCTTACTTTCTATTAGGCAGGAGTTTCCACAAAAACTCTTGTACCTCCCTCTTTTTTGCCTCAGAGTATGAATAATGATTCAGTCAAGGAAACCATGGCTGCCCTGAATTTGCAAGACCTGAACAGGGCACTTGTTGCCTGGGGCATGACTCACTACAAAAGACAATAATGCTTGGTGAAGTAGAAGGCAGTAGGAAAAGAGGAAGACTGTATTACTGATGGCTAGACTCAACCAAGGAAGCCACAGCCCTGAGTCTGCAAGACCTGAGCAAGGCTGTTGATGACAGGGTGACTTGGAGGTCTCTTATTTACAGGGTTGCCATAATTTGAAGTTGACCTGACAGCAGTTAACAGCAGATAAATGCCAGTTTTTATTTGGGTTACAAACTGATGTGTGTGACGGATGAGTAGGCAATTGTCCAATGTCTACATCACTAAAGCTCCCAGGAGCCCTAGTCAGCAGAGCCAGTGATGGGGAATGTTGGAAATTGTAGTTCCAAAACATATGCAGGGTTACCTAATTCACATCCTTACTCTGTAAGGATCCACCAAACAAGGACTATATTCTCAATAAACCAATCTGTTTGTGAAAATTTCAAGAAAGAACAACAGGACAACTCTTTTAATTCAATTTTATATGTTATGTTGTTATGTGCCTTTAAATCCTTTAAGAGGTATGAGTACCCTAAGGCAAACCTGTCACAGGATTTTCTTGGCAAAATTTGTTCAGAGGGAGTTTGCCTTTGCCTTTGCCTTTTTTCTCTGAGGGTGAGAGAGAGTGACTTGCCCAAGGTCACCCAGTGGGCTTCCATGGCTGAGTAGGGACTTGAATCCTGGTCTCCCATAGTCCAGCTCTTAAACCACTACACTGCACTAGCTCTTTTATATGCTGTACCACTCTTATGTCTCCTTTTTGTTGTCTGTTGTTAATGGCTGTCCAGTTGGCTTTGACTTATAACAACCCTATGAATGAGAGAACTCCAGGATATCCTGTTATCAACAACCCTGTTCAGGTCCTGCAAACTCAGGGCTGTGTCTTCCTTGATTGAGTCTATCTACCTGTACGGGCTTTCTCTTTTCCTACTGTCTCTCAGTTTACCACGCATTATAGTATTTTCTAATTAGGTGTGTTGTCTCATGATATGGCCAAAGTAGGATAGTCTCCATTATTCTGTTCATATTTTATCTTCTTGTCCCTTCCAATTCATCCTGTTCTTCCAATAAAAAGTATCACAGATCCATTAGCCTTCATTATTAAAATCTCTTGGAGTGTAGTGTACATTCGAACTACAACCACTGTCTGATAAATGGATTCTATTAAATACTTGCAGTCAGTTTTCAGTGAATAATAGAAGCCCTGTCTTCCTTCAAACAAAACACTTCTCTGAAAGCTAAGAACAATGCTGTATTGTTCCATAGTGCCAGGCTATTTTTCACTAGAAACCTTCAATTATCAGTCTAAATGGGGTGGGAGGGAGGGAAAGACACAATTTTTTCTCTTGCTACATTAAATAACAGGCAACTCTTAACAGTGACACAGTCTTACACATGTCTACTGAGAAATTATTTTCACTGAGTTCAGCTGGGCTTACTTCTAAGTTAGTACAGTATATACAAGATTGCAGCATTTGTAACTTGTTGCTTCTTCCTCAGAAGAATTTCAGCTCTGAACCCAAATTCCTTTTGGGGGTCATATACTGCATGGTTGGGAGTCGAGTGGCCCTCCAGATATTGTTGAGGTGCAAGTCCCAGGAGTTCAAGCCAGCACAGCCAATGGTGAGGCATGCTAGGAGTTGCAGGTCAGCAACTTTTAGAGGATTGCATGGTTCCCATCCTTGCTACTAAGAACATCTTCTCTAAGGATGGACACACACCTCATATCTGAGGCTGACACTGGGCTTGTTGCTTCTCCTCTAGTAGACTTTACTCTGCTATTCTTTGAATCCCAAAACCATCATTTCCTTACAAAATCTATTAGCTAACACATTGTAAACCGCTTGGAGAGTGCCTGGTGCTGTACAGCAGTGTGGCAGTGGAAGTGGAAGTGCTGCTGCTAACAATTTGTAAGCCACTCTGAGAGCCTTTGTGGCTGAAGAGCAGGCTATAAATACTCTAAAATAAATAAAATAAATACATGACAAAGAGATTATTTTAGTTAGAATAGTTGGAAAACCATATCAGCTATCAGTGCCCAATGTTATGCCTCCATTTGCCAATCCAGACCTAGAGACTGGGAAAGAGGGGAAAAAGTCTTTTGCTCTGAGACTTGGAGGCTGACATATACTCCACTGTAGAATTGGGAAACCTCTTCAATAGATATATTCCAAGTAAAAGTGTAAAAATCCAAGAGGTAGTTCTGCCAAATCCAATATATCAGCTGAGAGGACTGCTTTCACAGCTTTCTTGGAGCACATAGACTACCAGGACCTAGACTTAAACAGCGTTCTAGAAAAGGCTTTGGTCACACCATCACCCTTCCGTACTCACTAAATTTTACAGGGCTCTCACTATTGCCCTTCCTTGTTTTTTCTACAGCTTCTTTTAGAAAACTGACTGCAATCTGTTAGAGCAGAAACAAAAGAAATAGTTTCACACTCACTTCTAACTGAAGCCTGAGGAATCCTCCCTCTGGAAATGTTAGAAGGCACAGAGTTAGTTTCAGTACAAGCTCTTCCTCTCCTCACATCCCTGGAGCAAAAACAGGACTGCCCATTAGAATCAATGGAGAGATTTTAGCTATCTGTTACTGATCTGCAGCATATTCACCCAGCAACAAAATGAGGCATGAAAGGCAGGCTTTTCCATTCCGTTGTATTGCTTTTATTTCATATGATTTTTGAAGAAATTTTGACTCTAGGTCTAGTTCAGACATTTAAAAGTGCAAGATAGCGACCCACAAATTGGGAGTAGCACAAAACCTCTGCATGTCCACTGGACTTGAGCTACAAGAGGGATTTTTGGGGACAAACAGTTAAACACATTGTCAAGTACAGTTGTCCCTCCATATCCACGGATTTGGTATCCATGGATTTAAGTATTCACGGCTTGAAAACATTCTTAAAAAAATACAAAAAGCAAACCTTGACTTTTCCATCTTATATAAGGGACATCATTTTGCTATGCTATTGCATATAATGAGACTTGAGTATTCACGGATTTTGGTATCCACGGGGGTGGGGGTCCTGGAACTAAATCCCAGCAAACGTGAAGGGATAACTGTACTTTTTCACAAGGGCATAATTAAAGATGCAGAATTCATTGACCTCCAAGTATAACTCTTTGGAAACCTATTAGAGGGGTGAATGGATATGATAGCCAATTGAAACCTTCATGTTTTGAGGCAGTACATGTTTGACTACCAGTTCCTGCAGCTAAGCAGCTACAGATAGCTTTCATCATCATGTTCCATTTATGAGCTTGCTAAAGGCATCAGAGCTACATAGGGACCTCTAAAACCAAGTATGAAGCATATACATTTGAAACAAATAAAAATCTAACTGGGCTGCTATGTGAGATAGAATCCTGGACCAGAAAGACCTTTTTACTCCAGAAAAAGTAATGCTTACTCCAAAATCCAAGCTGATTCAGTCAGTGTTGAGTCTGGATGCAGGGGAAAGAGGTACGCTGACTGCTATACCATTCAACAGTCTCATTTTGCATGCTGGAGAGTGATCTGTGTAAATGGCATAGCACCCCAAATTTTACCATAGAAGCTTACCACACACGGGGAACAAATCCATCACCACTGAGCTACACAAGCCTATGCAAATCTGAGTCCAAAAAACATGGTAGAGGGAGCAACATCCAGTTGCCTTAAACTGCATATAGTCAACCCTCTGAATCCACAGGTTCTGCATCTACAGATTCAACCAACCACGGCTTGAAAATACTCAAGAATTTTTTTTTCAAAAAGCAGACCTTGCTATTTGCCATTTTACTACTCCACTGTATATAACAGGACTTGAGCATCCATGGATTTTTGAATCCACGGGGGGTGGAGCGTGTCCTGGAACCAAACCCCAGTGGATACTAAGGGCCCACTATATCTTGTATTCTAAAAACAAAATATTGGGGTTTCATATGCTTCATGGAAATTAGTGAGGTGGCTAGTGAGAGGGAATGCACATAGTTGAAATTCTATAATTCATAACCCCAGTCCCACAGAAAAGAGTAGCTGGCCCTAATCTACTCAACATACAAGAAAACCATGAGGTAGGAAGGGACTAAGGCATCTTCTATATGTGAAATGGTGCTCAGTGTTAAATACAGGTCTGTTCACAGCTGTGAGGTAAAATGCAGACATCCATGTAACTAACTTGACTGTGGTGTTCTTCCCAAAAACTTCACAAACCAAATCAACAATCACCACTGTTTAGTCATCACATGTTGCATTACTGACAAAGGGGGAAATGAAAAGAAAAAGAAATATAGTTGGGGAGTTTCAAGAAAAGAGTGGTTTAATTGCATCAAATCACGATGTCCCTGATGGCTGCTTGAACAGGCCTCTTACCATTTTCACATTGTACTGTATTCCCATGACCTCATAAGTCCACTATGGGAAGACCACAGGCCATTTTGCCTCTTAAAAGTTCCACTGGTTTGGTTCTTTTTTTAAAAAAAAACATTCACTTCCATATCATTCAAGTACCGTAGTTTAGAATCCTTTACTCCAGCTCACGGAAAATGTCCACTTGTCTGTCCATAGAAGCTTGAATTGCTCTCAAACGTTAAAAACAGATGTTCTCAGACTGAAAGTAGATGTGATTTCTGTATAACCTTCTAAACATGAAGAAGCCCAAAGGCCTACCATAGAGGTTGACGTTTTCAGCAGCATGGGACTGTTCCTCACAGCAGTTCTAATGAGTCCCACACATATTCTCCATCTCCAAAGAATCTTCTTAGGCAGAAAATGAGGATTAATCCTCCAGACATAAACTGTCAGGTTGAAAGGGAAATCTGAGCTGTCATTTTTATCACAGAATCACTTTTTAAAAAACTCTCTGGATAATTGTTCACATGCACCGTTCTGAGTCAAGAACCTAGGTTTTTTCAAACCTCTCTTTTATTTTATTTTTTATATTCCTCATTCCAGGATTAAGAATGAAATACGCTCCACCTTTATTCAAGCTTGTAAATTTTTGTTTCAGGCATGTGATAGAAAGAATAAGTGAATCCTGTGTTCTGTTATCCTGTTCAGGGAACAGAAGGACTAAACATTTCTAATATCCAGGGCAAACAAGATCTAACAGTGGCATAATCCTGCTATTGTGATGGTGTCCCCCCCCCCACCAAATTCCTTTTAAGCAGGGTGGCAGTGCTTTTTAAGGTAAAGCTCAAGAGGAACAGGGATGTTGAACTATTCTCTCACCTTAGGGGTAGAATTCAACGATATAGCCATGTTAGTCTGGAATATTAGTAAACCAGGGGATCTTGTAGCACCTTTGAGACTAACTGAGAAAAGAAATTGTAGCAAAAGCTTTCATAGACTTCAGTCTACTTCATCAGATTGCATCTACAAAAGCTTATGCTACAATTTCTTTCCTCAGTCTCAAAGGTGCTACAAGATCCCTTGCTTACTGATATTCTTTCACCTGTTCTTCCCCCAAATTACCTCCCTCACAGCCACCTCTCTTCTGGGGCTGTTTCCAGTCTTAGAGTCTTGCCAAAATAAAATAATACTGACAGGACAATTTGGCAGGAAAGGAGAGGCATGTTGGGAGTTCAGCAACCCACCAGCTTTCCCATAATGCAGTTTAAGTCACTCCTTCGCCCTGCTTCATGGGAATTTGCCAGCAGTCAGATTCTAACCTGTCAATCTGCCAACATGTTCTGTTTATTCTCTCCTCAGTTATGTAGCTTGCATCAATAATATTTTCTAGGAGAAGACTTTCACAAAGAAGTGGGATGCCTTTCCTTTCCTTTCTATGTGTCTGTGCAGACGTGTTCATACACTGAGCAAAAATAGGGAGACTTGCAACAATATAGCCAGTTTCTGCCTGACTCATAATGAAACCAATACAGTCGTCCCTTCACATTCGCGGGGGTTAGGTTCCCCAGACGCCCGTGAATGTGAAAATTCCATGAATAATGACTGCCCTCCCCCTCCCCCACCAAAGCAACCATGGGGCCTCCGGAGGCCCCATAGTTTCTTTCCCCAGACTCCCCACTCCCTTCCAAGGCCTTCACGGGGCCTCCGGAGACCCTCCCGAGGCCCCGTGGATGCCTCCCCAGCCCTCCCCCTCCCTCCCAAGGACTTCACGGGGCCTCTGGAGAGTCTCCGGAGGCCCCGTGGAGGCCTCCCCAGGCCTCCCCCCTCCCTCCCCGGGCCTCCCCACCCCACCCCGGGCTTTCACAGAGCCTTCTAAGGCTCCATGAAGGCCTCCCTGGGCCTCCCACCCTGGGCCTCCCCCCTCCCACCCCGGGCCTTCATGGGGCCTCCAGGAGGCCCCTTGTCGCGGTTTTGGGAGGGCGAGGGGGCCCTCCCAAAACGGCGAATAATCAAAACCGCAAATGCTAAGTTCGCGAATGTGGAGGGGCAACTGTATAGAGTTCTATTTGCCTCTTACCTTTGAATTCTCTGAGTAAAGTGAGGTAGATCCCCTTTTACTCACAGAACTGAACCTGTAGCTGCTGTTGGTATTTTGTTTATTTAAAAAAGGAGCAGAAAGAACTGATGCCACAAGCAGCACTGAAATGCTCCTCTTTGCTTCGGAAGCAGTCAGGCTCAACACAGGTACAGAGGCACAGGATGCATGGACTCACTGCTAAGGCTTTAGTCCACAACTGTGGAACTGGAAGTCTTACAAATGTTATTAAACTCTAGTTCCCATCAGTCCCACCCAGCATAGCCAACAGCAAAGACTGATGGGAAAGTAGTTTATCAACACTGGAGGGCCTAAGTGTCCCCACCCTCCTTTTGTCCATGCAGTGATGCATATGCTAGACAGCCATGCACTCTCCACAGCCTCTCCTCCTCTGAGCTGCAGTCATTTCATGCAACTCTTCAGTGTAGCGCTCCAAGGCCTTACCTTATCTGTTGCTGCAGGGCTCTCTCATTTTCCATATATAGTATGAAGCTTCTGAATGAGAAACATTTTGTCTTCTCCTTCCTGGAATAGAGGTATTTAAGATGAGTAGCAGGAAAGTAACATTCTTAAAAGACTTAAGTGCTAGTGATGTTAAGAATGGACCATATGGCTGAAAGTGATCTGCAATCACTTGTCTTTTTCCCCTGTTGTTGTAAGTCAGTGCAAGAGGGGTTTTTTCTAATTTAAATTGCTACTGAAATGCCTTACCATTACAGCTGGCAGGATTTGTCTGAACATGGCACAGATCCAACATGGAAGGTACATTGCACCTATAGACTTTTATGGGCAGACACGTGTCACACATGTCCTCTCCATAGAGTACCTGTCAGTGGTAGGTGGACCACCAAGTGCACCCCTGCTGCAGTGTTGTTCCTATACGCAGCACACTTCATTTTACCACAGTAGTGACTTCACCACAGCCGTTCACTGACGAAAACCAGTTGATAGACTGAAGCCATTTACTTTTGTTCCAACAAAATTCAAGGTGTGAGGGCCTGATGTTTTGTAGTTCTCAATAACAGACTGGCCCTGCCTTGTGCTCAGCACTCACGTTGGCAATCTGCTCCTTCAGGAGGGTGATGATTCTCCTTTGACCCTTCACCACTTGAATGTTGAGGTAGATCACCGCTCTGCAAATCATAAGGGTGTAGAATATAAAGATTATGCTGAGGAGTTGAACAATACATGCTCCCAAAAAAAAGTATGTCCATCAAAGATGCTGAATGGATCACCAACAGAAGTAATGTTTCAATCTGATTTTTCACACAGAGAACAGAGACGGCAGTGTTCCCAGATACTGGGTACACATAAAATTCTCATTTGCATGAATATTTCATCCTTGCAGCCATTGTGAGCTACATGAAGCCTATTCACTTAAGCTTGTCCTTGAGCAAGCAGGGATCACCAGCATTAAGGCCATGATATTGAGAACACAGCTGTGCTGGGCAGGGCACATTTCTAGGATGGAGGACCATCGCGTCCCAAAATACTACTCTATAGTGAACTCGCCACGGGTCAGTGTAAGAGGGGTGCTCCAAAAAAGCGATAAAAGGACTCCCTGAAACAACATCTCAGGCTCGGCCAAATTGATCACCAACAATGGTCCACCCTGGCCTCACATCGGGAGACATGGAGATGCACTATCCACAATGCTGCAGCCCTATTTGAGAACTCACGCCAAACAAGTCTTGAAGAGAAACGACAACACAAAAAGAATCACAACCCAGAAACATCATCCAAGGAGACCTTCTGCTGTGCTTTCTGCAACCGGACCTGTTTATCTTGGATTGGCCTTTTCAGTCATCAGCACGCTTGCAGAAAGTGCGGGATGGGTCCTTCCTGAATCTTCGTTTGTGAAGAAAAGCCAGAGAGAGAGAGATGTACCTGGACATGAAGTATCCTTCTGTGGTTATACTACGATTACACTGAGCAGCACCAAATCTGGATTTTTAGAACAGTCTAAGGTGGGGTTGGGCAGACTTCAGGCTTGCAGGATCTACTTAGGTTTTCACTAGAACCCCAAGATCCACCTGCCCAAACTAGGTGCAAAATATTGGATGAGGAAGGTGGATAAGGAATTGTACAATGTCTTGAGCATACGTTTGGTTGGTTTACAGAACCAAGAACTAGAGTTTATACAGAAATCATCTGATTCCCCTCAAACCTTTAGCACTGTAATATAGAGTGGTTGGGGGAAAGGAAAGGATTTTTCTGAATTGCTGTTTGAGAGTTGGAAACTCTTACTGCTCTACTACAAATAATTCTTATCAGTAGATCGAAATCTACCCTGTGCTTGCCATTTGGCATTAACAATACAGGAGAAAAGCTCAAAGTATGCACTTATCTTCTGTTTACTGGCTCAGAAAGAAAAACTTGTTTTAGCAAGTTCTGTTAATGGCACCTCACGAGTGACTTCAGCTTGACCAAGGAGGTGCCTTGTCATCAGCCCTTTTTTAACAGAATACAACAGCTCTGACACTTTGCTGGCACTGAGAACAGGGCACAAACCAACCTTCATCCTTATTAAATGAGAGAAGTATTTCACACCTAATGAACATTGTAACTGCCAAACTACTGTGTACATTCTAGATTGTGGTAAGGACAGTGCCTATGGCTTTTTAGTTGTAAACAAATAATGGTGTTGTTTCAACTTACAGCAAAATTCCAGAGATTAAAAACAGGAAGAAGCTATTTTGGATCAGGTGCTGGTGGATCCAGGTAAACCAGGTGAGATTTGGGCTAGATTGCTCCAACTCTACTACCCACATCTTTCCAGAATCATAGATGGTCTCAAACCTTTGGAAGGGTCCACAAATCTCTGAAGGCCTTACTCTGGAAAGACAAAGACCAGATGAACATCAAAGGATTAGTCAAAAGAGGGTGTCATTCTACTTGGCACACATAATGGGTTGCTTTTTTAACTTGGTGTGTACACAGAGACTGAGAGAGAGAGAGAGAGAGAGAGAGAGAGAGAGAGAGAGAGCACTTTCCAAAATTAATTTATAAAGCAGTTTACAGTATAAACACATCATTATCCCTACCACTTAGCAAAATAATGAGTGAGTACTATTGCTTATGTAGCCAAAACAGCACCACTCACCCACAAGGTAGAGGCATCAACAGGCCTGAGCAGGGGAGGGACATAGATTAGTACAAAAAGTATTTGGAGAGAAGAAAATAAAGGAGACCCCCTTCCAATAGCCATACAGGGACTGAGAATAATCAGGAAATGCAGGTTGTTGTAGAAGAGAAAAACAGAAATCTGAGTGATAGAGGGAATGGAATGGAGTATCCTAGGGGAGGGTATGGTTGATTCACTGGTATAGTGAACAGGAGAGCTCCATGCTAGAGCATTTGTTGCAGGTTCCACTTGTATTTTAACTGGTATTGCCAAGTTTTTAAAACAGCAATAAGGAACAGTTGAAATCCATGACATGCAGGATTGATAATCAGGAAACAACTATGAACAAGTTTGTGTTCTACCTAAATACGAAACGAAAGCATTGATTTCAGTTAACCTAGCCATGTATTTCACTGTAAAATTAACATATTGTCCTCATTCATAAATTAAATGATGCACAATTTTCTGTTTTTATGAAAGGCCCACAGCCCAAAATATAGGGCTTTTGTCATCTTGTTCAGTCTATATAAAAAATAAAAGTTTTCCAATTGTCAAACAGGAGGGGTATCTTATAAGGGACACCTAACAACCCTAGTTCTAACTAGAAATGCTTGCGTACATGTTTGCGTATTTAGCGATCTTCACTTAGCAGAGGTATCTTTTCTTCTTTAATTCTAAATCTGAAGGGATGAACTACCTACAATCCTTCGCCATTTTGCAGCTGCCACTGCCCCGATTTGTCAGCCATGATGTTCACAGAATGGTGCTTCCCCCCCGCAACTAAAAGTCTTCTTGGTCTTCGCTTCTAGAAGGAAATGAAGATCTTCTGTCCCAACAGGGTAATATACTGTGGGAGGGCACTCTGCTCCTGTACTACAGAGGGCCAAGGCCATAGCCAAATTTCAGCAGGAACCTTTGCAGCAACAATGTGGTAGGAGCCAGTGTGATGTAGTGGTTTGAGTCCTGGACTAGGACTCCAGGAGACCAGGGTTTAAATCCCCACGTAGCCACAGAAACCCACTAGTTGACCTTGGGCAAGTCACACTCTCTCAGCCTCAGAGGAAGGCAAAAGCAAGCCCCTTATGAACAAATCTTTGATAGGTTAACCTAAGGATCACCATAAGTTGGAAATCACTTGAAGGCACAACAACAAGTGGTGCTGGTGGTACAGCTTAGTAGAAGTGGTGCAATTAATTTAGCAATACAGAAAGCATGCCATGCATGTTACTGTGTGCCACTGGAAAAGGGGGAAAGAACTTTAATTACAGAAAGTTATGGAAAGAGAGATCTACTGTATGCCCTGTAAAGAGGATGAAGCAAGGAAGGCTTTATGAGACATTCTTCAAGGGAGTAAAGAATGCTCTGTCAAACAGCATATGATGATAGAGTCTGGCATGCCACCTTGAATCTTGGGCTTGGAGAAAGGTGGGATATAAAACAAACAAACATGGATGCCAGCTCACCATAGCAGAGGTTTGGTTCAGACATTACTGACCTGATAGCAGACCACTACATCAAGCCATTTCAAGTTTTGTGGAAGGAGGAACAACTCAGACTGGTAATATGGTGCCATTTTTTATGCAGTTTGATAGCAGAGGTGGGGAGCCTCTGCCCCCCTCAAGATGTTTTGGCCTACAACATCAATGGTCATTTACCACTCAGTATGCCTGTTTGGTTCTCCACCCCTGCTATACAATAAAAAGGAAGGGAGAGGCCCAAAATAAGATAAATGGGCAGGATAGTTTTATTTCAGATGTAAAGGGATGACAGAACCAGCACTACACAAAAGAGGGATTCAGTGATTGCTAAACTTGTAACACACTATCTAGAATGCAGATACAGTAGGTGACATTTGCACTGAAGATCTACTCACGCCCATATGGTGTAGGAAAGGAATATGGAGGCGCCCAGGAATGAAGGGAAGCACAACAAGGTGATGAAGATGGTGGTCATGTGGGATGCCCGCCAGGGCTTACTGGGAGACTGGCAATTTCTCATCAGGCTGGCCTAGGAAGGAAGAATATAGGAGACTAGAATTCAATCACCTTTGAATGAAAATTAACTACATATTAAGGAAGAATGGCCACAGTGACACCTTACCTGGCTGCTCTGCATCCCCCTTAGTGGGTAACACAAACCTAGACCTTGCATAGGGTAAAGCAACTTGGGAGTGATTCTGGATGGGAAACACCACTAGCATGGAAAGGGGTAAGCACCTCTTCTCTTTGTCACTGCATCTCTGCTCAGAAGTGTAGCCTCCCAAGGTTGTTTTTCATTAAAAAAAAACCCAGGGTTTTACTACAAAAGTTACCATGTAAAACGTTTTTGCCCTCCTCAGCATACACAAAACTGTTTCCTGCTGGTCAAGGACCTCTATTGGATTTTTACTTCCCTTTCATTGTCTTCTAGGCAGATTCAGAGGTACTCCTCCCTCTGCTCAACATTGTTTTTCTTCAACCTGACCTCTTGGCTCTGCAACATTCCAGTCATTTCCATAATCATTCCTTCTATTTACAAAGGCTGCTTGGCTGCAGTGGAAAAGCCATTACCTTCTTAATATAAAACAAGAGCAGCAGCTTGAGGATTTGGACAGCAGGGAGGAGTGGGGCAAAGATGACCCCCAGCCTAGAAAAAAAAAAAGAGAAATTGATATTTTTAAAACATTTAGTTGTCCCTTCTTCAGCTTGAGAAAGACTGTCAGGTTTTAGTTTTCAAAGAACTTGAAAATGCTTTGGGCAGGCATGCAGTGAGTGAGCAAGATATGCTGGACACTGAGGACCCACCCTATCTACACATGTAGATAGGGTGGGTATGCTTTTTAAAAGAATCAGATATGCTTTTTAAAAGAAAAACACAAAACTGAGGAAGTATCCACTGACCACTGGCAGCCTAGACCATACACTTGTTTATTTTTGATCTTCCATTGGACTCCAACCAAATATTTTCAAGCCTCTATCTATTGCACAGTGGAATAAAACTCTGATTTTTAAGAACTGTTGGGAAAACTAGCCTTGTCCAAAATCTATATCTGACTTTGCACTGTTTCACTTTGTGAAAGCACCACTCTATCTGTAGATCATCTTCACCAGCTGAAGATATTGCAGAAGGAGATATACATGTTACCTATTGGTCTTGGCAATTCAATAGATCTGGATGTTACCTGCAGTGTCATGGACTGTATTCAAAGCTATGCACCAGGAATCTTAACATAAACAATCAAAAGCTTTGGAGAAAGAAAGTAGACTTGGCAGAAACCATTCTGAAATTCTGCACAGGCATTTTCGCTCTTTTAACCAATATACAGCCAGCTGATACACCAACTGTATCCTTTTTCTGAAAAGCTTGGACCTTCCTGCTATCATTTATGTTTTTGTAACCATGAGAGATTAACTACTATAATGTGCCTGCCTACTTATGGCTCTTCTTGAAGATACGTAGTTTGAGAATAGCAACTAAAGCAGAATGTTACATCTTTCCTCCTCACAGGCATAAAGAGACAACATATTTAATTACATCAACTGCACTGGTTTCTGCTCAGTCCCCAGGTTCAATTTAACATGCTATTTTTATCTTTTAAAGTCCTTCAGAGACTGGGCAACGAATATATCAGAAAATGCCCCTCTTTCTGCATAATTAGCAGATCCACTCAGTTGAAAGATGTACTTGGAAAAGCTGTAGGAAAAACTCAAGCAGTACCCTAAGTTCTTGTGGTAGTGAAGGAACTGTAAAGCACCCCTTTTTCAACATCCTTTCCAAAGTGGCTAAATCAGAGTTGTTTAATTCAAGATATTTGAGTAGTATTGCTCTTTGTAAGGCAAGCGTGGAGATGTTGTCGAACGTCAGCTCCCATCAGTCCTAGCCTGCCTAGACAATGGATAGGCGTGGCGGGAATTGTAGTTTAGCCACATCAGAATGATCACAGGTTCCCTGTCCCTTGTACAAGGGCTGCAGTTCGAGGGTACTGCATATGTGTTATGCCAAAGGTCTTAGGTTCAAGCACTGGCACCTCCGGACGGAACTAGGAGAGACCTCTACCTATCAGCGTAGGAGACAAGAGTGAGCTAGTTGGACCAGCGGCTTGACTCAAGTTAAATTCCTATGTTAATTTGTCTCAGAAATCACCATGAACACTTCATATAACAGAGGATACAATTGTTTTAAATAAAGAAAACAACACATTAGGAAGAACTTCCTGGCAGTGAGAGCTGTTCGGAAGTGGAATACACTGCCTCGGAGTGTGGTGGAGTCTCCTTCTTTGGAGGTTTTTAAACAGAGGCTGGATAGCTATCTGTTGGGAATGATTTGACTGTGTATTCCTGCATGGCAGGAGGCTGGACTGGATGGCCCTTGAGGTCTCTTCCAACACTATGATTCTATGATTCTAAAACATCCCCAGCCTTCTCTGAAAGCAGTTTAGTGTTTTATCTGCAGAGGGAAGTGAGCAAATTAACAACATGGATGGCAAAAGGGAGAAGTTGTGACTTAGCAGAGTAAGGGACTGAAAATCTCTCACCAGGTCAGGGTTTGTCCGTAAATCAATTCCAACACGTTTCTAGCAATGTCAAACTCAGGTCTCCGTTTACTCTGCAGCTTCTTCTCCAAAATTACTCTGAATAAACAGAGAGAGAGAAGGGGAGAGAGTGAGTCTGTTTTATAAGTAGGACTGTCAAAAATCAAATTTTAATTGTGCTGCTACACCATAATGATATGGAGGAAGGACAGTCTAGTCTTAACCCATGTTTATGCCAAAGCAAGTCCAACAGATTTCTACATGTCCAGTTTTAGGATTGCAGCACAGTGGTGCCATCTCCATATTTGGTGCAGTCAATAGCAAACCTACCATCAACATCCCAAGATTTTCCCTTACCATGTATAAAACACGATGTGCTTTATTCATTCTGCACATAAATGTGCATTAAATGGTTATGGGAAAAGCTTACCAGTCTTACTATCCTAAGAATTTGGGCTACAAGTGAATTCAGGTACATATTATCTGCCTGAAGTAGCACTGTGTACAGGTCCCAACAATTTTGGAAAGATGAAATGAAGTGAAATTTTTGTTTGAGGAAAAAGGGATTTCCTGAATGTTACCTCCACATCAGCTCTCCAAAGAAGGTGTCCAAGAGGGTGAAAATGAAATCCATCACCACCAAGCGGTAGAGCTCCTGACCTACAAAGGTCTCCCAGCACTGTGAAAAGATAAGGCACCCCCTAGATTAGAACAGGCAGATGAAAAGGCCTCTTCTCTTTCCTCAACCACAGAGCCTCTTCCATGGTCCTCACAGCAGGCAAATGAGTACCAAACAATACGAGTGTGATGTGAAATGGTCAGAATATTTGACAAGGACTTGGGAGACCTAGGTTCAAGTCCTCATTAAGTAATTAAATTCCCTGCCTAGGGCTTTCAACCAGTCACATGCTCTCAACATGTCCTACCTCAGAAGGTGAGGGTGGTGGTGGTTGTGAGAACAAATTGAGGAAGAAGAGTATCATGTCCACTACCTTGAGCCATATACATCATTATTGGAAGAATGTTGCTAGTTATTTATTAAACAACAACCCAACATTCAGACTCTTGGCTTACTTGGTATCAGCTCTTTGCAACTACACACTCCTATCTGAAGCTGGCAATACTCAAGTGAGGGATCCCACTAAGCTTTTTATAATATACTGTATTTTCTGGTGTATAAGACAACTGGGCATATAAGACAACCCCCAACTTTTCCCGTTAAAATATGGAGTTTGGGATATACTCGCCATATAAGACTACTGCTCTTATACGGCAAGCGATGTACCTTACCAGTGATTGGCTGGTTGCTGTATACAAAGGCTGCATGGATTGGTCAGCTCTCCCTGCCTGCCCGATCTCACTCCTTCGGGACAGGCGGAGGGATGGCTGGCTGGCCAGGGGGGAGGCTTGCCATCCCCCTCCTGTGCTTCCTGAAGCCACGATGGGGTTGGGAAGCCCCATCGTGGCTTTGGGAAGTGCAGGGGTGTGTGGCAAGCCTCCCCCCTGGCCGGCCAGCCACCCCTCTGCCTTCCCGAAGCTACGATGGGGCTCTCCAGCCCCATCACAGATTGGGGAAGCATGGGAGGTGGCTGGCAAGCCTCTCCCCATCCATCCAGTCAGCCCTCCGCTTCCCCAACCTGTGATGGGGCTCGCCAGCCCCATCGTGGGTTGCGGAAGTGCGTGGGGTGGCTGGCAAGCTTCCTTCCACCTAGCCAGCCAAACCTCCGCTATTCCCCAAATCGTGATGGGGCTCACCAGCCCCACTGCGGGTTGGAGAAGTGTGGGAAGTGGCTGGCAAGCCTCTCCCTACCCAGCCTCCCTACCCATTGTGGGTTGGGGAAGCACAGGAGATGACTGGCAAGCCTCTCCACACCCAGCCAGCCAAACCTCTGCGCTTTCCCAACTCGCAGTGGGGCTCGCCAGCCCCATTGCGGGTTGGGGAAGCACGGGAGGTGTCTGGCAAGCCTCCCCCCAGCCAGCCAGCCAGACCTCCGTGCTTCCCTAACCCCGATGGGGCTTGCCAGCCCCATCACGGGTTGGGGAAGCACAGAAGATGGCTGGCAAGCCTTCCCCCACACAGCCAGCCAACCCTCTGCTTCCCCAATCTGCAATGGGGCTTGCCAGCCCCATCGTGGCTTCAGGAAGTGCGGGGGGTGTCTGGCAAGCCTCCCCCCATCCAGCCAGCCACCCCTCCGGGCTTCCCCAACCCGCGATGAGGCTCGCCAGCCCCATTACGGGTTGGGGAAGTGTGGGAGGTGGCTGGCAAGCCTTCCCCCACACAGCCAGCCAACCCTCTGCTTCCCCAACCTGCAATGGCGCTCGCCAGCCCCATCGTGGCTTCAGGAAGTGCGGGGAGTGGCTGGCAAGCCTCCCCCCAGCCAGCCACCCACCCCTCCGCCATTCCTGAAGCCTGTGATGGGGCTCGGAAGTTTCAGCACCCACCTATCGGGTGTAAACGTTTGAGAAGACTTTCCTGGGTTAAAAGTCATCTTATACGCTGGAACATATGGTAGTTGAAAACTCTTTTTTACCTGCACAGTAGCAGCTAATTTGTGGCAGAAAACATATTTTGAACCAAGCAAAGTTTGAAGGGCTAGCTCTCTCTTCTGATTGCTGACGGGAAACATAGGCAAAAGCCTGTTAAATCTCTCCTGCCCAGGGTGATTAGCAATGAACCTTATAGAGTTATTCCTCCCATATGAATCTAACATTATAATTCCTCATTGGCCTGGGTCTTCCTGAACCAAATGCAAGAGGAGTGTGCTGGTGAACTGCGCAAGAGCAGAACTCTGTCAGAGTTTTCACTTTCCCTCCTACTGGAAATAAATGGGTTTAAGAGCCCTCTTCCAGTGCTCTGGATCAGGAGAAAGTGGCCATGGAGCTTAATAATGCAGGGGGAAGTGTGCAGGGGGAAACTCAGAATCATAATAGGAAGCCCTTGTGAGCCACCTTGAACCCCTAGGACATTATCTGCTTGTTTCCATTTTATAAACTCAGAGGGATCTTATGTGCACTGCTAGGAGTATGTTTTGATGCTTCTCTCCTGTGGGATGCAGCCACAGAAACACAACAGGATGCACCAGTAATGTGATGTTATACCTGTTGACACAGAAAGGGCTAAGACTCTTTTTCAAGAACAGGAGGGGGAAGATGTGGCCCACTACACATTGTTGAACTTCAAGATCCCAGATGCTTCACCACTGGTTGTGCTGACTAAGGATGATGGGAAGCGCTGTCCAACAAAATCTGTCCACACATTCCCTGCCTCTGTTCTAGAGCTCTCCCCCAACCTGTTTCTTCTCAGCATCTCATGGAAGGATACTATTGTTTTTAATATCACGAACATAAAAGCCTAGGTTGAATCCATGTTTGCTCAGCAGAAAGATATTTATTGATCTGAGAAGTCTTTCCACTTGGCAGAATGAGAGCACCCCACCCCTTGCTTTTCAAGGGGGAGGGTTGAATTTGCTGCTGAGTGAATTCAGGAATACTGACCAACCCTAAAGAACAAGCATCTATCCTTTTGTTTTACAGATATACTGCACTGTTTAGTTTAATACTTCCACTGCAATGGTTTGATTACAGATCCTCATCTTCAGTAGAAGCAGGGCTTACTAACAGGAAAGGCTGCTCACTGCAGTGTCCTTTTCCCTTTCAAAAAGCTCCTTTTCTCTGGATTCCACTGGTAGCCATGAACAATCTTGGGGGAAGTGATTTGTGTGCCCACAGTAGCCCATGCAGAACCATGACAAGAGTGGGGAAAAAGCTCTTTTGTTCCAAGTACTCAAAGCTGCTTTTTGTACTTGGCCTATTGTTTAATGGGATAAAGTCACAAAGGCCTAGTCCTCATTGCTGGAGCTGTTCCAGCAGCACCAGTCTTAGCTGTCACAAATTCCCACTGACCTGAATCTTTGAAGAGGTCACTTTGCGACTCAACCAATGGTAACACAGCAGGCCTAGAATAACCATCTTCAGAATTAAGTTCCTGTAGAAGAAAGAAGAGAAGAATTTACAGGTCAAGGTGACTCTGATTTCATCATACAAACCCTCTTATCTCATTATTAGAATCACAGAATCATACAGCTAGAAGAGACCACAAGGGCCATCCAGTCCAACCCCCTGTCATGCAGGAATACACAATCAAATCATTCCTGTCAGATGGCCATCCAGCCTCTGTTTAAAACCTCCAAAGAAGGAAATTAGGAGCAGGAAAAGCTTTGCCACATCCTCTTTCATAGCTGCAGAACTGAGAAGAGAAAGGATGGCTCTCTGTGTTATGAACTGGGAAATCTGTAGGGCTCAGTGCTGCAAGCCATCCCATAGTGGTCCTGCTGCATCCGTGGGCCCCAGATCTCTGGATTTAATCAACTATGGATTCAAAATATTTGGGGAAAAGATACAGAAGATGTAATAAAGCAAGCACCCTTACATATGGTGGGAGAAGAAAGGAACCCAGATTGCCCTCACCCTGTGACTCTGGTCACCAGGTGCACATTTTTCAGGCTTCCCCGCCTCAGTGGAGCCTGACAGCTGTCTGCTTCCACCTTGAAGCAGTTTCCACAGGTACAATGGCAATGGATGGTGGCAGTAGTGGCAATGCTCCAGCTCGTTCATTTGTGAATAAACTAGTAGGTGTGCTGCCACTAATCTCCATGTCCCTGGAAGCTGCTTGAAGGTGGAAGCGGGCAGCTGATGGGCTCCCCGGAGGCAGGGAAACCCAAATAATGCATGCCTGGTGGCTGGGGCCTGCTGCCGCCTCAGCTACTGCCCTATGCCATTTTAAAAATAAGGTACTTCAGCATCCATTTGGTATCTGTGCAGGTTTTTGGAACCAACCTCCCACCTCCAGACACTGTTTTTGTTTATCTGCAATAGTTACATTGCTGTAATTAAATACCCTAAAGGCACCAGATCCTGTCTGACCTTGGAAGCTAAGCAGGGTCAGCCCTGGTTAGTACTCGAAAGGGAAATTGCCAGTGAATACCAGATGCTGTAGGCTCTATTTCAAAGGAAGTAACTGGCAAAACCACCTCTGAATAGTCCTTGCCTATGAACGCCCTATGAAATTCATGGGGTCACCATAAGTTATATTTATATCTTTTCCTTTCTTCAAATGAGTTCAGTCTCTTTCCTCATCACATTATCCTCAGAACAGCACAGAGAGATAGGTCACAGGCTGAGAGAGAAAGTGAGAGGCCCAAGATCACCTAGTAAATTTCATGGCTCAGTGGTGACTAGAATTTGCATCTCCCAAATCAGAGTACAACATTTCTAACCTCTATACCACACTGGTTCCATTCTACAAGTACTTTCCTTTCCTTTCTTGTGCCACACTGTGTTTTAGATTGTCCAGACTGATGACTAGTGTAGGAGGGGGATGTGTGGTACTGAGGGATACATGGTCCTGCTTTGCAACACAGGATTGTAGCAGGCAGCTTTTTTTGGTTTCTGAAAGGTAGACGAGTAAAAATGTATCAATTGAACCAAAACTATGAACCCTCTTTGGCTGAGAACACCACCGTGAAACAAAAGGATGGATAAAGCAGAGGCTACCAGATGGAACAAATATTTGCCATTACGAAGGAAGAGAAATATTCCAGCTTGACTTCTCCTCCAAAGTCATGATTTGTCAGTCCAAAGTAGTGAAAGTCACCAGTTCAATAGGTAGAAATCAAGCCTCGAGATAGCAAGTTTTCTATGAACACTAAACCCAATCAGTATGCTTTTCAGCTACTGACGGATTCATCTGCTTTGTAATCATACTGAGAAAAACCACAAGGATGTGAATATTGATTTTGTGCCTTAATTGCTAATAATGATAAACTTGGGTGTATGAAAGGCTTTAAGAATCAGCTGGGCAATAAATAATTTCTGGAATCCAGAGGTTTCTGCCTCTTTTTAGCTGTCTCTGTCCTAGACAGGATGGACACCAAGCACTGATCTTGTGAACCCGACTGTGACCCTTAATTGGCTTCCTCATTCCAAACCACAGAAAAACTCACCAAGAAAGAACTTATCTATGCAGTATTATTACTTCCTGCCTTTTTCTGCAAGATCCAGAAATGGGATGGCTCCACCATACAGCTGCTGCCTTGGTCCCTGATGTTAACACCCAGGTCCCCAGCAGTAACTGGTCCCTTTCTGGTACAGTGCGGGCAGGAAAATCATAAACAACTACAACAGAAAATAGAAACAAGCTGGGATGTACCTCCCTCATATTTGTGTAGCCTTTCTTACCAAAAAGGGGCACTGAGGTTGTCTTGGAGAAGAAATTTGTTCAGTCTTCTTATTGGTAAAAGTAAAGAGGAAGGAAAACAAGGTCCACCAACACATTCAAACCAGGGGACCAAGTCCAATACCTCGACTTCTGCTGGCAACACCCAACACATACAGCCTAGAAAGTGCAGAAGCAGCAACACACTCCTCCCACCCCCAACTCCATTTCAACTGCCAGGCTTTGGGTTACCTGCAGATAGCAACATACACTTCCAGGACTGGAGACTCCTGCTTCTCCCAAACAGCCAGGAGGTTGTACATATATGGTACCAGCAAGTTAATCAGAGACACCAGCAGTGGCAGGGCCAGGAGCAGGGCTTCTTTGCCAGCATGGTTGCTTGTTGAGAGCTTTTCCTGGTGAACCTGAGGAGGAGAAGGAAGTGGTCTGTGGGCTACTTCCCCCCACCACCCCTAAAAAGCATGGAGCTGGAAATTCTCTCAGCTTCAAGTATCATACACTGACTTGTTCATATTTAACACAAATGGAGGTGTACATAATAGAACAGGATTTAAACACTGGGAGCCTTCCCTGTGACATCACAACAGTGATGGCAAGCAACTATAGGACATGGTGAAGGGCTCACAGTAGTACAGAGTTTATGTTTTTGGCCTCCCAGAGGTAGCATGAAAAGAACCCTGTTGCTGCTACTGCTGCTGTTGTGGCTGACGGTAGACAGAGGCTCTAGGTCTCATATGTGTTTCATACTAAAACAATTTAAATGCATTCAAAAGAATCTGTGGCTGCCCTTTGTGGAAACCAGAGACCACCACTGAATCTCTATTAAAACATAGAAGAGGACAGCCACCAATAGAAGCAGCAGGTCCTGTCTTTGGGAAAAATCTAAAACTGTAGTTCTGTATGTAAAAGGCAACCCTTCTAAAAATAACTCCTACAGAAATACTTGACACTATCTATTCATGTGACCAGAGCCTTGGTCTACTACTGTTATCAGCTATGTGAAGGGCCTCTTTCCTAGTGGAGGCCAAGAATTCCCTTTCCTGTATTCAGCAAGCTGGAGACCAAAACTGCCACTAAGAGGAGACTGTGGCCCTGGATGAGTATCTTCTAAAGTCACTCACCTGGTGGATGTATTCCGAGAAGTAGTAGACACCAATGACACAGCCCAAAACAGCCCCTAGGGATAAAGTCCAGGCCATCAGCAGTACTGCCAGCCTTTGCAGTCTCTTACACAGATTTAATGGGTGTGATCTAGCCCAGCGTTCAGCCAGACACTCCTGAAAAAGCCAGAACAAACAGAAACATCAGGATGATATGTGAGAAGAGGACCTAAAACATGACTGCCTAGGAGGTCAAATAAAGAACACAAAGAAAATGAACTGCATCTTGGGAGTTCATGGTAGGGAGAACACACTGTCTGTGGAATTATAGTTCAAAAAAACTTTTCCAAATTCTGTGAATCACAAGCACCTAAGAAATCCAAGGCAGTGATTATAATGTGCTTCATCTATATAATCTCCCTCTAGATAGAACATTGAGGTGGAAATATTATTGTTTGAATCACTTAGCTGAGGTCTACATAGTTTGGAGTATTAGCAGCACCATAGCCTAGTATGCTGTTGAATGTTCTAATGACTGCTTTGTAACTTCTCCTTTCTAGTTTCTGTGGTCCTGGACCCAAAAAGACAGACATTTGATTTCTGGAGTCCCACAGAGACCAGTTTCCCACTTAGTTTAGTTGTTGCATTTCTACAGCCTTGCCTTCAGCTGAGTGCAGATGTTCTCGCTCTGAAGTCGGACGGAGCGCTTCTGGATCACCTTGTAGTCCCAGGCACAGAAGACTTTAACAGCCAGCTCCCCCGATGCACTGCCAATACGGTAGCTCTCCCCAAAGGAGTGAGACATGCTGCAAAGAGAAGATATTATTGTCATCCCAGACTGGTTAGAAACGCTGTTTTAAAAAATCAGTCCTCCAAGCAAAGTCCTATATGATCTTTGCATTTTCTCATTATTTGCACTCTTGTTACCATCAGAAAGTTGACATACAATAAAATAGATTCTAAGCGTGCCTCACTGAGTTCAATGGGGCTTATATCTAGGTAGAAATGCACAGAACCAGTGGTGTAGTGGAACCAGGATTTGCAGGGTCAGCCATGGTAGTTTTTGATTAGCAAGAGACGATATCAACCTCTCTCCTGTCTTTGGGCTACCTTCTTCCTTCTGAGTTAAGTTGCAATCCCATGGTAGCTGGAGGGGAAAGGGATATTCTCAGCAGCAGTATAATGTTGCAAGCTATCCCTGCTGTAATCCCAATGGAGATTGATCTTGAATGAGCAATTAAGACTCATTGGCTCTATAAAAAGAACTGCTTCTAGTCAAGATGACAACTGTCAGAACTGGTCTGTTGATCTGGATCAATGCAGCCACCTGTATTTTTGGATTCCTCTTTGTAGTGTCACTATAGCGACTATCATGACGAGGGCCTTCACCTCATAATGTACCACTGGACTACAGCAAAGAATTGTAGTCTTGGAAATACTTTATATGGTTACATTTACAATCTTGGTTAAATTCTCTGAGGGAGGGGAAGAGTAATAAAATCATGACATACTACAGGTTGAGTCTCCCTTATCCGAAAGACTTGGGACTAGAAGTGTCCCATATTTTGGAATTTTTTTTGGATTTTGGAATACTTGCATATACATAATGAGACAGCTTGGAGATGGGACCCAAGTCTAAACATGAAATTCATTTATGCTTCATATATACCTTATACAAATAGCCTGAAGGTAATTTTATACAAAATGTTTTTAATAATTTCGTGCATGAAACAAAGTTTGTGTATACTGAACCATCAGAAAGCAAAGGTGTCACTATCTCAGCCACCCATGTGGACAATTTTGGATTTTGGAGTATTTTGGATTTCCGGATAAGGGAGATTCAACTTAAATGTAAATTTGAGCAGACTTCTAAACTTGTGGAACAGACATGGTATAATCAAAGAGTGGACTATTCTCACATGGTTTCTACCAGAAGCTATTACTATCCAAGCTTGTGTTACACTCTCATGTTTGAAATCTGAACAGTATGAATGAACTATCTGTGATTTTCATAGTAGTAGTAGTTAATAGCTTATATGGTTTTTTTAAATAATTTTTAATATTTAAATTAGAAAAGATTTTTCAGCATTATTTCCATACGTGGTTCCTCAGAAGAATGAATTCAATGAAATTTATTCCCAGGTAAGTAAGAACAAACTACAGGTAAGAAAAAGGGACTCCACCAAGGAAAGCAGAAATTGTTGGGAGGGGATCACTATTTTTTTCAAGGAGGTGTGCCAAACTAGTGGTGGCCAATATGTTTCTGAGCTGGAGAAAGCGTGAAGAAAAATTCCAGTGCCCTGTGCAGGGTGAGCAGAGAGTGCATCTCACCTGTACACCAGAAGAATGCACGTCACAAAGAAGGAGACCCCAGTGACAAACAAGTAGGCCAGTGGCATGTTGTACGGCATTTGGACGTGCCGGTTCTGCCTGCAGTGTGTGACATTAGAGCTAGAAGCACAGGGGTCATTCAGTGTGAAATTACTGTAGTAGCCATAATACAACAGAGTGTGAGTGAAGCAGCCCTGTGGAGAGAAGAGAGAAAATGATGCCAATCCCTCACTTTGTCAAAGGAGAGGGGCCTGGAGATGGCTCACACAGGCATGTTTGACACTTGACTGCCATAACACAGGATAATTGGCTCATGTAAGTGGCTCATCATAGAAGTTAACATCAGAAGTTTCACATCCCCTGAACCATCTTGTATACCACACTTCTTGAGGGCATCAGTTCACACATCCATCATATACCTCTGTAGAGATATGAGGTAATGAACATGCAGGTGTAAATTATCCTCATATTCTACAGTCTAACAGGTAACGGCTGTATGCTTGGCCATGACAATAACATCACGTTTTGTGTTAACTGTTGGCAGTTCCATTCTGCCATGATTTGAAGCCAGACTTTCCCAAATAGTGTGTGCATATGACTGAAAGAGAGATACATATTTAAGACCTACAGCAGAGGAAGACAATCTCTGGGGATGGGGGAGTTGGATTGGCTCCCCTGAATCCACTGGTGGCTGCATGTTGCTGCTGCTGCTACTGCAGCATAGCTAAATATCAGCAACAGTGGGCTAAAACAAAAACCTTGCAATTTTCATTTAAAACAAGGGGTGTGGAGAGTGCACAACTAGTTTATGGGCCAAGTTGCACTTTCTGGAGGCTTTCAGGAGCACCATTTAACTTGAAACCAAGGAACATGCTCCACACTCATCTTGGTTTAAAGGAAACTGGTGCCCTTGGTGTTACTGTCCTGGTAGCAAATTCGGCGTAATAGGAATTTGCAGGCAATGGGCAACCTGCAGAAGTGTGTGGGTGGAGGTGATCTACATGTTTCCTCATTCCTTCTCACAATAGAGGACTCTGGCTTTCACTTGAATTAAAAACAAGTAGGCCAGTGTCACTGAGATAAGCAAGCAATTCTACTGTACAATTGTTTCTTGATTCATGGTAGGAACAGGGAATAAGCGGAAATGCATCCTTATGTCATCCAGCACATGCCACACCTAGAGGCACATTGGATTATTCTAGCAGTGCTGGAAGCACACCTGATTTATCCAATGAATACTCACTGCTCCAGTGATGAGCTCAAGCCCTGTAAAGGTCTCTCTGTTGAGTATATCAGGAGGGTAAGCAGCCTGCATGGCAACCACAAAGACCAGCAGAATCAGGAACAAGAAGAGATTAAAAGTAAGCAAAGTCTTGAGGAACAGGAAATAGGAGAGGATGCTGGATCCAAAGCGACCACTGATCTGCTTGAGGGAGTAATGCCAGGGCTGGAGAGTGTGAAGGAGGGACAGCAAGCTGTACCAGAGATTCCGGAAACCCTGCAAGGAAAACAGGATATGGAGAGAGAAGCTCTTCAGCTCCAAAGATGGTGAATTTAAACACTAAGCACCAAAGCCACCTTGGACAAGCAAGCCCTTTTGGGCTTCCTCCTATTAGCCTCGGCAGGGTACTATTAAGTTCATACATTCCAGTAGCATCAAACATGCAATTGCTGCCTTAGTTTTGGGAAAGCTACCTCTTTGTAGTTCCTTTAATTACTAGATTCTAAAGCGATCTAACTAAAAGGAGTAAATTGGTCAATATTTGCAAAGCACCTGACAAAGAAGAAATGCCACAACAGCTACTTCCTCAAGTTCAGCTTATTATACGCGTAGGTGTTAAATCCACCCTGAGAGGGGCTTCTCAAAACACAAATAGAGCCTAAAATGTGTCCATGTTGAAGAAAGAAGTGCCATACCTTCCTCTCAGCTTGCACTTAAGAAATGGTTGCTGAGGAACACTTGGTCTGTGCAAGGTGAAGAGAAATATCAACAGATTCCACTTCAAATGAGGAACACTTACTTTGGATGAAAGCACCCTTTAAGTAAGTGTCACAGATTATTTCCATTTGCGAATCAGGAGTGATGCTTTTCTGGCAAGTCAGAATATGCCAGCCAAAGAAGGCCACCTTTCCTACTTTCCTAAATTCTCAGCATCAGTGAACCCAAAAAATTGTCATGCTTTTTTTTTTTCATGAAGTGAGCCCACCTGACCAAGAACTGCTCCCTCTACACCATTCAGAGGGTGCATCTATGCTGCAGAAATAATGCAGTTTGACATCACTTTAACTGCCATGGCTCCATCCTACAGAATCCTGGGATCTGTAGGCACCAGCACTTTTTGGCAGAGAAGACTACAGACCTGGTAAAACTACAAATCCTAGGATTCCATAGGATGGAACTACAGCATTTAAAGTGGTGTCAAACTGCATTATTTCTACAGTACAGATGCACCCATTATCATGACAATGGGCAAATCCTTTTCTTTTTGTATGTAATGTAATAATTTAGAAAGATTCTCTTACTGCAGTGGTTCTTAACCTGTGGTCCGTGGACCTGCAGGGGGCTGCAGTGTCTTCACAGGGGGTCCATGAAGGCTTGAAGGCTGTTTGGCCCACCTCCTCCCTACAGCAGAGTGGCCACATGACAGAAGCCAAAGCAAAGGCTGGCTAGCTGGCTTGGCCTGCACATTGCCATTCAATCTGCTCCAGCCACACACTTGCAGGAAGAAGCAGAAGAAAAGTCTTCCCTCCCTTTCCAGTGTCTTTGAGGGAAGGTTTATGGATGGTGTAATTGTATTATGATTATGATTATGGTTTTAAATCTTGAGTTAAGTCTTGGGGGTCTGCAGCAAAAAAACACAGATATTTAAAACAGGTCCCTGGTAAAGAAAAGGCTAAGAGCCACTGTCTTAACGTATTGTAACATCCTGCTGAAATCAACAGCAACTCTGGCTGTCAATAAGCTAAAGCCTCCCACAGTTTTTCCAACTTTTAAAAACCCATGGGTTTCATGAAAGAACCCTATGGAAACCTTGAAGGAAGACATAGGAGCCCACACCTTTCTTTCAAGGGGCCTCCAAGTTTGGAGGGTTTTAGTTTTTGTGGGGGTTTTTGCTACCTCAACAAACATTTCTATCTTAAATTTTATTTTTTTATTTATTAAAATATTTATATCTTGTCCTATTTCATAAGCTCTCTCAACAGTTTACCTTAAAATCACTTTAAACCATTTTAAACCCTAAAAATAATTTAAACATTCTAAAAACATACTATACAGTTGCATAATTTTAAAAGCTGAACCATCTAAAAAGTTAAAACAGTCTAAAACCATGAATGAAATCATTACGCCACAATGGCTTTTTTAAAAAAATAGTATTCACTTGATGAAGGAATGAAACCAATATCAGTGCCAGGTCTTATTTGTGTGAAAGTCCACAATCAATCAGTCTTAGCAATGGGGGTGAGGGTGAACTCTGGCCTTCTGTTAGCAACATCTATATTAGACAGAAGCAGAGAATACTACTCCCTGTTCTGAGACAAAGAGTATCAAAGCAAATTGCTGTTCCTGTACCACAAAGACAGAAGAGATGGATCATGGCTTACTATGATGATATGGTATTTAAGCCGGCTGCACTGTGACAAAGGAGCAGTAGTCTTGGGTTTCTGCAAGGTCCCTGAGTAACCACTTGAATCTTGCCTACAAAAGAGACAGACGAGAGGATTTAAAACCATTGCAAAAAAAGCTGCTCTTCTGGACAGAATTATGAATTCTCCATACTGGGCTAAGCACAGTCCCTCATCTGGTTCCTATATTGTCTATTCCTTGTCCAGCAAGAGCTTGTGACCAGAAAAGTTAGCGCATAGGGCCACCTAAAAGCACTGACCTGAGTTTGCGCTTTTCGGCCAGACTTAGAGGCATTGCTTGCAGCATGTTAATGCGCTGATTTGCTGGTAGGCTCCGGAGTTCTTTCACCAACAAGCTGCGCTTGGCTAGGGAGGGAAGCACACAGATGCTTAGAGATCAGTGCTGGAGGAGACAGAAACAACTCCATTTCCCAGTGACATACATTTTGGCAGCAGAAAGGAAAACAAGTCAAAGGGGAACCCTTCTTTCACCTTCCCCTTTGGATATGAACCCATTAAAATAAAATAATGTTTAAAGGGTATAGAGAAATAGTGGTTGGTAACAAGGGCATAGAATGTATATGATAAGGAGGGCCAGGGAACAGAGGACCAACATTTGAAATCTTGAAAAATGATGGCTGTTGGCTACCAAGGGTCTTCTGGGCATCATTTACCTGGAGAGGTACATAGCCCCTGCCTCCTCTGATGAGGAAGTCCAAATAGTACCATGTTCCAGTAATACTGGGAGAGAGGGACAGAGGGATGGATTTGAATCAGATTTGAATGGGTGGATAACATATAGCAGAGCTGGGGTTTGTCTGGCCTCCAGGCGTTAAACTACAACTTCTGTCATCCTTCACCATTGTTTATACTGCCTAGGGCCAATGGGAATCAGAGTCCAACAACATTTGGAGGACCACTCGTTCCCAGGCCTTAATAAAATGATCACCGTCATTTCTGTATCATGCCAATCACTAGGGTTAGTTATATACAATACGTATTCAGCAGCACTGGGTACGCGTTGCTCCCAATTCCTTGAAACTGCCTCCTTGGCCAAGAGTGCCATCTTCCTAGCATTTTCAGCAGACTTACTGTCCTCTTCTTCATCCCCAGCATCCAGCTCTAGGTCAAGCTGCCGGACACTGGGCCGTGCAGAGCGGGACACTTCCTGCAGTGGCACACGGCTGCTCCTACGGCGCAGTCTGGCAGTGCGATTATAATACTGGGATAGGATGGCTCCTCTGCTGCGGCCTACAAGCAGAACAGAGAGGCACAGAAGGGATGGGGGGGAGATGAGTACATGTCATCAAAAGGACAGTGCCTGCTCTGCTCCTGAACATTCAGGTCCCTGCATTTTGGCCTGTGCCTGTATCCTCTGCTTCACGAAAGGAGTTAGACCAGACCAGGACTGCCCAAGTGCTTCCAGGAAGGTTCCAACCAACTCACCAATGGTTCGGCTCGGCATGCTGGCAAGGATCCTTAGTGTGGCTGAGGAGAAATCAAGATGTTCCACTGTCTCATCTGGTGCCTCCCAAGCCTCAGTCCGGCGGGGAGGAGAAGCCACATAAGCCACATTCTCTGGATGGGAAGGGGAGAAAAGAGGCCTAATTACTGTACAACTTTGGTTGAAGGGTAGCCAACTTCCTTTGAGCTGCCTTATCACAGCTGAGATCCTCCCTATGTACCCTTCATCTCTGGTTCTTTTTCCTCCCATGTACCTCAGCATCAAGCAACGTTTCTTGAGCCTTCGTCCCTTGACCCCACCTCAGCTGTGTCCTCCATCCCAATTGGGTTAATATAAGGATGGTTTATGGCAGACTGTCCTCCATGGCCCAAGCCTGACACCTCTCTTACTACCTCATGTCTGGTAAAGGAGATGGTGGTGATGATGACTCCCATTTTCTGATGGGAGAATTTACAGCTAAAGACATTCTGTCATTACATCAGGAACAAGTAAAACATTTTTCTTTCTTTCTTTCTTTTTTGTCCTACAGATTCTGGAGCATCTAGGAAAATAGAGATGGTGACCTTTTGTTGGTCCTTTTTTGGCAGGAGGAAAAATGATGCCCATGCTAGAGATAGCACAAATTAGCTCTGCTAATCTAATGTGCTTATTTGCAAATGTGTACAGATTTTTTGCATAATATGCAATTAGGCTGCCTGCCTTTGAGGTGGTCAGATTGTACATTGTTTCAGAAATCTGTTCTTGAAGTGATGACAGAAGGACAGACAGACAGAGAGTTTGTTCTTAGGGTTGCTTGCTTGCTACCACAACATTTGAGATTTTCACAGCTTCAGTGCTGTTAACAAATTAGGTTTCAGGGACTTCTTCGGAGTTCATAATAATCAAATTAGTTTACACAGCACATTCTGCCATCTAGTCTGATTCCTCTATGCCTATAAGAAATCTCCCGCAAGCAAAAGAAGAAGAAAAATTAGCAGTGGAAAATAATCACTTAGATGTAACAAAGAAAACAAAAAATAATTTTCAGCACATCTGGGAATCTCACAAGTATACTGCCAAACTTGTTTGCTCACTGGTGAACTCATCAATTTGGGATTCTCTCTGTAGGTCCAAGGGTAGAGATCCAAGGAGACAGAAGGAAACACACCCTTCATATCCTCCTCCGTGCACTAGTAGGATGGTCAAACACAAGCTCTTAAGAGCAGAGGACAAAAAGAAACAAGAGACAAAAAGGACGAAAAGAAAAAGAGTTGATCAGGAAGATTTGGATTCACAGGATCCAAAGTCCTTTCATTCTTCAGATGTGCCCCTGTGGAGTTGTGGAGTTGATATAGTTTCTTTCCCTCCTGTTGGTAACATTCAAGAGGGGAAAAAAAGGAAAAAACCCTCCTTGCTTCTGCCTTCTGTTCTGTTAAAATGAGGGCAGCAGGCCAGGGGAAGTGGCTGCTGATGTATCACAGATGCTTACTGTCCACCACCCTACTGGATTGTTCTATACATTACAATGGATATTTAACAGAATTTGACTCTAAAGAAGACCATTAAAAAAATCTAAACATGAGGAAGGTCTTAAAGCACATAGATTTTTCAACTACTATGGATTTCCCCTGCCAAAAGTCTCATTTGCTTCAGACTTGGGGTCATCAAATGTTTCTAGATATTCAGAAAGAAACAAAAGAATTGGAAAGGGTGCAACCAAGTAAAAATTGACAAATGTTTCAAAATAATATGACTGGACATAGGGAGAGACTTATAACGTGCCTGATAGTGACTTTACAAGCACCATCCAACAAAGGTACACATGACATAGTACCATAGAGTTGGAAGAGACCACAAGGGCCATCCAGTCCAACCCCCTGCCATGTAGGAATACACAATCAAATCATTCTTGACAGATGGCCATCCAGCCTCTGTTTAAAAACCTCCAAAGAAGGAGACTCCACCACACTACAAGGCAGTGTATTCCACTTCCGAATAGCTCTTACTGTCAGAAAGTTCCTCCTAATGTTTAGGTGGAATCTCTTTTCCTGTAGTTTGAACCCATTGCTCCGTGTCCTAGTCTCTGAAGCAGCAGAAAACAAGCTTACTCCATCCTCAGTATGACATCCCATCAAAGATTTAAACATGGCTCTCCAGTCACGTCTTAACCTTCTCTTCTCCAGACTAAACACACCCAGCTCCCTAAGCCGCTCCTCATAGGGCATGGCTTCCAGACCTCCCACCATCCTGGTTGCCCTCCTCTGGACATGTTCCATCTTCTCAGTATCCTTCCTGAATTGTGGTACCCAGAACTGGACATAATATTCCAGGTGAGGTCTGACCAAAGCAGAATAAATGCAAGGGCAATCCCACCCCTCCCCAAAGAAAACTCCAGATGCTTGCATATGTTGTGATAAAAAAACCCACAACTTTTTGCAGCCAAAAAAAATGAGTTAGTAATACTAGTACTGATTCCTTTGCACTGTCAGCACTTTATAGGGCGAGGTCACTGTGGATTCACACACAATCCCATCTCTCAGGGTTAATTACAGCATCTGGAAAAGATCACTGGATTTTACTTTCACTGGTTTTCTCCACAAGTTTTACATCCTGTGGCACTGAAACCTGTGTCATAGCATTGCAAGCATGGCAGTGGTTTTTTTTAACTTTTTTTTTTTTTGCCAATCTTGATTTTGTAAGTATGAACTGAAGTTACATTAGGAGAATTGCTTAGTCTTTTCCTTGAAGTATGCCAAATCATATTGGCCTAAAGAGGAAAAGAAGTAACAGGAAAAGCTACTTAATAATAATAATAATAATAATTAAAAAAAATATTTATACCCCGCCCCTCTGTTAAAACAATCGGGGCGGCTTATAAAAATTAAAATACAATACAGATAAAACCCCCAAACACCCCCCACCCCACCCTCCCCCATAAAAAAAATTAAACAATTATAAATTAAAACCAACTGATCTAAAATCACATTTAAAAACAATAAATACAATAAAATACAATAAGTGGCCAGCAGACTAAAAGAAGCCAGGATCCCCTGAGGCCGGGATCTAATTAGGAAAGGCCTGCCGAAAGAGATCCATCTTTAGTGCTTTTTTAAAGCTACTCAGGCTTGTCATCTGACCGATCTCGTTCGGCAGGTCATTCCACAATTTGGGGGCGATTACCGAAAAGACCCTCTGGGAGGTTGCAGACAGCCTAGATTTTTGTGGCTGAAGCAAATTCCTTCCAGAGGACCGGAGTGCGCGGGGAGGATTGTATGGGAGGAGGCGGTTCCGGAGAGAAGTTGGACCCAAGCCATTTAGGGCTTTAAAGGTAATAACCAACATCTTATACTGGGCCCGGAAACTGATAGGCAGCCAGTGAGAGATCTTAACACTGGAGTTATATGGTCTCTCCGAGATGTTCCTGAGGCCACTCTGGCTGCCATATTTTGTACCAACTGAAGTTTCCGGACCAAGCATGAGGGCAGCCCCATGTAGAGCGCATTGCAGAAATCTAGACGAGAGGTTACCAGCGCGTGCACCACAGTCTCGAGGTCCTTTACTTCCAGGAAATGGTGCAGCTGGCGTATCAGCCGAAGCTGATAACAGGCGCTCCTGGCTGTCGCATTCACCTGACTCGTCATCTGAAGCGATGAATCAAGGAGCACCCCCAGACTGCAAACACAGTCCTTAACGGAGAGCGTGACCCCATCCAGTACTGGAGGTTGCAACCCAGCTCCTGGTTTTGGGGCCGCTACCGTGAGCACCTCCGTTTTGTCTGGATTTAATCTCAATCTGTTTTTCCTCATCCAGCCCATTACTGCCTTAAGACAGTCATTAAGAGGAGAGACGCCATCGGAATTTGAGGCCGACGATCGGGACAAGGAGAAATAGATCTGGGTGTCATCAGCGTACTGATAACACCCAGCCCCATAACTCTGAATAATCTCACCCAGCAGCTTCATATAGATATTAAACAGCATCGGGGACAGGATGGCGCCCTGCGGAACACCACAAGTAAGCTCCTTTCTGCTGGAGCAACTGTCCCCGAGCAACACCCTCTGGGACCTGCCCGAGAGGAAGGACCGGATCCACTGGAGCACAGTGCCTCCGATTCCTAACCCTCTCAGGCAATCCAAGAGGATGCTATGATCTATCATATCGAAAGCCACTGAGATGTCCAAAAGCACCAACAGGGTCACACTACCCCTGTCGATGCTTAGACGCAGGTCGTCGGATAAGGCAACCATGGCAGTCTCAACTCCAAATCCCATCCTAAAGCCAGTTTGAAATGGGTCTAGATAATCGGTTTCATCCAAGACCACTTGGAGTTGAAGCTACTTTTAATAAATGTATGTCTTACTCCACCAAGTAGTTCTGTTTCAACTATTTCCCTGCAAAGTTCCTGGAGGAAAGCTATCCACCCCTTAAATCTCAGCACTGCAGCTGTGGCCTGTCTCACCTCTGCCCCTGGAAGCCAGATCCTGCATCTCCACCATCTCCTGTTCAGCCAGCCAGCTCTGCTCCTGGATTAGCTGGTGGAAGGAATCATGTACGGCACCTTCATCGTATGGACTTGTGTCCTGGCTGTGGGGAAAAGAGAACCAGGGTACAAAACTATTCAACTGGCAGATATTCCAAGAGGGCATCATCCTAGCTCATAATCGATTCATATTTTATAATGCTAGGAGTCAGGCATGGAGAGAGAGCGCGCGCGCTTAAGAACAGAGAGAGCCTGCCAGATGTTGTTGTTCTTTTTCTTCCAGCCATCACAGCTGCTGCTCTGAACAATTAGCTTCAATTGTAGAATGCAGCACATCAATACAACACAACACACAGCTATGGGCCTGTGTACAAAAAGAGCAGGGCCTGGGTCTTGAGAAGTTGTTGCTTCAAAGGAACTAAAGATACTCCAAAATTATAGTAAAAGCAGGCACATAGTAGCAGCTTCTAATTCAGAGCAATGAAAGGCATTTATGTATCATGGGTCACTGCTGTTGTTTTTCCCCAAAATACATATTGGAGAGGCAATGTCTATTACAGCTCCCAGCCAGATATTTCTGTATATTCAGCTGTGTGACATACTTTGGTATAGGAGGGACTCTACTTTCACCTGTTAATTTGGACCCACTTCTTCTGTAACATGTGAAGCAGCCCCAAGAGAAGGTGGAAGCAAAGACCTCAAAGACTTCCACCCAAGAGACTAGGCTTAGTGCTTTCTTCCTTCAGCCCAATGAGAATACCAGCTGACATAAGAAAGTGCAGAAAAATGAGCCCGTGTTAAGCCTCGAGGTCTTACAGATATTTGCCTACATTTTCTTACAGATGAGACTGGACCCTAAAAAGTCCTTTGTGTTGACCCATGAAAGTTTTTGAATGCACATTCTTCAGGAAAAAAAAAAGAAGTTTTTTTAAATAGTGAAAAACAATGTTTTTTTCAGGACCATAACATGCTGGAAGAAGGGAGGAGACCCTAAACATCCAGCTGAAACCCACTGTGGGAGCTAAGCCAAAGGCAGTGCCACTGCCTCCTTTTCTTCTAGCCAAGCGAATGGATCTTTACATACAACACATGGGCTATGTGTGGTAGGGTTGTCAGTGTAGGGTTGTCCCAGGCCCTGAGGCTTCTGGACCAAAACCTGAGACTTAGGGACAGCCCATGGTGGCGTCATTCCCACCACAGTTGCTCACAGCTTGGCATTCAAGCACACACAAAGACAACATATTTTCATGTTTGGGAATGAAAACAGAAATCTGTTTGGAGATGAAGGGGAAATGAAGGAGAATTTTTCCTTCTCACAGGAGAAGGAACATTTAATCTAACCTGCTTGCTTCTAGGCAGTTGTTACCCTAAGAGGTGGGGGGTGCTTCAGAGCCCCATCTGTGATGCTAAAATCTCTATTATTATCGGAGGGGGGACTATTAGCTCAAATGGAAGCCTGTGAGAAGAGAGTAACGTCAGGAAGCTTTTCACCTATATATACCAGTACTAACTGTAGAGAACACTCCAGTTAAAGTGAAACAAAGTGTTTTATTGGAATGACACCAAAGTGAGCTAATGTACGCAACACAAGTGCTTAAGCACCATGCAAGGATATAGAGTGTAAGACAGAAAAATTAGATAGAGGAAGAGATTTAGGAATATAGAGCAATAATTACCAGTCCTGGGGAGAAGAGTTTCGTGCAGCGAAGATACTCAGACAGGTGTGTGAGGGTAGCACAGGAGGTTCCGATCTGGGGCATGCCAAGAAAGAGAGTGGCGGGCTTGTCCACTGTGACACTTTACTAGAGTTAGGGGACTAATATTTATACCCTATTTCATATCCAGAAAGGGTACTCTGGTTATAACAAAGCCAGAATGGCTTTTTCACAGCATAGACAAGGAAGTCGAAACTCAACTGATTGCTTTAATTGCTGGGAGACAGAAACTGATGGGTTTGTGACAGTCTTGCAAGGTTAGATAGGAGAGGGTATAGGAGAGATTTCTGTAGGAATAGATTGAGGAATGGTCATGTAATTGCTTGTTTGAATTATTGTTGAGACACCCATGGCTGGAAGAAAGGATTAGCACATACCTCCTTAACAACTGTGTTTACTAAGGGGTTTTCCACATAATCCTAATTTGGGCTTTCTTGCCATTATATTTCTAGACACATCCCAGGTCACTGTGACTGCCAACTGTCTTTTGGTTTGCCACACCTAATCTGACCCTGAAAAGTGTCGAATATTTCCAATTATGAGATACTGTGGGGAGGGGGTAGTAGGGTATACTAACACAAAAGGTGGATGCAGAGCAGAGTGGTGGGTGAGCCCTGGTGCCATAACAACTGGGAGGAAACTAAGTAAATAAATACCCAGATGCCCTGGAGAGCCTTAACAAGTTGCAGCAAGAAAGCATTGTAACCTTGTAAATTGTAGCAAACTGATGCTCTACTAGGTGTGCTGGAGATTTGGACAGAGCCCTTTCCTCTCACTCAGAACTGACCCCAGCAAAATGAAAGAATTTGCACGTGACTTTCACCTGAAGATGACCCATGAGAACTGGAGACTCAGGGCTAGGCTCTGAGATCTAATGTGAAGGTTTTTCTCAAAGTATGAAGTACAGTACCTAACAACTGAAACGGCTGGGTGTCTGAACTGATCAACAAACCTATGGAGGAAGCAGCTAAACTTTTTGTATGTTTGAAAAATAAGGTATAAGTATATAGTATTATTTACAACAAAAATATGTACTATTGTTGATAGTACATATTTTTGTTGTAATTAGTACAATGTGCTTATACTTATTTTTCAAACATATAAAAAGTTTGGATACTTCTTTCATATGTTTGTTGTACAGTCCCTAAACCCATGCTCTACAGATTCCAAGTGGGGTGGGACAATGTCTGTGAAACTCAGTGATCACAGGAAAGAGGTACACTGGAGATCTGTGCCAAAACCAATTTAGGCAATGCAAGTGCAAACAAGTAACAGAGGAAGCATTATCAGAATTCCCTTAGTTTGTTTAAATAAATCTCTGTAAACTATTTATCTGTGTGTCCCCTCCAGAGTCCACAGTTGGAGAAATCGCCCCAATTTAGAGCTTCACTGTTTATAGGAACTGTGGAGCTCATTGCCTCATGGTTCAACAATATTTCTTGCTTTCAACAAAAGATCAGCAAGGTAATGGAACAATGGGATAATTTAAACTGTTTTGGTATCAACATATTCCTGGTGATTGAGATACTCTGAGCATGAACAAAAACTACTCCGTTTGGGGTAATCTGCTATTGCCCTGTATAGCTAGCTGTGCGCTTCCCCCTTGACTGATTCCTTGGAGACAACGAATTGGAGCAAATACTCCACTGATCTGGACCAGGAAAGACTTTTTTTGTCCTCTAGATCAATGAAAATGGTCCGCATTCTGCAAGCATGGATATTAGTGGAAATGCCTCTTCCACCCCCAAGCACAGAAAAGCTTGTAGAGGCAAAGGGATTTCCATGCCTCCAGCATTCCCATTGCCTGTGTGGCCTGCTTCACTCTGCAATGAAATTCTGACCTCTTATCAAGTTCAAAACACACACATGTCTGCCACACCCTGTGTTTTATAGATAATCCCTATATCTTGAACAACTGTATGTATGCCCCAAAGCTTCAGCTTTCTGAATAACTGCCCTAATCTTTTGAAATTACATTTCTTGTTCATCCTGAAAGTTCCCTTCTCAGACTTCAGCAGCAATCAGGATGTTATGCTCTGTAATACAGGCGATGAGTTTCAACTTCCTAGTTAGTTATTGTTTACCTAAGACATTTTGCAGGGGTGTTGTTGTTGTTGTTGTATATTTATTACATTTATGTCCCACTGTTCCTCCAGTGAGTTCAAAGCAATGTACATGACTTGTCTCCTTTCTACTTTATCCCACAAGAAATAGGTTAGGCTGAGAGAGAGTGACAGGCCCAAAGTTAAACCATGTCTTAGCCCAGCGAGGACTAAAATCTGCATCTCCCAAGGCTCTCGGACTATGATACTACACTAGCTCCCTGACTTTCAGAAATCTCTGGGTATCAGAGTGTCATAGGCCAACACACTCTGATTTTTGGCTACAAATACTTTGGAACCCCTTGTTTTGAAGGAAAGAGTTACTACTACCATAGGTTTAGGTTTTCTAGTAACTGTGGGGGCTCACACTACTCATATACCAATTTTCAGGGCTCATCTAGATCATAGGAGAGCAACCCTACAAAATCAATACTTCGAACACAGTATGACAAATGAGACGTAAGTATATGCACACTTGTTTTTATATTAAAATACTGTCACACTCACCTCTTACTCTCCTTGTTCTCAGGCGCGTGAAAGGTGAAAGTCACTGTGTGGGACATCCTAAACTCTCTGCGCCAAGGTTTTTGCCTACTGGTACTGATTTGCTTGCCTCCTCATTTTTCTTCTTGAAGACCTCTCTCAATGCAGGTTAAAGAGCGAGCCCATCATCACCAGACAAAACTGCTTCCGTTGAGGCTGCCGAGGTTCTGCATCATCAGAAGTTATACACAATCTTAAGGCCAGGATGTCTGCTCTCACCACTTTTCCACTCCCTCAGTCAGCAAAAAAGGGCTGAGTTACCACTTGCAACACTGAAGCCTATAAAACAAACACAATGATATAGCACTCCCCTCCCAATGCAAGAGTTATCTGACTTGTTATAACTCTTGTAGACTATAAATCTACCCTAACAGTGATCCAGTCAGCTGTGTGTGGGGGGGGTATACTGTGAAGAGGAAGGAAACAAGCGGTTGAGACAAAGGCTGCAGTTCAGTACAGTCCACTGACCTTGCTCTGCATTTCAGAACTCAGATAACACAAACACAGCCGCTGGAAACAGGACTTTGTTTCTACCCCTCTGGGTTGAAGAGCTGAAGGGAGGAAAGAGGGGGTTTCTCTAATTCCATGAATGGACAGGCAGCCCGTGGCTAATAGGCAGACTTGCAGGGGGTGGGGTACCTGCAGGTGCTTCTCATGCCTCCACCCACATGGCTCCAGCCTGAAGACCAACAGAGTTAGGCAAAGTTTCTTGTGCCCGCCTCAGCCCCAGCTGTCCCACATGTTTCCAGGGAGATGCTGTTGCAGTTCAATGCACAAGGGCTGGCTGAGTATAAGGAGCACCTAGCCCCTGCATTCTTGTGGGGGGAGGGAAACACAGCCCCCACCACCACTCTGGGAAATAGTTTCCTCATTAACACTACACTTGCCTCAGTGTGCTTGGAACTGCAAGCAAACAAGGCAGCGGCTGTTTCCTGGCTAACAGGAAACTTAATGCCACCGCAGTCTCTTCTGCTGCAGGTTCCAGGAAAGGTCTGTTGCCATCAGATGGGTATGAGAGCAGGTTGGAAGCTGGAAGATGGTTTGGATGCCTGAATTATATTTATACCAGATTTCTTTTTTCTTTTAAAAATCTATGTTATCTGGAGCCAAGAAGCCACTTGGTTTACCATACAGTGCTCAGCTCAGCAAGAGTTGCAACACGCTTTTTACTCTGAAGGACATCTTATTTGAGAGCTTTGCACAGGGAACACCCAGTATTTCACAAGCCAGAATTAGAGAACAAAGAAAGTAACTCTGTGGTGCCCTTCTTTTTATTTTCTTTTGAAATCATAAGCCAACCCAAGGGGAAGCCATCCAGTGCTCTCTAGATATTTTAGACTACATCTCCCACAGTCCCCAACCAGTGGCTTTGCTGGCTGGAACTAACAGGAGCTCTGAGTCCAAACCACCTTGAGGACCAGGCCACCAACTCCTGGCAGCAATTAAAGTCAGTCACAAAATATAAACTTCATAAAATACAATAAAGTTACAGCAACATAAAAACAGATAGGAAATATAAGAATAATTAAATTTGTGCAGCAGGTGCTTACCTAAACAGGAAGGTCATAACTCACCATGTGCCAGAATATGATCATAGAAGATGCCACTCTGGCCTCCTGAGGGCACAGGATTCCACAGTTAAGATGGAGCCGTTGAAATGCCCCTCCCTTGTGTTTCTATCACTCACACCTCTGTCATAGTTAAGACTTTATAGAGAAGAATGGGTTTGGCTTGGCTGAGTCATCAGGAGACCATTCCCAAAGTAACCTGAACCTAAGCCAGTTAGTACTTTAAACATAATCACCAACACCTTAAACTACAGGTCAACCCCCATATCCAAGGATTCGGTATCCATGGTTTCACTTATCCACGTTCAAAAAATATGTTCTCTCTAGGCATTTCTAGGTCCTCCAATGTGCTTCTATGGTCAACTTCTGGCATTCGTCTCATTGAAACGAACAGGGTTCCCTACTACCCAAGGCTTCAGGTATCCACAGGGGTCTTGGAACGTATCACCTGCAGATATGGGGGTCAACTTGTATAGTCAAAAAGAAACTGGTAACCAGTGCAGCTCTTACTGGTAACCTGTGACATGATCTTATGAACCATAACCCACCCGCTTTATCACTGCAATGTTCTAGACCAGTTGAAATTTTCAAAGACTCTTCAGAAGGAGCCCCATTCTGAGTGTGTTCCTGTAATCCCATCTAAATGTACTACAGTGTGTGTCATCAGGGCCAACTCTGACTTCATCAGGAATGGATGCAGTTGGTGGACCAGTTGGGCAACGGAGCTCCTAGCTACAGCCACAGGCTGGCATCCAGGAGCAAAGCAGCATCCCGATGCACCCCAAACTGAGAAGCTTGTTCCTCAGTGGGAGTCCTGTCCTATCCAAGATTAAATTGCAATGCCAGACTCTGTCTGTTTCTTGACCGAGACTACTTCTGTCTTGTCTAGATTCAGTCTCAATTCAATAGCACTCATTCAGCCCCTTACTACTTCCGAACATAAAACAGCTTTCCAGATAGTAGATGAAAAGGAAAAATGGAGTTAGAGGGAACATACGTATGCTGTGTGAATGCCAAGCTTCACACTCTCCCCACTTTCACTAAAATGTCCGAGCTCAGATGCTACATAATGTACACGAAAGGTATTCGTTTGCCCAGCTGTGGCTACCAGGCTGCCTCTCATAGCAATTTAGAAGGTTCTGTCCTCTTTTGGCATCATCCTCACAGAATGGGAGCCCATGTCCAAGCAAGGAGCCTTGCCCGTCTCCTCCAGCCTCGATCCAAGAGGGTTTCTATCTCCTGAGAAAAATCTCCACACACACAGACCTCCAAATTTATTTGTTACCACCCTCAGTTTTTTTAAGCAGGGAGATGACTCTTTTTGGCTTGAAGCACGCTTGCCATCTGGCCAGTTTTTATATAAAGTTTTTGAAACAGAACAAGAAACTTTGGGCTTTCTTTTATACAAAAAGGCATGTTCCAGTTTAAGCATCTGTAAATGAAATGTGACTATAGATATAGCCAGTCCACCCACTTTTCCAGAAGAAATGTCAAATCACAAAGAATCATGTATTTTTAAATTCCATCAATTTGTAGAAATTAGAATAGACATTTGATTTTTCTGGGAGCAACTGTAAACAGCTTTATTCAGCACAAATCTAAGTGGGAGTTTTGTTTCCCTTGTATGCAGACATAATCAGCATAGGTGGCACAGCCACAGTTGAGCATTAAAGAGTTAATTGTAGTATCCACCCTCCCCAACCCCAGGAGCAGGAATTTCAGAGTGCTTTGCTCATCTACCCTGCCAGCAAGTTTAGGCAGATAGATGGGTTGGGCAGGGCCTATTCCTACACATTTTAGAAACAGCTTTGTACAGGAAGAAAACACACCAACCACTCTAGACACAGTGCCATGCATGTTGCAGAATTAGACAAAAACAGTTCTGGATAGAGGAGGAGAATAAATGCCCCAGAATTTCTAGTGTATGCATCTGTAGATGAACTTTGCATATACATGTGGTGAAGTTTTATATTTTCTTGCACAGAAAAATACAGTTCCCATGTGATGTTCACATGTGCCCATTTCACTGTGTATATACTGTATTATATAGTGAAACAGAAGGGTATATAATTGTTATGTAATGACTGGCACAAAATTATAAGCTTTTCTGTAAAAAAGGGCTTTCCATGTAGGAATTCATAATGGCATGAAGGATGTTTATCCTTCTATGGGCCCTTTCACACTGCACAAATATAGCACTATTGTTCCACTTTAACTGCCATGGTTCCATCCTATGGGATCCTGGGGTTTGGTGAGACACTGGAGCTGTCTGGCTGAGAAATCTAAAATGTCCCTCTCTAAAATGCAAATCCCAGGATCCCGTAGGATGAAACCATGGTAGTTAACGTGGAAACATAGCAGTATAACTGTGTTGTGTGAACGGGCCCTAGTAGCTTGAAGAGGCTAAACAAGGAACCAGAATGGTTGCTTGGCTGCAATGGGTTAAATGTGAGGAGAGGGACAGGACAAAACCCTAACACAGAAAACACTGAACTGAAACTCTCTGGCCCTCCAGATGTTCTAGACTACAACTCCCAAAACCCTTTACTCTTGGCCATGCTGGGTGAGGTAGAAAGCCAGCTTGATATCGTGGTTTGAGTGTTGGACTATGACTCTGGAGACCAAGGGTCAAATCCCCACTCAGCCATGGAAACCCAGTGGGTAACCTTTGGCAAGTCACATTCTCTCAGCTTCCAAGGAAGGCAAAGGCAACCTCCCTCTGAACAAATCTTGCCAAGAAACCCCCTTAATTGGGTCACCTTAGGGTCACCATAAGTCAGAAATGACTTAAAGACTCAAAACAACAACAGCTAGAAGGGGCTTCTGTGGATCAAAATGAGACAGGGCAGAGTTTCCCTACCTCTGACCTACAAGATCAAAACAGGACTTTTCACCCCTTAAGGCAGTGAGGATGGAGCCTCAGTAGGCTACACAGAGTGTTACAAATAGCAAAGACAAAACAAACAGAATTGGAACTTCTGGTTTTTAACAATTGGTGGCTTGCTTGCTTTTTGTGTACTGTGGGGCTGCAATCCATTTAAAAGATTAATTGACTCTCCAGGAGGCTTTCCAGAGTGGCCATTCATGAAAAGGACAGTCCAGGAAGTCAATGTGTGTGTGTCAGGGCAACAAAACAGCCTTGGGAGCCACATTTTGCCCACCCTGCAACAAAGCCTGTCCACACAGCTCTAAACTTGGATATCACATGCACTGTCCTGCTGCCTTTTCACTGCTATACACCAGATGTATTGGAGTGTGGGTAGTTTGGTTTGAGCTGATCACCAGTCAGGCAACATGGGAATTCCAGTAGAAATGCCTGACCTCCTGCAGTGAGTGGTGCACTGATCCCTGCCTCTTCCAAGGATACTTCTTCCTCTGCCAGTTCAGCACAACAGCACTTAAGGAGGGGTGTAGGAAAAAAAAAACCTGGCAGGATTTGCCCTTAGTGTGGCTGGTAGCTCCCATCCCCCAAACAAGAAGACTTACCAACAAAAGACATCTTAACTCCTTGGTTTCCTCATGCTTCCAGGACTAGGTTCAACCTACCTCTAGAGCATCCTTGATGCACCATTATATCCCTCCTTGCCCTCCCTGCGTAGCTGGCTCTGTGATGATGGAAAGGCTGCATGCCCAAGGCTTTCTGCTCCCACTGTGCCAGGCAGTACAGGCTGCAGTCTCATCTTCTACCCTTCCCCCTTTTCCGCTCTCTCTCTCTCTCTCTCTCTCTGCAACCATACCCTTAAAAATTATCTGCTCTGTTATAATCCGGGATATCCCAGTAGGATTCGGAAACACCACTCAGCTACACATCCTTCCCCAATTCTGCCTCCCTATGCTCAGTGCTGAAAACCCTGGTTTATCAGAACCGTATTTACTGAAAGTATGTCTATTACAGTTACTTAAAAGCACTTGGACCTGGGTGTTACTTGAAATTGTTAAAAAAAATGGCTCCAGTCAGGAGAATTGGTGAAATGTCAAGCCCAGCTACCTCGACACACCAGAAACATTCCATACAAGAGAAAACACATGATTCACTTCAAAACGTTGATTAAAATAGAGGGTTTCCAAAGCTTTCTTGTATCCGAGTCTTCTGTATAATCAGTAAAGCCATATTTTTCATCACAATACATACAAGAGATATATTTAGCATACCAGAATCATCACCCTCTTCCTTAGTCTTTTCTTTTTTTACTCCATGCAATACTTGGGCTGAAATAAGTGAAGCATCACTCTACTGGAGTGTCTGATCAAAAGAACAGCACGCAGATTTTCACATTTGTTGTGATGTCTAAAGAGCTTCTCTTTTGCCTACTCTACATCGCTTGTTTCCTCCCAGAGGCCTTTAGTGGGTAGAATGGTATAAGAAACTTGTTTTTTTAAAAACACACACACACACATTCCTACCTGAATCCCAGTAACAACTCCCTTGGGAAGTTGTCGTTTTAGTTCTCTGTGCAAGCTAAACCTCTGCCTCTGAGCCTTATAGGCATCAGCAGAGGCATCCTTTGGTTACTTTCCATTGGCTTTCTTGGGACAGTTTAAGGACCACCGCCTGCTTGTTTGTCGGCCATCCTTGCGAGACAGTTGTATTTCTGCAAGAGCTTAGCGTGGGTGTGAGAACGGGAGCTCACGGGTCTGGGCCCTGGCTGCTAGGAAGCAGACCTACTCATCTCTATGGGTCTTTTCCCCCGCCGCTTGCTCCCAATTTGGCCCTTTTGCCTTCCCACGCTTGAAGGCTGGGACTACCCAGAGCCCAAACAGCGGGGATGCCGCAGACCCCCAGTTCGCGGCCAGTCCCCACAAACACATGACCCCACGGCGGCTCCCCCCAGGCAGGCAAGGGGGAAATGCATGGGGGAAAGCCATGATGGCTCGCCCGATTTAGGAAGCGGAACCGGTTTCCCGATCCCCCAAGGGACGAATGGCCCTTCGCCAGTAAGCATTGCAACTCACCAACCTTGCGGGATCTGCTTGGTTGCCGGCTTGCTCAGGAGCGGCTCTGCCTAAGATTGCCAGACCTGCAAACTTTCCCCCCACGATCCCGTCCCAGCAGACAGACCACACCCGGTGCCTCACCTGTGCTACAAAGGAGGCTGGGAGCTGAAGTCCTCTGCTTTCTCAAACGGCTACCTGGAGCAAGGTTGACTTCTGATTTTCTGGAAAGGAGAAACTCCAGTTTTCGACGGTTTCATTCGTTCGAAGATGCTGCTTTCATACCGAGGAAACTCAGCTCTGAGCAAGATCATTCTCACGGAGCCTTCCCCACCCTGGGTTCTTTCTGATGTTTTGATCTATAACTCCCATCAGCCCCAGGCGCCCTGGCCAATGAGTAGGGCTCGGTGGAGCAAACATCTGGAGAGTCTTAGGCTGGGAAAAGTTGCATGCTGTGTGAGGGAGATCTCCCACTTTCCAGCATGGGAAACTGGATACCAGCATCAGAGCTTGGGAAAGTGTTGGGGGAGGGATGGGGGACTACAACTCCCAAGAATCCCTCAGCCAACATTGCCATGCTGGCTGGGGAGATCTAAGCAGTTCTCTCCCCCCCCCCCCCGCCTAAGCTTTTAAAGCTATGCTCAAACAGACTGATAGCTTGAACTGGGAGCGCTGATTTGGAGATCATTCTTCTTCCTTCCCCAGCTCCCTTTGTTAAGTTGCCTACAAATAAATCTCTTGCACCTTTATCTTTATGGGATAAATGGGATAACACTAGATTCTTGATAGGGCATATGTACACTATGGCTTACATAATTTTTATACTGAATTAACTAGCACGTATATATTCATGGGATCTTGGAAACCATCCCTCAAAGTGCCAGAGGATATAGCCCTGATCAATCCTTTGTCCTCCCTCTTTTTCAGCTGCTTTTAAAATACAGTATCTCCAGTGCATCTACACTGTAGAGATAATGCAGTTTGACACCACTTTAAGTGCTGTAGCTCTGTCCTATGGAAGTCTGGGATTTGTAGTTTTACAAGGTCTTTAGCCTTCTCTGCCCAAGAGGGCTGGTGCCTCACCAAACTACAAATCCCAGGATTCAGCAGGATGGAGCCATGGCAGTTAAAGTAGTGACAAACTGCATTATTTCTACAGTGTAGATCTCTGCACCCTGCCAATTTCTCTCCTCCTTTAATTAGAAGTAAACATCCATAGTAGTGCACTACACATATGTCTAGTGTAATTATGCAATATGAAAAAGATAACATTCAGAACTCCTTCCCAGTTTGCACGCTGGGTTGAGCTCCCTGTGTAAATAGAATATAGATTCCCAGGAACACTCTGGAAAAGTAGGCAGGGCATTATATTTACTAAGAAAGAAAATTCCAACATAGTGTTGGCTAGGTACTTAACAATTTCTACTAAAAGCAAACACTAATATTTCTAACTCTATCATCTCTTTTATATATATATATATATATATAATTGGGGATGCAAAATATATATCAGGAACCTGGATTTTGAAATACTATACAAACAACAACCAAAGCTGAGTAAAACATTTGTGTGTGTGTGTGTGTGTGTGTGTTCCATCTGCAGGTGTCCTTGCATTTCACATGCAGTAAAGAACATGGCAATAGGCTTCATCCACAGCTTGGAAAAGTAATTTTTGGACTACAACTCCCAGAATCTTCTGGCCAGCATGGCCACTAGCTGAGGGATTCTGGAACATTTAATCCAAAAACTTATCATTTCCAAATTCCGGATTTTTCCCATGCACAATTACAACTAAGAGATGTAGAGAGATGTTATCATAGACAGGACACCTCTGAACAGAATATCCCACGCAGTGAAGGTGAGCTTCAGTGGGCTATTGTTCTACCTCCCTTATCACCACACCATGTAAAAGAGGGTGCTATGTAGAGATAATTGCAACACGCCTCCCACATACCCTGACTAGCTGCATTTCAGGAAATAGCCTGTTCCTGTCACATGGGTTTGTCTTCATCATTTCTTCACACAAGCAATGAAAACCCACAGTTGGGGTGAATAGCTTGCACTTCAGTTTCCCCCCTCTTCCCCTGAGAGAGCCTCATTGCCAGAGTATCCCTTAGAGATAACCCGCCACAGCTTGGTGCTGCAGGATTACCTGACAAAGGAGCAAGGGGTGAGTTGTTGTTTTTTCCTCTCCAGAGTGAAAATGGAAAGTAATCCCTGTGCCCGCAGACAAATTGGGATGAATTGTTCCACCCACCCACCCATGTGTGCCAAAACAGTATGGGTCACATACATGTATGAAAATTATCAAACAGGGAATAGACAGCTGGAGGAGGGTGGAATGAAATGAAAATGAAGCAGCAAGTGTGTTTCTCTTTCTTAGGGCTGACTGCATGGAGGGTTGACCTGAGGCACTCTGGGGACTGAGGCTGTCTGTGAAAACAGGAGCAAGGACAGGACAGGACAGGACTACTCCCAGAAAATGCAACTTGGTTCCAAGTGGTATGTACTATCTGTTAGCCAATTCAGGAAAGAGACATCAAGAGATCTTAAATATAATGTCATTGTAACTGCTGTACTCCCTTATACTAAACCTTGCTCCAAGTTTCTTTTTTAGATAGGTCCAGATAGGATTTTATGATCCTGCTCAGTTCTTCTTCTTGGTTACTGCTTCACTCTCAGTGTGCAACCTGAAATGTGAAATAACCGCTGGGAGATGTAGACACCCTGCTATATTTTGTGGCCATCATAATTTCCAGCCAAACACAATGGAAGATAACTGAGAGATTAGGTTGCAGTGGTAGAGTCTCAAGGGCAGTTGTGAGCCATTAGCAGACAACATGTGACATCAGAAGATGAAGGAGGCATCTTGGGTCTAGGATGGATACACAACTAGGTGCTTAGATGTTAACTCCTGACCATTGGCATCATTGGTTATTGATTTGTAGTTGTTAACTGTCATTGAGTTCGACTTATGGAGACTCCATGAATGAAAGACATCCAAGCCACCCTGTCATCAACAGCCCTGCTCAGGTCTTGCAGACTTAGGGATGTGGCTTCCTTGACTGAAGGATAGCACTTGGAACACCTGGAATGCCATCTTCCTCTTTTCCTCCTGCCTTACCTTGCTAAGCATTATTGTCTTTTCAAGTAAGTCATGTCTTCTCATCATAATATATCCAAAGTACAGCAATCTTGAGTTTAGTCATCATGGCTTCTAGGGGGAGTTCAGAAATGATTTGCTCTAGGACCCATTTATTTGTCTTTTTAGCAGTTCACGATATCTGCAGAACTCTTCGCCAGCACCATAATTCAAATGAGTTTATTTTCTTCCTATCAGTTTTCTTCATTGTCTAGCTTTCATCACCATACACAGAAATTGGAAATACAATGGCATGGTTATGGATGTGGGAGTTACAATTCAAAACATCTGAAGACCACCAGATGGCCTATTCATTTTTATCACCAGGCACCCATAGCCTGCTCCTTCTTGTTGTTTCAGGCACCTGAAGTGATGGATGATGATGACACACAGGATCTACCATACAGACTTGCCCAGCATGATGCTTTGTCTGTATGCTCAGACGCCAGCCTGGAACACTCCCTGGAAAAGCTGGATATCCAAGAGTCACAGCTCAGGGCTTTGCCCTGTTCCATAAAGAGGAAACAGTCCCTCAGGTCAGGAGTGGGATCATGTGGGGGAATATAATTAGTGTTGTACAGAACTCACTGTAATGGAGTGAGGCACTTAAACCCATAGTAGCAAGTTAAAACACACACACACACCAAGAGCAGAGTGGCACAGAGCACTTTCAGGTAAGGCTTTTAATCACTGTTACCCTGCCACATTCACAGAATTTCACAAGGTATCTGGATGCTGCCTTATCCTGCCTCTAAACCCAGTAGGTTTCCATGGCTGAGCAGGGATTCAAATCTGATCTCCAGAGTCATAGTTCCACACTCAAACCACTACACCACACTGGCTTTGAATTTGTGAATTTTCTTGTTCTTGGTGAGAAAAGCTTTCTTGAGAGCTTACATGTCTTAACGTGTCAAACCCAGTTGGAAAAACTGTATTTCTCCACTATATGAGGCAAAAAGACCAGCAGTTTTCCTTGTCCCAAATTGCCACAATTTGGGTAAGAAGCCTCTGCCTAAACCACTTTGTTGCTCCCTTTGTTAAGCAAATCTCACATGCACGCATACACACACACACATGTGCGCACGTGTGTGTGTGTGTGTGCGCGCGCGCTGCAGGTCCAGATGGAAAAGATTATCTATAGGTGAAGGGGAGGCAAACAACCCACACGCTGCCTCTACTTTTAAAAACAAAGTAGCAACAAAAGTGTTTTCTGTTTTATTTATTTTCTTAATCCTTTATTGTGCAAAAAGCCTTTATACAGTTGAGGCGGGGGAAGCCTTGAAAGTGTGAAAAATACATACAAATTATCAAAATCTCATCCAACTTTTAAAATGGTTCAGGTGAGAATGAATTAAGTGAAGATTTACATCTTTAATATGCTGATTCAAATAATCTGGTAGAGAAAGAGATGATGTCTCTGTTGGGGTTATGTGTATGGGGATCCTCAACATGAACTGGGATGTATGGTCCTCTCCTAAGCCTTATAGATTTACAAAACTCAGTCATATCTCCTTGCAGAAAGCAGTTGAGAGCATCCACAGGGAGAAATGTGTCCAGCTGGGTGGCCTTGAGACAAAAACAATACAGAGTCCACAGGCAGCTTCAAGAGAGCATCTCAAACTTTGTCAGGAATTTCCAGCTCTGGAAGGTTTCTCTAGATGAGATTGGAGGTAAGGAGGAACTGGTTGTCAGTTTTATGACTAAATCTACTTAAGAAATATCACGAGTATATTGCATACCCTCCAACTGCCCTGATCTGTCAGGGGCCATACCAGTTAATGCTCTGGCACTCCACTTTTTCAGCTGCATTTAAAAATGTCCCAGTGTCTCTCTCCTTCTTACTTTCCCCTTTTGTCCTTGGCTCACCTCAGGTGGTGCAAACTTAGTTCAAAGTGCAAAAGCAGGAAGGAGAAGAGAGGAAGAGGCAAAATCTTGTCCTTCCCAGTAGGCTCAGGCAAAAGCAAACTGCTTCTGCCTCTCCCAGTGCATTTATTCTTCCGCTTTAACACTTTTTGCCATCTTGACCACACTTTAATGTTGGAATTCAAAGACACAGCCATGTTAGTCTGGAACATCAATAAGCAAAGGGATCTTGTAGAACCTTTGAGACTGAGAGAGAAAATTGTAGCATAAGCTTTCCGTAGACTTAGTCTACTTACATTACACTTTAATGTCACTTGGCCACAAGTGTCCCAACTTTCATCTGTGAAATGTTGAAAGGTAAGATACCAGCTGGGTCCAAGACTTTGTCAACAATTAAGGTTATGACTAAAGGGAATGCAACCAAGACATCAGACTGACTGCTGTGCTGCCAGGAAAAGAAAAGCTCTCTGTCTTGAGAAAGGAATTTGGTTTATAAAGGCTGGTTGTGTGATCATATATATGTACAGCACCTTCAGACCAACTGAACCAATAACCCTATCTAACCACTAGCCAGGCTGGTGTGGAGCAAGGGTGACCTCTAGAGGCTGGTTGGCTGTAGGGATTGTGGAGAGAGAAAATTGGGGCTTACTTTTTGTGTAACTGTAGGGTCCCTTCTCCCAAGTAGTTGGACTATACCGTTGTATAACCCTGTGGCCAACATTTGTGTAAGGATGGCCACAGGGTTGTAGATTGATTATATAGAAAGGGAAAGGAGGCATGTGGTTTGTGAAGAAAAACTACCCCTTTCCCCATTAAAAAAAACTACAGTAGGACCCCCTTATCCGTTGCTGATTGGTTGTGGGGGGGCATGGATACCGAAAACCATGGATAATAGCAAACACCTTTGAAAATAATGGGACTTCTGGTTTAAAATACCATAGAGTTGCCTCGGAGGACCTAGAAAATGGCTAGAGAGGACACATTTTCTAGGAAGACTCTATGGCAAGTGTGCTGTTTTGTGTCCTGTGGATAATTGAATCAGTGGGTAATGAATCAGTGGATATGACAGTCCTACTGTACATATATGTTAAATATTTTAAAATACAGTACATGGAAGCCTATATTAGCCTACCAGTGACTGGAACTGAAGCTGAACTAAATAAAATGGTCAGAAGGGAGAATCCCCAACCTAGCCAGGTTAAAACTCATCAAGTGACAATCCTATGTGTGAGTGAAGAGTGATCTGTAGGTCTTGGACTGAATTTATTCTGTGTGTCACCTTCATCTTCCCTGTCCCTTCTGATGCCATCTGGTTCTGTGCTTAACTCCTGAATTGCCCACTTTTGCCATCCTCCACTACATACAGGAAACTTTGGCCCTGGAATCCAGTCCTATTTCACCTTCCTGAGGTTCTTGCTCTTTGTCAACTTCCTGGCTGTCCTACTGGTTGCAGGTTTCATACTGTTGCCTATTATCATTTCTTGGGGTGTGAACCCCTTTCCTCACAGTCCAGGTGCAGGTAAGTCCTTGCTTATACCTTCAAGAGTTTCCAGCATTAGAACAGCTTTTCCTAAGCTGATGCCCTACAACTCTCATCACTCCAGCTACCATGACAAACAGTCAGATAAGTTGGGAGATATAGTCCAGTATGTGGCAGGAGGGACATTTGGCTGGGCAAAGCTGCATTAGTTTGTTTCCCTACATTCCAGATGGATTAAATCCTGCACTTTCTGACCTCAGAAAGGAAGGTCTAATCCTATAAAGTCACCCTGTCTTTTCTCTAGCATCTGAATGCATGAACTACAGTAGTGGCATCGGTCATCGATCAGCTTGGCAATGCTTCCAGGACATCTTCACTGGGGAAGTGAGTCTACAGGAAAAATCATCTAGAGATTAGCTGTGCTGGGAGGATGGGAAGACAAATGACTACTTGACTGTATGACTAGAAATTAGGGATGGAGAAAGGGAATGTACCAGCAATGTAATAATGTGCAATGGATAAGAGGAATGTAGCTAGGAGAGAACTCTATTTGAATAAATGTGAGTTGAGGGGCAGGCTGGTTTCTATCTGAACCTTGTCCTCTGCTCTCCAGACTTTGAAAGCTCTTAGGAGGCAATAATGAATTCACTTAATCTACAAATAAAAGAGGGGGGTTGGCTTACTTTTCTTTTCCTCTTGTGCCTCTCCATTTTAGGGCCCTCTGGAGCATTCCTACCTGTTCTATGGGGCTTATAATGTGAAACAGGATAGAAACAACCACTACAATGTGCACTTAGCCTACCTGCTTAGCATCCTGGGATACCTCTTTGTCTGCTTCATTTGGATCTTCCAACGGTAAGTTCCCCTGGTGGTTGTGGCAGTGGCAGCATCAGCATCCTCCTCCTCATCATCATCATCACACCATCACTGTAGATGGTGCTTTACAAGTAAAAGAACAACAAAACAGTCCCCTTCCCTCAGGCTTACAATCTAATAAAGACATGGCATGAAAGGAAAAGGGAATGGCAGGGTGGTAGGTAAATGGGTATTTACTAGGCATGAAGGATCAGGAAAAACACAAGAAGCTTCAAAGCAAAATGGTTCAGGGAATTGGGGGGTCAACATAGTAACACCTTTATGGTCTGGTTCAAATGCTGACTTCTTCCTGGTGGTATCATCTGTTCCATGCATTTGATACGCAGTTAGGATTACGTATTATTAACCAACCCCAGGCCAATTAAAATTCCCTGGCTTTTCTGTTGAGAATAGAACATGTTCCTATGCATTACCCAATAATACAGTTATATGCACTCATGTAAACAAAACTTCTCTTCCTTATTTCTTGATTCCTTATCTTTTCTGCAATAAGGCTAATAATGATTTCCGTTGCAACAAAATCTCCTGTATTAGCATCCTGTTATAATACATGTGCTTAGCCTTCTCTGTGTTCAGCATCTCAAGTGCTTTCCTCACTGAGTCCTCCCAGCACTCACAGGAGAGATTCCAACTAATTTACTTGCAAACATTTCCAGTTAACCCCTAATCTTATAAGTATCTTGTCTGATGGTCCTTCTTCTCTGGCTGGAGATGATGGGAACTATAGTAGAATGGAAAGGCTGTACTAAACTACTGCTGTGTTCCCATCTTCACCAGTGCCTCCTCTGAAGTGATAGATCCATTCTCATATTACGTACATCAGATTTCTTTTTATTAGGAAAATAGGTGTTACCCATGTTGAATCACATCCCTTGAACTGAACTCCATACTGTGACTCATTCTTATTCTGGACAGTTCTATAATTCTTGTGGAAAAAGAAATTATTTTGGCTTGTGAACATTCTTGTTTGCTTATGATACTCTCCATTGCTGCCCCAATGTCCAGGATCGTGGCCAACTTTGTGCATTGGCAGATGCTACGGTGGGAATTCAAGCCATGTGTCAGTGCCAGAATCTTCAGTGAATGGGATTTCTGCATCCAAAGCCCTGAAGCAGCCAGACTCAAGCAGAAGACTATTTACAATGGCCTTAAGGTACATGAAAGCGTCCGAGGAGTCGTAAGTGGTGGCCATAGGTGACCCATGTTTCAGACTCATAAAGGAGAATAGACAGTACAATGGCTCTATACACACTGATTTTTGTGCTTCACCTCAGGTGTTTATTACTCCGGACTCTTTTGTAAAGTCTTCCAAATACGATATATGCCTTTCCTAATCTGTGATTGATCTCTTTGTCAGTCTTGGCATCTGAGGAGATTATGCTTCCCAGGTAGGTGAACTGCTGAATGGACTTAAGCACAGATTTGCCGATGGCAATGTGGGAATGATGGTGTTCGTCCTGTGGTACAGGCTGGTAAAGAACTTCCGTTTTCTTAAGATTGACTTCCAGCCCAAACAGCTCTGCAGCTGTTTGCGAAGCAGGATGTTAGGCGCTGCAGAGCTGCTTCTGTGTGGGCAACGAAGGTAGCAGCATCAGCAAAGAGCAGCTCACGAACTAGATAGTTTAGAGTCTTAGTGCGAGCCCTCAGACGGCTTAAGTTAAACAAGCTACCATCAGTACGGTAACGTATATAGATGCTGTCTTATTCTTCGAGCTCTGATGTAGCTGTTTGGAGCATCATGCTGAAGAAGATTGTAAATAAAGTTGGAGCAAGGACACAATCTTGCTTCACTCCATTAGTTATTAGAAAGGGCTCTGAAAGAGCACCACCATATCTGACTTGACCGTCCTGGCCCTCGTGTAGCAAGATAATCATTTTAAGGAATTTGGGGGGAGCATCCTAGTCTTTCCAGGATCTGCCACAGACCTTTTCTACTCACAGTGTCAAAGGCTTTGGTGAGGTCGACAGATGTTACATAGAGACCCTTGTTCTGCTCTCTACATTTCTCTTGCAGTTGTCTAAGGGCAAATACCATATCTGTAGTACTCCTATTGGCTCTGAAGCCACATTGGCTTTCAGGAAGAAGTGCTTCTGCAATAGCAGGAAATAATCTGTTCAGGAGTATCCTTGCAAGGATTTTTCCAGCAATAGAGAGCAGTGTTATGGCTCGATAGTTTGAGCAATCGGATTTTTGCTCCTTTTTTCTTGTACAGGGTGATGACAGTTCTCGGAGGCTGATGGCAGTTCCCCCTTTCCCCAGCAATTCACAAGGAGTTCGTGGAATTTATCATGGAGTACATGACCTCCGTGTTTCCAAACTTCAGGTGGGATTCCATCAATCCTAGCTGCCTTGCCGTTTTTCATCTGCTGTATGGCCTTAAGGGTCTCTTCCAAAGTGGAAGCTAAGTCCAATTCATTTTTCATCGGTTTTTATATCATATGTTGGATAGCTGAGCCTTGGACTACTCGGTTGGCACTAAAGAGACTTTGAAAATGTTCAGCCCATCGATTCAGGATGGAGGCTTTATCAGTAATTAATGTTTGACCATCTGTACTGTATAAGGAACTTTGGACCTGATAAGTAGGTCCAAACACTGCTTTAAGAGCTTCATAAAATCCTCTAAGATCACCCAGATCTGCACAGCATTGTGTCTTTTCTGCTATATTGATCCACCACTTGTTCTGCATGTCTCGGAGTTTTTGTTGAAGTTTACTACATGTGAGGCGGAAAGTTGCTTTTCTTACATGGCAAGTTGGCTGGGCGAGGTATGCCTGGTGAGCAGTTCTCTTCTTTGCCAACAGCTCCTGGATCTCTTGGTTGTTTTCATCAAACCAGTCTTGATTTTTCTTATGGGAGAACCTGAGGGATTCTTCCACAGACTGGAGGATACTGTTTTTGATATGTTACCAAAGCACTGTAGGAGAAGGCTCTGTAGGGTGGTCTTCAAGTTTTGTTTGCAGATTTGCCTGGAAGTTGTTTCTCATGGTAGCTTGTTGAAGATTGTTGACCTGGAGTCTCTTCTTTAAGATGCCACCCCTCTTAGGTTTGAATTTAAGATGAAGATTTAGTTTACATCTTACGAGGTGATGATCTCTTTGGCATTCTGCACTGAGAATCAATCGAGTATGATGGACATCGCGAATGTTTCTCTGGCGGACTAGAACATAGTCAATGAGGTGCCAATGTTTGGATCGGGGATGCATCCAGCTTCTCTTCAAGCTATATTTCTGCTGAAAGATGGTGTTTGTAATAGTCAGCTGTTGTTCTGCACAGAACTCTAGTAAGAGGCATCCATTATCATTTCCAACACCATGCTTGCAATTTCCAACACCATGCTTGCCTAAGACACCTTTCCAGGCTTTGGAGTTCTTTCCTACTCTGGCATTGAAGTCACCAAGGATAATAATTTTATCTTCTACAGGGACTTTTTGTATGAGGTGGCGTAGGTCTGTGTAGAATTTGCCTTTCTCTACAGGGTCGGCTTGCATAGTTGGGGCATATATACTAAAGAGAACAACATGTGGGGGGCGTAAGAAGATAATGCAATCAGAGTGTTCTGTTGGCAAGGTTTTGAGTTTGGAGGCAATGCAGTTTTTAATCATAAAGCCTACTCCTGAAAGATGTTTTGCGGTTTTGGGTTTGCCAGACCAGTAAAGTGTGTAGCCGGCGCCGTGTTCTTTAAGGCTGCCTTCCTCATGGAGATGAACTTCACTAAGAGCAGCAATGTCAATATTAAGTCGTGATAGCTCATGGGCTATTAGAGCAGAATGATGCTCAGGCCGTCCACTATCTGCAGAGTCTCACATGGTTCTGATGTTCCAGCATGCAAGCGTCAGTTTATTTACACCTTTGGAGGCCGATGTGTGCCTTTGTTTCTTTGTCTTTGTTTGACCACATCAGAAGATGCTCGTTGGCCGCGGCTAGCCAGCCAGGTAGATGGGGATGAGCTTTCATTAGGCCACCTTTTCTAGGCCCCTCTCCATATGGAGCAAGCAGTGCTCTTCTTAAAAAAGGCTGCTTGGTCATTCAGGATGCTGCCAAACAAGAATGTCATCTCTTGGGTCAGCCTCAAGCGACCAAAGTCCTGAACCGCCTGCATGCAGGGTTGGGTCTGCAGCTTCCAGTGCATCTTTACACCTGCCGTTTTATCCCTCGCCTATCACTACAGGGCTTTTTCGGAATTGAATTTGTCCTTCGAGCCTATGCAATGGATTTTTCTGATGGAGTGCAGCGTGCACAGAACTGGCCTCACCTTTTAAACCAAAGGTTCATCTGCTGTGGGCTTGCAAGCATGGACGGTAGCAGCGAGGTCCTCGGGTCGTAGGTTTGATTAGAGTTTCCTTCTCTTCGAGGGCTGACCTTACAGGGTTGGACGAGCACCATCTGCCCGGGTTTGGGATTAGAGTTTTTCTTCTCCTAGGATGGTTGCCATAAGGCTAGAGAGCCCATCCTGCCCTTTGACACTCTTTGTCTGATCTTTTGATTTTGACCTGTCTGGCATGGGAGACCCTACCAGTGGCTATTATGCCACCACCAGCATAGCTCAAAACTTCATTAGGGTACGCAAGCCTCTCTCGCATGACAAGGGGGCGTCAATGGAGAGGAACACTGTCATCAGTGCTGTATACACACAATCCTAAATATACACTGGACTGACTATGTGACTAATGTTGCTGTCCTTGAGCAAGTAGGGATCGCTAGCATTGAGGCCATGATATTGAGAACACAGCTGCGCTGGGCAGGGCACATTTCTAGGATGGAGGACCATCGCTTCCCAAAAATAGTACTCTATGGTGAACTCGCCACGGGTCAGCGTAAGAGGGGCGCTCCAAAAAACCGATACAAGGACTCCCTGAAACAACATCTCAGGCTCGGCCAAATTGATCACCAACACTGGTCCGCCCTGGCCTCACATCGGGAGGCATGGAGACACACTATCCACAATGCTGCAGCCTTATTTGAGAACTCACGCCAAACAAGTCTTGAAGAGAGATGACAACACAGAAAGAATCACGACCTGGAAACATCACCCAAGGAGACCTTCTGCTGTGCTTTCTGCAACCAGACTTGTTTATTTTGGATTGGCCTTTTTAGTCACCAGTGCGCTTGCAGAAAGTGCAGGATGAGTCCTTCCTGAATCTTCGTTTGCGAAGAAAAGCCAGAGAGAGAGAGAAGGTACATGGAATTCACTTTTGGAACTCACTAATGATAATTTGGTTCCATTCCTACAGATCAAGCCAATGGTTATCCCCACTAGAGGAGATCCATTGAAGCAATGGGAATTTGGTGAGTCAAGTTCCAGTAATCAAAAGGGTTTACTGTAGCTGGGACTAACTATAATTTAGGCTGAGGTCCCACTACTTTATCCATGTTCTCCTCTTAACTATTCATCCATATATATTTACAACAAATTGTAAGAAGCCACTACCTAAACCTGTGGGTGGAATGACTATAAAGGGTGTGAGGGGATACACATAAAGTCTTCTTTCTTCACAAACTGAGCTATGCCACTTGTCTGTAGGATGCCATTTTGAACCTTTATTTATTTGCCTCCTTTTTATTTGCTCACCAATTGGGCATCAAATACTTTCTTGTAATTAAGAACATGTTAACATATTAAAAAAAGAACAGAGCTGGTAAAAGTTACTTTTTAGACTCCAGAAATCCCCCAGCCAGCATAGCCACTGAGCTGGCTTTGGGATTCAGATATTTTTAGTTCCCCCAAACTAAACCTTTTCAGACCCTGCTGATTTTTAAAAATAAAGTTTATTTCTAGAGTGCTGTCAATGTACACAGCGCTGTACAAAAACAATCAAGGATAAAACAGAATGAAACCTGCCGAAGGCATGCAATCTAAGTAAAACAATAGGCAAAATAATAAAATCAATTAAAACAAGGATAATTACAACAATTAATAACAACATCACAGTAAACCCAAGTGATCAGAAAAAATAAATGTAAATCAGACAAAGACAGGGAATGCCTCCCTGAACAAGGTGGCATATCAGGCAATAGCAACAAATAATTTCCCCTGGGATGAAAGAAAAGGGGATGAATTCTGTAGCAGGATTTGGGAATCTTTGCACTCCAGATGGTGTTAGACTGCAGCTCCCATAAGCCTTCACCATTAGTGGTGCTGGCTAGGAGTTCTGGGAGTTGAAGTGCAGAATATCTGGAGGACTAAAGGTTTTTCAACCAGGCCTACAGAGATAATAATCAGATTCAGACCTTTCAATTCCAGTTGACACACACACACTTTTCTAGATAGTGTTCTCACCCTGAAATTCCTCCCCCTCCCACTGAAAACTGGGAAAGAGGTTCTGGGTTCTGAGGTCTAGGAACCCTAACCCTAAAGGGTTTATGGATTTGTTGGGCCATGTGCATCAGCCTTCCTGAATGGGCCAGATACATTTCCCCATGCTTTAACCTTGAAAGCAAACTGTTCTGCATGCTCAGGTGCACACCTAGTAAATTACTTATTTCTCCTGGCAGATAGACCTAGCAGAGGAGACTCGGCATTTGCAGAACCAGCAACGGACACGGAAGCAGCTGGCCCAGCTCTACGTGCTGCGCCTGGTGGTCAATTGTGTGATCCTGCTGTTGATCGCTGCAGCTTTCTACTTCATTCACTTGGCCACAGAGATTTCCCAGGGCTACAGTCAGGTAGGCCAATTCAGGACCAGACAGGGACTGTAGGCGGTTGTACCCAAATCCATAACTCAAATTTGTGCTTTCCAACTCAGTGTCCCTGATAACAGCTGCTTAAAGCTGGACCAGGAATCTTAAGAACTGGGATGAAGACTGGACACTGACATGCAACAGATGGTACTACCCTGAAGTGGTGGTAAAGCAGAAAACCAGGATCCCAGTATTTTTATTAGGCTTGGACAATCCAGACATTTCATAGCATGCATGCTAATTGCAAAAGCTGATGTTGCACACCCCATTCCCTCTTGTTGATGGAAGAGAGCCCCCCAAATTCCCAGAAATGGCTTGAAGTCCACCTCTGATTTGGAAAGCAGATGTTTGTTGATGTTAAACAGTGCAGGGGGAAACCTTTTATCTGTTAGCCTGTTTTGCAAAACCCCATTGGGCAGCAAAAAACAAATTACTCTTCACAATGTCTTGTACGTATGTACAAGACTAGGGATCCAGTCTAATATCCTTTAAAGCCCTAACATGGAAGGAGTGTGAAGATAAATTGCAAAGGAGAAGACTACATGATATTTTATGATGGAAAACCCATAATACAGGCGGTGGTGGCTGCTGATCTCAATGTTGTTAATTGCAAACGTTGAATATGTCAAGTCTGCCAAACAATGCAAATGTGAGAACTGTTTTAGAGTGTGGCATTGAAGGATGGGTGTCTTCGTTCCTTAATCAGGATCTTTGACTGCTGCATACACACTCTATTAGTAACCTCTTTAAAATGTGAATTGCCATTCCTGGAGGCTTACCCAAAAAAAGTGTAGTCCAGGGAATGTGGCGGCGTCAAGGGCCACAGAAATAGCCACAGGGAGCCACATACAGCCCCAGGACTGTACTTCTCCCACTCCTACTCTACATCAATAAATATGTGGCCTTGGCAGGATGATGATGATGATGATAGCTATGACTTGTTCAAATGTGTATCACTTTACACTAAAACAACAAAGGAGTCTGTGGCACCTTTAAGACTAAGGCCAAATCTACACTACTCAAATAATCCAGTTTGAAACTGGGTTATTTGCCATGGCTCCTTCCTATGGAATCCTGGGATTTGTAGTTTTACAATTTCTTTCATCTTCTCTGCCCAAGAGTGCTGGTGCCTCACCAAACTACAAATCCCAAGATTTCATAGGAAGGAGCCATGGCAAATAATCCAGTTTCAAACTGGATTATTTGTATAGTGTGGATCAGGCCTAACACATTTACCACAGCATGATAAAATTACGAGGATTACAATCCACTTGCTAAAATTCAGGGAGTATGGTCCAGATATGCCACATTTCTGAAGAAGTGGATTATATAACCTGTTAAATCTCATGCTACAATGCGTCCGTTAGTCTTAAAAGTGTGACGAGGCTTTTTGTTTTGTTGGAAAAGCAGAGAAGACTGCTATCCCTTTTAAACTTTACATTTAGTTACGTTGAGCCCCCAGGTTGGATATAAGTATAAAAGGATGAGTTTTCATTGGTGAAGTTACCACTACACAGTCAACCAATCACTGCAAAGTATCCCGGTGTTGGGTCTGGAATAGGATTCCCACCACAGATGTGCGTAAGGTTTGAGAAGCCTAACTATGACACTATATATTTTGTGTTCACAAATGAGCCCCTCCACACCAAATCTATCTTTGTGCTCCCAGAATGATGCTGCCAGGCTTGGTGTATTGAGCCAGTACTTGCCACCTGTGACCATCTCCATTGCGAACATCCTCCTGCCCTTCCTTTTCCATGTTCTGACCCAGCTGGAGAACTACTCACCCAACACTGAAGTCAACCTCACCCTAGTGAGGTAGGTACTTCCAGCTTGGTGGGTGGGAAAAACAAAATGAAGTTTGCACAAATGGCACCATAGACTTTATTCCAAGTAGTTGTTTTAGATACAAGATTTCTTCTCTGTACAGTGGGAAGCATAAGCTGGCCCAGTTGGCCATCAACCCCAGTGCTCTTTGTTGACAATATGGCAGTGAGGAATGAGGACCCAGCACAATCAAGTAGGGATTTGGTACCTTTGGCGTCGCACAAAGCTTCAGGCAGGCATTCTGGAATACTCTGAGCATAGAATGAATCACCCAGCTCTCTCAAGAAGCTCTTATTACTGGAAAACCCATAAAATGCAAGATCATTAGGTCTTCAAGTGCTGCCACACAATTTTTATTTTTGTGCACATGAATAATGCACTTTTCTTTCAATGCATCCAGCTCTTTCCCACCACAATTCCCCATTCCTCTGCCCTTATTAACTAGTGATGTAACCCAGCATATCAATGATGAATGAAACAACCACCAGATATATACAAATTAAGATGTAGAGTGCAACAACTGATTTAAGATACCGTATATTGTAGAACATTTTAAAAATTCAGAACTTACGGGAGTTCTGAATTGCTTGTATGTCAGGACCAAATAATAGCAATGGACAGACAATATATCCATGTATAATTATCTGTAGATGGCAGAGTGGGACTGGGTCCACCAGTCCCACTACCTTTTATGCCCTAATCCTAACATCTGCATGTAGCCAATGTACATTCAAGAATGCACACAAAATCCCCATGTGGTCTGGCTAGACAAGGGGTGAACACAAACACTTATTTACCAAGTGATAATTTACAGTGGTTTACACATAACTACTTACCATGCTGCTTGTCTGTATTATCTTACCAAGTGATGGGAAGAACATTATTCCATATTAGATACAAATGTGGAACTGCATAGTAAGCATTCACCTGGATTCACTCTTGATAAGGTGGAGATCTTAATGCAATGGTACCTATGGTAGGAGTGTTTAGGCAAAGTTGTAGAGTACAGGCCATGAATGTTTTCTCTCTTATGTTCCCTCCAGGTGTGTAATCCTGAAACTGTCCAGCCTGGGAATGTTCCTGTTCTTCTTGGGCCACAGGGTTCTATGTGTGGGAAGCAGTAATGCTCTCCAGTGCCAGCCATGTGGTTACAACAAACTCTATCAGGTGACTGGAGATGCATGAGATATTCAGACTGGACTTGTCCTGTTCAAAGCAATTGTGGCCCATATTCTAAAGCAAGTTTATCTGTGTGTCAAAGTATTAGTGGATCCTGATGCTGCAACAAGCATGGCAGGTCCTTTGAGCATGTGATCCATCTAGAATATTTGGCTTTAGATGTCTAGCTCTCTGATTGCTTAGATGTCTCTGAATATTCCTTTTCTCAACACCTTTCCTTGGACATTGTCTCCTTTTTCTCTTGCTTTCTTGCTTCCAAGGGTAACTCACCCAGCAGTAAACACTGCTGTTTCTTTGTCCACAGTTCTAGGACCAAGGAAAAGTGGGGTTATTGTTAGAAATGAATTTCTTCTGATTTTTAGTTCTTAATGGAGTGCAGACTCCCAATATTCTAGTGCTGATATTCTCCATATGTTTTGAATAAGAGAAAAGCTAATGCTGTATTTGCTGCATCACTGTCAATGAAATTATACTGTATGCCTTTACTGTAAATTCAAATTTTCACACTCTTTGTTATTATACCCACAACAATGGGACTGCCATATAACAACATGTCTAGAATAAGATATCCTTTCTTCTTACTCATGAGCCATTATTTTTGTCCTGCTCGAGCATGCAGTGTTGGGAGACCCACATTGGGCAGGAAATGTACAAGATGACTATCTTCAGTTTCTTGACCACCTTGGCATCTGCTTTTTTTATCAGCCTGCCCCGGAGGTAAGGCAAGAGATCATAACTAATGCCAGTCTAATCTGAAAACCTTGTTTCTTTGATCAGCTACTCTAAACACAGATTAGAAAAGGGGTTTGTTTGTTTGGCTTTTTTGGACCATAACTCCCAGGATCTCCCAGCCAGTGTGGACACTGGGAGACTCTGCAAGTTATGGCCCAAAAAATATTAAAGGCAGTTGTTGTCTTCTTTAACCCATGGGTAGGCCATTAATTCCTTTGGATGTATTGGTCCCCTCAGTGTGATACTAGACAGTATAATGTCAGGATAGGGGAGGAATGTAAGAGCAGCCCTTCTGGATCAGACTGTGTTATCCACCATTCTGTCCCCACAATGGTCAACTGGGAGATTATTAGACATGGTGGAATGCGGCAAAAAATGTGTTCCAAACTGTACAAGAAGAATGGGAGGAGAACAGGAAGGGCAACATTATCAGATGCCATGTCCTTCTGTCATCCTGGGGGTGTAGCACTGCCGCAGATGAGACTTCCCTTTCTTATTGACATGGACAAGCTGTGAATAAAAAGGGATGCCTTACTCACGGCTGTGCTATGCCCCCGGGATGCTGGAGGACGTCATTGTCTGATAACCTTGCCTTTTCCAGTTCTCGTCATTATCTTCTGACGTGGTATTTGCCACATCTGATAATCTCCCTGGTGCCGACCAGCAGAACAAAGCCCAGAAACATAACTGGGGGTGTTCTCCAGGGACATAAGCCTCTGTTCCTGAAAGAAGCATTTAGCCATCAAAACTAATAAACATTTATAGCCTTGTCTGCTGTGAATTCCTCCCAACCTTTTGAATCTGTATGTTCGTTGTGGCCATCACTACATCTTGTAGAACTAAATTCCATAGTTTAATAGTGTCTGATGCAAAGAAGCATTTCTGTCTATTTGTAACCTGTCATGATTCAGCTTATGAAAGTTCTTCCATAAGAATAGATCTTTTGTCTATTTTGTTCACACTAACCACAATATTTGCATGTCTCTTTTTTTTCCTAAGCTAAAAAGCCCTAAATATATTTGTAAATTTTTGTTATATGGGGCTTTCTCCAGCTGTCTGATTATCTGGGTTCCTTTTTTCTGCACTTTCCCCCAATAATATAGAATCATAGAATTGCAGAGTTGGAAGAGACCACGAGGGCCATCCAGTCCAACCCCCTGCCACGCAGGAAATCACGATCAAAGCATCCCCGACAGATGGCCATCCAGCCTCTGTTTAAAGACCTCCAAGGAAGGAGACCCCACCACGCTCCGAGGGAGTGTGTTCCACTGCCAAACAGCTCTTACTGTCAGAAAGTTCCTCCTCATGTTGAGGTGGAATCTCTGTTCCTGGAGCTTGCATCCATTGCTCCATGTTCCAATCTCTGGAGCAGCAGAAAACAAGCCTGCTCCATCCTCAGCGTGACATCCCTTCAAATACTTAAACAGGGCTATCATATCGCCTCTTAACCGTCTTGGAGAATATGATACCCTTCTTGAGCTGCAGTGCCCCGAACTGTATGCACTGTATTCTAAGTGTGGTCACACCACAGATTTGTATAAAGGAGACTCTGGGGACCAGGGTTTGAATCCCCACTCGGCCATGAAAACCCACTGGGTGACCTTGGGCAAGTCACACACTCTCCACCTCAGAAAACCCTGTGAAGGTTTGCCTTAGGGTCACTGTAAGTCGGAAATGACTTGAAGGCGCACCACCACAAATTACAACACAGAGCATTGCATTTTTGTTCTCTTTCCTTGTGATCTCCAGCATGAAATTCACTTATGGTCAGAGCTGCTGCCAGAAATGTTTAATTGCTGCTCAGTGCAGGACACTTTGTGTTGTCTGTGGAAAAGGAACAGAATTCAGTGCTTTGTTGTGGATCAGTTACAAGGTTATAGGATCACGGCACTGGCACGATGCTCTGATACAGTTGCTGGACGATAGTGTCATGCGCCTGCCTCTGAGTGCATTTTTTTCTTTCTGTCCCAGGTTGCTGGCTAAGCATTCATCCAGTGCACTGGCCCAATGGTTTGGCAAAGAGGAGTTCCTAGTGCCACACAATGTACTGGACATTGTTGCAGCTCAAACTGTTATATGGATTGGGATCTTCTTCTGCCCACTCCTGCCTTTGCTTGGCTGTGTCTCTATCTTCCTTACATTCTATATCAAAAAGGTAACAACTGTGAGTGCATGAGAGAGGGAGAGAGAAACACAAAGGGATGGTACCCTCTTATAAGGAAGGTACCAAGGATGTGGGCCCAGCTTGCATTGGAGACCCCAGACCTCTTGTCCCACCCTGCAGCACATCCCATAAAGTAGCATGATTCTAGCCTGGCACCTGTGGAGGATTCAAGACCTTACCATTTCTGTCACTGTTTTATTCTGATGATGCATAACATTATAGTGTTGTCGTATAATACAAGCCCCATGTGAGGGCAGAGTGAGCACACTCTTGAAATCTCTTCCTTTTCTCACCCACAGTACACCCTGTTCCAGAACTGCCAGCCTTCGACTCAGCTGTTTCGAGCCTCCCATTCTAAATTCCTCTTCCAGATCATGCTACTGCTAGGCCTCTTCCTGGCCTGTTCTCCTCTGAGCTATGTAATCATCAGGTGAGTTGGGATGAACTTGAGGGTTGAGCAACTTAGTCACAAAGTCTGGTACAAACTCTCCTTGACCATCATTCTATTTTCCTTCCAGGGTTTCTCCATCCCACGCTTGTGGGCTCTTTAGGAATTATTCATCTCCATGGCAGGCAGTGCATGTGGCTGTGTCTAATTCACCCCCCTCAGCACAGCTTGTCTTGAACTATGCTGCTTCCAATGTCTTTTGCTTCTCACTTTTGATGCTGCTCAGGTGGGTCCTTTGGGGGGGGGGTCCTAGATACCACAGAACAGTGGTCACACATGGTACTTTCTTGCAAGGGAAGAGCTTGGAAAGTTACATTCTTGGACTACAGCTCCCAGCAATTTAAACTGGTGGGGATTATTCATTCATTGGATGTATATTCTGCCTTTCTCCCAAAATGTGAGTCAAGGCAAGCTTACAATAATTTAATAAGATACAACTAAAACATTAATTGTTGTTGTTTTATGCCTTCAGGTCGTTTCCAACTTATGGCAACCCTAAGGCAAACCTATCACAGGGTTTTCTTGGCAAGGTTTGTTCAGAGGAAGTTTGCCATTGCCTTCCTCTGAGGCTGAGAGAGCATGGCTTGCCCAAGAAGACCCAGTGGGGTTCATGGCTGAGGTCAGATTCAAACCCTGGTCTCCAGAGTCATCGTCCAATATTCAAACCACTATGCCATTATTACCATTATTAAAACATAATTAGAATGTAAGTGGGGTGGCACATCCAAGTCTTAGCCCAAAGGAGCCATCCAAGGTGCTAAGCCAATTTTGGGGATAGGAGTCAGTACATTGGATAGCTCCTTTAAAATCCAGATTAAAATCCAAAGGAGACTCACCACCCACCCGACCTGGGAGTCACCTCTGAATCACCAGCAGTGACCACTGACTCCCAGAATCTTCCAGCCAGCATAACCGGTGGCCAGACTAGCTGGGAATTCTGAGAGCTGCAGCCATGTCTCCAAGCCAAACTTTGTAATGAAGGCCATTTTAAAACAACAGGGGGCCAATTGTTTCATCTTGTGTTATAGACCACATGGCTTTGGAAGCATTTCCATTTCTAGCCAATTTAGTAATTATATACACTGAGTTACTGAAATAAATAGGTTATTCACTTAAGACATGAGGCAAAGTAGCCTCTTGCTTGCACTGGTGACTGTTGGTGGAAAAATGACAGACTATGTACTTGTCCTCTTGCCAGCTGGAACTCAGTTCTTCCATTACGTGCTGTTTCAACTCATTCAGACTATTCACTTTGATCCATCATGGCCACTGGAGCAAGAAGCCCCTCCTTTTTCAGACTCTACTCTTTTCCTTTTACCACTTCTCGGAAGAGAAAGAAAAGCTCATTGGTATTAATTAACTTAACATACAATTTAAGCTACAACCCTGTACATTGGGTTAGGCAACTTTGGTGGATCTGAAAACCTACAGCAGCCCCACAAACTGCCAACTGTCTCTCTTTCTCTCCCCTCTCTAGCGCCACATACACACATTCTTCTAGATATGAAATACAGTCAGCCCTCTGTATCCACAGATTTGACTTCCTTGGATGCCACCATCCACAGCTTGAAATTAAAAAAAAAATATCCAAGAAGCAAGCCTTGATTTTGCCATTTCATATAAGGGACACCATTTTACTATGCCATTGTATATAATGGGACTTGAGCATCCACAGATTTTGGTATCCATGGGAGGTCCTGGAACCAGACCTCAGCGGATACCAACGGCCCACTGTATTGTTTCTTAATGTTGAATAGGGATGCAGGAGAGGCTGAGACCTATTCACAAAGGCTTCCAGGAGAAGCAATTCCCTCCTCCTTTCACTTTTGCCAGAAGAAGGATGGTCTAGGACAGTCTGAGAGGCTAACAAAAACTATCTTGTGGGGGGCCATAGTTCACCCATCTTTGTTACACATACTTTTGAGAGCAGGCCCCATTGAACTCAGTGATGTTTGATTGGTTTATTTTTTGAGTAGAGTTCTACTGGACTGTGACAACAGTGTATAATTCCAATGAAGTCTAGACCACCAATGGAGCGGGGTGGGGGGGAGTCCTCATTGATTTAATTAATAAAATACTACCCTGAAAATAATTGTGGCAATGAAAAGCCATGTCTGAAAAAGCAATGTACCAATATTTTGGAAGATGTCAGAATCTTGCCAGCAGCTTATAGAAATATACTTAGCTTTTTTAGCTTTGTGCTCATTGAATGTTATGGGAACATGTGGAGCTGAAGCAACACTGTTTTACTCCCTGTAAAAGACAAAAAAAGCCTATAATGCTCAGTAAAGTAGAAAGCAGTAGGAAAAGAGAAAGACCACAGTATAGATGAATTGACTCAATCAAGGAAGCCACAACCCTGAGTTTGCAAGACCTGAGCAGGACGATTGAATATGGGCTCTTGGAGGTCTCTTATTCATCAGGTTGTCATAAATCAAAGCCAATTGAATGATAATTAACAACAGTGGGACTAATTCAGCATAACCTGAGAACCCCAGGCCAGATTAAACCTTTATTATAATCTTTCCCTGCTACTATCAATCATTTCCATCCATTAGCCATTATTTATATATTATAACATCTTCTTTAGCACCTGCGACTTGCTCTCTTTTCATCTGTCTTTCAATCTGTTTGGTTAGGTTTGAGTGTATCAAGGCCCAGTTTAAGACAGCTTGTTAGCTTTCTTCTGTTCCAGTACTGCTCCTGGCCATCTGCTCAGGGATTCAAACACCTCCTTTGGATTAATCAGTGGAAAGAGGAAGTGGAGAGGCATATCATTTGCATATTGATTATGATACTTAAGCTTCAATCTCCAGATTGAATTCTCCTAGCAGTTTCATGCAGATGTTGAAAAGCCTGGAGGACAAGACACAACCTTCAGCCAACCCATGTCAGTGGCCAAACATCATCCCCAAACTATCTTCTGTGTCTGTCCTCCCCAGGAATGGCACTGTGCCTCAAACCCCATCCCAAACACGGTTCGGGGGCACCATGGTTCATAGTATAGGAAGCTGCTGGCAAGTCCTGGAGCACTAACAGGAACACAGTCACTACCCCCCCCCCCAATTCCCCAGCTTAAATTGTCTAGCAGACTCCATTTTCACAATTTAACATAGAATATGCACACTGCAAGCTGGTTTTGAACTGACTCTCTTATGGTCAGCACCATGTTTCAGTGCTGTGGAGACAGGTCACTGGAAACCAAGACTGATGGCATTTCTTTTTTCCCCCTCCACAGCCTAATTCTTACAGTGTACATTTCACAGGCACAGGCCAATAGACAAGTCATTCAAAGACTCAAGAAGCAGCATGTGCTGGTGAGTGGTCTCATGGCTTTGCAGAAGGATGGCAGATGTGGGCAGCACATCCTCCCACCAGTTCAGGCTTTAACACCCTCTGTTCTCAGTCCATGAGCTCCTGATGTTGCCAGATGACATGGAATAGTACCCATCATGGCATCTCTGGAAAGCTGTGACTGGGTGATGATCTCTTCTGTAGTCCATGTATTTCAAGGGTGGGCAACTGTTGGAGCTTAGGAGGTCACATTGGTTCCCCAGGAGACCTTGAAGGGACATACCCATGGCTACATCCCCACAACTATATCATTTTGTTGCCCCTAAATGCCCTCTATGCAATATGGGGTAATTTCACCACATTCTTAGTCCTCTCAGGACCATTTAGGTCCAGGGATGCCATTTTTCCCCATCAGGAATTGATGGAGAAGTTCATATGCAGGTTACTGTGTCATACTCTCCGACATTTCATAATTGAAAACTGGGACATGTGTGGCCAAGATGGCAGAAGTTATTAGTAAGGAAGAACAGATGAGCTAGGATTGGCTGCAGCAGTTTGATTTTGCCTGAGTCTACTGAGAAGTGCAAGACTCGACCACCTCCTGTCCTCTTCTCCCACAGAATTAATTGAGTGCAAACTACTTTGCACTTTGAACTCAGTCTGCACCAGTGGGAGTAAGCAAAGGACAAAGGGGGGAAAGAGGGAGCAGAAAGAAACTGGGACACTGTAAAAGCAACTGAAAAAGTGGGGTGACAGAGAATTAATTGGAACTGTCATTGCTAAATTGGACAGTTGGAAGATATGCTGTCTGTTGGGGGGAAAGTTGTCTTCTGAGCCTAAAACAGCTAGGGGGACATGGAAAAATCCCCCCCCCCATTCCCCAGTGGTGTTTGGGAACATTTTTTAGTTAATTTTTGGCCCCAGAAGAGATTATCCAAAATAATTTTGGGGAGAGGGGTCTGGGGGCTATGTGCAGACTGAGGGCTGCACTTCCCTTCTCCTGATATAATAAGGTGCACAACCTTTTTGTTTTCATGGTCCAGATCCAACATCAGCTTGGCGGTACATTTGTGTACACAAACACAGCTCAGCACAGAGGGATGAAGAGGTTTAAACCTCCATTCCTTACCCACTTAGAGCATACTGACTGGTGAGGTGTGTGTGCAAATTAAAGCATCTCACAACCTTGAGCAATCACCAGTGGAGCAGCAGTGGAGAAACAGCAGAAGTGGGATCACTGGGGATAGGGAGGAGTTTTTGCTCTCCCCCCACCACTCCACTGTAAACTTGCTACTTATGGCGGCAAAACCATGGTCTCAAAAGCCATGGAACAATGAACATTTCCCACCACATACGAGGTCTGTCTATTAAATAATGAGACTGATACAATACTCCCATCTTTATTTATATGTATTACAATTCTAATGCTTATCTCCTTCAATATACTCTCCGTTCACACTCACATACTGATGCAGTCTTGTTTTCCACTGGTCAAAGGCGTGGAGCAGATCAGTTTCTGTCAGCTGTTTCAACACATCTGCTGTTTTCTTCTTTACTGCATCAGTTGCCTCAAAACATGTTCCTTTAAGCACCAATTTCACTTTAGGGAAAAGAAAAAAGTGGCATGGTGCCAAATCTGGTGAATATGGAGGATATTCAAGTGTAGCAATGCATTTATTGGCCAAAAACTGCTTCACAGAAAGTGCTGTGTGAACAGGTGTGTTGTCTTGATGAAGAATGAAACCATTTTCCCACAGTTCTGGCCTTTTTTTTCCCTGACTGTTTCTCTTAGCTTTGTCAAAACTTCCTTATAATAATGCTTGTTAACTGTTCTGCCTTCTGGAACCCATTCTGCCAAAATTACGCCCCTGATGTAAAAACAACAATAACAATGAGCATGGCTTTGAATGTGGACTTGCTTTGACATGCTTTTTTCCCCTCTTGGTGATGATGGTGTTTTCCAGTGCATTGACTATCCTTTGTCTCAAGATCATATTGGAAGATCCAGATATCATCACAAGTGATGATTTTTTTTTTTAAACAGATTTGGGCCTGCCTCAAGTTGCTGCAGAATGTCACATTGCTCAGCTTGTAAACTTAGCATTTTTCTGGCACACAACAGACAACACAGCTGCTTTAAACGACCACTGAACAGCTGAGAGTGTTGATGTTTGTCATGCAGGTTCAGACATGTTCAAGGTCACCACTCAAGCATTCACAATCAGTTCTGCCTGATTTGTCTGAAAGGTAGAAATACAGTCTTGTTATCGAATAGACAAACCTTGTACCAGTGATCAACTGGGCTGAAAAGGGTTTCTGTGGTTTTGGGGTCACACAAGAAGCAGCTGAGAGCAAATTGTTACCCTGTGGCCACAAGCTGTGCAATCTGATGTGATGTAACCTATTTCTCCATTGCCTCTCCATCTAGTACATCCAGGAAAAATGGTGCCTGGTGAGGAAACTGGCTCAGCTGATGTTGAAATCACAATGAGTCTGGTGAACTTCCAGGTAAAATAAATGACTGGCAGATGTTTCACTGGGAGAAGAAACATGTATTTGGCTTCCAAGAAAAGCAGAGCCCACACAGTGGTCCAAGTTTACCTGAAGTAAATGAGCCAGAGAAAACCTGGCCCTGATATGGATGTTAATACTCAAGAAGGTGTCAGTGCTCTGAACAGAGTTTCTCTACTTCTACCTTTTAAATAGATGTAGTGCCAGTTTCTTCACTGTGGATAGTGGTTGCTAGGCTGTAATTCTTGTATCAAATATTGAACATTCCAGTCCTCTGAAGCCTACTGCTGCTGTGTACTGAAAAGGAGTATTTTGGGAATGAGCAAGGTATATGGCCTATAATGGCAATAAAGATATGCATAGTATAAGTTGAAGCATCATCAGTCATACATGGAAGTGGTTTGTTTACTGTTTTGATCATTAATCACTTGGTCACTGAAAATAAACCAAGTTTCTACAAATGTCAAAGGGCATACAAGTGTGGGTTTGTGTTACACATAGTATCTACATATGTTAACTATACAGTAGGACCCCGTATCTGCTGATTCATTATGCACTGATTCAATTATCCATGGTTTCAGTTTCAGCACAGCTATCATAGTCTTCCTAGAAAATGTGTCCTCTCTATCCATTTTCTAGGTCCTCCAAAGCAACTCTGTGATATTTTAAACTGGAAGTCCCATTATTTCAATGGTGTTCGCTGTTATCCGTGGTGGAGCCCGGAACCAATCCCCCGGGGATATGGGGATCCTACTGTATTTTGTGGTGAGCTCACGTCAGATGCTGTATTTATTGAAGGGTAGGGTGTGTGTGTGTGGTGAATAAACAAGTATATGTTTGAAAATGGGGAGAAGGTTTCTGTTGTGCACTGGGCAGCCCTGAATCTGAGTTGCTCCTTTGCGTAAGTCCTACAGCATTTTACCTAGGCACCATCATCATCCTCCATCCACCTTTTCTTTAAAAATGCAGATTTATACCCTCTTTTGTCCCCTCTTTTGGTGTTGTCTATCATTGTTCTAAATCCAGAAATCTACTACAGTGGCTTGTACACTTAATTCCCTGTGTGCCCCTTCCCATGCAGTGACAGCACACTGTTACATATTCTTTTAGACCCCAATCAACATTTCAAATCTTCAGACTGCTTTCTTCCCCTACTGTCAGTAAGGTCAGAGGTTGCACTTATGGCAAGAAAGAGAGTGAATATTGTCGGGTGTTACTTTTCCATTTAATTTACAAACTTATCTTTCTGTTTATCTAGAGAGTCTCCTAGCTATGTAGAAATTGTCTTCTTAACAGCTTCTTATCCTTCCAAAATGTAGAAACCATTCTCTTATCTGCTTCTTCCACTTCCAAACTGAAAGGCACTCAGCCACCCAAGTTCACTATTGGAGGGAGTTATTGTGGCAGAAATTTGCAAGTTTAAACAAATTAAATTATTTATCTTTTACATAATGCACTTTATGGGGAAAGTACTTACAGCCCCCAGGTCCCCCATAGGTTTGCCAGAATGAAAACTGGAGTGTTTCTGTACTATTGGTAGTTGTGAAGGGGAAATTCAGCAGGTGTTGCTGCTTACTTACTGTGACAAGAAATGCCTGCTGAAACATGTGAACAATTTGTTTTGCCCCCAAATACTCCCCCCACCTGCCAGGGAATTACAGCAGTGAAGTGTGTGTGGCCCACCAAAGTCTTGAGGGAGGGGGAAGAAGGCAACCCGAACTCCAAAAACTTCTCACCCCTGCTGTATAACAACAGGACAGGCTGATTTCAAAACACTGTTTTAAACAAATTCTGGATTACTACGATAAGAACAAATGTAATGTGTAATCCAGACTTTCTCAACCTTTTTATCCTGGAGGAACCACTGAAACAATTTTCAGGTCTCAGGAAACCCCTGCATAAACATTATTCTATATACCGCTATTGTTTTCTACGATGAACTCGCCATGGGTCAGTGTAAAAGGGGCGCTCCAAAAAAACGATACAAGGACTCCCTGAAACAACATCTCATTCTTGGCCAAATTGATCACCAACAATGGTCCGCCATGGCATCACATCGGGAGGCATGGAGACACACTATCCACAATGCTGCAGCCTTATTTGAGAACTCACGCCGAACAAGTCTTGAAGAGAAACGACAACGCAGAAAGAATCACGACCTGGAAACATCACCCAAGGAGACCTTCTGCTGTGCTTTCTGCAACCAGACTTGTTTGTCTCGGATTGCCCTTTTTAGTCATCAGTGCACTTGCAGAAAGCGCGGGATGAGTCCTTCCTGAATCTTCGTTTGAGAAGAAAAGCCAGTGATTGCTTTCCCCCCACAATCCCAATCTCTTGAGGAACCCTTAACAACCTCTTGGGGAACCCTAGGGTTCCAGGGAACCCTGGTTAAGAAACACTGGTGTAATCTAATAACCAACCAAAAAATAACAAATACAAGTGGGAACTGAAAGAAAATGTTAACAGTGTGAATGTTCTTGCTTTGTGTGCCTGCCAGCCTGCCAGCCATTTGTGTCCTCTTACAGGATACTTGATGCCATTATTACATTTTCTCCTTACATTTTTATTGGAGCGGGGGACTCGTAACAGAGTCTGGAGAAGGAATTGACTCTTAGACTCATGGAAGTTGCCACTCTTGCTCCAAACAATGTTATTTGTTAATACAGCAGTGCAGGTCACACAACTACCGAAGGAATAAAAACACTTTGGCAGATAAGAAAGCTGTTTTCATGAATAACTAAGCTATAATTTCCATTCTGAATACTGTACTTCAAATCCCACCAAATAAAATGTCAAAGGCAAAACATTGAGGTCTCTTCCGACTCTATGATTCCATCCCAGGAGTGGGCTCTACCTCCAACATCCCAATTCCACACAGGTGAATATACTGGAGAAACAATTGTTTTATGTGTGTGACAAGTGAGTGATAGCAATAACTATATCATTCTCAGACTGGGGGAGATTATTTTGAACAGCACTTTTCGGGGCTCCACAGAGCTTGGTTCTGTCCCCCATAATGTTTAACATATACATTAAAACCCTTGTAGAGGTTATCTGGAGGTTTGGGGGGCATCCACACTAGAGAAATAATCCAGGTTGAAACTGGATTATTTGCATAGCTCTTTCCTGTGGAATCCTGGGATTTGTAGTTTGGTGAGGCATTGGCACTCTTTGTCAGAGAAGGCTAAAGAACTTGAGCCCATCTACATGAGAGGGAAAAATCCCAAATACCTTATAGTATTGGCATCTTGCAGCAGCAACACGTCCAAATGTTTTTTCTGGCCTCGGAAACCCCCATAAGCTTCACATTCCTGATGGCAGACACGAGTGATTTACTCGCGCTAGTTCTTCACTGCTGCCAGGTTGTTTTTTTTAAGTTGTCCCAAGGCGCGCTGGTGTGATAGAGTGATTCTCCAAAGCAAAACAGAAAATATTTATCCTTTTTTATCGCCTTAGCAAGCGATTGCTAAGGCGAAAATCCAACATGGTGGCAGCGGGTGCTTGCCCTCCTAGCAAGCCCCACCCCCACTCTCACCCGGCAAATCAGCTTTGTGTTTTCCTTCGTGTTTTTTATTGTCCAATAGTCCAAAAGAGCAAAAATGTGCACCAGCCTCGCAGTTTCTGAAAAAGTACAGGAAAATCTGTGAAGGCTTTTAACCCATTGTTTTTACCATTTTGGGCCCCCCTCCTTCTGAATAGTGTGGATTGGTGCTGGATCCTGTTTAGATTGGTAGGATTCCCAGAGAATTCCATGAGGGGTATTTTCACCATTTAGACGGGCATCTTGTAAAACTAAAAATTCCTGGATCCCATAGGAACGAGCCTTGCAAATTATCCAGATTCAACCTGGATTATTTGTGTTGTGTTGCATCCCCCTAGGAGTTTGGTTTCACCAACATGCTGATGACATCCAACTCTTTTTCTCCCCTTTCCATCTGATTCCCAGGAAGCTGTTACAGTATTGAGCCAGTGTCTGTGGTCCATGATGGACTGTATGAGAGCAAACAAATTGAAACATAATTTAGATAAGACAGGTGCCATATAATGGAATAAATAAATAAACATTTAGCCCACCCCTCTGTCAGTGCAGGAATCTGTAGGCAAAGCATTATTGACAGAGACACTTATTTACATGTTACTCCATGTCTTGATTTATGCCCAGGATTTACATTTTGGAACAAACCAGTTGAGATTTTGGAGTAAACTCATTATGTGTAATAAAGAGTTTACATTGAGGATCTGCATTTAGGATTTTGAAGCAAGCTTGTTATAAAAAATTGCACTGCCCACTGGTTCATTTCCAGGAACAATTTAAAGTTTTGGTTATAATTTTTAAAGCCTTAATGGTTAGGGAACCAGCATATTTCCTCTTGCTTGTTTTTGTGTATCCACCATGCTCCATTAGAAATTGACCAGTGGGACAGACATCTTGGAATGAATGAATAAATAAATGAACCAAGATTATGCTGCTAAGATATCACTTCCATCAGCCTGGGTTGGTATTTTCACTTCCTCTTCGCTAATTTAAGTGGAGAAGAAGGTGTGGTTATTGTTCTGTGCATGGTTGCTTTTGGACAAGGTTGGGCAAAAATGTGTCCAGGAAATTGATTTTCTGGCTGTTTCTCATCAGTTGCACCAGTGATCCCTGTGCTCGTCCCAGATACATGCCATCTTCTTTCTTTCCGCCAAAGAGCAAATGTAGAACTGTCCCTCTCATTACAAAATAACAAGTCTTCCTTCAGAAAACTTGTAGGGCTTTTGCTCCTAGATCTATAGCTCATTGGGAGAGACCACACTTCTGATTTTAATTTTTTTCCTAACTGTCTTATCTAAAAAGTAAATCATACTCAATGGAACAAACCACAGCTATGTTTTCATATGAATCTATTCCACCTTCACTTTCCTTTGGAAGTCCAAAAAAAAAAAAGTACCGTGTAATCAGAAAGCATACCTGTGCCCTACCCACTCTTTCCATTTTATACACTCCTCTCTGAAGCACTGCACCATTTTATTAGAGAGTTTTAACAGGCCCATGAAGGAGAAACTAGTGCCTTATTTTTTAAAAAGAACATGATTTGCTGAACGACTATGGTCATTTTCATTTCTTTTTTTCTAGTTCCTTATTCAACAGAGAGCTGCACGAGCAGTATAGATAAGGAAATTGATGCTTACATGCCCTTGCATCCCCTCTACACCAAAAAAATATTTTGTGTAACCCATAGCACTATCATCTCCATGAGTAGAAGGTTCTTCAAGATGACAATCATTCGCTCTGGTCAAAAGTGTTAATTTTTGTGCAATGTGTTTTAGAGTAGGATGCTGAAAAAGTGGGGGGGTGGTAGTTTAGTGAAAAATAGGAAGAGGCAGGAGATTTGAGGAATGTTTAGAAGCCATCAGTAGCTTGATGGAACAGAAATGAGGATGGGGTTCCAGGAAAAAAGAATGGAGATGAAACTTACATATCAATGTGTATTTAAAATGCATACTATAACATCATAGAAGGACAGGTTGCTTACCTGTAACTGTAGTTCTTCGAGTGGTCATCTGTGAATTCACACATAAAGGGTTAATTCTGTGCCTGTGCAGAGCTCTCGGGAAGTTGTTAGAGTCGTTAGAGTCTTAGTTTGAATTTTGGCGGTAGCCCCGCCCACCATCCCCAGGCTATATAGGCTCTCCTCCAGCCCGCCTCCTCAGTTCCGAATAGCCGCGATATGCAGCTTATTAAATTTAAATACGTGCGTAGGAGGAGAGAGCCTAGGACACCAGACGGGAGGATGGGCGGGATTGTGTGAATTCACAGATGACTACTCGAAGAACTACAGTTACAGGTAAGCAACCTGTCCTTCTTCTTCGTGGTCTCTGTGAATCCACACATAAAGGGTAGATTAGCTAGCTCACTGTTTGGAGGAGGGTGTGTCCTAAGGTAAGAAAAACACCATATGCCATAAAAGGTTCTCCTTCCCTTTTGTTTAATAGCAATATGTTTACTTACTCTATTATTATTGTTGTTATTATTATTATTATTTTTTTTTACCTCTTAGAGGGTGGAGGAGCGGGAGTTATGTCACACAGGCCGTCCCGCAATGCAGGAGAAAAGGACTGTGCGCCCCAGGACCGTGCCTGCTTGGGATGCTGAATCCATCTTATATGCCTTCACAAATGTTGGGGGTTGACCAGGTTGCCGCCCTGCAGATGTCCTCAATGGGGACTCCAGAAAGAAAAGCCGTTGAAGTTGAAGTGGCCCTAGTGGAGTGGCTCCTGATGGTGGTTGGGAGTTGTTTCCCTAAGAACTGGTAGGACAGCTGTATGGCGGTGGCCACTCATTTGGAGAAATGCTGAGATGAGAGGGATTCGCCTTTCCGATGGCCTGCATAGCAAACAAACAGCCTGTTGAATTTTCTGAATGCAGCAGTTCTGTCTATATAAAAGGCTAATGCCCATCTCACGTCCAAGGAGTGAAGTGACCTTTCTAGCTCATTGGAGGGGTTTCTGAAAAAGCAAGGTAACACTATATCTTGGTTGAGGTGGAACGAAGAAATTACCTTTGGCAAGAAGGTGATATTGGGGCGAAGAACCACCTTGTCCTGGTGGAAGTGGGTATATGGGGGGTCCACACGTAGGGCACATAGCTCACTTGCCCTTCGAGCCGAAGTGATTGCTACTAGGAATGCTGTTTTCAGGGAAAGAAGTCATAGATCACACGTAGCCATTGGTTCAAATGGCAACTTTGGTAGGACCGCTAAGACTAGCTCTAAACTCCATGCTGGGGTTGGGCCCATCGTGGGTGGGTGGAGGTTGTTATAGCCCCTTAAGAAACTTTTGAGCAAAGGGTCTCTAAAACAAGACGGTTTACCTTCTCGTTGGAAATGCCAGGATATGGCGGCCACATAACCTCTAATGGAGGAATAGGAGAAACCCTTGGATGAGAGGGATGCCAGAAAATTGAACAGTAGCGTGATATAGGCTCCGGAGTGGGGAACTCCCTTTGCATCCATGAATTTGCAGAATTTTTTCCAATTGTATTCGTAGGCCTTCACTGTGGTAGGCCTCTGGGCTGCTTCTAGGATGGATCTGGCCGGTTGTGAGAGTCTGGTCAGGGTGTGATCAGCCATGCCGTTAGGCGGAGGGATGTTAAGTCGGGGTGGTAAATCTTGCCATCCTGCAATGTCAGTAGATCTGGTTTTAAGTGGAGATGTTTGTGACGTCCTTGTGCTAGTTGCAATAGGGGGGTGAACCAGTGTTGGCGAGGCCACCATGCTGTTATGAGGATGCACTTGGACCTGTCCTGTTGTTTGGAAATCACCCTGGGTAGTAGTGGAAGAGGGGGAAACGCGTACAGCAGTGGAACTTTCCAACTCAGGAGAAAGGTGTCCCCTCGATTCCCCGGAGCCCAAGGTTCCCTGGAACAAAACCAAGGGCATTTGGCGTTCTCCTGGGTGGCAAAAAGGTCTATCTCCGGGGTTCCCCAGGTCGCAAAGAGGTCTTGTATGACATTGTGGGCCATGGACCATCGTGACTGATGGACGATGTCCTGCTGAGGGTGCCCGCTAGCGTGTTGTGTTCTCCTGGGACATGTATCGCTATGAGGAAGATGTTGCGATCTACACACCAATCCCACAACTGGAGGGTCAGTTTAGTAGTGTTCTGGAGCATGTGCCTCCCTGTTTGTTGATATAAAACACTGTTGTGGTGTTGTCTGAAGCCACCTGCACGACTTGATCCGTTAGGGATGGCTCGAAGGCCTTCAGAGCCTTGAAAACCGCTAACAGTTCTAGCACATTGATATGATGTCTCTTCTCCTTGGCTGACCATTGGCCTTTGATTGTCATGTCCTGTGAGTGAGCTCCCCAGCCCTTCAATGATGTGTCCGTCGTGACTGCTCTGGTGGGCACCGGGCGAGCAAATCAAATTCCTTGCTGTACCATCAACAGATCTGTCCACCAGGGCAGAGACCATAGCACCTGGCGTGGGATCGTGAGAAACTTGCACTGACTGTGCCTGTATGGCCGAAATGTTGAAATGAACCAGCTTTGTAGAGGTCGCATTCTCAGCCTCGCCAGTGGGGTGACGGCCATGGTGGACGCCATGTATCCTAGCATCTGCTGAATGGTATGTACAGTGACTCGTCTTCATTTTAGACACTGCATTACTGCTGCGCGAAGCTTGTTGAAGTGGTCGTCCGGCAGGTATGCTTTTCCTGTGGTGGAATCTAATATTGCGCCGATGAAATGGACAACCCGAGAGGGTTTCAGATGAGATTTGTCGTAATTTACCATGATTCCCAAGTCTTTGAGCAAGGCTAGAGTCAGGTCTATGTCCTTTGAGAGCTTGCTCGCTGAATGGGCAGTGAATAATCAGTCGTCCAAGTATGGGAAAATGATGATGCCTCTTAGCCTGAGCCAGGCCACCACCACCGCTACACATTTTGTGAATACCCTGGGTGCAGTACAAAGCCCGAATGGGAGGACCTTGAATTGAAAGGTCGCACGGCCTACTGGAAAGGCGAGGAAACGTCTGTGAGATTTTGCAATGGGGATGTGAAAATATGCATCTTTGAGATCCCAAGTGGCGAACCAATCTCCTTTTTTCAGAAAAGGCAGGATAGAAGAGAGCGATACCATGCAGAATTTCCTTGGGCGTATGAAGGAGTTTACATCTCGTAGGTCTAGAATGGGGCGGAGGCCTCCGTCCTTTTTGTCTACCAGAAAGTATCTTGAGAAAAAAAGCCTTCGTGTTTGTGATCTTGGGACTGGTTCTATCGCGCCTTTTTGTAACAGGTTGGTAACCTCTTCCACAATTGGTTCGGAGGGGGGGTGATACCGTGAGTGTTCGTGGGAGGGAGTTCCACGAATTCTATAAAGTATCCCCTCTGAATAATGTTGAGGACCCACTGGTCTGAAGTGATTAGTTGCCAGTTTTGGATAGCCGCAGAGAGGGGGTCTGCAGGTGACTGTGTGGCGTGGTAAACAGAAGGGGTCAAAGTAGCGGTGAGCGGGGTGGGGTGTCCGGTGTCAAACCCGTTGCTTGGCCTGGTCATGCTTCTTTTTGGGGAACTGTGTCTTCGTCCGGTAGGTATTGTACTACTTCTGCATTTAGTAAGCAGAGCATGGGGGTTTTGCATGCGAGGAGGCGGGGCTGTACCTTCTCCTGTATGAGGGCCCATATCTGCGCATCAAGAAGCGAGGTCTTGAGGGTTGAAGTGGGTCAGGCAGACCAAATTTCTTTGCAGTGATCCTCATCTTTTGGGTATGTTCTAGTTTTGTATCCGTGTCGTTGTGGAACAGACCCAATTCGTCGAAGGGCAGGTCCTCAATCATTGCCTGGGCTGAGTATGAGAGTCCCAATGATCTTAACCACGTGTGGCGATGAACGGCTATGGAGTTGGCAACAATTTTTCCAGTGCACTCCGCCATGTGTTTTGCTACCTGTCTTTGATATCCGGCAAGGGACAGACCCTCCTCACGGAAGGAGTGCACGATTCTTTGGTCCTGCTCAGAGAGCTTGGCAATATGGGGGGCAAGGGAGTCCCAGAGGTATTTCTGATAGGCTTCCATACATGCCGCATATGTGGTCATTTTGGTTAGCAGGCATGCAGATGAATAAAACTTTCGGCCTACCGCATCCAATTTCTTGCCCTCTTTGTCCATTGGCGTGGACTATAATCTCTGGGACGTTTTCAGTTGGGCTGCCTCGATCACCACCGAATTAGGTTTGGGGTGGCAGGTTAGCCATGGGGCGGACTCTGAGCAAACTCTGTACAGATGGTCCAGGCGTCTAGATGTGGGGAGAACCAAAGATGGGGTTGCCCATGCGGTTTTAAGTACCTGTAATAGGTATGGAGAAATAGAAAGTGAAGGGATAGATGGTGAACGGTGCTGTAGATCCTCAAAGATTGGGTCATCTATCTGTTTGGGTGGTTTTTATCCCCAGTGTGCCCATCATGCGTAAGATTAGGTCGGCAAAGGCCTTAACATCATCTGTAGGTGATGGTGGGTCTGGGTGTGCTCCTCCCGGTGTTGGGGAAGGTTTCGGGGATGGGGACCTCGATCGAGAGTCCGAATCAGAAGATGTTACCGATGGTGTTCGAGATGGGGAACGTCTCAGATCCAACAGCTCAATGTGTTTCGTCTTGGACTTGTGCTTTCCCAAATGTTGTTTGGTACCAGCATGTGAGTCCTTTGCGGGATCCTGCGGTAATTTGGGTAATGCCGTGGGAGTTGGAGATCTAGATCTCAAGGCCGAGGAAGGAGCACATTCTTTCTCCTGCTGTTCTTTGGAAGCCTCATCTGTTCGGTCCGCCGACTTTCTCCGTGACCTGGAATCATGGCGGCGGGTATCAACGGTGTCGCTCCTGTTCTTATCCTTTGAGGGATCCTCAGAACGATATCGTGTGCGGTGTTGATTGTATCTGTGCCTCTGGTCCCGTGGTGACGGTTCCAGAGGAAGGTATGGGTCCCCATAGTAACGGTACCGTGGGGCTCTGTCCCAGGCATACGGGTTCCTGCGATACTGCTGATATCCAGAAGGCCTATCGTAGTAAGGGTGTTCGTAGTGGTCCCAGTACCAGTCCTCTGACCAGGTACCGAAATCGGAGAGGCAAGAAGAGCCGGAGACCAAAGGCGAGTGGATCCGATGAGGGGTGCAGGGCCGTCGGCTTTGCAAGCGGGACCGATGGCGGGGTCGGTGTCATATAGGTATACGGGATCGCTGCGGAGTTCGAGAACGCGAGGTTGAGTTTGAATGGGCGGTCCGGCACGAACGGGATTGTGACTCTCGTTGTCTCCTTCTGGACACTGATCAAGACTGCCGAGGTCGGGGTCGCTCCTCAGACCAAGATCTGGAGCGTCGACGCAAGCGGGACTGTGATCTGGTGTGGGGTCTTGGTGTTATGGATGTCGGTGCTGGAGTCGAGACCGATCTGGAGCAGGACCGATGGCTATGGTCTTTCTCTCCTGAACTGGGTGAGATTCGTACGATCTCCAGTTCAGGGGACTGCTCCCAGAGTTCGCCCTTGGACAGCACTTCCTAAGCACTCATGGCTGCCTGTGCCGGTGATTCATGGGAGGTTCCTCGAGCCCGAAGAGTCACTGCAGAAAGATTTATCCTAATCGGTGATACCACTGGAGACCTCACTTCATCCGCCGGCCGGGACTTAGCGTGTTCCGGGCTACAAGCTCGATGTTTGCTCTTGGAGGGGGATTCTTTCGGGATCGTCTTCTTCTTCTTCTTCTTTGGGGGCTCCGAGTCAGTCGGTGTCCGTTGAGGGTCTCCAGAGGGCAGCCGAACTGACTTCTGTTTATCTTTTGCTAGATGAGCCTGTGCGGCCGCGGTACCATACTGAGCGGTACCATCCCCAGCTGTACCGTTCCTCTCAGTTCTGTCCGGTCTCGAAGATTTTTTCTTGGTATCATGAGCTTCACGAGACTTGGAGGTCGATTTCTCCTGTGTAGAGGCCGGCTGCTTGTGAGACCCACTTTGGGATGGGGTAGAAGCTGAGAGGGCATGCTCATATAATTGAGCCTTCAGCCGCTTGTCTCTATTACGTCAGGCTTGCGGGGTAAACGCCTTACAATGGCGGCATGAGCAGACATCATGTCTCTCCCCGAGGCACATCAGACATTTGGCGTGGCCATCAGATTCTGGCATTCTGGCACAGGCCGTACATGCCTTGAAAAACCCCATAGAAGCCATAACAGGTGATGATTTTACTCACGGTACCGGGGCCGGAGAGTTAAGTAGAGTAGTTGACAGTCCGCGGTCAAAACCAGATTTGTCCAAAACAATCGCCAATCGTAGATTCACAGAGACCACGAAGAAGAATCATATACATGTATCAATGTGTATTTATAATGCATAATTTAACATAATAATGAATTATATTTACTTAATAATAATGTTTATTTATAATGCCCTTTTCACCAAAGGGTGGAACATCAACATATACAGTACAACCAAGGACAAAAAGAATAAAACTTAGCACTAAAAGTATACATGAAATAAAATCCCCAACACCCTCACCAGTCATTACCCATCTCAGCAACTTTAGGCACAACTCAGCAGTACATTTACCTGTAGTAGGTTTCCTTGTGTAAAACAAGGGAATATATATGCATACAGGCCAGAGCATCCATGCTGTTGAGTAAGAAACACCACCAACTCAGTCCCACAGGCCAGCCTAACACCTACAGTAGGACCCCTGTATCCTCTGATTCATTATCGGCCGATTCAGTTATCCACGGGACACAAAACAGCACACTTACCATAGAGTCTTCCTAGAAAATGCCTAGAGAGCATCCTCTTTAGATATTTTCTAGGTTCTCCAAGGCAACTCTATGTTATTTTAAACCAGAAGTCCCATTATTTTCAATGGTGTTTGCTGTTATCTGTGGTTTTCGGTATCCACGGTGGGGTGGGGGGGCTGGAACCAATCCCCCACAAATACGAGGGTCCTACTGTATTTACTAACAGAAATAATTTTCATGATACAGGTTGCAATGGACATTTAATCTCTTAGATCTTTCAAAAGACAAAATGAAGAGTTCTACCACTGTGAGCCAATACAATGTAGTGGTTTCAGTGTTGGATTAGGACTCCAGGAGACCAGGGTCTGAATCCCCATTCAGCCATGGAAATCCACCTAGCAACCTTGGACAAGTCACACTCTCAGCCTCAGAGGAAGGCAATGGCAACTCCCCCTCCTGAACAAATCTTGCTGAGGAAACCATAAATCCATAATCTGTAAACAACTTGAAAGCACACAAAAACAACACAAAGCCAGTGTGACCATTTTCCTGCTTGCTCATGCTCTCTCTTTCTTTGTGATTCATTCATCTATTTCATTTCACCCAACAGATTAGGGGCTCATTGATCAATCAATGCAGCCTCCCACAGGCCACCTGCAATATATTTGCAAACCACCAGTAGCCCACAGACCACTGATGCAGAATGAGATGGAGAAAGAGCACAAGCAGAGGGTGGATAAAATTAGATTTAAGGGCAAGCAACATGAAAAGGTTTCACAAAATGGGGAAGCACCAGCAGCAATGCATTTTCGCTCTTTCAACCAAGATATAGCAAAATTCGAAGAAGATTCAAGATGCTACTTGCTCTCAGTGCAGTTTAGAAACTGTGCCCATCTGGCACATGCAAAGGGAAATTATTATAGCTAATTCATTATGTTGTGCTCCACCTTGGTTTCCTAGGGAAAAGGCAGAATATTAATATTAATAATAATAATAATAAATCCATGACAATGTATTTGATGGTTTCAGTTCAGTTAGATGTTTCCCACCAGATGTTACACTAAACATGCTTTATAAAGTGTATGGTTAAGGTCACTTTTATTTTGAGAGAAAACTGGCTGCATGAAGCCCAAAGTCAGCATTGTGTTTCTGACTGAGACTGAGGCCACAGGCAGTTTCTGCAGAAAATCTTCCAAATAGCACCATGAGGGCCAGAAACAGGCAAAGGGAGAAGAGGTCAATCAGGTGGCAAAACTGGCACAGGCCCCAAGTCCAGATCAGGAACCCCTGTGGCAGTTTTTCCTTTAGGCTGTAATATGACATTTAACTACTGTATTCATTCACAAGTGTGTTTTGGTGGGATGTAACATCTTAAGACATGTTAAAGTAGGACCCCTGATCCATTGATTCATTATCCACTGATTCAATTATCCATGGGACACAAAACAGCACACCTACCATAGAGTCTTCCTAGAAAATGTGGCCTCTCTAGCCATTTTCTAGGTCCTCCAAGGCAACTTCATGGTATTTTAAACTGGAAGTCCATTATTTTCAATGGTGTTCGCTATTATCCACAGTTTTTGGTATCTGTGCCCCCCCCCCCCGCCGAACCAATCTCCGGTGCTAATTTTCCAAGGAGTATCCCTGTTAGTATTTAGGGTAGTATGAGACTTTTTGTTCAAATATTTGATATCTTTTGAAATGCTTTGTACTATTTATAGCAACACTGCCACAATACTGGATGCAGTACAGTAAGCATTTGCACTCCAGAATAATGTTTAACATTTTACCTATATAATTTAAAAAATAAAATAAAATTATTTTTTTAAAAAGTTATTTAACAACATCAATGGCATTGTGTTTTCCATGGTGGTTTAGCACTGGAGAATCACATTTCAGCCCAATTTTTATTTTAAAAATCCTACAAAATTAATTGGTTGGAGGAGGGTTGGGCTGTTTTTTCCTCTGATCTATCAATTAAGGGTTTAATAAACCCATGTGCATGTGATCTCTAAACCTCTAGAAACCTTGTACTAACCACTACAGGTGGCTGGAAGGCAGAACTGGTCAGAAATCAGGAAACTCCAAAATCCACCTCTGCCAGTTCTTCTACTACAGCTGTCAGCCCTGACAGCACCAAGGCAAGTTCAGCAACTTGTGGCTTTCTAGATGTTGTTGGACTGCAACTCCCACCCAAGGGTGAGGGACGCTGGGAGATGTAATCCAGCCATACCTGGAAGGCCACAAATTGTCCTCCTTTGCTCTCAGGGCTGAATCTTCTTAGCCTCCAACTGACATTATAAACCTAAAACCATGGCCCCCACAAGGGAGGGCTGACAGGGCACTACTTTGGGAGGGCCGGGATTAGGAGGGGCCCCTGCTCTGATATTATTGTAAGTTTTTATTATGTAAATCCATTTAGGTTTTTAAAAAATAATTATAAATATGACTTTGGCATCATAGTTTAAGCTGACTTGTTTTAATTTTTATCCTAAATCCTATAGAGTAGTGATCTCCAAACTCTAGTTCCCCAGGTGTTTTGGCCTTCAGTTCCCAGAAGCCTCAGCCACCTTGGCCAATGATCATGGATTCTGGGAGGTGAAGTCCAAAATCACCTGGCTGACCTTAACCTTAGCAGTAGTTAGGGGCCCCGCCAAAGATCACTTCAGGATGTGGGGGCCATGTGCAGGCTAAAGCGTAGCCAGAGCAGGGGTTGAATGCTTGCCGGCCCCCGGAGGAGGAGCAGGGGGAGGCCTCCCTCCCGCGGGCCACAGCCGGGGTGGGTAGGTGGTGGGAGCCACCTCGGCTCGCCTTGTCCCAGGTCGGGTCTCCTCCCTGGAGGCGGAGTGCTAGGGCGGGGCTTGGGACGGGCGAGCAAACACAAGCTGGGCGAGGCGGCCTCCTCCAGCTTCGCGGGTGGGACGGTCGCGGCAGAGAGCGCTTGCCGAGTCATGGAGGGCGGCGAGGGTGGGAGCGGCGGCGGCGGCGGCGGCGCCTACGGGGCGGCCAAGGCAGGCGGCACCTTCGACCTGTGGCGCTTCCTGCAGCAACCGCAAGTGATTGCGCGCCTTCTCAGCGCGGTGAGTGAACTCGTCGGGGCTGGGCTGGGGAGTCGTGGGAGTGCGCTCTCCCGAGAGGCTGGCTTGCTTGCTCTGCCCGCCACCAGCCCAAACCAACCCTAGCCTGCCTGGCGCTTGGAGCTGCCCGGCCCGGCCCGGAGCGCTGAGGCGTGGCCGGCTGCCTGGAGCAGCGAGTGGCGGCTGCAGTCCAGGGACCTGGCTGGGCCGTGGGGAGGGGAAAGCCGAGCGGAGCAGGGGCGGAGCGCCCTTGGAAGGCTCGGCACCTGCGGAGGGACAGGTGGGGCGTTTCCCAGGGGCGGAAGAAAGGCGGCCCGGGTTGTCCCCCTCCCGCCCTGGCCAGCGGTGACTTGGCCACTCCAGCCCCGCCCCGCCCGCCAGCCCGGATGCTGCTAGGAGGAGTCTCTGAAGGGGGCATCCACACTAGAGAAATAATCCAGCATGAAACCGGATTATTTGTCATGGCGCCTTCTTATAGAAGCCTGGGATTTGTGGTTTTACAAAGCCTTTAGCCTTCTTTGCCAAAGAGTGCTGACGTCTCACCAAACTACAAATCCCAGGTTTCCATAGGAAGGGGCCATGGCAGATAATCCAGCTTCAACCTAGATTGTTTGTGTCCTGTAGAATGCTCCTCAAAGGCGGTGCCCTGGCTTTCAGTTTAAAACATAAAGTTTAAAAAAAATTGTAATTTGGTGGGACCAGAGAGTAGCTTTCTTCTAGAACAGTGGTTCTTAACCTGGGGTCTGGGGACCACCAGGGGGACCACCGAGGAGAACCAGGCAGGTGGCCTGACTCCACACGTCTTGTGGGCTGCTTTGTTCTTCTCCTCTTCCTCCCACCCGCGAGTGTATCTGCCTGGTGTGGAACGCGCGCGTGTGCCTGTGTGTGTGTGTGTGTGTGTGTGGACGCAAGTCTTTAGGTTAATGCGGTTCCACGCCCTCTTGCCGGTGGCCAAGGGTGGCTGCTGTTCCGCTTGGCCCGCTTCTGACTCGGGCCTGGGCAGCTTGGCCGAAGAAAGCCGGCCGCTGGGCCCAGGGGGTTGTTTCCATAAGCAGGCCGGTCATATGGATGTCAGCTGATGGGCTGCGGCGCGGGGGGGGGAAAGCGGGGGTTGGGTGGGTGGTTTCGGTTGCCTTTTTGCTAACTCCTGCTGACCGCCATGGGAAATGGATCGAGGGCTTTTTCGCGACCGTGGTGTTGTTCCAGCACAATCGGGTTCCTCTTCTCCAAAGCTCCTGGAGATCCCCTGCAGCATTTATAGGTTTAGGGACACCGCCCCCCCCCCCAGTATTGGGAAATTTAGCAAGCTATGCCAAAGAGAAAAACAAAAACTTGTTAGGAAGGAGAAAACAGCCCCGTTTATCAGAGGGTGCCCCCAAAGAAGTATTCTAGAGCAGTGGTTCTTAACCTTTTCTTTACCAGGGACCCCCTTTAAATATCTTTTGTTGCCACTGCGCCCCAAAACTTCACTCAAGATTTAAAAGAACAACAATAATCATAATGATACCTAATAATAATAATATTACATCATCGATGAAACCTTCCATCAAAGGCACTGGAGGAGGGAAGATTTTTCTTCTGCTTCCTGCAAATTTGTGGCAGGAGCAGATTGAATGGCAATGTGCAGACCAAGCCTGCCAGCCAGCCAGCCTTTGCCTTGGCTCCTGTCACATGGCCACTCCACTGCAGGGAAGAGGTGGGCCAAGCAACTTTCAAGCCTTCACAGCCCCCTTTGAGGACATCACACACCCCTAGTGGTCCCCAGACCCCAGGTTAAGAACCACTGTTCTAGACAAAACCTACTGTCTGGTCCCACCAAGTTACAATTCTTTTTTTTTTTTAATTTTATGTTTTAAACTGTTTAATGTTGTTAATAGTTTTATTCTCTTTTAATGCTTAGTCTTTTTAAAAACTTTATTTATTATTGTTAGATTGACTATGCAGGTTATGTATAGCACCCCAGCCCTCTGCGTGCATATATCCATAAATATATTTAGATCTAGGTGTATCCATTCCTCAGATAAAGTGGAATATAGTCCAGGAAAACCTGTGCTGTAATAAATGAGTTAGACTTTAAAGTGCCACAGGACTCTGGGGTGTGTGTGTATTTGCTATAGGACATTTTCAGACGGCCCTTACTGCGCAAGCAGCCTCCGGAGCAGTAATGAGGCTGCTGCACGGCAGCGGGTCCTTTTCGGATGCCGCCGTCCCTCTTCCATGACCATTTGTGGCACGTACGTGAAGCTTTGGAAGCGGCCGCGTCATATTTCAATCACGGGCAACTTCTGTGATTGAAATATGACGCGGCCGCTTCCAAAGCTTCACGTATGTGCCACGAATGGTCACGGAAGAGGGACGGCGGTGTCCGAAAAGGACCCCCTGCCGCGCAGCAGCCTCGTTACTGCTCCGGAGGCTGCTTGTGTGGTAAGGGCCGTCTGAAAATATTCTAAGTCCACTTTTTCCCCAATCAAGGTTCAGCAAGCATTCTCCAAATGCTTTAAAATGGTGTCACTATTAAAGATATCATGACCAGTTTTCAGTTCTTTGTATCTTGAAAACCTTTTTAGGGTAGCAGGGAGAGGAGATTTTAGTTTCCCCAAATGGTGACACACTACAGGGGTTCATGTATTTACTGATGTGAATATACATGCTCTCACATATCAATATGCTGTGCCTTAAGAGGTTCCAATGTATGTAGTGCAGGAACAGGGAACTGATTTCATGTGCCAGGTGGGATCCCAGCCTCCAGCCCTGCACATGCCAGATGACGCCACAGTCATGATGTCATATAAATGCCACAAGCTCCCTGGCAACACAGCTTTACTCAACCCATGCCTTCTCCATGTGAGAAGGCAAAGCTGTGTACAGACCCAAGGGCAAGTTCCAGAAGCATTTCTGTTTTCTCTTACCTGTGACAGCATGAGGCAGGTGCAACCAACTCCAAGGTCCAAGTGCCAGCTTCAGGAATGCTCTTGTAGCAGGGGCCCCGTTTACACCACACAATTATAGCACTCTTGTTCCACTTTAACTGCCGTGGCTGCATCCTATGGAATCTTCCTGGGGTCTGTAGTTTGGTCAGAGGAGCTCCTGGCTGAGATTTTAAGCACTCCTCCCAAAACTGCAGTTCCCAGGATTCCACAGCATGCAGCCATGACAGTTAAAGTGGAATCATAGAGCTATAATTGTGTAGTGCTTGGATTTCAGAAGCTCCCCCACTCCATGCTCTACCTCATGGGAGAAAACAAAGTGTGTATGTATAGCTCCTTGTTGTTATACCTCTGATCTGGGTTAGGCAGGGGGATTCCCTGAAATGCCCGTGGCCTTTCCAGTTGGGTGCTTGAATGGCACCTATATATGTGTGTGGGAATCCCCATTTATCTCTGATCTCTGAATGGAGATAATGGGGATTCTCTACTCTCTTCCTAACTGGGAAGATGAACCCAGTTTGCCCCCTGTTTACACTGGATTGGGACCACTTGTAGCCAAATAAGACCCGTGGGGAGGTTCCACTTTTTGATGTAGTGAGAAACTTGATGGAAATATGTAGTGATCCCAGCATGGAGAATGGCCATTTGGACAGAAGCCACCATAGGATAGGTGGTGGCTGAGAGGACTGGTTAAGAGGGCAATGCTGTGAGGAAAAGAAGAAGCTGAATTAGTTATGGGGGTATGAAAAGCTATGTTTGAAGGCATGTATGAGAATCAGCCAATCCCAGCATAGGAAGCTGTGATGGAGGGGCCTCTGAGAGTGAGCTGGAGAGAATGGCAGTTCAGAGGAAGCAGTTGGATGAGTCAGGTGTGAGAGTTGGGAGTGAACTGTGCTGAGAGAAAGGTGTGTGAATCAGTTGAAAGAGTCTATAGAGAAAGCAGATGTCTGAGGGTAGTATGTCTTGTCACTAAATGAAAGAGCCAGTGTTAATATTTGCTATTATACCGTTTGGGAATTTGTTACTACACTGATATTATAAACAAAATAAGTTCTTTTGTTAACTGTTTCACTGACCCATCTTGAATTATTTCCCTTATAATAAAGGGGAGGTCACTGTAACCAAAAGAATACACATTATTAGACAAATCTATCCATTGAAGGGGGTCACCTGGAGACTCAGGCCCCAATCCAGAAAGGGCTACCAGAGGGGGACCTAGAGTAGAGCGTCTGTGACAGACAGCTAGAACTGAGAAAAGTGGGGCCAGCCTGGTGAGGCCAACATCACAGGGAGTAAAAAACCTGTGTGTGTGGGACTTTATCTGAGGGGGGGGAAATCAAGGAGGGAGGCTCTGCAGGCAAGGTGTAAACATGGGAGGGCCAATTTGTTGAGCTCCGTCCACAATACAGGGTATAAAGTGGAACCCCATTTCTTGCTTAGAACAGTATCTTGCAGCCAGCTATACTGGCAGCAAACAGCATAAGACTAACATGTCTAACCTTCTGATAACAGTTATGGCTCCTTTTCTCCTCAGTATGAGGTCGGACCTGTAAAAGGCCTTAGTAGCTTTGTGGACAGACCTGAATGATCATGTAGATATCATAACACTCACAAGGATGCATCTGAACTCTTGCAATCGTAATGTTTCTCTCATTTCATTGTGCTTGTACTTCTAGTGAATTCCCTCCTTGTTCTAGGAGGTGTTAATGCTACATTACTATTATCATTATTATTATTATTTTCCCCTTTCTCTCTCCTTTGTAGCTGTTTGCACTCATAGTTTTCTCCTGTATCATTGGTGAAGGCTACACCAACCGTCATTCTGAAGATGAACTGTTCTGCATCTTTAACCACAATGAGGATGCTTGTCGTTATGGCATTGGTATTGGTGTGGTTGCCTTCTTGGCCTGCGTATTCTTCTTCATGGTGGATATCTACTTCCCACAGATTAGCAATGTCACTGATCGCAAGTACCTCGTTATAGCTGACTTGGGCTTCTCAGGTATTTACTACTTGGACACATCACTTGAAGCAAGTCCCTGGAGAGAAGGACTAGGCTCTGGCTGTGTTCTCTTCCTCCTTTTCCTCTCCCTTCCTCTGTTTCTGGAATTAGACAATGGTTCCCCTTGTTTTACTCCCTAATGATCTGTGTGTGTTTGGAGCAGCTCAGAGCTCCTGGCATAGTGCCTGCTCAGGCCTGCTTTGTCTGACTGAAAGTGCCTTCTAGGGAAGACGTTCCTAAAATATTGGGACATTACAATGTCTTTTTAATATATATATATATAAAGTAGTACTAGTAAGGAGGAAAGACCATGGAATTGGAGCCCTCTTGTTCCCTGACATAAATATTTTAGGGCCCATCCAAATGGACTGGAAAAACCAGAAAATCTTTGATTTTGTTCCTGTCCTTTGTTTTGGGTTTTAAGATCTACATGATATTTTCCCCATCCCAACCTATTCCCAGGGAACATTGCCAAAGACTTTTCATTGCCACTTCCCACATCAGTTTAAATTAACCCATTATTTTCCAAAACAAAATACAGTAGGACCCCTGTATCCGCTGATTAATTATCTACTGATTCAGTTATCTGCAAGACACAAAACAGCACACCTACCAGTCTTCCTAGAAAATGCCTAGAGGCATCCTCTCTCGATGTTTTCTATGTCCTCCAAGGCAGCTCTATGATATTTTGTATCAGAAGTCCCATTATTTTCAATGGTGTTTGCTGTTATCTGTGGTTTTCAGTATCCATGGGCCCCCCTGGAACCAACCCCCTGCAGATACAGGGGTCCTACTGTATACCTTTCCATGGCAGTCTGTGTTAACCAGAACTAGCTAAGAGAGCCACCACCAAGAAACATAGGGACTGTTTCTAGTACCTAGAGCCAACAGAGGAGGAATGCTGGCAAGAAAATTATCCTAATGTTTACCTATATAATATTGCTAAAGCACTTTAACATTTTGACTATAACGCCTGAATAAATATTAAAAAGGGCTCAGTGGAAATGGCTGAAAGTCAATTTCTGAAATGTTGCTTGAGTCTAGATGTGACAAGTGATCAGAGTGAGGGAGAGGAGAAAGAACACAAGGGTGGGAAAAGTGGGAGGGAAACCCTGGATAGTTCAAGAAACGGTTGCGATGCAAAACCATGAATGTGCAGGTAAAATCAAAACAAAAAGAAATGGAAAATCTTAATACTTCCGAGGACCTTTTTACTTTCTGGATAAGCCCTTAGTCATACAGATTGTGAACAAAATGTTAGCAGTTGCCTTAATAGGTTTGCTTGATAGTGGCAAGTTTACTACATGAAACAGGAGACTGTACATATTTCCTTAGGAACTGGAGACCATTATGAGCCTGGCCCCAGATTTTAACAACTAAGCAAAACTTGGTCCATGTACTGTTTTTGGCTGTTAAAGAGCATGCCTGCTTATTCACTATGAGGTCCTTTCAAATGTCATAGCAGCCAGAGCTCAAGTTGCTCTTATTTGATCAGATGATCAAGGGGAATGAGTGCTATTGTCCAGCTGAAGGGAAAACAGCAGAATGGTAGCATTCTTGACGTTCCCCAAGCTAGATGCTTTGGGGTGTTTTCTGCTTCATTTCCCATCGGCCCTAGCTGGGCCCTCTGGGTCAGTAGTCAGAAATGAGTTATTGGCTAAAACATCTCAGGGGATCCAAGCTGGGAAAAGTGCAACATCCTGTGCTTATGCTATGTTTGGGAAGACTAACATGCAGGCCAAAGGAATTGAACCCTAAAATAACATATGAAAGTGGCTCTTAACCTGTTCTTTACCAAGGACCCCCTTTAAATATCTTTTGTTGCCACAACCCCCAAGACTTAACTCAAGATTTTAAAACAAGAACAATACAGTTACACCCTCCATTGAACTTTCTCTCAGAGGCACTGGAGCTGGAGGGATGACCTTTCTCCTGCTTCTTCCTGCAAGTTTGTGACTAGAGCAGATTGAACAGCAATGTGCAGCCTTTGCCTTGGCTTCCGTCATGTGGCTGCTCACCTATGGGGAGGTGGGCTGATCAGCCTTCAAGCCTTTGCAGACCCCCTGTGAGGGCATTCTAGCTCCCTGGGCTTTCCATCTCCTCTTAATATATCATCTGGCTTCTTCCTCTGTTGCTAAATGCTGATATTTCTTTGCTCAGCTCTTTGGACGTTTCTGTGGTTTATTGGATTCTGTGTGCTGACAAACCAGTGGGCATCAACACAGCCTGGAGATGTAAGGATTGGTGCTGATTCTGCTCGTGCTTCAATTGCCTTCAGCTTCTTCTCCATTTTCTCATGGGTGAGTGAGGATTTATCAATTTCTCTATTTCAAGAAGGCTGAAAGATCTGTCAGCTTGGAAGGTCAGGCAGTTTACATACTACCTTTTTGCATTGGGGACTGGGTATGAAATGGGCAGTGAGCTCGGAACCAGGAGGTAATCAATTCCTAGTTTATCTTTGTTATTACAGGCATACATACCCTCAGTTAACAAAGCCTCTGACAAGAAGATCCTTTTTGGTCTATTTTCTGGGAGCATAGCACAGCCCCCTCCCCGCTTTCCTAGCTGGAAGTGTTTTTGTAGCATTGGCAGGATGTTGAAGGAGGACTGGAGAAAGATAGTCAGTGTTGGGCTGCAGCTGCATGTTTGAAGTAAACAGTGCAATAAAGCTTGAACTAGGAAATAATGGGATTCTATTCTAGGTGGTCCTACTGCAGCTGTATGTTCTTGCCTACAACAGGCAAGGTAAACAGCTACCTCCAGAATCACCTACTGAATATGCGTGAAGAACAGAAAAGAAAAGCGTAGATCTAGAAGTTTTGCCATCAAAATGGAAATCATACAAAAAGTGGAGGCTATTGAAAGACAAAAATCATCCTGGGATGCATTTTGGAAGAAGCTTTCAAGTGGTCTCTAAAAGATTCAAAAGCTTTTTGTTTACTTATGCAAGGCTTACCTAACCTGATTGCTTCATTTCACGTGTGCATAATGCTCGTTTTGGATGAACTGCTCTTCTTTTTTTGTGCTGTATTATTTCCATGTTATTTCTACTTCTGGTACCAAAGTTTCTGTTAAAGAAGCAAAGCCCAGGAACACATCTTTGATAACGGAGATATACCTGTAATTCGTGGTGCTGTCCTTCCTGAGCTTTCTTATCTGCAATGAAAGGATCATACTATTTTTCCTCAAAGGGAGGTTTGTAAAAATAGCTGAGCTCCATGCTCATACATAATCACCTGGTACATTCTTCACCACTTAATAGAATACTATCCTGGTGAAATCCATTCTGGTTTGCCTGGTGAAGGAGAGATAAGTAGACATTTGATCTTGTAGAAAGCACTGTGGCCCAAACTGGACTAGTTTTGAATGGAACCATTAAATCAAAGATTTCCTTGTGTGTTGAGTCAACATTCAACAGTTGATTCAGTGGATCTAATCAAGTTGGGACTGACCAATAGGATGCAGACCTGTATCTCAGGCGGGCATGATGCCTAAGTATTGCATAAAGATTGCAGTTCTGCAGAAGCTAAGTACAGGTGTTCCTCCATATCCACAGATTTAAGTATTCACAGCTTGAAAATACTTTTTAAAAAAATAATACAAAAAGCAAACCTTGATTTTACTATCTTATATAAGGGACAACATTTTGCTATGCCATTGCATATAATGGGACACTGAGTATTCAGTATCCATGGGGAGTCCTGGAACCAAACCTCAGTGAATATGAAGGGATAACTGTACTACTTTTAACCAGTGGCTACAAAGCTAATAAGGAGCCAGCATGGTGTAGTGGTTTGAGTGTTGTACTATGATTCTGGAGACCAGGGTTTGAATCCCTGTTCAGTCATGAAAACCCATTGGGTGACCTTGGACAAGTCATACATTCTCAGCCTCAGAAAACCCCCACGATACCTTAGGGTTGCCATAAGAAATTACTTGAAGGTACACATTAATCCCAGTTTTTCTCCATAGGGACTCCTGATCACCTTTGCCCTACAACGGTACCGCATGGGCGTTCAAGATTTCGACCACAGCTATGTTGACCCAGCTCCAGGTCCTACACCCCCCTATTCCAGCTACCCCAATGTCAGCCATGAGAGCTACCAGCAGCCACCCTTCACTCGAACAGTGGAAGACTCGGAGGGCTACCAGCCCCCACCTGTGTACTGATTGCTACTTGCACCCTTCAGAGCAGATGGCAAGGATAGCAACATAAGTGCAATTGATTCACTGCTTGGGTTGGGGAAAGGCCTCTACTGTGAAGACTAGGGTGCCACAGCTTTGTGTGTGTGGTTGTTATGTATGTGTGTGCAATGGGTTCTGAAATATTCCTGCTGTCACCTAACCTTTCGGGAAGCTGTTTCCTCACAGAAAATGCTTTGTTCCTCTCAGGGGGGTTGGAAGTTTTCTTGCTGGCCTGTGTATGCCTTGAAAGACTTAAAACTGCTGCTGAATCTATAGCAAGGACTCCTGTGTTGACAAGAGTTGAATTATTGTGCACTGGCTAGAAACTTTGGCCAGCAATAGGGGAAACCTATTTCTACTGTAGATATTTAAGTGGGGATTCTTGCTTCTACCAGTCAAGTAATGTAGGCTTTCCACCAGGTGCCTTAGTATCCTTAGCTCTTTTACTGTTGCAGCCCTAGGGAGGGGCTGTTCCTACAGTTCCTATGGTGCTGACTTTCTAGACTGCATCATGCAGGTGAAGTGCCTTCCTTGTTCTTGCTCCTCAGCTGCAGCTATCAGCAACACCAAAGTCTAGGCCTGAAGGCCTTATTTCTTTCAAAGAATGTGTATATAAAGCTTTAAGTTTATTGTATTACAGAGAATAGAAGTTGGGATTTTTGTGTGCTTTGTCTGCTGCCAATTTTAGCCCTGGTTCACAATGGGAGGGACCAGGCTCTCTGAGACCCATAACAATTGCCTCTCTGTACTAAATATTCTAATAGAATGTTGTATCAATAGCTGCCAAATAAAACAACCAAGATAAGGCAAGTGGTATCTTGTATGCTGGGATGGAAAATTCACTTGCGGAAAGCTTATTCTATTAACCTTCCCTAAACAGCTACCAAGCTTTTCAGGGAAAGCTGTGCCTTCCGTATCCTCCTCATCGTCCATGTCCGAGGAGGCTGTGGAGAACTGTTTCTGCACTAAGAAACACAGTTGGAAACTGCTAATGGATTCAGGAATGTTTTATATATATTATGGTAGAAATAAACCTTGTCACTCCCACCACTTTTAGAATGTCTTGTCAAATTTGTTTTGTCTGGCAGTTTCAGGGGAGATGTTAAAATATTCTGGTTCTGTCACACAGAGACCAGGAATTGCTTAGCAGGAATGGTGGTAGCTGGAAAGAAGCAATGGATAAGTTCTTGTTAAATACAGAAACAATTCAATTTCTGTTACTGCTACTGCCATCTGCTTTTGCTTTTCTCTGAACACTCCACCAGCTTGCTGGCTGATTATATCTCTATAGTGACCACTTTTGTGTAAAAGATAGCTACTGTTACAATAGCACAGGAGTAGACACTGTCTAACTAAGCCCCTACAAATGAGGTTAGAAATGAAAATGAGATCAAAGGAAAGACATTCAATATTAAATTTATTAAGACAGCATTATTTAAAAACTAACCTTTTTCCTTTTAATAACCCTTACAGGCAAGTACAGCACACTTCCATATTACCCTTGGAGAAAACTGAGTGGCAGAGGAGCAGCCCTAGGGCATGTTTAAGTGCAAGAGCATAAGTGTTTGCCAAAGGGAGTGCAGACTATTCATCATGCAAAACAGATAAGTCAGATTAATCTGTCAGAAGCAGGCACTTCTGGGGATAGTAGTTGAATAAAAATGGACATGATTGATGCTGTTAGCAAGTCTGAATAAATTAGAACGTGAAGGCCTACAGGGAAATTCTGACTTTTATAAATATTCCTTGTTGTCCAACTTCTACTTACACACTAAGAGTTAAGCTCTTCCGTATGAAAGCAGTGTTAAAGATTACAGTTGAGGAAAAACTTCATCTTCTCCAGCCCTAATAGTCAAGTCTGTAAGTCAGCAAGGCTCACAGCACTGTTGCATAGATCTAAGATCCAGGCTTCATTGTCAAATAAGCCAGCTGCTATTGAACATAAGCTAAGACTTGAGAGAAGCTGGCTGAAAGCAGTACTCAACAAGAACACCAGAGTTTGAGAGTACAGTGTTCTGGTCTCAATATGAAATAGGGTCTCCTGGTAAGTGTTGTCTGTCTGTAACAGCTGTGGCAGTTAAACTCAGAAGTAAACATTGCAAGGAAGGCTTGTGCAAGAGGAAATAAATAGCAGTTCTGCAGAACAGTGACATTAAGAAATCTTCTCCCTACAAACCAAGGCATCACCAACAGATAGCAGTTTTCAGCACAGAACACCTAAATCCCAAAGCCTCTGGCATTGGGCTCCAGCCTTGTTTTTCCCTTGCAGAAGTAGACTTGTTTTTTTTTTTTCATTCACTAGTGTGGTCCTTTGCAACAACACAGCTTAAACAGCACAGAGCCAAAATGAAGTTTAAAAAATGGCTTTCCTGTTAAGTCCACCTAACAAATGGTCTCTCACTTCCCTTATTCAATTTGAGGAGTTCCATGGCATGATCTGACGAGCAGCTAAGGCTTTCCGGGAAACAGCAGGATCTAACTGTTTATTCCCACCTGGTAGGTTCTCTTTGTTTTCAGTTGTTGGCTGCTGTGGTCGTTTCTTGAAGTAGCAGATGCGGCAGACAGAATGATACTTGTCTGCCCCACCTATCACTTCCACCTAGTTGGGACAAAAGAAGAGTTTTAATGGCTTACTCATTATTAAATTCCTGCTCTCCATCTACAGCAGGTATGTCTATTTCATAAGATCAGCTCTTCTAAGGAGGGAAGAAGATATGCACAGGAACCTTACCTCCTTCTCTGCTCCCAACCTCTTTGTGTACGATGCCTCACGAAAACACTCCATGCAGACAGCGTTCAGTTTCACCACACTTTCTGCTAAGGGGACTAGCTGTAAGATGTTGCCAAATGCCTACAATGAGACAGCATGACTAATGCATTGCAGATGGAAGGCCCAAGTAAAGTTATTCTCATTATATCCCTGCTTTTGCCCAGAATGGGGACTCATGGCAGCTTACAAGCAAGACTAAATACAATACAGAATTTTAGGGAAAACTTACCTTCCTCTGGAAGGTCCCATCAAGAGCTGCCACAATGACAGTCTTCCCTGCATTGGCCATTGCTTCACAGAAGTCAACAATATCTGGAAACTAGATAAAAGAGAAGCCATTATTCTGGGAACCACAATTCTAATCTAAAATAATGTATATCAACCCTGTGCCCTTAGATTTAACAAGAAAATCCCACTTTGAGAAACAAGACATGGATTTTTTCCCCCCACTTCTGGTTTGTGTTTACTACTGGGACCCAGGGTGAAAAGTAAAAACAGACCAAGACCCACCCAAGTTGCCCACCCTTGGTTCAAGGGGTTGAAGGCAAGAGAATTACAGGATCAAAGGATGAGGAACACAGTTCAGGGAACAGACCTCAGTTTTGTGTTGTCACCACCTTTTTAGGCCAGTGACTTGTCTTTTAGCCACATTGGTCTTCCGATGAAATGGATATTTTAGAGAAGTGCCTCTGCTTAATGCAGTGACCATTTAGTATAGGAATCAGCAAATGTGGGAGACTAGCAGGCCACATCCCCTCCACAGGAGACCTTGGAGAGCTGCACCCCCACTGCAAAACAAAACAATCCCCCCCCCCAGCAAATGCCCTCCAGGAAGCATGGAGATTTCCACAATGTTTTAGGATCCTTTGCACTTCTGCTGTGCCTAAAGCAGGAAACTCACACAGCAGCCATTATGGTGCCCCCACCCTGCCTGAAAATTCCAAGGGGTCATTTACATGGCAAAAATAATCCTCAAAGAATTCGCCAAGAAGCCTTATAGTTCCCACGTGTTTCGCATCTCCAGCGACCTTTTCAGAAGGAGGGGGTCTGAAAAACCCCTAAGTGGCGCAATTAATGACACCGCTGATTTTCCGACTTTTTAAAAAAAGTGCCGCATATTTGTGCATTAACGCATTTGTGAACTATCCGACACTTTGAAGTTCGGAAGATCCACCACCCACAGAAGTGGGCGGTTCGGTAATGTGACGCCACAGAAACCCGCCCACACATCTTTTCCGGTAAACATCTGCTTTGAAGCATCCTCTTAAAACATCTTTCGTTTTCCTAATGGAGGCAGTTCAGAGAACAAAGAAGGGTGGCAGGGGAATAGCTTGGAACCATGGCAAGATTCTTGATTTACTGGATCTTCGAGGGGAAGAGAAAGTACAAGAGCAGTTACGTTTATGTCACCGGAGTATTGATGTGTAAATAATGAGTGTGATGAGTATTGATACGAGATTTTAAACCGCCACTTGTCTTGCTAGCTCCAGCCAGCTTGGGGAAGGAGTCAAATTGTGTGGGCGGGTCATATGCATACGAACGACAGCCTATTCGTATTTTTTACCCCTTTGCCCCCCCCCCCGCAAAGTTGAGTTACCACTATTGAAAGAACAAAGACCATAAATGATGACGAGAAGCCCAATCAGAACTCAGTGAGGGGGGGAAACAGATGACCAATGGGAGAACGAGTGGCGGGAATTCCTGAAGGAAGTACGTTGGAAAGGAATGACGTACTTCGTTGATTGACAGGTAAGATCATTAAAATATGCAGAATATCGATGTCGTGGGAACTAAAATAGTTCGAGGTGAAGAACCTCGCATCTTATTTAAATGCACATTAAAGTCACATCTGAACTACATTGCGGAACTAAGTAGGATCCGAAATAATATCGTGGGAACTTTGTGACACTAATACCGCAACAAAAATAGCCGTGGAACCGGCCCCCATGTGTGCCCTGACCCAAGGTTTACCCCTGGTGATAACTATTCCCTATATAGGAGGGGGAGCACTGCCCTCTGCCCACTTCTGAGAAGGAAATGGCGCACAACACAATTTCCATCCTTTTAGCAACTAATGTGTAAACCACTGCTCTGAGGACATTTCCATTTTGCATCAGCCAGCCTTAGCTGACTTGACTATGAGTCCCCCTAATAAAAGTTTTTTACTGCTACAAAACAAGAACACCAGTATTATGCTGCAGGGACTCAGCAAGGGGAGCTGAACTCCTTTCTACATTCATAGAATCGTAGAATTGCAGAGTTGGAAGAGACCACGAGGGCCATCCAGTCCAACCCCCTGCCACACAGGAAATCACGATCAAAGCATCCCTGACAGATGTTGTTAAGCCACAGGTTGTTCAACTGCTTTCACTTCCTTAATCTTCATTCTAAAAATGGGACACTTTCTATAGACATTAATTTCATTATCCAAGCTCATCAAACCTGTTAGTAAACGTTCCTTTCCAAGTAACAGCTTCATTTATTCTCACAGAGCACAAGAGTATGCAACTAAATTCTAGAAGAGTAGAGTTTATATATTCCTATGCTGTTCATGCCCTCCAATTTTTAACTTGTTAAAAATAGCAGCCCAAGCAGGATGTAGGAGGGGACCTACTGGAAAACAGAAGTGGAGAGGGACTGTACCTCCTCCTGGAATTAATAGGAGGGAGAGGGTGATGGGTGGCACCTCTCTGACTGGAGCCCCCATTTTCAGAAGCCTTTGAGAGTTGTTCTCACACTCTAGCTTCAACAAGTCACTCCTTTATAGCTTCAAGTGAGTCAGGAAAAAGTTGATGTAAATCATGGAATATTCTGTTGATTTGAATATTTTTGAAATTCCACTGTAATTTTTTTTTAAAAAGCAAACTCAAACACATGCATGCATGTATGCTTGCACACACAGTGGAATGAACAGAGGAAGTATCAGAGAAAAGAGTCAGAAGTGAGCGGGATGAGTATGAATGCATCCAGGTATATCCTGTCATTATTTGCCTACTGATGTGGACTGACTGAAGAGGTTCATTACAATAAAACACTTGGTAGGAGCAAACTGTATGGAAATCTGCAGTTAACAGCAAGGTTATAATGAGAAAGAAAGCACACACCTCAAAGCATCCTAGGTCTGAAATGTGGGCATCTTGAGAGGTTACTGGATTCCAGGTCCCATTAGCCTTAGCCTGCATAGTCAATTGTGAGGGATCATGGAAGTACCAGTCTAACAACAATGGGAAGGTCACACATGGCTGAGTCCTGCTCTGTATCAAGAATGGGCTAAAGTAGTATTGTAGGAGTGGGTTGTTTGTTTAATAGAATTCCCAATGTTTATGACAATGTTTTACATTTATAAAGCCAAGTGTGCAGCCTTGGGATTTATTAACAGCAAAAGCACAGCTAATTTGCATAAAGTATTCTAAAATACTAACTTGCTCTTGGGGAAAGACAAATGCTTTGCTGCATCCAACCAGGCTCACCAATTCCAGTGCTCTTTGTAAGAATACCAGTTACTACAATGTGGTTTGTGCCAGAAATGGGTCAGAGTTGTGGCTTACATTCTGCTCACTCCTACAGAACAAAATGTCTGTTCCAACATTTCATCAATATATAGCCTGACTGAACTAGCAAAAAACCTCACCCTCACCACCAAGGAAGTATCTCCCAAGGAACCTATTTCAAAGTATCCTATTTGTAACCGATATGCACACTAAGGACAGTTGACAGAGGAAACAACCTTAGCATGGAATCAGGTAAAACATGACCTGCTGAATAACACTGATTTCTCCATGTTAATGTATTCCTAGTTTTCAGAGTTATATTTGGGTAACAACTCTTGGAATCCTTCACTTTTCTAAGTTCAGATTTTGCTTCACAGAGCAACCCTATACAGGACGTCCCATAGGCTCACTCAGCTCAATGGCAAGTGAATATACAACCATTGCCCATGCCCCCATAACTCCTTGGAACAGAATTAGTTTTACTAATCTGCCTCAGCCAAACAGGGACACTGCAAAGGTACTTACAAACTGCCCTTCATCAATACCAATCACAGCAGAGCTGAGAGCCTCTTGATGCACATCTTTCAGGCAACAAGCTAACACAGCTTCCATTGTGTTCCTGCATAGAAAAAGAAATATTTGTGATTGCATCATTGGTCATGTTATATATCCACTCAAGAGCAAGGAGGTCCACTTCTAGTTTCTGTACAAGGCAACCACTCTCAAACCTAGATTCCATCCATGTGAGAGAGACCTTTAGGACAGGCTGATACTTGTTTAAATCACAACAAAGTCCATGAATTAGAAGAATACTACAGTGTAGACTGTTGCAAATAAGTGTTCTAGAAAAATGATTTGCTTCCCCAGAATGGTGTGTGTGTGTGTGTGTGCGCGTGTGTGTGTATTAGTTTGAATATCCCTTATCCGGAAATCCAAAATACTCCAAAATCCAAAATTGTCCACATGAGTGGCTGACATGTGACACTTTTGCTTCCTGAGGGTTCAATGTACACCAAATTTGTTTCATCCACAAAATTATTAAAAATATTCTGTACAAAATTACCTTCAGGCTTTGCGTATTAGGTATATATAAATCACAAATGAATTTGGTGCATAGACTTGGGTCCCATCCCTAAGATATCTCATTATGTATATGCAATTATTCCAAAATCTAAAACATTTCTGGTCCCAAGCACTTTGGATAAGGCATATGCAACCTATATAGATAGGCGTTCACTTATGCATAAAAATATGCACTAAAAATCTGAGCTTGCTGCAGAGGAGCTATCTTACTGTAAACTTTGGCTCATTATACCTACAAAGAAGCACAGGTCATGTAAGGAAAGGAGTCCAGCTACAGCAAACTGCATTGCAATGTGCAGGATAATTTTCTTACAGATGCATGATGCATGACAGAGCTTGGAAAAATTCATTTTTGGATTGCAACTCTCACAGCCCGCTGGCCAGGATGGTCATACCCCAACGTGTCTACTTTCAACATTTACTCTTGCAAAATATTACTTGCATGTACCGACAGTCACATAGGCCATGCACAGAGTAAGAAGGGTTTTTTCCCAAGCTTTTTCAGAGGACCAGATAGGCACCCTCTATAAGGGTTTGAGTCCAGAGGACAGGAAGAAGTTGGTTTCTCCTATAGAAAAGCAAGAAGTTCATGAGGTCATAGTTCAGGGGAAGGGTAAGTCAGCCCCTGGCCCAGATGGCCTCAGTTGGAATTTTAATAAAATTTACAGGAAGTGGATTGTTCCCCCTTTAACCACTTTGTTTAATTTTTTGTGGGATAATGAGCTCCCTGAGACGTTTTATCAAGGGGTCCTGATTTTTCCCCCAAAGGAGGGCGATCCTACCCTCCCAAAAAACTCGCGCCCCATAGCTCTGACCAACGTAGACTACCACATGTTGGTAAAAATACTGAACAACTGGCTGGCTAAGGTGGCTAGTTTAGACAAGAGCATTTCGGGGATCCGAATCCCACGTCCGTTGGACAGTTCGTGGTTGGTTCAGTGTGAATCTGTTAAATTTATTGCTCATCCTGATGATGTGTCCCTCTTGGTTAAGGACAGGATGGAAGTTAGAAAGATTAAAGATGCTTTTGAGGCCTATGATCAAGTATCTGGTGCTCGACTTAACATGGAAAAGTTTTTTGATCAAGATCTTTGCTGCAGGACAAGATGCAGCTATTCCTCTAAAGGACGTGGCTGAAGAAAAGGAAGGGTGGCAAGCAGAGCAAGAGGCAAAGACGGATAGGGTGAAGATCCTGGGGCTGAATTTTGCAGTGGCTCCTGAGGGATGGAAGGAAAATTGGTATCGCTGGTTGGAAAAAGTGAAGGAGAGGGTGGCCCTCTGGCAGAGATGGAAGCTGACCATTTACCAGAGAGCCGCTTTTGTAAATACCTACCTGCTTCCGGTGGCAGCCAACTTGGCGGCTGTTTTCACGCCTCCGGATTCAGTGATCAAAGAAGCTGATCGAGTTCTCTTCAAGTTCCTTTGGGGAATGGCCACATTCCCCCTGGCAAGAGCAGTGGCTTATGGGTAGGTAGAACAAAGGGACCTGGATTTCCCAGCCCTGGGACCTAAGTACATCACCATCTTTTCTGCCCACAATTTTGGGAAAATTCCTCTGTTGCAAAAGGATCAGATTCAACCTCAGGCTTGGCTAGTTTTGTTTTGAGTGCTGGATGGGGACTAGATGGGGAAGGACTTGTTGGGAGGAAGGCTCATTAAGTTTTAGGTTTTCATTGCCTGAAAAATTTAAAGCACCAGATTATTTGAGAGACTTTATTTTTTTACATAAAGAAATAATAAAATTCATGCTGGAGTTGAAGGGGGAAGACAGACCAGGTCAGAGCATCAAGAGAGTTTTGTACAGGAAAATAGTGGAGGAGATTTACATTAACCCGTTTGCAAAAACGTCAAGCCAAACTAGATTTATCAGAATACCTAAATCACCAGACTAACCCAATTGAGTCTTTCATGGACAAAAGGGTCCCCAAAAAGTTGTGGGACTTGAGGTGGACGCTCTACCATCAGGTTCTTAATCTGAGGCGAAGGAGACCGTGGACCACAGAGGATGAGCAGACTTGCCCTCGTCTGAAATGTTAAAAGGCTGAGATTTTGAGTGGCGTGGCACAAAATGAGATGATCAGACATTTTGCCCAGGACTGCCCAAGTGCCTGGGAAACATGGGAGGAGGTGGCTTAGGTCCTGGATTGGCCAGATTTGGCACAGCAGGCTTGGGAGACAGTGCTTTCGGGGACTGAACCTCCAGAGAGTGTCAGGGGACCCAGAAAGTCAGTGGACCAAAAAAGGAAGAGGAAGGAGTCTGGTTCCGTGGCTGAGAGTTTTTGGAAAGTGCCCTGGTTCACGGTGCGTCTGGTAAACCTCTATGTAATGTTAGGGTTATTTTTCCCAAGACAAAGGGACGTAAAGAGTCAAAATCTGCAGGATGTAAAAGGCACTGCTTATTATGTGAAGAAAGTAATTGAAAATTTAGCTCTCAGTGAAAAAGAGGAATTGCCAAACCATCGTTGGAAAACATTTTGGCTGTGGTTTAGTGAGACAACCCCAGCAATAACATAAAAGGATATTTTAAATAAATATTGTATTATTGTTGTTGTATTTTTTAATTATTTTGTATTATTATTTTTATTAACCTTTTATTGATTTTTTCTTTTCCAAATGGGTATAATTGTAACGTGTAAATATAATGTTCATTGGAAAAGAAAAAAGAGTGATTATAGTGTGTTTAGATTAAGAGGAAACATGCATTAGTGTTAGGATATAGTTTGCGGTCAGGTGTTTTTTTCAGTAGAATGGTCTTATTCCAATAAAAAATTCCTAAATATATTTTAAAAAACCCAAAAAACAGAATTCCACAGCATTGAGCCATGGCAGTTAAAGTGGAGTTAAACTGCATTATTTTTGCAGTGTGGCAGCAGCCCCAAAGGTGGGAATCATGTGGCTGTTCAGGTGTTGCTGGGCTGGAATTTCCAGCATTGCTCCCTACGGGTTATGCTTATTAGGTCTAATGGGAGTTGCAGTTCAGCACCATATTGGTGGGGGCATACAAGTGCCTCCTATAAAAAGAGAAGCAGCACTATTACAGAAAATAGGAGATAGTGATATCTGGACTTAGATGTCACTCTCATTTTATAACATTTGTTATGGATGTCTTTCCTATTCACAAAAAAATATTAATTTGTATGTCTCTTTTAAATACTTTATTCTAGTGTTGCTACGGATAGACATAGATCTATGCAGAATGTTCAAGTCCGGATCAATTCCCCCACACCACTCTCTTTACCTCACTAAAGAATGAGTCCTACATTGTTACGTTTAATACTAGAGTCATAAAGCCCAAAAACTTAGAATAAGCAAAATCTGAAATCTTGGAATGGTAAGTTTTCAGATACACTACACAACTATTTGGTGTGATCAAGGACATCTAACATATGTGCCTTGTACCCATGTTTTTTTCTTGAACAAGGAGGAAATGACATTAGAATTTTGTCTCTGTCAGGGTAAATTGGCCATATAAGGCACTTAACAATTCACCTGTCATGCGTGGAAACTCCATTGACACAATAGCGTGTATCCTTAGCATACTTGATCAACAGACACTTGTACTGTGCAATTTGGAAACGTCGGACCCGGCGCAGGAGTTCAGTACTGCAAAACAAGAAGGGAGAGTACTCAGGAGCAAATAACATCCAGGATGGAATAAATACTGGTGACCAAAATCAAAACCTTATTATAGTAGAAGGAAGAGTACAGCATTTACTATATAAAGAAAAATGATTTAAGTAGAAAACTGGCTGCTTTGATTACACCGCCCCAAAAGAGCCATAATGGTCTGCTATGCCAGAAATCCCATCTCCCTGGAGGCTCACAAAGCTCTGCCAGGCCCTTGAATAAAACTCATTGCCTATTGTTCTACCAACAGAGAAAAAGCAGAACTGTAAGTTTGGATGGAAGATAGAGCTGAAGAAATGGGAATTACTTCTATTCTACCCACAGGATCCACTCCCAGCTTTATAAAAGGGATGGGAAGTTATGGCCCTTCAGATTTTTTTTGGCTTTCAATTCCCATTGGCTTAGCCCAGTGGCTCTTACCAGGGATCCCCTTCAAACATCTTTTGTTGCCATGGGGCCCCAAGACTTAACTCAAGATTTTAAAACTTAATAATAATAATAATAATAATAATAATAATACAATTACATCATCCATTAAACCTTCCCTCAGAGGCAATGGAGAGGGAGGGAAGACTTTTCTTCTGCTTCTTCCTGCAAGTTTGTGGCTGGAGGGGATTGAATGGCAATGTGCAGGCCAAGCCAGCCAGCATCTTGGCTCCTGTCACTGTAGGCAAGAGGTGGGCCAAGCAGCCTTCAAGCCTTCACAGACCCTCTGTGAAGACATTGTGTCCCCCTGGGGGTCCCCAGACCACAGGTTAAGAACCACTAGCTTAGCCAGTGGTAAGGGATTTTGGGAGTTGCAGTCAGAAAACAAACAAACCTATAGAGGCAGTTACCTATCCCTGCACTTACACAACAGAAAGCTCACAGCCAAATCAATGGATGCATAGTAATGGCTGACTTTTTTTTGGGGGGGGGGAGTACTGTATGCCACAAGCCAGTGTGAGTCAATGCCACTCTTGCACATATTTTAGTAGACATATAACCCATAATTCCACATTTTGGTTCATTTTTGCCTACAGAATGAGGAAGGAGGCAGTGGCACAGAGGCAGGCAGGGGGTCTATATCACAGCCCAGGCTATAGACCTGCCTTCCCCAACCTGATCTTCTCCCAAGTCCACCACCCCTCAATAAGGAATACTGGGAGCTGTAATCCAAAACCCCTGGAAGGCAGCTACACAATCTCCCTGTGTCTGGCCACCTATCCCATAGATGCCAGGCATATGTGTCACCATATCCCTATTAAAGCGTAGCCACCACCACCACCACCACCCAGAATCTAAGTTACGGTTGTGCTCGGATTGCCAATACAAATTATATTAATTTTAATTTTGTCCTTTATCTCATCAGTGCAGATACCTTTTCCCGGAGAACATGGGTCCAAAGATGACCTATGATGGGGAAGAGAAAAAAAATTAAATCAATTAGTTACCCTGAAGAAATAGATCACCTACAAACTGTCTGACTGCTACCGGGAACAGATGTGGGCCTAGGCAGAGCACTGTGCAATCCCAACAGCGTTACCTATGAGGAGTACAAAGATCTCCCTTTGCCATCCAACCTTTATTCAGAGTATGGCCATAATTCGAAATCGACTTGATGCCAGATAACAACAAAAATAAATAGGCAACATTTCCATGCCCACAGTTCCCCCATCCAGCTCCTCTCTCCAACCTAGGGTAACCAGGTGAAATAAGGGAGAAGGCTCCTGCATCTTTAAAGGTTGTGTCGGGATGCATCATATATGGTAAAGAACATATGTTAAAATGAACTAGGATTTACGGTTTTTGTCTGTTTATGGGAAAGCACAATATTTTGTTTTGAATCTTAAGTCTACAAAGCCAGTTTAAAAATTGTGCAATCTATATATATAATACTTCTGTGTATAAAAAATAATTTAAAAAAAAAACGTTGCGTAGAAGGGGGAATTTCAGCAGTTGTTGCTTGCATTAAAGGGAGAGGAGCCTTCTCCCTCCTCTCACCTGGCCACCCCACTCCCACCCGCTTCCTTTCTCGCACAAAGCGAAGGGTCCTGAAGCCAAGCAACCCCGGCTTTCCCGCCAGCTTCCAATTACAACCCCTCCACCCCAAACCCTCACGGCCCCCCTCAGGGCTGCGCCAAGCACACCCCTCTTACTGCTTGCCTGGATTTGGCCACGGGCCTTGCGAGGCGACCCGGGTTGCACTCCCGGCATCATCAAGCAGCTCATCGTCCCAAAGCCCGCCGTCCCCACCTTCCTACCGCAGCAGCCCTAAAACCGCCTTCTGCGCCGCCAGCGCGCGCCGGTCTCGCCCTTTTTATAGCCGGCGCCAAGCGCTGTCCAATCAGAATGCGCAGAATGGGCGAAACGGACACTCGAAAGAAACTGTGACGCGTCCGAGCCAATCAAAGCTAAGGCGGGAAAAACGTCCTTTTACAGTAGTTGACCGCCTTCGCCGCAAGAGGCTAAATAAGGTTTCCTCCCAGCATGCTCTGCCAAGTGAACTCTTCTGTCTCCCCCCCCCACTGTCGGAGGGGGGATGTGGGAAGACGGTTACTCCCGGATCTGTTAATCTACAGTTGTCCCTTCATATCCACGGATTTAAGTATTCACGGCTTGAAAATATTCTTAAAAAAATAATAATCCAAAAAGCAAACCTTGATTTTGCCATCTTATATAAGGGACACCATTTTGCTATGCCATGAGAGAGAGAGAGAGAGAGAGCATATACAGTTGTCCCTCCATATTCACGGATTTAGCATTCACGGATTTAAGTATTCACGGCTTGAAAATATTCTTAAAAAAATAATAATCCAAAAAGCAAACCTTGATTTTGCCATCTTATAAAAGGGACACCATTTTGCTATGCCATTGCATATAATGAGACTTGAGTATTCACGGATTTGGGTATCTACAGGCGGGTGAGGGGTCCTGGAACCAACCCCAGAAAATATGAAGGGACAACTGTATTTGTTTTATCTAAATCTCGCTTTCTTCTTTGTTGCTTGCAGACTCCTTTTGTTTTAAAAAGGAACAGCTGAGAGCGGCAGCATTTTATTGCCAGAGAAAATCCACTCCTGCCACTCAGTCCAGATTGGGACCCAGGCAGTCAACCGGTGGCGGGCCTTCTGCGGTGGGACCCAGGCAGTCAACCTGTGGCGGTGACAGGCCCAGGCAGTCAACTGGCGGCTGTAGTAGGGCAGCAGGGATTTTGGCCTTCATTTTTGTCTCAGCAGAAGCAACACTGAGTGCTGTGTGTACAAAAAAAGGGAAGATGTCTGTGAAGCAAATGCTCTTTTTCTGCACGCACGCACACACCCCATGTGAACTTTTTCTGTATGAAATAAGTCCCAAACTGTGAAGATTTGTGTCTGTCTAGGATTCCTGCATTTAGGGTTCCTCTCTACTTGGAGTTCGGATAGTTATGAATATTCTACCCACCTTTACAGTAAAACTGGGAAGAAAAGAAAATGACATCAGGATTCTGAGAAATGCTACTAAAAAAACCATGCATAACCAAGAGGGTATATAAAAGTCAGTGGCTTCATATCCTGTTTCTTCAAATGAAAGAACTGCAGGCAAAGAAGAGAGGATAGTGCCACGAGGTTAAATGCTGTGGGCAGAGGAGATGGGGCTTATGATTCTTCTGTCTCATATGGGAAAGTGTACTTTTCTACTGAGTCAAACCACAGGTCCTTCTAAACTAATGTTACTGTATTACTCAGTCAGGCAGCCTTCCAGTATTTCAGGAAGAGAAAGGCCTTTGCATTCCTGCGTGGCAGGGGGTTGGACTGGATGACCCTTGTGGTCTCTTCCAACTCTACAATTCTATGATTCTATGATTCTATGAAAATGTTCTGTTGGTGGGGGATGTGGTAGCCACAGTAGTTTTCACCAGAAGCCAAAAGGACTACATTATTATTATTATTATTATTATTATTATTTCTATCCTGCTTGTTTCCCAATTTGGGGGAAAAAATCTTTAGAAAACATGACAATCCTTCATAAAGTTCAAGGAAGTAGGAAAAGAGGGAGACAACTTTTTTAAATGGAGAGGCTAAAGAATTATGAATTTATTAATTTGCTGTTGCTTTCTAATGCTATGAACCTATGGATCAAAGGACTTCCGATAAGCATTGAAAATCTTATTTTTGAGAAATAATACGCAAAACTTGCTGTGTTTCTTGTTCGATTTTCTTTAAAAATGGTTTGATCTGTTTAAAAAATATTGTTATGGCACTATGTTATATTATTAACAACTCCATTAAAAAAAAGATTTCAAAACCACTTTACAGATGTATTGATTCAATCAAGGAAGCCTGGGCCTCTAGTTTGCAAGAGCTGTGCAGGGCTGTTGGTGACTGGGGTTCATGGAGCTCTCTCATTTGTAGAATCCATACACTGAAGCTGACTTGTTAAAAAAACAAAATCCACATTAGTACAGTATCTTGTAGCCGAAACAACAAAGACTTGTGAACCAGGGAGGAGGAAATGCCAAATCCCCTCTGATCTTGGAAGCTAAACAGGATTAGCCCTGGTTAGTACTTGGATGGGAGACTGCCAAGGAATCCCAGGTGCTGTAGGCTATATTTCAGAAGAAGAAACTGGTAAAATCACCTTTTGAGTAGTCTCCTTACTTAAGAAAACCCTATGAAATTCATGAGGCCTCCCTAAGTTGACAGGTGACTTGAAGGCACACACACACTATGTAGCATTCTGGGAGCTTCTGTCCATTAAGTGACCATGATGGTTGGGAGACTCTGGGAGTTGCAGTTTAAAAAGCTCCCTTTTCTCTAGTCATGATGGCATCATAATTTAAATCAGTTTAAATGGTAAAACTATTTTTTTAAAGGATGACTAGCACACAGTTTTGTTCTTCCTCTAATGTATCAATAATGTAGAAGCAGTTGCAGGGCATAAAAAGGCAGTGGGTAAGATACTGAACTGAAGGACAGTTGGCCCTCCATATCCACAGGTTTTGCATCCATGGATTCAACCAACCATAGGGCAAAAATATTTTTTTTGAGGGGCAGGGGTAGAATCCCAAAAGCAAAACTTGCTGTTCAGCATTTTATATAAGGGTCACCATTTTACTATGCCATTGGGACATGACCTCTCCATTGACGCCCCCTTGTCATGGGAGAGAGGCTTGTGTACCCTAATGATGTTTTGAGCTATGCTGGCAGTGGCATAATAGCCACCGGTAGGGTCTCCCATGCCAGACAGGTCAAAACCGAAGGGTCTGACAAAGAGCATCAAAGGGCAGGATGGGCTTGCAAGCCTTATGGCAACCATCCTAGGAGAAGGAAAATGCTAATCCCAAACCTGGGCAGATGGTGCTCGTCCAACCCTGTAAGGTCAACCATCTAAGAGAAGGAAACTCTAATCAAACCTACGATCCAAGGACCTCGCTGCTACCGTCCATGCTTGCAAGGCCAGAGCAGATGAACCTTTGGTTTAAAGGGTGAGGCCAGTTCTCTGCACGCCACGCTCCACCAGAAAAATCCATTGCACAGGCTCGAAGGACAAATCCAATTCCGAAAAAGCCCTGTAGCGATAGGCGAGGGACGAAACGGCAGCTGTAAAGATGCACTAGAAGCCGCAGACCCAACCCTGCATGCAGGCGGTTCAGGACTTTGGTCGCTTGAGGCTGACTCGGGAGATGACAGTCTTGTTCGGCAGCATCCTGAACGACCAAGCAGCCTTTTTTAAGGAGAGCACTCCTTGCTCCATATGGAGAGGGGCCTAGAAAAGGTGGCCTAACGAAAGCTCATCCCCATCTACCTGGTTGGCTAGCCGTGGCCAACGAGCATCTTCTGATGTGGCCAAACCAAGGCAAAGAAACAAAGGCACACACTGGCCTCCAAAGATGTAAATAAACTGACACTTGCATGCTGGAACATCAGAACCATGTGAGACTCTGCAGATAGTGGACGGCCTGAGCATCATTCTGCTCTAATAGCCCATGAACTACCACGACTTAATATTGACATCGCTGCTCTTAGTAAAGTTCATCTCCATGAGGAAGGCAGCCTTAAAGAACACAGCACCGGCTATACACTTTACTGGTCTGGCAAACCCAAACCGAAAAACATCTTTCAGAAGTAGGCTTTATGATTGAAAACTCCATTGCCTCCAAACTCGAAACCTTGCCAACAGGACACTCTGATCGCATTATTTCCTTACGCCTCCCACATGTTGTTCTCTTTAGTATATATGCCCCAATTATGCAAGCCGACCCTGTTGAGAAAGGCAAATTCTACACAGACCTACCCAACCCATACAAAAAGTCCCTGTAGAAGATAAAATTATTATTCTTGGTGACTTCAATGCCAGAGTAGAAAGAACTCCGAAGCCTGGAAAGGTGTCTTAGGCAAGCATGGTGTTGGAAATTGCAATGATAACAGACGCCTCTTGCTAGACTTCTGTGCAGAACAACAGCTGACTATTACAAACACTATCTTTCAGCAGAAAGATAGCTTGAAGACAACCTGAATGAATCCCTGATCCAAACATTGGCACCTCATTGACTATGTTCTAGTTCGCCAGAGAAACATTTGCGATGTCCATCATATTCAAGTGATGCCCAGTGCAGAATGCCAAACAGATCATTGCCTCGTCAGATGTAAACTAAATCTTCATCTTAAATTCAAACCTAAGAGGGGTGGCATCTTAAAGAGGAGACTCCAAGTCAACAATCTTCAACAAGCTACCATGAGAGACAACTTCCAGGCAAACCTGCAAACAAAACTTGAAGACCATCCTACAGATCCTTCTCCTACAGTGCTTTGGCAACATATCAGAAACAGCATCCTCCAGTCTGTGGAAGAATCCCTCGGGTTCTCCCACAAGAAAAATCAAGACTGGTTTGATGAAAACAACCAAGAGATCCAGGAGCTGTTGGCAAAGAAGAGAACTGCTCATCAGGCATACCTTGCCCAGCCAAGTTGCCATGTAAGAAAAGCAGCTTTCCGTCTCACATGTAGTAAACTTCAACTCAGAGACATGCAGGACAAGTGGTGGATCAATATAGCAGAAAAGACACAACGCTGTGCAGATCTGGGTGATCTTAGAGGATTTTATGAAGTTCTTGAAGCAATGTTTGGACCTACTTATCAGATCCAAAGTTCCTTATACAGTACAGATGGTCAAACATTAATTACTGATAAAACCTCCATCCTGAATCAATGGGCTGAACATTTTCAAAGTCTCTTTAGTGCCAACCGAGTAGTCCAAGGCTCAGCTATCCAACATATGATAGAAAAACTGATGAAAAATGAATTGGACATAGCTCCCATTTTGGAAGAGACCTTTAAGGCCATACAGCAGATGAAAAATGACAATGCAGCTGTGATTGATGGAATCCCACCTGAAATTTGGAAACACAGAGGTCATGCACCCCACAATAAATTCCATGAACTCCTTGTGAATTGCTGGGGGAAAGGGGAACTGCCATCAGATCTCCGAGATGCAGTCATCATCACCCTGTACAAGAAAAAAGGGGCAAAATCTGACTGCTCAAACTATCGAGCCATAACACTGCTATCTATTGCTGGAAAAATCCTTGCAAGGATACTCCTGAACAGGTTAGTTCTTGCTATTGCAGAAGCACTTCTTCCTGAAAGCCAGTGTGGCTTCAGAGCCAATAGGAGTACTACGGATATGGTATTTGCCCTTAGACAACTGCAAGAAAAATGTAGGGAGCAGAACAAGGGTCTCTATGTAACATTTGTCGACCTCACCAAAACCTTTGACACTGTGAGTAGAAAAGGTCTGTGGCAGATCCTGGAAAAACTAGGATGTCCCCCCCCCCAATTCCTTAAAATGATTATCTTGCTACACGAGGGCCAGCACAGTCAAATCAGATATGGCGATGCTCTTTCAGAGCCCTTTCTAATAACTAATGAAGTGAAGCAAGGTTGTGTTCTTGCTCCAACTTTATTTACAATCTTCTTCAGCATGATGCTCCAAAGGGCTATGGCAAAGCTTGAAGAAGAAGACAGCATCTATATACATTACCATACTGATGGTAGCTTGTTTAACTTAAGCCGTCTGAGGGCTCGCACTAAGACTCTAAACTATCTAGTCCGTGAGCTGCTCTTTGCTGATGCTGCTGCCCTTGTTGCCCACACAGAAGCAGCTCTGCAGCGCCTAACATCCTGCTTCGCAACAGTTGCAGAGCTGTTTGGGCTGGAAGTCAACCTGAAGAAAAAGGAAGTTCTTTACCAGCCTGTACCACAGGACGAACACCACCACCCCCACATTGCCGTCGGCAAATTTGTGCTTAAGTCCGTTCAGCAGTTCACCTACCTGGGAAGCATCATCTCCTCAGATGCCAAGATTGACAAAGAGATCAATCACAGATTAGCAAAGGCATATAGCGCATTTAGAAGACTTCACAAAAGAGTCTGGAGTAATAAACACCTGAGGCAAAGCACAAAAATCAGTGTGTATAGAGCTATAGTACTATCTATTCTCCTTTATAGGTCTGAAACATGGGTCACCTATCGCCAACACTTACGACTCCTCGAATGCTTCCATCAGCGCTGTCTACGCACAATCCTAAATATACATTGACTGACTATGTGACAAATGTTGCTGTCCTTGAGCAAGCAGGGATCACCAGCATTGAGGCCATGATGTTGAGAACACAGCTGCGCTGGGCAGGGCATGTTTCTAGGATGGAGGACCATCGCTTCCCAAAAATAGTACTCTATGGTGAACTTACCATGGGTCAGCGTAAGAGGGGCACTCCACAAAAACAATACAAGGACTCCCTGAAACAACATTTCAGGCTCAGCCAAATTGATCACCAACAATGGTCCGCCCTGGCCTCACATTGGGAGGCATGGAGATGCACTATCCAGAATGCTGCAGCCTTATTTGAGAACTCATGCCGAACAAGTCTTGAAGAGAAACGACAATGCAGAAAGAATCACAACCTGGAAACATCACCCAAGGAGACCTTCTGCTGTACTTTCTGCAACCAGACTTGTTTATCTCTGATTGGCCTTTTTAGTCATCAGCGCGCTTACAGAAAGCACGGGATGAGTCCTTCCTGAATCTTCATTTGCGAAGAAAAGCCAGAGGGGACTTGAACATCCATGGATTTTGGTATACATCAGGGGTGGGGGTGGGTAATTATATAACATACAGTACCGGCATTATTTACTATATCTTTCAGGTCCAAATTGGACAAGATCTTTTTCAAAACCACCCCATTTAGAATTTATTCTCACAAATCATGATGGCAGAAATGACAGGAAAGGACAAAAAAGAGAGGCAAAATTGATTTTGACAGTGTTATTAGAAATTTTGGAGATAAAAAAGCCAGAAAACATCATGTCATTAGCTGATTAGGTTTGTCATTGCATTGTATAAAGTACAATATATTATTATCTGGTCATTCTGGTGCACAGGGAATAAACATTTACAAATGTTTATCAGTGGTCATATTCAGACAGCCTGAGATTAGCCATCATGTCCAATTATGCTTTCATAACCATACACCAAAAGCTGTCTGCTTTGTTCATATTTTATCATAACCATATTTTTCTACAAAGAAGGAAAAACTACAACTTTAAAATTTAATGTTATATCATTATCTTTATTGAAAAGACTTAATTGAGGATTTAAAGTCCATTTGGAGCTTAAATCCTCAGTTTTGAGAGGAGCCTCCCCAGGGCCCGAAAACCATACATAGAAATTGGAAATACAGTGGCATGGACAATCCTGACTTTGGTATTCAATTATATATCTTTATACTTCAGCATCTTGTCTAGTTCCTTCACAGCTGCCCTTCCAAGTGCTAGTCTCATTCTGATTTCTTACTGCAGCCCCCGTTTTGATTAATGACTGAACCCAAGTACACAAAATCTTACACTATTTCAAAGTCTTCATTGTCTGCTTTAGTTATGTAAATAATCTGTGGTCATTATTTTGTTTTCTTAATGTTCAACTGTAAACCTGTCTTTGCACTTTCTTCCTTGACTTTCTTCAGTAGTCGTTCCAAGTCTTTGCTATTTTCTGCTTATAGTATGGTATTGTCTGCATATCTTAAATTGTTGATGTTCCTTCCTCCAAATTTCACACCTCCTTCCTCAAAGTCTAATCCAGCTTTGCGTATATGTTGAGCATACAAGTTAGATAGGGTAATAAAATGCAGCCTTGACTGACCTCCTCGCCAATTGGAAACCAATCTGTTTCTCCATACTCTGTCCTAAAAGTGACCTCTTATCCTGAGTACAGGTTACGCATTAGGATAATCAAATGTTGTGGTACATCCATTTCATTAAGAGCAGCCCATAGTTTTTCATGATCTATACATTCAAAGGCTGGCTCCTTAGTCTTGATCCTCAGCAAAAGCCTGTCTGACACGGGAGACCCTACTAGCATCACTGCTACCATCAGCATAGCCTCTTGCCTCACAGGAGCATGCAATCCCACTACAACAGAAAGATAGTGCCATGGTGGAACTACTATAGATACCATAGTCTGTTAAAAAATCAAAAGATTGGGTCTTTGATCAAATCAAGCCTGAACTCTCCCTAGAACCCAAATGACCAAATTCAGGCTATGGCATTTTGTGTATATCATGAGACAACATGACTCATTTAAAAAGATGATAATGCTTGGTAAAGTGGGAGGCAGCAGGACAAGAGGAAGACTGCATTCCAGGTGGATGGACTCAGTGGATGGACTCAATCAAGGAAGTCACAGTTCTTGAGATTGCAGGACCTGAGTAGGGCTGTCAGTAACAGGGTATCTATGGGGTCGTTTACACGGCAGATTTATTGCGGCAACTTGCGCTTTAATTCTTTTCCGCAGCTGTGCCAGTCAGTTTTTTTTTCTAATTATGCTGCTTTTTCGTTCAGACTTGAAAAAGTGTGGGGGGCGTGGCCTCCCAAGCAGGCGAAGGCTTTATGAGGAAGAGGCTAGATCGTGAGTGAAAGAATTTGAAGCCCTGCATTTTTGAAATAAAGAAAGATCACAGACTGCCAAAATAGCAGGGGGGAAGATCAAAGAAGTGGCTCTGTCTCTGTCTCTCTCTAAATCTGCCTGTAAATGAACTCAGTCACTCCCCGAAGCAATCTCTGCTGAAAGACTTTGCTGCCATGCCGTGGATCCTAAGGTGAACCTATCACAAGTTTTTTCAGCACAATTTGTTTAGTCAGGGTTCACAGACTTGCAAAATAGCAGAGGATTTTTGACTCTCCCTCCCTCAGTCCCCCTCCCTCCCCCAATCACAATGCAGCCCCATAGCAAAATGGTTTCTCGCTCTCGCTCTCCCTCCCCCAAGCAGAGCTGACCAGATGGGAACTTTATGAGTGAAAGGTCTTGGGAATCCTTTTTCTTAGCAGACTTGCAAAATAGCAGAGAGGATTTTTCAAAGTTTCCTGAATGCTACTGAACTCAGTCCCCCTCTTTTAAGCCCACCCCTTCATCATAGCAACCAATCACAATACAGATCTGCTGCAGCCCTTAACGGAATGGTAGTTTACACTGCCAATAATGCGCTACATTGCAAATATACCGGCAAAAGTAGCGACATCTCTTGCCACGCTATATTTGGGTGTTTTACCTTCCCCCCTTCTGAATGAGGCGATGCTGTGGTGCAATCCGTGGGAAGTATGAGCTATCTTAGCAGTATATTTAGAGGAATATTTGCCTGTGTAAACCCCCCCTTGGAAATCTCTCATTCATAGAGCTGCTGTAAGTTGAAGCCAACTTGATGGCAATTAACGACATTGCTGTGGTCAGGCCTGGCTCTAGCTGTTCAGGCTGAGAGCCTGATGGCAACTCCAATGAGCTGCACCCATAAATTGCTGACCCTTGGATAGGCTTCAGGGTCTGGAATCAGACCAAGCTTCACCAATAACTCTATTTTGTTGAATCAAGCTCTGAAGGGCCATTAAAGGTTGGTTCAAGCCTTGACACACTCCAAGGCAGTTACCATAACAGCTGTGCTTTTCTTTCAGAACCCTTTGCTTCCATATAAAAGGTTTTTTAACCTTGAGATCATATGTATCTAATGTAGAGGCAGGGCACCAGTAGCCATACAGATCTTGTTTGACTACATCTCCCATGCTTTGCTGGAAGGGGCTGATGTGAGCTGGAATCCCAACAACAGTTGAAAGAATAGTTTTCCCCACCCTTGATCTAATTTTACCCTGCTGTAGCCTGGCTCTGCTCAGAGTCTGTAGCCCATGCTTCTCATATGCCCTAAGAGCTGCAGCCAGAACAGACACCAATGGCCTAGGTAGATGGTCCGACTCACTATAAGAGCTCTAAGTGTACCCAGATCATTAAATATTCAACTGATGTTCCAAGTGATGAAAAACCACCTTCAGTTTGCTCTACACTAAGTGGAATAGGAAAAAAACATTGTGATTTATGCAGCAATTATGTCTTGCCTGTGCTCACAGATTCATTTCCAGACAATTTCCTAGTGAAAAGTGATTTACAACCACAATGCAGTTGCAATTTATGTCTTAGTTCTATTTAATGTTCTCAGATCTCAGTCTGCTCTGAGGAAAGGAGCTTATCACAGGAGCAGATGGAAGCCGTATTTATGTCAGACAGTCTACAGAAAAGGAGCTGTGTGCTCTTCGCAAACAATTTCCTCTAAACACCAATAGGAAGAATGGGTTTCAGAGTCCCATTTGCCCAGTATTGTCTTGCCCAAATAAATCTCTGGATAGAATACAACTGCACCTGAAAAAGGAGAGTGGCAGGGATGCTCATTCCCAGTTGAAAATTAAAACAGCACAACTGGAAGATAGTATGGAAAACACCTGGAACATGTATGGTCAGTCCAGGGCATGCTCATGAGTGAAGACTTTCATCCCTTTTCCACCTGTTAGCTTCTGGAAATCATTTTCAAGATCACCTGGAACAAAAAATAGGTGCATATTTAAATTATTTGTGAGAGCTAATGTGGTGTAGCTGTTTGAGTGTTGGAATAGGACTTCCAGAGACTAGGATTCAAATTCCCTCTTGGCTACAGAAACCCAATGGATGACCTTGGGCAAGTCACACTCTTAGGGGAAGGCAGAGTCAAACCTTCTCTGAATAAATCTTGCTAATAAACCCCCCCTGATAGGTTTGCCTTAGGGTCACCGCAAGTTGGAAACCACTTGAAGACACACAACATTTAAATTATTTTAATTTAAGTTAGCTGTTTTGCATAAAAGATTGGTTCCATAGGAAACCTGTCTCAGTGTAACTGGGTGAGTGTGCATATGTGAAGGAAGCTGAACATGGAAAAGTTCCTTTCTTGGACTATAACTCCCATAATCCCTGGCTGACATGGTCATTGGGAGCTGTAGTCTAAAAAAATAACATTCTCAAGCATGGAAGAAGGCCTGAATTTGGGCTTATTCATCTTGGGTGTTGTCTTCAAACATCACAGTGAGTCAGAATTCTCAAGCTTATGCTGCCCAGTGCAATCCTTCTGTCTCTGGTTTGTTTACTGTGACATCCAAATTAGGAAGTCTGGCTTGTCTTTCTCCTACAACCCAGAGAAATAATCCAGGGCTGGTTCTTGGGAAAGGCAAGCAAGTATGCCAGATTTTGATGTCACAGTAAACAAACCACAGAAAACCCATAGTTTTGCTGCTCCCACCAACTAGGAAGTAAGCATCAGTATGCTGCCTTCTTCAAAGCAAGACAGAATTCTCATACCTCACTACTATATATTGCTGCTGTGTACTACATCCCCCCAAAATTCCACCCAAATTCCAGTCTTTTTGTTTGTTTATGTTTCCAAGATGCTAGCTGGGTGCATATCCCACATTGATGGGTATGGCCAACTATATGAAGGTTTCTCTCCTAGTTAGCTCCCTAATGGGAATGAAGGCAGCATTGGGTGGGCAAAGCCCATGTTATCAGCCTCAGCCTCATCACCGAAATATTTTCACACCATGTGGGATCACACCACAGGGAAGCAGATTTCATGCTAGTGGGAGTATGTGTGATTTTTGACTTGATAAATGGATTTGCACACTTAAAAATGATGGCAGAAGTTATTCACTCAGAAATTTGATACAAGGATATACAGTAGGTTCTGCTATAATGTGATAGCTGCATTCTTTAAAAAGTCCATGTTATAGAAAATCACGCTCTAAAAATAACAGGACTTTGGGGGGAAATAGGGGCAGGTGCAGAGCTCAAAAAATATTACTAGTAGTGAAGGTATTTATTTAATTGGCTACAAATTTTAATGAATAAATCTTAATTGTAAGCCTAAATGGTGACTCTTACCATAGAAAAACATGAGGATAATTATTTACAGCAGAGGTGGGCAAAGTATGATCCCCACAAGCCTCTGGAGCCCCCTGCCCCAAAAGTGGAGAGACCCCCAATACTTTAAATACTAATAACACTTGTTGCCCCTTGGCACAAATAGGTCTAGGCTTGCTGCAGCAGTTAAATGTTGTGCCACCAGCTTAAATTTCATCCTTCACAAACCCTCTCACTCCCTCTTTCCATCTACCTCACTCACTTCTGTCCAGACTTAAAATCTCATCCTGCTTGCAAATGCTCCCTCCCCCTCCTTCCATCCACCTCACTTCAGTCCCTCAGTTCTCAAACCCACGTGGCTAACAAACTGAACAGCTAAGATGAGGGGAGGCACAGCTGAGATGTTGAGAGGTGCCAATTTTGAATGCTCATCAAGATGGAATCCTGCTATAGCCAATTAAGAGTTCGTGTTCTGCAAATAGTATTCCTCTATTAACTGATCATGTCATTGCCAATTTGCATTGTAAAAACATGCATTTTAGAATAATTTACAGTATTCAATAGCCAACCTTGCTACAAGCTACAGACAAAATGTCCTTTGAGCTATGGTATTTTGGGGATGCAGGTGATCATGTCCTACTGGAGGCATTGCTCCTAGCTGATTTTTTTTCTGTTTTCTCTCCATCTTACACACAAAACCAGCCACCATAATTTTGCTGCAACTCATTTGTCTATCTACCTGTGTGAGAAGATAGTCCTCCTGGGAGAGCTTCTCAATTACATCAAAGTGATCTGTCTCTCCAATGTCCAGCAGAGATGAGTTCCAGCCAGCTGCACGTAGAGCCTAAAGGAGAAACAACAAGTATGTTAACAAAATTGTGCTCACAAGGTAACTGCAAGTTCTTTCACCCTAAGACACAGACAGGCAGCTTCAAGCCGTGTAAGATCTGTTTTCCCCCCTACAGAACGTTGAGGTCCACCAAAAGGTGCAGAGCAGTGGCTAAGACTGGGAAACCTATGCTTAGAAACAGAGAACAGAGTGCCTCTGAACATATGCCCAACCCAAGAACTGCGAACAGTATCCAGAACCAACCTCAGTATTTCTTTCACAGAAATCCACTTCTTGTTCCCCAACCTGTACTTGCCTTATTTTCAGCTATCCAATTTGGCAATGGTGCAGCTTTTAAATTTTTTGCTACTGCAAGACAATAGACAGAAATCCTTTCTGATCTATTGCAAATCACGCAGTGATCTATCCTAACAGATATATTGCTTCAGTAGCAAGAAGGAGAGTAAGATCTGGAGCAAAGGTGGTGATGGACAAATTGATTCACAAATGAGCAATGTAACATTAAGAGGTGAGAAACATGAACCAAATAATTATTCTAGATAATTTTCCCACCTTCCATACACAAATCCGTACACAAGACTTTGGGATATATAGACATGAATGCATGTACACATTTTCTGTCTCTCTGTTTGTTCCTGTCATACAGAGGCACATTCAGAGATATAAATGGATAAGGCACAAACCACTCATGCCTGTTTAGATGTAGTGATTTCTCTAAAACAATGCTAAACAAAGTGGTAGTACATGGACCGGTGCCAGTCCCTGGCAAGTATCCAGGAAAGAAAGGAAGAATTGTAGTCAGTGGGCATAAATATGGTACCACTGCCTGACATCTTGGAGGGAAAAACTGCTGGTTCCCCACATCAAAACATATGAGGAGAGCTTGAAGGAGCTGGGTATATTCAGCCTGGTGAAGAGAAGATTGATGGGTGACATGATTGCAATCTTTAAATATCTCATGGGCTGCCAGAAAGAAGAGGGTGCAGGCTTGTTCCCTGCTGCCTCTGAGGGTAGGACCTAATGATTTTAAGTTACAGGAGGAGGGTAGTTTTTGATTAAACATTAGAAGGAACATCTTGACAGTAAGAGCAGTTCAGCAATGGAACTAATTGCCTAGAGAGGTGGTGGGGGTCTCTTCTCTGGATGTCTTCAAAAAGAGGCTGGCAGCTACCCCTGCTGACGATGCTTTAGCTGGAGATCCTGGACTGAGTGTGTGTGTGGGGGTTGGACTTGATGGCCCATACGGGCCCCTTCCAACTCTTATTCTATGAGCCAATAACTTGAGATGCACTGCTCCAGAAGCCCATATGAATTGCTTTCAAAGCATTAAACATGTTTACATTTATTCATACACATTCTTTGTGTATACAAATACGTGCACTCAGATGCACATACATCAGACTGAAACTGTAAAAATGCTCAGTGAGTTATATGTGAGACCAAAGGAAGTGATCAAGAAGTCTTTACTATAAACAATAAAATTATAAACCACTTACAAGAGGGCTGTCTTAATGTTTGATTGGTTAATCTATTACTTAACTGACTGGTCCAGCAACAACTTGGTTAGGAAGGGGATTACCTGGCTTTTGGTTAAAACAGGTACTCAAACTAAGGGATTGGTTTCAACTGTCTCTTGGTCACTGACTCCCTAAACATCCAACTGACATGTCCAGTATGCAACACACCTTGAAATACTCCTGGGACTGTCTGCGGAACTCAGGCGAGTCATGTTGTGCCACAGCGATGAGGACTTGGCAAGCTCTCTTGTCCCCCAACTTAGGCACACATTGCAGAGGACTATTCTGCTGTGCCACCTCCCTGTGGAGACATACATAGTTCAGAGTGAGATAGTGCAGAGATGAAAAGCAGGAAAAGTCTTGGCAAAGTGGGAAACCAAAAAGCAAAGTGGATGGGCAGATTGTGCTGGACTACACAGAAGCTACAGTAGCTCCCATTCACTGTAGCTTTGATGCCCCTCATTAGATGGGCACTCCAGTTCTAAGAGGCAGTTCTCACCGGCTCATGTGCAATACTTCATTGACATAGGTGTGTGTGATGGGCTCCAGGTCATAGACGCCACTCACCAAAAAGGCTCCTGGGAAGGAAAAGCACAAACCCACCAAAGTTCAGAGACAAAGAATTTCCAACTAGGACCTGACATTCTAGTATGTTATGAGATTGGGGAAAATCAGAATGCAAAATATGAGGATTGGGTTGGATGGTTCCCAAAAAATACCTCTAATGTTTGGCACAACACCAAATTCAGACCAATTTGTGGAGAGCACCATGGCTGCCAGGTGGGCCCCAGCTGAGTGTCCAAGCAGATAAATCCCACTAGAGGGAAATGAGATGGGGTTACAATGAGCAAGCAAGAGGCTCTGGCTGGGGAGAAAGAGGGCAGCAGGGTTGCCAGAGGAGTGGCTTTCCTCCCCATAGATTCAGCCTGCACCATCTCACAGCACCCATATACCTCCTACCTGATCCCTGTGTACTGCTGAACTGCAAAGGCCACACTCTGCCTCACCTGCCTGACCATCATATCCAGCTGGCCTAGGCAAAACAAAACAAGAACAATCCACAATATTCAAGTTATGATCAGCATGAGCTATTAAGGAGAATAAGCAGGGAGGAAAAACTGACTACCCCGCAAACACGTACCTTTGGGAGCCACATCATAGCCAACTACAGCCAAGGCAATGCCATGTGTCACCAGGGGCACTGCAGCAAAGCCTGAAACATCTTTGCTAGAGGTGGGGGGACAGAAGAAAAAGGACAGACAGTTACACCTAATCAGAAAAAAGCCCTTGGTCATTAGCTCCACCCCAGGAGCCCCTACACTGGGGAGACTGGTAGTCCCAAATGGACCCCTATTGCATTTAAGTCCTAAGGACAGAGGACAAAAAGACCTCAGCCAACTTCCAGCACAACTCACCTAAGGGCTTGCCAATAACCACCATGGATATAGAGGACCAGGGGAAAGGCTGAAAAAAGGACACAGTGGATAACAGGATAGCCAAATCCCTCACCTTCCAGAAACTCCTCTCCTTCCTGTCTGCCTCCTCTCCCTCACGCTACCTCTTAATCACAAACAGATTTCTCCACCCCACCCCAATTTCCTGTCCCCACCATTCCACTGTGTCCCCTGTAGTCTTACTTTCAGAATGCACTTTCGGAAGATACACATCAAGTTTCTCTCCCTCACCCAACCCATAAGGCACATTCAGGAGAGTCTGAGTGGCAGCCTGGGCATAGTGGGTACCTGCAAAGCAAAAGGCACAATAAGATGGAGTCAACTTGCCCATACCTAAGTTGCTCTCCCATATGCCCAGGAGCTTCTGGACCATAGTTCATCCACATATTCATGGGTGCATATCATTCTGCTTGCTCATTGGGAAATCAAGGTAGGCCTTACCCTTACTATACATTCCTGAAGGGAGAAAGGCTCCTCACTAATTTAGGAGGAAATTATAAAAATTAACATGTTACCTAGAATGTTGATCCCATTTTAGACAATACCAATGTTGACAAGTGATCTACCATTCAAACAATAGCAGAAGGCTTTATTTAATTTTATCTCTCTGGCTTTTCTTCACAAACGAAGATTCAGGAAGGACTCATCCTGCACTTTCTACAAGCGCGCTGATGACTAAAAAGGCCAATCCGAGATAAACAAGTCCGGTTGCAGAAGCACAGCAGAAGGTCTCCTTGGGTGATGTTACGGCAAAGGAAAAAACCAAAAGTGAAATACAAGACACTGCAAGATGAGAAACAAAGAGGACTTTTGGGTTTACCTAATTTTAACACTTTTTGCTGCTTGTTGCTTAATGTGGTTAAAAGAATGGATGGTGCTGAGAAATAAAAGACTTTTGGAATTAGAAGGTCATGACCTGAAGGTTGGATGGCATGGATATTTATGGTACAATAGAGTGAAAGTGACTGTAGATTTGAATAATCATTATGTGAGATGTGCCCTACTTAGAATATGGACTAAATATAAACCCAGGTTTTATCAGAAACCATGCCATTATGGGTCTCAGCACAAAAAAAAATTTATAGAAAAGAAACAACAGGCAAAGAAAAGTGGTTGAGATACAAAGAAATGTTGGACAATTACCAAGGAGAATACACAATGAAAACAAAAGAATAGCTTTTGACACAGTAGAATTCAAAGACATAGCTGTGTTAGTCTGAAATATCAGTTTCAAAGGGATCTTGTAGCACCTTTGAGACTAACTGAGAGAAAGAAATGTAGCATAAGCTTTTGTAGACTTGATCTACTTCCTCAGATGCATGAATCTGAGGATATAGATGAAATCTACGAAAGCTTATGCTGCAACTTCTTTCTCTCAGTCACAAAAGTGCTACATGATCCCCTTGCCTTTTGATTATGGGTTATGGTTTCCAATGGTTCTAATATCTATGGTTTTGAACAATTTAAATCTGAGCTTGAAGTGCAATTATGTTCAAACGATAAACAGATGATTGCTAAAATGTATAAACTTTTGTTCAAATTTGAAATGGAAGAAGAGCAGGTGTAAAAAAGATTGTATGATAAAATGGGCCAAGAGCTTTGGATATAATATACAAATGGAACAATGGGAAAGGATGTGGTCAAAGAGGTTGAAATTTACTTCCTGTTATGATCTTAAAGAGAATTTTCATAAAATGATGCACCGCTGGTATATGATGCCTGAGAAATTGTCTAAACTGTATAAGCTTGAATGTTTGATGGAAATCTGAAAAACAAGAAGGAGCATTTTATCATATGTGGTGGGCTTGTGAAAAAGCTAAAAGGTACTGGAGGCAAATACATACAATGAGAATATTAAAGACCAGTATAAAATTATAACCAGAGCTTTCTCTTCTGGGACTGATGGATCATCTATTAGAAAGGAACTAAAGAAGAATACTTCAGTATACGATCACAGCAGCAAGACTATATGCTCAGAAATGGAAGAGCAACGTATGGCCTACTAAAGAGGAATGGTTGTTAAGAACAAATGAGGTAGCAGAAATGGATAAACTGCCTGTTTTGATTGGAGAAAAGTTGCAGGTATCTTCTTTGAAAGATTGGAAACCCTTGATTGACTTTTTGAGAAAAAAACAGTGATAAGATTATTTTTGGTTTGGATTATTAGTATTAGTTAAATTTATAGATGAAGTATAACATCTAAATTTGAAAAACGGGAGGCTGAAATTTAGGAATTTCCATATAACCACAGAAAAGATAGTTGGAAGTCATATTCTCTTTACTTTCTTCCCCCCCCCCCCGCCAGTATGTTTTGTTGTAGTATAGTTCATATTGTTTGTGTGTGTGTGTGTGTGTGTGTGTTTTCTTTTAGTAGTTTGATTTAATGTAGTTTATTATATGTATATGTTTTGTTTGCTATTCAGTTTTAGTGTATGTAGAATTTTAATAAAAATGGTTTTTTAAAAAAACTAATTTAGGAGATTTTTCTTTCTAATATCTCTTCCAGCTCTTCCTATAAGATGTTTTTCTCTTCTATGCTGGAAATGAGCTGACTTCTGTTCTGTGTGGTCTCCATGGTCCAACAACTTTATAAAGTAAGTGGGTATCTTGAGAATCTTGTTAACATGTATCTAATCCACAGCAAGTAACTACGGTATGTGCTCTGATTTAAGATTTTAAATGCCCTCTTCTTACATCAGCTCCAGCCCCACCAACTCCAGTGTCTTTGCAACAAGTCAACAACCAGCAGACACTAATGGTCTCTTAGAAGTTGGCTTCCTATTCCTCTATGTTCCACTTTCCACCCATTCCTGTTCTCCTTTTTGCTGAGTCTTAAACTACCCACCGGCTCTTTACCTTCACTCAAGAGCTGTTTGTGAGCCTCAATCACAGCATTCTCTTTCATCCGTGGAGACCACCTGCTAGGAGAATACTGAGTTTCCAGCTCCTGCAGGGAGAAAAAAAGGAGGGTTAGCAAACACAGTCCATTGACACCTTTGTTGTTGTTGTCCAGGATAAGGAAAGGAGAAACACAATGGAGAAACACCAGCAGATTCAGATGGGACTAACCACAGGATAGCTACATGTTCAGATGTCAGAGGGCAGGGAGTAGAGAAGCAATGCTGAAGAGTACTTGTATGTTACTCGCAGAAAGAAAAAATCATAAGCAAACCTATTTCTAAACAAGGTTTAATTTATTATTAGAATTATAGCCTACCTTTCCACTAAACCTTGTGCAAGCATGGTCTCTGGAAAGGAGATGCACTCTATGTATGGCTGCTGGAAGGGGTTGTGAAACACAATCTGTTCTGCATCTTGTGTTTTCTCAATCTTGTTTATTATTCTGAAGGTTAAAATGTGCCTGAGAACTGAGACTGTCAGAGTATGCTGGGACATACAGTCACAGAAACTCATGCTATAAAGAGAACACAAAGCAAGTGAGGTAACATGCTTGCCTACAGGGGGCATACTAATGTAAACAAGGCTGCAGCCAGATGGCCCATGTTACGATAAGGTAGCCTTGAAGTCTATTCCTGTGTGTAATCAGTCTGGGAACCAGTGTGTGTATGCCTCACAAGGGCAGGATGCTTACGTATATGCTTGAGACTCTGTCATCCGTCTGTGTATGGAGTTCTGAGAAGCTGCTGAGCTATGCAGTGGCTGAGACTGCAAAGTCTTGATTGTTGCCACAGAGAGATTCTCTGTTGTATCTGTGTATATTTCAAATACTACAGTAAAGTTTGGTAGTTTAGGTATCACATCTGTGTGTGTATGCTTTATTGGACGTCTTAGTGCTGATGCTGGTATGTGAGGTAACTTCTGCTACTCTGCTACGTTTTTATGCTGCCTGGATCTCTCTGAGCATGTACAGAGTGCCCAGAGCGCTATACCGCATCAGAGACTACCAATGCTCTCTCTCCTCTTTTTGTTTAACCAAACAGGGGAACTTCACAGATAAAATCAGCTGTCCTTTTCACAATGCAATTTTGTGTGCCTCACTTGTCTCCCCCCTCCCCATCTTAGCCAGAGACATGATAGTAAGTAGCAAGGAGTAACGGGGGTAAACTATACAGCACCTAAAGGTTTTTCCAGATGTAGTAGTACACAGACTTCTTGAGAAATTAAATGTTCTCTGCCTAAGAAAGGGGCCTGTGGCTTCACAAAGGACAGAGACAGCCTGGATGTCCAGAGAAGTTACTTTATTGCTGCTAATGGAACTTAAATGTTATTGTTCTTTGTCTCAGTCCCCACATGAGCAAGAAGGGAAGTGGCCTCTGACAGCACTGAGATCCCTCCAAACCAATTGAACTACAATAGAAACAACACCTGATACAAAATGTAGGCTTGTGACTCTAAAATTGTTTCTTCTACTATGATAAACATCTTTGACCTGATGAAGAAGCCAGTGGAGCTTCGAAAGCTTGCATGACATATTTTGTGCAGTTTGGTTGACCAATTAAGGTATCACTCTTTTGTGGATTTTGGATTTCAGGGGTAAAACTGAAGGACAGTTAGCCCATAGGAGGGCACTGTAACAAGCTTAGTCAAAACTCCACCTCTTTGCATTGGCAATAACACTGTACCTCACAATAGTGGTACCCTGGGGGCGTCTATACAGTAAAAAAAATACGTACGGCATTCGAAAGATCGATCATCCGTACACACGGCCGTTTGGATGCACACGTGTCATTCGGAAGGGGGGGCTAGTGAATCCCCTGTAAACTACATGCATTTGGAGTTCGGGAGGATTAGTGGATCTTGAGCTAAAATCTGTACAAATGGTTGATTGTCTGTATCCCCGTTCGCACACACACAAACAGGCAGTGTAATCTGATTGGCTGGCTGAGCACAGGGGGGCGGGGCTAACAAAGAGGGGAATTGGGAGCGGCCGTCATGTTGGATTGCTGGCTAAGCGAGAGTCCAGTAAGTCTGTGAATTTTACATTTATTCCCTTTTATTTTATTTTGTAAATATGGAAAACAATGTCTGCATAACAGGCACCTTTTTAAATTAAAAAAAGTGGCGGGAAATTTAAAACCGCCACTTCGATTGTTTGCTACAGCCAACTGGGCAAGGGGGGTCATAGGGAGTTTAGGGGGGATGAAAAATCGTGTAGGCAGATTGTACATATTCGAACGATTGTCTATTCGTATTTTTTACCCCCCAAATGGTTTTTTTTAATCATATAGACGGGGCCTCAGAGTGGTGGTTCTGACCCTGACCTATCAGCTGCTGGTCCCTGGCAGTTTCCAGGAAGGAAAAAAACAATTGTAGCCAGTAGGCATAAATATGGTACCAGTCTTGGCACATGGAAAATAAATGATTGGCAGTTCTCCACATCAGATAATCTGAGAAGCACTGCCTTACAACACATTCCACATTCACTTCATGAAGGGTGCTGGATGAGCCTTTGGGGATCCATCTTTGTCATGCCCATAAACACTGCACAGCTTGACTTCAGTTTTGACAATGAGGGATTTTTAAAATTTTCAGAAAGATTGTGGAGTCTCCACAAATTATTGATTTTTGGGCCCTTCTTTCTGTGGAAAATGACAACTCTGTCCAGAGGGCAAAAGGAATATGCAAACTTTGAACAGTTTGGCCAGTTCCTAACATCATCTCTTTGGGCTTAACAGGAATCCCCTTGGTCAGTATAAACATAAATTAATAAGATTGCAACATTTAGCTGACTGAACAATTAAACATCTGATTCATTAAGAAAATGCTGCCTTTTCAAATCTGGGCATAGGATTTTTTTTAAATAAAATGTTTTCATGGAAGTACTTTAATATAAGTACTGTGGCAGCAGGGATATTATTAGGCAAAGCCTTCTCTCATGGTACAGAATTCTTCATCTAATGCAAATCCTGTTATGACAAATGTACACATTATCTCAAAAATACGAAATAAAGAGGAGAGGTGCCTAAAATTTGTATTTTATTCTTATACAGAATTACACTCATTGTGGAATGTGTGTCAACAGATTACTTGAAGGCACATACACACAGGAGAGCTTTGCCTAGGGCAGTCATTTGATTTTGTTGGCACCAGATGAAGACCTCTTTAAGCCCTCAGGCATTCTGAATAAATTGTGTTTTAAGCCTGGGCCTTTCTTTTTAAAATTTAACTATTATTTGAGTTTTAATAATTTTATTGTTTTATACTGTATTTCAATGTATTAGTCAGCTGCCTGGAGAATTTTTGTTACTGAGCAGTTACATAGTAATAAATGAATACAAATAAAAACATGATAAATGTCAACACCACTAATTACTTTACATGAGATTTTAGAGTGTGCCTGAGACTATTCAAGCATATAAACTAGTCATTCCATGTTGCTAGCTTTGCAGAATAGATTTATGACTGTCTCTGATTTTGGGATATGTACTCTTATCCTTTCAAAGACTGCAAAACAATCTCATGCATACTTCTCCTGTGTGTGTATAACTTTCCGACACATCCACTGCCATTTTCATAAAACTGGGAGAGAAGCATCTGGCCTATGAAAGCAATGGTAGTCTTTAAGGAGACACTAAATTCCCTGTGGTTTTTGCACAACATACTATCCTAGCTTCTCTTCTAGAAACTTTGCTCTTGCATTTCCCAAGCAAAACTGAAATCCCGTTGGTGGGTGCAGCCACAATCTTCACCACCCCCATATGCATACATACACACAGAAAGACAGCTCTGAAAACCCCCTCACACATACACATCAAACAAAAATGTCCCCCTAACAAAATGCTGTTACCTCCTTTGTCATTTCCTGCCATGACTTTCCCATGTCACTGGCTCTGCTGTCTTTTCTTCTTCAGTCTGTGCTTTCTGGGCTGCAGGGCAACTCAAGTTACCAGCCCCATGTGACCAAATGTAGCCTCTGGGAGCAAACTGTGGAATGGATCAGTTGCTCCTCTTTGACCTGTTCCTGGTAGCTGAAGTTGGGCAGCACTCTCTGATAAAATAAACTATGTTATCTGCTAATAAACAAATCGGCATGAAGGTTTAGGTAAAAGGCAGGCCCATGTATGCTCTCAGTGTTTACCCCAGAACAGACAGCCTGAGTTTGCTCAGATAGCTGGTGCCCTCCTGTACAAGATACAAGATGGGAGGGGGGGGGGTTCTGGGAAGTTTTTTAAAATTATTTTTGACCAGCAGTCCCCACATCCACCCCAACACTACTGAAATAAACAATAATTTCTATCCTGGCTGCCCTCAGAAAAAGATCCCAGATTCATCCAATATGGCAGTTTCTTGGTTTTCTTATATATTTTTCATTGAAGCAGGCTCACAACTCAGTGCAGTTCAAAGAGGCTGCAGTATAGACAGCTTCTCTGAGCATGGACATCACAGAGTTCTAAGATATGATGGATAAAAGCATTGTTTCTCATTTAGCAGGAAGCATATTACTTGAATGGTTCCTTATTGCCCACTTTGAACTGATTACTGTATACCTTGGCCATATGTCCCTCCTCTATACATTCAAACAGGTTTTTGCCAATGTTTTAATTAAAAATTATGGTGTGAGACCGTGAAGAAGTAGGTCCATTTCACAATTTCCTTGCCTAATGCTATGATTATATGCTTATTTGCTTGGAAGTAATTTGTAAGTATGAGACTTAGGGTGCATCTACACTGTAGAAATAATGCAGTTTGACACCACTTTAAGTGTTGTAGCTCCACCCTATGGAATCCTGGGATTTGTAGCTTTACAAGGACTGTAGCTTTCTCTGCCAGAGTGCTGGTGCTTCACAAAACCACATGTCCCAGGGTTCTGTAGGATGGAGCCATGGCAGTTAAAGTGGTGTCAAACTGCACTATTTCTACAGTGCAGATGCATCCTTAATTGTGAGAATAAGTATGTGATGATTGAGTTCCCAAGTCTTCCCTGCCACTATTTGCATAATGTGAACATTTTGAGAATGGAGTGGATGTTCCCCACTCCAAATATCTACATTTAGTAGACAGATGTCATTGGTATAACAAGTGGGATCTGCAACAAAATGTAGTATCATGGGACTCTCACATTCAGGGTTCCAGCCAGCCAGGCCCTCTTCCATAACATTCCATTCCTACCCAGATTTTGAAGTTGCTTTTCAGAAGTAATTAATTAAATTACTAATTCCAGTCTTTAAGAAGTAAATTGTTCCTTTTATTAGTTCTGAAGATGAGGAGAGTTAACTTATTATTTCAGAAATATTAATCACATCAATAAAGTAATTTTGTTCTTGTTACAGTACTGTTAAAATGTAATTTAGTTCTACCTTCATTACAAAAAAGCCTATTTACATTTTACAAACTTGCTGATTACCTGTGTTCCTAATACTCTAATCCCTTGCTGTTGTCATTCCCCACACCACACACACACACAAGTTACCATTCTTGGGGCACTAAAACATTAAGTTCTCATGGGGTTGTTTTTGTTCCCCCTTAGGTACTCCCCCTGAAAGATTTTTGTATTTCTACAAGCTGTTGGGATCCTCCAATCCTGCTAATATCTTCATCTTTAAGATGGGTGCACAATTAGTTCACAGTTAGAAAGGAAAAAACACCTAAGGCAGTTTTCCACAAGGATATGAGATGCAGCAGTTTGATACCATGCTAAATCTGTAAAATTGGAATCTGCAGCATGCCACTGAACCTGTTCTATCCTGTGTCTGCAGTTTCTCTATGAGATTGCTGCCCCCATTCAGCATTAATAGCCCTCTTATTAATCACTTCTCCCATGCATCCCAGTTTAGCGAATGTCCATCATTCCATGCTTTCCAGCCCTGCTAATGTGTTCTGGTCACAATTATAATGAAGTAATTATAAATAAGGTCACATACTTGTTCATTCTGCAAAGGTTTCAATATTTTTATGCCATTAAAATGTGCCAGTTTATTATGGGGGCCGGAATGAGATGCTTCCATATTCACGCTGCTAAGCAAACAGTGCTGTTGATGGCGGAGTTCACAAAAGATCATAAGGTTACCTATTATAACATTAACAGTCTTGTGCTACTGCCACTAAATCAGGTATGAAAATTTACCATTAACTATGCCAGGGTTCAGTATGAAACCCTCCAGTTTTCTCCTCTATAAACAAGCACATCAATAATTATAATAGCTTTCAAATTATAAATCTGTGTTATGTGCTTTTTTTTTTTATTTTGCCCAAATGAGGCAGCTGTTTAATTACATCTGAAAAGAAAGAAAACCTGAGAAAGGAAATTAATAACATATTGGTTATTTAACTGTGGCACTGGCCATTGCTGAATGATTAAAAAAATCAGGCAGAGTGTGTGTCCTAAATTCTAAAAATGACTTTTTCCACTGTCCTAATACTTTCTAAGCCGTTCCACAGCATGTACAAGAGCTGATAAAGAACTAAAATGATGACTTCTATTGCTAGTATGTGTGTTAGTCCCAAATAGAAACTGTTTTAATTTCTAATAAACTTAATTTTAATAATTAAAAAAACCATATTCCCCTCCATTAAATAAAGTTTTACTTCAGAAGTTAACATGCTATTTTGATGTCACAACACAGCCAGGAGCCCTTCTTTCAGAGCTGTTTCAGTGTATTTTGGCACTTTGGACAAATTTGCCTGCCTCACTGCTGTTAGTTCCTTCACAGCACAAAATACATTAAAGGGAGAGAACATGGGTTTTCTAGGCCTATTCATCTCTTTTAAAGTCTTTTCGTTTTTTCATAAACCTTTGGAGTAATGGCCAAAACTCAATCATTAGTCAAAATTAGACTAGACCCACTGAATCAATGGAAACTTGATAAACTCAAAATTTATGTAAATTCCACTGAGTTAATCAATGGGTTTACGCTAAATGGGACAGACAATTGAATGGGGGGGGGCTCTCTCTCTTTTTTTTAAATACTGCCCCATAGGAGATAAATTCCACAACTGAGGCTTCAACCCTGCATATTTACATACCCTCCAATTGTCCCAATTTGGCAGGGAGAGTCTCCATCAATCCTTCCTTGTCCTTTGTAATCTGCTTTTTAAAAAATTATTTTTAGTAAGTTGTACTTCTATGTACCAATATAATTATCTATCTATCTATCTATCTATCTATCAGGCTTGAGTATGTACAATAGGCTTGGGTATGTTTCCTTTCCCAGTGTGCTGATTGGCTGCTCAGGAAACACACCCAACCAATCACCACCCACATGCAAAATCCTCTCCACCTCACAATTCACTCCTGCCACCCAATCTACAGCTACACTGCCTCACAAGGGCCCCTCCCTCCTCTCACTCCCTCAGCCACTCCCCTGTCATGGGCTGCGATGGGAACAAAACAGTCAATGGGCAATGGCAGTAGCGGGATGCCACTGCTGCTGCTGCAACAGTGCCCAGGCAGTCAGCTGGCAGTGGTGGCAGCACGCCACTGCTGCCACTGTGCTGGGACTCAGGCAGTCAACTGGCAGCAGCAGGGCAACAGAGCAAGTCACCCTCAGCAATTCCGGGAAAAGTGTGGAACGCTGAGAAGGGGGAGGAGGAATTTAAATCCACTGGCCTACCTTACAGGGATGTTGTGAGGTCTACCAGGTGTTTTTTGGGGAGTCTTTTAACGGCATATGGTATGTCGGGTCCATCTAGTGTGTATGTGTGTATATGTACACACACACACCTTCTTTGTTGTCAAATGTAATTTTTTTCTTCTTATAAAAGAAACATATATGGGGAAAATAGAATTTCTTTACAGATACACACACACACACACACATACACAACCACAACAAAGTTAACAATTTCCCCAATATTTGTTTCTTCTACTTCCAACCTAATTTAGCTGGAATTCACTTAATTTTTTTAAACATTGCTTTTCTATTCTACAATAAATGTCCTTGTTCATTCTACTCTTGATGTAAGTTTTCATGTAGATTACTATCTAGTAATCTTTGATATTGCTTCATCCTTCTGTTTGTAACTTTAAATGTTTAAGTTGCTTAAATTTTGCCATCTCTTTTTCCATTGCATTTTTATAGGTTTCCATTCTTCTTCTACTTGATTTAATGATCTTTCCTTTAGCATTACTGTTTGCCTAAGTCCATCACGTCTTTTAACCTTTTTCATCTGCTTTTAAAATGTTCTAGTCTGTCTCTCCTCCTTTCACTTCCGCCCTTTGTCTCCAGCTTAATTCACAGTTGCTTCAAACTGAGTTCAAAATGCAAAAGTGGCGATAGAATCTTGCCTTTCCCATTACCCTAAAAGGTGGGGGTGCATTAGAGCTCCACCTGTAATGCCAAAATCTCCTTTAGTATCTGGGGGAATTATTAGCTCAAACAGGAGGTTCCAATACAGAGCTTGTTGAGAAAGAGAGTGGCCAGGTCTGTCCACTGTGGCACACTTTACTATTATTAGGGAGCTAATATTTATATCCTATTCTGTGCCTTGGAGGGGTGAGTTTAGTCTTGGATGACTCTCCCACGGAATAGACAAAGGAAACCAAAACTCAACCAATTGCTTTAATTGCAGATAGAACATTGATGGTTTTGTGACATCCTCGTAAGGGGGGGTTATGAGGGGACTCGTAAGGGGACTTAGTCAGGGGGGGTTATGAGAAGAGATTTCCATAGGGTATAGATTAAGGAATGGTCACTTAATTGCTTGATTTAATTATTGCTAGGAATGCCCAAGGCTGGAAGAAAGGAATAGCACATACCCCTCTAACGACTGGGTTGTTAGCATAAAGCCATTACGTGGGCTTTCTGCTCAATCCTAATTTGGGCTTTCTCACCGTTTTATTTCTAGACAAGTCTCAGGTCATTGTGTCCTCCAACTGACCTCTAGTCTGCCTAAGCCAACCTGACCCCAAAAGGTGTTAAATATTTCCAGTTATGAGATACCCTGGGGAGGGGGTAGTAGGGGCATGCTAACATTCCCAGTAGCCTCATGCAAAAGCTGACTGTTGTCTCCTAGCTTGTCTGTCCTTCCTCATTAATAACATTTGCCATCCTGACCATCTTGACCATATGCTGATGCTACTTGTTCACACGTGTCCTGATTTTCATCTGTGAAATGTTGGAAGGTATGCATTTACCAGAACATAAAACACAGTGAACTCAATGGGGGTTCGTTTTGAGCAGAAATTTATAGATTTATAGATTGCACTTTGAAATGCAGAATACCACTCACTCTGTATTCAAATTGCCATAATGCAATATTAACTGTAACACCCATCTGTGTTAGTCTTTGAGGTTCTGCAAAGCTTCATTAAAAAAAAAAAATAACATTAACCAAAAATTTTCAGAAAAATTCCACACAGCTTGAGGCTATACACTTACCTAAGAGTATGCCTCTTTGAAGCTGACTTCTAAGTAGACATAAGGGAGGATAACACTGTTACAGAATGTCCCCTTTTCCTTCTCAATACTCTACTAGGCAATAAAAACATAAACACGGAGGTCATGTACTCCATGATAAATTCCACGAACTCCTTGTGAATTGCTCGGAGAAAGGGGAACTGCCATCAGATCTCCGAGATGAAGTCATCATCACCCTGTACAAGAAAAAAGGAGCAAAATCCAATTGCTCAAACTATCGAGCCATAACACTGCTATCTATTGCTGGAAAAATCCTTGCAAGGATACTCCTGAACAGATTAGTTCCTGCTATTGCAGAAGAACTTCTTCCTGAAAGCCAATGTGGCTTCAGAGCCAATAGGAGTACTACAGATATGGTATTTGCCCTTAGACAACTGCAAGAGAAATGTAGAGAGCAGAACAAGGGTCTCTATGTAACATTTGTCGACCTCACCAAAGCGTTCAACACTATGAGTAGAAAAGGTCTGTGGCAGATCCTGGAAAGAATAGGATGTTCCTCCCAAATTCCTTTAAATTACTATCTTGCTACATGAGGGCCAGCACAGTCAAGTCAGATATGGTGATGCTCTTTCAGAGCCCTTTCTAATAACTAACGGAGTGAAGGAAGGTTGTGTTCTTGCTCCAACTTTATTTACAATCTTCTTCAGCATGATGCTCCAAAGGGCTACGGCAGAGCTCGAAGAAGAAGACGGCATCTATATACGTTACCATACTGATGGTAGCTTGTTTAACTTAAGCCGTCTGAGGGCTCGCACTAAGACTCTAAACTATCTAGTCCGTGAGCTGCTCTTTGCTGATGCTGCTACCTTCGTTGCCCACACAGAAGCAGCTCTGCAGCGCCTAACATCCTGCTTCACAACAGTTGCAGAGCTGTTTGGGCTGGAAGTCAATCTTAAGAAAACGGAAGTTCTTTACCAGCCTGTACCACAGGACGAACACCATCATTCCCACATTGCCATCGGCAAATCTGTGCTTAAGTCCATTCAGCAGTTCACCTACCTGGGAAGCATAATCTCCTCAGATGCCAAGACTGACAAAGAGATCAATCACAGATTAGGAAAGGCATATAGCGCATTTGGAAGACTTCACAAAAGAGTCTGGAGTAATAAACACCTGAGGTGAAGCACAAAAATCAGTGTGTATACAGCCATTGTACTGCCTATTCTCCTTTATGAGTCTGAAACATGGGTCACCTATCACCAACACTATGACTCCTCGAACATTTTCATCAGCGCTGTATACGCACAATCCTAAATATACACTGGACTGACTATGTGACGAATGTTGCTGTCTTTGAGCAAGCAGGGATCACCAGCATTGAGGCCATGATATTGAGAACACAGCTGCGCTGGGCAGGGCACGTTTCTAGGATGGAGGACCATCGCCTCCCAAATATAGTACTCTATGGTGAACTCACCACAGGTCAGTGTAAGAGGGGCACTCCAAAAAAGCGATACAAGGACTGCCTGAAACAACATCTCAGGCTCAGCCAAATTGATCACCAACAATGGTCCGCCCTGGCCTCACATCGGGAGGCATGGAGATGCACTATCCAGAATGCTGCAGCCTTATTTGGGAACTCACGCCGAACAAGTCTTGAAGAGAAATGACAACGCAGAAAGAATCACAATCTGGAAACATCACCCAAGGAGACCTTCTGCTGTGCTTTCTGCAACCGGACATGTTTATCTCGGATTGGCCTTTTTATTCATCAGCCCGCTTGCAGAAAGCGCGGGATGAGTCCTTCCTGAATCTTCGTTTTTGAAGAAAAGCCAGAGAGAGAGAGAGAGAGAGAGAGAACAGACCACAACCAATATGAACAACGGTGCAGCCGATATCACAAGAGCAACAACAAAATACCTTATAACATCTCTTCCTACCCAAAGGCAACCTAGTATCCACCACCACTTTCATCCAATCCTAGCATGAACCCACACAGGCCTGAATTCAATTGTTCATTCCAAGTAGAGTAGACCCACTGAATATTTACGATTTACAAAAGTATTCCAGTTGGGACTAGTAACTGGATTTAGGCCATATTATCTGAAACAGGAGGCGCCCTAAGTGCAGGAGTGGGAATCATATGACATTGTTGGAGTGCAGCTCTTACCATCCCTCACCATTGCTCTGTTGTTTAGGGCTGCTGTTTAAGGCTGTTGTTTAAGGGTGGGTGGTCTTCCTGGTTACAGTGTCAATGTTAGCTATGATCAGCAACCAGAATTCAGAAGTCTAAGTGGATACACTCCATTTCATAGGATAAAATGATCTGTTTGTTTGATAGGAAACACAGGGCCAGGTAAAAAGCCAAGAAAATATCTGAGAAGCTATGTGTTTGCTTACCTTTGTAAAATAATGCAATGGAAAAGGGTTGTGATTTTTTTTTTTTTTTGAGGGAGGGGAGCATCAGAAATTCAACGTCCCCTCCTTGGCTTTCTGGGTCCTGGACCAATGTACTAGCTGAAACCCCCTCTTACAGGCCTTGGCTGTATGTACCACATAACCTGCACTATAACCCCACTGAATTTCCCCTCAGGTATATCCTGATGTTATCCTGTTGGCACTATTGCAATAAGAGTTAGCTGCCAGTCTGCTCAGCTTCTATAAACTGAATGAGGCTGGGCTGGCTGTGTAGGTGTCAGAGGTACCATCTTGTTCTTTACCTCAGGTTCCAAAATGTTTTGGGCCAGCCCTGCTAGCTATTCAGGATTAAATTTACATTTGTTATTATGCATCCAACCCATTAGTTACTCCTCACTGATTCAGGACTCCTGCGGCTTCTGACATCTGCCTTCCCACTGGGTAATTCAGCTCTGTGTCAGGACGTGACACCTCCTCCCACCTGGTCCTACAGTATCACTTTAGACAGGGGGGGGGAAAGGTGGGGGAAGCAGCAGCCATAATGTTCTCTACTTAGGTATGCCACTCTTTTGTTGGCATTCATATTTAGGAAGTGTATAATAGACACTTTTAGAGTTACAGCTTTTGCCATCATGTTATCTCCATGCTACATCTGTTGAATTTCTGGCTGTGATACTGTTAGAAGTTCCCTTCCAAATGATATTGATGATTTAAGAAATTTCTATATTGCCCTTCAGAACATATTCTGTTTTCAATACAGTAGACCTTTAGTATCTGCTGGCATTTGGTTCCAGGAATGCCCCCAACCCACAAAGGACACCAAAATCTGGGGATGCTCAAGTCCTATTATATACAATGACATTGTAAAATGGCATCCCTTACATAAAATGACAAACAGCAAGGTTTACTTTTTGGAATTTCCCCCTCCCAAATATTTTTGAGCTGTGGTTGCTTGAATCCGTGGATGCAGAACCTCAGTTAGGAAAGCCTCTGATAATTAAGCACTTTTATTTTACACCGGCTTGTTGCTCTCCCAGACTCCTTTTCTTCTGCATCCTCTGCCTAGTTGGAAGGTTTTAGGTCATCTCTGGATGCCTTTTGGAATCAGGTGGTCTCTAGAAGGTACAAAATGTTTTTGTTTACTTATACAAGGCTTACCCAATCCGGTTATTTCATTTCACATGTGCATATTGTTCATTTTTAATAAAAATTTTGTTGAAACATGTTCAGCTGCTCTTCTTTTTTGTGGTGTTGGACACTATCCCACTTCTTTCCATGTTACTGCTGCCCTTGGTACCAGAATTTCTGTTAAAGAGGTAATTGTTGTTGTGTGCCTTCCAGTAGTTTCCGACTTACAGCGACACTGAGGTGAACCTATCATGAGGCTTTCTTGGCAAAATTTCTTCAGAGCAAGTTTGCCTTTGCCTTTCTCTGAGGCTGCAAACACTCAAGGTCACCCAGTAGGTTTCCATGATTGAGCAGGGATATGAACCCTTGGCTCCCAGAGTCGTTGTCCAACACCCAAAACCCCTACACCACACTGGCTCACACAAAGATATAATACTGAGGAACAAATCTCCTTTGTTAACTGAAGTTTACCTGTATAGTAAAATATACAATGTGTGTGTGTGTGCCTTCAGGTCGTCTGTCAACTTATGGCACCATGATTAAAATAACTGGAAAAATTAATACAAATTAAACCAGTTGAGCCAACACAATTTAAAAAAAAAAAGCAGAAACAGAAGAGCAGGCATTGGAATGGTTTAAAAATGAGCTCATTTATAAAAATAAATTCAAACCCACACTTTAACTTAACACCTAAAGGATAATAAATCTTATGGCCAAGAAAGAAGCAGGGCTATTTTACCAGCCTGTTGCAAAATCCCTCCCCCATCTTCATGCTTCCTTTTTCCTTTTGTGTTCCTTTTTTAGATCAGGGTGGGAACTATGCAGCTCTCCAGATACTGCTGAGCTGCTGCTCCCAGCCAACATATCCAATGGTAAGGAAAGCTGGAAGCTGCAGTCCAACAACATATGGAGGGCTGCATGGTTCTCACTCCTGCTATAAATGAATGTCAAATGGGCTGCCTTGGTGAAGGTATACCATAGCCAGGATGCCACAGATGAAGAAAAAAATATTCTATATTGCCATCTGCCTAATGTTAGCACTCTGAGCAGGACCTAAGTAAATGTTTGAGAAGGTTATGGGAGATGGCAGGTTTTAAGGCTATGGAACCTTTGGTGTTCCAGATGTTTTGGCTTGAAGCTTTGATCAGCCTTATCCAGTGTGTCTAATGATATCAGACTGTGGAAGTTGTATTCTGAAACACTTGATGGGCCAAAGGTCCCCTGCCTTAAGATACTCAGTTGTAGAGGGATTTCATGGTCAATACCTGTCACGGTAACGCACTGGTACCTCTGAGCACATCAAGAAGACTAGGCAGCAAAAGTTCTTGTAGCAGAGTTGCAATCATCAGGCTGAAGAAATGAGCAGACAGACATAGGCTTGTGTCTAAACTACTTTTCTTTACTAGATCCTGTTGAAGCAATATTTACAATAAGTCTGAGACGCCAAGCAAACAGACTACATGACACAGTGTTCATACAGTACACTCCTGCACTGTACAGATTGCATGTGCACAATCTAAGTGCAAAAGCCAAGTACATAGGCAGTGTGTTGGAACATCTAGTTATACAGATACAGTACAGTCATGGGTTATACAGTTAGTGTTTCTCATACACAAAGGCTACACAACATTTCCCCATACGGATAAGGGTTCATTCCCCACACTTCCATTCCTATGGCTGCCTCTTAGAGTTAATCTAGATATGCTAGCCAGCTGCGTTTAGCCAGCTGACTACTGGCCCCTGCAGGCTGTAGCACATTATACCATGCCAGCGCTTTAGAGTATGAATTTCCTGTGATTGCATGTCCCATCACCTTGACAATGCCAACATTCTGAACTGAGGTTTTCTGTGTTTTTTTTCCGGGCTGTGAGGCTGTGTTCTGGAAGAGTTTATTCCTGACATTTCTTCTGCATCTGTGGCTGGCATCTTCAGAAAATGGTGGTGTAGAGGGGTGTGGGGTTTATATACTGTGAGCCCCTGTTGAAGAGGATATGTAAATTTGTGTATCTGAATGGGTAGTTCCTGGGGGGAGATATGCAAGGAGGATTAGTGTCTATTTGGCTAATGGCCCATTATCTCCTGGAAATCCCCTTGTCCCTGGGTGGAGGGACCACTAAATGCAGTGTGCAAACACGAATCAAGGAACACGAGAGACACTGCAGACTGGACCGGCCAGAAAAATCAGCAGTAGCAGAACACGTTGTAAACCAACCTGGACACAAAAGGTTATTTAAAAACACTGCAATTCTGGACCTGGCCAACAACTACCATGTCAGAATGCACAGAGAAGCTATTGAAATCAACAAACACCTGGACAACTTCTACAGGAAATAAGAAACCCTTAAAATAAATGAAGTTTGGCTACCAGTCTTGAAAAACACCAAAATCAAAATTCAATACATGCAAATGAACTCCACCCAGGGACAGGGGGATTTCCAGTAGACAATGGAACATTAGCCAAACAGACACTAATCCTCTTTGCATATCTCCCCCTAGGAACTACCCATTCAAATATACAAATTTACATATCCTCTCCAACAGGGGCCCACAGTGTATAACACCCCCCCACACACACTCCTACCCAACCATTCTCTGACGATGCCAGCCACAAATGCAGGTCAAACATCAGGAATAAACTCTTTGCGAACATGGCCTCACAGCCCGGAAAAAAAACACACATAGAAAACCTATGGATGCCAGCCATGAAAGCCTTCGACTTCACGTTCTGAACTAAGTACACAAGTGGATCAGTAATGTTGCTGGCTGATGCATTTTGAACCAACTGCAGATCTGAACCGTCTTCAGGGACAGTCGCAAATTCAATAGATTATGGTAATCTAAACAGGATGTTATCAGCATGTATAACTGTAGCCAAAAGCCCCACTTCACAGCCATATAAGCAAGAAAAGGACCATTGTCTTAATAACTCCCAAAAAGGACTACTAACTGGTGCTGACTGCAGCTGATAACAATGTTCCGTTTCGGGGCAAAACGCGTGGAAATGTAATTGATGTATAAGATGAAAAGTTTCCTTATAATCTGAAAAACCTCCAAAAGAATACTAGAAAAATAAAGCCCCCCCGTCTTTGACTGGGCTTTCCTGCATTTTAATGTTTTCTATCAAACAAATGTAAGAAATTAGGGTGTAATATTGAGAGGTTTAATCAGCCAAAGGTCTATCCACATCCTTCATTTTAAAGGCAGAAATCTGCTACTCACCAGTTCCTTTCTTTCACAGTGTTTTAAAAATACTTAATGCTACCAATAGAAACAATTTGCATAGGCCAGAAAGGGGGACAAGGCTTAAAGGTTTTGTGATGACCAGAAATTCAGCGGATCCACTTCTCTCTCATGCAAGTAAAACGGTAGAAAATTATTTACCAGTTGAATTATTGACACATGCAAGATAATTTTCCTATACATCACCCAGAGAGAAAAAAATACTGTTTTTCTAGATGGTAAAGTAAAACATAGTTGCAGACACTCGTTATCAAAGTCTCTTACAAAAAAGTTCATTTTTACAAAGCCTTTTTATACCCCTCTGTCTTGCTGGAAATGTTTTCGCATTGGGAGGATGGTGAAAGAGGCTTGAGAAACACACTTTCAGTATCAGGTTGCAGCAGTGTGTCTGCAAGTAAACAATGGCATACAAATGTACCTCAGTTAACAAAGCCTCTGACAAGAAGCTCCTTTTTATGAAGTCTTTTTACTCCTGCTTATCCCCCTTTGTCCTACTTGTCCTCTATCTATCTGGAAGTTTTTTGGTGTTTTTTTTTAGCAGGATCAGCATTGGGAGGACAGTGAAAGAGACTTGGAGAAACACAGACTTTTGGTATCAGGTTGTAGGGCATGTTTGCAGTAAAAAATGAAATATAGCTTGAGGTGGGAAAGAATTGGAATTTACTGATCTGGTTGTACCTGATCCGGTTGTAGCTGTGTGTGCCTGCCTACAATAGACAAAGTAAACAATGGCTGCATCCAGAATCCCTTACTGAACACATATGAACAGCAAAACAGAGAGAAAAGGGGAAACCAGATACTTCTGCTTCAATAGCTCCCCCCCCCTCCATGTTAAAGAAAACGCAGATCTGGCCACCAAAATAGAAAGCATTGAAAAGTGGAGGCTGTAATAATAATAATAAAATCAAACCCAGATGCATTTTGGGAGAATATTTCAAATGGTCTCTAGAAGGCCTAAAATGTGTACTGTATACCTATTCAAGGCTTACCTGACTTGGTTATTTCATTTCACATGTGAACATTGTTAATTTTCAACAAACACATTGAACTGTTCTTCATTTTTGTGATGTAGGAACATATCCCTATACTTCCCATGTTATTTCTGCCTCTGGTACCAAATTTGTCTGTTAAGGAAGTAATGGCCAGGAACACAATTACAGTACAATGTTATGGGAGTTATAATTGTATAGCTTAAGATGGACACTGCTCTAGCTGACCCTACTGTGGCTGTGTGTGCCTGCTTACAAAAGGCAAGGTAAACAGCAGCGGCCTCCTGAATCCTTTACTGAGCAAGTGAGAACAACAAAACAGAAAGAAAAAACGGAAAGCAGATAAGCCCCCACTTACCAGCTAACCCCCATCATGTTAAAAAAGCATAGATCTATAAGTCTGGCCATCAAAACGGAAATCATAAGAAAAGTGGAAGTTTATGAAAAAAAATCATCATCATCATCATCATCATCATCATCCTTTAATGCCTTTTGGCATTGGAGGCAACTTTGAAGTGGTCTGTGGTCCCGTCTACACGATTTAAATAATACGTACGGTGTGCGGAAGTTCGCGCTTTGGTACAAACGGCCGTTCGGATGCACACGAATGCAAAAGAGGGGGGGCCCGGTTTTCCACCCTGAAATACGCACACGCGGCATTCGGGAGGGAAAGCGGATCGCGAAGAGAAATCCGTACGCCGTTCGGATGGCTGACGGGTCTGTACGGTCCGTTTGCACACATACGAACAGGCAGGGTAATCTGATTGGCTGGCCGAGTAGAGGGGGCGGGGCTAGCACGGAGGGGAATTGGGAGAGGCCGCCATGTTGGTTTCCTGGCTAGCGAGCGTCTGGTAAGTCCGTGAATTTATATGTTTATTTACTTTTATTTTATATTGTAAATACGGAAAACTGACTGTCCGCAAACCAGGAACCTTTAAAAAAAAAAAAGCGGCGGGAGATTTAAAACTGCCGCTTGGCTTGCTCGCTCCAGCCAGCTTCGGGAAGAGGGAGTCATACGGAGCTTAGGGGGCTTAAAAATCGTATAGCCGGTTTGTATGCATACGAACGACAGGCTGTTCGTATTTTTTGCCCCCCATACGGATTTTTTTATGATCGTATAGCCACACCCTGTAGAAGGTTTGAAATGTTTTTGTTCACTTATTCAATGTTTACCTGACCTGGTTGTTTAATTTCACATCCCATATTATTAGTGTGAATAAGTTGCAGAAAGGTGTTGAACTGTTCTTCTTTTTTGTGGTGAAACCTCTCTCTCTAGGGACACATTTACTTCATTAACTGAGGTATACCTGTATTTTCTAGCAGTCATAAAGAGGCAGAAAAAAATCCTATTGCAATGCAATAGGATTCTCCCCAACGTGTTACAATTGGTACTTCTGCTGAAACCTTTATTTCATTGAGCTTCTTGTCCCGCAGAACAGGAGTCAAGTTTTTTTTAAGGAAATGGAAGAAACGAAACTGTGTTTTGAACATATGCAGCCATGACTGAAGCAGCAGAAACCATGTGAAATGAAAAAGAAAAAAAAGTTAGGGCAACATACATAACTGTGCCCATTAACGATCATGTTAACAAGATTGTGGAAACTTGAAGAAATGGCAAAAATAGAAGACTGGTACATGAAAATAGTGGATGTAATGGAGATGGATATTTTAATGTCATATATAAATAACAAACCTATAGAGAAAATAAAAAAGTAAACTCAGGTATACCTTAGTTAATGAAGTAAAAAGGTTTGGGAACCAGTGATCAGATATTGGTCAGAGACGTAGTCATCAAGCATTGAAATATTACAAATTAAGTTAAACTACTTTCTTTTTCCTATGGTATCATCTGAGGTTTAAAGGTATAAATTGGGTTCAATAAATAAAACTGTATATTTTTTATTTTTTATTCTTTTTGACTCCCAGAGGGAACTTTGGAATAATATTGATATGAAGCAAAGATAGAACTCTTAGTGGGAAAAACTGTAAAATAAGAAAGAATACAGGAGAGTAGTTGGATATATATATCTATATGTGTGTGTGTTTTATTAATGGTTTTGACATGTAGCTAAATTACGAAGACAAAGCGATTAATACAAAAACCTCTGCATGATTGGTTAATCTTAAAGGAAGTTAAATACACTTGTTTCTCCTATTTAAGATACAGTTAGAGATTGATCACAGATTAGCAAAGGCGTATAGCGCATTTGGAAGACTTCACAAAAGAGTCTGGAGTAATAAACACCTGAGGCGAAGCACAAAAATCAGTGCGTATAGAGCCATTGTACTGTCTATTCTCCTTTACGGGTCTGAAACATGGGTCACCTATCGCCATCACCTACAACTCCTCGAACGCTTTCATCAGTGCTGTATACGCACAATCCTAAATATACACCGGACTGACTATGTGACGAATGTTGCTGTCTTTGAGCAACATTGAGCAGGGATCACCAGCATTGAGGCCATGATATTGAGAACACAGCTGCGCAGAAACGACAACGCAGAAAGAATCACAATCTGGAAACATCACCCAAGGAGACCTTCTGCTGTGCTTTCTGCAACTGGACTTGTTCATCTCAGATTGGCCTTTTTAGTCATCAGCGCACTTGCAAAAAGCACGGGATGAGTCCTTCCTGAATCTTCCTTTGCGAAGAAAAGCCAGAGAGAGAGAGACAGAGAGAGAGAGAGAGAGAGAGGGGTAAACAAAGACATGTAAACAGGAATTTCTTATTTTATTTTCATCATATAAATAATATGATATAGCTGTTTGGGCTAGAAGTCAACCTGAAGAAAACAGAAGTTCTTTACCAGCCTGCACCACAGGACGAACACCACCATCCCCACATTGCCGTCGGCAAATCAGTGCTCAAGTCCGTTCAGCAGTTCACCTACCTGGGAAGCATCATCTCCTCAGATGCCAAGATTGACAAAGAGATCGATCACAGATTAGCAAAGGCATATAGTGCATTTGGAAGACTTCACAAAAGAGTCTGGAGCAATAAACACCTGAGGCAAAGCACAAAAATCAGTGTGTATAGAGCCATCGTACTGTCTATCCTCCTTTATGGATCTGAAACATGGGTCACCTATCGCCACCACCTACGACTCCTCGAGCGCTTTCATCAGCGCTGTCTACGCACAATCCTAAATATACACTGGACTGACTATGTGACGAATGTTGCTGTCCTTGAACAAGCAGGGATCACCAGCATTGAGGCCATGATATTGAGAACACAGCTGCGCTGGGCAGGTCACGTTTCTAGGATGGAGGACCATCGCCTCCCAAAAATACTACTCTACGGTGAACTCGCCACGGGTCAGCATAAGAGGGGCGCTCCAAAAAAGCGATACAAAGACTCCCTGAAACAACATCTCAGGCTTGGCCAAATTGATCACCAACAGTGGTCCGCCCTCGCCTCACATCGGGAGGCATGGAGACGCAATATCCACAATGCTGCAGCCTTATTTGAGAACTCACGACGAACAAGTCTTGAAGAGAAACGACAATGCAGAAAGAATCACAACCCAAAAACATCACCCAAGGAGTCCTTCTGCTGCACTTTTTGCAACCGGACTTGTTTATCTCGGATTGGCCTTTTTAGTCATCAGCGCGCTTGCAGAAGGCGCGGGATGAGTCCTTCCTGAATCTTCGTTTGCGAAGAAAAGCCAGAGAGAGAGATAAATAATATGATATAGATATAATGTAAAATTTGTTTTGTTTAGCTCCGTGTTTTTTTCTTGTTACTGTAAAAGTTAATAAACAGATTACAAGGGGAAAATAAACTGTGCCCTTTTAAAAAGATATATAACTTTACAGCACAAAGTATATTTGCTCTATCTAATTGCGATAGAGGGAAGGAACCAAATGGCTCCCCAACATTTAACAGGTGTAGAAAAGGGGATTTCCACACGCGCTGCTTCCTCTTCTTCGACGCTTTTTTTCACAACGAGCGCGACTTCTCTCTCGCTTCTAGCCTCTACTACGGGGCACAGAAAAGACTACATCTCCCAGCATACTCAGCGCTCCCTGATTCCGCCGAGCACAAGCCCTGAACGTTCTTTTCCAAGCTCGTGCCTGTCAATCAGCGCTACTGCTCCCAGCATGCCTAGCGCTAGCTAGAGGCGGGTCTCGTGCCACAGCCTATATAGAGCCGTTTTTTTTCCCTTGTTTCCCCGCCATAGTTTGAAATTTGTGGAGGACAAGATGGCGGGCAGGAGCGCTCCGCCGGGATTGGAGCTCTATCTGAAGGAGAACCGCGTCTCCACCTTCGCTCAGTGGCCCTTCGTGTCTGACTGTTTCTGTACTCCAGACCGGGTGAGAGAACTGGTTGCTCCCAGGTCCTTTTTACCGAAAGTTATCCTCTCTCCCTACCTAGACTGGGAGGGTCATTCTGAGGCTTACAGCTTGGCTGCATCCGTCTCTTCTAAAGCCAGCTCTTTACAGCAAGACGTTACATTTGTCCCTTCATATTTACTGGGGTTTGGTTCCAGGACCCCCCGTGGATACCAAAATCCGTGAATACTGAAGTCCCATTCTATACAATGGCATAGCAAAATGGTGTTCCTTATATAGGGTGACAAAATCAAGATTTGCGTTTTGGATTATTATTTTTTTAGGAATATTTTCAAGCCGTGAATACTTAAATCTGTGGATACCAAATTCGTGGATACGGAGGGACAACTGGTAGTTTTGCATTGCAGTGGGAGAAGACTGGCAGATCAGGAAAGGAGTTCAGATCAGGAAAGGAAAGGATTCTCTAGTAAACGCCAGCCAACACGATTCGTGGCAGGGATTATGGAAGTTGTAGTCTAAAATGTTTGGAGGGCAGTGGGCTGTCTGCTTTGGTAGGAAGGCTGATACATTACAAATGCCAGGTTGTAAAATGCCTTTCTCTAAAAGTTGTGATTCCCAAACTCTAGTCCTCCAGCTGTTTTGGACTTCAAGTCCTAGAAGCCACAGCCACCTTGAGCAAGGATCAAGGTTTCTGGACCTGAAGTACAAAGTACCTGGAAGATCAGTGTTTGGGAAACACTGTTTTAGAGGCTTAATTGATACTGATACTTGCATCATTCTGGTGCTGAGTTAAAAAAACCACATGGCTTTTTATTGAAGTCTTCGGTGTCTTGTGATTTTATGTAAATTTGTACTTGAGCCAAGTTTAAAACTATACTTCTTTGTAATTGTTACATTGTTTAATGTTTTTTTAGACTATGTAATTTCCCCCTGTGCTTTACATCTTTAAATTGATGAAGCAGATTTTATTCTATGCTACCATCAGGACCTGCTTGTAGTCTGTGGCTGGAAGCAGGCCTCTGCCATGTTAGTAGGCCTCACTGGGACCTCCTAATTAGAATGGAATGAGGACTGTTTGGATATTGGAAGCTGGAGGCACGAGTTGGGCCTTTTGCTTCCCAGAATATAAGGCTGTGCCTGCATCCAAGGTCAGGCAGGCATCTGCTTTTTTGAGAAGAAAAGTTGGGTTGCCCAGAGGGGGCATGAAAGGAGGGAGAAGTGGCTTTACTTTAAAAAACTCACTTTCCCCCTGCTTATGCTTAGTTCTGGCTTTAACAGAGACCTGTTCACTCAATTTCAACTGGAATAAAATACTTTAACTAGTATCTGTTGTCCGTTTTAATTGGGGTTTGACAGAATCCTCACAGCTACCCTGAGATCTTATGATATAGGGTTAGGTATAAATATTTTAATAAATAAGTAGAGAAATGTACAGTTGTCCCTTCCCATTTGCAGGGGTTATGGGCAGAACACCAACGTGAAAACACCACAAATAAATTAAGCCCCCTCCAGGAAATGTGCGACTTTGTGGCAAGCGCTGGGTGTTTCCTCTGTGTTCGTTCCCTGTGTGTGTTGGGGAAGCCGAACTGAGCAAACCCTTGGCGGCTTTGTGGCCAGTGCAGGGGTTTGCTCTGCCTTTGGCTCCCCCCAGGGAACAAAGGCAAAGCTGCGCATTCCGTGTGAGGGGGGGAGCTGAAGACCGAGCAAACCCTCGGCTTTGTGGCCAATGCGTGGGTTTGCTCTGCCTTCAGTTCCCCCCTCCCCACAGGGAACGAAGGCAAAGTCGCACGTTCCCTTTGGAGGGGGGGGGAGCTGAAGGCCAAGCAAACCCTCGGCGGCTTTCCACAAATACACAAAAAGCAAAAGAGAAAGCCGCGAATAGGAAGGGGTGACTGTATATAGGATTTAAACCTTAATAATTACGAGGTCTGTCTATTAAATAACGAGACTGATACAATCCCCCATCTTTATTTATATGTATTACAATTCTAATGCTTGTCCCCTTCAATATACTCCCCATTCACACTCACACACCGATGCAATTTTGTTTTCCACTGGTCGAAGGCATGGAGCAGATCAGTTTCTGCCAGCTGTTTTAACACATCTGCTGTTTTCTTTACTGCATCAATTGACTCAAAAAGTGTACCTTTAAGCACCAATTTCACTTTAGGGAAAAGAAAAAAGTTGCTTGGTGTCAAATCTGGCGAATATGGAGGATGTTCAAGTGTAATAATGTGTTTATTGGCCAAAAGCTGCTTCACAGAAAGTCTTGATGAAGAATGAAACCATTTTTCCACAGTTCTGGCCTTTTTTTCCTGACTTTTTCCCTCAGCTTTGTCAAAACTTCCTTATAATAATGCTGGCTTACTGTTCTGCCTTCTGGAACCCATTCTGCTAAAATTACGCCCCTGGTGTAAAAAACAGTAACATGTGAATCAGGACAAAAAAATGTGAAATAATAACACACATTACGGTATAGCTAGTAATCAAAGGTAGGAATATAACACATAATCTAAATATATAACTACAGGTAGAATGAAATATTTTTAGGTATACCTTTCAGAGAGTGTTCATCTAAACAAAAGGTAATGCTAACTTTATATAAGTTTGCCAGCTATGAAAGTCCAATTTGGAACAATTAGTCTAACACTACATTGTGTACAAAAAGAGCTATGTGAAGGCTACTTTTTAATACATTTTTGTTTTATAAAGTAAGAGGAACAGGTTTTTTTAAATTTTGCTAACAGGTTTAATTAATCCCAACCTTCAAGCAGCTGTACTTGTACAAGATAGCTGTTGTTCTTGTGGCAGGGAGTTTTCCTTTTCAGTGTCCCCTGGAAAGTTTTTATTTTTTACTTTGCTCACAACAACCCTTCTAGGGTTGTTTTCAGGGGATTTAATGTGGGCTGAGTTCACATAGCATGTCATTTTGTCTGCCTATTGCAGCCAACATTTTTCCACTGTCTTCTATTTCATGCTGATAGAACTTTTCAAGGTAGTCCTGCAAACATTTTGTCCTCTGATCCACCCTCTCAGCGTTGTTATTCATATTTGTAATAAACTGGGTCATCATCACTCTGGAGTTAGAAATAATTTCTTGCAGTCTCAAAGGAATATCGTTTCCTCCTATTCAACTGGAGTCTTTCTGCTGGGGTTAGTGAAGCAACTGGATTGCTAAGTGAAGCAACTAGAAAAGAGAAATTAAAAAAAAACATAGTTGATATTATTAAACACTGAAGATGGGCACCCCACACCAAATCCCTTTTGTCAAGTAGCATAATACATTACCATTTTGGACAGGTAGGGTGGTCCAGACAGTATCATTTCAGCATCCACGACTACTGAGATGTTGTTTATCTGGGTAACACTTAAGCTAGCATCATTATCCTCTGAAAGGGTTAGAGTTACAGTAGCGTCATCAGAAGCCTGTGTTAGATTTCCCTCTGTGAATTTGAACATCAAAAAAAGTTTTAACGGTAAGTCACATAATCACTATTTTGTTTCACATGTGGCACTCATCCATAGTACTTCATTTAGGGAGTACTATATCTGATGGTGACCATCTCCAGGGTGCGAGAACGCACGTAATATACTGTACCGCCCACCCCAGAGACAGGTTCCCTCCATTGTTTTAACTGCCCACATAAGCATACCAAAGCATCATGGAGCCATGGCTGGTAAACAGGATGAAGATTTACAGCAATTGGCTGGCAACTAACTTCTTATTAGCGGGCCGTAGCAAGGCACATTTTTATTATGCTAGGTTTTACATTGGTTAATGAAAAGTTAAATATACAAGCTTTCACATCACGATTAAAAGTAATAAAAACAGTTATTCAAGCGGCTGCAATGTATGAAACTTCAAAGTGTAAGGTATAACATTTATCCAAACAATAAAACAAAAGTACATGGTGGTATTCATGTAATGTAAGAGAGATAATTGGAAAATTTGAGTTTTCCCAAACCAAAACCCATTTTTTAAAAAAGGAAAATGTGATTTACCAGCAGGGGTTGAAAACAGTTCCTCTGAGTATCCCTGCAAGTTCTCTTGGAAAGATGGGGGCATCACCAGTTCCTCTTTGGGGTGGGATCATGATGAGGAGTCACAGACCCACAGGGTACCCGAACTATGTCGGTGGTTTTAGCCAGGCACTTAGGATGGTAGTTGGCATCGCCAGCAAGAATTTCGTGGAGCTCTTTAAAGAAGGGCATCCTGGCCGCATCGTTCCCACTTTTAGCATTGTGATCTATTACCTGGAGATGATTTTTCCTCATAAGTTTAGTTTTTGTGTGACACTCCTCGACTGCAATTTTTTCAAAAAGTGCAATATTCCTATGGCATTCCTTGAGCTGTTCCTGCACTTTCTGCTCACCCCATATTGCTAGCAAGTTTATGGCCTCTGTAGGACCAGGAGATCCTGCGGCCACCTTTCCTGGTTCGAGTACCGCTTTCGGCATCTATAGTGATGGCCACTCAGGTGATGGGCAAGAGAACAACGGAGGATTACCTCACCAACTTAAAAATCTGTGTGAAAAGGGGCACTGACCCCTCCCTCTCTGGGCTATGTGCCCTCCCATGCCCACCTCAATTTCTGGGCATCTCCTAGTCCTGAGATATCTTGTCCCGGTCTGTTCACATTTCTGAGTTTCCGCATCCTCCCATGACTTTTTTAAAAACACAGGACAAACTGGGACGGAAAGTCCTGCAGGTTAAGGGATAAAAGGTGGCCCCCCTTCCAAAAAGCTCGAGTCCGTCACGCAGGACTTGTGAACTACCAGAGATCGACACGAATTCATCTCACAGCCTTTTCATCGTGTAAATAGTGACTAGGTCTCTTGTAAGGTGAAGATAAAGCAAACCAGACTGAACTGCTAGTTCATGAAATGCACACCTCAGTTATAAACTGTTTATTTACCTTTGGCTTTTGCAAAGAATGGTAAAATTTTAAACAGACTATTTTGATTTTGAACCAGCACCACCCCTGCTACTCACAACAGGGAAAGATGTGAGAAGGAGAGTGGAACTGACATCTGACTGTGCTGGAATACTCAAAGCACTTCTCAAGCCACTAGTGGTTCAGTTAAGAGCCACTCTCCTACCTCTCAGGAGAAGAGCCTTACAGAAGGCCTTCACACGTGTTGCTGATTTTTGACCCTAGGTCAGGGATTCCCCATAAGTGATATTTATGAAGCACAGTGAAGACAGTCATGCATTTTTTTTTTTAGAAAAATGTCATTACCCCTTTTGCCTCTTATAAATTAGAATTCTCAAGACTCCAACATGTGTCTTTGTAGTCTAGAACAGACTTAATAACCAGCACATTGTCTTACTACTGGATAACTTGCAATTTTTGCAACTGGGCTGTTCCTTGCCAAATACAGTAATTGGAATTTGTCATGTATTTAGCAATCACATGACCTATAGCTTCTGAGTTCTCTTTGTATTTTTGTCAAATAGATTTATTCATTTATTTGATTTACATCCCATCTTTCTCCCAAGGTGGGATTCAAGGCAGCTTACAATAATTAAAAAATACAACGAGAACATCACAAGTTACAAAAGTTTAAAAAGAATTAAATTAAATCACCATTATTAAAATGTAGTTAAAAACATAAAATTGATTTTTAAAAATGCAACATTAAAAGCAGCATGCCAAGTAAAATTCATGTTTCAAACGCCTGCCTAAATAAAAACGTCTTCAACTGCCAATGAAAAGAGAGCAGTGGGGGGACAACCAGGCCTCCCGTGGAAGGGCGTTCCATACTCTGGGAGCAGCCACAGAGAAGGCTGCCTTCTGGGTCCTCACAAACTGCGCCTGTGAAGGTGGTGGGACTGAGAGAAAGCCCTTCCTTGCCCATCTTGACACATGGGCTGGCTTGTATAGGGAGATATGGTCCTTCAGATAGTCTGGACACAATCTGTTTAGGGCTTTAAATGTCAAAACCAGCACTTTGAATTCTGCCCAGAAATGGACTGGTAGCTAATGCAGCTTTTGCAACTGCAATGGGGTGGGGTCACACGATCCCTGTAGCCAGCACCAATCAACAGCCTGGCTGCAATATTTTGGACCCACTGAAGTTTCCAAACAGTTTCTGAAGGCATTCCCACATAGAGCGTGTTGCATTAGTCCAAACATGATGTAATCAAGGCATGTGTCTTGGTTACATTGGAACCAAGAGACCACAAGGCCATCCAGTCCAAACCCCTGCCGTGCAGGACATGTATATGATTTTCAAATCTTTAGTAATGCAATCAGTCAATATTTGCCATTAACATGTAAGTAAGTAAGGCAGAAAATTAAAGCAATCTAAATATTTCCTGTTTAGGGCTGTGTTATGTTCAGTCCAACTAAATTATTACAGTATTTCCACTTTCGCTTCATTCATTTACTCAGGCTTTGTAACTCTTCGTCTCACTGCATGCATTTTTCACACTTTCCTTTTTCTTAGAGTGAATGTCTTTAAAATATTCCCATAAAGTCATTTTCTTATAATCAGCACTTAGTTTGAAGTTTATCTGTTTGAAGTTTTAACTGCAGATCCAAACACCAGGCCTGAAGAACCTTTGGTGAGTTTTTCAGATGTTGCTGGACTTCAGCTCCCATCTGCCCCAGCTATCATGACCAAAAATGAGGCATAATCAAAACTGTAGTCCAATACAGTTGTCCCTCCGTATCCACGGATTTGGTATCCATAGATTTAAGTATTCATGGCTTGAAAATATTCTTTAAAAATAATAATCCAAAAAGCAAACCTTGATTTTGCCATTTTATATAAGGGACACCATTTTGCTATGCCATTGCATATAATGAGACTTGCGTATTCACGGATTTTGGTCCTGGAACCAAACCCCAGTGAATATGAAGGGACAACTGTATTATCTTTTGGGTCTCAGGTTCCCCACTTCTGCTTTACATACCATGCTTTGAATAAAGCTTCCTTCAAGTCGATGTTTTTTTGGTAAAGATGATGATTTGGTTTACAGATTAATTATGAAGACAGTATACTTATATTCAGATTATTTAAAATAAACTTTATATCATACTTCAGAGAGACTTATTTTTAAAATGAAACATTTAAAATGATTGAAATGTTAAATCTAATTTTAATTTTTTTTAAAAAAAGTCATTGAAAAGTCACCTATACCAATGGTTCTTAACCTGTGGTCTGGGGGCCCCCAGGGGCCCAGAGTATCCTTACAGGGGGTCTGCAAAAGCATGAAGGCTGCTCAGCCCACCTCCTTCCTGTAGAAGAGTGGCCATGTGACAGAAGCCATGGCAAAGACTGTTTGGCTGGCTTGGCCTGTATATTGCCATTCAATCCATTCCAGCCACAAACTTGCAGGAAGAAGCAGGAGAAAAGTCTTCCCTCCCCCTCCAATGCCTCTTAAGCAAAGGTTTTATGGATGATGTAAATGTATTATTATTCTTATCAGGTATGATGATGATGATGATGATTAGGGTTTTATATCTTAAGTCTTGGGAGTCAGTGGCGCGAGAGTATATATATATATATATATGCATGCAACTATACATCCTGTGTAGTTGGGGATACTGAAAAAGTAGGATATTTAACTAACTGGAGGAAGCCCAGTACATGAAAGCATTAGATAAACTTTCAGATTAGTTAATGGAGATCAGAAGTAGAGGCAGTATACACACACAGTACTGTTCTCATCCCTGCCTTCTTCCACATGTTCACAGATGTGGTAGAGAGTAGGAGATACTTGGAGGCATAGTAATCTTTGGCCAAGCCATCTTTCTCATCCTTCCAGTTTAGGAATCTTTGATGTGTCACTGGATTGCATGCCCTTGTTGAAGAATATTTCCTGTTCCCCTCTTTCTTTTTCCCTTCCCTGTTCTTGATCCAATACAGATGGCAGAAGCTGGCTTCATTCATTGTCCTGCTGAGAATGCACCCGATGTGGTCCAGTGTTTTGTATGTTTTAAGGAGCTGGAGGGATGGGAGCCCGAAGATGACCCCATGTATGTATTGTGAAATTTGGATCTGAAGAATGCTTGAGACAAGTGTATCAACTGCTATAAAGAGGCAACCCTACACAGCATAACTCCAAACTAGTATTATAGTGTAATGGAGGCAGGTTTAGTAAAGGATGTTGGCTTTTTTATGATGAATTGTGCACACATTTCCCCTTTTAACCAAAAGCTGTCCCAAAATGGCCACTTCAGAGGAAGTGAAACCACTTATCATAGCATATTACATTTAATCCTTGAATATATGGAGGCAGCAGGTGGTTAGATTTTGTGGTGTGGCATGACTCGCATTTGCAAAGAGTATGGATTAAATTTGTGCCAGCCTTCTAGACTGCAGTGTGTGTGTGTCTGTGTGGCATTAATCAAGCTGAATTCCCCTAGCTGCTATGTAAGCCAATAATTTTAATAAGGGCTCTTTATTCCATTTTGTTATCTTTAAAATGAAATTATATGCCTGTAGCCTGAGAACTACATTAGTTGCCAAGCTTGGCATTCTTCAAATGAGATGTTTTGTGCTTATACTTGTTCCAAAGGGTTTCCTTTAAAGCAGACCTGCACAAACATCAAAGCATGGCAGCTAGAAAAGTTGGACATCACTAAGATGTGACTCTGTTTGAGAGTTCAGATCTGGCAGGTTTGGTCCTGTTTTAAATCCCAAGAGGCATCTCTATGACTTGAATGTAAGACAGATCAGATATGCTGTTTCAGTAATATCTATACCTGCATTATCAGAGGCTTTCAGCTTTCACTGGTCCATTCCCATTTGTCCACATGACTGACAACCGTTGTTACAATATCATCTAGGACAAGGATGGGAATTGTGTTCCTCAACAGATGTTGGACTACAAGTTTCAGTAGCCATAGCCAGCAGAGCCAATAGTAAGGAATGCTGGCAGTTAAAGTCCAACATGTGGAAGGCTGCATAATTCTCATTGCTGAACTAGGATTGTGCAAACTATATGGCTGGTTTCAGTTTTTGAAAGAGAATGTGTCTTTGTGAAAAAGACATATTTTCTAGGGATGCATATTACTTATGTTCCTTTCCCATAGACTACCCTGCAGAGTTTACAAGGAGGGGACATAGTGTGGATTAGCATCTTTACAATCCATCAGTTATCTAGTCCGCATGCATCTTCTGTTCCCTCTTGCTCTACTGGAGAGCCTAGATTCTGGACTATGGCAGAATGGACTGCTATAAATGCCTCCATATACTGAACTTTGAAAATGGTGAGGCATTATAAAAGCCTACCTGGGCTGAAAAGTAGACTAATAAAATCAATCCAGTAACTCTGGAATCTGTTGTGTATACAAAACTAAATCTCTCCCCCTGCCCAATATTTGTAGTACTATCTCTCTGTGTAGATATCAACTATTTGAAGAAATTGGTAAGGTGGAATATACATTCTGGCTTAATGTTTACCATGGAGGTTGGTGGAAAACAGTATTTCTGTCACTAAGCAACAGAGACTGATCACTAAATCAAGAGGTGAAGTATTATTTTGAACTGTGGCTGGCAAATGGTCTCACCTGATCAGGTGGCCTCAGAATTTATTGTGAACTTCTCTAAGTTGGGCATTGGAAAGATACACAAGAGCAAGAATGTTTGAAGTGTTGGACTTGGATTTGAGAAGTCGAGGATCAAGTCCCCACCAAAATCATGGAACTTAGTGAAAGCCCCAAAGTCACCCATTTTCTTTCACTGTGACCTACCTCACACAGTTGTTAGGAATCATAGAATCATAGAGTTGATAAAGTGATGAGAGAGAAAAACATGTACATCACCTGGAGCTCATCAAATGAAAGGTAGGATATAAATATAAAAAACAAGAGGTGGAGCCAGTATTTGTTAAATTATTAATTACTAACAGCCTTTCTGCCATCCTCCCCTCCCAAGGCAATAAACAATATATTAAAATACACTGAAACTTAATTTAAGAGATTTAAAACAAATGTAAAGGTCAGTTTAAAAATTATCCTCTGTTATTAAGAGGAGAGGTGCTTTAGCAGGTAGAGAATATTCTGGTTTGCCTTCTGATGGGAGCGTGCTGCCAATAAACACTTGATTTTGGTGTTTCAGTATTTGCAGTGGCTTCCTTCCATCTTTCAGGTTCATTTCAAGGTACTAGGTAGAGCCAAAAAATTGTCAAAAAAAGTTGGGCTTACGTAATGTGGAGGCCACCCCTGCTCTATACAGTTGTCCCTTCATATTCATTGAGGTTTCGTTCCAGGACCCTCCGTGGATACCAAAATCTGTGAATACTCAAGCCCCATTATATGCAGTGGCATAGTAAAATGGTGTCCCTTATATAAGATGGCAAAATCAAGGTTTGCTTTTTGGATTATTATTTTTTTAAGAATATTTTCAAGCTGTGAATATATAAATCTGTGGATATGGAGGGATAACTGTATTTCATTATGACTACTAAGATCAGCTGAGAGTACAACTTTAAACTTACCATTTGTATGCTATCCTCTGACCTTTAGGGCAAATGCAAAGGTGTATTTGTTGGTGTACAGAATATTCTGTTACTCCCAGGGTTTCTTCAGCAATGCAAGACTTGTCCAGCTGCTATGGTCACATTTTTTGGCTGCTACGCGATTCAAATGACATGAATGAGCACATACATCATGGACTGATGGAAAGAGGTTTGGGGCATGGTGTTCTGTTATTCAACTGGCACATCTATTGAGTGAGATGGAAAGACTCAGAGGAGTTTTGTCTCTTTACTGTTAAAATCTGTCTACGTCTGTTCCTAGGGAGGGCTGCCTTTCTGAAACTCATCAAACTAATATAGTTTTTTCCTTTTAATTTTTAGGGAAGAACACCGGAATCACTCCCCCAACTGTGCATTTCTTGCTCTCCAGAAAGACATAGCCAGCCTAACAGTGCAAGAATTTATGAGACTTAGCAAAGAGAGAATGATCAACCTAGTTGTAAGTATGGCTTTCAGGGGAGCACAGACACACTCAGGCTGCTCCTATTCCCCTGTCTACCCCAGTGTTTCACAATGGCTATCTAGTATGCCAGTTTCCTCTGCTCCAAGTAGTTGGTGGTCTTGTGCCTATACACCTGTTTGTTTACAACTATGAGGAGACCGCTTCCCTGCTGTAGTGTGTTTTTCCTGATTCCTTGCTTCCCAGAGTTGCCTTTGCCCATTCCTGTCTGCAATAAAGCCCTTCCCTTGTAGTTCTTCCTACAGCTGAAAGCCTGCCTTCTTTTCATTTTCTAATAAAAGTTCCTTTGGTGTTTTTTTTTCCCCACTAGAAAAAGCTAGTTAACCTGAAAACCTCCGAAATAGAAAAATATGCTATCAACATCCGTAATGAAATCAGTTCGCTGCGTTGATAAAGCTCCTTGTTTGCCTTCTGATGCTGTGAGCCAACTCCTTACTGACTGTCCAGATGGGCTTCAGCTGAGGTTGAAGCTCAATTGCGCCATCCTGAATGTACAAATTTCTCCTTCTGGGATTCCTCCACCCCAATTTTTTCTAAATAAATGTTACTTGTTTTCAACATATAGTCCCTCTGACAGTTTCCTGGGCAGTACTGCTTAGAGCTTCTGACTATAGTGTAATGCCTGAAGGTCTCCGACTGCCTTCTCCCTTCACCACGAGTGTCTCTAGTCTAGCTGCCCTTAAAGGCTAAATGAAGATATCTGTAGTACTCTGGTCTCTCTGGCTTCTCTTCGCAAACGAAGATTCAGGAAGGACTCATCTCGCGCTTTCTGCAAGCGTGCTGAAGACTAAAAAGGCCAATTCGAGATAGACAAGTCTGGTTGCAGAAAGCACAACAGAAGGTTTCCTTGGGTGATGTTTCTGGGTTGTGATTTTTTCTGCATTGTCTTTTCTCTTCAAGACTTGTTCAGCGTGAGTTCACAAATAAGGCTGCAGCATTGTGGATAGTGCGTCTCCATGCCTCCCGATGTGAGGCCAGGGCGGACTATTGTTGGTGATCAATTTGGCCGAGCCTGAGATGTTGTTTCAGGGAGTCCTTGTATCGCTTTTTTGGAGCGCCCCTCTTACGCTGACCTGTGGCGAGTTCACCGTAGAATACTATTTTGGGGAGGCGATGGTAATGCAATAGTAAATGACAACATGAAATATACAAACACCCAAGGAGGTGGTGGAGGAAGAAAAGTTGAAATAATCCTTGTTTTTGACAGCCTTTGCTTTGGGCATACTTGTCTAGGTCTGAAAATTGAGAAAGGTCCAGGATGAGGAGGAGTGCTGAGGCAGGAGCTACAGCTTTTATACAGCACCGCAAGTGGCTGTTTGCCTTGGTTTTGGTATCTTAGTAGTGTGTGTGGTTTGAATGAGGCAGCATGGCAAAACTGAGGAACATCAGAATTTTCATTGACACCTATGGAACAGAACCATCATCTTGAATGAGATGTTCTACTTCTCCAATTCTGAGTGTTGTGAAATAAAACATCATAGAATCCTAGAGTTGCAAGGGCCCTCTTGTCCAATCCCTTGCCATGCAGGAATACACTACCACAGCACTCCTGAAAGTTGCCCATCCAACCTATTTGAAGACCTCTTAAAAAGCAGAGTTCTCCACCCTCTGAGACAGTCTATTCCACTGTCAAACAGTTCTTATAATGAAGTTCTTCCTAATGTTTAGGTGGAATCTCTTGTAATTTGAATCCACGGGTTTGTGTTCTAGTTTCTAGAGCAGCAGCAAACAAACTCGCTCCATCTTTTACATGCCAACCGTTGAGATATTTAAAGATGGCTATGATGCCATCTCTGAAATCTCTCTTCTCCAAACTAAACATACTCAGCTCCCTAAGTTGTTTCTCAAATGACCTTTGATAATCTTTATTGCTCTTCACTGGACATGTTCCAGCTTGTCAATATCATTCTTGAACTGTGGTGCCCAGAACTGGTGTGTTCTGATCAAAGACTTCTGCAAGCCTAAATCCTTTCCCTTTATTGCTTAATTTTGCAATAAGGTCTTTCCATTTTTATAACTTGCCATCTGAAGAGAGCAAAAACCAAACCAAAGCAAACAAACAAAAAACAAAAAAGCAAGTGGCAAGCATGCCTAGCATGGACAAGTCTAATTTCTTCCAAAAGAATGAATTCTCCAGCGGGGTGTAATTTCTGTTAATTATTTGCCCTCAGTCCTTTGGATTGTGGTTGCCTAGAGATTTTAATAATGAAGAGCTGTGTTAAATATCTTGCAGTCCTGAAGCAGGCTAAGATCCATGAGGTACTAGCAGTTTTTTCTATATTGGTCAATTTTGCATGCAGTAGCTAATTTTCGACATGCCTGGTTGCAAAGTGGTTGCCCAGTCCTTTTGTAATTCAGTTTAGGATGTCTGGAGGAGATTGTGCATAGGTTTGCTCACCTATGTTTTATCTCTGGCTGTTACTGAGCACCCTAAAGGCCCTGAAGAGGCTGTGGAGTTCAAAATTTCTTTCAAGGAAAAGCAGATATTTGGATGGTTACTAAATTGTGTTCATCAGATTTAATCCCCTTTTCATTATTCAGGTGGGGCAAGCAGAGTACCAGGTGTAATGTGTTGTAGGACAATGTCCAAAGTACTGTAATTAGAAGGGAAAGTAGCATTCTTATGCATCCATATTGCAAGCCAAAAACTCCAGGATTCTTATAGATATTGATGGAGTCTACTTTGGCTGAACCAATTTGGATGATTATAGTACAAAGCTCAGTGAAAGCATCAATTTATTGCTAGGAACTATTAGGCTGAGATGGAAAAACAAAACAGATATTATAACACCATTATGTAAATCAGCAGTGTGCAAATTGAGTTCTCTACCCTCAAAAAGGCCATCAGAGAAGCTCAGCCTTCCATGTGTTATTTATTGATTTCAGTGGGACTTTCCCTTTTAAATGGGCATACAGGTATAATGTGCAATGACCACTGAGGTCGCATTTCATCTTTCTGAAGGGAAGCTGATGAAGTCACTAATGGTTCAAAGGATGTGAATAGACAAACTATTATATTTTATACAATGCCGAAAGAATCACAACCCAGAATCATCACCCAAGGAGACCTTCTGCTGTGCTTTCTGCAACCGGACATGTTTATCTCAGATTGGCCTTTTCAATCACAGCGTGCTTGCAGAAAGCATGGGATGAGTCCTTCCTGAATCTTCGTTTGCGAAGAAAAGCCAGAGAGAGAGAGACAGAGATTTCAGAACAGTGTACCTTGCAGTCATTAATGAAACAGTACCAGTATGTTCAGGATAAACAAAACAATATTTTGTGCAATGCATAATTAACTGTTAACATGCATTGCCACAAAGCATGAGGGATATTAGCCTCACTGTCTTTTAAAAGGATTGACAGCATTTTATGGATAAACAAAATACTACTAAAGGAAATGTGTACTTGCAGAATTCATCACACAATTAGACTACTTTTGATGGCTCCTAAAAAGGATTAGTAAAAGAATCTGAGAATGTGTCAACTTTTGTTACCATTGTGTAGCTAAATTGGTTTTTGGATTAGTGAGCCCAAAAATGTCCCCTGCTTTTGGGACCTAAACAGTGGGTTCTCTGATGGAAACAGGGCGCTAGATTACAATTTAGACTAGTTGCAAAGATCTGAGCTGCTGTTTGCAGTGTGGGAAGCGGTTGCACTGAAGCTTATTCCCGAGTAGACATGCATAAAACTGAGCTTATTCTACCCACTGGTAGAATGTGGCCCTTGTGAGGTGAGGATACCTTGACTAGATGGAACCCTTGGATGAAGCCAGCAAACCTACTATGTGTTTCGAGAACACTTAGCAATCACCAATGAGGCCAAGATACTTGTATGGTAACAAGAACCCACAATAACTAGGCAACATAACTACGAGCGGAAGAAGTACATCTCCCCACTCTTCCTTTGTGTGGACTACAAGAACATCTGATGAAAGGACTGAAATGCCCACTGAAAAAAAATGGAGAATATTAAAATAGCCAACACTAAGATAGACAATAATAAAATATTTGCAAGCTGTTTACAACAATAGGATACTTAAAAAGGGGTTTTGAGGAGCACAGCAGTTTTGTTTGTGGCCACTAATTATGCTGGCTGGGCCTTTCTAGGTGGTGTCTAAAAATGTAAGCTCTGCTTCTATAACCTTTTTGAAGCATTTTTTGCTAGGTAGTGGTGGGAGGAAGAAGAGGCCTCAAGAGACAGACTGTTCCTTGCTCTGATCATCCACATCTGGTTGGAGCTTATTTCTTAGCATATAATCCTGCTGTGGAGAAGGGTGCTTTCACAGTGCTGCTGCCATTGTAGGTGATTAATCACGTTGGGAGACTGTTAAGTTCACAGACTCTCTCTTGCAAATCTGATGGGAACAACTAGCAATTTCTGTTGACAAGCTGTGTCATAACTTTCCCCTTTGGAGTTTAGAACCCTTCCTGCTGAGTGCTGACAATGAGTGGGCAGTGTGGTTGCACTTTTCCACAAGTCTTAAGTCTCCTTTTCACTCAGTGGTGAAGCTATAATGAACCCTCAGAGCAGTTGCTGATAGAATAGTGGAAATAATTGAGCTGCACTTTCTGTAAATTACGCCATAACTAGCTCTGTCTAGCATGAGAAATTGCAGCAGAAAGCCAGGTTTTAAAGGCTTGAAAACTGGATTTCTGCTGGATCAACAGTGGGGGAGGAGGAATAGGGAAAGCAATGGAGGTCCCAGTCAGTACTTACCCCAGGCTGGGAGATGGAGCCTGGAGGACACAGCTGCAGCTTCAGCCCGGATGCAGCTCCTCCTTGCTAGAACTGAACGGTCAAATCCTATGTGCCCAAACAACATGCATGCGTCAAACCACATTGTGGTGCGAAGAGAGCTGATTTAGTTGCTGCATCTAAGAGATTCTTCCCGTTGCAACTACAACCTCTTCTACAATAGAAACAACGACAGTCTCCATCTTGTAATCCTGTTTCCCTCCCACATTCTCCTTGTTTGTTTGCTCCACATTCCTCAACTGCAGAGCAGAAGGCATTCACCTAAGCAGACCCAAACCGTCAAACTCCTCCCCCCCCCCTCAGCCATCACCTCAAAATACAGTCCCTTCCATTGATGTAGGGTTGCCGTAATTCTCTTTGACAAAACTGGGCCAACTGGATTGGGTGGATTATATTGTGTGTGTGTGTGATCCCCACAAATGTATAGGGTTTCCTTTAGCAGTGTTATCTCCATTAAAAGCACATATGTTTATCCAAAGGTAAGTTTCATCAAGTTTAATGGGATTTACTTCACAATCAGGATGTCACTCATGTCTTATTCCTTCTTTCAAGACTGATAAATATTTGGATATTTTAAAAAAAGTTTTCAGCTTTAAGGAAAGCTGAATTTCCTTAAATTAAGAGGCAACTCCAGCATACAGCCATAGGTAGGCAGAAGGTAAGTGTGTTCAAATGCCATTGTATGCTAGCACAACATACCCTCCTTGAGCGTACAAGTCCTGAGCAGGGCTGTTGAGGATAGGGTGACTTGGAGGTCTCTCATTCATGGGGTCACCATAAATCAAAGTTGACAGCAGATAACAGTTTTAAAAATTTATTTAGTTACTTATTTTTTGCAGAGAAACCCCTGGATTTAGAAACAGTTTAGGAAAAAAGAAAAGAAACCCTCAAATTAATAAATATAATATTGTGTTTATGTATGGCATGATTATCAATATTATACATTAATGTAAAACCAACCAGTCCTTGCTTAGAATGACAGCTTTCTCTCATGCTCATGTGGTTCACTGCATGTGGTTTGTGATCACACCCAACCTGTCTGTTCAACACATATTGATATATTAGATTCAAATCCCAGCTTCCCCATAAGATAATCAAAACCTTTCAGTTTAACCTACTTCACAGAATTGTTGAGGTAAAAAAGCACTGGAAGTAGGGAAAATCATGTGTCACACCTTCAGCACCAGGAGGTATATGGAAGAATAGTACTTAAAATACATATAGTTGGAAAGAACATGAATGTCATAAAGAATCTGATATATTCCAATGGTCTTTTGGGATGTTATACTTAGGTTACAATGTTGTAGACATTTTACCTGGGAGTAAGTGCCACTGAACTCAATGGGGCTTAGTTCTGAGTAGATATGTGCATAATTGCATTGTTAATATTGCTCTGCAGAGGACTCTTAATATCCCCCCTTTCTCACAGACACACAGATATACAAAGACACATACCCCCACACAAATCAAAAACCTCTTGCATACAGATATGCAAAAGCACACACATCCCATTCCCCCCACAGGCAAACGTATACTTCTTTTTCTCACATGCATACAGATGCAAAACTCAACAACCCCAGACACCTCCCTCTCACTCACACACACCCCTCTCTGACTTGACTAGGAACACACACCTGACTTGCTTTTTGAGGATCCCCAGGGAGGAGGGGGCACAACTCAGCCAACTCCTCTCAGCTGCTCAGCAGCAGCAGCGAAGGAAGGAAGGGGACGCTGCTTTTTAAAAAAGGCCCTATACACTAGTCACTTCTACCTGCCTCAAGCGGCAGGAGGTTCTTGCTTGGCTTGCTTTCTCTCATCCTTTCCAAGGAGCCCTGCAGCTGGGGTGGGGAGTGAGGGAGCCAAGAGCCAAGCCCAGGTCAGAAAATCCCGGACTGAAGGGCCTAACCTGCCAGGACACTTTTTGCTCCCCTCAAGCCTGCGTCTGCCGGAGGGGGGTTAGGAGGGGGCCCCTGGAGCTGCGCTGCGGCGGAGCCTCCGACCGGCCCTGGGCGCAAGGGGGCGTTTCCGCGCGGCTGCCGCGGCCGCTCCTCCGTCTCTCCACGTGGCCCGTCCGGCTCCGCCGAGGAGGAGGAGGAGGAGGATGGTGCCCGGGCTGGCCGAGGGTGGGGGCTTGGTGCCCCCCGGGGCGCTCTGCCTGGGCGCGGCGCTCTGCGGGCTCTTCAGCTTCGGCCTCCTGGCCGCCGCCGTGGCCACCGACTACTGGTACTTGCTTCGCGTGGACGGGGCGGGCAGCAACCGGAGCGCTTGGGACGCGGAGCAGCTGAGCTCTCACTCCGGACTCTGGCGCCTCTGCGAAGGTAAGGAGGGAGGAAGAGGGCGAAGAGGGGCGGGCGGGCGGGCGGCTGCTTGGCTCCTCGCCTCCCCCAGATGTCGCCGCCCGGGCAAGGGGCTCCCCCTCCTCCTCCTCCGGCTTGGCCAGAGAGGAACCCGGCTTCGCCCGCTGCCCTCGGCTGGCAGAGCCCTGATGCTGCGGGAGGGAAAACCGCTCCGCACCCGCCCAAGAGCTAGCCTCGGAGGCCGGCGGAAGGCGAAAGACGGTCCCCGCCGCCACTGTTCGTTTTCCGGACCGATGATGGGTCACTGGGGCCACTTGCCCTTTTAATCGTGTGACAGCTTTCATGCCGCCTCCCGATCTCGTAGACTGCCCCCGGTCTTCATAGTAGATGCCTGGCGGCAGAGGACTCCTGAAAAGTGCCTCTATCCTACCCGTCTCCTCTCCCCTCGCTGGGATCGAGTCTTTCCCATTATCCCCAATGTGCCTGACCTTGCTTTTGCTTTCCAGGCATATTTGTAGCATCCTGTGGGTTAAGAGTATGCCAAAAGATCTAGAAATACCAGGTGGCTGCTAGAGGGCTGGATTGCACCCGAGAGAGGGCAGTGGAGAAGGCAGGCGGGAGGAAGGGACGAAAACTCCGCTGCAGACAGTAAGAAAATGTCCTGTTGGGAATGTAAGGTGCAGCGCTCAGGACGGGTTTAAGGAATTTTGCGGGCCCTGCAATGCTTTATTTTGGGGGGCCCATATGTTTATCTCAGGTCAGTGTAACCTAAATCAGCCTAAGCTACTCACGGTACAGGATATTCAGATGATTACTAATAGTTTTTTTTGCAGGAGGAGGGTTACTTCGGCCCCCCCACAATGATGGGGCCCCCTGCGAATGCTGAAGCCGCCAGTGCCTTAAACCGGCCCTGGCAGCAGTGACTGCTTTTTGTCTGCCGATCAGCTCAGAAGGCTGAGCCGAGAGTTAGGGGGAAGACAAACTGAAGTGTCTAACATCAAACCAACCCAAGACTGCTCCTGGTTGGGGGAAGAGGACAGGTTAGCTAAGACAACTTGTCTGGCTGTCAAAGAGATGTTAAAGACATTGATGCCTAGCATCCCTAGTGGGATGATGACTGGGCTTCTGTGGAAATATGTATGTGCCTTTAAGTTGCCTGTCAACTTATGGCAACCCTGTGAATTTCATAAGGGTTTCTTAAGCAAGGAATGCTCAGAATTGATTTTGCCAGTTCCTTCCTCTGAAATGTAGCCTACAGCACTTGGTATTCATTGGCGGTCTCCCGTCTAATTGCTAACCAGGACTGACTTTGCTTAGTTTCCAAGATTAGATGGGATTTGGCACCTTTAGGGTATTTATGGTCCAGGCTAAATGACAAGGGAAGTAGGTAAGACAGCTTTCTTCTGGCCTCAGAGTTGTGCTGTCTCTCTTTCTGTTTCTCTGTATGTTCAAGTGAGGCTAGAATCTGCTGCCTGCAAAGTGCAGTTTTGGGCAAAAGAAATGGAATTTCTCAACTACTTTGTCCTTGCAATTTCTTGTAATTTTGCAGGTAGCAGAGGTCTCTCTGCTGTACACAGATGTCACTTTGTTCAGTTTGGAGGGAAGGGTAGCTCTAAAGCCCTCCCAGCTACTAGCAACTGGTAGGCTTACCAGGAACACACCATGGTCAACTTAAATTCCTCCCCCATGTCTGAAATGGATACTTCAGACATTTTGCATGGGTACATAATATGGAAGTGAACCAGCTGCTGTGACACTGACGTAGGTAGAAGGGAGTCCTGCCAGTCAAGTTACCCTGAGAACTACCCTGAGATTTAAACAGAGGCTGGATGGCCATCTGTCGGGAATTATTTGATTGTGTATTCCTGCATGGCAGGGGGTTGGACTGGATGGCCATTGTGGTCTCTTACAACTCTATGATTCTATGTTCCTTTGCTCAACAACCCCCCCCCCAATAACTAACCAAAATAAAAGCAAGTCTTCAGGCATTGCTCTCAGAAAAGAGCACTTGAGGCCAATAGTAGATTAGTGGTAGTGGCAGCTGTCTGCCTCAGTGCTGTTAGCACCAACATTTTGTCTATGAAAGGTTCTGGACAGCTGCTTGTGTCAGAGCTGCAGAACATCTTGCCTGAATCGGCATGCTAAACAGGGAGAGGAAGCAGTCAAGCATTGCCTCCATGGCTGTGTGAGAGTCATGACAGGCTGGTTTTCTGTTGTCTCCTCAGGGCAGAATCCCTGCATGCCTCTGATTGACCCATTTGGTACAGAGAGCTGGCAAGTTTCAGCACCACTCCAGTATCTTATCTGTGAGTAGAGAGCATTTTATGGGGCTTGGGACTCTGGAAGATGGTGGGAATCTTCACTTTATAGTTACACTAAGTTTGGTAGTGTGCCTTCTGTTGGTGGGATCACCTTGCTGGAAATTAGGGTGGAGTTTGGCATCATCAGTAAACTAAAATTATGGTTGGAGATGGGCCCTTATCCTTCACTTGGGAGTGGAGATAGTGGGGTTGCTTTTCCCCTCAACATAAAACACTGCAGCCCTTTAAAGAAAGTGTTTTAGCTTCTAAAACGCACAACAGAAATTTTCTTCCCCCCTTTGTAATTTAATGTCTGGCCTTTCTGTCTCTTTGCCAGGCATGCACCGAGCCTTTGTGGTCCTTCTGCCACTCAGCCTCATCTTGATTGTTTTTGGCTGGATCTGTGGGATCATTGGATCCTTGGTCCGGAGCGCCTGCCTTCTTCAGTTCACAGGCTGCTATTTTCTACTGGGTGGTGAGTGATTCTATGGCTGGAAAGGTGTTCCAGTGGTGCTCCAGTGGTCAAAACTGCCACTGAACGCTTGCCCAGTTTCTGCTCCTGGGGATTATTTGCTAGAATCTGCGTTGGCTCTGGCTGCCAGCTGGCCACAGCAGACCAAGTGTAAAGGTGGCAATTAGTGGTACTTTTGGTGATAGCCACATCTATGTTGCTGTGGGAATGCTATTTTCTCTCATTACCAATTTCTGATTGGTTCTCCTTCCCTTTTTTTCTCCTGGTCAGCCAATATAGGCTTGGGACAGAGGCATAGCTAAGAGCCTTCAGCACAGGATTGGCAGGTGCATGCCTTTCTAGATACTGTTGGACTACACCTTCCATCTGCACCTAGCCCTGCATAGCTAGTGTTGATGGGTGATAGGAGTTGCAGTCTCAGAATAAGTGGAGGGCCACAAGTTGCCCTGCCCTACTTTATGGGGTCAGGAATTATCATTGGAACTATTCTGGCTTTTTGGTACAGGAGCCTTTGTTGGATGCTTTTGGCTAGTCTCCTTTTGGTCAGTATGCAGGAATGGTACAAAAGCTAAACTTTATAAATAAAGTGAAATAAGAAGAATTGTGAAGTCGAAGGCTTTCATGGCCGGCATCCATAGATTTTCTTTGGTTTTTTTCCGGGCTGTGAGGCCGTGTTCTGGAAGAGTTTCTTTCTGATGTTTCGCCTGCACAGCCCGGAAAATACCCAAAGAAAATCTATAAGTAGATTTGCTCTAAAAATTCACAAATGACAAATAGTAGTTTTAAATGCTTAGTTATAAATATCTAAGTAATTTTATTAAAGCAGTAAAATTAATTAAAATGTAGGTCTTAAAGTAAATATTGGTATGCAGGTATTCCAATTCCCTCTCAAATTTCTTCTTTTTTGCTGGCACCTTCTTCCATGAAAGCCAATTTTTCAAAATTTCTGAAAATTTTACATCTCTAAAGGTTGGCTTGATTCCTAAAATAGTTTATCTGAAATCCTGGTTTATACAGTGTTCCACATTCAACCCCTGGCATCTCCAGCTAAGGAGCAGGTATCAGTTGATGTGAAAGATTTCAGCTTGAGACCCCAGAGCCACTGCTAGGCTAGGTTAGACAATCCTGAACTACAATGGGCAAGTAGTCTTGTCTGCTCTTAACGCTCATCTAGGAAGATTTTTTAAAAGATGGATTGAGTGACTTAAACTGGAGTATTTTCTTACCCCATTGAGAATTCCAGTGTACTGCAGGATATTAAAATGCCCCATGTCCCCACGAGTGTTTTGTAGGGTGCAGCACCAAGGGTATTTTCACAGTGCCCAAACACCCAATCAGGAAACACATTTGCATGAGGTGGAAATCGTGTTTTGAAGCTGTCAGCCCTTCTTATGTACAAGGAAAATAAATTAAATAGGTACAAATTTGCTACTCTTTTATGCATCCCAAACCACCTGCTCAAGGTGGCTACCTCACTTTCCCCAATAGTAAGGATGGCCCTGCTGTCTTTTCCTAGGGAGGCTCCATTTAGCTATCACTGATTTATGGGATGGGCTCTCCCTATTCAGAGGTAATGCCTGCTGTCCAGCCTGCCCTTCTGATACTCTTTCCCACCCCTCCTCTTCTCTTTCCTACCCAGCACTGCTGACGCTGTCAGGAACTAGCATCTACATCTGCTACTCGGGAGCAGCATTCACAGAGACAGTGCGTATGTTTGACCAAGAGCGCTTTGAGCACGTCCACATTACCTTTGGCTGGTCCCTGGCTCTTGCCTGGCTCTCCTTTGGCACCGAGGGACTGGCTGGTGTCCTGCTTCTCCTGGCTGCTCGGCAGCTCCACCTGGAGCCGGAAGCATGTTCAGTGGCCATTTGATCACTGAGGATAGGATAGGAGGGGGGCGGTTTGCGGGTAACAGTGCTACCAGGGCTGCAATGGAATCCTTTGCTCTCATGCTGGCACCTTCCCTGACCTTTATGGGAAATCCTGGCTGGCACTGCTCCCTCTTCATCTGCAGCTGCAACATACACACACATTAGAATCAGAGTTGGAGGAGACCACAAGGGCCATCTACTCCAACCCTCTACCCTGCAGGAATACACAATCAAATAATTTCCAACAGATGGCCTTCCAGCCTGTTTAAAAACCTCCAAAGAAGGAGACACCACCACACTCCGAGGTAGTGTATTCCACTTCCGAACAGGTCTTACTGTCAGGAAGTTCCTCCTAATGTTTAGATGGAATCTCTTTTCCTGTAGCTTGAACCCCTTGCTCTGTGTCGTAGTCTCTGGAGCAGCAGAAAACAAGCCTGCTCCATCCTCAGTATGACACCCCTTCAAATATTTAAGCATGGCTATCATGTCACCTCTCAACCTTCTCTTCTCCAGACTAAACGTGCGCTCCTCATAGGGCATGGCTTCCAGACCTCCCACCATCCTGGTTGCCCTCCTCTGGACATGTTCCAGCTTGTCAATATCCTTCCTGAATTGTGCCCAGAACTGGACACAGTATTCCAGGTGAGGTCTGACCAAAGCAGAATAGAGTGGCACTATTACTTCCCTTGATTTAGACACTGTACTCCACAGTAGTGGAGTTATAGGGTCAGGGTTGTGGCTGGTAGATGGAGGGGTCTCCCTGGGGGGTGTGATGTGAGGAGGAAGCTCTTACTCATAAGGTCTAGCAGTTGTCCCCTTGGCTTGTCGGCTCCCTGGCATACAGGGAAGGGCCAAGCTTAAAGATCCATTCCTCAGCCCCAAATGGGCAAGCAAAGCTGAGTCAGAAAGATTAGTAAATGGCACTCAGTCCCTTTCCCAAGAACTATGGCAGCCAGAGCCCTTCATCCTATCCTTTGCTCTGCATAGCTAGTCCTCCTCAAAGCATGGCCAACTGTCTGTGTTCATTTCATGTGCCTGGGACATCTTTAAATAAATGGGTCCAGTAAGCAGATGTAGAATTTTTTTGAAATAATGGTACCCTTCAGACAGAGAGGAGTCTGACAGCAGTGGGTGCAATTCTTGCTGCAGCAAAGAGAGGAGCTGTCAAGGAGGCTGTACAAACAGTGAGAGTTAATGCTGGAACATGTCCAGAGGGTGACCAAACTGGTGAAAGGTCTGGAAACCATTATGTCCTATGAGGAACGGCTTAGGGAGCTAGGTATGTTTAGTCTGGAGAAGAGAAGGTTGAGAGGGGACATGATAGCCATGTTTAAATATCTGAAGGGGTGTCATATTGAGGAAGGGGCAAGCTTGGTTTCTGCTGCTCCAGAGACTAGGACATGAAGCAGTGGGTTCAAACTATAGGAAAAGAGATTCCACCTAAACATTAGGAAGAACTTACTTGAACATAAGAGCTGTTCGGCAGTGGAATACACTGCCCTGTAGTGTGGTGGTCTCCTTCTTTGGAGGCTTTTAAGCAGAGGCTGGATGGCCATCTGTCGGGAATGCTTTTATTGTTTATTCCTGCAAGTCAGGGGGTTGGACTAGATGGTCCTTGTGGGCCTATGAACTCTATTATGCTATGCATGGCTGACATAATTTAATTATTGTTCCAGATGGTCCACTGCTGCCGTTTGCAGTAGGTCAGTCTGTATGGCCTCTCTGTCCTAAGATCCTGCTAGCCTTGTCTCCTTCCCTGAAACAAGAGCACAGTGCCACACACAGAGAGGCACATGGGGTGTTGGCACCATCTGGCCTGAAGAATGTGGACACCTCCAGCCAAAATACAATCACTGCAGTACCTCACAAATGGCCTCAGCTAGCAGGAGTGGAGCATCCTTGAGGAACAAAGCCCTCTACTATGGTCTATGGGAGGTGGCGAGGCAGGTGCTAAAAAGGAGGGCACCTATTTTCATGCAGGATTGGTCCCAGGTTGTGAAGTGACAGCAGCTCCTTTGGAAGAAAGCTGTTGGCAGATAGCCTGGGGTCTGCAAAGAGAAGGATCCAGGAAAGCTCCACTCCTGGATATTAGCGGGCTCTCCTACCAATGACTCTCCATAGCAGGAGATTGGCCAGCTGTAGTTGGCTACTCTCCTGGCATGCTGGACGTAGAATGATAAAGAAATGCATTCATTGAGAAGGACAATATGTGAAGCAGTGTGAAGCCTACAGGATGGGCCAATTTCTACCTTAGGTTTTGGTATGTTGACTTCCACCTGAGATCAAAGGCTGAGGAATGGAGTTTTTCTAAGAACACCAGTCTTGAATTACGGAATAATCTGTAAGGTGGCCAGGAACAGTATTAAGGATGGAGGAGTTGCCAAATATGCTTGCTTGTGCCTGTGTGTGTAGGGTTTGGAGTCTTCCTTCTGTTAGAGTTCAGGCTTGCATTTCCACTGCAAAGCCCTGCCATACGTAGACTTCAACCTTGGTTTCGGATTGATTGGCACAACTGAGTCAGAGACTAGCCTGAGTTTAAGAGCATGCTTCGGCTGAATTCCACATTGACTTGCCAAGCACCAACTTAACTGCTGGTCTGGAGCCTGCTAGGATGTCACTGCTCACACTTGTCCAGCACAAAGTGCAACTTTTTCACAGCCAGTTGTGTGTCATGAGGGGAGATGTCACAGTGCCAGACGGCACGCAGGCAGCGCTCACCCCATGGGAAGAGCCGCACACTAATGGCTTGGCCTGTGACAGCAATCTCCTCTGTGCTCACAGCCTCCATTAGCTCACACAATCTGGCAGGAGTCAGCCTGGATGTTAACACTGTCGCCATGACAATATTGGTCTCCACTGTGGCTGGATTTATGGAGCAGAGAGGAGAACCAAGAGCATGGGCACCTGTGAGGAAAAATGATGGAGGTCAAAAACATGGGACACTGTGAGAACCCCTTGCCTTTAACATGAGTATTCTACCACAGGAAGAATGAGTGTGTGAGAGAGTGAAAAAGGAAGGGAGAGAAGGAAAGAGGGGGAGGTTCTCTCAGTTAATAGGAGGGACTTACTTGAAAAAAATGGGGCTCAAAGGGGGATACTAACCCAGCACCAGCAAAAGAAATCTACCCTCAACGTGGTGCATGGTATCTATGAAGGCTCTGGAATTACTGTAATTACTTTCAGGAGACTTAGAGGTGATTCTCTGAGTCTCCTCATCCTCTTCTCACAAAATAGGCACCTTGGACAAAGCACCTGGCGTTGCTATGATCCCTCTGTAGAGTCTCTTCCACATGGCTTAATCCAACAAGGCCTGCAGCTGCCAGAACTCCTGCCTGACGCATCCCACCTCCAAGGAGCTTGCGCACACGCCAGGCTTCCGAGATGAGCTCTGTGGATCCAGCCAGAAGTGCTCCTGCTGGTGCACCCACACCCTGTGGAGCAAAAATGAAACAGAAGGATGGAACACCCTAACCCCTGCCCCACAATTCCTCTGAGGGACTCTGCCTACAGCGTGCAGTTGTTCTTTAGCAACCTCCTCTAATTGCTTCTAGTTCATGGATTGGTAATGTGTGGTCTGCCAGGGTTTATGGCATCGCTTCTCCCATCATCCCTAACTGGCACAGCCAACAGTAAGGAATCATGGGAGCTGCAGCCCAGCATCCCCATACCTCCCCTAGCTTGGCTAGAAGGAATCTGGCAAAGCATCCAGTTTGATGTATTCAAGCCATGGTCACAGGGTTCTGATACAGATTATAGCTAGGGCAACCTCATAGGTGCTACAATTGTCCTCCCACCCACACATCCTCTGCAATATTTACAGTCCTACTAGCAACTCCTCACCTTAGAGAGGCACAAAGAGATGGAATCACAGTACTGAGAGATATGAGTTGCTGGCACTCCCAGAGCCACAGCAGCATTAAGCACCCGGGCACCATCCATGTGTATCCGCAACCCATACTGCTGGGCTAGCTGATGCACCTGTGTAGAGAATGGGGCAGTCACCACTTGAAAAAAGACTATAAAGAAGCAGATGAAGGTAGTCCAAGGGCATTCTGACCTTAGCTAGCACATTTAGATCAGGGAAGGGTGGCTCTAGCTTTGGGATAAAACTGAAGAGACAATCCTGGATTGCAATTGAGGAAGGCTGGCTGGCTGATTCCTCTTCTGAGGAGCAAAATATCCAGGGAGGAGATTGCTAATACTGAGCCCGACAGGGGAGCTTGAGTAGGGGATTTCAGTTCATTATCATAATTTATTATCATAGTTGTCTCTAATAGCATAGGGACAGATGCCAATAGCTTTATTGGGCCAACCAAAAATGCAAAAAATATGTATCATATAAAGCTTTCGAAGCTCTACTGGCTTGTCAGGTGAAGGTGTTAAAAATCATACAGAAGAAATTTTTTTTGACTATGTTAGAGCCATAGGCCTACATTTTGTCAACATGTTTTTGTTGTTAGTTACTTGTAAGATGGTCTGAAGGGATATTGCTTAAGGCAGAGGACGCTCCTCTCTTTGGCCATGTGGGAAACAAATAGTGGTAAAATCCAAGCAATAATAGTTCAACTCCATTAGCAACAGAAAAAGTAACTTCCTTTTAGATCCAAGCCGTTTCTGTCCTGGGTGAAGCTATCTGCCCCTTTCTTAGGCTGAGAATGTTGAATTTCTCAAGAAGCCTCTGTGCAGTTGCATCTGGAAAAATCTTTTATGTGCTGCATAGGTAAAACCCACCAAATGCTGTCCTGATGAAAAAGTTTAACCTTTGTTGGATGTAGAAACCTCAGAGTTGAGTCCCGGTCCCCTTTTCCCCTCTATTTTTTTTTCTTCTCCTGTATGATTTTTAACACCTTTGCCTGATGATGAAGCCAGTGGACCTTTGAAAGCTTGCATGATGTATTCTGTGCATTTTTGGTTGGCCCAATAAAGGTATTGCTGTTTTGTGGAATTTGGGTGCTGTTGTATTTTGCTGCATGGCCAACATGGCTACCCCTGGATATGCTAATAGCTTAATCATAATCCTCTCTACAAGCAGGCTTGGGTGTTTGAGTGCCCAACCAGACCCCTGCCCCCAAAATAGAGCACGAGTTTCTCTATTTTTGGAATCTCCATAAGCATGCTTAAGCGTACATTTATAAGTTAAAAGACATGTTATTAGTCTATCAAGGACCTGTGATCTTCCAGGACTTACTATGTGTCAGCTGAAGAAGTGGGGGAGGAAGCAGGGGTGAGAAAAAGAGACTGGGAAGTTTCCTGACAGCCACCAGTGAACATCCTGAAGGGGCCAAGAATTTGGGTGCAGGGAATGGGAAGCACATTTCCTTTCAATGTATAGCAGCAGTGGGCACCCTCTGCCTCTTTTGGCCTACAACACCCACCAGCCTCACCCAGCAAAAACAATGCTGAAGGATTATACTGGTTATAATTAAACATATCTTAAACTTATACACATCTTAAACTCCAAAGGGTTCCCATTTTGAAGTAAGAATGAATAGCAATACCATATATTTGTTGCAGGCCACTCTTGTTACAACTGATACCGTCTCAGAAAACCCACAATGGGAAAAAGTACCCATTCAGCTAGGAATTGTGATGTATGTAGTGTGCAGAGGGAGAATAGCTCACATCACTTACTTCCTGCAAGTACTTGGGGGGTAGCACACGTCCCCCAGCTGAACAATGTGTGTTCTCGAGGCAGATAAGCTCAGGGCGGGGGTGATACTGGCTTTTGTGGGCCTGCCGGATCTTATGTTCCAGTTCATCAAGACAGAAGGTCCCGTTGGGCAGATCCTGCAATAGGTCTGAATAGACTCCAGCCACCTGTTCCAGAGCAAAGTGAGTGGGGTAAGGCAATGTCAGTGACAGTAGTCTGTAGATATCAAATCCCTTGTGGTAGAAGAAAAATAAAATTCACTTTGATGCCATCCATATTATATTGCAGGACTTGGTGCACAGAGTTACTGCAGATCTCTGGGAAATGACATTTTGTATGCAGAATCACAGGCTCAGGCATGACCTATTTCGCTGAGCATAGTGCTATTTAAATGATCTGGGCTTGTAGAAACTCAGTACCTGTGAATCGAGTAGAACCTTTGAGGCAACGAACTGGTGAGGAAGATATCCCTTCCAGCGATTCTGAGGCTGTAAGTGCTATCTCTAAGTCAGCTGCTGAACAAGAGCACCAAAGCTTTAATCCAGGTTTGGGAAAGTTCTCGTTCTCCAGATGTTGCTTCACTTCATCTCCAATCAGCTCTAGTCAGCATAGCCAATGGTGAGGAATGATAGAAGTTGTAATCCAGTCAACATCTGGAAGGTCAGAACCCAAGTTGCCTACCCTGTTTGTAATCATATGCTCATGGAACAAAGTGGGACTATCTTCTAGGTAAACAAAGTAAAGATTTACATGTAAGAAAGGTTGTGTGTATCCTGACTATAGACTTCATAGAAGCAACTAGTTATCTATTGTAGGTACAGAATCCTAAACTCAGTAAGGACTCAGTTCTGATCACGCCATGCATGTTGTATTCATGCATGTGTTTCTATGTATATGTCCTTCAAATGGATAGGTTACAAACTGAGCTGTGAATGCAGAGAATGGGTCAGTTATAGTGGGATGTATTAAGAAGGAGAGGTGAATGTTACCCAAAAGTGTTAGGAGTTATTTAAATATAAAAAGAATATAGAGAAAAAATGTTGTGTGGGGGAGTACAAGTACCATCAATCCCAAATATTATTTGCAACGTCAGTGTTGTGTTCTCTTTCTCTCTAAAGTGGAAGTCACAGAGGCTGGTGCCCTGATTTTAAACACATAATGCAGAAGCAAGTCTTCCTGTTGCAATCAGTGAGACATACAGTCGAATCATCAGTTTAGGACCAAGGTGCCAGAAACCTTTCACAACAAGAGAGAACTAAAGGGAAGAAGAAAAATAAGAGAGCCTGTGGATGCCAACGGGATTTTTGTGTAAATACTTTCCCTCATGCAAAAATTGCAAATAATATTCCAGTCACAGTGTGGTCGGACAGGAAGAAATCTCTTGACTGGATCAATTGAAGTCTAAACCTTTTTGTTGGCATAGAATCATAGAGTTGGAAGAGAACACAAGGGCCATCTAGTCCAATCCTCTGCCAAGCAGGAATACACCATCAAAGCATTCCCGACAGATGGCCATCCAGCCTCTGTTTAAAAACCTCCCACAGAAGGAGACTCCACCACATTCCAAGTCAGCATATTCCACTGTTGAGCAACCAGTACTGCATGATAACAGTACACTTGTTGCAAAGGACAGTTTGCTAAAGGATCTCCGGCAGGGGGCAGGAGAAGACCAGAATACCTTTAGAATGGTTCAGTATCTAAGGCGCTGGCACTTCTTAAGACACTAGTAGAGCAAATCCAGGATTGTTTTTTTAAAAGGGAGGGGGATGTGGGGCACTTGCTGTCTCCTTTTCAGGTCAGTAGGATGTCTTGGTGGTGTTTTCTATTCATCAGAAATAAAGGAAAAAGCATAGTTGCTTGAGGACCACACTTACAGCTGGACTATACCTACTGATGTGGAAATCTACCAGAGGATTTACATGACCCACAAAGGACTTTCCCCCTCCTGCTTCCCCCTGGCATTAGGTTTTTTTTGGCAGGGAGAAAGAGCCTTCCACTGAAGCCAATGAAAAATTTAACGTTCCCTACACATCACAGCCCCCTCCAGCTGCCTCCACACACTGTAATTAAGCTTTTAAAAAACAGTTTCTGCAACGCTTCCCCCAAGCCTAATTGTGGCATGAGTGGCAGTGATATGTGAAAACTGATTAAATACTCTTAACTATGAGATGGCATCTTCCCTCTTTCCTGGTCAAGACTGATACTTTTCAGAGATCTCTGCATATCATGGCTGGCATATCACCTCCAGTATGTTCAGGAAACTTGGGTGCTAGCGCTGATGTGGGACTTTTGGAAAGTTCTCTCACCTCACACCTTTCTTTTGCCACCAGTGTGTGCCTGGCATTTTACAGAGTACAAATTGGGCAAGGGGGGGGGGTCTAAATGCAAGGAATTACAATTGAAAAGTTCAGTGCAGGAGATGCAATAGTGGAAAGGAAGAAAATGAAGACACAGGGGGAAGTGTGTTTACTCCAAATGCATTTAGTAGAAAAGGTGGTTTTGAAGGAACTTAGGTGGGTTCATGTAGGTGTTGTGGAAGGCACTTCCAGGCACAAGAGACAAAAAAGCAAGTCCTTACAAAGAAGGGAGAACATACTGTAGTTCCTAGTTGGCTCTATAGTTAATTAAAAGTAGCTTCCTAGATGTGCAGTATTGTTTTGATTTTGCATATGGAAATGCATGTGTGTGCAGTCCTAGATTAATTTAACTACAGCTGTCTCTCGGTTTTCATGGTTTAAAGTATTCACAGCTTGAAAATATTCTTAAAAACATAATAATCCAAAAAGCAAACCTTGATTTTGCCATCTTATATAAGAGACACCATTTTGCTGTGCCATTGCATATAATGGGACTTGAGTATTCATGGATTTTGGTATCCATGGGGGCCCTGGAACCAAACCCCAGTGAATACGAAGGGACAACTTATTTTGCCATCTTATATAAGGGACACCATTTTGCTATGCCGTTACATATAATGGGACTTTGAGTATTCACGGATTTTGGTATCCATGGGGTCTTGGAACCAAACCCCAGCGAATATGAAGGGACAACTTACAGTACTCTACCGCTGAGAAAGAAAAGTGTGCAGTGTCTACTAGTGGCCACTAGAGGGAATCACATCACCAGGCTTCTACCTGTTTCTCCTCACCCATCAACCTAAGTTTTGGAAAAACCTAGGAAAACTTACTTATGTCCTTTTGTCCCTTTGATGACTTCATTTGTTTGGCAGCTGCAAGTAATACAGGGCCTGTTCCATAATCCATTCCAGATAGGCCTCTTGAGACAGTCTAATTAGCCTACTTATTCAGTACTTTTCTGGATGCAACTTGGGCATAATTTTTCAGCCTTGATACTGTGCCAAGAATGGCTATAACACATGAAACTCTGAGTAGCTTTCAAATACTTCTGAATCATAACTACTACTATTATTTATTATTACTGTTATTGTACATTTATGTCCCACCTTTACTCCAATAAATTCAAGGCAGCACACATGGCTTTCCTCTTCTTTCACAGCAACTCTGTGAGGTAGGTCAGGCTGAGAGAATAACTGGTCCAAGTGAATTTTGTGGCACTGTGCAGACTTGAACTTGGCTATCCCAAGGCATAGTTCAACATGCTAACCACTACATTGCACTGGCTTTTTCTTGGGTTCTTTCAGATGTTATCTACGAGATTCTACCGGTTATCTAAGGGGCTGTGGTGGTATTCTCATGCCATGTTTAAAAAAGTTCTCAACATATATGCAACACCTGCACTAACGTTTGATTATTCTTTTGAGGTCTCTACTACACTGGAGGCATTTTTTAGATGACACAAAACAAAAATTGATGTCAAAATGTGCTGTTTTGTTTTGTTTTTGTTTTTCTCTATGAAAATGCCTCCCTTGTTATTAGCCATTCTGGGATTCAGTGATGCTTCAGATACCACAACCCACCCAAGCTCCGCTGACATGGCCACAAACTAAGAGAAGGCTGATGCAGGTAAAAGAGGAGACAAGCGCTGCAGACTCTTCCCCCAGTGCCACTTACCTGGGCAACCCCTCCATGCTCAAAAACATGGATGTGGGACTTCTTTCCAAGCAGGACCTGCGCCCCTCGTCTGTGACAGTGGCACATGACTACGGTAAGAAAGGACAGGCATGAGAAGGGGAGATTCCACCTAGGAAATGATGGCAGGTGGTGGGGGCCGGGGACTATAAAAGTAAGGGTCATAGAGCAGGAGACATGAATATGGACATGTCATAGCCATCTTCACAGATACAATGCTTTTGCTGCTGTTTTCATCACTCTTGGAACATATCTGGGTGAAAGCAGTCATTCATGCTTACTCCAACCTCTCCCAAGTGCCCTTCTTTCGACAGGTGATTCTAAAGCTAGAATAAACCCCCTAATGCAGGGACCTGCATTTCCTTTTTTATTACATACAGAGCCATGCACACCAATTGCACTCTATAAAGATTTTTAAAAATTAATAAGTAGCAGAACTGGTGCAACTGGCACCATAAATCACAATTTTCTTTCCCAATACAGCCTGACAGCAACAAATGCCTCCTAGAAGGGATGGGTCATGTAGTCCTTGAGATGTTTGAGTAAACAACCCCCTTCAGCCCTAGCCAGTGCAACCAATGGTGAGGGATGATGGGAGTTGCAGTCTGATACCCGGTGGGCCACAGTATTCTACAGCTCTGCTGTGAGACTCACCGGCAATGAGGTTGGCCATGGTGGCAGTGGGAACAAACAGAGCCTCTTCCATTCCAAGGAGCTCAGCCACTACTCTTTGCAGTTCTGGAGGGGAAAAGGAAACACAGGAGGGGGAAACCGAGAAGTTCAGATGCATTTTATTGGGATGGTAAGATCATAGCTGTGGGCTGCTTAATAGAATCAGCAGCTTCGGGGATTAACTATTCCAGTTTACTCGGCCAATATACAGTATACAGTTGTCCCTCCACATTCACGGATTTGACATTCACGGATTTGAGTATTCACGGCTTGAAAAATATTCTTAAAAAAAGAACAATCCTAATAGCAAACCTTGATTTTGCCATCTTATATAAGGGACACCATTTTGCTCTGCCATTGCATATAATGGGACTTGAGTATTCACGGATTTGGGTATTCACGGGGGGTCCTGGAACCAAACCCCAGCGAATGTGAAGGGACAACTGTATATATAAAATCATTGAACTCTTTCTTCCTTTCTTTTAAACTAAAGACCAGTCTCATTATCTTGGTACAGTAGGATCCCCGTATCCGCTGGGGATTGGTTCCAGGGGTCCCCATGGAGACCAACAACTGTGGATAATAGTGAATGCCACTGACAGCAATAATGGGACTTCCAGTTTAAAATACCATAGAGTTGCCTTGGAGGACCTAGAAAATGGCTAGAGAGGACACATTTTCTAGGAAGACTCTATGGTAAGTGTGCTGTTTTGCATTCTGTGGATAACTGAATCAGTGGATATGCTGGTCCTACTGTAGTGGATTTATTTTACCTTCCCCAATATTTTGACAACATTTTCAAGGACTAATGTAAGTGAAGCAACAATGGACTGAGTTTTACTCCTGGGACACTAGTTTTACACTATGCTTTTCAGCTCAGAGGGGTAGAAAACATGGTGTTAAATCTCACTACTAGAACATGAAAGAACCCTCCACAGGGACACCCACCACCCATCCTACATAGGAAGGGTGGGCAGAGTGGGACCCTCCAGAAGCTCTGGAGCTGACAACTCCCACCATCCTTGGTTATGCTGGCTGGGGCTGATGGAAGCTGCAGTGCACCAGATGGAGGATTACAATCCTTAATTCTTCATAGTCCCAGAAAATAGCAGTACTGTGTCATCATCATCATCATCATCAAATACAGTATCAAAATACATATTCTGCCTTTCATAAAAAGTTCAAGGTGGTTCTTTCTCTACCCTTCTCTCCAACTGCAAGGAGTTCCCTAGACAAGGCTCAGAGTGGGTTTGCAGGCAGCCTAAGTCACACTGCTGAGCAGACCCAGCATCCTTGCTCCATGGTATTAAGAACCTGTACATGCCAGACCCTGGAAAAGTTACTTTTCTGGACTAAGATTCCAGAATGCCCCAGTCACCAGTAGAGTTGTCCCTTCACATTCGCTGGGGTTTGGTTCCAGGACACCCCCCCCCCCGTTAATACCCAAATCCGTAAATACTCAAGTCCCATTCTATGCAATGGCATAGCATAATGGTGTCTCTTATATAAGATGGCAAAAACAAGATTTGCTTTTTGGATTATTATTTTTTAAAGAATATTTTCAAGCCGTGAATACTTAAATCCGTGAATACCAAATCCTTGAATATGGAGGGACAACTGTAATCCCCCTAAGCTTTATGTACTGCTAAGCACTGTTGTGGGCTAGGATCCATTAGCTCTACACGAGGGTTAGACAGTAGCTGGACTGCAACTCCCATCACTCCATTAGGCCGGCGAGGACTCCAGGGAGGAGGCAACTGTGCGGAGGGCGTCCCTCCCCTCCCTGACTCACCCTTGACGGTGGGGTCCTCCCCGTAGTCATCGTCCCCCACCTCTGCCCGGGCCATAGCCCGCCTCATCTCGGGGCTGGGCCGAGTTACGGTGTCGCTGCGCAGATCCACCACGCGGCACCGGGGCCCAGCCGGGCCAGCCGCCGTGTGGTAACGATGAAGGTGGGGAGGGTGGCTGGCCCTCCTCGTAGCAGGGGCAAGCTGGGCGAGGGAGGGAGACGGTGGGCACAGCCTTGCCTGGGTTCCCAGGAGGCCGGGCTGCCTCGGCCGGGCGCTAAAACGCGGGCGTGGAGTTCCCGAGTGGGCTAAGCTGCCGCCCAAGGCCTGGCCCTGAGGGGCAGGGCGCGAAGGGCTACCGGTGCTCTTGGGCCAGTACTGGCGCCCCGCGTCCCGGCCAGGCTCGCGTGGGGCCAAGCTGGCTCGGCCTCCCTGGCCCCAAGGCCCCCAAGCCCCCGGCCCTCTGCCCCGACCCACGGGCTGGCGGGAAGCACCGAGGCGGCCGGCCTCCCCGCTGGCCCTGGCAGCCCCCCAAGAACCAAGCAGGGCGGCACGGAGGGCCCCGGGGAGAGGCCCAGCCCCAAGCGGCCAGGCTCCCATGCCCAGCATGCCCGTTAACGCTTGGTTTTACAGCGTCTTGGGAATTGTAGTCCGGCTGAGGGACACCCTTCCGGTTTAAGGGGCGGGGCTGTAAACAAATAAAAATAAGAAGGCACGCTTAGGAAGGGCAGACCACGGCCGGGTCGAGGTGGGGGGATTAGGAATTTTTTATTGAAATAAAACCATTCAGCTGATAAATACACCCGGCCGCAAAAGGCTGTAACAATAACGCAAAAATAATAATTGTTTTCCTCTTTTTCTTACTAATACACAAATAAAACTATCCTAACACTAATACGTGTTTCCTCTTAATCTAAACACACTATAATCACTCTTTTTTCTTGTCCAATGAACATTACATATTTACGGTTCGAGGTGGGTTTTTTTTGGTGAGATGACTTTGGCGCCCTCGTTCTCACTCCAGACAGACCGACTGTTCTACTGGGAATTATGGCTGCAGCTAGGTGACGGTGCTGATCCAGTCTAAATATATTCTGGTCTTCTCCTGCCCGCTGCCAGGGATGCTTTAGTGTGGTGGCTCTTGACTTTTTCTTTACCAGGGACCCCTTTAAAATGTCTTTTGTTGCGTGGACCCCCAAGACTTCACTCAGGATTTTAAACCAACAGTAATAATAAATAATAAAAATAGTACACCACCCATTAAACCTTCCCTCAGAGACACTGGAGGGGGAGGGAAGACTTTTCTCCTACTTCTTCCTGCAAGTTTGTGGCTGGAGCGAATTGAATGGCAATATGCAGGCCAAGCCAGCCAGCCTTTGCCTTGGCTCTTGTCACATGGCCACTCCACTGCAGGGAGGAGGTGGGCCAAGCAGCCTTCATGGACACCCTGTGAGGACATCGCAGACCACTGGGGGTCCCTGGATCACAGGTTAAGGACCACAGCTTTAGCGAACTATTGTTTTGCTATACTTAGTAACAGGTATACTGTTTCCATGCAGTGCTGGTTGTTGGTCAATAGAATATGCCACCTTGGAGTGTGGTGGAGTCTCCTTCTGTGGAGGTTTATAAACAGGCTGGATGGTCATTTGTTGGGAATGGTTTGAGTGTATATTCTTGCATGGCAGGGGGCTGGACTTGATGGCCCTTGTGGTCTCTTCCAGCTCTATGATTCTATGCTAACAATGCCTCCAGTGACAGAGCTGGGGTGGGCATATGGGCAGAGGTCGAAACCTATGCTTACTTGCTTGCTTTCTGTGGCATGGTTAAAAAAGTTTGTGCCCCACTGCCACCTTTAGCCCTGAGTCTTGCCTCCTCTCTCTGACGGGTACAGAAGGGAGGGCCAACATACCTTCAGGAGAGTGAGCAGGCACAAGGAAGAGCCTGCTGGCCCCATCCTCATGTTTGCTCACCTGTGTAGCTGGAGTCATGATTCAGCAAGTAAATGCTGGAAGTGAATGGATAGGGAGACAGTGACACAAAGGGAGATCACACTACACTGTTATAGTGCTATTATTCCACTTTAACTACTATGGCTACCTCCTGTGGAATTCTGGGGTTTGTAGTTTCATGAGGCCTAAGATCTCTCTGGTTGAGAATGCTAAATGCCCCTCCCTAAACTGCAAATCCCAGGATTCCAAAGGAGGCAGCCAGAGAAGTTAAAGTGGAATAATAGCACTGTAACAGTGCAGTGTGATAATGGAGTGAGTGACACTAGAGTTAGCAGCTGGAATGCCACCTTTCCAGGTAGCCAGGCCCAGCAAATTCAGCCGACACACATGACTAGATGGAAGTGATGCAACAAGCCAAACCCCCCACAGAAATGCCATTCCGATACCCATAACAGGCGTAACATTTGTATTCTAGGAAAGAGCTAAAAGACATATTTGGATAGCCACATTACCCAAATTCCCTGGTCACACATGACTAGAAGTGTGTGATACCACAAGCAACCTCCCCCAACCCACATTCTTGTGCTCGCTCTGTGCCAAAAGTTAGTATTGCAGGAAAGGGCTTGGAACATAATCTTTATGGATAGCCACACGCACCAACAGTGACACAGAACTGGATAGTGTACATCAGAACTTGTTTCCTGAGGATATTTGGAGGCTTTTTGCATTACTTCCATTCTCTCAGGTATGTGTGGTTTATTTGGTTACTGTGGTTACCCAAAAAGTTAGTATCCTGGCTCTTTTAGGGTCCTTCTTCTGAATGCAAATGTTTTCTCTGTAATGGGCCTGGAATGTGGTTTTTGGGGGCTATCTTTGGTTATCCTGTTCTATCCGTTCCAGCTTTTACCCAGTCCTACTAAGGGGTGAATTTAGTTTCAGAGAAGTGATGGAGGCTTGGGTTTAGCTTAAAGTGCCTGTAGCTAAGCCTTAGGAGAGGCTTGTATTTTCAACCTTTGAAGTGTACCAAAGATGGAGCTAGGTCCACTGTAGAACCCCACAGGGCTGAATAGGGAACTCACGAGGCCCAAATTTGGTCTCAGGGCCTGGCGTTCTCCACCCGTGACCTAGCAGGATTGGACCCAGTGAACCCATTCTCCCTACTGTCTTCTGGAAGTGGGGGGAGTACAAACAATCTGAGATGAGCATGGCTTCCTCTCATTTGTTTGCTCTTCTGCATGGTTGGCATTGTAACATATTGTTTTTTTACCACCATCACTCCAAAGTAATTGGAAAGGAAATGTTCTGTGCCAGATGTGGAGAAATACTTGGACAAATTAAATTTTTGGGCTACAGCTCCCCAAACGCTCCAGTCAGCAACTTTATACCACCTACGAGTAACAGTTTTCCAGAGGCTGATGTAAAACTGCCCCATGCATTGAACATGTGTAGGATTTGGAATACACAAACCCCCTACCTTTGTTGTCCATGTCCCACTCCCCCGCCCACAAGACATTCCAGTAGCATAGCTGCTGTAAAGGTGGCTTGCTTGGTGTTCTGCTGTTGAACCTAGTTTTCTGCTGAATTGCATGGTCCTCAGCTACCAGATGCAAACTCTCATAGCAGCCAGTATTTCATTGCTACAGCTTCCAGAAATCTTTCATAGGAACATAACAAGTTGTCTTGTACCAGGCCATTGGTCCATTTAGCGCAGTATTGGCAACTTTGGTTGGCAGCAATTGCTCTCTAGGGTTCCAGGCAGGTTGCTTTCCTCACCCTACCTGGAGATCTGTTGTATAGTGGCCTCCCATCCAAGTACTAAACAGGACTGGTCCTACTTAGCTTCTAAAATCAGATGAGATTAAGTGTGTTCAGGGTGGTGTAGAATAGGTTATGCTGTGGTATGACAAACTAGTGAATCATATGCATACAACTCTCATTATCTCAACAAATTCATTATAAACTTGCCATTTTCCACACAGCAAACTCCACTAGAGGTAGCTCTCTTAAAGGAGAAGTAGGGCTGACCATATAAGACAGAATCATAGAGTTGGAAGAAACCTCAAGGGCCTTCCAGTCCAAGCCCCTGCCATGCAGGAATATGCCTATCTGCTGTTCTCATGTTCTGTGCCATGGAATGCTACGCACACCATGGAAACATAATTTAAGTCTAGATGCCTGATGTGTAAAACAGCTTTGCAGGGTATCTCCCTGTATGAGTCCAGTAGAGCTTTAAGATCATTTGGAGAAGCCCTTCTCTCAGTCCCACCACCTTCTCAGGCATGTTTGGTGGGAACAAGGGAGAGGGCCTTCTCAGTGGCTGCTCCCAGACTTTAGAACTCCCTCCCCAGAGAGGCCAGAATTGCCCCATCTTTGTTCTCCTTTTGGCGGTGTCAGGCTCATCCCTGAATTCTGGGATTTGGAGTGGAATTCATGGAGGATCCTGACATGAGGCGGTTTCCCCCTGGCTGGGCCTCTGGAGTTTTGGAAAGAGGCCAGCCCGCCTTGTTGGCCTGGGAATGCTCCTTTCTCAGAGAGGCTCAAGGTCAGGGCGTGCAGGTGCAGGCCACCTCCTTGCACTCCCTGAATGCTTTTCTCACGCTGGGAGGGTTTATCTGGGGGGTTTGCTGTGGCTGTATTCAGTTTCGGCTTTATTCTGTGTTCCTGACACATGAATCTATGTCAATAAAGCAATTTGTTGACTGCATGTGAGCGTGTTTGCTTGGTACATCACAGTAAGCCGAAACTCTATTTTAAAACTTATTCCTTTTGAGTGGTTCTACCCGCGATGTTGGAAGACGCGGAGGCTGGAACCCAGACGGAGAAAGGCGCCTGGCTGCAAACGGCAACCAGGGAGCCGGTGCCTCGGGGCAGGGGGCCGGCGCTGCGGGGGAGGTTGCAGCAGCTTCTGAAGGAGACACGAGCGGGTCCTGCTGGAGGGCTGGGAGATTTACTCACCCCTTCGACCCCTTGGAGCTGGGAGCCAAGCAAGCCCCGGGGAGGGACAGCATGCCACTCTTCGGCACTCCAGTTCGAGAAGTCCTGGGTGCCAGCTGGCCCTGGCCAAGCGACCATAGCTGGGAGGAACATCAGTCCTGCCGGTGGGACAGGCCCCTGGGTGAGGGGTACCGAGAGCCAGGGGTAAGGTTTTCCCTGGCAGAAGTAGGAGCCGAGGTCCAGAAGTTGCAGCAGCAAATGGGGGTGATGCAGACGAGCCTCCTAGAGCTACTGCAAAGGTTGCCACCGGTTCCACCTGCCCCTGGAGGGGCCCAGCCTCCCCAAGCTCAACCAGCGGCCGCCCCAGCACCTGGGGTAGGGGGCCCTGCCCTGCATGCTGAGGTCCCTGGCCCGCCGGCTCCTGGGCCGGCTCCCCCTGGAAGGGCTGGACCGGTCGAGCCATGGGAAAGGCCCCGGGGTCTGAAGCCCCAAGATTTAAAGGCGACCTTTGATGGAGATGCGGCGAAGCTTCCTTATTTCCTGACCCAAGTGGTGGGGTTTATGTCCCAGTGGGATGAGGAGTTCCAGACGGAGGCTGAGAAGGTGCAGTATGTTTTTCAACCAGCTAGAGGGACAGGCGGCACAGTGGTTGGTGGAGCTTTATGATATGGGAACCCCAGAACTGGGAAACTTCCAGGAGTTCCTGCTGGCCTTGCGGGCCCAATTTGAAGACCCCCTGAGAGTGAGAAGGGTCTGGGCAGATCTCAAGCAACTGAAGCAAGGCTCAAAGACAGTGGGAAAGTATGCCGCTGAGTTCCGCTGCCTGGCCAGTCAAGTGCTGGACTCTCGGGTTCACAGGGGTGTTTTACAATACTTGGTGAAGTGGAAACACATACCAATGGGCCATGCTGAATGGGTTAAATCCGATCATGTGAATGCTCCACGCTTATTGCGAAAGTTCCATGCCCGCTTTCCTGATAAACCGGGCTGAAAAAGTGGGGGGTTCTTCAGGTGGGCGGTATGTCAGGCTCATCCCTGAATTCTGGGATTTGGAGTGGAATTCATGGAGGATCCTGACATGAGGCAGTTTCCCCCTGGCTGGGCCTCTGGAGTTTTGGAGAGAGGCCAGCCCACCTTGTTGGCCTGGGAATGCTCCTTTCTCAGAGAGGCTCAAGGTCAGGGGCGTCCAGGTGCAGGCCGCCTCCTTGCACTCCCTGAATGCTTTTCTCACGCTGGGAGGGTTTATCTGGGGGGATGCTGTGGCTGTATTCAGTTTCGGCTTTGTTCTATGTTCCTGACACATGAATCCATGTCAATAAAGCAATTTGTTGACTGCATGTGAACGTGTGTGCTTGGTACATCACAGGCAGCACATTAAGACATTTTATTCTGCTAGGTTTTTATGAACCAACAAGGGCTGTGCTAGTGAAGCTTTGTAGGGTGGTTTTAAATTTTTTAAAGGGTTTTAAAAGTGGTATTTTAATTTTTACTGTAATGTTTTTAACTTGTAAATTGTTGAATTCTTTTTAAAATTTTATATTTATAATGTGATTTAGCTTGTATTGTTATTATAATGATGATGTGAGCTGCCTTGAATCTCATTGGTGGGAGAAAGGCAGGATAGAAATGAATAAAATTAATGATGATGATGATGATGATGACAAATTTACAGATTCCAAAAGGCAGTTTTGGACAAGATTCTTGAGTCTGTAAAGGCATCCTTATCTCCACTATTCTACCTGCTTCTGCTTCTGTTCCTTCTTCACACTTGCGGGGAACAGATATTTGCTCTGAAGGAAGAAAGCCATCACTTGTAGTATTAATATAGTAGTGATGATGTTATAATTCTATAGCAGCCTACATCTACATAGCTCTTTACAGAGTAATAGTATGACCCCCAACATGATAGATCTTGTTAAATAAATTCCGCCCTGTGTAAATAGCCTTTGTTGCAATTGAAGGTGAGGACTAAAAGGTCAGGCCGAAGTAGAATTTCGTTACTCAGTTTCCAGCTGCACTGGTCTAGTGTGTTCTGGTTTCCTTCAATCAGTCCTTAAACTCCCAGCTATGGCCTTTGCCTTCCCTCGTGGCTGAGCCACTGCCCATGGGCAGGCTGCCAAAAGGTTATGGGAAAAGTATCCACAGGCTTGCCTAATCTCTGGATGTGAAAGGCTAATTTGACCCGTTTTGCACACAAATGATGAGTGTCTCTGTGTTTAAAATGCTCCCCCACCCAGCCACTACCAGGAAGGAAGTCATAGATGTGAACTCTGTTGCTGGGAAGACTTGGTCCAATCTCACTTGCAGTGACAAGCCTTCATGGCAGAGCTGACCCTGGCTTCTGGTACAGCTGCATAAAATGTGTTTTATGAGCTCTCCATAAACCTTCTCTTTGTGGTTGACGCATGATGCCTTGTTCTTGAGATCTATAGAGCGTTTGGCACTGGAACAAAATCAACACAATGCAAATTGGTGGTAATTGTCTCTTTTGTCCTGTTTGGTAGTGTCCTCTTACTTGCCTGGCCTGCTTGGACTTGCCTGTATGTTAAGAAAAGGGTTCCCATAGCCTGGGCATCAAGACTATTCCTGTATAATCACATCTGTGTACCTGGACCTAGTTTGTGTATATGCCCAGATCCTTTAAACACATACACACAATGCACACAGTCTGACTTTGGCACATGGACTCATTTGCTGCTTCTCTGTTGTGCCTTCTTGCTCCCTATACCATTGAGCCCTGTAAAGTCAGGGAATGAACCATAAACAACCCATCCTACATCTACTTCTCACCCCATGGCAAGGGCCAGATGTTAACAGTAATGTTTTATTTATTGCTTTTATTTCCTCCCAGTTCCAGTAAGTTGTCCTCCTGCCGAAGTGGCTCATGATTAGGCAGCAAGAGGCCTCTAATCTTGCCGATCTGATTTACTGTCACTGAGAATAGCCACTTCCCGTTACTAGGCCCAGGCTTGGGAACACAGTCATTGCTGCACCACACGACCTATCCTGCCACCCCATAGACCTTCTTTCCCGGTAATTTCACTGGCTGGTAAACATTGGTCCATCAGGGCAAAGAGAAAGGTCTGGGGAAAGGGCATGCCCGCAGCTGGGTGAGTGGCATTATTGGCATGGAAACACAAGCAAAAAGGGGAGGAGGTTTAAAAAGTCATGGAGAGATCAGCTGAGCAAGAGGCTACTCAGGAAGGATTTGTCAGTAAGAATGTTGCGGGCCCAGTGAAAGATGTTGAAATGTGTGTGTAGGTAGGATGTGGGTCACCTACATAAAGCAGCACGGAAGTCTCTCTTTCTCCCTCCTTCCCAAACTATCAAGTATATCCTACAGACCCCCAAGCCAAAAACTAGGCCAAGGCCAGCCCTATCATTAAGCAGAGTGAAGCTGCTGCCTTTGAAAGCAGGTTTTAGGTATTGTGAAAAGACATCAAATTATTATAATTTATTCTAATTTTATTTTTATTGCCACAGAATCACTTAGAATCACAGAATCGTGGAATCATAGCATGGGAAGGGGCCCCAAGGGCTATCCAGTCCAACCCCCTGCCATGCAGGCAAACCTAGTCAAAGCACTCCTGACAGATGTCCATCTAGCCTCTGTTTAAAAACCTCCAAAGAAGGAGACTCCACCACACTCCAAGGCAATGCATTCCACTGCCGAACAGCTCTTACTGTCAGGAAGTTCTTCCTAATGTTTAAGTGGAATTTCTTTTCCAATCTAAAGCACCTAATTAACATCATGTGTTATTTGGCCCAGAGAACAGCCAGAAAAACACACCACAGGCTGTGAGGTAGCTCAGAGAGGACTGAGGGCAAAGGGGATGAACTGTGGGAAAAGGGCACATGGCCAACACACAGTCCAGAAGCCTTATACAGAGACCCCGGAAATGACAGAGGTGCCAGTTACACGACAGAAATTGTTGCGGTGCCTACCGTGACATAGTGATCACGAATCCGTCCCTCGCTGTTTATACGATTTATGTCTCTGATCTGGATATCCCGGGTGGTCCTGTGACTGATATTTACACGTCCATAGTTCCGGTTTTGTTTAGGTTTTAATTTTTTTTTTTTTGGCTGTCAATCAAAGATGCGATTACTCGTGTTTTCACAACCTCGGTGACGCACTTCCTTTAGAGTTCTGTGTCACGAGCGATGCTATTGGCTGGCTGGGGGTGGGGAGAGAGGGGGGCAGAGGTTTATTATTCCCCCTTGCTTCTTGAACATTTTAACCCTTTCAGAAGAGGCAGAAAGCATTTTGAAAGATCCAGACAGATCTTTCTCTCAGACGCAGGGCTTTCCTTTTGAAATCAAGCTGAGTGCTTTGAAATCAAGCTGAGTGCTTTCCTTTTGAAATCAAGCCACTTGGGTTTCCTCTTGCCTCTTTAAAATATTAACCCCTACGGCTGCAGAGATTTCAAGCGGCTATAGGCAGGCATTTTTAAAGACACAAACACAGAGAGGGGGAATTAAAGGGTGCTAATTCGCTCAGAGGCTTGAATATTTTAATGTGTTCTGACCCAGGGAGGTGACCAAGGGAGGGGACGAATGGGCGACCCTCTGCCCGCCACGATCTCTTTGTAACATGCAGTTGAGGAAGAGGTTAAAGCTGAAGGGTTTGCAGTGTAGAAATCCATTTAAAAAGGTGATTGAGTACACACGCGCGCGCGCACACACACACACATATCAACCTTCGTGCAGCTGGAAGGGATGCCTTTGTTTTTGGCTGGTGAGGCTGGATCTGTTGAACGGGTGACTGACCCCTCCTTTTCTGGTCCCTGAGCTCTAAGCCCGCCCCCAGTCACCATTTCCGGTCATCCCAGTACCGAGACTTTTTGTCCCACGCTGTTTACATTTCCGATTTTCCGAATCCTCCTGTGACTTTTTAAAAAAACAGCACAAACCGCAGGACTGGAAGTCCCGCAGGTTGAGGGATAAAAGGTGGCCCCCCTTCCGAAAATCACGTACCCGACCCGATGTACGTGTAAACTGCCAGGGATCGACACGAATTCTTCCCAGGACATTTTCATCGTGTAAACGGCCCCAGAGTTTTCCCTGACTAAAAATCACATACCCAAGCAGCCTTTAGCAGTTGCTTCCAATTCAGCAAGTCTCTCTCTCTCCCCCTTGTCCAAATACATCAATGTAATTAGTGTGGAAAAACTCTCAAAGTCTCTGCACCTTCTTTGCAGAGAGAAGGAGGGAGAGAGGGCTGAGAGAAATGTTGCGCTCCTAGTGGGACCCTCCTCTCCTGAGGCAAAGTAGTAGCCCTCTTGCCTAATTCAGGCCAACCCAAAACATTCGCTGCCTAAAGTGGAACAGCAAATGGTGTGCATGCATGAGCAAAGAGAGAGAGAGAGATCAAGCCAAGGTATGTAGTACCAAAAGTGACCTAAGTTATTTTGACATGTATGATTTTTAAAAGGCCCACACGTATAGTGTCTAGAGATCGAGGGAAGTAATAGCAGCACTCTGTTCTGCCTTGGTCAGACCTCACATGGAATACTGTGACCAGTTCTAGGCACCACAATTCAAGAAGCATATTGACAAGCTGGAACATGTCCAGAGGAGGGTGACCAAAATGGTAAAAGTTTGGAAACCTATGCCCTATGAGAAGCAGTACTGTGTGATGTTGTACCCTGCCCCGATTCTGAGGAGAGAGGCGGGTAATAAATAACTAAGTATTAAGTATTATTATAAGCTTAGGGAGCTGGGTATGTTTAGCCTCGAGAAGAGACGGTTAAGAGGGGACATTAAAGCTATGTTTAAATATCTGGGGTCTCATACCGAAGAAGGAGCAAGCCTGTCTTCTGCTGCTCCAGAGACTAGGACAGGAAGCAATGGACTCAAACTCTGTTTTCCGGGCTGTGAGACCGTGTTCTGGAATAGTTTCTTTCTGACGTTTTGCCTGCATCTGTGGCTGGCATCTTCAGTGAATAAGATGCCAGCCACAGATGCAGATGAAACGTCAGAAAGAAACTATTCCAGAACATGGCCTCACAGCCCGGAAAAAAGCCAAGGAAAATCTATGGCTGCTGGCCGTGAAAGCCTTTGATTTCAAATTAGGTGCTTTGTTTGTCATTACGTACAGGATTTTTCTTTAACAAAAAGTTAGCTCAGAGGCCTCTTTTTCTGGATCAGGACTCTAACCTGGGAGTAAAAGTTTGTTGTTGTTAACTGCTGTCAAGTTGACTTCGACTCATGGCGAGCCTATGAACAAGACAAGCCACCCTATCCTTAACAGTCCTGCTCAAGTCTTGCAGACTAAGGGCAACCATGGCTTCCTTGATTGAGTTTATCCATCTAGAATGGGGTCTTCCTCTTTTCCTACTGCCTTCTACCTATCAAGCATTAGTGCAGTGATGGGCAACCTTTTGAGCTTGGTGTGTCAAACTTTGCCAAAAAACTGAACATAACTCGGGTGGTGTGTCACTTTGAGGAAAAAACTTTAGGGAGGCGGGGTGGTGGTGGAGGAAAGTGGACCCGATCGCCACTTTAGGGAGGGGGGAGGGGGGAGGAAAGTGGCGACCGGGGCTTTGAAGCCCCGATCACCACTTTAGGGAGGGTGTGTGTGTGTGAAACATCCTTCTCGGCATGCGACCACCTCAGCGGCTGCGTGTCATCAGAAATGGCTATGCGTGTCAGTGCTGACACGCGTGTCATAGGTTCGCCATCACTGCATTAGTGTGTTTTCTAGTGAGTCTTGTCTTCTCATGATATGTCCAAAGTACAACAGTCTCAGTTTAGGCATCTTGGCTTCTAAGGTGGGGGGTTTCCCTGCTGTGGTCCCAGTCTGGAACCCCCCCTCCCCTGCCTCCTGCACTTGCTGTTCGAATGGATGTGGAACTCCCATTGCATTTACTCCTGAAAAACCAGGATCACAATTGAAGGGCTCCAGCTTCTAGTTTGGCCCTCAGTCATAAAGCTCACAGGTTCTTCTTGAGCCAGTCACTTTCTCTTAGCTTCAGCTACCTCACAGGGTTGTTGTGAAAATAGAAACAGAGTGGGGAAAAGAGCCACGTGTATCTCCTTGAGTTCCTTGGAAGAAGGATGAGATCAAAAGGTTTAACAAAATTAAAAGGATTCTTACAGTATTTTCCTGTTGTGGGAGAAATTTGTACTAAATAAAAAGAATGGATTAATGTCTTGCCATTGTAATTACCTCAGCATACCTGGAATGCTTGGAATTTAGGAGCTTGAATTAAGATGTTACCATTTAAAAGGAATAGCAACTCAGGACCTTGCTGCGCAATGGATATGTGTGCATGCATGTGAATTAAATGTGTGTGCATTTCCCATTTATACTATAGTTCACAGTCCCCACGTGTTGCCTCATGTGCTTTAGTGATGAGGAAACTGCATTTTCTGAGCAAAGGGCAATATTTTATGCGGGAAACAGGCAGTACAATTTCCACTCTTTCCCAGATAGGGTGTGTAGATTGTGGCTGCACAGACATCACAGACTCCAATTATGATTACCTGGCAGCGTGTTTTCTACAGGAATGCTGTTTCTCTCCTCACCTACATTCTATTGCTTGCTCAAAGGTGATATGCCATGTTATTACTTCTGTTTTGTTTAGTTTGCTGCTCAGAAGATGATGGGAAGTCTTTTCCTCCTCCTCCTGAGTTGTTCTAAGATATTCCTAAAATATTCTTAGTTGTTAGACAATCTGATGGCAACTTACATACTGACGTGGACACAGATTTTAAACAGATGAAGCAAACTTCTCTGTATATTATCTATTATTACTGAGGGATTTTTAAATGTTTCAATTTTGTGTTTTAATACTATGATCAGTTTACTTTTACATTTTGTGTATAATTTATTGGGTTTTTATCATTCATTGTTTTTTAAAAAATATGTTGGAAACCACCTTGCTTCCCAGCCACAGTTAGGGAGGCAGGATATAAATCTAACAAGCAAACAGACAAACAAAGAAATTCAGGGCCAGTCACAATCATAGCTTGGAACCAATATTTTTTCCAAAGCCCTGTCCACCCTAGCTTAATGGAATTTCCATGTCCAGAGACAGTGTACCTGTAAACAATAATTTCTAGGAATGGAACAATATGGGAGAATTGTACCCTCTCCCATGTCCTGCTTGTGGGCTTCCCAAAATTCTCTGTTTGACAGCTGTTGAAGACATGAGGTTGCGTGAGTCCAGACTCTTCTGATCCAGCAAGACAATCCTTATATTTTTAAGGTTTTGCGCCCCAATGCTCAAGAGTACAAGAAACACTTATCTAGTGTAGTCACTGTAGGAGGAATGCTTTTTAAAATCTATAACCACTGAGTGCATACCTGCTCCAACTGAGAGTATACATTAACATTTAAAAATAATTGAAGTGGAACAGTAAACACCTGCAAATCCCCCTAAAACCTTGGTTTAGAAATATCTTCTGATCATTTATATTAGGAAATTTGTCTAAAGGTTTCTCTGCACACTCACTGGAAGTGATCAGGCCATTCCACAATACTCACACACTTGTTCTTTCTATATGATGGTGAGGTTTCCCATCCACAATATGGGAACACCTGCAAATCTCGTCCCCAGTAGGCCTGCAGATTGAAAAGCTTATACAGTGTTATGCTTTTCTTACAGTGTCGAAATGATACCACCCATTTTGTGGATGGGAAACCTCACTATCATACAGGAAGAACAGATGGGTATTCTCTCTCTGGCTTTTCTTCACAAATGAAGATTCAGGAAGAACTCATCCCGCGCTTTCTGCAAGCGCGCTGATGACTAAAAAGACCAATCCGAGATAAACAAGTCTGGTTGCAGAAAGCAGAGCAGAAGGTCTCCTTGGGTGATGTTTCTGGATTGTGATTCTTTCTGCGTTGTCGTTTCTCTTCAAGACTTGTTTGGTGTGAGTTCTCAAATAAGGCTGCAGCATTGCGGATAGTGTGTCTCCATGCCTCCTGATGTGAGGCCAGGGCGGACCATTGTTGGTGATCAATTTGGCCGAGCCTGAGATGTTGTTTCAGGGAGTCCTGGTATTGCTTTTTTGGAGCAGCCTTCTTGCGCTGACCCGTGGCGAGTTCACCGTAGAGTACTATTTTTGGGAGGTGATGGTCCTCCAACCTAGAAAGGTGCCCTGCCCAGCGCAGCTGTGTTCTCAATATCATGGCCTCAATGCTGGTGATCCCTGCTTGCTCAAGGACAGCAACATTCATCACATAGTCAGTCCAGTGTATATTTAGGATTGTGCTTATACAGCGCTGATGAAAGCATTCGAGGAGTCGTAAGTGTTGGCGATAGGTGACAGGAGATGGGTATTACAGAATAGCCTAATCATATCCAATTACTATATACAGAGGCAACTGGACAAATTTTCTGGTGTAAATGCAGAAAAAAGTTTCCAAATGAAAGTTTAGGAGCCAGCATCGTATTTTAGGTGTCACTTCTCTGTTCTGGAATGGGAACATGTATCTTGGATACAGGGTTGCTCATTGCTGGATTACAGGGCTGGCCTTGGGCATTTTGTTCCCTAAAGCAGAGCTCATTGCTTTCCAGTTGTGTTGGACTCTAGATCCCCTCATCATCAGCCACTATGGCCAGTGGGGACCAGGCTGGAAAGGCTGAAGTACTATATGAAGTGCTGAGGGGATCCTTCATTTACAGTGCCTCAGCAACATGAACGGGGTCTAATATCAAAGCAACGTATGGATGACCAGACTATCTTAATTATGAGAAATGTATAGTTTGGTTTGATTCATGGAAGTGTATGTTGTCCATTTATTTACTTGTTTCATTTGTTGTTTGTTTTTGTGTGCTTTCAAGTAATTTCTGATTCACGGGGATGCTAAGGTGACCCTATCATGGGGTTTTCTGATGCTGTGTGACTTGCCCAAGGTCACCCAGTGGCTTTTCATGACTGAGCGGGGATTTGAACCCTATTCTCCAGAGTCGTACCCCAACACTGAAACACTCCAATATGCCACACTGGCTCCCCTTGTTTAATTTACATAATATGTTGTCAGACTTTCTGTCGCTTATTAGCTAGCTGACTCCCTACTAGAAGCTTTAGAATCATAGAATTGTAGAGTTGGAAGAGACCACGAGGGCCATCCAGTACAACCCCCTGCCACGCAGGAAATCACGATCCCCGACAGATGGCCATCCAGCTTCTGTTTAAAGACCTCCAAGGAAGGAGATGCCACCACGCTCCGAGGGAGTGTGTTCCACTGCCGAACAGCTCTTACTGTCAGAAAGTTCCTCCTAATGTTGAGGTGGAATCTCTGTTCCTGGAGCTTGCATCCATTGCTTTGTGTTCCAGTCTCTGGAGCAGCAGAAAGCTTTGCCATTCTATTTATTAATTCCAGTGCAGTTATGGTGTGTATTTTGATTCTTGTCTGCTCAGGTTTTTAAAAACTCTGAGACATAGCTTTGTGTGAGTGACCAGGACCAATCTGCCTAGATGCTCTACTGCCAAGGTTTATATATGTTTATTTTTGGAATATGTCTCAGTGCATATGTGTGCCTGGAGTGTATACCCAATAACATTGTAGATACAGTTGTGTGTGTGTGTGTGTGTGTGAGAGAGAGAGAGAGAGAGAGAGAGAACCTTTAGATCTGTGTGGGCTTTCCTCCCAACCCACTAACACCTTACAGAAAAACCAGAGGGAAGGGTGGAAAGAAGGCTTCCCTGCTGTGCTTGGCTGAATTCACTGGCAACCACATCACACCTCCATAAGAAGCTAAAGCAGTTCCTGGAACTGAGGCTTGGCAACTCCAAGATGAATCTTGCATATTGCTTTAATTATTGATTAGGAGGAGGAAGGGCTCACCACCCCATCCCACCCCAAGGCAGTGGGGGCACATCAGGCATATTACTTCTCTGGGATGTATTTATCAAATGGAGGAACGTTAAATCAATAGAGCCAAACTTGAAAAACACTGGAGGCTTTCTGCTGCCTTGCAGGATGTGTCCAGGAAAAATCACTTTTATGGTGTATTGGGAGTCAGGAGCAGACAAATCCATAGGAGTATGACATCTGAATTAGGGTCTGAATTGAGAAACCTTCTCAATCAGGTTTTTGCTGTGCAATTGCATTACGGGATTCGTGAGAGACAGATAACCTCTTCATCCAGTAACATACGCAGTGTTTTCCCCACTGTTTCTCCCATTGTTTCTGATACCGCCAAAAATGCATTAAGGAGGAAAAATTGGAACAACTGCACAATGTATTTTGACTGATAGCACTAGGAGATTTCTGTCTGGAAGCATTCTTATGTTCACTTTTAACCCTTGCTAAAGCAGCAAAGATGACAGAGCAGCACAGGGCAACATTGCAGACAGCCAACTAAAACTGATTTAGAAGGATCATACAAATTTAGGATACACATAAGATGATTCAGTGAAGCTTTGCGGCATTCAGGTTTTTTGCTTAAGCCTTCAAACCTACATATAACATGCGTGCAAGTGCATTACCCAACCCTGTTTTCCCCTGAGGTAAAGGCAATGCCATGTGTGTATGCACGCACACACACCTTCAAGTTACCTGTCAACTTATGGAGACCTCATGAATTTCATAGGGTTTGTTTAGGCAAGGAATACTCAGAGGCCATTGCCTTCCTCTGAAATATTGCCAACAGCATCTGGTATTCCTTGATGATCTTCCATCCAAGTACTAACCAAGGCTGACTTTGCTAAGCTTCCAAGATCAGATGGGATCTGTGTGTGTGTGTGTGTGTGTGTGTGTGAGAGAGAGAGAGAGAGAGAGAGAGAGAGATGCATCAGATGCCAGTGGGGCAGACTAGATGGATGCAGATATGACATGTCTGAGGTAGGCTGGTGGAAGAGTGATTTTTGCTGCTCTGGCTAGAGGGGATATACTTGGACATGGGAGAAGCAAAAGAAGTGTAATCAGCCCTTCAAGCTATTTCCCTAATTTTGGAGGCAGGGAAATACAGACATTTGTGTCCCGTCCCACCAGCAAGACCAGTAGTGGGTTATTCAGGTTAAAATCATATATACATCTAGCAGGTACAATTGAAACCAAAGGTCCTGGAAACTCTTGATACTGTGAGCTAGTCCAGTTGAGCTCGGGCAGGTCCCAGAGAGTGCTGCTCGGGGACAGTTGTTCGAGCAAAAGAGAGCTCACCTGGGGAGTTCCACAGGGAGCTATCCGGTCTCCGATGTTATTTAACATCTATATGAAGCCGCTGGGTGAGATTATTCGGAGTTATGGAGCTGGGTGTTATCAGTATGCTGATGACACTCAGATCTATTTCTCCGTATCTCGTTCATCGGTCTCGAATTCCAATGACATCTCTTCTCTCAATGAATGTCTTTGGGTGGTAATGGGCTGGATGAGGAAAAACAGATTGAGACTGAATCCAGACAAGACAGAGGTGCTCACAGTAGCAGCCCTGAAACCAAGAATTGGGTTGCAATCTCCAGTCCTGGATGGGGTCACACTCTCCTCCAGTGACTGTGTTCGCTGTCTGGGGGTGCTCCTTGACTCGTCGCTCCTGATAATAAATCAGGTAAATGCGACAGTCAGGAGCGCCTGTTATCAGCTTCGGCTGATACACCAGCTGCACCCTTTTCTGGAAGCAAGGGACCTCGAGACCGTCGTTCACGCGCTGGTAACATCGTGCCTAGACTGTAATGCGCTTTACATGGGGCTACCCTTGTGCTTGGTTCAGAAACTACAGTTAGTACAAAATATGGCGGCCAGGCTTGTTTCAGGAACATCTAGGAGGGACCACATCACTCCGGTTTTAAGGTCCCTCCACTGGCTGCCTATTGGTTTCTGGGCCCAGTATAAGGTGTTGGTTATCACCTTTAAAGCCCTAAATGGCTTGGGTCCAAATTATTATTGGGTCCAAATTATTATTATTTTTATTATTATTATCTCAGGGACTGTCTCCTCCCTTATAATCCCCCCTGTGCACTCCGGTCCTCTGGGAGGAATTTGCTGCAGCCTCAAAAGTCGAGGCTTTCGGCTACCTCCCAGAGGGCTTTTTCTGTTGTCACCCCCAGACTATGGAACGGCCTGCCGGATGAGATCCGTCAATTGACATCTTTGGACAGTTTTAAAAAGGCTGTCAAGATGGATCTCTTCCGGCAGGCCTTTCCAGAATAGATTATCCCAGCCTCGGGACCCCCCCTCCTTCAGGAGAGTCCCCACAGCCTCCTTTGTTAACAGAACTGAATATCTCTGGGGACCTACTGTTATTGCCAAATGTAGGTATGTGTTTTTATCAAATGTTTTAATTGTTGTTTTAATTTGTAATTGATTTAATAACTTTTTAAAGGGGGGAAGGGAGTATATTGTTTTACTCGTATGGTTTTTTAATGTTGTGAACCGCCCTGATTGGATTACCAAAGGGCGGTATATAAATAACAATAACAAGAACAAGAACAACTATTATTATTATTATTATTATTATTATTATTATTATGTTACAGTTAAGTCAGTGTAGGTAACCTCTGAGTAGATGTATAGGATTGTTCTGTTAGGACAGGGTAATAGTGAATGAGAAAACGGTTCCTTTCCCTATCCCACTGCCATGGTTGTGATCCAGTTTGCATCCCCATGACACACATGACTTCTTTTTTAAAAACACAGGGAATGTTGGGAACTCTTGCCTCTGAATCTCAGATGGTTCAGCAACTTTGGCCTTTAGTGTAAACAGATTGCTTAACACTAGGAATTTTGGGGGATTAGGAATTTTTTTTATTGAAATAAGACCATTCTACTGAAAAATACACCTGACTGCAAAAGGTCATAACAATAACGCAAACAATTTGTTTTCCTCTTTTCTCACTAATACAAAAATAAAACTATCCTAATAGTAATACATTTCTCCTCTTAATCTAAACACACTATAATCACTCTTTTTTCTTTTCCAATGAACATTATATTTACACCTTTATTCTAAAATTAGAAGTTACACATTACAATTATACATATTTGGAAAAGAAAAAAATAATAAAAATAATAATACAAAAATAATACAAAATACAATAATAATAATAAAATATTTATTTAAAGAGATCCCTTAAGTTATTGCTGGGGTTGTCTCAGTAAACCACAGCCAAAATTTTCTCCAACAATGGTTTGGCAATTTCTTTTTTCCACTCAAAGCTAAATGTTCAATTACATTCTTAATATAATAAGCAGTGCCTTTTACATCATGCAGATTTTGACTCTCTACCTCCCTTTGTCTTTGGAAAAATAATCCCAACATCACATAGAGGTTTACCAGGCGCACTGCGGACTAGGGCACTGTCCAAAAACTCACAGCTGGGGAACCAGACTCCTTCTTCTTCCTCTTTTAGCCCACTGACTTTCTGGGTGCCCTGACACCCTCTGGAGGTTCGGTCCCCGAAAGCACTGTCTCCCAAGCCTGCTGTGCCAAATCCAGCCAATCCAGGACCCAGGCCACCTCCTCCCATGTTTCCCGGCACTCGGGCAGTCCTGGGCAAAATGTCTGATCGTCTCCCTTTGTGCCATGCCACTCAAAATCTGAGCCTTTTAACATTTCAGACGGGGACAAGTCTGCTCATCCTCTGTGGTCCACGGTTTCCTTCCCCTCAGATTAAGAACCTGATGGTAGAGCCTCCACGTCATGTCCCACAACTTTTTAGGGACCCTTTTGTCCATGAAATACTCAATTCAGCTAGTCTGGTGTTTTATGTAGTCTGACAAATCTGGTTTGGCCTGATGTTTTTGCAAACATGGATTAGTGTAAACCTCCTCCACTATTTTCCTGTACAAAACTCTCTTGATGCTCTGACCTGGCCTGTCTTCCCCTTTCAACTCCTCAGCACGAATTCTTTATTTCTTTAGGTAAAAAACAAAGTCTCTCAAATAATCTGATGCTTTTGATTTTTCAGACAAAGAAAATCTAAAACTTAATCAGCCTTCCTCCCACCAGGTCTTTCCCCATCTAGTCCCCATCCAGCACTCACAAAACAAAACTAGCCAAGCCTGAGGTTGAATCTGATCCTTTTGCAACAGAGAAACTTTCCCAAAATTTTGGCCAGAAAAGATGGCGATGTACTTAGGTCCCAGGGCTGGGAAGTCCAGGCCCCCATGCTCTACCTTCCCATAAGCCACTGCTCTCACCAGGGGGAATGTGGCCATCCCCCAAAGGAACTTGAAGAGAACCCGATCGGCTTCTTAATCACTGAATCCAGAGGTGTGAAAATGGCTGCCAAGTTGGCTGCCACCGGAAGCAGGTACATATTTACAAAAGTGGCTCTCTGGTAAATGGTTAGCTGGTGGGCCACATGCAGCATCAGCCTCATTTTTGCGACACCAAGCCCCCATGTAAAATATTTTTGGACAACATTTTGGTCCACAATATCCCCAAGCCATGCAAAACCACACTCTGGGGCAGTCTACACAGTAAAAAAAATACGTATGGTGTTTGGAAGATTGATCATCTGTACACACAGCCGTTTGGATGCATATGTGTCATTTGGAAGGGGGGGTAGCAAATCCCCCGTAAACTCTGTGCATTCGGCATTCCAAAGGATTAGTGAATCTTGAGCTAAAATCCGTACAGCCATTCGTATTGTCGATGGTCTGTACACCCTGTTCGCACACATACGAACAGGCAGTGTAATCTGATTGGCTAGCTTAGCACAGGGGATGGGGCTATAAAAGAGGGGAATTGGGAGCGGCCGCCATGTTGGATTCCCGGCTAAGCGAGAGTCCAGTAAGTCCATCAATTGTACATTTATTCCTTTTTATTTTATATTGTACATATGGAAAACTGACTGTTCACATAACAGGCACCTTTTGAAATAAAAAAAAGCGGTAGGAGATTTAAAACTGTTGCTTGGATCGCTTTCTCCAGCCAGCTGGGCACGGGGGGTAATATGGAGTTTAGGGGGGATAAAAATTGTGTAGGCAGATCGTATGCATACGAATGGCTGCCTTTTTGGATTTTTTACCCCCCCCCAATGGATTTTTTTTTAAATTGTGTAGACGGCTCCTAAAACCTGGCAGTTTGGCTTCCCGTACCCCATGATCCCACTCACCCCCTCCAATGGTAGAAAACAAAACCAGATCTGGAAGTGATACCACATCCAGTTTGGAAGAAATACATCCTTATTGGAAGAAATGTGTCCTTTTTGATGCTTCTTCCCAGTTTATGGAACTCTCTGCCAAAGGACAGGTTAGATTGCCTTCTCCTCTGTTCTCCTTCCTCTGACAGGCAAAGACCTTTTCATTCAGGTGGGGTTGGACAATTAACTGCTTGCTAAGGAAGGGTCTGTTAATGGATGGGTGCTGAATTTTGTATCAATGTGCTTTTATTTATTTATTTATTTCATTTGTGCCGCCTTTCTCCCAAAAAGGGACACAAGGCGGTTTCCATAAAACAACATATTAAAAATACAATATATACAATTAAAATTTTAAAAAATCAGATTAAAACATATAAAATCTAAAACATACCAAATAAAACAATCCCTGCTGCTTATATGTTGAAAGCCTGCTTGAAAAGAAAAGTCTTTGCCTGCTGGCAGAAAGAAATCAGGAAGGGGGCCAGCCATTCCACAGGGTGGGAGCAGCCACTGAGAAGGCTCTCTCTCCTGTCCTCATTAGGAGAGCAGGACCAAGAGAAAGTCTCCTCCTGATGACCTTAGGGTTTAGGGCTGTTAAATTGCTTTAATTCAATTGTGGTTTAATATTATAGATTTTTACATCTGTGTTTTAACTTGTGACTTGTTTTAAGTGTACAGTAGGAACCCCATATTCGCTGGGCATTTTGGGGGGTCCCTGTGGATACTGAAAACCGTGGATAATAGTGAACACCATTGAAAATAATGGGACTTCCGGTTTAAAATACCATAGAGTTGCCTTGGAGGACCTAGAACATGGCTAGAGAGGACACATTTTCTAGGAAGACTCTATGGTAGGTGTGCTGTTTTGTGTCCTTTGGATAACTGAATCAGTGGATAATGAATCAGTGGATACGGGGGTCATACTGTATCTGTTTTTAATCTTAAATCTCAGTTTTAGGAAGCAAATCTAAATAAATGAATAGATAGGTAATAAATGTTTCAAAACTATTGTTACCTTCAGCTGGTTCAACATAAATGGATTGTGTAGGTCTCAGTTATCTTAGATTTATAGCATTGAAAAGGTGTTGCATTAGCACAATTACATGCCTTTTTGGCAATATTCCAGCTGGAACGCAGATGGGGTGATGTACATTGAATTCCAAATGTATTTGTGGAGTTTTTTTTTTAACTCACTGATATCATAAGGCACAGCAAGGTGGGTATTTAATTATTTTATATTAAGTTTTATATTTAAAATGAATCAGTCAAAATCCTGAAAAGAAGCTCCTGTTCTTCCAGTACTTGTCCATAGACGATCCCTGATACTTCCTATGCTATGTAAACTGTAAGTGTAAATCTTACCTGTAGATTGTGTGAGATTATCACACACATGCAATCTCACACATAGGGGAATGATACATGGGATCATCTCAACAAGTGGCATATATGCTTTTTCCTACACGAAATAGGAAAAACATAATTCAGAAAGGAGTCTCCAGAAGGTCATAACTTGCTCTCTGGAAGTATTTCAGGATCGGTTATGGTTCAGCCACTGCTGTTCAAACAGGGAAAATGATCAGTATTGTATATCAGAGAGGCTGCCCATTCTATTTCTCAGCTGGCAAAGCATCTCTGTGATATCAGCCTTGAGATTTCACTGTCCAGCCACAGCCCAACACTGAAAATGTACACAGATGTGGCCAAGCATTTGCATGTTAGCATGTGACAGGGAGGAATGGGAGAAGGAATCTATGTGAGATAAATTAGAGAGCATTATTCCTTGCTTTTAGTTTCACTCCAGTGCTACTGTGGTTGTATGTTGCATCACAGACCTCGTAGCCCTCCCCCACTGTTAAGATTAAGGTGGTTGGGATCATGGAGCAATTCCAAAAAGCAGGGCTCCATAGGTACAGGTGTGCAAGCGCTGCTGTTGGAGTGCCGTCTTTATGCTTCAGCAAATCAGACATGGCAGTACTGCATGGCCAAGAGGAGCCCCCCTTGGGCCCAGACTTTGTCTCTTTTCAGGTCAGAGGGAGGAAGGGAGGGAGTGGGTAGATGCAGGCACCTTGCTTGCCTGTGTCCAAGGTGGTGCCACCAAGGCCAGAGTTTCAGGGGCAGTGACTCCACTGTGCCATTCTCCTCTTCACTCATTTACAGCTAGAAAATGGGGCCAGGGTGAACAGTAAATGCTACCACCCCTTGGGGAAAGCAGCAGGAGAGACATCTACAGCTACCCTCTCCCCTGGAGCATTTCTGTCTTGACAACCCTGGTGGCGCAGTGGTTAAATGCCAGTACTGCAAGCCACCACACTGCAAGTTCGATTCTAGCAGGCTCCAAGGTTCACTCAGCCTTCCATCCTTTCGTAGGTCAGTAAATTGAGTACCCAGCTTGTGGGGGCAATTAGCTAACACACACTGGAAACTGCTTAATGCAGTGTAGATGTGTAAATAGCTATTGCTTAAAACAATTTGTAAGCCGCTCTGATAGCCTTGTAGCTGAAGAGTGGGGTATAAATAAATAAATAAATAAATAAAATAAACCTCACAGAACAAGAAGCTTGCATGTGGGTAAACCTAAGTGTGTAGCACCAGCAGGAGCAGCACGGGGCCCTTTGCCACTGAAGAACCTGGTCACAGGGTTGCCGGAGTGAAAACTGGAGACTGCCCCTGTATCTTTAAGGCTTTGTAGAAGAGGGAATTTCGGCAGGTGTTGTTTGTCATGCAGCCTCTGATGAATTTCCCTCTTTTACACAACCATCAAAGGCTTAACCCTGGAATATTTGCTCTGATTTCATCACTGATAACCGAATCTTGCCCCACCCAGCATATTTTCACTAGAGGTGTTTCTAGCAGAAATAACAATCCAGAGTAATAATGAAGAGTGCCTCTGGGCATACAGAATGCCTTTCCCTCCCCGCTGGGTAAGCATAGCCAGACCCCTAGAGTCTTGCCTTTCCCATCACACCTCTCGGTGTTGAGAAATTAAACATTGCTGCTTTTTATTTTATTTTTTCCCAGGGCTGTGCCTGGTTTTCCATCCTGATGTTTTTGATGAATCTGATCCCCTGATAGTGTGCCACCCACTAACCTGTTCATGCCTTTGGTGTTGCCATGGTGACCCCCTCCCACCTGCCACAACAACTTTTCCAGTAAAACCCCTGCAGAAATCTGGGCTTCCCGACAGCCCCGCCCCGGCTCCATAGCAGATGGTGCTGGGGGGGGGGAGAAGGGGAGGATTTGTCGTTTGCTTAACCCTTAGCAGGCTGAGACAGAGAGAAGGGTGTTTACGTGATGAAGCAGCAACCACTATGTACCTGAGCCCACATGAGAATTATTTGTGAGAAAGACAGTCTCCTCATCTGCCCCAAACTCCGGTTCTGGAATAACTCTTTCAGTTATCTCAGACTTCTTTTCACCAGTTCTGCTTTCCTAACTCATCAGTGATACTTTTTTTTTGGTTTGAAATTAGAATGGTGCTGATGATGAACACAAATATAACATAAAAGCGTAAATAGGAATGTAAGGAGATTATCACACGAGACTTCTCCAGAGCAGCAATTGCGTTTTTGAAGCAAACAGAAACACACTGGTATTGAAGCAATCTTTGTTGCACCTCCACTTCAATATCGGTATGGTGCTGGATGTTCCTTCCGCGCTCCCCCACTTTGTCCCCATTATTATTGCCCTAAGCAGGGCATGCATATCATTCTGGAGGGGGAGGGGAAGAGAGATTGGTCTGGCAGAGGGGGAGAAGAGAGATTGGGTCAGTGTGGGGAGAGAGATCTGTTGGGCAGAAGGTGGGAAAGAGACATTGGTCCAGTGGAGGGTTGGAAAGAGAGATTGTGCCAGCAGAGGGAGGGGGAAGAGATTGACCTGGGACCCGGGGGAGAGAAATCAGTCTGGCAGAATGGGGGAAGAGAAATCGGGCTAGTGGATCACAGCAAAAATAAATAAATAAATAAACCCAAAAGGCATGGCTCAGCCTGCTTGAGAATAGCATGAGGGAGTGGGGCAAGAGGGGATGAGGAGGAAAATCCACCCGCTCATGTTATGTGGCTGCTGTCTCTTCCATTTCTGAAGCGGAAGAGGTTACTGCACAAGGGGGGGGCGGCTACCAGAATAGCAGTGCTATTGTGAATCATGGCAGGTTTTCCCCATCAGTGACAAGGTGCACTTCAGAAATTACGGAAGTGCATACCAGCAATGGGATGAAAACGAAATCATGGTGGTAAGTACCACCTAACAATGTTACTATCTTGCTCTAGTCCCACAATAGAAGCCTGATGCTTTAATCTCTTTAAAAAGAGCCCTGCTGTGTTACCTGTGTTACCTACCCTGACACCCCCTGTAATTATCTGTAATAATTGGCAATATTTAATAATTTGGCCAAATGTGGCCTTCCACAAAGTGTGGCCAGTAAACTGGGGACTACCCAAAACCAGGAATCCCAAAAGACTAGCGATGAGACTCAGTCAGGTATGTACTAAGAAGAGCCAGCCCAAATTCCAAAGAAAGATAATTTGCAAGGCAACATCTTGCCTGAACATCTGGCTATTCCCATCAGCCTAAGCTGAGCTACTCAAGTTTGTAAAAAGCTATTTTACCTCTACCTTTCCCTAAACAAAGAAAGTTGCTTCCTCTGTTCAGTTTCAAAGTATCAGCACATTAAGAGTTGTTAGCATATCTGGAGTGTCCAGTGTCAGAGAAGCATTGTCTTTCACTCTAAATCCCACCCCCTGAGGGGAATTATTGGCTATATATACCACTCAAGTGTGCACAGTTTCCCTGCTTCTGGACTCCACGTCAGACTGTGTCATCATTCTGACTTTCGGACCCCCACTCTCTGGTTTCCTCCGCAACCTCAACTCCTGTGATCAGTACAGTTACCACCCAAAGACAACCTCCTTCTCTATCCCTCTATTCCAATCCTTCCCACTTTATTCGCTAGTCTTGTGTGAATGCTTGAAGCCTGAGTGTGTGTGCACGAATGTTGTTGTTACTGCTTTCTCAATAAAATTAATAATTGTACTATCTAGCTCAGACTGGCACAACTTTGCAGTAGGTAGGGGCCAAAATTAAAACAGGCTAAACTTCTAAGGGCTGGACATAGGCTTTTAGCCAGAGGAAAGGCATGGAGAAGGGGATCCCAGCCCCAGAGGGGCTTGCCTTTGCTGTGCTGCTCTTTCTTGTGTGCCTCTCCTCCCTGCCGAGCTCACCTTTCCTGCCACCGCTGCTAAATCAGAGGTCATTTGAAGGCCAGTGCTCAGGAGCCAGGACAGGGCCCCAGCTTCCCTAGATGCCAAAGGCCACTAAAGCCAGCTCAGTAGCTAACAGCCCCCCCTCACTCCTTGAATGGGCTGTGATTGAGCAGCGGCAGCGGCGGCTGTTGGAGGGTAGGGAAGCCAGGGTCGAGGGAGGCTTCTCTAGATGCCAAAGGCTGCCACTGCTGCTGCTAAAGTAGCTCAGTAGCCAATGGACCTCCTTTACCTGCAAGGTAGATTCCTACCACAACTTCCCAGTAACGAAGACCCATATACAACCAGCCGCACCTTCTCCCCCAGCAGTGTGGGGTGCAACCAGGTGAGCTGTTCTAGGTTTGTGCTAGCACTGCTTTTAATTGATTGTTTGGGGGTTGATCATTTTTAAAAGGATTGGCGGCCACCGTGAACCAGGGGGAAAAGAAGAGATAAGTTGTGGGGCGGGGAAAGAAAATCATCCTGTCTTTGTGGGCCACACAAAATCCTTTGCCGGGCCACTTGTTGTGCAGTCCTGATTTAGCTTAATGTCTCCTCCTTATTAACGGTATACATAGGTCAAAGGTCCTGCTCTGTTGCCCCTATCATAATGCCAAATCAAGTACTGTATATTAATTCCCCAAATTAATATCGGTATTTGGAGGGTCCTTAAGACCCCCGAGCATTTAGGGTAACAGCTGGATTAGACTAAAGGCTTGTGTCTAATCAAGCCTCCTCGTCCCTCAGTGACCAGTGAGGTGAATACGGGAAGTCCACAAGGACATGCGTGCAGTGGCACAATCACACACCTTGGCAACTGATATGAAGAGATACGTACATTCAAAACAAGAATAGGCTTTAAACAGGTTGATTCCATACCCTTCAATATTTTACAGATGAAAACGTGTGGGACACACATGGCTAAGCAACATCAGAGTGCAATCAAGATGGCAAAAATTATTTATGGGGAAGAACAGACAAGGTAGGAGAGGCTGCAGCGATTTGCTTTTGCCTGAGACTACAGGGAAGGACAAGGCTCCCTCTTTTTCCCTTGCTGAGTTAATTGAGTGCATACTACTTTTGCACTTCGAATTCACTTTGTGGCAATTAGAATTAAGCTGAGGACAAAGGGGGAGATATGGGAGGAGAGAGATGAGATGACAAAGGAATAAATCAGGACTATCCCTGCCAAATCAGGACAGCTGGAGGATACATGGCTCTGCCTTTTATTTGTCAGGCATAGCTCATTCTATTATATTTATTACATCTCAGATTACATCTCACTCCACACCCTTTCTCCAAGGAGACCACACCAAAAATCCTGTAGATGTTTTATGCATTCATACGTTCCTCAACTGTGCTGGGCATTTTTGTTCTATATGCAATATTCAGTCAGTTCAAGGTCATGGAAGTGGAGTCAGGCATGTGGTGCACACGGATGCACATTCTCAACCAATGGGTATCCATTTGCCCTGCTGAAAATGGCAGTAGTACTCTTTCAGTTTCACATTCTGTTGAGCAACATTGCCACTCAACTCAAAGGATCACGTTGCACGATCAACACGAATCTGCACGCAGAGAGTTACACCATGCAACCGTGATGTAGGATCTCAGCCCAGGAATGCCATAAAGTAATCCACTTTATGTGCCTTTGTCTGAGTTTGGCGCATATATATATATATATATATATATGACTACAACTCCCAGCATGTCTATCCTGGTTGTGGGATTTTGAGAGTTGCAGTTTGAAGAAGTACAGACAAAAAAGTGGGCAAAAATAATACATACAGCCAGCCAAGAGTTAAAGTGCTGACTTTCTCCCTTTACTTTTTCGCATGTGAACTAGGTCTCCCATTCCCTAGTTTAGTTGACATGCTACCCCCACTTCTGTTTTGTGCAATGTTGGTTCTCATAACAGTGCTGGTAAGAGAAGCAGCAGCCTCTGCAATCTCCCCTTCAATACAGTACAGGTCGACCCTGTATCCGCGGGGGAGATGTTCCAAGTCCCTATGTAGATACCTGAAATCGTGGATAATAGGGAACCCTATTATTTTTAATGAGACGAATGCTGGAAGTTGACCTTAGAATCACATTGGAGGACCTAGAATTGCCTAGAGATAACATATTTTTTCAGACGTGGGTAAGTGAAACCATGGATACTGAATCCATGGTTACGGGGGTTGACCTGTACTATTTTCAAAAGTGCAACCATTTTCTGATGTAGAACATAGCAACCTTGCTTGAGGCCTAACTTAAGCAAGGTTGCCACATTCTACATCAGAAAATAGTTGCATCCCCCATTGCCTCCAGCAAAGAGAGATTTCTGCCTAATGGGTTCTACCTTTCTTGCATTAAACCCACAGGAGGCCAGCTTGTCTCAGCTAAAGCTAAACCCTTCTTTTGTAACTGAACCTTCTGAAAAATTATTGTTGTGAAGTGGAAGGCTTTCACGGCCAGCATCCATAGGGTTTTTGTGGTTTTTTTCTGGGCTGTGAGGCCGTGTTCTAGAAGAGTTTATTCCTAACATTTCATCTGCATCTGTGGCTGGCATCTTCAGAGAAAATTATTCTTGTTTGGTGTCTTCAAGTTCACTCTGTCATATGGCAATTCTATCCCAGGGCTTTCTTGGCAAGATTTATTCAGAGGAGGGTCCTCTGAGGCTGAGAGAGTGTGACTCGGCCAATGTCACCCAGCGGGTTTCCATGGCTGAGTGGGGATTCAAAGCCTGGTCTGTCTGGACACAATGGATTCATCAGTCCATACCTTGAAATTAACTTCCTTATTCCAGGTTACTCTGGTCATGTGTATCATCACTATCAAATCACAAGGGACATTTTTTTACACACATCAAGTGCAGATGTGTGATAAAAGAATAGTCTGTGGAGATTATCAGACACAGGAAAAAGTAGGGAGCTCCCTGTCAATGAAAAGCACTGCCTTACTAATTGCAGAAGCACAGAAGAGCACGAGGATGTGTGAAAGCTGGTCCCATTTGTGAGACAGGAACATCATCCTGGTATTTTGCTCTGGTACTTTTTGGGCATGTCTGATAATCTCCTGTATGTCAAGGGTGGGGAACTTGGGGACTTGCACATGTTTTGGGCTTCAGTTCCCATATTATTTTACCGTTGGCCATGTTGAGTAGAGATAATGGGAACTGAAGTCCAAAACATTGGGAAAGCCAAAGGCTCCCCTCCTATACAGGCTCAATAATTAATCAAGAAACAGACAAATGAATGTGCCAGAGATAGAATAATGGGTTTGGGAGATTCAGTGATGGTGAAGGAAGTCCGTCTCATCCATTTGGGGGGCAGGGAAAAGCTACATTGTTTACGACTGTCCAGACAAGAATCAAAGAACACTTGACTTAGCCAAAAAATAGCTTTCTCATTTATGAGCTGATATTGGTATTTCTTGCCTTAAAAAACCCTATGAAATTCATGGGCTCACCATAAGTCAACAGGTGATTTGAAGGCACATACACACATACATTAATGGGTATTTGTCTTATTTGTTTTTTTAATTGATGTTATATAATTGATATTGTGTGTTGATCTGTTGTTGTTCCTGCCTCGATCTGTGGGGAGGGGTGGGTAAGAAATGTATTGTTGTTGTTGTTGTTGAAAGTGTGGGATTCCTTCCTGAATCTTCGTTTGCGAAGAAAAGTCAGAGAGGGAGTGTTGTTGTTATTGCTTTTGCAGTTGCATCATTAACAGTCCTAGAGCTTTCCCACACTCCAACAAAAAGCAGCAGTAATGTTCTGTCTTTCCTGCTGCCTTCGCGCATGATGCCATTGTCCTTCTGGCATCCTTTCATTCTGTTCCTATGCGGGGATTGAGCTAAAAGTGTGCCTTTTTGCAAATGGGTTTTTCTGGTTGGCAAAAAAGCATGGTTTTACCTTAGTCCCTTACAGGACTGGAATGAAAAAACGAGTCTGTGTCACATCTGCCAATTGCACTAGCAAATAACTAGGGGAGAAACAGTTCTCAGAAATTCATAAATGTGTTAAGGCACATTGTGTTTTGGAAAACAAAATTTCCTTCCTCAAGGGCATTCAGCAGCAGGCTGCAAAAGTTAAGTGCCAAAACTAAGTGATACTTTTAGAGATGTAGACAACAGTTTGGTTCTTGGTTTGTCTCACTGTAGAGTAAGTACAGAGATTCCTTCTTATGGAATCTTGGGATGTGTAGTGTGGTGAGGTACCAGCACTTTGGCAGAGAAGGCTAAAGACCCTATAAAACTACAAATCCCAGGATTCCATAGGATACAGCCACAGTAAATAATCCAGTTTCAAATTGGATTATTTGTATAGGGTGGATTTGGCCTATGACTTCCTCTGATGTATGCTGTGTCATCCAGTTGACTCATGTTTAGTCTGTGGTCTACTAAGACCTTTAGATCCTTTTCACTCATAGTAGTACCATATAGCACATTTGGAAGACTTTACAAAAGAGTCTGGAGTAACAAACACCTGAGGCGAAGCACAAAAATCAGTGTGTATAGAGCCATTGTACTGTCTATTCTACTTTATGGGTCTGAAACATGGGTCACCTATTGCCAACACTTATGACTCCTCAGACTCTTTCATCAGCGCTGTATACGCACAATCCTAAATATACACTGGACTGACTATGTGACAAATGTTACTGTCCTTGAGCAAGCAGGGATCACCAGCATTGAGGCCATGATATTGAGAACACAGCTGTGCTGGCAGGGCGCGTTTCTAGGATGGAGGACCATTGCCTCCCCAAAATAGTACTCTACAGTGAACTCGCTACGGCAAAGTGATACAAGGACTCTCTGAAAGAACATCTCAGGCTTGGCCAAATTGATCACCAACAATGGTCCGCCATGGCCTCACATCAGGAGGCATGGAGATGCACTATCCACAATGCTGCAGCCTTATTTGAGAACTCACGCCAACAAGTCTTGAAGAGAAACAACAACACAGAAGGAATCACAACCCGGAAACATCACCCAAGGAGACCTTCTGCTGTGCTTTCTGCAACCAGACATGTTTATCTCGGATTGGCCTTTTCAGTCATCAGCGTGCTTGTAGAAAGCGCGGGATGAGTCCTTCCTGAATCTTCATTTGTGAAGAAAAGCCAGAGAGAGAGAGTAGCATGCCATCTGTCATCCATCCTATGTTTATGTTTCTGACTTTTTCCTGCTTAAATGTAGAACTTTACATGTATCCCTTTTAAAATCCATTTTCTTTTAGGCAAAGTTCTCCAATTTTTAAGATCATCTTGTACACCATTTCCATCCCCACCCTGAGATATTAGCTACCCTTTCAGTACAATTTGTAAGCTGCTCTGGTAGCCTTGTGGCTGAAGAGCGGGGTATAACTAACTAACTAAAATAAATAAATAAATACAAATAAAAATATGTTGTCATCTCTTGGGTATGGTTTTAACCAGGAAGAGTACCAAAACGTCAGGCTCTGTGACTGGGCAAAAGGGAGTTTTTCAAAATATGATGGCTCAGTGATGAAAGCAGAGGTGCTCTAGTTGGACAGAGTTGCCCTAGGAATCCCTCATATGGACCTTATGCCGGCTATTTCAATCTAGTTGCTCCCAAGAGCAAAGACCAAAAAGCAGCCACAAGTGAAGTCCTCTGAAACCAGGTCTCCCTCATGCTTTGGGTTGCCCTCCATCTTGATTTGTGTGAAAGCTCTTCAGTGTAATGTCTTCTCCTCCCACCTAAAGCCAGGAATGGCCCAGAGATGTAAAGTGCTTTAATTGTTTTCTCTGCGGCCCAGGAATGAATAATTGAGAGGCCTTTGAGGAGAATTAATTAAAGCTGTTATTGACAGTAAATGGCTTTTCCTGAGATGATGGAATAAATTACTGAGGGTGTGCCTCTCTCTCTCTCTCTCTCTCTCTCTCTCTTTCTCTCTGGCTCCCTGTGTGTGCCTGTGTGTGTGAGAGAGAGAGGGAGGAACCTCTATGATGTAAACTGCTCAGGCCAATAAAGTACTACCCTAAGAGGAGTAGTGGGGTAATGCAATCACAAATACACAGGAATGGGAATAGTGTAGGCTTCAGATGTTGAACAGCAACTCCCAGCGATCCTCACCATTAGCTGTGCTAGCTAGGACCGCTGAGACTTGCAGTCCAACTCCAGTCATAAACCTCTGCCTTACCAGGATGATAATTTCTCCTTTTGTGTAGATCCCATACTTGTATAGCAGGAGCAAACAAGCCAAACATTTAACTGCTCAGTTAGAAATGATATATTTAATGCAAAATTAGCTAAACAAATCAAAAGCAAAACTTTGGACTGGTGCAATTAAAAAGAACCATTTAGCTTGTTTTAAATAAATGAAGGAGTAGCTGTGTTAGTCATACAACAAAATCCAAAATATACATTGCAGTGAAAACTTTAGCAGGCCAGCCACAAAGTACAAAATGCCTTATGCTAGCTGTCTAAGCCCTTTGGATTCTTCATCAGACAAAACTGGTAAAAATTATGCAGAAGAAAAAAGTGATGGTCTCATTATTAACAAATACCTCAAGTAAATAGCTCGAGCAAGATGCACACCTACAACACTGAGGACTTTATTAGACCAGGCAAATATTGCGTCATAACAACGCCTAATGAATGCGAAAGGGTGCGCCTATCAGATGATGTCGTCCTTTCATGATCATGTAATGTAAATGAGCCGTTCTATTTTATTGATGGGCGAGCCATCAACAACTCTCCTGTGGCACTTTTTTGCCGGCATTTGAAACTTCGTGTCATTGTGCTCATGTGAATACAGCGTCAATGACAGAATACTTATGGGTGAGATCATGACAGCCAGGTAGGAAATGCTCTTTTTATGAACCTCCCTGGTTTACTTGTAATTTTTAAAGTGTGTTTCTGTGTTTGTGTTAATGTTAAGCCTTGATTTTGCTTTATTTTTTGAATTTGTTGTGCTCGCATCTTCTTGCAAGAATCAGGAAGATCTCAAACCAGGAAGAAAACGGAGCTCCATTTGTGCTCCGTTTATGCTGGGGTTGCCTCTTTAACACTGCTCAAGGTAGGTCTGGTAAAGGGGGTTATTTTGCTGGCATAAAATGCTTCAAAATATGCTGGCGAAAGAATGTTTCTTGAGGGTGGTTTGATAAAGTCCTGAAACAATCACTTTTCTTCCCCTGCATGATTTTAATTATCTTTGTCTGATAAAGAAGCCATTGGGCTTAGAAATCCTATGTAATATTGCTTTGTTTCTTTTGGTTGGCTATGTTGTATATGTCAACTTGTTTCTGCTCCTGAATTCTACATAACTGAGAAAAAGGAATATATCCCAGGGTGTTCACCCCTCTGGGGGAAAAGAAAATATGAAGTCTGAATCTGTTAGGAAACTGCCTCTTCAGCAGAGTTTAACAGAAGTTTGTTGTTAGCTGCATTCAAGTTGACTTTGACTCACGACAACCCCATGAATGAGATCCCTCCAAGACTCCCAGTCCTCAACTGCTCTGCTCAGGTCCTGCAGGCTCAGGGCTGTGGCCTCCTTGATTGAGTCTATCCATCTGGGATGTGGCCTTCCTCTCTTTCTACTGCCCTCCACCTTTTCTAGCATTATTGTCTTTTTCAGTGAGTCATGCCTTCTCATGGGGTTTTGTTGCACTATCCATTAGTCATGATTATGTGTGATTGCATTAATTAGTTCTTCCTGATCGCACGATGCCACCTCCCTTTTGTTGCTGGTTCGGCTGTGGGGTGTCTTTGTAACGTTCCTTTTCATTCACAGCAAATCCCTGTGAATGAAATCAGTGGTGCTGTGAAACCATCATACTTTCTTGTGCAGTAATATCATTGTGCCATCAGAGAAGAACACGTGACAGAGCGGGCTGTCCTCCAGTTTTCACCTGTGTTTACCTACACTTCTTTGTCCCATTTGACTTCTGGTTCATCAGAAGAGCTCAGCCTCGGCTGTTGCAGGGCGGACTTCAATGTATATTTATATTTAAAACAAACATGGTAGTATTTATATTTATATTTATATTTAAAACAAACATTTATGTAGTATAAATCTCTGCATATGGAATTATGAATTGTTTGTACAATATAACCATTGTGCTGAATGGTAATGTGATGCAACTGAATGCACAATTGAGTAGTTATCCTCATGTGCAGTGGCACCCCATGTACAACTCTACTTCCACAATGTTGACCTTTCTTCATGAGACACAAATGTTCTGCTGCTTCTGCAGGGGAACCTACATATGTGTAAGACCATACCAGGTGAAAGGTCTGGAAACCATGCCTTATGAGGAGAGACTTAGGGTGCTGGGTATGTTTAGCCTAGAAAAAAGACGGTTAAGAGGCAATATGATAGCCGTGTTTAAGTATTTGAAGGGTGTCACGCTGAGGATGGAGCAGGCTTGTTTTCTGCTGCTCCAGAGACTGGAACACGGAGCAATGGATGCAAGCTCCAGGAACAGAGATTCCACCTCAACATTAGGAGGAACTTTCTGACAGTAAGAGTTCAGCAGTGGAACACACTCTCTCAGAGTGTGGTGGGGTTGCCTTCCTTGGAGGTCTTTAAACAGAGGCTGGATTGCCATCTGTCGGGGATGCATTGATCAAGATTTCCTGCGTGGCAGGGGGTTGGACTGGATGGCCCTCGTGGTCTCTTCCAACTCCACTGGGCTCAAGGAGGCTTACTTGAGCCCAGTTCTATGATTCTATGGGGGAGAGGTTTGTGTTGTGTATGGGTTTTTCTCAGGGGCGGAAAGGTTGTGATTTGGCATGTGGGGAGGGGGGGCAGCAGTGAGTCTGCCTGGCACCATTGCAGGGATGAGTACAGTAATTCCTTCACATTCGTAGGGGTTAGGGTTGCCAGACCCCCACAAATGTGAAAAAGCCACGAATAACAATCGTCCTCCCTGGGCTTTCGCTCTCCCTGCAAAGAGAGCAGAGGGCCAGCAGAAGGGCGATTTAAGAGGCTTTTCCTCACACTTCGTGCTTGTCTGTGTCGTCTCTCCATTTAGAAAGGGAAGGGAAGACACAGACAAGCACGCAGGATGAGACAAACCTGCGAATACTCAAAACTGTGAATGTCACATCCGTGAATGTTAAGGGACAATTGTATTTTTTATGTAATGCTCATAGCCTGTAGAGCTGATGAGGGAAGGAATCTATATCTGGAGCTCTTCGCAGCCAGAAGTGGGAGAGAAAAGCTTTGGTTTTTTGGGGGGAGAATTTCTCAAAACCTTTCTTCCTTCTGCTATGTTTTAAATTGAGGTTTGTTTGTTTTTTACAAAAATAAATAAATCAGGAGGTGGAAGACTTCTGGCCCCTCTCTTTATCTCCTTTACCATGGGGTTTTACTCAAAAGTAAGCCTCCTTGAGCCCAGTGGAGTTTACTCTCATGTAAGCACGGCTAGGTGCACTTCAGTGCTTTTCCCACAGGTTGGGTTAAGCTGGTTTTTGTCCTCTTGAAACTAAAAAGAAAAAAATCATAAGTGTTTGTCAATCAATGAATCACTCCCCTCCTGCCTCAACATTTTGTCTGAGGGTTTGCACTTCGGGAGTAAGTACCTACTGAGTTTGGTAGAGGCTTATTCCTGAGGAAGGGAGAGAAACTCCTTGCTTTTCTGCTGTGGGGGGGAAGACCCTGATCTGCTTCGGAAATGGAGAATCTGCAGCCTGCTCGGTGCAAAGTGGAGAGTGATTTTACAGAAACATTCGAAGTTGCATTCTTGCAATACCGCGCGGTTGCGTGGCATAATGTTTCTTAATTAAAAGGAGAGCATGCACTGTTGAAGAGCAGGAAATGACACATGGGAGAGGGAGGAGGGGAAAGCTCTGCGGAGGAGGAAACTAATTGGAGAGGGAGGAGGAGCATAGGTGGCCAATGCAGTGTGGAGGAAGTGGAATGAAGTATTTTCATACAATTGTAGGAACGGAATTTTGAGCATCATGTGATAGACTGTGCTTCCATCAAGCAATATATCTGTTACCTTCTAAAGTGAGACAATCACTTCTAACAACCCTAGTGTGGAAAACCTCTTAGGAGATTTTCACACTACAGTTGCCCCTCCACATTAACGAACTGAGCATTCGTGGTTTTGAATATTCGCGGTATTTTGGGAGGGCCCCTGCCCTCCCAAAAGCAGCAACACAGGGCCTCTGGAGGCTCTGTTAAGGCCTTGGGCGGGAGGGAGGAGGGCCGGGGAGGCCTTCACGGAGCCCCGGAGACGCTCCGGAGGCCCCATGAAGGCCTGGGGAGGGGGTGGGGAGGGTTGGGGAGGCCTTCAAGGGACCTCCGGAGATGCTCGGGAGGCCCCATGAAGGCCTGGGGAGGGAGTGGGGAGGGCCGAGGAGGCGATCATGGGGCCTCTGGAGACGCTCCGGAGGTCCCATGAAGGCCTGGGGAGGGGGTGGGGAGGGCCGGGGAGGCCTTCACGGGACCTCCGGAGATGCTCCGGAGGCCCCATGAAGGCCTTGGGAGGGAGAGGGGAGGTGGGGGAAAGTGACTATAGGGCCTCCGGAGGCCCCGTGGTCACTTCGGCGGGGGAAGGGGAAGGCAGTTGATATTCACGGATTTTTCGCATTCGCGGGGGTCTGGGGAAACCTAACCCCCACGAATGTGAAGGGATGACTGTACACTGTTATAGTGTTACTATTCCACTTTAACTGTTGTGGCTTCCTCCTGTGGAACTCTGGGGTTTGTAGTTTAGTGAGGCCTAAGAGCTCCCTGGCTGAGAGTTGTAAATGCCCCTCCCTAAACTGCAAATCCCAGGATTCCACAGGAGGCAGCCAGAGCAAATAAAGTGGAATAGTAACACTATAACAATGTGGTGTGAAAATCTCCTTAGTCATCTTGGCTTCTAGTGAAAGCTCTGGCTTGATCTGTTCTAGGACCGATTTGTTTGTCTATTTGGCCATCCAGGGTCTCTGTAGCACCTTTCTCCAGCACCACACCTCAAATGAGTTTTCTTTCTATCAACTTTCCTCATTGTCCAGCTTTCACACCGGTAAATGGAAATGCCTCAGTCTTCAGATCTCTCTGGCTGAGACTGAAGTAAATACGTACAAACAGGCAGCATCAGGTTACAAACTAAAGAACTTTACTAATTGCTTTTAGAATGCACTTGCAATTGGAGTACCTACATCCTAACTAAGGACTTGACCACACTAGGGGCAAAAGTCTGAATGAACTCTTGCCGCAGCCGCCCTGCTGCTTGTCATTTCACTGGGACATTGGGTAGGTTGTCTATACACGTCCCCACATCTGCAGGTTGCTTGGGTCCACTGCTGCTGCCTTTCTCTACCAGCTCCCTGGTAAAACACCTTTTTCAACAAGCTCTAATTCTCAGTCAGCTCCTTGGATTGCAGGGTGGGGGTGCGGGGGGAGGTTGGACAGATGGCTGCCTGGCAGGTGCTGCCCTTTCCCTGGATGTCTGAGCCAGTTCCCAGCCCTGAATGGTGATGGAAAGGTTTTTTCCCCTCCTTGGTGCCACCACTGCTGGCATGTGGCCTTATCATGCCAGATTCAGGGGGAGGGGTTACATTGTGTAGACAAGCCCTAAGTAATGAACGATTAGGTGAAATGAAGAGCTCTGGTGAGCTTTAATGTTTAGCTCACCATCTGGAAGCTGAGAATAAAGGAAGGAAAGAGGAAAAAAGGAAGCTGATAGAGAAGGTATTTAAAATATATATATATGACCACCGACTCTGGAAATTTCTGGGGTCACATGGCCTGGTTGCTTGTATACATTTATGGCCATGCATTCCAACAGATAGAAGAGCAAATGGGGAAACCAGTGCTAAAGAACTCAGAATAGGTAAGGAATGCAGGGGCCCTATACTATCTAAAATCCCCAGTTGCTCTAAAAGCAATGAGTGTGTGTGAGAGAGAATGTTTGATTTTCCAACAATGATGAAACAGCAGCAATTACTGCCTGAAGGCAGTGGGTTTTAACAGCATTCAAGCACTACAAAACCTTCAGTAGTACTGGTGTGAACCATTCTGCTATAAAGCAGTTTAAGGCAAAATAAAAATGTGGTAAGATGCAACATACCACCACCAGTTTTCCTGAATACAAAAGGACTTTATCAGACATACTAAATACGGCGTCATAACGACACCACATAAATGCGAAAGGGCGTGCATATCAGATGACTTTGCCCTTTCGTGTTTATGTCTTATCCTTAAGCTGATCTATTTTATTGATGGCCCAAGCTGTCAATAGATTGGCTGTGCTGCGTTTTTTGTTTTTGTTTTTGCTGGCATAGCCAGCATGTGTAACCTCACATCTTTTCCCCCACGTACTTACCTTGTGAATGGATGGACCGGCCAGAACACTTCCAGGTGAGATCACGACATCCAGGTAGATGATGAACTTTTTTCAACCTTCCCTGGTTTACTTGAAAGTTTTTAAGTGTGTTTTTGTGCTTTGTGTAACTTTGTGTGTTTTATGTTTGAATTTCCTGCGCGATGAAGCCTCACAGGATTTCAAATGAGAAAGTGAACAGGGCTTCGTTCACATCCTCCTTCATTGTCGGAGAAGCCTTTGCCTGGAAAGAAGGTAAGTATGGTGGGGGGACATTCTTTTGCTGGCATAAAAATGGATTTTTTAATGCTAGCAAATTAACATTTTAAGGGGCTTGTCTGATTAAGTCCTAACAGTTTGTTGATTTACTAATGTTTTCAGATGTTTGTGTTTCTGTTTTGCCACTTTGACTTTGCAGCTTTTTCCTGCTATAGGTTGCATTCGATATTTCCCCATCAGGGGCTGCCTGAGGCATTTGTTCCACATTGGAGTATAGTCTGCAGGCCTTCTGCAGTTCCCACTTTTGAAACCCCTGTAGCCCCCCCCCCCATTTTTAGCTTAGTTTTGCCTGGAAATAGCTCGAAATGCACAAGAACCACCCACAAATGTGGTAGTTTAATTTACCCATTGCCCTGAAAACAAAAATAGTAGCCAAAATCAGCTGAAAATGGTAACCAGAAGTGACATTGTGCACCTGGGTGCATGGGTGTGGCCTGCAGGAATTGCATGAGCGAACACTGGCCCCTGCCCCTCACTTGGTTGCCTACCCTGGTCTACATGATCTTCATAGTCTTTCCAGTTCTGTTTGATATGTTGGTGTAAGGCACAGCATTGATGAATTTATAGATGACATGATGTGTTTAAGTTCAAATTCAGTTACTCCAGTCAGTGTAGAACAAATAAATGTCATGCATCATTTCTATTAAGAGTTTCCTAAACCTCTGACAGGTCGAGAAACATGCATACTATGCTAAAATTGGAGGCCATTTCACTCTTACATACTCTTGAAGTAAAATTTGTGTTCTGCATCAGTCACTGTTCTGGACATGCCTTCTGCCTGGCAAGAGGCAAGACCATGGGAATACTCGTACAGAGACACAATGGGTAACCTTCTGTGTGGGGAAAAATTCTTCTCCATCTCTCTGTCAAGAATAACTGGAAGCACCAGTCATATCCAATGCATAGAAGAGAGAGGTAGAATTACTTGCTCCCAAAGGAGGATGATTGGAAGAAGGTGGAGGCAGGGAGATTCATCCGGATATTCAGTAAGCAGCCTACTCTTCTCCTTTATTTTGGGCTCGCAGGAGCCTTTATTTAGTTAATTAAATGCATTTCTCACGGCACAAGCTGTTGTCTTGCTGTAGGCTCTTGGGCCTTTGTATTCCGTTTGGAAGTTACCACTGTAGCTCCTGCACAGCAGCAGAGAAGAAAAGCAGATCAGTGTATTCAGTGGAAATTCTAGGATAACTGAAAAAGACAAAATGGGTCTTTTCAGGACTGGCTTTTTAACAACACAGAGGCCAGAAACAAATATGAGTTTTTCAAAGGGTTATACCTGTATATAACTCGACTCCTCGAGCGCTTTCATCAGCACTGTCTACGCACAATCCTAAATAGACACTGGACTGACTATGTGACGAATGTTGCTGTCCTTGAGCAAGCAGGGATCACCAGTATTGAGGCCATGATATTGAGAACGCAGCTGCGCTGGGCAGGGCATGTGTCTAGGATGGAGGACCATCGCCTCCCAAAAATACTACTCTACAGTGAACTCGCCACGGGTCAGCGTAAGAGGGGCACTCCAAAAAAGCGATACAAAGACTCCCTAAAACAACATCTCAGGCTCGGCCAAATTGATCACCAACAGTGGTCCGCCCTGGCCTCACATCGGGAGGCATGGAGACGCACTATCCACAATGCTGCAGCCTTATCTGAGAACTCACGCCGAACAAGTCTTGAAGAGAAACGACAACGCAGAAAGAATCACAACCCAAAAACATCACCCAAGGAGACCTTCTGCTGTGCTTTTTGCAACCGGACTTGTTTATCTCGGATTGGCCTTTTTAGTCATCAGCGCAATTGCAGAAAGCACGGGATGAGTCCTTCCTGAATCTTGGTTTGCGAAGAAAAGCCAGAGAGAGAGAGAGAGAGAGAGAGAGAGACCTGTATATACACCCTAATTAATGTCAATTGGCTGAATAGTTAAGGGATACAAGCTCTTTTTAGGCTGATCTTATGAGCTGATGGGAATTATTTTCTGAGGGTAGGGATTCTCTCATAATCTCTTATAAAATATCGCTCTGTCTATCTATCTGTCTGTCTGTCTATCTATCTATCTATAATTTTTTATATATTATATATTATAATCTTTATATATTATACATGTTATATATTTTAATATTTATATAGTGTAGTTTCTCTTATAATCAGGCGGTATGGGCAGCAACTGTCTTGTAAAATCTAAAACCTTGGCTGGAGAGCGGGGTGGAATCTAACCACCCTCGCAGTTCATGAGTGACATTCATGCTCATTTCTTCTTTCACATTTCCAGAAAAAAGGATTTTCTCATTTCTCTTTTCTTTAACTTTGCCAAGAATTTTCCAGTGTAGCACAACAATCAGGATACCTCATGGAGTCTGGGCCTTGATGGATGTTATTACCATTGTTCTCTGGTTTCATTTGACTAATGAGGACCACTGTGCTGGGAAACAGAGAGTTTTTCAAGGGGAATTATTACAGCACAGCCATGTGTTCCTGCCTCTTCACCCCTACCCTAGGACCTTGCTTTCAGCTTGCTTAGTAACAAAGATTTTGAGCTTTTCTGTGCTAGAATTATACTACAATATTCATACCAGGCAACCATTTGTTCAACTGGGCATCATATTGCTGAAGAATCTCTCTCTCACACACACTACTCCGTATCCTCTCAAGGAGATTATCAGACATGTTAAAAGTGGCATTACAGGAATGCCAGGAGATCGTAAGAGGGCTCTCTTTACAGATGACGTTGTTCCCCCCTCGTTAATTACCCGCTGCTGTTCCGCTGCTGTTCCGCTGGCACTGCTTTTTATTGATGGGAGAAGCTGTCAATAGATCCTCCATTCCGTTCTTGTCACGGATGTTCCTGTGTGTGACAAGATGCCCTGTTATGCTGGCAAGATCCCAGCATCATTGGGCAGTCCCTGCCAGAACACTTCCAGGTGAGATTGGGAAATCCAGGTAAGTGACACACTTTTTATGACCCTCCCTGGGTTACTTCTACCTTTTAAAATGTGTTTTTGTGCTTGCTGTAAATTTTTTGGTGTTCTTTTTATTTTTGAATTTCCCGCACTTGTGTCTTCTCGCAATAATCTGCAGGATTTTGATCCAAGAAGTGAAGGGAGTTCCATTAGCACTCCATTCACTCCTGGGCTGCCAGAATGACGGGAGAGGAGGTAAGTGCAGTGGGGAGGGTGATTGTGCCTTACAGGGATAAGACAGGGGCAGGGTGCCATTTACACAATGAAAATGTTCCGGGAAGAATTCGTGTCGATCCCTGGCAGTTTACATGTACATCGGGTCGGGTACATGATTTTCGGAAGGGGGGTCACTTTTTATCCCTCAATCTGTGGGACTTCCAGTCCCGTGGGTTGTGCCGGTTTTTAAAAAAGTCACGGGAGGATTCGGAAAATTGGAAATGTAAACAGCCTGGGACAAAATATCTCGGTACCAGGGGATGGCCGGAAATGGTGACTGGGGGCGGGCTTAGAGATCAGCGACCAGAAAAGGAGGGGTCAATCACCTGTTCAACAGACCCAGCCTCACCAGCTGAAAACAAAGGCATCCCTTCCAGCTGCACGTAGGTTGATGTGTGTGTGCGTGCGCGTGTACTCAATCACCTTTTTAAATGGATTTCTACACTGCAGACCCTTCAGCTTTAACCTGTTCCTCAACTGCATGTTACAAAGAGATCGTGGTGGGCAGAGGGTCGCCCATTCATCCCCTGCCTTGATCACCTCCCTGGGTCTGAACGGGCACAGTAAAATATTCCAGCCTCTGAGCGAATGAACACCCTTTAATTCCCCCTCTCTGTGTCTGTGTCTTTCAAAATGCCTGTCTGTTGCTGGCTTGCTGTAAGGGTTAACATTTTAAAGAGGCAAGGGGAAACCCACTGCCCCACCTCACTCGGCTTGATCTCCCTGTGTCTGAGCGAAAGATCTCAGTCTGGGTCTTTCAAAATGTCTCTGCTTAAAGCGAAAGAAATTCCAAGCCTCTACTCGGCTTGATTTCAAAAGGAAAGGACATGGTTTAATTGTTCCTCCATCTGAGGTCTTTCAAAATGCCTTCTGCCTCTTCTTAAAGGGTTAACATTTTTAAGAGACAGGATAAACACAAGCCCCTCTCCCTCCCCCAGCCAGCCAATAGCATCGCTCGTGGCGCGGAACTCTAAAGGAAGTGCGTCACCGAGGTTGTGAAAACACGAGTAATCGCATCCTTGATTGACAGCCAAAAAAAAAAAAAAAAATCCCGGTAAGCTAAACATGTGTAAACAGCAAAAGCACGGGATATAACAGTGCGGGACCAATAAAGACTTTTGTCGTGTAAATATAAATCACGGGATCTTCCAGGATTTCCTAAAGAGTGACAAAAATCGTATAAACAGCGAGGGGCGGATACGGGATCAGGAAATCACGATAAGCCCTGCGACAATTTTTGTTGTGTAACTGGCAGCCAGGAGTGGAGATTGTGAGACAGGAACACTTTTTTTGTTCCTGTCTGATAATCTCCTCAATTTTCAAGCCCATCTCAGTGCTATCTACAGTATGACTCAAAGCCTTGTCTCTGTAGAACCGGGTCTCCATGGAAAGAAACTTGGAATTGAACTTCTACATATCTTGATCTAAGGACAACCTTCTTTTCCTACAAAGCTCCAGACTTGATTGTTTGTCTGCCCTTACCATAGAACAGATCTCCTTCTCTCTGTATGTGTGTGTTGGTGACTTATGGTAACCCCATGAATTTCGTAGGGTTTTGTTAGGCAAGTAATACTCAGAGGTGGCTTTGCTAGTTCCTTCTTCTAAAATATAACCTACCGTTCTTGGTATTCATTGGCAGTCTCCCATCCAAGAACTAACTAGGGCTGACGCTGCTTAGATTCTAAAATCAAACAGGATTTGGTGCCTTTAGGATATTTAGACCTTGGATCACTAAAAAAGATTGTTCTCATGTGTTCCATTTTCACCTGATTCCTGTCTCACCTAAATAGCTTCTTCTCCACTTCCCCTGATTCTGGTGCCGCCTGGAGCCCCAAGCTGGAATGCAAGGGGAAGAGGTATACATCTCTACTGCGGCCTAGACAAGGATTTCCTTTCTTGCTGGCCAGGCTGTTTGTCTTGTGCTTTTGCCAGCCATTAATGAGCTCTGACAGACCCAGCCATCAGTTTCCTATAAATCAACCTGGTGTTAATGGGGAGGGAGCACAGCCTACAAAGCCCCTTGCTGGTAATTACTTTGAAAACAGAGCAATTGAGTCAGGAGGCTGACCCCCTGAGAGAAGACACCCCAGGAAGGGGCCTTCTGTTCTGCGGGGCTCTGGGATATGAGCATGTTCTGTGGAGACGCTGGGATGTACAGACACAGAAGGGTGAAGGAGCTGGCATGATCTTCTTCACCAAGGTCCTCTTGTCATGCCAATATTTTAGCTTCCTTTTAGTTCCAGCAACAGTGATGCTAAAGAGGGAGGGAGGTTTGTGGGAGGGTGACAACAAAGAACTCTGCTCCCATTCATGGTAATCCTATAGCCAACATGATACAGGCCAGGCATTTAGGCTCTGAAAGCCAAACAGAGCTGCAGGAGAGCAGCTGGCTACATTAAATCCCTATCATCCTCAAGGCAAATCACCATGAGTGGATCCCGTGAGGCCAATCCTAAGCAGCCAGCATCTGGTATAGTGGCAGTGGCGTGTGTCAGGAAGTGGGGGGAGCTGGTTTTTCCTGGAAATGGGTCTATAGGGATCATGCCAAGCTCCTAGATTCCAGTAAGGGCAAATAAGTGAAGGGATTTTTTAAAAATGCAACTCGTCTCAAAATCCAACTCTGTCACGTTAGCTTTTCTAGGGCCATACAATTGTCCCTCCACATTCACGGCTTTCACTTTTGCGGAACCCCCCCCCCGACCCCAACAAGGAACAAAGGGACGAGATCTGATTTAAGTGGGGCGCTCACTGAGCAAACCGACCATGGTTAGGTCTGTGAGCGCCCTGCTTAATTTGGATCTTGTCCCTTACTTGTGAGGGAGGAAAGCCAATTTAAGCAGGGCATTCAGCGGCTTTCCTCTAGCTTTGTTCCATTCAGCAGGAGGAGGGTTCCAGAGGGGAGGAAAGCCACGGAACGCCTGGTTTTCCTCACCGCTGGCTCCACCATGCCAAACGGAACAAAGCTGGAGGAAAACTAGGTGTTCAGCGATTTTCCTTCCCCCTGGATGCACCCCACTAAATAGAACAAAGCCAGAGGAAAGCTGCTGAACACAAAGTCAGTGGGGTGGCAGCGGCAGTGAGGCTTTCCAAGCCCCGCCGCCGATTTAGCCAGGCCGGGGTGTGTGTGAGTGGATGGGTGGCGGCGAGGCTTTCTAAGCCCCACCACCACTTTGGCCAAGCCGGGGTGGGTGGGTGGGTGGACGGGCCCAGAGGAGGATGCAGGGGGGAAGTGGTGAGTGGCGTTAGGCGCAGGAATGGCGGTGGTGGTGGAAGTCTGGGAGGCCTATTTTTATTCGCGGTTTTTTTCACATTCGTGGGGGTCTTGAGCGTGAAGGGATGACTGTATTTCCCCTCTGCTATCTCTCACCTTTACCCCACTCTTTTGCATAGCTTTTTTGTCAGGGCTAGGCTAAGGGGAACACTGCAGACATCGCACACCCATGGAAGTCAAATCAGGGATTTATCTGGTGGCCTTGGTGGTGAAGACACTCAAGACTGGACAACAGAGGAAATAATAAGTAGCATTGCTGGCATTAGATGCTTTTGAGGATGTCTGCCCTTTCTCTGTTCATGTAGCCCTTTGGTTTCTCTTGACCTGCCCTAGCCATAAATATTTCCAGGTCAAGCCTGGGCCTGGCTTATTGCCTGAGGCTAACAGTCACCTTAGCCATGTGTTCAAGCTTCTACTATATATATTCTCAGCTTCTTCACTTTCCTGGTTTTCTCTTTGCCCATTTCCAGAGAATCTGACTTTCTTTGAATAACTTCTTCCATCTTGATTCCCCCACAGCATCGACAAGGCTCTGGCTCCTTTTCTTCTGTGACTGATGACTCAGGGCTTGTCTATACTGGGGGTAAAAATCTGAATGAAATTTGGGCTACTTTGGCCTGGAGCTGTGCTGGATGAAATTCGGACTACTCTGGTCTTGGATTTAAGCACTATACATTGGCCAAAGCCCGAATCTGATTCATTTGGATTTTTATCCCTAGTGCAGCTGTTCACCCTGATCTCGGAATGGGTAACCACACCAGGGCTCTGCCTTCCTGGTATGTGGCCACTTGTTCCAAAGGCAGAATGAGCGGTTGTGCCTGGTGCACTTGTTCACTCTGACTCCCGAATAAGCAGCTGCATGCAGGGCTCTTCCTTCCCGGTGCTCTGAGGTCAGAACAAGTGGCCGCATGCCTAGAAGGCAGAGCCAGCGGTGGTGGCACCGGGGAGGGGAAAAACAGTGGCACCTGTCAAGCAGTGATTGTCTTGTCTTCCCCCCCCCCGAATCCAATGTGGATCCTCTGTTCATAGTACAGTTTTCTCTGGAGTTTCCAGCAAACTCCAGAGAAAACTGAGAGTTTTCTAAAACCTGAATTTAGGTGGTATACCCTGAGTCTGGTGTGGGTAGGGCCATACATCATGTGTCATTATTGCACCAGATTTGGGGATAAGGTTGCACGTCATGTAGCATTATGAAGCCAGATTTTTTGGGGGGGGGGATTTGGGGCTTTTCACTAGTGTAGACAAGGTTTCAGTTCCATGTTGCTTCCAGAGAAGTGGCCCAAAGCATTTCCTAATCATTGTTTTTCCTCTATAAAATTGCAATCGACTCTCCACAGTTTGTAGCATTGTGTGTGTATTGGTTGGCCTGAATTCATTTGCTGGTTCCTGCTACAATAGACCCATTGAATCAGTATGATTTACACTAGTATAGACTTATCCAGTCAACAATTGAGTCAGTGGGTCTACTGAAGTTGGCAGTACCAACTGAACCACTAGAGAGCCAGCATGGTGGAGTGGTTTGAGCACTGGACTAGGAATCTGGGGGTGGGAGCAGGGTTTGAATTTCCCTTCAGCCATGAAACCCCTCTGGGTGACCTTGGGCTGTCACACTTAGCCTTAGAGAAAGGCAATGGCCAACCCTTCTGAACAAATCTTGCCAAGAAAATCCAGTGATAGGGTCACTTTAGGGTCATCATAAGTTAGAAATGACATGAGGGCACACAATAACAACATATTCCACTGTGTTCAGTCCACTATGTTCAGCCCACACTAATGGGTGTGCCACAGCTTAGAAAGGTGGGGAAAGGGTAATTAGACTGATTATTTAACCCCTATTTAAATGCAGTTGTGTAAATTACTTTCAAAACTTCTACAGAAAGTGCTAGGCTTCACTCCTGGCTTCGCTCCTCTTCTGTCTTCTCTGCACAGGGGAGGCATGGCAGGAGTGGAGCACATGCATCTTGTAATTTGTGAGGTATTGAAAAATTTCTGCTAGATAGCCTCACCAAACTACAAATCGCAGGATTTCATAGGATGCAGCCATGGCAGTTAAAATGGAATAATAACATGATAATTAGGTAGCATGAAAGAAGCTTAAGTCCCAAGGTCAGGGATTCAGATAGCTCCTGGAAGTGCCAAATGAGTGTGCAGCTGGCTTTAAATGCCCCACAATCCCAATAGAGACAGCAAGTGGCAGAGAGCAGGAATCCTCATAGTTAACTCTGATCACAACTGGAGATAACTCTGGGAATTTCTTTCTCCACTAGCCTCCAGGAGGCAGAGTTTGGGACAAGTCAGGACTTAGCAGGAGCCTCTGGGGGCTGAAAGCTCCCTTTTGCTTCCCTGGCGGTTGGAGACTGTGTAGTGGGTATAACTAATAAGCTGTTGCTTAGTAATATGCAAGGGAAATAAAATATGCCCAGAAACACCATCATCCACAGCACCTTCAGACATTTCCACTCTGCTAGTAAATGCTCTGACTCAACTGTGAGATGGTAACCAGGTGCTTCTCAGAGATTGCCAGGATGTGACACAGGCTTGTTGTCTCACACTTCCAAGGTTCAGTTGTTGTGTCACAGAAGCAGAACTGACACCTCACACCAGCAGAGGAAACCTTCAGCGTGTGGGCTTGGGTTGACCACAACAACTGCATTTAGCAACTTTGAAACCCTTTAACCCACAGATTTCTGTCACATGCAACCTCACGAACACACACAGGCACACACACACTCTTACTCAGATGTGGAGGAGATGCAAAATGTGACTTTGTATTCAAAAAGTAAAAGTAGACTTGTGAGCTGTAAGGAAGGGGGGGGGAAACACAAAATCAATTACAAACCATTTCACAGATCATGAATTTGTGTGCGAGATTTCGTGTTCTTCAGCCCTGTTCATCAGACTAGATGGCAAACAATTCCAAAGAAAAGAAAAGAAAAAGTGGTAGTGGTGGTGACTGATGAGGAAACTATGGAATCTGGACTTCAAATGGAATATAGAAGGGGTTTACAGATGTTCAGATTAGGATCTTCTAGGTGCCTATCAGGTTTATTGGCCTGGGTGCAAGTTCACTCCCTGCACTTAAAACCTTTTTAGGAAGGAAGGGAAAATGGCACAGTAGTTGCCAGTCTGCCTAGCAAGTGTTTGCCAAATCCAATCCAAACTTTGAGATGGTGGACCTTTTGTATGAGCTCCATTCTATGCAGTCCCACTCCCATCTTCCAATCATCCATATTAATGTCTTTTTATGTCTGGTCTAGCGAGTAGGAGAGCAAGCAGCACTACATTTTGGGCAAGAAAGGTCAGAGTTGAAGCTTTCTGTGCCAAAGCAGACCCACAGTTGTCCCCACTTCTGTTCCTGCTCAGATCTGCACAGACTTCCACTGTCTGTGCAGCTCATTACCATTTGTGGCCAGTAAGCTGTCAATTTTGATCCACAGTAGCAGGGAAGGATAGTGGTCAAGAGAAGCAGCAAATGTACACAGCACGGAATGACAGTAGCACCAGTATCCTGTATCCATGGCCCATCTGTGCAGCATTTATTACAGAGGTAGAGGGCCTAAATACCCTAAAGGCACCAGATCCTGTCTGATTTTGGAAGCTAAGCAGGGTCAGCTCTGGTTAGTACTTGGATGAGAAATAACCAACAACCAACTGGTGCTGTAGGCTACATTTTAGGGGAAGGAACTGGCAAAACCACCTCTTATTATTCCTTACCTAAGAAAACCCTAGGAAATTAATGGGGTCACCATGACTTGAAGACACAGAGACACACAAAGTAGGGAATAAGTGGTCTTGTAGATGTTGTTGGTCTACTACTTCCATCGGTCCATACTGGGCATATTGGCAGGGGCTGATAAGAGTTGGAGCCCCACAACATGTGCCAGGCCACAGGTTCCCCAATCCTGGTTTATCAGTGCTATATGTGAGCAGGACCAAGTAATGTGAGCATAATCCTATGTAGCATCTCAGTTGTAAAGTAAGGTAAAACTGCCAGTCTAATGTTGTATCTCTACTGCCAATTTAGTTAGTAGAGGATTTGTTTCTCATTATGTATACGTATTGTTTGCTAGTATTGAGCATGTAGCTACTGCTGTTCTCCAAATGTACTTAATTGGTTGGTAGAATACTTTCTTCCTTGCTTTGATATAGAACTGAACAATTTTGCTTGCATGTATTCAGTTCAGAAATGCTGAAATGCATAATGTTTGAGAGTTAGGTACATAGAATATGCTGAAATATCAAGGCCAATGTGTTGATTTGTTTTGTTTTTTCTATTCTAATAAGCTACTCCCTCATCTAACACAAGGCAAATGTGGCTGCTTGTTTGAACAAATTCTGGGAGTGTATGGCAGATCAGGCTCACTTGATAGCATGTTATTGTCTAGACTAGGCTCAAGTTGTCCTTTTAATTTCTACTTCCTTGTTCACAAGAGTTTTGGTAGAACCCTGTCTATAGTCGTATGGATCTATGGGCGATTCCAGATAGTTGGATCCTAGCACTACCAGTCAAAAAATGTATCATGCAGATATTCCATCTTTCCTTCTTTAACTGATCTTTTTTCCTGCTAAGAAAAAAGACAGAAGAAGCAATGGAAAAACATGGGAAGGTGACAAATACAAGATAACTATAATCTCCTGTGCCATTAAAAATCTTGTGAGTTAGGTAGGTCAGTTGCATAATAAAAACCTGATCTTGAAGTGACTTAAGGTGCATCTACACTGTAGAAATGATGCAGTTTGACACCGCTTTAAGTGCTGTAGCTCCATCCTATGAAATTCTGGGATTTGTCGTTTTATAAAGTCTTTTGCTTTCTCTGCCAAAGCATGCTGGTGCCTCATCAAACTACAAATCCTAGGATTCTGTGGGATGGAGCCATGATGGTTAGAATGGTGTCAAACTACATTAATTTTACAGTGTAGCTGTACCATCGGACAAGCAGACAGAGTGAGCCTGTTTGCATAAATTTTAATTCAGAGACAAGCAAACCCTTTTGACCTGTCAAGGACCTGTTAGTGAATTTTACTGTGTCAACTGGTCTGTCTGTGAGCATTCAAACTCTATAATAAAAAGTTGCAGTAACTGAGTACTCATTTCTTCATGAGAGCTTTCTGCTTGAAGGAAAGGACAGGCTGCTTTAAAAAAAGCTCCCAAGGTCCACATGGCTCTCACCTTCTTCCACCCTTTTATTATATAATGTGCGGACTCTGCACTGAGCCCAGTCCAAAAGTGTGTGCTGCCCTCTGTGTTGTCAATGATCATTGAGAAGGCTTTACAGACATTCTTTTATTGACTGGCAAGGGAGGGCCCATTGTGGGAAACTTGATGATGTCTACATGCCGCAGCCACTAGGTGGAGACGAGGATTTAAATTAAGTGAGGATAACTTAAATTGAGTTCTTGGCCAATGCAGAACCAGTGTAAAAATAGGTGCTAGATTGAATGCTTAGTGCGCCCTTGTCCTCCCCCCTTCTTTACTCTGAGGTAAGTCTGTGCGGGCCTGATCCAGGGTTGTCAGGCTGAATGCAGGTTAAGCAGGCTGAAATTTTCCTCTCTCAGCTGTTTTTCCAACTGACTTTAACCACCGCCATGTGGGTGCTAGAGTCTCTCTCTCTCTCTGGCTTTTATTCGCAAACAAAGATTCAGGAAGGACTCATCCCGCGCTTTCTGCAAGCACGCTGATGACTAAAAAGGCCAATTCGAGATAAACAAGTCTGGTTGCAGAAAGCACAGCAAAAAGTCTCCTTGGGTGATGTTTCTGTGTTGTGATTCTTTCTGCGTTGTCGTTTCTCTTCAAGACTTGTTCGGTGTGAGTTCTCAAATAAGGCTGCAGCATTGTGGGTAGTGCGTCTCCATGCCTCCCGATGTGAGGCCAGGGTGGACCATTGTTGGTGATCAATTTGGCCGAGCCTGAGATGTTGCTTCAGGGAGTCCTTGTATCGTTTATTTGGAGCGCCCCTCTTACACTTACCCGTGGCGAGTTCACCATAGAGTACTATTTTTGGGAGGTGATGGCCCTCCATCCTAGAAATGTGCCCTGCCCAGCGCAGCTGTGTTCTCAATATCATGGCCTCAATGCTGGTGATCCATGCTTGCTCAAGGACAGCAACATTCGTCACATAGTCAGTCCAGTGCATATTTAGGATTATGTGTATACAGTGCTGATGAAAGCGTTTGAGGAGTCGAAAGTAAGTAAGAATGGTCTTCACATAAAATGGACTTTGTAGGTGAAGCAAATTACTTTTATTCATTGTGCTAGAGATGTAGTGCAGTTGATAGACAATGTACAGTATTGGAACAGGATCTGACTTCATGTTTGGATGACCTTGGGCAGGTCACTGTTTCTGAGACAGAAATTCTGCAGCTGTAAAGTAGACATCATAACAATATATTTTACAGGGCTGTTCTGCAGATAAAGGCACAAATGATGTTACGTACACTGGCTGAGATAGGGAATAGGATACAACTAACACAATATAGGGCACATGCTCATAGCAGAGCATATCTGTTTCTCCCTCTCAGCCTATCTTCCATTCCACTTAGTCCAAGCACATTTTATCAAATGCAAAGAAATGTTGTTGAAAGGAAAAAAGCATACAAACGATGCTCAAATCTGTAGGAAGGATTAATCCAAACTCTTGCAAGGGAAACTGCACGCAAGGACTGGATCCAGATTTGAGGTGCTATTGGCACAGTGCCCTTTGAAAGGCTCTGTTTTATGTTGGTCTATCTCTACCTCTAACCAACCCATCTGTGAAGTTTGCTGCATGTACCTGGCAGCAGGGTACAACAACATTGTTGCTCCAGTGCTTGAATCCAGAATGACTCATCCTTAGATTCTTACTAGAAGAACCTGACTTCATGAAGTTTAAAGGCAACTTAGTGCCCCCTCATTCTGGTGCTAGCTGCAGTACCTCCAGCATCTCAGGATAAGCTATCCCAGGCCCATCTGCAGCAGATCTGGAGAAAACTATGGGGGTGGGGTCTTTTCTTAACCTGCAGCACCTGCCTTGACTGTAAATCAGAGGGGTAGGTCAGCCTATGTACATCCTAACCTGAGAGAACTGGAAGAGGCAAGGCCAGGGAGGTGGGCACGCAAGCAGGCAGGCATCTGCCTATTGGCAAAACACTTTGAGGGTTGCCAAAGTGAAAACTGGAGACACCTCCAATACCTTTAACGATTGTGTAGAAGAGGGGACTTCAGCAAATGCTGCTTATTATCTGGTTGCATGACAAAGAACACCTGCTGTAATCCCCCTTTCTACATAACCATAAAAGGAGCCCTCTCCAGCTTTCAGCCTGGCAACCCTAACAAGGCCAGAAGAACTAGGATCTAAGGAATATAGAACACTGGGCTAATAGGTTTTGACTGGGCCTATTTGGGGGGCAAAATATGAGGTTGAATAATCTCCCAGTGGAATTCTGTTAATGGCTGGAACATTAGAAACAGAAGAAACAGAAGAAAAGCAGCAAGGGAGCAGGAATGTTCCGTTTTCTGTGCTGCCTTACTGCCTGACATAATTGCCCTTTTGGCGATCTTTCATTCCGATCCCATGGGGGAGTGAGGTAAATCTGTGTCTGTTTGCTAATAGGTTTTTCTGGTTAGCAAAAAGACGTTGTTTTATCTGGGTCCCCCATGGGACCAGAACGAAGAAACAACAACATCATACGGTAAGGCAGCATGGAAGACTCCCTTGTTGCTTTTCTTCAGAGTGTGGTAAGGCCCTAAGTTAGCTTTGTGCACCCAATGGTTCATTCCTGTTTCCTTGACTGATCATCTGGATTGCACCCCTGTGTTTGTCTTTACCTCACAGTGCTTCTTTTCAGATCATGCCTATTTTTAATCTGTGTAGTGCTACCTCAGATTCTCCCCAAGAACATGTGTTTCCAGATTGCTCCAGGGTCTTAAATGTCCCCACTACCAGGTTGCAATTTACCTCAAGAAGAAAAAAATAGATATCATCATTTATTTCCAGCAAGGGAAAACATAATCCCTTTACAGCACAATCCTATACATATCTCCCTAGGAGTAGGTCCTACTAAATTCAGTGGAGCTTACTCCCAGATAAATGCGTATAGGATTGCAGCCTTGGTATTTGTGTTCTCAGCCACCATTAGTGAACCTGGAAAGATCTATAGTGTTCTAGTTGCCTGGATTTTAATGTCCCCTTCCAGACATTAAATGCCATCACTATTTTCTTTGGTACTACTAGGCAAGGCCTCTGTGCAGGAAGGTCCCATTGGGAAAGTCCTGATCACTACACCTACAAGGCAAGTTGAGGCTAGTCCAGCAAATCTGGAGGAAAGAATACTAGAAATGTTGAGATCTTTTAGGGAAAACCCTGGTTTCCAGTGATTCTCGAGTGTTTTCCAAGTTTAGTTCTCTGGTGGAATTTCCATAAAAAATGAGAAGGAAGACAGAAATACCTCAGTTAATAAAGCCTCTGACTAAGGGCTTTATTGCACGAGGCAGGTAAATCACAATTCCATCAGGACAATAGCACCTTTGGTTGGGGCTTACTGCATGACATTGTTCCTTTTCTATTGTTCTCCCATGGGAGGCCATTTTCTATTGTTCTCCTGTGGGAGACCGTTTTGAAAGCATTTATTTTTATTAACACACACAAAACCCCAAATATTTTGGGGGTGGGATCTACGTGTGTGTGCATATGTGCCAAACTAGGAATAGGGGTGGGGATAATGTCTTGGAGGAGGTAGTGGGTGGGCTGTCCCAAATGCTGTGTACCATAAATTTATAGCGCAAACGAATGCTGTAATCTGGAATGGTTCCCAAGGTGTGTAAAGAAAGAAAAATCCTGATTGAGTAGTGTTTTTTTGGGCAGGGAGAAACACTATTGTAACGGGAGAAGAGCCTCATGCGATAATGCCCGAAGAAGCCTCTTTTTATAGCAATAGCAATAGCATTGATATTTATATACCACTTATTAGTGCCAAAGCACTCCATCAGCGGTTTACAATGTTTTTTAGCCCCCAACAAGCTGGGTACTCATTTTACCAACCTGTGGAAGGATGGAAGGCTAAGTCAATTTTAGGACTCTCTGGGATTGAACTCATAACGTTGTGGCTTGCCGTACTGGCATTTAACCACTGCACCACCAGGGCTTTACAAAGTCTTTTTATGCCCACCCAGTCCACACTTTTCCTCCTTGTTCTCTGTCTACCTGGAAGTTTATTTAGCAGATTTAGCATTGAAACTCTATCAGATTGCAGCAGCATGTCTGCCACAAACAATGCAATAAAGCTTGAGATGGTGAAGAATGGGATTATACTCTAGCTGATCCTACTGCAGCTGTGTGTGCCTCGCTACAACAGAGAAGGTTAACAGAAGCTGCCTCCAGAATCCCTTACTGAGCATGCATCAACAGCAAAGGGAGAAAAGGGGGAAGCAAATATTCCTGCCTCACCATCCATCCCCAGCATGTTAAAAATCATAGATCTATAAGTCTGGCCATCATAAGGAAAGAAGAGGCTAGTGAAAGAAAAAAATCCCTGGAAGAAGCTTTCAAGTAGTCTCTAGAAGGATCAAAATGTTTCTTTTTACTTATGCAAGGCCCCCCTGACCTGGTTGTTTTATTTAACATGTGTAAATGGTTAGTTTTGGGGGCTGTCTAAACGGTGAAAATACTCTTCATGGACTACAAGGAGAATCCTATCTGTCTTAATGTGATCCTGTGTATTTGGAAAGAGGAGGGCCAAAAAGGTCAAAAACTCCTAGGGAAAAGCTTTCGTGGTTTTTAAAAAACAGTGAGGGGAATGCACATCCCTGCTCCGTGGGACAATTGATTCGCTTTGAATTGCTTTCCCATAGGAGAGGAAGCACAAAGCTGATTGGCCAGATGAGCACAATGGCGGGGCTTGCTAACAGGGCGGGCACCCAGCGTTGTCATGTAGATTTTTCGCCTTAATGACCGAGCACTAAATCGAGAAAACAGGGTGGTGGTGTTTTTTGTTTTTGCTTTTCTGTTAAATTGAAAAATCGCTCTATCACACCTTGGACATCTTTTTTTTTTTTTAAGTTAGGTGGCAGCAAATTGAGGTAAGTACAAACATAAGTAAATCACTTGTGGCTGCCATCTTGCATGCGAAGCTTATGGGGGCAAAAACATAATCAAGACAAGTTGCAGCTGCTGCAAAATGCCATTACTGCAGGGCCCTCTGGTTTTGGGGGGCTCGTATAGGCAAGCCCTTTGATTAAAAAATTGTTGGATGCATGTTGAACTGACCTTGATCTTTGTAGTGTAGGAACCTATCTCTTTTAATAAATTGTATTATATATTGATTTTAATTTGTATTAATTTACTAATGTTTTAAGGGGGGGAAGGGATTTTGAGTTGTTTTATACTGTGTACTATTTTATTGTTGTAAGCCGCCCCGATTGCTCGCAGAGGGGCGGGATATAAATACATATTATTATTATTATTTTCTTCCCATGCTCTTTCTGCCTCTGGTACCAAAGTTTCTGTTAAAAAAGTAATACCCAGGAACACATGTACTTTGTTAACTGAGGTATGCCTGTATTTATTTTTCCATAGAATCTCCACATATAATACAGATTTGTACCCTTTACTCTCAGCTACTTTCTCCAAATCAAGAAGCTCTGGTTTCCTTTCCCTGGCTTTCTTCTTCCTCTAAAGCCACCATTTCTCAGGATTTAAAAACGTTATTTTTGAACGATAGCTCCTAGAATCTTCCAGCCAGCATGGCCACTGTCCCTGTTTGCTTGGAAATTCTTGGAGCTGTAACTGAAAAAGTAACTTTTCTAAGTTCTCCCTGGCAATCTTGATCAGATTGTTAACTTTAAATCCTCATCCCCAAGAGAGCCACAAATGTCTTGTTTGTTATTCACAATCTGCATATGGTGATATGTTGTTTATGATGTGGAAAATATAGGCCTGAAATTTACTGTTAGTCTCAGTTAGACTAGACCCTCTGAATCAATGGGATTTACCTACATTTTGACTCACTATTCAACAATCAATTCAATGGGTCTGACTCTAGCTGGCACTAGCCACTAGGATTCAGGGTACAGGTTGACCCCTGTATCCATGGATTGGGTATCCACACTTTCATTTATCCACATCTATTAACCATGGATAATAGGGAGCCCCATGGTTTCAGTTATCCATGGGGGGGTCTTGGAACGTATCCCCCATGGATATGAGGGTCATCCTGTAGAGCCTTTTCCTCCTGTTCTCCATCCCTTTCTGGTTTTTTTCTCTTCACCTCAGGAGCTGACTGGAAACTGCACAGCACAGCTGCCACAGTATTCCCACCTCAGGCTGGGGTGGTCCTAGTTATACAGCAACCCAAAGCACAAACTTTCAGCATTAGTATTCAGTATTTGAGGCTGCTCACAACATGAGTTATAATAATTTAAAAAGAGACAAAACAATAAAATGCCATAGGTGCTGCTATAAGAGTGGAAGGGGATATATGACCCAAACTCTCTTCCCCCATTCTTTTGGGGTGCAATAATAGCTCTAAAGTAAACACTAAACGCAGCCACTACCCTCCAGCATACAGTAGGACCCCCATATCCACTGTGGATTGGGTCTGGCGGACTGTAGATACCAAAAATTGTGGATAATAGCAAACACCATTGAAAATAATGGGACTTCCAGTTTAAAATACCATAAAGTTGCCTTGGAGGCCCTAGAAAATGGCTAGAGAGGTCCTACTGTATGCTGGAGGGTAGTGGCTGCATTTAGTGTTTACTTTAGAGCTATTATTGCACCCCAAAAGGGTGCATATCTTCTAGGAAGACTCTATGGTAGGTGTGCTGTTTTGTGCCCGTGGATAATTGAATCAGTGGATCATGAATCAGCGGATACGGGAGTCCTACTGTATTCTCTCCTTCATACGCTTGCCTGAGACCACATCCAGCACAGTCACTGTGCTGCCCACATTAGTGCTACACTACACTGAGCTCTTCCAAATCCTCATAGTTCTGTGTGTGTGTGTGGAGCCCCTTCCCATTTGTCTGTATGCAAGACAAATGTGCCTTGGCAAGGCTGCTGCCTGGCAACCCCAGCAGTATTCCAGTTCTAGATGCCAAATGCTTCATCAAAATGCCTTCCCTTTGACAGTTCATCTGTTTATCTAATAATTTTTATTCTGTTTTAGGATGATTGCATAATGCCTTAGGGTCATGAGTCCCTCTTTTATGTTCAGCTCTCTCCCCAAAATTCTCTTACCCTCTGCCCTCTGCCCTCTGCCCAAGGATGAGGATCTTCCTGCCCAGCCTCACCATAGGCCTTTCTCTTTCTTCTACCAGACCATTTTGTTCCATTTACAGATTCCGGTTTCAAACTACCCATCCCATTTTATCCCTTTCAGACAGCCTTTTTTATTGTATCTTTTCCCTTCTTCCAAGGAAGTAGGGAGGTGATTTCCAGTGGTGTGTGTGTGTACGCTTTCAAGTCGCTTGTTGACTTATGGCGACCCCATGAAATTCATAGGGTTTTCTTAGGCAAGGAATACTCAGAGGTGGTTTTGCCAGTACCTGATATTCCTTTGTTGTCTCCCATCCAAGTACTAACCAAGGCTGACCCTGCTTAGCTTCCAAGATCAGGGGGATGGGTCTGATGCTTTCAGAGTATTTAGGCCTTATCTCCAGTACCACTGGGTATTCAGAAGAATCTGTTGTCACCCTAGAAAGGCCCTCTTGGTGTTACCCTATCCCAACGGCACCCCACCTGACCGGTCTTGATAAACCCCACAAACAAAAAACCAAAACACAAAATGGCTCAGTGTTATTATATTCATTTTTTAAAGGACAGAATATTTGGGAGGGGGAGATTTCTTATGTGAAAGAGGGGAAGCTTAAAAAACAAAATTTCCGCACATCTCATTTTCTTACCATCATTCTGTCCTCTAAAGTTGCCAATACAATTGTTCCTCCGTATTCATGGAATTGGTATTTACAGTTTGAAAATATTCTTTAAAAAATAATAATCCAAAAAACCAAACCTTGATTTTGCCATCTTATATAAGAGACACCATTTTGCTATGCCATTGCATATAATGGGACCTGAATATTCACGGATTTTGGTATCCACGGGGGTCCTGGAACCAAACCCCAGCGAATATGAAGGGACAACTGTATAACCTTGCCAGGGAAATAGCGTGTTTTCGGAGGGCGGGTTTCAGCCACAAAGCCATCGTCTTCTGTTTTGTCTCTTCTCTGCCACGCCCATACTGTTTTGTTCTGAGAAGGAAGAAAGGATTTAGTATACAGTACTTTCTACACAGGTCAGATGTTTCTTTTCCAGTTTCCCTCTCTCTGCATAGGAGTGAGCTCATCACCTTCTTAGAAGCAGAATGGAAAAGGACTAGCTAAGGAAGGGAGAAGGTCAACTGGGGATTTCTAAATGTCACCTACTAATGATGCATGTGTCTCTACAGATGCCCCCTCCCCAACTAAGAAGTAAATGCAAAATTCCAGATCCTGCTGTTGGTGGATTCACAAGATGCTTATTATGTAAAAACAAAGCTGTCCAGAGTTTAAGAGCATTTCCACCTCTGATGCTAAGAATAGTTACTGGGTTTTTTCATTTCTTCCCTCATATGTAAGTTAAATATGATGGAACCTCAAGAATCTTTAAATGTCTTTAGATAATCAGGATAACCAGAATAAAAAAAACAGCTGACATTTGCTTTCTGTATCTTATTCATATCTACTGTTAGCGTTTGTAGCCCCACTGTTCTATTTGTGTGAATGTGAACTAACTGGTTGTGTAAGTTTTGCTACTTGAGGTTTCATGAATATTTCTGTGTTTCTGTTTTATAATATATTTATCTTGACAATTGTTAGTTTTTAATGTTTTACAATGCAATTTTAATACTTTTATAATATTTTTAAATATTTTGACACTAATTATATACATTTGGCATCCCATTCCCTTTTCCATGCATTTATACAGTGCCCTTAAAGAAGGACTATTGTCCAAAAAGCCTCTTCTGGCATAAAACCTTCTCTTTCTCAGCAGCTAAAGTTTTTCTTATTCCCCTGCCCCTCCCCATTTGTGGTGTTGTCCAAATTTGTTTAAATGAAGAAAAGGATCAAGTGGGGATTTCTAAATATTATCTAGTGAAGCATATGTTTGTACAGATAGTCCCCCGACTAATAAGTTAATATACAGTTGGCCCTCCATGTTCACTGGGGTTCCATTTTTATTACGGGACTATGCCATTTTTATTACGGGACTTGTCAAGCCTTGCTGCACATTTGTAGTGTCTCTCAGTCTCGAAAGGCTTGCTGTCCCTATTAAAAACAGCATAGGGCAGCTGCGAGGGTGGCAGCAAATAATGCACAAATAATCAAATCCACAAAAGTTAAACCCGCAAATGTGGAGGGCTGACTCATCTTCTTATCTTCCTCCTTCTTCAAGATGTTCTCATCTTTTGAAATCCAGGATAAATGGAAGTATTTGCCCAATGAAGAGACTTTAGGAATGTTACAGAAGGAAGATCATATGAGTGGAATCAAGGGCTAGATGCTCAAGGCGTGGCTCAACCTCTGTAACAGAAAGGGATCTGTGGAACCAAAGGGAAACACTTACAGCTTCTCTGTATCACTGAAGGGGAACCTGGGGCATGCTAGATGGTGTAGGACTCTGGCTGCCATCATCAGCTTCACTTAGCATGGCCAACAGTCAGAAAAGATGGAAGTTGGAGTCCCACAACATCTGGAGGGCCACAGGTTTCTCATCCTTCCTCTGTATACTGGTATATCCCATTACCTAATTCTGGAGCTGCAAGTACCTAGTAGTCTGATAAACATATAGGAAACCATATTAAGATATAGAAAAGCAGACATTGACCTCTGTCTAGGGATCAGTGTTTGGAAAGTGACTTAACCCTACTCCTTGACCAAAGGACAAAGAAAAACTGGATATGGTTAGTATGGTATCTCTCACAGACACAGTGGTTGCTGTTAATTGACATGTGGTATTCCATCTAAAATTTAAATGCACCCTCCACAAATCAACAATCAGTGGGGGGAGGGGAATGGAAGTGACATGACATCACTTCCAGTCTTGTCAGAACTGCTGGTGCAGCCATCCCAGGGGATGCAGAGGTAAAAAAATCACCCCTGCCCAGTCTGTGGTTGTCCACTTCTGATTTACCCTGAAGGTGCCAAATTTCATCTGATCTTGAAAGCTAAGCAGGGTCAGGCTTGGTTAGTACTTGGATGGAAGGCCACCAAGAAATACCATGTACTGTAGGCTATATTTTGGAAGAAGGCAATGGCAAACCATCTCTCAGTATACCTTGCCTCAGAAATCCCTATGGAGTTGGTGGAGTTACGTAAGTTGGCAGGTAGCTTGAAGACGCATACACACACAACATGGACCTTTAAATTAAATAAGGTTGTGGCTTCTGGGAGTGGGGTTGAGCCATACCCAACTGGGAGAAATACTGATCAAATGAAGTATCACTTTTAAAACACTTGATAGGCATCTGCTTTTCAAAATGTGTGTTTGGGGAAGCAGGTAGGGAGTGTGGGTGTTCTTGGTCTAGCTGAGAGACAATGATTGTAATAATATCATCATTGTTGGGAAGAAGACAGCATGTGACCATCAGTTTGGGCTCTTCTCTCTTTCCATTGCCAACAGAAAGTAAGAGCAGTGGAATTTCTCACCAAGGAGGAACTTTCTGCAAAACTGAAAGCGACACTCTCCAGTTTCTCTCCACCACCGTTAACCAGAGAGACAAAGACTTACAGGTGTGTGCACCTTGCAGGAAAGATCATTTGCTTTGGAACAATGTCCGTCTAAATCAGGAGTGGGCAAAGTTTGTAGGCTCTGGGCCACATGCACCCCAAGGGCTACTTTTATGGACTGTGAGCCACTCCCAAGCTATGCAAACACAAGAATATCATACTATACTGTTATAGCACTATTATTCCACTTTAACTGCTCTGGTTGCCTCCTATGTAATCCTGGGATTTGTAGTTTAGGGATGGGCATTTAGAATTCTCAGCCAGAGAGCTCTTAGGGCACAGTAAACTACAAACTCCAGAATTCCACAGGAGGCAGCCATAGCAGTTAAAGTGTGATAATAGCCAGTAAAATGTGATTTTTGTACTTGATTTTGTGGTAAAATGGGATGCAGTACCATTTCAAATCCCTCAAAATCCGGCCGCTTCTAAGCTTTATTTTAAAACTTTTCCCATCCTTTCCCAGAATCTTGTGGTCTGTGGTCAGTATTGTTGCTTTTGTTATGTACCACCAAGTCAGTTTTGATATATGACAACCCTATGAATGCGTCCTCCATGAACACCCATCACCAATGGAACTGCTCAGGTTTTGCAAACTCAGGCCCATGGCTTCCTTGATTTAATCAATCCATCTGAAATGACTTTCAGTGAGCACTATTATCTTTTCCAGTGAGTCATGTTGTTTCCCAATAGGTCCAAAGTACGATTGCCTCAGTTTAGTCATTTAGTCATTTTAGTCTAGTGAGAGTTCAGGCTGGATTTGTCCTCAGACCCATTGATTTGTCTTTTTGGTGTTCAGAAACTCTTCTCCAGCACCACCACATTTCAAATGAGTTAATTTTCCCTCCATCTGCTTTCTTTATTGTGCAGCTTTCCCATCCATCCATCCATATTGGAAATACTATGGCCTGGATGATCCTGACTTTGATGTGTGTGATGTGCCTAAGTGCCTTCAAGTCATCTGTCAACTTTTGGCAAATGCTTCCATTTCATAGAGTTTTCTTAGGCAAGGAATCCTTAGAGGTGGTTTGCCATTGCCTTTCTCTGAAATTTTGCCTACAGCACTTGGTATTCCTTGGTGGTCTCCCATCCAAATACTAACCAGGGCTGACTGTAATTAGCATCCAAGACCAGAGGGGATCTGGTGTCTTTAGGGTATTTAGGATTTTGGTATTCAGTGATATACTTTTACACTTGAAGATCTTCTCTAGTTTCTTCATAACTGCCCTTCTAAGTCTTAGGCTGAATCTATGCAGGGAAAATAATGCGGTTACCTTGATTGCCTTATCTGACACAGTAACATTCCTCTCAATCCAGTTTGAAATGAGATCTTTTTACATGCCTGGGGGCTTTAAGATGATTTTTAGACCTCATTTTTTCATCTGTGGCTTTGGAAAGAACTGGCATATTTATTCATGTTTTCCATGTGTGCTGCAGCCAGGATTGGGATCAAAGCAAAATTAGAGGGATTGGTTGTTAGGAGATGGGTAACCTGGGCTGGGACATATGCATTTGTAGCAATGGCAGTGGGAAAAGAAAGTGCCATTTCTTTTTCTTTGCACTCCAGACATATACAAAGCTTTGAATATACTGTTCTGCTTGTATTTATAACTCAGAAGCTATGAACCCACACATCTTCACTTGCCTTAAACCTGACTATAATAATTACTCAGCACCTGACTTGGTAGGAATGGTGAATGCCCTTGTGAACAGAGTGGGGGAAGAGGGAGGGATATGCCATGGAGCAAGCACTATAAGACAATTTCCCATGAGCAAAGCACTATTGAACTCAGTGGGACTGACTTTTGAGTAGACCTCTGGAAGACTGCACCATACACTTTCAGTCCTGGGTGGGGGGAAATCCCTCTAGACCATCTTAACTGACAACAGAAGTAACATCTGAGACACAGGAGATTATCAGATGAGTGCCTAAAAACGTTATAATGGCACTATATTTTACAGTGTTTGTGTTCTGGCACAATGACACGTTTTCGCATGCTGCCATGATAATGATACAAAATCGCCCCAAGAATCCAGCAATAAAAGCTCTCACACCACTTACTTCCATGTTTCTCCATGAACGAGATTTCAGTGTGTCTCGTGAGACGATGTGAGCATGCTAAAAAGCCCCCAAAATTAAAAAAGAAAACATTCAGAAAAGCACAAATACATGTTTAGAAACTTGCAAGCAAGATGGGGAGGTTCATAAAAAAAAGCATACGGTACCTAGTTTTCCTGTTTGCACCCGGAAGTGTTCTCATGGGACCGCCCATTGACACTGGAATCATGCCAGCAGAAGGCACATTTTTGCACACATGAAAATATGGAACACAAACGCTATGGGAGATCAATTTTCAACTTCTTCTCAACAATAAAACAGAACTCCCTCGTAACAGCAGAATGCTTGCAGAACACTGGGGCATGACATTGTCTGATAAGGAAGCCCTTTTGTGATCTCATGGCATTATTATAACGCCATTTTTGATGCATTTGATAATCTCCAAAATGAAAGGCCTGTGACTCTCCTGTAGGATTTTAAACATCTTTACCTAATGAAGAAGCCAGTGAAGCTTTGAAAGGTTCTGTGATATATTTTGTGCTTTTTAGTTGCTCCAATAAAAATACCACTGTTTTGTGGATTGTGGATTTTGTTGTACAGTTGTCCCTCCGTATCCACAGATATGGTATCCATGGATTTAAGTATTCACAGCTTGAAAATATTCTTTTAAAAAATAATAATCCAAAAAGCAAACCTTGATTTTGCTATCTTATATAAGGGACACCATTTTGCTATGCCATTGTGTATAATGGGACTTGAGTATTCACAGATTTTGTTATCCATGGGCGGTCCTGGAACCAAATCCCAGTGAATATGAAGGGACAACTGTATTTTGTTACATTACAGTAAGTTTCTATTGTAGAGTAATTTTGTTCCTTATGTGATGCAGCTGTAACCTTTTGAGATTTTTAAAAATAGTTGTAGGGTGAAGAAATATCACATGGTTCAACTGCTGGCTTGTGATGTGCTTCTTGCTATTGCCATGAACTCTGTTGTGGATGCTGAGGTGACAATGAGGTGGACAGGAGGAGAAGATGTTTTGTACTACAAGCCAGTGGTTTGTAGCATTCAGATTTTTCTAAATGAAGAACTAAAAAGAGTTTTTTTAATACATTGCCGCCTTTGGGCTTGTCTACACAGGTGGAAAAAAACCTGTATTCATATTGTACTTGGTAGACCACATGATGTTCTTGAGGATTTGAATCCAATACAGTTCTCTTTGGCTCTGAGGTCTTAGATCTGTTTTTCTTTAAAACTACCTTTTATACCACACTTCCTGGAAAAACTGGTTCATTGTATGTATGACCAAATTGGCTTTGGTGTAGAGCTGGGAGGGTGGGGGGGATTTGGAGTCACCTGATCATTCCCACCAGGAACAGCTACTCCCTCTGTTTGTATTTAGTTTTTGCCGGTGTGCAGTCGCTATTATTTTTTTGAAGGTACGTTAGTGCAGATACATGTATATCATTATTAGTACACCTCTACCTATTCACATACTGTTTTCACATGCATGACAGGAAAAAAAGTGGAGTGGCAATAGCCATGTGTCCATAAATAGTATAAAGGATAGGACACATTATTATAGCAGGACAACCCTTTTACACTGAAGTGAGCTCACCAAGGGGAAATGTGTGGCTGGTGATGCCACTCACTTTGCTTGAACAAGATGTGTATGTGTGCAGGGGTCACTGTGGACCAGGAAAATGCGATTTGAAGCAGAACTGGTTTGCTTGTGTAGACAAGCCTTAGTGGTAACTTCTTTTGAGGAACCTTGGAACTATGGGCTAAATCCAATTTGAATCCCAACTGGAGTAGACCTTTATTCAAGTAGTGACAAACAAGTCCCATTCATTGCAATGGGACTATTCTAGTTGAGACTAAAATGGGATTTAGGGTTTTATCACACTACAGTACACTGTTACAGTGCTACTAGCTATACTCAGTGTAACATACACTGTTCCCCCCCCGTGCGTTACACCCCCCATGGTACACATGTCACTCCCCCATACTGCCCTCCCTGTGCTCGCGCCGCCCTTCCCGTGCCACCCTGCCTGTGCTGCCTCGTGCCGCCCTCTCCATGCTTGCACCACCCTCCCTGCACCCGTTGCCTACATATGCCACCCTCCCCCCACCCCATGCCTCCACATGCTGCCCTCCCCGCACTCACACCACCCTCCCCACACTTTGTGCCTTCATGTGCCACCCTCCCTGCACTCGCACCGCCCTCCCTGCAACCCATGCTGCCCTGTGCCACTCTCCCTGCACTCGTGCAACCCTCCCCACACCCCGTGCTGCCCTCCCTGCACTCACACTGCCCTCCCTGCACCCCATATATGCTGCACACACACCGTGCTACACCCCCCCATGCTACTCACACCCCCTCTACCTCCGCCATGTTTAGAAAGGAGTGAAATTTCCACATGGTCCTGTCCCCAGTGTGTTGATTGGCTGCCCAACAGAGTTTTGATTGGTTGATCAGTTTCCTAAGCAGCCAATCAGCACACTGGAAACGGCAACACACCTAAGATCAATATATAGATAGATTATTCCTCTTTAACTGCTATGGCTGCCTCCTGTGGGATTCTGAGGTTTGTAGTTTAATGAGGCCTAAGAGAACTCTGGCTGAGAATGTTAAATGCCCCTCCCTAAACTGCAAATCCCAGGATTCCACAAGTGGTAGCCAGAGCAGTTAAAGTGGAATAATAGCGCTATTACAGTGTAGTGTGATATTCATGTTAATCATATAACTTTAAATAATTACTTCTTTAAAGTAACTTTCCCAGCTTGGAAGAGTAAGCTACATCAATAGCTGTGAAGTGATTGTGAGAGAATGGCATCATAAATGGTGAGCTGAAAACAGCTGGAGAACATGACAACACCTCTTGGCTTGAAAAAGGACAGAAAGGGTTTGTCAAGGAAGGAAGGAAGAGAGCAGAGGGAAGACTGGCTCCTTTTTTCCTGACAGATACTCTGTATGGTTAATATTTTCATAACATACACAAATTTAAAGCAGCGCTGCCTTTACACTAAATGAGATTTTCTGCCTGTAATGCTGTTTGTTCAGCACAGAATTTTCAGTCAAGAAAAAGATGGCAGCAGCAAGAGCTTGAGGTAAGAATGCAGCCTTTTTACAGCAGAACAAAAATGACACCAAGAAATGACACGTGAGAAATATGTACAACTGCAGAGAAAAATGGGACATGATGTACTTCGCTAGCTACTCTACGGTGAGTGGTTTAATTAACACTCCTTGCCTCATACTCAGAACAGACAGTTCTCCTAAGGCCTATTTCTGAGCAACCTCAGAGTTTCATGAAGGTTCCTCCTTCCTCCAACAACATTTCCCATTCAGGCCAGGAGTCAGGAAAGAGTCAGGATCTACTACAGTTGTCCCTCCGTATCCATGGATTTAAGTATTCATGGCTTGAAAATATTCTTTAAAAAAATAATCCAAAAAGCAAACCTTGATTTTACCATCTTATATAAGGGACACCATTTTGCTATGCCATTGCAGATAATGGGACTTGAGTATTCACGGATTTTGGTATCCACAGCGAATATGAAGGGACAACTGTATATGACTGTTTACATAGCTGCCAGTTAGTGACAAAACTTTCCAAATGTCTCCGCAGCTTTCTGCCTTTTAACACCAGCCTGACATGTGGATATTAGCAGGTGACCATTGTGAAAACCTTTTCCTGATAATGTCTGCAAATCATAAGAACAGAGCTAATTGTTCTGTTCTGGTGGGTTCTCAGCACTAGTTGTTCTTAATGGTAAGGTTCACGTGCTCACAGACTATTGTAGTCCTGTTCAGAAATATACTTCAGGATAAGTGAAGGTAGGTGGGGGAGGTTCAGGGTCAGGAGTAGGAACACACCCTACATGTTGAAAATATAGTGTATACGTAGGCTTGTTTGTGGTTGTAGTTCCTGATTTCTGCACAGTTTCACATCTTGTGTATGGAGCCTACACATGTAGAATCTATTCATATAATCAGCTCAGCTTGTTTGTAGGTCAGGTATAGGACCTTTGGGCAAGATTACAATTTCTCACATATGTAAACTCACTCACACTGATTATGGGGTCTGAAGAAGGATCCTGTATTTCACATGTTGAATCACTATGCCTCTTTCATATCAGAAGCAGGCTCCTGGGGCCCATTCACACTATGCAATTATAGCACTATGACTCCACTTTAACAGCCCAGGTTCCACCCTATGGAATCCTGTGATTGGCAGTGGTGGGCAGGGCCTTTAGAATCCTCAGCCAGGCAGTGCCTCTGGTGCCTCTGGCCAAACTAAAAATCCCAGGATTTCATAGGAGGCAGCCATGGCAGTTAAACCATAGTGCTATAACTATGTAGTGAAAGCTCAGTCTTGAGAAGCTCAGTTATCCACTTTAGTCCTCTTCTCTAACTGAAGTCTTATAATCCTTTCTTCTATTTTCCTTCCTTCCCTTCTTCCCCAAACACTTCCAACTCTATGATTCTATGATTCTATATGCACACACATTCCTCTCCATGTGCCATTGGCACAGAAGCAATTGTGTTTTCCCTGTATCTGGGAGTCTTCTGAGAGTTTTCACATATGAAGCTTAAATTTCACATATGAGGCTTTTGATGAAATCCTCCAGCGGTGTGAGCATGAAACCAACATTGCCCAAAATGTACAGTTTTAAAATGGCTAGATTCTATTTTTTTTTTAATCTCACATTGTCACATAGAAGAAAGTGACACTAGTGTGACTCAAGGGCATAATTAAACTGCAAGAATTAATTATTGCTTATTGCTTGGTGGGCAATAAGGATGGCATGCCTTTTTCTTTTCTTTTCTTTTTTTTGCCACATTGGAACATCTCTGCCAACAGAGATATGAAATGTTGGCTCGCCTGCATTGCAGGCCTCAGATGTGCTCCTTTGGGAAGACAAAGGGCTAGAGTTGCTATCCAGCTTTTGAGAAGCCTCATCAGTTTTTGAACATTTGAGCCATCTGTCAGATGACTGAAAGCTCATGACAGAGGAAGAACAGAGCCTTTTATATGGGCTCTAACTCCTGACCTGCCTCTGTTTCCTGAATCTAGCTATCTGTGCCTTGTTAGGAATTTGCAACCATATTTAAATGATTTGAAAAGCCCTTTTAACTCTTCTCATACAGAAAAGCTTGTGAGCATTCTTTTTTTCTTTCTTTTTCAAAGCAGTGATTCACGTATAACTCCTTGTCATCCAAAGCTGGAAGTGATGACTTTCCCATCTCCAGGAAAGACGCCCAAGGCAGGAGGATGAGAGCTGTGGCCTGTACTGATGATCACTGTCCTCCCCAGTCATTCAGGAACCAGATGGCAGAAGATGGCTAAGGCCTCTGTCTTGGAGGCCAGCCAGGGGTGTGATTCCTGGAGTTTGGGAAAATATTTACCCCCAAGGGAGAAGGGAATATGACCTCTCTTGTCAACAACACTGTACTCCAAGCAAGCTGAGCATGTTAGAGCATGGTTCATCATATGACAGCAAGAGAGGCAGATGGCTGGGGAGGGACAGGGATTGTCACCATGTGTGGAATATTAAGACAGCTTCCAGAACCGTATACAATGTTGATGCATATACTAGAAAAATCCACCAATATGCCTCCTATAGTGGAATATATATATAAAAAACTAAATAAAGAGCATTTTCTTATCTTGGGGTAGTATTTCTCACTATGCCTAATAAAGCTACATCTGTTTATTTAAAGCATTTTTATTCACCCCCGCAAAGCAATATACCCAAGAAGAGCAAGGGAAAATTCAGATAGGATACCTACATTAATAAACTTTGAGACATGTCTCTTCGAATCACACACTCATTCAAAAGTGGGAAACATTATTTGAGGCAAGGGCTACCCACCTACAAGCTCTCAGCTGCCTGGATCATGTCAAGGGCTGCAGTGGCCATGACCCCTGACATCCCTAGTCCCTGAGGACCCAGCTTTGCTGTGTGTGAAGGCACCCATTACAGGAACCTTCCTGGAGCTTACACTTACCTCAAGGACCTAGCAGTGCTGTGTGTAGAGAAAAGCCAGTGCTAGAGAAAGCCCATGTGTTAGTAAAGCCAGTGGGGATGATGTGAGGCAGGTGAAGCACCATTTCTGCTGTTATATCCCACCAGAGATATACCCTCCAACTGTCCTGATTTGTCAGTGACCGTCCTGATTAATCCTCTGTTGTCCCACTTTTTTCAGCTGCTTTTAAAATGTCCCAGTTTCTCCCTCCTTCCTACTCTCCCCCTTTGTCCTCAGCTTACTTCAGTTGCTGCAAACTGATTTCACAATGCAAAAGTAGTTTGCACTCAGTTAACTTAGCAGAGGGAAGAAGAGGTGAGGGGATGGAGTCTTGCCTTTCCCAGTAGGCTCAGGCAAAAGCAAACTGATCAGTCTCTCCTAGCTTGTGCATTAGTTTTCCTCATTAATACGTTTTGCCATCTTGACCACACTATGATGTTGCTTGGCCACATGTGCCCTGTTTTTTATCTGTGAAATATTGGAGGGAGGGTATTCTGGGATCCCCTGCCTTCACATTCGCAAAAGCAAGATGTAGAATTTGCCTGTGTGCCTCTTGCCCTCCCCATTGGGAGGGTCAGCAATATGTGGGGGAAACTCCACATGCAGAAATAAGGGTTAGGGGAGGGACTGGTAGATGGTTCAGATGAGTTTCCTCCACAGGCAGGATTAGGTTCAGGGGGTGGATGCCCCCCTTCCAGTGATGTATTCAAGTCTTTTACTCCAAGTCTCAAGTTGAGTCTTAAGTCTCTACCTTCAAGTCTCAAGTCAAGTCTCAAGTCTTTGCAAGATGTTTTCAAGTTGAGTCTCAAGTCTGGGAACCAACTTTAACAGAAAAAAAGGAGGTGGTGGTGGGGTGTGTGGGGGAGTGAAGCTTCACTAACTAGAAAATCAAGAAGACCTGCACAAAGTTCAGGTAAAAAAATTAAGTTATCATCTAATGTGTTAGGCAACAGGCTTGAGGTGGGGCCTGAGGTCTGCTTGGCAGCCTGTCCCTCCTGCACATTGGAGGAGCCTTCTAAAGCTTTTCCACCTCAAGCCTGTTGCTTAATGCATTTGCTGTTACCGCTTCCGTCACGTGAGCGGTAGGCAAAAAGCAGTGAGATCATGGAAGCGTTGTTCAACGGAGGAAAACTGTTTTCCGTTCCATAACGTTTCTGGATGAATGTGTTACATTACTAAACCAAGGTCAGAAAGCGGGCTGCTAAAAATATTCTAGTTGAGAGTCAAGTCAGTGCGTCGTTTATTGTCGAGTGGAGTCCAAGTTGAGTCATTGAACCAACTTGAGTCTGAGCTAATTGACTTGAATCTACATCACTGCCTCCTTCTCTCCATTAGTTATAGCTACTTAGGACTTTATCAGAGCACCCTCCTTTTCTGTTCTTTTGCCGGCATAATTTGTGATGTTTTTATGTTGGCAAAAGAACCCCCTTTACCACACTTACCTTCTATCCCATCCAAAGGCAGCCCCAGCAGTGACGGAGGAGTGAACAGAGCTCCGTTCACTTCCTTGAATGAATCTCGGCAATTTTCGCGAGAAGACGCAAGTGTGTGTGTGTGTGGAAGTACAGCAAAGCACAAAAACACACTTAAAAAGTCCCAAGTAAATAGGTGTGGGTCATAAAAAGAGCGTCCCCTACCTGGCTGTTGCAATCTCACCCAGAAGTGTTTGCCCATTGACACTGCATTCATGTGAGTACAGTGGTGTGAGAATTCAAACGCCTGCAATGCCGACAGCAAATCGCCATGGCCGATCTATTGATGGCTTGGGCTGCCAATAAAAAAGTATGGCTTTTTAACAATATATGATTGCAAAAGGGCGACATCATCTGGTATGTGCGCTCTTTCGCAATCATTAGGCATCCTTATGATGCTGTATTTTCCTGGTTTGATAAAGTCCTTAAAAGCAGCATGGAAGGGGGAGAATCAAGATACAAGTCTCAAGTTAAGAAAGCTCAAGATACAAGTCAGCAGGAAGAAAGGATGTAAAAACAATATTTTTATTTTATTTTAACCTAATCCAACAAATAATAAACAACAATAAAAAATAAACAACAACATCACATTTCAATCAAAACAAACAAAAAAAAAAAGTAGGAGGGGAATTGGTTACACAGATTTCAGAATGCTACCAAGAAGGCCTCTTGGGAGACAGGCATCTTGGGCATGTTAGTGTATCCAGTCTTAACAGTAGGGACTTGAGAAGGACCCAGAAGCATATTTTACAGGTTTATATTGGTGATGGCAGTCTTTCAAATAACCTAACTCCAAGCAACCTAATACTTTACAGGTGAAGCCCAGTGCTTTTAACTGAAGCTTATGAGCATGTGGAGGCCACAGCTACATACTGTGACAGTAGCAAGCTGCCTGGACTGGGGGCAATTCATGTTTCTCAGTGAAACATTTAACAGTGGGGTGATGAATCTTCTCAGGGTTTAGGCTAAACAGCTTCAGAACAGCTTCAATATCTTGGATATCTCCTTTCAAGCTTGGACTAAAACCCAGAGGAGATTTACTACCCACACCAGCCAGCCACCAGATTTGGCAGCTGTTGTGTGTTGTGTGGGGAGGTTATAATAGGAGTGCTACATGCAGAAGCCAGAAATTGCCAGTGTATGTCTGTGTGTATGTGTGTTTGTGCAAGGGCATGTGAGCTGGTCCAGGATCTAAGGCATGTTAAATATTTGTGTATACAGCTTCTGAGACCCAAGGCCATATGTGCAAGACCTGTTCCAGGAAATGGCTGAGGGAAGCCAGGCTTCTGAGTTCCCGACAGCAGTATCCACTGTTGTTTGCTTCAATAGCAGCAAATCAATGGGGGCCTGATCCCAACCAGAACAAGACCTCCCTGTTCACTGGCCATTTACTCACTATAATTTTCATTATACTGGGAAGGGGGGGATGTGAAGATGCAAAGAGCTTTTCCACATCAACAGGTCCATATTATGTGTGTAATTTTGTCAGGATGTAAAGTTTTTAACTCTTCATGTATGAGGAAGAGATTGCTTAGATGCCTTTCTTCAGGGTACTGATTCTGTTACAAGGCTATTGCATTTTTAAGTACTCTAAGTGATGTTTAAGCTGTCAAACAGCATGGTGCATTATATTTTGCTAGTGCACATTAGACTTATGCCTTTCAAGTGAGAGAACACATGCAGAAAAATTAAAATTGGGGAATACAGGTTGACCCCCGCATCCACGGATTTGGTATACACGGTTTCACTTATCCATGTCTGGGGAAAAAAATTCTTTCTAGGCATTTCTAGCTCCTCCAGCACAATTCTATGGTAAACTTCTGACATTGTCTCATTGAAAACAATAGGGTTAACTATTATCCACGGTTTCAGGTATCCATGGAGTGTGTGTGTCTTGGAATGTATCCCGTGTGAATATGGGTCTCAACCTGTACCAGCACCAGAAGGGCTTCACCCTTCTTCCACAAGAGTGCCCCACTATTTTGTAGGCTTTTTTGTTTTTTAAATGGAGCCATGGTGGCGCAGTGGTTAAATGCCAGTACTGCAAGCCACCACGTCGCAAGTTCGATTCCAGCGGGCTCCAAGGTTCACTCAGCCTTCCATCCTTTCGTAGGTCAGTAAATTGAGTACCCAGCTTGTGGGGGGCAATTAGCTAACACACATTGGAAACTGTTTAATGCAGTGTAGATGTGTAAATAGCTATTGCTTAAAACAATTTGTAAGCCGCTCTGATAGCCTTGTGGCTGAAGAGCGGGGTATAAATAAATAAATAAATAAAATAAAAATTCTCTCACAGCACTGAGGCACATCCTGCTCCTGAATTAGCATTTGTTTAAGTGGCAAATGAGAGCAATAGTTTTTTTTTTCTTTTAGAAAGGCTATCTCCATCCATTTGTGAGGACAGCATATCCTCCTGTATGGATATGGGGACAGGATTACCTTCTAAATAGATCACTGACCTCAACATTTTGCTCCTGTACTGGGGAGGTGAAAAGCAGGGAGGTCTTGTTGGGCTCCCTTTATGAGAGACATTATAAGATGGGAGACTGGCAGGGGGAAGGGTTTGTCACACTGGGAGGCAGGTGTTCTCAGGTGAGTGTAGGAGGGGAACAGAAACCTTGCAAAGCTTGCTCAATGTAAATTTTTCAAAAATTGGGTGGGGACTTGTTTGTTCAGATTCTGTCTTCGCTCATCAGCAGTGTTAGAGACACCTTATAGCACAATCATTAAACACAGCAATTAATAAAAACATCTTGTCAACTAATTCACGATTATGTAACTCTGTACAACTGAGGAAGTTCATGTCACACAGCTGGGGCTATTCACCCTGCCCCCGTCATCATGAGAAAGATTCAAAAAGTGGGCTTCCTTCAGCATTGCTGGGAAAGGACTCTCTGCCTGCTTGAAGCAGACCAGTTGGGGGCCATTCACACTACAGAATTATAGCGTTATGATTCCACTTTAACTGGCTCAGCAGTGTCCTATGGAATTCTGGGATCTGCAGTTTAAGGAGGAGGGGCATATGGAATTCTCCGCCAGAGAGCTCCTCTGACCAAACTTCAACCCTCCCACCCCTCCCAAGATTCCATAGGAGGCAGCTGTGGAATCCCAACTAAAGTGGGATCCTCATTTTCCAATGTGTAGTGTAAAAGGGGCCCTCAGAAGGAGAAGAGGTCTGCATGACCTGATCTTTGTCTTCCTGGAAGGACATCGTGCCTTTGGGAGGGGCCTTCCATTTCCTAAGTTACTGGGACCACAACAGCTGCATAAGAATTCTTAACTTCCCAGGTTTGCCTTAAGTCTTTCCTTCCCCTTATGGCTGTCTCTGTGCTTCATTCTGATGTACCTTTAAGTGGGCAGTAATCTGAGTCCCTTAGCTCAGTAGCCTGCATTGTAATTTGTGGAGGTAGGAGGAATCATTATTATTGACTGAGTCCACAGGAATAGCAAGTATGAAAGGAAGAAAGAGAACTCCGTGGTTCTTGCCAACCCACTGAGATGTAAAAGGAAAGCTTAGCCAGGGCTTTCTTGGCTGAACTGTCGTCCCCCAGCCACGACACGTCTGGCTCTTGCCACAGGCTCCATCACAGTGTGCTTCAACCATGACCTTGGCAGGCGTCTTCTGCCTCTTCCTTTCTCTGACCAACAGAACTTGCTGGCCTGTGCCTATGATTCAGTTTCCCCCCTCTTGTCCTGCCAATCTCCTCTGGGGAAGTTTACAGAAATCACTGTTGTTTGAAGAACATATTAGTCATGATTCTTTGCTGGGCTTCCCAGGACAAAATCAGCAACAAAGGCATCGGTGTAAGGATTCTGTGTGTGCGCACACATGCACATGCATATGAGAGAGAGAGAGAGAGAGAGAGAGAGAGAGAGAGAGAAACAGGCTTGTCTACACTGCTGAAAAATGCCGTACCCTCCGAATCCAATAATGCTGGCAGTCCAGATGACATACAGCTCCTTCCAGTGAGAATCTGGAGTTTTTTCAGCTATAACCCAACTTTGCCGCACACTAAGCAAAGTTGAGGGAAAGTCCTCTGTTTCCCAGAAACCCTGGAGTGCTTTGGGTTCAGCTGGCGTGTGGACAGCTAGACCAGGTTCCATTCGGTAAAACCAGTTTTCCACACCAAAAGCCACACCATCCCCCTTCCCCACACTTAGCAGCACAAGGAAAGGGGATGGATTGCCGCTGTGGAAAATCTGTCTGGTGCGTGGGCGCTTCAGTTGAGGCCAGAAATGGGCACCTGGACATGTGATCAACAAGGAAGTGGTTGCTCTACCCTCTCCTCCCTGATCACATGGGCTGCCTATCTGCCCTCAGCAGAAACAGTGGTGTTCTGGTCAGGCTTTCCGTGGAGCTCCAGCTCACAAGGAGGAGGTGGCTCTGATGAGACCCCTCACTTTCCCTGTGCTCCCACTGCCTCACCAGCCAAACAGTCATGGAAAGCCTGCCCAGCATGGTCACTTCTGCTGAGGGCAGAAACGGGGCTCCTGTGTGGTCAATGAGGAGGAGATAGAGCAACCACCTCCTTGTTGATAACGTGTTCTGACCCCATCATAATACTCCGGGCTGGCCGCAGATTAAGCAGCCAGTGTAGACAAGCCCAGAGTCAGCATGTCTAACATCCCAGTCTCCTGTTCCCACTTCTCCCTCACTCTCAACCAGTCACAGGAGGATTCAGAAAATCGGAAATGTAAACAGTGTGGGACAAAAAGTCTCGGTACTGGGATGACTGGAAATGGTGACTGGGGGCTGGCTTAGAGCTCAGGGACCAGAAAAGGAGGGGTCAGTCACCCGTTCAACAGATCCAGCCTCACCAGCCGAAAACAAAGGCATCCCTTCCAGCTGCACGAAGGTTGATGTGTGTGTGCGCGTGTGAGCTTGTACTCACTCACCTTTTTAAATGGATTTCTACACTGCAAACCCTTCAGCTTTATCTTTTCCTCAACTGCATGTTACAGAGAGATCGTGGTAGCCCATTCATCCCCTGCCTTGGTCACCTGCCTGGCACATTAAAATATTCAAGACTCTGAGCGAATTAGCACCCTTTAATTCCCCCTCTCTGTGTTTGTGTCTTTAAAAACGCCTGCCTATAGCCGCTTGAAATCTCTGCAGCCGTAGGGGTTAATATTTTAAAGAGGCAAGAGGAAACCCAAGCAGCTTGATTTCAAAAGGAAAGCACTCAGCTTGCTTTCAAAGCACTCAGCTTGATTTCAAAGCACTCAGCTTGATTTCAAAAGGAAAGCCCTGCGTCTGAGCGAAAGATCTGTCTGGATCTTTCAAAATGCTTTCTGCCTCTTCTGAAAGGGTTAAAATGTTCAAGAAGCAAGGGGGAATAACAAACCTCTGCCCCCCTCTCTCTCCCCCCCCCCAGCCAGCCAATAGCATCGCTCGTGGCACGCAACTCTAAAGGAAGTGCGTCAGTGCGTCACCGAGGTTGTGAAAACACGAGTAACCGCATCTTTGATTGACAGCCCAAATAAATAAATAAATAAATAAAAAATAAAACCTAAACAAAATCGGAACTATGGACGTGTAAATATCAGTCACGGGACCACTCGGGATATCCAGATCAGAGACATAAATCGTATAAACAGCGAGGGACGGATTCGTGATCACTATGTCACGGTAGGCACCGCGACAATTTCTGTAGTGTAACTGGCACCATGGAGTCCTTGTATCGCTTTTTTGGAACACCCCTCTTACGCTGACCCATGGCGAGTTCAGCATAGAGTACTATTTTGGGGAGGCGATGGTCCTCCATCCTATAAACATGCCCTGCCCAGAGCAGCTGTGTTCTCAATATCATGGCCTCAATGCTGGTGATCCCTCCTTGCTCAAGGACAGCAACATTCTTCACATAGTCAGTCCAGTGTATATTTAGGATTGTGCATATACAGCACTGATGAAAGTGCTCAAGGAGTCGTAAGTGTTGGTGATAGGTGACCCATATTTCAGACCCGTAAAGGAGAATAGACAGTACAATGGCTCTATACACACTGATTTTTGTGTTTCACCTGAGGCGAAGTATTAGTATAACGTTAGCAAAATGTGTGGGCCAGTCTTGCATCTTGGTTTAGGCCAGATATATATTTGCATCTCCAAAAGCTATGGGAGCATGATACATATGTTGTTAAAAGTTTTGTTTGTTGATGGGGTCCAAGAAGGGCCTGAGGTAGAGCTTGGGAAGTTATTTTTTCAAAAGTAATTTGTTCCATTACTCATTGCAGTATTTAAAAAATAACCTGTTGCTGATACGCATTACAATAGTGTGGGGAAATGTATTTGTTACATTGCCTATTGCACTGATCTTTACATCCCCATTACTTTCTGTTGCTTTTTTTTTTTTGAGAGTAGGAGAACAGTACTGAGAAAGCCATAAAATAGGAAAATATTCTTTCAAAATGTCCCTTAAAATACTCTTAAAGGTAACTTTTAAAAATAACTCAAAACTGTGGGTCAGTTCACCAATAAAGCTCTTTGTTGTTACTTTGTTATTAAAAGGAGTTTGATTTGAAAAGTTTTGAAAGTTTTGAAAATACAGTAGGCCCCCCCATATCCGCAGGGGTTCAGTTCCCCGACTCACAGTGGATATCGGAAACCGCAGATAACAGCGGATGCCATTGAAAATAATGGAACTTCTGGTTTAAAATACCATAGAATTGCCTTGGACAAGGCTTCCCTTTTTCATTGCCGGGGACAAGCCGCCAATAAAAAGTGACGCCTTACTCATGGCCGCGCTATGCCCCTGGAACAATGAAGGACAATGTCGTCTGATAATTTCACCCCTTCCTGTTGTGCTAGCGATTTTCTGATGTGATTTTTGCCGCATCTGATAATCTCCTTAGTTGTTACTTTGCTTTTCAAAGGTAGTTTGTTACACCCTGATTACTACCACCACTGGTAGAAAACAAGTAGTTCCAGGTAATTATAATACATGTGACTTCTTATATCCAAGCTCTGACCTGGGGAGGGGCACATATGGCTGTAAGGGACTGCCTATGGGGTGGATGATTTCCACCTCTTGGCTAAACAGTATTGAGTCAGATGGACCAATTGCATAGGGCAGCTTTTCTCTGTTCATCCCTAAGTGCCAGGTAAAAAACCCAGCTGGACTGAAACCTCACAGCATTTCAAAAGTGCTGTGTTGAGATGCTGGGTTTATGGGGGGCGGGGGGGAGACTGTTAACTACCATCTGCCTGGACTGATTCAGAGACAAAATACAAGACAGGCCATGTCCAGTGTGTTTTATGTTCAAGGGCTCATCTGCACTGGCCAAAATACACTGGCTTCCTGCTGGTGTATTCCGGCCCCAGATCAGGTCTGTTGCTCCCCTGTTACCTGCAGGAAATGAGATGGAGCCCTCATGGACACACCAGCCCATCTCTGCAGCCACTGCCATCCATGTCGCACTCTCCCAAGTCAGGAAGGAGGCCCACAGCACGTGGCCAAGGTCCCCTGCATGTCAGCAGCCTTGGTCACATGCTGCAGGCCTTGTTCCTGGCTTTGGAGAGTGTGACAAAGGACTTTTTTGGATGGTCCAAAATAACGCAAGCAGCCTCGTCGCGTTGCAAGGCTGCTGCGCTGCAGAGCGTCGGTTTCGGATGACGCTCTCCCTTGCCGGTACTGTTGCGGTACCGCAGGGAGATTTGAGCGTCATATTTCGTTGGTTTTTACTCACGAAAGTTGATTGTGATTAAAAGCCAACGAAATATGACGAAAAATAATGACGAGTCTGCTTGCGTTATTTTTGATGCATCCGAAAAAGTCCAAAGATGGTGGCAGAGGCGGCTGCAGAGATGGGCTAGCATGGCGGTATGGACTCCTGTGGTCCCATAGGGCTCAAGCCACTTTTTCCCTCAAGGAGGCAGTTTTCCCCAGGTATTTTGATGAAATGGTTTAATGGGCTTTACCCTGCCCCCCCGTCTTTGCCCCAGGTATCATCTGAACTCCCTGGGGGCAAAGTGGGGCAAGAGCCCTGCATCATTTGGACTGCAGGGCTATAAGATGGGGGGCAAGACAGGGTAAATAGCCTGTCTAAACAAGCCCTAAGCAACAGATAGAGTAACTGGACCAAGTGTACAGGACACACTACAAAACAAGCTAAACACTAATACAAGATATCCTGATGGATCATTGTAATGTACTGATGAAAGAAAAGACAATGGGTATGGAAGGAAATATCAGACTGAAGAGCTTTTTAAAGGCACGGACAATTTTCACCTCCTAGCCCCTCCGTTTTCACCTTGGCACATTATAGCATACTGGAAATGACATCATGTCATTGCCACTCACCATTTCCAGCCAGGTTTTGGCTACCACAAAGGGTTGTGGGGATTGGGGAGCCAAACCACTGTGTTTGCTGTTTTAATGTGTTTGGGGCAGTTTGGGCAGAAAATTGCCTGAAAATCTCTCAGAAAAAAATGGGGAGGGAGTTCAGGGGTGTTTGGGGGACTGTAAAAGTGGGGTCCTATATTCTTCTCTATCCCTGTTCAAAAATAACTTATTATGTTGAGTCACTGGGTGAGCAAAGTCAAAGGGCATTAGATCTGATGTGGCCAGTATTGTCGTCCTTGTTGTTATATGTCAGCCATTCAAGCTGGCATACAATAGGACCCCCGTATCCACTGATTCATGATCCAATGATTCCATTATCCACGGGACACAAAACAGCAAATCTACCATAGAGTCTTCCTAGAAAATATGTCCTCCCTAGCCATTTTCTATGTCCTCCAAGGCAACTCTATGGTATTTTAAACAGGAAGTCCCATTATTTTCAATGGTGTTTGCTATTATCCATGGTTTTCAGTATCCACGGGGTCCCCCAGAACCAATCCCCAGTGGATGCAGGGGTCCTACTGTACTTTTAACAGTAACTTGAGTGATCTTGTAATCCCCAAACCTTAGCTATATCCACTTCACTATTTCATCACCAAACTAAACTCCCTACTGCCTTTCACACCTGAATTAAGTAATGGCTGTGAGGGCAAATTCACACTTGATGGTGGCAATATGGAAGCCACCAAAAACTTTAATGGGTACCAGGTAAGTAGGTTCAAATTCATCACTTTTAAGCTCAGTTCTTCACTTGTAAAACTGAAATAATAGTCAACTGCCAGTGAAGCACCCTGCATATGTAACAAGTGCTATATAAACAACGTCTCAATTTAAAAATTGCACAGACAATGAAGGAGAAAACTGAAGGGGTTTTCTCTCCACTGCTTGCTCTGCTCTGCTCTCTTCTTTTTCCTTTTGGATCAAAGTAAACAGAGGGGCCTCTAAGGTTTAAAATGTAATGTACCGGTAGTTCCCTCCCTCCAAGGTAGTAATTTGAGATTAATTATTGCAATGTACTGGTTTTATGGGTGTGTACATGTGTGACGGGAGTGCATGTGCAAGTTATAAAACCGGGGTGTGTTGTGGTTGTGTACTGACTGATGGGAAGCAGGCCCCACACATAGTTATGTTGTGTAAGCACTGCCACAGCCTCTGCTCCACCTCCTTTTCCTGGATCTGAAGTGCCCTATCTGCAGATGGGAGGGAAGGAGGGAGGGAGTCATTCACTTCTTGCTCAACCTGAATGGAATCAAAGCAAACTTGTTCTGGGAATATGCCAACCTGGAGAACCCAAGAGACCTAAAGAAGCAGAGGAGGGGATACCACATTCCCTAGGGAACAGAGCCAGTTTGTGGACCCTGGTGGGAAATGGCTGCTGCGGTCAAGGGATGTTTTCCTAATGTTCAGTTGCTGGCTAGAAAACCATTCCTGCAGATGGCTTGAAAAAACCTGGAAGCTCTAATAATAATAATAATAATAATAATAATAATAATAAAATTTATTTATACCTCGCCCCTCTGTTAAAACAATCGGGGCGGCTTACAAAAATTAAAATACAATACAGATAAAATCCCCAAACACCCCCCACCACACCCTCCCCCATAAAAAAATATTAAACAATTATAAATTAAAACCAACTAATCTAAAATCACAATTAAAAACAATAAATACAATAAGATACTATAAATGGCCAGTGGACTAAAAGAAGCCAGGATCCCCTGAGGCCGGGATCTAATTAGGAAAGGCCTGCCGAAAGAGATCCGTCTTTAGTGCTTTTTTAAAGCTACTCAGGGTTGTTATCTGACGGATCTCGTTCGGCAGGTCATTCCACAATTTGGGGGCGATTACCGAAAAGGTAATTCTGTGCTATCACCTCCCAAACATTGCTTTTTAAAAATGTCCTTACCTAATGTGTGGATTATGATTGACTTCATACCTGCAGCTACTTTGCAGATACATCCCCTTTCCCCATTCTACCCTATCCCAGAAAAACTGATTGTGTACTTGTCACAGTTCTCAGCCTTCGGACATCAGCTTCCAGAACCCTACCTGGTATGGCTAACAGCAAGGGATTGTGAGAACTGATGTCCAAAACATCTGGAGGGCCAAATCGTGAGAAACACTCTGGTGTTTACCAAGTTGCCAATTAGATTTACTTTGGCCTCTGTAGCCTTATTTAAGGGTTATAAAGTTGAATAACTGGAGTGCTTTAACCCCACTACCTTCAGCACTGCTCTCCTCTTTAGAGAAATGTGAAGAGGAGGGCCTGCTCTAGCTATAGAGGTTCTCTCCTCAAGATTCAGAACCTAGAGGAGAGCCTTGGTGAACAGCCTCAATGGACAGAGAAGGCTCCCCTCTTCTTATTTTTAATTTATTTAATTTACTTACAACATAAACAGATACATACATACATATACAAACATATAACACCAACATATACATAGACATCTACATATACCTTCCAACCCCCCAACCCATACCCTCCCCCCCTTGACATATCCTCCCCTCCAGAACATTTCCCTGATTACACATATTTAAAATGACTTCCCGCTTATCGATGTCAGATCCTATATAACTATACTTAAATTTATTATTGCTCCTCTCTTACAAAATATCCAAAAATATTACATTAAAATATACATATATAATATCCTATCTTCCGACTCTCCTTTCCTTGCTCACTTTAGTACTAATATCCATAGTAATTATTACTAAAAATCTAGTTTTTATCCTATCTAATCTCAGGACATTGCTACCAAGTCCTGTTTCTCTTTAGATACTAACTCTACTATAAACTTTACATAACTAATCTCTAAGACAGTCCTAACCACCCTTAACTCTTTCTTCCTATTATGGATATTAATTATTTATCCTGGTTTCTTCCCCAGTATCCACACGCTTATTTATCAAATCCAATTATATTAATCTCCCCTTCCTTATGTTTTATAAATTCTATAAATGGTTTCCATTTTCTAAGATATTTTTCTTTTGGGTTCCCTCTTACTAGATTTGTCAATTTATCTATATTGGCCAATTCCATTACTTTTACTCGCCAATCTGACAGTGTAGGGATTTCTTTATCTTTCCATCTTTTTGCGAAATTAATTCTTGCAGCCGTAATTAAGTACGTTAAGAGGTCCCTATGTTCTTTCTCCTTTTTATTTTCTAGCTTTATCATATTTAGTAGATACAGTTCTGGTCTTAGTCCTATTTCAAAGCCCAGTATATCCTCAATTTCTTTATTAATTTTAAACCAGTATTTCCTAGACTTATCGCACTTCCACCACATATGGTAGAGGGATCCTATCTGAGATTCGCATTTCCAACAACTATCAGAAAATTTCGTATTCATTTTAGCTATACTGTGTGGGGTTAAATACCACCTGTACATCATCTTAAATTTTTTTTCCTTAAGATTATAACAACAAGTAAATTTTTGGCCTCTCTTCCACACATCTTCCCATTGTAGTAGAGGAATGCTTGCTCCAAAATCCTGTGCCCATCTAACCATACAATGTTTCACCTCTTCAGTGTCTCTCAGAATGACACTGGAATAACGCATTCCCCTTGCCTGTGCATTTAGTTAATCCGCTTCCACAGAATCACAGAATCATAGAGTTGGAAAAGACCACAAGGGCCATTCAGTCCAACCCCCTGCCATGCAGGAATAAACAATCAAAGCATTCCCGACAGATGTCCATCCAGTCTCTGCTTAAAAACCTCCCAAGAAGGAAAGTCCACCACACTCCGAGGCAGTGTATTCCATTTCCTAACAGCTCTTACTGTCAGGAAGTTCTTCCTAATGTTTTTTTTTAAATTATTTTTATTCATAACCAGTTTCAATATACAACAATCATTAATAATAACATATCAAACATCAGAACAAGCAGCAGTGTGTGATCTCATTCCCTTTGTAACATTCTTATTTCCCTCTAAAATAGACATGGTAAGTATTGTATATATTGTATATATTAACATTGCTTTAAGTTTATATATTGTATGTGTTTTATATACGTTTTACTTACACATTCTTATCTACTTATCTGCTTTGATTATCTCCACTTATATTGTTTGTATATCTATATTCCCATTTAACTTAAAATCATACATTCTTTCGTTCATTCTGTCCTTTCATTCACCCATCTTCTCCGTTCTCCTTCCAATCTAACTTCCTATCTGGCTTTCCCAACTTTTATGTCTTTGTATTTGCACATCTCATATTGTTATTCAAACAGTTGTATTTCATACATTTATTTCTCCTTTGTCATCACTCATTATTCTTGTTCATTTCAATTGCTTATTATGTGTGCTTTTCTCTTTCTCCTTTCCCCTTTATTTCACCCTGTTTTGTTTCTTCCTATTCTTCTTATTGTTTTAAGTCATTTTAAGTTTATATATTATAAATTAAATATCAAATTTATGCTTTTTAATATTTCATACTCCTAAATTATCTGTTACTTTGTTTCATCCAGATATGTTAAATGCATTGTTTATTTGTTTTCTTTTCCCTTTTCTTCTCTTTTTCTTTCTTCCCCTCTCTTCCCCACCTTCCTTTCTCTACCTTTGTTAATTCAATGTGAGTCTTAAAAGAATTTTCTTTGTAATCTTTGTGTGTGTGTGTGTGTTTCTTTTTTGTATATGTGTGTATGTGTGTTTTATATTTAACATTTTTCTGCTCCCTTACCTTCTTCTTTGTTTTTCTCCTTTATATCTGATTCACCATTAAGTTGTATTATGATTCATTCTAGCTTCCATATATTCTGAAAGCATTCTCCAATCCAGCACAAATTTTTCTATGTTTTTTCCCTTGAGTAGCATTGATAGTTTATCCATTTCTACCATTTCAAACAGCTTCTCCAGCCACTGGTCCATTGCTGGTAATTCTTTCTGTTTCCATTTGCTGGCATAGATTATTCTTGCTGCTGCTGTTATGCAAAAGATCATTTTCCCATCTTGTTTTTTCTAAATCTTCTTCCATCATTCCCAATAAGAATATTTCTGGATTTAAAGGAAGTGTTATCCCTAGGATTGCTTTTATTTTCCTCTGTATTCTTTTCTAGTATTTCTTCGCCTCTTCGCAGCTCCACCAGAGATGAAAAAATGTTCCATTTTTGTTCTCACATTTCCAGCAATTTGGCTTTATATTTTTGTACATTTTTGCTATTTTTTCCGGTGTTAGGTGCCACCTAAAGTACATTTTGTATACATTCTCCCTGATATTCTGTGACAGTATACTTCATTCTTTTTGTCCACATTTTTTCCCACTGATTTAGTTCTATCGAGTGCCCGATGTTGTGTGCCCAGTTTATCATGCTTTGTTTAATTATTTCTTCCTCAGTATCCCATTTCAATAGTAGTTTATAAAATCGAAAGATCATGCTTTTATTTCCAGTTTGAGTGATTTTTTCCCAATTTGACTTCTCCATTTCAATTCCCTCTAACTTCGTATCTATCCTGTATCTCTCTTTTAGCTGCCTATATAAGTACCAGTGACAAGTAATGTTTTCTTTCTCCAATTCCTCTTGGGTTTTGATCCTACAGTTCTTTCCTTCTACCCATATAATATCTTTATATGAAATCCATTTGCCTGAAGGTACGCCTTCTCTGCTGTATAGCGCTTTGTGTGGTGATACCCATGATGGTGTTTTTGGGCATAATCTGTTTTTATGTTTCTTCCATACTTTTAGAAGCGATTTTCTAATAAAGTGATTGTTGAAATCTTTATTGATTCTATCTTTATTATAAAACAGATATGCATGCCAGCCGAACCGGTTATTATCACCTTCTATTTTTAGTAATCTTTTATCTTCTAATGTAACCCAGTCTTTGATCCAAAGGAGACAGCATGCCTCATAATAAATTCTTAGATTTGGGATGCTTAACCCTCCTCTTTCCTTAGCATCTTGTAGAATTTTCATCTTAACTTTAGGTTTTTCCCCTGTCCATATATATTTCGAGATATCTGATTGCCAATTTTTGAATATTTTCTCGTTATGTATTATTGGGATCGTCTGGAACAGATACATCAATTTTGGTAATATCGTCATTTAATTACAGCAATTCTGCCCAGAAAGGAGAGTTTTAAGTTTTGCCAATTCATCAAATCCTTCTTGATTTCTATCCATGTTTTCTTGTAATTATTTTGGAATAACTCTGAATTTTTATTCGTGACTTTGATTCCCAAGTAGCATGCTTTCTTAGTTTGTATTCCATTTTTCCACTCTTAATGCCTTGGAAGTTATCTTCTTCTTTAATTCTTTTACTTAGCAGTTCCATAATTAATATAAATAAGAGGGGAGATAGGGGGCACCCCTGTCTTGTACCTTTTCGAATTTGTAGCTCCTTTGTTTTCTCACCATTAACTATCAGTTTTGCTGTCTGGGAATTGTAAATCGCTTTAATCCAATTTGTACATTTTTGCCCAGCATTAATTTGTTTGAGGACCTCCTGTAATATTAGCCAATTTACATTATCAAAGGCCTTCTCTATATCCAAGAAGATTAATGCTAATTTTTTATCTGTATGTTTCTCCGCTAGTTCTATCAAATTCAGCACGTGTCTTGTATTATCTCGTAGGTATCTCCCCGGTAGGAAGCCTCTTTGTTCTTCACCAATCCATTCTGCCAGAACCTTCTTCAGTCTATGGGCTAATATATTTGCAAATATTTTATAGTCAACATTGAGCAAAGATATTGGTCGACAGTTTCTTGGTTCTTGTGGGTCACGATTTTCTTTGTGGATCAGTGTGATGTTAGCCTGTTCCCATGTTTGGGGATAACTTCCTATCTTGATTGAATCTAATGTCTTCTTTAATGGCAATAGTAATTGATCTTCCATAGCTTTATAATATTTTGGGGTAAATCCGTCTAGACCTGGTGCTTTGTCTGTCTTTAATTTTCTTATAATTTTGGTAATTTCCATAACAGTTATTGGTTGATTTAAGCTTTGTTCCTGTTCTTTTGAAAACTTAGGTAAATTCTGCTTTCCTAAGAAGGTTTGTAAACTCCCATTTTGAATATGTCATTTCCCATACAATGTTGCAAAAAAATTTCTAAAACATGTCTTTATTTTTTCCTGATCAGAAACGATTTCATTCCTTTCTTTCACTTTTTCAATATAGTTTTTATTCCTTAGTTTCCTAAGTTTATATGTAAGCCATCTCCCTGGCTTATTTGCGTGCTCAAAATATGATTGCTTTATATATTTTAGTTTTTTCTACATTTCTTCCATTATATCCATTGATAGCTGTTTCTGTAAAAAATTGATCTCAGTAATAATTTCTTTTTTGGATGGGTCAAGTTGTAATTGTTTCTCTTTCTGTCTAATATCTTCTTTAATTTTTTGAGTTCTCTCATTTTTCTTTCTGTTTATTTTGATATTTTGCTGGATAAAGAAGCCACGCATAACTGCCTTAGATGCTTCCCATACTGTAATCACATCTGATTCCTTCCCCAAATTTTCATCAAAATACCATTTCAATGTTTGGTTTGCTTTTGTTATTATATCTTTTCTCTGTAGTAAACAATCATTTAGTCTCCAATTGTATTCTTTTTTCCTTCCTTTTATTTCCATTATCACAGGATTATGGTCTGTCCATAATCTTGGCAGAATTTCTACTTTATGTATCTCTTTACACATGTTTTTAGAAGTCATAAAAAAGTCAATCCTTGAGAATGAATTGTGTCTTCCTGAAAAAAAAGGTATAGTCTCTGGCATCCTCATATTTAAATCTCCATGCGTCTATCAATGACAAATTTTCTACCATGACTTTGAAAAATTTTGGCAGCTTTCCTTGAGTTTTTAAACTCCTTTTGGCATTTTTTTGTCGATTTCTGGGGATATTACTCCATTCAGATCAGCAGATTTTCATACTCATAGTCCAGTATTTTTTCCATAAGGTTTTGATAAAACTCACTTTTTTTTATCCACCGGGGCATATATTCCTACAATTAGTGTTTTCTTCTGTGTTATGATTCCTTCAATTCCTATAAAGTGTCCATCTGGATCCTTAAATAGTTCTTTTGCTTGTATTTCTTGTTTTGCATATATTACCACTCCTCTCTTTTTTGCCTTAGCCTCTGTCACAAATTCATTTCCTAATTTCTTATTCTTCAGTAGGTGTGTATCTGTTTGTCTTATATGGGTTTCTTGTAGACATATTATATCCAATTTTTTCTTCTCCAAAAAGTGAAATATTTTCCTTCTTTTCTCAGGTTTATTCAACCCGTTTACATTCCAAGTTATTATTTTCATATTCATTGTAGCTTTTTATTGATATTATTGTTATTATTATCTCCCCTTTCCTTCCTATCCTTCTTTCTTCTGTCAAATTTATGTTTCTAGTGTTTCCTCTTCCTCGTCTTTTCCCTCCTCTTCTTCAAGTACTCTTTCTTCTTCTTCTTCCTCCTCCTCATTTGAGACATTTCCTTTTTTTCTCTTTCTCCTCTTCTACCTCTTCCCTTTCTTCACATTCCTTTCTTAGCACTTTTTTGAACTTTTTCAGAAATTCTTCCGCTTTCTGAATGGTATTGGTTTTATAATTCTTCTGTTTAAATCTAAATGTTATCCCTTCTAACTTTTCCCATTTGTACCATATTCCATTGTTGCATAGTTCTGTTGTTAGTTCTTTGTAATTTCTTCTTTTCCTTAAAATTCTCGAGGGGATGTCTTTAAAAATCATTATTTCACTGCCTTCTATTTGCAACTTCTGTTCAAAATTCTTTTGAAGTATTAGATCCCTTGTTCTTTTCCGAACAAAATATATTACCACGTCTCTGGGTATGCTTCTTTGTTTGGCAATTTTAGATGAAATTGTATATATCTTATCAATCTCTCCATCAAATTGTGTTCTTGTTTTACCAATGCATTTAGCCAATTTTGGAATTAGTATTTTATACAAATCTTCATCTTTCTGCTCCTTAAGTCCTCTAATTTTGATACAATTTTCTCTCCATCTGAGCTCCTCTAGTGCTTTCTCATCCTGTTCTTGCTCTTGTTTTGCCTCTAAGCTCTGTCTTGCTTTCCACTCGTTCTATTTTAGCTTCTATCTCAGTAACTCTTTCCTTAAGTTGTTTTGATTCTTCAATAACTTTATCTATAGACTCTTTGATTCCTTTAAGTTCTCATTTCATGTCTTCTTTTACTTCTGATCTCATTTCTTTAAATTCAGCTCTCAGCAGCCTTATTTCTTCTATGATCGACATTTGGTTTTGTTGATTGAGTTCTATCGATGGTCTTCTTATTCCTTGAGCTGGTGTTTGTCCTAGTGTTTTCTTTGTTGTTGTCTCCCCCCCCTCTTTATGTATGTATTTGTATATGTATTTATGTATATATATTATGACAAGGTCTCTTACTATTAAGTGAGATAGTGTAGACTGAAATTTGTTTTCTTATTTCTAATTTCTAATTGGTTGTGTATTTGTTCACCTATTTGTTTATTCACTTATTACTTCTCTTAGTCACACTCAATAATACGATTAATGACAAGGGAGAGATAAAGAAATAAAATACTAAATTCAGTCTACAGTTTACAACTATATAAGCAAAGCTATTGAATCAGATCAATTATTTCAGAACTCTCTATGTAAATCTGAAATATGTGTAAGATTCAGCCAGTAATATAATTAAGTATCTATATCTCAATACAGTCAGTCTATCCAATTGTCCAATTTGTCAATTCCACAATTCTAAATTCAGAACTTAGTTTCTCTTAATCTTTTAATCACTTATAGCTTATAGCTTAATCACTTATGACTTATCGGCTATATCAATTGTGCATACAACTTCCAATCTTTAAACTATAATTTACACAATGACTTATATCAATCACTGACCTAGTTCTCCTTCTTCCTTATTTTAAATTTGACTTCCCCAACTTCCCCTCAGATGATTATTTGATTCCTCAGCTTTCCCCCTTTTTTCTTCTTCCTATCTCTGCTTCTCTCTTTCGTTCTTATCTTCTTACTTCTTCACCTCTCTTCTCTCTCTCTCTTCCTCTTCTCTTCCCCCCTTAACCTACTCCCAATCTCTCACCCTCCCCCCTTCTTCACTTCTCACTCCCCTCCTCCTCCCTGTTCCTGCCTGCGGCTTCACTTCACTGACATCTGTGCCTTTTAGGCTCCTGGTTTCTTTCTCTTTTGCACCTGCCTATTTCTCTCCTCGCCGTCCCTTACTCTCCCTCCTGGCTTTTGCCTTCTGCCCTCCCCCACGTCTTCTTCACCTCTTACCTCCCTCCTCCCCTTCCCTACCTCCCTACACCCTTCACCCCCCTCCTCTGAATCACCTTCTTCTTCTCTACCACCCAACTCCTTTTGCCCCCACCCACTTCTGAATCGCCTTCTCCTTCCCTAACTCCCAACTCCCTTCACCTCCACCCTCCTCCAAAACGCCTTCTTCTTCCCTACCTCCTAACTCCCTTCGCTCCCACTCACTTCCGAATTGCCTTCTCCTTCCCTAACTCCCAAATCCCTTCGCCTCCACCCTCCTCCAAAACACCTTCTTCTTCCCTACCTGCCAACAGAAGTTCTTCCTAATGCTTAGGTGGAATCTCTTTTCTTGTAGTTTGAGCCCATTGCTCCGTGACCTAGCCTCTGGAGCAGCAGAAAACAAGCTTGCTCCATCCTCAGTATGACATCCCTTCAAATATTTAAACATGGCTATCATGTCACCTCTCAACCTTTTCTTCTCCAGACTAAACATGCCCAGCTCCCTAAGCCACTCCTCATAGGGCATGGCTTCCAGACCTTCTAACATTTGGTCGCCCTCCTCTGGACACGTTCCAGCTTGTCCTTATCGTTCTGGAATTGTGGTGCCCAGAACTGGACACAGTATTCCAGGTGAGGTGTTTGTGGTAACTCACAAATGAGTTTGACCTCCATGAGCCCAACTCACAAATGAATTTGACCTCCATGAGCCCGCATTTTTAATGGTAGTTTTCCATATGTATATATGGTATTAAAATCCTGCCTGAAGTGAAGCTAAAAGTAAAAGAATTACCTTATTCCTGCTGTTCCAACCCCCATTTCCCAAAGATGTCCCCTGTCATGGAGGTGCTTTCCAAGGTGCTCTGTAAAATCTGGCCAAGGAAGGCAGATATAAAGGTGTACATGAATAGTAAAAGAGGAAGGGACAGATACAATGCTTCCTGAGGAAGGCTGCTAGTGCTACCAATCAAAAGATATTGTGAAGTGATTCTGTCTTTCCTGTCTTAACAGATTCTGGCAGGTGGGGTGGGGGGAGCAAAAAAAAAAAAAGATGGAAGAAGCCATGAAAAGATACAGGAGAGTTACAAGTAGAAGGCAACATATTCAGTGGTAGCCGTGTTGGCCATGCAGAAAAATACAACAAAATAAAAAATCCACAAAAGAATGATACCTTTATCAGCCAAAGTGCAGAAAATACATCATGCAAGCTTTCGAAGTTTCACTGGCTTTTTCATCAGGCAAAGATGTTAAAAATCATACAGAAGAAAAATGACAATGGACAATGACAATGAATCTAATTCCTTTATTGATAAATGGTTTATTTTTATTGAATATGTCAATGTTCATACATCAGCACTTCGGCCTCCGAAGTCACATTATAATTTATGGTTGGATATATTTCAGTCTTCTTAACTTCTAGGTTTTTCTCCCTCCTTCTCTCACAATATGTTATAATCCCAATTCTGTTAAGTACAGATTTTTTTTGGTTAACTGTTTCATTGTATGTTTTGTTTGTTCCTGTATAATGACAAATCAATAAAATAATATTTTAAAAAAGAAAAAAAAAAGAAAAGTGACAATGGAGATTATCAGATGCAGCAAAACCATGTCAGAAGACCACAAAGAGAACAGGAACGGGGGATATTATCAGATGACATCATCCTTCAGTATCCAGGAGGGTAGTGTGGGCGTGAGTAAGGCATCCCTTTTAATTGGCAGCCTGTCCCCATCAATGAAAAAGTGAATCCTTGTCCGCAGCAGCGCTACACCCCGGGAACAGCTGAGGGCGCAGATGTCTGATAATGTTGCCCTTTCTGTTCCTATCATGTTCTTCTGACGTGGTTGGGGATGTGGTTTTTTGCACTCCACGAAAAATTCCACGAATTCCTTGTGAATTGCTGGGAAAAAGGGGAACTGCCATCAGACCTCCGAGATGCAGTCATCATCACCCTATACAAGAAAAAAGGAGCAAAATCCGATTGCTCAAACTATTGAGGCATAACACTGCTCTCTATTGCTGGAAAAATCCTTGCAAGGATACTCCTGAACAGATTAGTTCCTGCTATTGCAGAAGAACTTCTCCCTGAAAGCCAATGTGGCTTCAGAGCCAATAGGAGTACTACAGACATGGTATTTGCCCTTAGACAACTGCAAGAAAAATGTAGGGAGCAGAACAAGGGTCTCTATGAAACATTTGTCGACCTCACCAAAGCCTTCAACACTGTGAGTAGAAAAGGTCTGTGGCAGATCCTGGAAAGACTAGGAGGTCCCCCCAAATTCCTTAAAATGATTATCTTGCTACACGAGGGCCAGCGTGGTCAAGTCAGATATGGCGATGCTCTTTCAGAGCCCTTTCTAATAACTAATGGAGTGAAGCAAGGTTGTGTTCTTGCACCAACTTTATTTACAATCTTCTTTAGCATGATGCTCCAAAGGGCTATGGTAAAGCTTGAAGAAGAAGACGGTATTTATATACGTTACTGTACTGATGGTAGCTTGTTTAACTTAAGCCATCTGAGGGCTTGCACTAAGACTCTAAACTATCTAGTCCGTGAGCTGCTCTTCGCTGATGATGCTGCCCTTGTTGCCCACACAAAAGCAGCTCTGCAGCGCCTAACATCCTGCTTTGCAACAGCTGCAGAGCTGTTTGGGCTAGAAGTCAACCTGAAGAAAACAGAAGTTCTTTACCAGCCTGCACCACAGGACGAACACCACCATCCACACATCGCCGTTGGCAAATCTGTGCTCAAGTCCGTTCAGCAGTTCACCTACCTGGGAAGCATCATCTCCTCAGATGCCAAAATTGACAAAGAGATCGATCACAGATTAGCAAAGGCATATAGTGCATTTGGAAGACTTCACAAAAGAGTCAGGAGCAATAAACACCTGAGGCAAAGCACAAAAACCAGTGTGTATAGAGCCATTGTACTGTCTATCCTCCTTTATGGATCTGAAACATGGGTCACCTGTCGCCACCACCTACGACTCCTTGAGCGTTTTCATCAGTGCTGTCTACGCACAATCCTAAATATATACTGGACTGACTATGTGACAAATGTTGCTGTCCTTGAGCAAGCTGGGATCACCAGTATTGAGGCCATGATATTGAGAATGCAGATGCACTGGGCAGGGCACGTTTCTAGGATCGAGGACCATCGCCTCCCAAAAATACTACTCTACGGTCAACTTGCCACAGGTCAGCGTAAGAGGGGCACTCCAAAAAAGCGATACAAGGACTCCCTGAAACAACATCTCAGGCTTGGCCAAATTGATCACCAACAGTGGTCCGCCCTGGCCTCACATCGGGAGGCATGGAGACGCACTATCCACAATGCTGCAGCCTTATTTGAGAACTCACGCCGAACAAGTCTTAAAGAGAAACGACAATGCAGAAAGAATCACAATCCAAAAACATCACCCAAGGAGACCTTCTGCTGTGCTTTCTGCAACCGGACTTGTTTATCTCGGATTGACCTTCTTAGTCATCAGCACGCTTGCAGAAAGTGCGGGATGAGTCCTTCCTGAATCTTCGTTTGCGAAGAAAAACCAGATAGATAGGACCCCCGTATCCACTGATTCATTATCCACTGATTCAGTTATCCACAGGACACAAAACAGCACACCTACCATAGGGTCTTCCTAGAAAATGTGTCCTCTCTAGCCTTTTTCTAGGTCCTCCAAGGCAACTCTATGGTATTTTAAACTGGAAGTCCCATTATTTTCAATGGTATTTGCTATTATCCACATTTTTTGGTATCCATGGGGCTCCCTAGAACCAATCCACAGTGGATACGGAGATCCTACTGTACAGTACAATACATGAAACTACTGGGAATGGTTGTTCTGAATTTGTGGTTTGATGTTTCTGGTATGTTGATGATACTCAGCTCTCCCTCATTTAAATCCAAGGAAGTATCTCTGATTCTAAATCAGTGCCTGGTATTGGTAGTGAACTAGATGAAAATGAACAAATGGAAGCTTAATTCAAAAAAGATAGGTGTGCTCCTGGTCAGTTAAAAGGCACATCAGGGTATCAACCTGTGCTTAGATGGGCTTATGTTCTCCTTGAAGATTTAGGTTGGCAGTCTGAGTAAACAGCAAGGTTTAGCCTTGAACCTAGATGCCCAGATTTATGCTATGGCCAGGAGTGTGTTTGCACAGCTAGTGTACCAACTGCACCCATTCCTTGAGATTTCAGGTCTGGCTATGGTGACACATATGCCTTAGTTACACATTTCATTTGGAGTACTGTGGAGGGCCAGACTGCTGATCATGGGGATATCTTTCAAAACTGTTTTGAAGCTTCAGCTGGTAGAAAACATTATGGCCAGACTGCTGATCATGGCTGGTTACAGAGAGTGTGCAATTCTCTCCACTGGCTATTAGTCTGTCTTTGGGCACAAACCAAAGCACTAGTTATGACCTATAAAGTCTTAGGAAACTTCAGGAACCTGGTTATTTGAAAGATAGGATTATCTTGTATGATTTGTTTCTGTTTGACTGTTACTATTGGGAGGTGTCTTGGGCAGAAATTTTGGCGAAAATGTAGGGTGTTGAATAAATGTATAGGTAGCACATGCATTCACTAACAACATTTGATATTTTAAAATGGGCAGGCAAATTGCAGCCCACAGGCTGCAAATGACCCTTGAACCCCCCTTAAGCACTCCACCCAGTCCTCCTACCCCTGATTTTTTAAAAAATGGGGTGATATTTCAAGCAATTTTAATTTTTTAAAAAAATTAAAGCAAGACTCTCAAAAGTGAAGATTATGAGAGGTATTTTACCAGGGACAGATACGGTACCAGAAAATAAGGGTCATGTGTGGTACTATATGCCATAGGATGGGGAATCTTTGCATAGGAAAGAGGGCTCTTTCTACAAGGAGTTGCTATGTTCACACAGCTGTGATTACACTATTGCATTTACTCATCTCTAAAATAGCTTGCCCCATGCTCGTCAAGGCAGAATCACCTGATGTTCCCTTAGATTAACTAGACCAAAATTTCTGGGCCAATTCAGTATAGCTGCTTTGGCAATTCAGCTTGCATGAGTGACTACCTTTCCCTGCCAGGGATGTGAGCAGCTATTACTTCCTCTCCTCCTTGGCTGTGTCCCCAGTTTGAGGAGGAAGCAGTGGGGCAATGTGTGTGTGTAGGAGGGGGGAGGAATTGCATGCATGCAGCTCCTACTGCTTTAGGAACAGGGCTTTGTTTAAAACGTTCATCCAAAATGTCACAACACTTTTGGGGGGTGTTATGTAAATGTGTGTGTTTTTTCCCCTGACAAGCTTCCAGCTGCTGCTTCTCATGGCAGAAATTTACTTGGATGCCATGGAAACCAAGAGAGCCAGTTAGTGCCCTCCTCAATCTAAACACCTGCTTTGGCCCACTGAGGAAGTGGTGGATTCTGTGTGAAGGCTGAAAGAGAAGGAAAGAAATGGCAAGGTCTAAATTCAGTAATGGTTTTCCTCCCCACCCTCCATCCTCTACCTCACTGAGGCTTGGGGTCCATGTAAACAGGACTGACCCAAGATATTTTGCTGCCGGAAGAGGAAGAAGACCCTTCCTTCCATATAAGAAAGCTGTCTGGGCCGGCAGCCGGGTCTTTGACAAGAGAGTATTTCTGAAGGCAGCAGGCTAGCTTAGGGGGTGCAGAACATACCAAACAACAGCCAGCTCCTTCCTCTGAGACTTACTTGCCAGCTGCTGTTGCCTGAGTCAGCCATGCCACTTTGCCTCAAATATTATAGGGTGTCTTGGCCATGCATGGGAAAATTTTCCCCGGTGTTCTTGTAGTGTCTAGAATTAAATTACTGGGGCAGGCTACTGAGACTGACTGGAAGGCTCTTCTAGGTTGAATCCACACAAGGGCTATATCCCAGCTCCAGTGCACAATATCCTGCCCTGGTTTGACCTTGTTAACATCAAACTCACCTGTTTAAATCCAAACACAAATTGGTCTTGAAAGCTATGCGTATATACACCTGCCTTGCAGGGTTGGTTCCCTTCTTGAGTAAGTTGACTGCTCAGCAAAGTTGGGGAAAAGTTCCCCTCTTTTCCCCCCAGAATCTCCCAGCCAACCATGTAGTCCAAAAAATCAGGCACTTTCCCCCATCGTGGGTCCTTAGCCACAATGTTAAAACCAGAGAAAGCTTTGCCAGAAAGTAATGTGTCAGTACTATGGTTCCTTTGTGGCAAGTTATTTAAAAATATATATCTACTCAGGAGTAAGTCATGCTTTGTCCTGTGATGGCCTCACTGCCAAGGTCAACACAGTGTAAGCTTCCCGTGCCCCTCTGTTCCAAAGTAAGTCCAACTGAGTTCAGTCAGACATCCCAGACATCAATGCATCCCAGAGGAATGGGAAAATGTGACAAGTAATACAGTACATTTAGGTTATAAACAGGTGTAATTTTGCCTTTGATTGCACTTGTCTGAAGCTATTCTTTCTGTTGAAATTGGATAAATTCCTTTGGTTTAAACAGTATGGATTTTAGGGCAAGATTACAGTACTTATATATGGGATGTAGAGGGCAATGGTACATCAAATGCACAAGCCTTTGCTATATCTGAACAGATGTAAATCCCATTGAGTTCAGTGGTTTTTACTGACAGGTAACTACTATGTGTGCCAGCACAGTCAGACCCAATTTTTCAAGTGAAGCTTACAGAACAATTCAATCTGTGTCATCTCAAAAGTAAGTACAATTGAGTTCAGTGAAACCTACTCCTTTTAAGAACAATATTTATTGATTGAGCTCGTAATTCTTGCTGGGCTCCCTTGCCCCGCTTTCCTTCCCTTTTCCCTCTGTAACCCCACAATGACCATTCTGCCTGATGTGTATAGATGTGTGTGTCTGTCAGGAGAATTATCTCATTCAGTTTAGCCCACAACATTTTAAGTTACCTACATAGTCTTCTCTCAAGCTTAACAGGATTAAAAATAAAGCAACACCCTACAGAATGAAACAGTTAGTTTGTGATCCTATTGGCCCCGGTCCAGCAAAAACCACAGCCGGTTCCTCCCTATGTTTCTTTGACTCTATTTCCTGCTGGGTCCAAAGGAGTTTATTCTACAATAAAGCTGTAATCCTTTGTCCTCTTACCTGGGAGTAAGTCCCACTGAACTCAATTGGACTTACTGCTGTGTAGGAACATATAAAAACACAGTATTAATGAATGGTAGGGCAGAAGTGTTAAGCTTTCATGTTTTCCCTTGGGCCCTTAGCGGGACATAAGTGTCTGTGACAATGAACTTCACTTCATTCCAAGTAAATGAATTTAGAAACACAACCTGGATCCAAGACATCTTTACTAGAACCTGGGATTAAATTCCCATTGAGTTTAATAAAATGTAATGCACACACTCCAGCGAGCAGAGAATCTCAGACCTTTGAATATTTGAACATATGGTTATCAGCAAACATACACTGAATGTAAAAAAAAAAAAAAAAGGTGACTCCCCCACACTTGCCAGACAAGAATGCCAAGGTAACTATCCACCAACCTGTCCTGCCCTCCAAACCCCTCCCCCATTCTAACCCAATCCCGGTTCAGGGTGCAGAACACACATTGCAAAAAACAGCTTTTCCTAGAAACTGTAAAAGATTTTTTTAATCGCTTTAAAGTTGTCACATATCTAAAAGAAGTGCTTTCACTTCAAAACCAGAGGAATAGTTGTGCGTTTCATTCTTATCTCGATCCTGGTCCTGTTTGAATTATTTTGCAGGTGTGGATTTAGCCCTAGTGTATTGTTTGCTCAGCAGTCTGCACTTCCAATGACCACAAAAGCAGATGGCCTTCTGTCAGACAGGGAAAGACACTTCTGCAACCTTCCATAGGAGTGTATTAAAGCCTCCTCTTAAAATTATATTCCTGCTGTTCATGTTGCTTGATCAAATGTCAGTGTTTTACCTTTCCTAATCTGGTACCCTTCAGAAGTTTTGGACTATCACTCCCTTCATCACAAATCATGGTTGAACATCTGGAGGGCACAAAGCTGAGGTAGGATGGTTTACGTCAGTGCTATTCAAAGTGATGGTCCATGGATCAGTGCTGGTCTACAAGCCATCTGGGTACTGGTCTCTGGGAGGTTTCCAGGAAAGAAACAGATGTGGTCAATGGGCACAAACATGGTACCAATTCCTGGCACATGGCGGCGGTGTGGAGGAGATGCCAGTCCACCAGATCAGATAGCTTGGGAAGCACTAGTCTGTATTATTTGGTGCCTGTAATTGGGTGTGCACCAGACAGCTTCAAAGGCCATACAAGGTCTGGCATCATAGCAGGAGGAGTCTGGATGAGTAAGCTCTGCTCCGGGCTATAGTGTGGGCTTGGAAAGTTACTTTGTGGTTCCTGGTGAATCAAGAGGGTTTAAAAAACAACAACACAGTGAATACATCTCCTTTTCCACACTAATTGCATCCCAAACCACGCACAGCTGGCTACTGCTTCAGTGATGATGTAGTTGGTGGTATAAGATGTGTAGAGAGAACCATTAGCAAACCTAAAGACAGAGGTAGCAGTTTTCCAGACGGGGAACCCCCCACTTCCTTCTGAACTTCTCCTGTATGTTTGTACTTGGCTTCAAAAGTTATGAGACCTATCTATAAGCCACAATGCAAGGGCAGTGTCTCTGTATAAAACATGGAGGTAGGAATGTTATAAACTAGGCTGCGTTTTTATTTATTGACTCAATATGTGTTTTTAAATGTTGCCTCCATATTATTATCCCTGAACATATTGGCAGACACTGTTACCCTAAGAGGTGTGGGGGCACGTTAGAATCCCACCCGTGATGCCAAAATCTCCTTTAATATTTGGGGGAATTATTAGCTCAGATAGGAGGCCTGTGAAAGCAGGGTAACTTCAGAGATCTTTTCACGTATGTATACCAGTAGTAACTGTAGTGAGGCTCCAATTAAAGTAAAACAAAGTATTTTATTGGAATAATACAGAAAGTCAACTAACATATACAACATAAGTTCTTATGAACCATACAAGGCTATAGCAGAGAAAGGCAGAAAGGTTAGACAGAGACAGAGGTCAGGGAAGATAGGGTGGTAGTTACCAGTCTCAAGGAGAGTTCTGTTCAGTGAAAATACTCAGACCGCCATCTGAGGGTGGCAAAGCAAAGAAGAGAATGATGAGGCCCAGCCATATCACACCTCAGCTGTGACACACCTTGCTATTGCTGGGGCTGTAATATTTATATGCTGTTCCATGCCTTGGAGGGGTGAGTTAGTAATAACAAAGCTTGTTTGGCTTTTCCACGGAATAGACAAAAGAAACTGAAACTCAACGAATTGCTTAAATTGCAGAGACAGAACATTGATGAGCTTTTGACAACCTCATAAGATTGGACAGGAGGGGGTGTGAGGAGAGATTTCTGTAGGGTATAGATTGAGGAATGGTCACTTGATTGCTTGATTGAATTCTTGCTTGAAACACCCAGGGCTGGAAGAAAGGATTAGCATATACCATTTAACAACCGTGTTGTTAGTGTAAACTCATTACGAGGGCTTTCTGCCTAATCCTAACTTGGGCTTTCCCACCATTATATTTCTAGACATGCCTCAGGTCATCGTGACCTTTTACTGACCTCCAGTCTGCCTAAGCCAATGTGACCCCAAAAAGTGTCCAATATGTCCAGTTATGGAATCTCGCGGGGAGGGGTAGTAGGGCATGCTAACAACACACAGAACTAAAAACTTATGCAAATAATTAGTGTCCTCTTTTGTTCACATAGGACAGGGCTGGAAAAAATGCACTACAGGCAGGGACACTTGGCAGTGACAGATCAATATTTTCAGCAAACTGGAAGAGACCAGAAGTCTCTTTTGATTTACTTGACTTGTGGCTAATTTGGTATCTGTTTTTCAATGGGAGGGGGGCTTGAGGGGTCATAGGGTGTAAACTAGATGGAACTTGTATGTTTTTGGGTGGTTTGGGTGAGTATAGCACTACAGGCAGGGACACTTGGCAGTGACAGATCAATACTTTTTTAGCAAACTGGAAGAGACCAGAAATCTCTTTTGATTTACTTGACTTGTGGCTAATTTGGTATCTGTTTTTCAATGGGAGGGGGGCTTGAGGGGTCATAGGGTGTAAATTAGATGGAACTTGTATGTTTTTGGGTGGTTTGGGTGAGTATGGGGTGGTTTTCCCCCCAACCTTTTTGGAAAAGGTTGGAAGGTTTTTTTCAACCTCTGGAGCTTTGGAAGCATCCTGGAGGGCTTGGGAGGCACAAAAAGGAGTTGGGGGTACATAGAAATCAGGGGTACACTTTACCTACTCTGATGCAGAAGCATTGAGGAACAACTACAAAAACTGATATTTATGAGAGCCAGTGTAGCAGAGGGATTAAAAAACAGAGGGCAAAACATAGAACTTGTCTACATGTAGGGCAAAAATTCAGAATGAAGTTCTGCCTGCATGCCCCCACACTCCCCCCAAAGTCCTTCACATTATTTTCCACAGGGATGTGGGTACCTTGTCTTCACCATCCCTGCGGAGTTTCATCCTCCACCACCACTGCCACCTTGACCATAATTTAAAGATCCAGAGGCAGCTCCTGGCTGAAGGGAGAGGTTTTCTCCCTTCCCCTGCTTGGCAGCTCTGCCTCTGCCTGCTCTCCCACTCTTCCATTGCAGGAAGAGGCACTTGAAGAAGCACCAGAAGTGCCTGAAGGAAGCAATGGATGAGTGGAGAGCGGACGGAGGCAGTGCTGCCAAGCTAGGAGAAGGGGGAAAACCTCCGGCCGGGAACTGCCTCCAGAGCTTTAAAATTGATCACTGTGTTGGTGATGGTGGTGGTGGCAGCTGCGGTGGCAGCGACAGACAAAAATATGCAGAAAACCCCAATCCCACATACTCCGCATCTAGGTAAGATACCCTGAAATGCTGCGAATCTGGGCCATGCAATGTGTAGCTGGATCGCCATAGATTTGGGGGGAAGGGCATGCCACATGTGGCCCAATTGCCATGGAGTTGAGGACATTTGCATGGGATTTGCAGTATTTGATTGTATAGACAAGCCTATAGACTATCTGTCAAATGAGGTGTGTGGTCTAGACTTTATATCAATACTTTCCATATCAGTGAGATCTCTGTCAGTGTGGCCTGCTTTGTATATGAAATTTGTATGTGGGGGAAAGACATGAAATTGTGCCTCATCTGCCTTGGCTGCTTTGAATTGTTTTCCTCTGTCCCATTTCCAATATCAGAACTGAGTCAGAACTAAGGGGAAAAGGCTTCCCACGCAGCCTGGTTCTCATGGTGGAAGTGAACAGAGCTGAGGATGGGTGAGTGCCTGGAGGCATGGAAATGAGGAAGTATGACTAGTGTGGTAGTTCATCTCCTTTCATCTTTGCTTCTCTTGTGGTGCCAACATTATTTTATATACTTATGTTCTTGAGCATAATGCCATCCCCAGCCTTCCATCCAATAGATGCCCAAGGGGTGGGTGGGCTGGTGTGCGTGTCTGTGGCCAAATCCACACTGCACAAATAATCCTGTTTGAAACTGGAGTATTTGCCATGGCTGCTTCCTATAGAATCCTGGGGTTTGTAGTTTGGTAAGTCACCAGCACTCTTGGGCAGAGAAGGGTAAAGCTCCTGTAAAACTACAAATCCCATGATTCCATAGGAAGGAGCCATGGCAAATAATCCGGTTTCAAACTGGATTATTTGTGTGGTGAGGATTTGGCCTCTCTTGTCTACCTGTCTGTCTGTGGGGCCTTTCATATTACACAATTACAGTGCTATGATTCCACTTTAACTGCTATGACTGTATCCCTATGGAATAATGGAATTTGCAGTTTGTTGTGAATTCTGTCTGATAATTCCTAAACTCCTTCCTAAACTCCAGACCCCATCATTCCATAATATGTTGCCATGGCAGTTAAAGTGGAATCATAGCTCTATAACTGTGTGGTGTGAACAAGCCCTGTTCTCTTCCTCTGTCTCTCATGTGTGTGTGTCTCTCTCTCTCTCTCTCACACACACACAGAGGCAGCCAGGATGGCAATTGAGTCCAAATACAACCTATTATATAAAATTTGGACGGGAATCTCATGTATAGAGGCAAAAGGAAAGGAAGATCCCCCCCCCCACATACTCTCTGCCAGTCACACCTCTTTCTTATACTTGAATAGGGCAGTCAGGCAAGGCTTTTACTATGTTAGCCATTAGAAAGCAGTTTGTAGCTATTCCATATTTTTTCATTAACAGATTTTCCAGGTACTTCCAGATGAGGTTTTGCAGGAAGTCCAAACAACTTTGCTGCCAATTGGCAACCCTTCCATGTTTTCCCTTTTTGTTTCTTCCACATTTGTTTTCTTACCAGAGCAAATCTATAAAGGAAAAAGGATGGAACAGCTGCTCAATACATTTTGGCTATGAGTGGTAGGAGCCCTCTGTCTGGAAGCAATCCTCTTTCTGAGGTAAGAAAAAAAAAGACAGAAGAAGTAGTAGAGAAAAAGAAGGTAAGATTATGAGTGGAGGAGGATCTCAGGTGAAACCCACACAAAATCCAGTGAAGAAAAATGCCACCATGATTGAGACCTTGTGTGAAACAATCCAGAGTCTTCTCTGGAACTTGAGCCCTGTTCCTTACATCAGCCTTTCCCTACAGAATGGGAGGCTGAGCTGCTTTGCAAGGATGTCACAAGGACCACTCAGATGATGCATGTGAAACACTCTGAATGATTAGGAAGGCCTATAAATAGATGCTAAATATTATTGATTCAATCTGGTATCCAAGCTCCTTGTTTCCGAAAGGGCATGTCCTTGTCCTCTGGGATGCTGCTTGCCTAGACTTGCTGGATGTAGCTGTGAGTCGCCTCTGACAGAAACCAGGAGGCTTTCAGGAACTGGAATTTCTGGGGAATCTCTTTTGCTGTTTTTTCTCTTTTACTGGTATGACAACAAGTCTTCTTCCTTCCCATGAGCCAGCCCCCATGGGTGTGTGGGGTGTGTAGGAGATCCTTTAACTGGAACATTTCCGGGAAATACCACTCCTGTCAATCATGAAAACTTTCCTGAAGCTGCAGTTTCCTTGTGGCTGTGGCCACGTGGCATTGCCCTGTTGAAACGACTTGGAGTCTGGTCAAACAGGGAAGAAGATGCTCCCTTTTGCTGTCCCTCTACCATAGTTCTCTACTGCTAGTTCCTTTTTCTGCTTGCAAATTATGCAAATAACAATGACATTTCCTCCCTCTGTTGCCATCAGGAGCAGTTCAGTACTCAGATAAGAGCCTGTGTTGGGAATTTCCTTCTATAGGACTTTACCTAATTGTTGAGGAGAAAGTACAGAAGAGACCCACGCTTTTTCTAGGGATGATCAAAATCAGAATAACCATGAAACTAGTTCCCTGAAATCAAGGAGATTATAGAGTCTCCTCCCTGCCCCCAGTGCTAACAACACTCCCCCAATGCTGATTTTGAAACAGTGTAATTTCAAAAGCAGTTCATAATCTAACATGTTGAAAGGAGGGAAAATTACAAAATAATTCCCACTTCTTTAACACAGACTCTTTCTATAATGAGCCTCAGCAATCCTTTGGCTTTTGAACACACTGGTTTAGTGAGGTCTTGTCTATACGGGGGGAAAAAAATATGAACACGTTCGGAAAGGCAGGCGTTGGCAACCATGCAAACTACCTACACAGTCAAAAGACCCCCCCTAAACTCCACATGACCCCCTAGCCAGCTGGCAGCCGTGAGTGATTTACTCGCAACTTTAAATCTGCTGCCGCCAAAAAAAAAAGTTTCCCAGGGTGTGCACAAGCAACACTTTGTATTTTTAAAGACAGAGCGAGTAAAAAAGGGTATAAAATTGCCGTTTCATTGACTTAACGGACCCTCACTTAGCCGAAAATGCAACATGGTGGCTGCAGCTGCTTTCTCTCTTTGCTAGCCCCACCCCCATCCTCATCTAGCCAATCAGATTGCATTGCCTGTTTGTATTTGTGCGAATGTGAGTGTTCAAACGATCACACATTCACATGTCGTACAGAGCTTTTTAAAAAATCCACATGAAGCACACAGACTTTGTGGTGGATTTTGCTGCCCCCCTTTTGAATGACACGTATTTGTGCGAACGGCCGTTTTAACGGATCGCCATACATTCACATGCCATTTGGGGTTTTCCTCCCCATATAAACAGGACCTGAGTTGGATGCAGAGTTTGGAAAAGTTACTTTTGGGGATTATAGGTTTGTCTATAGGAGGCAATAAAATGTGGATTGATGCACACTAATGCCAATTTGCAGCAGCTTTTGTCTCCACAGATTTTTTTTCAAGATTGCAGGCATGTGAGCCATACACATTTGTTATTCAAATGGTCATGCCTGTGAATCAAGATGGTGGGTGCAAGTGAATTACTTGCGTTTTTATTGTCACCAGTTGCCACCGCTGAAGAATATTTTCTTTTCTTAAAAACAAATCCAAGGTACAGAAGTGCAATCTTATGTTTAAATAAACAGGGGAAAAAAAAAGGGGGGGGAAGCTGTTTCATCACCTCAGTGCATGATCACTATGGCAAAAATCCAACATAGCGGTTCCGGGCACTTGTCTTGCCAGCAAGCTCCATCCCCTGCATACATTTGACCAATCAACTTTTCATTTCCATTCTTATAGGTAATGTGCAGCAAAGTGAATTGGTTGTTCCAAGGAGCAGGAATGCACATTTCCTTCAGTTTTTCTTTAAAAATACCTTGAATTTGTTTTTAAGAAAAGAAAATACTGTTCAGCAGTGGCAACTGGTGACAATAAAAATGTGAGAAATTCACTGGCGCTCGCCATCTTGATTCGCAGGCATGCGAACAACAAACGTGTGGCTTTGCACGCCTGCAATCTTGCCAAAAAAATGTGGAGACAAATGAAAAAGCATAGGTCCCATCTGTACTGTACTTTCTCCCCAACAATTAGGTAAAGTCCTATAGAAGGAAATTCCCATCACAGGCTCTTATCTGAGTGCTGAACTGCTCCTGATGGCAACAGAGGGAGGAAATGTCATTGCTATTTGCATAATTTGCAAACAGAAAAAGGAACTAGCAGCCAAGGACTATGGCATTTGGAGTTTTTGTCCCCCCTCCTTCTGAATACAGCTAAATGGTGTGGGATCTCATTGGGACAAAAGGTATTTTCCTCAAATTCTGTGAGGAGTATTTTCTCCATATAGACAAGCCCCCAGAAGCCCCTAGCCAGCATGGGCAGGGTTAGCAACTGGACTAGACATTGTTCTGATCCAGCAGGGGAATTGTGCTATTCTTTGCTATGTACTGCTTTAATTGTCCATCTAGGCTCACCGAATGCTAAGATCAACCGTGTTCACAAGCATTACCCTGGGGTGTCTGTCACTTGCTGGTAGACAGACACTTTGGTACCTTGGAAACACTCTTCATAGTCCTCTAGCTTTCCCTTTTTCATATTGGGCCTATCCAGTCAATGATCTTTTTTTTCCAAGTAGGATTGAGTCCGGGACAAGTAGGTTCATATCTGAGTAGGTTTGGTTGAGAGCATGAATGTTCAGAATAAAATCCATAAGAAAATCATTGAGTTCTAAAAGCTTCTTTGGGGTGGGATGGGGGGGGGGATTTTACCACAAGATCCTCAGCTTCACATGTGATTCATTCTCTGAAAGATCTTAACTTCTGGGTCCAAATTGAGTAGAGAGCTCATAGCAGCATGGGGAGCTGCTATCCTAAGCCATAACCATCTCTTTCTGTCCCCTGTGTGTGACCAGCCAAGCAAATCATCAGTGCTCTGCTTGCCATAGAGTTTAGCATCCAGTAAAATTGCATGCATACTTTTAGACTGTCTTGTTTACAATTCTCAGAGTATGTTGTTGTTGTTGTTGTTGTTGTTGTAGAATATATTATGCTCTTCAAGGGCCCAGAACAATTGTGCAGAATTGTCCAATTCATTCATATCCCGCTTTTCTCCTGTCAGTGAGACCCAAGGCAGCTAACAGCATCTTTAAAGCCATACAAGTTAAAAATAATACAAAAGTAAAAAATTACATTAAAAATATAAAATTTAAAAAATAATTAAACAGTTTATAGGTTAAACACATTAAACAGTAAAAATATTAAAATGCATTAAAAACTGTATAAAAGACCCATTCAGTATCTTAAAAACCACACTGCACAGCCTTACAAGCCCAACCCTTTCATTTCATAAAAAAACTGGCAGCATAAACATGTTTTCACCTGCCACCAGAAGGACAGCAAGGAAGGGAATATCATGGCCTCTCTAAGGAGCAGCCACCGAGAAGACCCTCTCCCTTGTTACCACCAAATGACCTTGAGAAGGTAGTGGAACAGAGAGAAGGCCTTCTCCAGATGAACTTAAAGTTCTACTGGGCTCATACAGGGAGATATGGTCCTTCAGATAACCTGGATCTAAGCTGTATAGGGCTTTATAGGTCAAAACCAGCACTTTGAATTTTGCCGGGAAATGAACTGGCAGCCAGTGGGGATGTTGCAACAAAGGAGTTGAGTGCTCCCTGTAGCTTGCTTGCCCCCATTAACAACCTGGTTTATTCTGGATGTTTTGTAAACTCCCATAGGTAACTTATTAAATGTGACCAGACTATTATTCAGTTACCACAGATATTACCCCCAAAATTCAAAAAAGTTAGGTGGAACATCCTCCTGAAGAAATGGATCTGAAAGATCTAACATATGCTACCGTACTTGTGCAAAGTTACAATACTGAATTACTTTGGACAGTAAGAATGAAACCTTTGTCTGTATTATTAAATATATCAGGGGACTAAACTGGATCAAATCCAGTTGATTCAGTTTCAACAGGCTGGTAGAGCAAACATTCCAGTGCAGAAATGCAGATATGTATTCAAGGCAGCCAAAATAATTCTGGAAGAGGATAAAGGCTCTGAAATAAATCACTCACTCTAGAAACAAGAATAAACTTGAACTGCCAATCTAAGCTTTAGTATGGCTAAGTTCCTAATTATAGAATCTTACTCTGATATTATAGTCTGCTAAGCCAATTCAAATTTATCTTCTGTAGTGAGATGAATGGATGCCATCCAATAATCTGTTGATACATGTATATGGTCAGATTGCTTTGCTTTTAAGGATGTTATTCAGTGTACATTTTCTTCAGAGCAAGCCCTGGTGAATCAATGGGACTGACTTCTAAATATTCTTATATAGAATTGCTCTGTTGGTCTAAACCCAATTATTAGTCTGCACTAGAGTAGACCCAGTGAATAAATGGGGACAGGGTATGTCAGTACTTATGTGGTACAAATGTAATATGTCAATATAGGGGATCCATTTATTACTCAAAATGGCCACAGTCCATCTGATTCACACACCCCAATCTGTATAATGGGGGAATGATGTGAGAGTGGTGATAAGTTTGGGGCCCATTGAGATGCTAAGTGGTTTCATGGGCTCATCCTGCTACTTGGTGCAAGACAGGTTTTCAGCCAAGTAGTTGGGTTGTAGCCTAGTAGCATTGCAGCCAGGACCCTTATGAGCCCGCTCTGTTTGGGGGAGTGGGGCACCACAACTCACCCCCCACTTAAAATGGATCATGCCCAGTGCCTTCAGTACCACAAGAGACAGATAAGGAGAGCTATCCAGCTTGTGCCAAACTCTGTGCAGTTACAGCCAATCCAGGAGGCTACCCTGCATGTTCCTGTGCCACAAGTTGGCACCAGTGTTGGACAGATGGAAACCATCAGGAAGAAATTCTTGTACAATATGCTCAATATGCTCTGGTGGCATATGGCCCACTCCAGAATGTCTATGAAGGTACAGCTTCATCTGTGTCATCAGGATCTTGTTGACTCCATAACTGGACACCATTTTTCTCTGGTCCAACTTGCTTATGAGACACTCTTGAAAGTGGACCATAGATCTGACTGTGGTAGATGGCATTCTCAAAGGGAAAAAATTAAAAGCCAAAGTTCAGTTCATTAATGATCTAGCTTGGTGATAGGAGATGATGTAAAAGGTACAGCTTCATCTGTGTCATCAGGAACTTGTTGACTCCATAACTGGACACCATTTTTCTCTGGTCCAACTTGCTTATAAGACACTCTTGAAAGTGGACCATAGATCTGACTGTGGTAGATGGCATTCTCAAAGGAAAAAAAATTAAAAGCCAAAGTTTAGTTTTACATCATCTCCTATCACCAAGCTAGATTATTAAAGTACCAAGTGGGCCAGATGGCTGTCAGAAACTCCTGCCATAGCATCCTTATTTTGTTGATACAGATGTTTTGAGCTAGAACGAACTGAAATTCCAGGGCTCTCCAAGACTTCTTTTGGTACCAAATACTGACACAAATCACTGCTTTCAAATAAGCTTTACTGGTGGTAAATGATGTCAAAAAGGAAAGCACCACAGGCCTTTCTTTATCTGATGGGGTGCAGCATTCCTTTGCAGCACATGGTAGAAATGGGACATTAAGTGAGTTCTGCCCATACTATCTAGAACCTCATGGATATGATGACAGTGGTTTCCCTGGGCTGGGATCCACTTCTCCCCCAGGAGAAACAACTGGCAGATGGATCCTTGAGGTTCTATAGGGTAGAATCAAACAAAGAAAATTGAATTGCACATGCATGACCCATCTCCCATCCTAACAGCTCATATGAGAAAAGCACAAGTTGTTAAAAAAGCAATTTGACTAGTCAGTTTCTGGTGTGTTCCAGCCTTGAACTGTGTAGGCTTATGTGAAACTATCTAACAGAGCCTAATTAATCCTTTTGAAGCCACTGGACAGCTGTTAACATTTTGCCATAATGTTGACAAAGACTCTAGGACCCAACATCCTGGTGGCAGGGGCTGTTGTTACAAGCTGAATGCTATATATATATATATATATATATATATAGCCAAATTCAAGCCCCTGAAGTTTGACTATTATGGAAAAAGTGTGTGTGTGTAAACTAAAAGGTAAGATGTTGTGTGTCAGACAGCATAATAGTAAGCGTGCAGGCTTACCAGATAGTTCTGAGCATGAACCCAATCTAACCTGAAACAAAGAAATAAGGAGAAAATAGTCTGAGAGAGACAGTGTAAACAAAGGGCCAGCATATAATGAAACCAAAGTGTGTACTACATTGGTTCGAAATGCTGAGAGAATACTCCAACAGGAAGATGCACCATAAACTCAAGACCAATGCACAATGCTGTGACCAACAATCCAGGCCGTTTACCTTCTTGGACCTGCAGCTTCAAAGAGAGAGAGAAGGATTGAAAGAGAGAGAGAAAGAGAGAGAGAAAGAGAGAGAAACTATGGGTGAGGTGCCTGAGATGGCACATAAAAGTTCAATAGGCTGAGTATTTCAATCTGTAAACAACCCAGATCTGCACAGAGGGCATGCCCTGAGCAGAGGCTGAGTTGTTGGCCCCAACTTGAAAAAAGTGGAAGCCAAATTCCTCCAGTGGACCCACGGAGTCAGGCAACTACAAAGTACCCATGCAAATTGAAATCTGTAATCCATCTTTGTGGATTAACAATGAGCCCTTCTTATCAGGCGTGATGACTGGCAAGACTGGGGCGTCCCCCATGAGCCAAGGTCCTGGGGCCTGGAAGAACTTTAAGGGAATGAATGTTTCTTTCCTAGTTTAGTCACTTTTGGGAGAAAAATGGATGTGTAAACTGTTCAATCTCTGGGTGAATAATATTTCCTGCTGCTCAAGGGCTCTGGCAGAGGCATATTTTCCTAAAGGATGGTACAAATTGCCTGGCCCAAAAGAGGGCCAGAGAGAAGGCAGCTTGGGATAGGAATCGAATGGGAACCAACACAGAGATGTTACTGGAGCCTTCTGGGATCTGCATTGGTAAAGTTTTCCCCAAGCTTTGCAGGCCCATAAAGAGCAGCATGGGTCAGACAGCCAAGGATCTTACTGTAGAAAGAAATGGCAGCCAGTTTTGCTGCAGAATGGGTGGCCATGGTCTTGGGTGCAAGGTCCCACTCCATAAAGGATATGAGATAGCTGAGGATCATGGCTCCTGATCGAGACCAGCTGCTGGCTCCCTACCCTGTGAAAGCTTGTGAAAGATTTAAATGCCATGTGGGGAAGCCTGGTTTGTAGCTGAGCAATAGCACTGAACACAGCCTGCAGAATGATGGTCTTCTGAAGGCCAAGATATATATCTCCAGAATTCTGAACCTCTTGCCTGGAAAAGGAGATAGGGCATCTGCTATATTGTTATTTGCCTTGAAAGATACAGAGCTAAAATGAGATACTGTATTAGCATGTGGAGTACTGTAGGCTTCCCATGGCAATGAATTTTGTAATTTCTGCTGTGCATGCAGAAATGTCCATATTGCCACTAGCTTGAAGGTTGTTGCTTAAACAGCAGATGTGGATTGTGCTAATTCTCATCTGACAAAGAAAGATACCATCAGAGATAGTGACATGCATAAGACAATTTAATGGTACTTGGAAATTGCCTCAAAGGAGGATGAAAGTGAGGTTTCTCAGAGCCTAACTCTGCTATCTATTCTAGACCACACTCTTACTAAACTACAAGACCCATCCAAATGGCTCTGTGTTTAGGATGAGCACTTTTTGCATCTCAAGGCATGAAACTTGCAAGAGCTCTGCAGCCAGGAAGTGACAATTGCTTGGAGGAATACTTCCTCCTTCACTACTTACTTTGTCAAGACAGGGTACACTACAGCATTTGTTGAAGAAAGTGTTTTAATATGTACAACAGAGCAAAATACTCACCTGAGTGTTTTAAACTCACTTGCAAGAAGTGTTTCTGCCACAAATACAGCCTTAGATGCCAATGAAAGCAGCCTACGTTGAAGATTCTTAGTCCTTGGGCAAAACTACAGTTCCCAGGCTCCTTGGATGTGAGCCATGACAGTTAAATGGGCTTTAAATTGATTTAAACTATAATGTATCCATGCCCTTAGTTCCTTGTTCTGAACTCCTAGAATTAATTTCATTGTTTTTACAGTACTGATCTTAAGGGAATAATTTTGCTCCTATTATCAGGATCACAATGTTACATTTAAACCCTACCAAACTTAATCATCATCTAGTGAACTGTTGCATTAACATGCTGTCCCTACACTCATTTTTATATTAATTACTTTATAATGGCTGTGAATTGTTATAGCACTTTGAGCTTGCAAAAAAAAAATTAAATCTCACTGCTCAGATTATTACTCATGTTATTCAGAAAATGAGGCAGCAAGAGAAAGGGTGAGCTGGCTATGATTACAAAATTGATGCAACGGAACAGGGAGACAGGTTGATGCCCACTCTGGAACAATGGAGGCTGTACTGCAGTTGTGATTCCCTATTTTGTGCCAAGGCACTGTGGGGCTGAAGTGTATGTGTACACGCACACATGAGCAATCACACACACACACACGCACACACACTATCACACAGGTTGGGTCTTCCTTATCTAGAATTCCAAAATCCAAAATATTCCAAAATCCAAAATTGTCTACATGGGTGACTGAGATAGTGACATCTTTGCTTCTGATGGTTCAACATACAGAAACTTTGAGCCCGTCTACACTATTCAAAAACCCGAATCCCCCTGCGAATTCCCCAGAATCTGCAGTGATAAGGCCACATGATGTACGGCCTTTCCCCTGAATCTGGAGAGATCAGGCCACATGGCGCATGGACCAGATTCAAGGTATTCTGGGTATTTTACCTAGATACAGAGTTTTAACGATTTGGGGTTTTCTCCACATTTTTGTCCACCACTGTAGCTGCTGCTACCACCAACACTGCCACCATTTTAAAGCTCAGGAGGCAGTTCCCGGCTGAAGTGAGAGGTTTTCTTCCTTCCACTGGCTTGCCAGTGCTGCCTCCATCTATCTACTCTCTACTCATCTGTCAGTTCCTTCAAGTGCTTCCATTGCTTTCTTCAAATGCTTGTACCTGCGATGAGAGAGCTGGAGGGTGGGTGGAGGCAGCGCTGCTGAGCCAGGGGAAGGGAGAAAACCTCTCCCTTTGACCAGGAGCTGCCTCCTGAGCTTTAAGTTAGACTCAAGATGGCAGTGTCCTCTGAACAAATCTTGCCAAGAAAAACCTGTGACAGGGTCATCATAAGTCAGAAATTACTTGAAGGCACACAACAACAATAAATACCAAGCTCATACAGACCAGAGGATGTTAATAGAGATTATACCAGTCAGATTCATACATCTTGCCTAATATAACCACTCTATCCCAGACCTGTTTACAATTACTTCAAGCTGTTTTGAGATTAGCCAGCTCTGCATTGATTTCATTCACAGCATCTCTGGGAAACCTTGTGGCTGGAGTGTAGCTGGGGAGGAATGGAGAAGGGAGGGGGCTGAGTAAAGAATCCAATGACCTCATGGATCTTGGTTGCTTTGGCGAGAAGGAAAGGTCTGGGCTCAGAGAGGAGTTTCACTAATGGAACAAGTGAGGAATGTGCAGCTGCCTGTCTCCTTTTAGGAGAGTTTATCGTAGGCTTCACTGGCGATGGAGCAACAGAAAGTGTGTTACTATGGTTACATGATACACAGCACTTTAAAGCAGCCAACGCTGCTTCCCCAAAATATGTGCCAGAGTTCTCCCCCCCCCAAACACACATACAAATCACATTGCAGCAATATGAATTCATGCTTCTGTTAAAAGCTTCCACTTCCCTGAAAGACTGGTAACATGAATCAGTAAATTGGGCCTCTTGTTCCAGTTTAGGATCCCTGTGTTGAACAAGCTAACTTCAGTATTCTCTGAATCACAAAAAAAAGTGTCATGCTGGCCATAAGAAAAAAAAATATTTACCAGAATCCATATAAGAGCAGTACCGTTATTAAGTCAGCCAGTCCCAAAATAGTGTCCTAAGAATTCTTAATTATAGTTTTAGGAGGAAGAAACCAAAGCAAAGCTGGTTGGAAAATACAAAATTTTAGCCATTCCCCAATAAGAACCTAAATTAGAGGTACTTTACACTATCTGAAGACAGAACAGTATAATCTGAAGGTATATTCTCTCCTGCCTACATACCCTAAAGGCTAGATCCTGTCTGATCTTGTTACCTAAACAGGGTCAGCCCAGGTTATTTACTGGTATTTATTTACTTATTTGATTTATATCCCACCTTTCTCCCAAAATCAAATTCAAGGTGACTTACAGTAATTTTAAAAAGATACAGCTAAAACATTAATTACAGAAATTTAAAAAGAATTAAATGTTATTATTATTAAAACATAATGATAACAGTTATAAACACAACATAGTTAAAACATAGTTTCAATTTTAAAAATTCAAAACATGTTAAAACAGTGTACCAATTACACACATATACTACATAATTAAAAATCACAATTTGAATTTCAATTAGTACTTGGCTGGGAGACTGCCAACAAATCCAAGCTAGTACTCGGATGGGAGACTGCCAACGAATACCAGGTGCTGTAGGCTATATTTCAAAGAAAATGTCAGAGGAAAGATCTGGCAAAACCACCTCTGAGTGCTTGTTGCCTTAGAAAACCCTATGAAATTCATGGGGTCACCTAAGACGAAGGCAACTTGAAGGCGCGCACGTGCACGCACACACACACACACACACACACTAGGGCTTGTCTATACGAGGCAAAAAACAAACCCAGAGTGCCTCACAGTAATGGCATATTGCCGCGCCTGTGACTTGTCTTAATGGTGTTTTTGCCCCCATAAGCTTCACATGCAAGATGGCGGTGGTGAGTGATTTACTTATAATAATAATAATAATAAAATTTATTTATATCCCGCCCCTTTGCGAGCAATCGGGGCAGCTTACAACAATAAAATAGTACACAGTATAAAACAGCTCAAAATCCCTTCCCCCCCTTAAAACATTATTAAATTAATACAGATTAAAATCAATATATAATATAATTTATTAAAAACCCTTTCGAGCAAGCAGCATCAGTTTGGAGGTCCAGAAGCAACTTCCAGAGGGGGTTCCTGAGGCCGGGGTTAGCTATTCTGGAAAAGCCTGCCTGAAGAGAACCGTCTTGACAGCCTTTTTAAAGCTGTCTAATGATGTCAATAGGCGGATCTCATCCGGCAGGCCGTTCCACAATTTGGGGGCGACAGCTGAGAAAGCCCTCTGGGAGGTGGTCGCCAGCCTAGTACTTGCATTTGTACTTACCTCAATTTGCCACTGCTGAACTTTAAAAAAAAAATGTCCAATTATGTACAGAAAAGAAGGAAAATATGAGATGTTAGAGCACTCTAAGAATATGTGTAATATGATGCGGAATCTCTTTATGTAACAAGCTATTATTATTTTCACTTATTTTATTATCCTGTAAAAAGTTACATTGAAATTTAGACTTCAGAAAGATAATGTCATATCAAAACACAAAGGTAAATGTAACAGCATAAAAACTATCAATAAAAAAAAACAACAAAAAAAATGTCCAAGGTTCGATAGAGCAATTTATCAATTTAACAGAAAAGCAAAAAATCCCCACCACCCCATTTTCTCACCTTAGCGCTTACTTGCTAGGGTGAAAATCCAACATGGTGGCAGTGGGTGTTTGCCTTGTTAGCAGGCCCCACCCCCACGCTCACCCGGCCAATCAGCTTTGTGCTTCCTCTCCTATGGAAAAGCGATTCATATCTAATTGCTTGGCCCAATGAGCAGGAATGCACATTCCGCTGACTGTTTTCTTTAAATTCCAGGTAAAGCTGTGAAAACTTTTCCTGCTGAGTTTTTAGTGTTTTGGGGCCCCCTCCTTCATAATACGGCGAAATGCTGTGGAATGCCATTAAGACAGGTAGGATTCTCCTCACATTTCATGGAGTATTTTTGCCATTTAGACAGCCCCATACACACAGGTTCTCTCCACTTATTAGGTAACATTATTCAATCTGACTTTTGTTCCTTTAAAAAGAACTACTCACTCACCTGAAATTAATAAAAAAGAGGAAGGAAGGGGAGGGGGAAAAAAAAAGAAATGTGGCAGCACCTTTAAAACTAGCTGGTTTTTATTTTTGCATGAGCTTTCATGGCTATAAACCCACTTCTTTGGATGCAGTGGCAAGTAATATTAAGGCCTAAGTCCTAAAGCATATTTATACAGTTGTGGGAGCTGGGCAGAATGTAATAGGATCCAGAAAGATGCAAATCATGTCTCTTGCATCTTTTTGGATTCTTTTTTACCTTCTGTTACAAATCCCATTAGAAAAAAGATTCATGTTTACCACCATCTCCCATGGGACCAAAATGGAAGAATAGCTGAAGCATGCTGATGTTGTGTGATAAGGCAAGGCGGGAGGCGCTATTATTGGGCTTTATTGCCGCTTCCCTCCCCTCATGTGATAAGCCTCATGACTCTAAGCGTGACTAAATCTAGATTCATCCCAGTATCTTTAAAACATCTTTGCGATATACAGTGAAATCTTATAGGTGTCTACATGTCTACATGGAAGTAAGCCCCATTCATTCTTGTGGGACCTACTCCCAGGTAAGCTAGTGTAGGTTTTCAGTCTTCATTTATCTTACAAATAAGATTTTGTGGTCTGCTGTATCTCACCATAAGCCTAATGCTATTTGCCCCTTTCCCCTCTAACACAACTGAAGTTTTAATTTATTCCCCAATATTTTGAAGTTTTCAATAACAGTGGCACCTGGTGGCTCTGTTACAGAGGTGGTAAATCCAGGCTGGGGTTTAGTCTGAACTTTAAAAGGGTGATACAAGTACAGTAGGACCCCCGTATCTGCGGGGGATTGGTTCTGGCACACACACCCCGTGGATACAAAAAACCGCATATGACAGCAAATACTATTAAAAGTAATGGGACTTCCAGTTTAAAATACCATTGAGTTGCCTTGGAGGACCTAGAAAACATCTAGAGAGGATGCCTCTCTAGGCATTTTCTAGGAAGATTCTATGGCAGGTGTGTTGTTTTGTGTCCCATGGATAACTGAATCAGTGGATAATGAATCAGCGGATATAGGGGTCCTGCTGTAATTACTTGCTGTTGTTTTGTGCCTTCACGAAACATTTCCAACTTTTGGTGACCCTCTCACAGGGTTTTCTTGGCAAGATTTCTTTAGAGGAGGTTTGCTATTGCCTTCCTCTGAGGCTGAGAGAGTTTGACTTGCCCAAGGTCACCCAGTGGGTTTTCATGTCTGTGCAGAGATTTGAACCCTGGTCTCCAGAGTCATAGTCCTTTCAAATTTGGGTTCAAACCCAGTGTGGTTTCACTGCTCCCACTGATATAAGAACCACCAGCCACCAGTACATATTAAAATTCCCAAGATTCTTTTGGGAAAAGTCATAACTCTTCAGCTGCTTTTAAGCATATTCTACTTTGGTTTCCCTTTTCATAATGCAAATGTAATACAGACAATAGAATTCAAACGATGCCACACCAAACCACATTTTCTCCCGCTGCTCCCTGCTCTTTTGAGGCTCATATACACAACCCATTCTTCCATGTCACAGGTGACTTCATTCGTGGTTAGGGGATCTGTTTACATTCTGAAAAGACGATATTTATTACCAAAAAAGAGAACAATTTTTGCAATCCCAGCTTGCTCCCATTCCAGTCTGTATCTTTGCATATGTTTGCATATGTTTTTTGCATATGTTTATTTATACACATAGCTGTAAATTTAGAAAGAATTTATTTTACTGTAGAAAGAAACAGAATACACCTTGCCATAATGAGGAAGACTGTGAAAAGGTGACCCAACATGTCTGCCTCCCCATCAGCACTAGCCAGGGATAAAGGACTGATGGGGAACTCTAAGGCTGCTACTGCTTTCCCTTCTAATGGTCCTTCATCTTAAAACCTGGGTTAGTGTGAACAGCCCTTCAAGTAGAGGACTGCCCTCTATAAAGTATAAAATCTGACACTTGGCCACCCTATAAGTGCCTAGCCATTCTCTTCTTTGTCTGCCTGAGCCAGCTATATGGGTACATTTGTTGTTGTGTGTGCCTTCAAGTCATTTCTGACTTATGGCAACCCTAAGACAACCCTATCTTGGGGTTTTCTGGGTAGAATTTATTCAAAGGAGGTTTGCCTTTGCCTCTTAGGGCTTATCTACATGGGTGATTTATCCCAGCTTGCCCCCACCCCTGGTTCCAGAGCCCTGCAGTCCAAACAATGCAGGCCATTTACCCAGATCTGCCCCTGGGCAGTCCAAATGACCCCTGGGACAGATACAGGCTGGAATGGGAGCAAGCTGGGATTGGGCCCAATAGTGTTTTGAAAAAAATTACCCAGTTTACCTTGGTTTACCCAGGAAAAACCAGATAGGGCCCTGCATGTCCACAAAAGCCCATTTAGCATACTGCACCTTGCTGCCGCTGCTACCATCTCCCTGGCTCTTCCTGAAGCCAGGCAAAGGGCCCTCAGCACATAACTGAGGTCACATGCAGGGGGCCTGCAGTCACATGTTGTGGGACCCCTGCTTGACTTCCACAGTAGCAGAGAAAATGGTGGTGGTGGAAGCTTTAGCGTCCTGTTCGGACTCCGGCCTGTTTTCTGCAGATAACCAGGCGGGTGCGTGCAGGCCAGCTCCGAAGTCAGGATACACCAGCAGGTTGCTGGTGTATTCTGGCTAGTGTAGATGAACACTTAGGCTGAGAGAGCATGACTTGCCCAAGGTCACCAGTGGCTTTCCTTAGCCAAGCAGGGATTTCAGTGCTGGTCTTCCAGAGTCCTGGGCCAATGCTCATCCTATACACAGCTATCATATCAGAATATCTTTCCAAAGCTTATTCCAAATTGTCAAAAAGGGCCACAAGCCTGGACAAAGCCAATGAGGTGGAGTGAAGCAGAGGTGGAAGTAAGAGGAGTGATTTACTGTAAAGGCCCAGCTGTGGCTCACTCCTTTCCTGAGCTTCTCTGGGAAGTGATGAGTGAAGAAATTCAGGCACAAGGAGGAGCAGTCACTGAATAATGGGAAGCCTTATGCTTCCCTTCCCCCACTGACCTATTCTGTGGGTTATTCCTGACTCAGCCTTGACTAAGCTGGGATACACAGCCAAAAGCAGGAATTGTGTGCAGCTGGGAATTATCCAATACCTTGCTTGGGAAGCAATAAATTGTTGCAATAATGCCACCATGACAAATGGTGTTTTGAGTGGGATGTGCTGTGTATTTGGGTCCTTCCCCTCCTGCCTGAATCTTTTGTCATATGTATTAGTAATTCATTGTGATGGGAGCAGTTGCTCTGGATGAACTAATATGGAGTATCAATGCCTGATCTTGTGCATGTGTGTACCAGGAATGATGTGCTGGTGTAGTTGTTACCATTGCGATATTGTGCAGGATTATTTATGGCAAATGCCTGAGGTTTGCAAAAGCACAAAGCCCTGTTCCTCATTGTAAGCAGCAATAGGAAGATTCTACAAGGGCTTTGTTGTGAGATTGTACTACACTTAAGCAGCCCCTGCCATTGCATCACTTTTTCAGTCCTCAATGTTTTATGAACATACTGCTTCATTGTTGTTGGTATCCCTGTATAATTTGCTTCCAGCAAATTGTACTATGTTTATAAGATATGCATAAATGCTTCCTTATTTTGTAATTACTAGGATCAGCTTTTGTTTTGTTTTGTTCTTTCAGTGTTTGTGTGCGTGCATGTATTTTCATTTGTGGGTAAGCTTTTTTTAAAAAAAATTTGCAAGATTTGTGCAAAATTTGTATACACTTGTTCTGTGTATACGTGACTAAACATGAGTACATTCAGAGAAAAGGTCAGTTTTTTTCAAAAGGAAAAAAACTTGTGTTTGTGATTATTATTAAATATGGAGGTGTGTACAAAATCAGGAAAGGCTGCGGGGGATGATGATGGGAAGAAGTGTTTGTTAAGGGAGCAGCTAAATAAGTGGGAATCCACAAAACCAGAAATACTAGATAGAGGCAAAAGCAAAAGGGTCATGGAAAAGGCTGGGAATGGGAATGGGTAAGTTGAGAAGTGCTTATATTTTGCTGTCGGAAAACACCTGGTACTAATACTAAGTACAAAATCTTGGAACTATGTTTATTGTGTAAAAATTAGCATCTTGCATAATAGCGAAACAGGCATTTTCCTGGCTTCAAAAGGGTCAGAACACATAGCAAGTGGGACGTAGGTACATCCTGGTATGAGGCTCGGGTTGCTAAACTTCTGTAGTGTTCCAAGGGCAAATGCATGTTTTTAACTACAGTATAAGCCATTGTTTTTATATTCTTTAAGCTGGTTTGAGCAGCACCTTTTTTTCAGTGGCAACCACAGGTTTTAACAGTTTTAAATAAATAATAAATACATATGTAAAATGTAGGCAGTGGGGATATACGCTAGACTCTTCACTCATAGCCCTTTCACACTACACAGTTATAGCACTATGGGCCAAATGAAATGTTCCCCTGTTCCCGCACCCAGCAGTCTGGTTGACACAGGGTTTTTGCCCCATTTCTAGTCCACATGTCCGCATGATGTCCAGGCAGTTCTGACAAGAATCCAGGGCAAATACCCCTTAAAACGGAGTGGACATGTGGCAAGACCCTCATAGTTTACTGTGTTTTTCCCAGAGAAAATGCTGAATGGCGTTACCGCAATGAGATGTGTCTGAACATGCGGTCCAAATGGTGGCCGGTGCATCTATTTCCCAGCTGGGTCATGTGCGTCACATCTGCTGAGGTCATCACAAGGTGCCCAGCCATGTGACCACAGCCAGGCACCTTGTTCCTCACCTCAGAAGATGTGACCAGTGTGGGGGAAAGAAGCACCAGTTAATACGCAAGTCGAGGGTATGAGAACACCCCTCTACTGTTGCAATGGAAGGGTAGGTGTTGGGGGGGGGGATGCCCTGGGCCCAGGGCTGGAATACTCTGGCTGGAACGTGGAGTATACTGGCCAGTGTAGACAAGCTCTATGATTTCACTTTAACTGCTATAGCTCCATCCTATGGTATCCTGGGATTGGCATTCCAGGAAGCTCCTCTGGTGTTTCTGATCAAACCGCCAGTCCCCAAATTCCATCGGATGTAGCCATGGCAGTTAAAGTGGAATCACAGCACTATAAATGTGTGAATGTGCCCTCAGTCAAGTGATTAGGCTGTAAAAAATTGGATAGATAGCTGTAAGTCTGCAGTTGATAAGGGTGAGTTTGCACATTGGTGGATGAAATGAATGTGAAAGGTAAGCATGGTGTAGTGGTTTGAGCATTGGACTCGGACTAGTCTCTGGGAGACTAGGGTTCAAATTCCTATTCAGACATGGAAACCCACTGCGTGACCTTGGGCAAGTCAGACTCTTTCAGTCTCAGAAGGCAAAGGCATACCCATTCTGAACAAATCTTGCCAAGAAAACCCTGCAATAGGTTCACCTTATCACCATAAGTCAGAAATGAGTTGAAGGCACACAACAATAACAGCAACAATAAAAATACTGAGGGAGATCATAACTACTTGGGATGCAAAGCTTGGAAACTTATGCCAAATAAGTAAATAGTTACAGTTACAGTTTAGATCCCCTCTCCCCTAGGTTAGTTACTGTCATGGGGAAATTTTCAAAAACATAGTTCTTCCCTTTTTCCTTATTGAAAAGTAACTAAAATAGGGACTTTAAAAAACCAAACCTATCACACTGCTGCTAGCCACAGGCCTGCTAGCCTGTAACTATAAAAGCAACATCTATATACGGTATATAATTCTCTTGGGTATGTTGTCTTTCCCAGTGTACTGATTGGCTGCTCAGGAAACACATCCAACCCACACCCATCCAATCACCACTCACATGTAAATTCCCTCTCCACCCCAAAATCCACTCAATCTGCATCACTGCCTCACAAGGGCCCCTTCCTCCTCTCACTCCGTCAACCACTCACCGGTCATGGGTTGTGATTGGATCCAGGCAGTCGACTGGTGGTGGTGGTGGGACGCCACTGGTGCTACTGTGATGGGACCCAGGCAGTCAACTGGCGGCAGCCACAGCAAGGTAACAGACCGAGTCACCCTCAGCAATTCCACGAAAAGTGTGGAATGCTGAGAAGGGGGAGGAGGAATTTAAATCTACCAGTCTACCTGAAAGGGTTGTTGTGAGGTCTACTGGGCATTTTTTGGGAAGTTTTTAAATGGCGTATAGTACACTGGGTCTAGCTAGTTTAACAAAACCAGTTGCAGTTATACCATGAAAGCAATTATACCCCATTACACTACAAGTATAATTCTAACATAGGATAGCTGCATCATAAGGAAAAAAAGGAGGAGAGGAAGAAGGAGCATTCTTTGTAACTAGTTGTAGCAAAGTAATAGTGCCGCTCTATTCTGCCTTGGTCAGACCTCATCTGGAATACTGTGTCCAGTTCTGGGCATCACAATTCAACAAGGATATTGACAAATTGGAGCGTGTCCAGAGGAGGGCGACTAAAATGGTGAAAGGTCTGGAAACCATGCCTTATAAGGAGAGACTTAGGGAGCTGGGTATGTTTAGCCTGGAAAAAAGACGGTTAAGAGGCGATATGATAGCCCTGTTTAAGTATTTGAAGGGGTGTCACGCTGAGGATGGAGCAGGCTTGTTTTCTGCTGTTCCAGAGACTGGAACACGGAGCAATGGATGCAAGCTCCAGGAACAGAGATTCCACCTCAACATTAGGAGGAACTTTCTGACAGTAAGAGCTGTTCGGCAGTGGAACGCACTCCCTCGGAGCATGGTGGGGTCTCCTTCCTAGGAGGTCTTCAAATAGAGGCTGGATGGCCATCTGTCAGGGATGCTTTGATCGTGATTTCCTGCGTGGCAGGGGGTTGGACTGGATGGCCCTCGTGGTCTCTTCCAACGCTGCAATTCTGATTCTTTGATTCTATGATTTGCTAAAAAGGTCTGCCCACCATTACCTCTCCAATTAATTCACTTGACAACAGGCAGCACAAGGATGAGAGGAGACAAGATTTATTTCCTAAGATTTATTTCATACACTGGAATAGCCTGAATTTTCGAGACCAAAGGCTATTTCTTCCTTCTTCAGTCTGAGGAAAAACGGCCAAAGTGAATGTTGCTTGTGGACGCGTCTGCCTCAGGCTTCACCTCCAAACTGTGTGACAGTTATGCTCTTCTGAGTACCATGTTTGGAAGGCAAATTCAAACACAGAGACCACAAATAGGTCATTCATTCCCTGTGACCCTTAATGTATGGAGTTTATAGGCCGTGGCATTCTGCTTCCCTGGCTGGTTTTTTAAATTTCCAGTAACAGGAAAGTGGGTGGACCCAGGCTAAGAGTCAATTACTGCCCACACACATGACTTTTAGTTGCCATTTCCCTGAATGCAAGAACTTGCCATAGTGAACTCTTCTGGAGTTTGCTTTTCCACAACTCATCCTCAGGAAAGACTGCTCCTCTGCTCCTTCCTCTTAGACCAGTCTGCACAACTTCTCAGAAGAACCAATATTTCTGTGTTTGATGTCCAAAGATGGGGTGGAAATTTTGTGGGGTTTCTCAAATGTGGTTGGACTGCAGCTCCCAGCAGCCCTAGCCAGCATAGCCAATGTCATATGGCTAATGTGGTCATGACGAATGTATCCCCCCCTCTTCCTCCTCCTCTTCTTTTCCTTCTTCTATTCATTTTAAGCCTGCCTTTTCCCCAGTTTGGGACTCAAGGAACAATTAAAATAAATATAGGAGATTATTGGACAGGAATGCAAAAGATGTTCCTTTCCCACAATCTCCACTCCCACCCCTGTCCCAAAACAATCACCCACATACACACTGCACTTACCTTCTCTCGCCTCCAAAATGCAGCCCAGGCATGAACAGAGCTCTAATGGAGCTCTGTTCATTTCCTGGAGTGAAATCCCACCTGTTCTCACGAGAAGATGCAAGCGCGGGAAATTCAAATATAAAAAGAAAAATAACACAGTAAAAGTGACACCAAGCACAAAAACACACTTAAAAATGTACAAGTAACCTGGGGAGGGTACAAAAAAGGGGGTAGCTTACCTGGATGTCCCGATCTCATCCGGAAGTATTCACGCAGGACCGCCCATTAATGCTGGAATCTCGCCAGCAAAACGGGGCACTTTGTCGCACACAGGCAACTCAGGAACAGAAATGGAACAGGAGATCAATTGCTGGCTTCTCCCTGTCAATAAAAAAAGAATGGGCTCGGAACAGCAGCAGAACGCTTGGGAGACGATGGGGGACAACATAGTCTGAAAATTAAGCCCTTTTGTGATCTTCTGGCGTTGTTATAACACCATTTTTGATGCGTCTGATAAACTCCCTCATTAAATATTCTCAAAGGTTAAAAAGCAATTAAACTATCAAAATTTAAAACCAGTTAAAAAATACCATTATAAGGGGGGGGGAGCACAGTACGGACATTTTCAGACAGAGCTTAACGCGGGATGAGCTCCCGGGAGAGGAACGGCACTCTTGCGCGGCGGGGGAGTCGTTTTTGGATGCCGCCGTCCCTCTTCCGAGAACATCAGTGTCACTTCCGTTAAGCTTTGGAAGCGGCCGCGCCATATTTTAAGCGCCGTTCCTCTCCCGGGAGCTCATCCCGCGTTAAGCTCCGTTTAGCGCTGTCTGAAAATGTCCTATATTATACAAGGCCTGTTTCACCTTAAAAAAACAAAAATAAATCAGTTTTCAAAGGCTTGCCAGAACAAGAAGTTCTTCGTCTGTGTGAGGACAAATAAGGAGGGTACCAGTCTAACCTCTCTGGGAAGGCAGTTCCAGAGCCTGGAGGCAACCATGGAGAAGGCCTTCTCCCATGTCCCCACCATGTGTACCTGTGAGGGTGGTGGGACAAAGAGCAGGGCTTTCCCAGAAGCTCTCAAAACATGGGCAGGTTCCTATGGGAGAATACAGTCCTTAAAATGATCTGGATCTAAGCTGTATAGGAATGGGCCTAGTGTGTTCTTGTCTAAAGGAAGAACCCAAAGGGCTCAAGGCATCAAAACAGGCTAGATGTTGTAGCACCTTGGAGAACCTCTAGAGAACAGTGTGCCCCAGCAAGGTTTAAGACAACACAAAGGCCTTTTATGCTTCACCCAGAGATCCCCTCTTAGGTCCTACCCCTTCTTACAAAATGGACAGTCTTGAAGGGGCAGGCCTTTCACCTAGTGCCTACAACTCCTGTGTTCATTTAAGAGCTCAGTTGGGGTCTGCTACCAGTCTTAGTGCATTAACTCCATGGATTGTAAAGCTCTTGTATATGCAGTGGTCCAATTCTTCAGCTACAGTTGGCTGTGGTGGTGGAGGCCACAGCAGTTGTTGGTCCAGGCTTGAGGGTCTTAAGCTGAGAAGCTTATATCTTAGTCTCAGAGGTTCTGCCATGGTGCTTGGGCTCAGTGCCTCTCTTGTTGACATTATTGCTTCCCGAGTCTGTAATTTGGGTTAGTGCTGGACTACAGGGTGCTGACATGTTCTCACAAGACATAAAAAGGTTTACTATTGCCAGTTGATGGTGATAGATTTCCTTCTACTGACATTTATGAATCTTGAATTGTAGTTGGCATGTACAAGAACTCTCTCTAGAAGCCAAAATGACTAAACAGAGGCTACCATACTTTGTATATCTGTGACTTACTGGAAAAGACAACAATGTCTGGTAAAGTGGAAGGCAGTAAGAAAAGAGGAAGACCACACTACAGATGAATTGATTCAATCAAGAAAGCCACAGCCTTGAGTTTGCAAGACCTTAGCTGGGCCATTGATGAGTATGACTCTTGGAGGTTTCTCATCTGTAGGGCTGTCATGGGTTGAAGCTGACTTGATGGCAAGTAACAACATCTGAGTATAAGCAATGTGCAAATATAAAAATGATTAATTCTTTATGACATTATATATGACATTATACACTGTATGTGTGGTCCCTTGTGTTTGTTGTGTAGCCAAGGCTTCAGAGCTTGTGTAGGCCAAAATGTTTCAGGTTTTGTTTTGTTTAACTAATTAAGACTATCCTCAAGCATCCTAAGACCTGTTTCCTTTTTCTCTTCTAGAGAATCAGGGCCAATTCGAACAATGCTCTCCAAATGTGCAGTCTCTATTCAAGTTGACTCTATGGGGAAGCAGTCTTTTTAATTATATTTATTACTGTTTGTGACATTCAAACCTGTCTCACAGCAGATGCCATCTGAGGAAAAAATACCTCCTCTTCTGTGAGAAAGAAAAGAAAATGTCTCTAACCACCCAAGGCATTTATAAATTATTATTCATATTCAAATATATAGAGAGTAGTTACTATACAAGATCTCAGAGTGATTTAAAATATTTTTATGGGCTGTTAAATCAACATGGAGACACTGTAAAGTGATCAAAAGATTCTAAAGCAATTAATCTAACTGATTAATTGACTGAACATGGCAAGCCTGTATATGACTGATTAATCTAAAAAATGCATCTACATCTCTGCATAATGAAAGATGAGCAGAATGAGAGACAGAACCACCATGTGATCCTATTCTAGTCAACTAGATAGAGGTTGGCATCTACACTGCAGAAATAATCCAGTTTGGCACCGATGTAACTGCCGTGGATCCATCCTATGGAATCCTGCGATTTGTAGTTTGTTGTAGCACCAGAGCTCTCTGGATAGAGAAGGCTAAATATCTTACAAAAGTACAAATCTCAGAATTCCATAGCATTGAGCCATGGCAGTTAAAGTGGTGTCAAACTGGATTATTTCTGCAATGCAGATGCAGCCAATGTCTGGAATTACAGTTCCATCCTATATTTGACGGCTCAGAAGTAACCCCTACTGACTTCTGGTTTTAAATTTACATAGGACTGCAACCTTCATTTCTTGTACAGCTTGAATTTAATTTTTTAAAAACACCTCTGCTCTAATCCTTCAACATTGTTTGTGTGTAAGATTTCCCCCCTCACTCCCTGTTCACTGATAGCAGGAAGCTCAGCAAAGTGTTTTTAGCATTAGTGTTGCCAAGTTTTCAAAACACCTAAATACCAAATGACAGTATTGATTTCAGTTAATTTAGCCATGTGTTTCTCTGTAAAATTAACATATTACTCACATTTATAAATTACATGGCACACACATTTTTTGTCTTTATGAAGGCCCACACCTCAAAACATAGGATTTGGGGCATCTTGTTCACTCTATGTAAAAAGAAAAGTTTCCCAACCTTCAAATAGGGTACCTCCCCTTATAATAAGGAGCACCTGCCAGTTGTATAAGGGACAAGCTTTCCAACCCTCAAATAGGGGACACATGCCAACTCTAAACACGTGGTCCCAGAGGTGTTTAAAATGGCTTTATTTTACAAGTACGGTATACAGGTTGAGCTCAAGCTAACTCAGTCAGAGCTAAAGGAAAGGTGTTCTTCAGTTGTCCCATCTATCAACAGCATTGTTGAAAATAGAGAAGGGTTTCCCCTTACATCACTAATCTATAACAGGTGAGTCATAATCCCAATGTGAGTCAGTTGCGCTATCAATGCCACTTTATTCTCTCTCCACTTCTCATTTTTAAAGCATTTGGACTGTGCTACAAAGTCCTTCTGGTGCACCCTTGGGTTTCTTGACAGTCAATACTGAACGGCACCTCTGGAGCTTAGACAGTTGCGTCCTGTGGTCAGGATAGGAAGCTCCATTAAAGAGGACAAACAACAGAGTCTTGTGGCACCTTAAGGATTAGCCAGTCTACTGTGGCTTAAGCTTTTGCAGACCAGAGTCTCTGCTTCAGAAAATACACTAGGACAGCAGAACAATATGCAATCCTAGGGCAAAGAAGGAGAAATGCGCTATTAGAAAAGGGAGGAAAAGGAAAGGAAAAAGAGCGACCAAATGAAGGAATGGTAAAATGAAAAAAAGCTCCCTTTTTCCAGGAGGGTTTAAAAGTAAGTCTCAGATCTGGACAAGCTTAAGAGCACTGATCTATGTCTTTCAGATGATGCTTCTAGTTCCTAGGAAAATTGACTTTCTAGAGCAGAGAGTCTTTGGTTCTCCATATATTTTGTACTCTGACTCCCATAGCCCTCTACCATTGGCCATGCTGGCTATGGCTTGTGGAAGCACAAGTTCAAAACAACCTGACTTTTGTCCTATAACAGTTGCAGTTGCTAGAACTACACTGACTCCCCATCCCTGCCCCACAGCAGACAGTTAACACATCACAAAATGGACTCAGGTTTGTTTGTTACATTTGTATGCCACCTTTCTCTCAAAATGAGACCCAAGGTGGTGCCCAAAACAATCATAAAAATAATCTCTCTCTCTCTGGCTTTTCTTTGCAAACGAAGATTCAGGAAGGACTCATCCCACGCTTTCTGCAAGTGCGCTGATGACTAAAAAGGCCAATCCGAGATAAACAAGTCCAGTTGCAGAAGCACAGCAGACGGTCTCCTTGGGTGATGTTTCCGGGTTGTGATTCTTTCTGCATTGTCATTTCTGTTCAAGACTCGTTCAGCATGAGTTCTCAAATAAGGCTGCAGCATTGTGGATAGTGTGTCTCCATGCCTCCCGATGTGAGGCCATGGCGGACCATTGTTGGTGATCAATTTGGCCAAGCCTGAGATGTTGCTTCAGGGAGTCCTTGTCACAAAATGTTTCTGGCCAGTTTCTGTTTTGGTTTCTCAGAACACCGGCTGACAGGAACTGGTTAACTGTGTACAGCATTAGATAAGAGCCAAGCATCCTGCATTTGGTGGAGATACTTTCCTGTTGGGACAGGGTATTTCCTGCCAGTTAAACCAGGGCCAAAGTTTCATGCCAGCAAGTCCACCCCCCACTCTATCCCAACCCATCTCATCTCATCCAGTAAACACCCAGGATGGTGTTCTAGTAGATGAAGTGCTGGTAGAGAAGCAGGAGACTGTGACATAACTGACGCATTCACCTAGTTCCCTATGTAATGCATAACTGGAGACATTTCTGGGGAAACCACGAGGCTTGTGAAACTTCTGCTTAAAAGTTTTCTGCTGGACCAGCACGTCATTGTTGACTGAGAGACATTCCAAGAAACAAGGAGCATTTTGTAAACCTTCCTGGACCTTTTGAATCAGTGATCAATTGCAGCAGTACTGTGTTGTGTGAAGCAAACAGCTGAGGGCAGATTGGAGGAGGGGGTGAAGGACCAGTCGCAAGACAATTCTCTGCCGAAGGTCAGGTCGAGTGACACACTGCACGCCTTCCCCCAGCGGTGAAGCCAAAGTGTCTATTGCAGCCTTCCTCAACCTTTTTATCCTGGAGGAACCTTGAAATAATTTTCAGGTCTCAGGGAACCCCTGCATAAACATTATTCTATATACTGTTATTGTTCCCCCCCCCCACAATCACAATCTCTTGAGGAACCCCTAGTAACCTCTTGGGGAACCCTAGGGTTCCAGGGAACGAACCTTGGTTGAGAAACACTGAGTGGGCCAGCAAGTTATTGTGGCAGCAAAACCTGATGGTCGAACAAGTCTTTCTCCCTGGTAGTGAAATACCTGTGATCATAACTTAAATAATTAACTATTATCTGCTTTTTCCTGGCATGCAGAATGCCTGGGGCAGCTGACTTACCCTGCTTAATGGTAGATTTCTCTTTGTGAGATTCAGTATCCACAGTTTCACTTATCCCTGTCTGAAAAAATATTCTCTCTAGGCATTTCTAGGTCCTCCAATGTGATTCTATGGTCAACCTCTGGCATTTGGCTCATTGAAAAGAATAGGGCTGCCTATTATCCACGGTTTCTGGTATCCATGGGGGGTCTTGGAACATATCTCCTACAGATAATCAACCTGTACAACTTCCAGAATTCCCCAGCCAGTATTGGTAAGCCAGTTGAGGGATTCTGGAAGTTGTAGTCCTGAAAGGGAACATTTTGATGCTCTACCTGGGGCTAGGGAGAGTGTGTGTGTTTATGTATGTGGGGATTAAAAGCCCAAAGAACTGCAGATGGTACAGCAAGATAAGACGGGTTTGACAAAGGACACCATTTGCTTCCCTTCTAAGTCAAAGGGTGCCTGGAACACTGGTGTGGGGATGGCTCTGCCCCCCCCCCCCTTGGGGGCTTTTGGGGAAACCCTCTAAATTCAGAGGGTAGCCTAGGCACCTGAAGCTTGTTTTTTTTGGCAAGCAAACAATATACCTATTGTGGCCTGTTCCCTGGAAGAAGTTAGTCAGTATTCAGTGACTGCCTCTCTCATGTGCCATGCTATCCAGGCTGAGTGCTCTCAAAGGGACCTACAAATCAAGGGCACCCTCAATCCTCTTTCTAGATTGGCTGCTTTGTTTGCTTTCCAGCCCCCATCAGCCATCTGTTTATTTCCATGAAAGAGACTACCCCAATTTTCCATGAATACTACCCCCTCCCGCCCATGGCAGCTGCTGGAGTAAGGGAGAGAGAAGGCCTCTCATTTCCTGGCACAGGCCAAAGAATAAACAGTGATATTCCAGCTTTTAATTCTGTTGCTGTAGAAACCCAGATCTCAGCAAGGGAGAGGAGAGGGGTGTGTGCTGGCCAGGATCGGATGGCATTGACGCTGGGGATGTGCCTCGGCAGGGCCTGGCATGGCGCCACCAGCTTTACTCCGCCTGGACATTCTTGACATAGCTCTCTGAGTCGGCTGGGAATCAGTGTTTCCTGGCAGGGCTGAGACAATAGGCCAAAGGGGCGGCCAGCGGCCAGGCCAGGAGGCTGTGCAGCTCTCCTCTGCTTTCTGTTTTTTGTGCTTGGAGGAGATGCAGGATTAGAAGAAGTACAACAGGCACTCCATATTCACAGGGAAGATTGTGGCACTCCTGACCATGTGAGCCGGCTGATGGGCAACTGATTATCTGCAAGGGATGTGCCTTCTCTCTGGGGGCTGCTTCATTCTTCTTTCTCTTAGGAGTCCTCTGTTTTTAAGTGTGGCACAAGAAGCAAATATCCAAGTAGTGAGGAGGTTACAGTAGGACCCCCATATCTACTGATTCATTATCCACTGATCCAGTTATCCATGGGACACAAAACAGCACACCTACCATAGAGTCTTCCTAGAAAATGTGTCATCTCTAGCCATTTTCTAGGTCCTCCAAGGCAACTCCATGGTATTTTAAACCAGAAGTCTCATTATTTTCAATAGTGTTCACTATTATCCACGGTTTTCGGTATCCACAGCCCCCTGCCCCGAACCAATCCCCAGCAGATATGGGGGTCCTACTGTACTCCTTAGATTTCAGTTCCCAGCATATCAGCCTTCTGACTAGGGGATGTTGAAAGAGGTGGTTCAAAAAGAAATTTTCCCAGGCTGTATCTTTACCTCCAGCTTTTAGTATTTAGCAATGATTCTTTCCTGAATTCTCATGTGATATATCTTTACCTGCATATTCATCAATAATTCCCATGTGCGTGTATGTGCACATCTCTCTCTCTCCCCCACATAGAATCACAGAGTTGGAAGAGACCAGAAGTGCCATCCAGTCAAATCCCCTGCCATGCAGGAACGTACAATCAAAGCACTCCCGACACCTGCTGTTTAAAAACTTCTGCCACACTCCAAGGCAGCATATTTCACTGTTGAACATCATTTTTCTATCTATTTTGCCATTATTCTTTTTATCATCAGGAAGCCAAGATCCATATAAAACAAACCAAAACAATGACACCTAACACTATTCCAACAAATCTTGATCAGCCTAAAGACTTCTGAGAAAGGAGACTGCCTGATACATATAAAAATGCATTGTTGTGTGCAGAGCAGTAAAAATTCATGCGAAGCAATAAAAATTTTGTACTGATGTTTAATGGTTGTATGTCTCTGGACATTGCCTGGGATATGTGCAACTTCTGGTTTGTAGAGGTAAGCATGAGTAATGGTGGTGATGGGAAAGCCATGAGTGGGAAATTGGCCTGTTTTTTTTTTTTAGGGTAGGATCAGAACTTGGAAAAGTGACTTTTTGGACTACAACTCCCAGAATCCCTCCAGCCAGCATGGCCATTTCCCATACTTGCTTGAAGACTGAGGGAGTTTTCATCCAAAAATAACCAGGTAGGACCAAGATGGAGAGCTTTCAGAGTTTGCCAAATGGTTCATTGGCCTCCTTTTCCCATGGCTATAGTATCTAACATGTTGTGCTTCCATGCACACCAGTCTTTGACTCATATGTATTCCCCAAGCTCTATGGGAAGCTTCCCTATTGTGTGAGCTGTGCCATCCACAGCAAGGCTGTGAGGAACCGTTCCCGTGAGGCCCAGAAGAACCATGCCCCTCCACCTAGGTTCAGGCCTGCTGGTGCCGCAGAAAGACCCCCTAAGCCTATGTAAGGAGATTGTTTGAATGATGTCAGGTTGCTAATATTAACTACATAAATACATTTACAGATGAAAAATAAAGGAAAAACCAGAAGAAAATTGCATGTGTGTGTAAAAATGCACAATTATGCAACTTTAAACAGGGGAAGAGGTAATGGAAAGAGAACCCTGGCAAAACTACTGAAAACAAAGGTTAAATAATTTGTGAAGCAAAAGAAATGAAGCACAGACCTGGGAGAGGATGAAGAGGAGGTAGAGATTACAACTTGGAGTGAACCTCTGAATGGGCAAGGAAGATCCACCCATGTTTGCAAAACCCATGGCTTACTCACATTCTAGATAAAATAGCCTAAAAACTTTACATGGAAGGGTTCCCCGCCCCCGCTCAAGAGAATGTTAATCTGTATTAAGATGGCTGTGCACACAGAAATATGGTCCATCTGTCAGGGGCTGGAGAAGGTTCTGACATGCTGGCTTGGATATCATTCTCCCGACCCCTTTCCCATCAACTTTTGCAAGCTTTTACTGCATATATATACCCCTGAAGGTATAAGTGGGAAAGGACCAGGACTCTTCTAAACAGGCCCATCAGAAGACACCTCCCCCACTCCTGTTTCTCTAACAAATGCCTGAATGATAAGGAAGCTTCTTTCTGCAAACACAGTCAAGAAGTGGACATGCAGCCAGCACGTTCTCCTCTAGAACTTTCCACTGCCCTTGAAAATCTCCCAAAGTTAAACAAGCGATCTTATCATACCTCCCAAAATGGTCCAGCCATAAGGCACTCAGGAATCTGGAGACAGCTCTTTCTCATTCATCACCTGAAGACCCAGCAAAACTTTTAGTGTGCCCCCAAGGGCATGTTTTACACCTGTGTTTACATCTGGAAAGGAAGGGGTGCTTAACAGCAGTGTGAGGGAACATTAACATCAGTCATCCCTGGGAACTGGTCATGCTGGTTCAAACTCACTCAGACAAAACACCTGGAGGTCACAAGAGTATGGTGTCTTACTTCAAACCAGGGCTTAGGAACATGCAGCTCTCCAGATGTTGTTGCAATGCAGCTCTCAGCCCTAGCCACTATAGGCAATGGTGAGGGATGATAGGAGATGCCATCCAACACTTTGGGTGACACAGGTCCTTATTGCTTTTAGAAAGGGTGTAAAGACGTATCTCTTCAGACTGGCTTTTAACTGTTCAGATATATATTGTTAATTTTGATGGTTTTAACTGTCTTGTGTAAAAAGGCAAATGGGGGAAGGATTCTAACAGCATCTTTAAAATTAAATGTTTTATTAGTTTTAATCTTAAAAGATGCCACTAGATTTCTCCTCCCCATCCTTTTTATACTGAAACAGATGAACACAAATATCTCTAGAAAAACTTTATCATGTTTTTTAAAAGTAATGATTTTAATGTTATTTATTGTTCAGTTTTGAGTGTTGCTGACTACTTTGTGTGTTATTTTTAGTGGAAAGAGGCAGGTGTGGGGGGAAATCAAGTAAATAATTAATAAACAAGATCTAGAGGTCCACAAATTGTCCTCCCCTTCCTTTAACAAGCAGCATCAAGTCTTCAACAACTGACAGTGTTGCTGACTTGTTCCCTGCCCAAGGCTTTCCCCTGGCAACACCTCAGTTGTTTTCATCCCAGACAGATGAAATTCTCGATCACTGTCTATCGGCAGAAAGAGTACGGTAGTCATGATGGTAGTGACAGCAGGGGAGGGGGTCAGGCTCAGTGTAACTTCATCTTCTTCACCATATATATATCCCTTATACTGCTAGCCTGCTTGTTGCTTCTGTTGTTCTGCGCAATCCACATAGAGAAAGCTACAGTACTTTATGCCAAAACAAATTATTGCTTACTGTGGTATTGGCTCTCAAGGATCTCGGTTGAAACTTTTGTCAATTCATTACCTGAGGCTTCTAACTGGAGGTGCTGGGGATTGAACCCAAGACCTTTTGAATACAGTGCATGTGCTCTCAGTGAGCTACCTCCCTCACTCCCTTGGAACAGCCTTATCCAGTTTTCTGCTGTTCTCTCTCTCTCTCTCTCTCTCTGAGATCTTTTTTTTAGGCCTATAAAGCCTTTGATAAGACAAAAGGACAGAACTACCTATGATGAAAAACAGACTCTAGTCTTCAAATACAGGGATGCCAAAACAGCAGTACTGATGCACGGGTGCTGTTTCATGGTTTCCTCTAAGTGAAGCAGAGCTTGGGAAAGTTACTTTTTTTGGATTCTGCTGGCCAAACTGTCTGGAGAATTATGGGAGTAGTCATCCCATAAAAATAGCTTTCTTTATGTTCTGTCTCTGGCACAGACAGGTAGACTTAGGGAAAGCTTTATCAGGTGACTTTTGAACATTCCATATTTTAAGAATTCTGGCAAGCACAAGAAGCTTTCCAGAAACCATGCAGAGTTGTGAAGATTAGGGTCTGTCCCATTCACCCCGCCCCTGCAAACAGATGACTGTGGGTAGCGATTCTCCAGTTGCAGTCCACATGCTTTCTGTGACATAGCCAGGTATCTCAGAGTCAAAAGCAAAAGCTTGGAAAGTGATTTTAAAGAAGAATGGACATAATGGACATGCTGAAACCATCCATAACTGAGCAGTGGTAGGAGGGTTTCAGAGCAGCAGCAGCCCTGCTTAGTTATGGATGGCTGCAGCATATCCATTATATTAATCCTCCCTCAAAATTACTTTCTAAACTCAGGTCAAAACTGCTAGTATGAAGCAGCCCTCAGTCATTAGGGATTAGACTGAACTGTGTTTTGATATCTTTCTAGATAACACCAGTATGAGCATTCCCTCCTCTTACATGATAATGTCGTGTACCCTCTTGCATGATCTAGATGCACAGCTGCCTACCACCAACTGAGAAATGCAGCTTTCTGGCCCAGATATTTCTTCTACTTTTCTAATGCTATTAGAGAAATACTGGATAAGCTGGGTCCAGATGCACATATCATTGAATGGTATGGGAATGGCATAGAATGGAAGAAGAAAATGAGAGGTTCATTTAAAAAATAGTGCTTTTTATTATAAATTAATGAATGTTGTCTTTAAAATCCCTTGAATATAAATATAAATAGATGTGCAAAGTTTTCGTCCAAGTTTGATTTTTTTGGTTGAGTCTTCAAGCATGTCTAACAGCCTGCAAGGCTGAAGGGTGGAATCTTTATAAAAGACAGAATGATATTGTTTTAGGCAGGTCTGTAAACATTTCTTTCTGTAAAAACAAAACCTCATCTGCCATTCTAAAACCCTGATATGGAAAAAAAAATAAGAACACACAAAATTTTGATTACAGTTTTACAAAAAAAAATTATACAAGAGTTCCAGGTAATTCTGTTGTTGCTACATTCCTGTTTTTCTTTCTTTCAGTTATTCAGTGCGATTTAGGACCCAAATAAATCTACAACCTATGCTGTAGATGCAAGACAATTCAGCTGAAAACCCATGGATGAAGGCAGGAGATTATCAGTCCAGGCAGAGATGCTCAGGTGGAATAACACTTTGGGAAAAATTGCTAGTCCACGTTGTTGTTCAGAAAGCAGTGATGCGATTTCTCAGAATTATGTCCTCCTTTGCTTGCATAATGGCACAGAAAGTGGATGGCAATCTTTCTGTGCGAGATGTGCAGCAATAAATCAGTCCATGGGATAAGAAAAGGATATGAATTTCTTTTTCTTTTTTTTTAAGGCTTAGTCTCATGTGTGGCAGCTTCCTTTGAGAAAGAGGCTTGGGGTAAGGAGAAACTCTGTCTCTCCGGGAGCTTGAGAGAGGTTAATTTTTTTTTAAAGTTTCCTCTTAAAACTGAGGAAAAGATGGTTTTCAGGCACTAGCTGGATTCCAGTGCATCTATTCCATTGTCTGCAGAATGGTTTTGGTCAGAGATCATGAGAGAAGATGTGGGGCCAGTGCAGAGCAAAAGCTCATTGTAAACTGTCCATCGGTTAGAGAAGTTTGCAAACCATTCTATCCTATCCAGCACAAGCCAGACAGACAATTATCTTAAGGAGCAGCATTCTGTTCCAGAGTCCAGCAGCATCAGTTTCTCTCTCTCTCTTGCACAAAGCACCCCTTGGAAAACCATCCAACACAAACAACAGAAGGACAGTCACTCTGAGATGGGTGGAGGATCCTTGCCCACTCTGCATGCCAGCCCTCCTCTCCCCACTGCAGCTCCTCACATATTCCATGAGCCAGGACAAAAAGAAATGTTGTCTTTGTTGTACATAAATCTCCTTTTTCCTCACTTCCCCACCTGCTATGCTCTTGTGCTTGTGTCAGGGGCTCCCTCCTCCTCATCTCTACCCTCATGGAGGGAGGAATCCCACTTCAGAAGGGTGCATCGTATTGGTCAAGGAATTCTTTGATGGGACCAGGGAGCTGGGTCATCTTCTCGTAGGAGTCCAAGTGGCCGTTGACCGTCTTGCGGCACAAATGCTGCAGAGTGGACACGTTGGAGGAGAGAGGGCGGCTCAGCACCAAGGGGATCTTCTCTCCCCCCGAGTAGATGTAGTAGGCACGTCTGGGGCGCGACGCCTCTCCTGGATGTTGTTGCTGGTGCTCCGGGAGAGGCATGTAGTGATGGACCAGTTTCAAGACACAGTCAAAGCGCGGGACAGGCTGGCTGCTGTGGGGGTCGCTCTGGAGCGAAAAGCTGCCCCCTTCACACTGGATCCGCAGGTTTTTAGTGCCGGATTCTGTCTTGACGCTGAGAGTGAAAAAGTGGCGCTGGTCCGAGCTGTCGCGGATGAGGAAGGTGCCGGTGGGCTCGGCGCTCAGCAGCAGGTTGGCCTGTCCGCCCGTCACCGTGCTCCAGTAGAAGCCACTCTCCTGCAGCTTGCGCACGGCATTCACCACCAGCTGGTACTCACTCTTGGAGCTGAAAGTCTTGAGGCGCAGGCTGGTGTCCAGCGGGTGGCTCATCCCGGCACTGGGGAACTTGCTGTGGGTGACCATGGCGCAGGGAGCCAGCTTTCCAAGCGGTCTGGGCTGCTGCCGAGCGCAGCGGCGGCTAGGAGGATGGAGCAAGTATCTGGAAAGGTGGGCAGAGGGAGAAGGTGTTAAGAGGGCAAATGGGGACCTCAGTAGCTGCTTCTGCTCCCCAGGGCCCCAACCCCCAGAAGGGCCTCCTCCTCCTGCTCCATTCAGTCAGTCACCTGGAGGGAAATCTCCCTCTGTCGTCTTGCCAGCACCAAGGTATTCCCTGATTTGGTCACCACCACCGTGTCCTTGGGTCCCTGGGCCAGGCGCGAAGCCAAAGGGCAACCCCCAGCTCCCCGCCCGCGGGCTCCCTATTATTAGCTACCTCCTCTCCCTCAGGTTGCGTTACACACACACAAGCACACACACACACACACACACACCCTCCCGCCCTCTCCTCGGCTTCCCCGGCTCGAGGCTGCCTTTGCCCCGCGGCGCTCTCCACACGCCGCCTTGCCCCGCGCGGAGCTCCCGCACCCCCGCCTCGCCTCCTTCCCGGCCCACCCCATCCCATCGTGGGCTTGCAGGGCCGGCTGTGCCTCAGAGGTCGGGCCCAGGCTGGCGGGTTACCTGGGGAGCGAGGGCCCGAGTCGGCGGGGAGGCTCGGCCGCGCGAAGGGAGGGAGGCTCTCTCGGCACAGCGGCTGTTCCCTGCGGCCTTTCTTCCTTCGCTCGCTCGCTCGCCCTCGCCCGGTTTGTCCTCGTTGCAAAGCTCGGCCAGCCTCTGCTGGAGGCTTTTATAAGCGCCTCGGTCGGCCCCGCCTCCGGGTTCCAGGAACTCGGCTTGTTCTTGTAAGGCTCCCGGCCCCGCCTCGGCCTGGAGGGCAAGCGCGCCCCAGCCAGCCAGCCCGCCCGCCCGGCAGCGGCCAGCCCATTCCGGGCAGAGAGGCCTCCCCCCTCCCCCTCCCCCTCCCCTCGCCCGCCGGTGGCTTTAAGGAACCTCCTGGCGGAGGGGGGGGGAGGCTGGAGGCATGTCTCTCGCCCCGGGCAAGGAAGCCCTGGGACTGGGGGGGGGGGGCAAACGAGGGCAGCCCCCCCGCCTTGGGGATGGCGGAGATTCTGCTGGGGGCACTTGGCAAAGCCAGCCAGCCAGCGGGCTCCACGCGGGGAAGGATGCCTCGGGGGGTGGGTGGGAGCGCACAGCCGGGGTAACTTTCCCATGCCTGCTTCCCTGGCCAACGCGAGGAAGAGGAGGAGGAGGAGGAGGAGGAAGGAGCGCCAGGGAATGGGGGCGCCCCAAGCAGCCCCCTCCGCGCCGCTCGCTAAGAGAGAGAGCTCTGGGGAGCCTCCGTACAAGGGTGGGTGTGGGATAGCCCTGCCTCCCCCCCCCCAGCTCGTCAGGGGTTGAACAAGCCTCTTGCACTGTCGGGCTGCAACTCCCACCACCCCCCGCTGGCAATTACAAGTTGTCCCTCCGTATCCACGGATTTAAGCGTTCACGGCTTGAAAATATTCTTTAAAAATAATAATCCAAAAAGCAAAGTTTGATTTTGCCGTCTTGTATAAGGGACACCATTTTGCTATGCCGTTGCATAGAATGGGACTTGAGTATTCACGGATTTGGGTATCCACGGGGGGGGGTGTCCTCAAACCTTAGCGAATGTGAAGGAACCACTGTATTCACTCTTCTGTCATGTCCTAGCTAGGATCATGTCCTAGCTCAGCCTTTCTCAACCTTTTCCCCCGGAGGAACTCTTAAAATAATTTTCGGGTCTCAGGGAACCCCTGGCTAAAAATTATTACTACATTATATCAACCCATAGAAAAAAATGTTTAAAAATCACATCTCTCAGGAAACCTCTAGTATCCCCTCAGGGAACCCTGGTTGAGAAACGCTGCCCTAGCTGCTGCTACTTCTCCTGCAGCCCTTCCAGTCAGTATTTTGAATGTCTGGGAAGGCAGCGGTATTATTTGAATACTGAAGCCGAGCGGGGCGCCGGGGGGGGGGGCAAGGCAGCTTTCTAAAGAGGTTTCCCCGCCAGCCTCCCCCCCAGTTCAGTTCCTCTTTCCTATTCCGCTAAGCGCAGGTAAGAGGAGAGAAACGGCGAGAGCTGGCGGCCGCGAGAGGGCGCGCTTCCTGCCTTGCCTTGCCTTGCCCTGCCCTGCGTGTTACACAAAGCGAGGGCTTGCCAGGTCACCGCATGATCCAATTTGCAGCGCAGAGAGTAAGCCTGGCTGGGAGCGTACTGGCATTGACCCAATCTCCCAGCCAACTTTCTTTATGAGAACTCGGAGCTCCTGCTGGAAGCCTGCGGATAGGTGGGGGGAAGAGTTTTCCCTCTCTAGGCGATTGGTTGCATCCTAGAGCGCTAGGAATCTCTCCAGCATCCTTTGGTGAAGCCCTGCCCAAATGCTGCAAAGAATAAGCCCTACAACTACCAAACGCCTCGTGGACCCCGAAGAAGTCTAAATGTTCCATATTGGCATAGCTAAATGTTAAGAGTTGGGTAGGGAAAGTTACTTGGGGAGTAATTTTTCGCACGGTCCATTTTGTGTCTTGTTTATGAGACTGCTAGTTAGGATTATGTTTTGAGAAGCCCAAACAGCAAATACAGAAATGTGGACTTTTTTTTTTAAAGCTCTTTCTTTTTAGAACCAAATGGCAGAAGATGCATTTCAAGGAGACCAAAATAGGAATATAAACCTATTCAAATGACAGTATTGTACCCTTGGGGTGCTGTCAAGCTCTGTTTTTATTGTGCAATCACTGCACTTTATTTATTTATTTATTGAATTTTATGGAGGGTCCAGTCACAGCTTTGACAACAGGCAGTGTCGCAATGTCAACCTGTGTTTCCCCAAATTCTATTTTATTGTATTACTTTACATCTGACCTGAGCAGGGCTGTTGAAGACAGGGTGACTAGGAGCTCTTTCATTCAGAGTTGCCATAAGTGGAAGTCAACTTCACGGCAGCTAATAACAATATAGTGCCTTTTCCACAAAGCTGGGACTCAAGAGCAGATTATGAGATTAAAAAAACCAAAGACAGTAATAACATGCATACAAAAACTATATTTGAATGGCATTAAATTGTCTAGAGAATTAAAAACATTTAAAACATACTAATTTAAAAGCAAAGGATAGAAGTAGCATAATACACTAAGGAAAGCTTTAAAGCTGCTAACATTTGTTAAGGAAAAGAAAGATGAAAGAGCTACACACCACCTTTTTGTGGGTAGCACTAGGAGCTTCTTTCCTTCAGAAAGTAGCACCCCAGTTGAAAATTTTCTCATGTTCTCCTTTTCCAGCATTACAATGGAAACAGCATTTCCCTCCTAACTGATCCCTCTATCTGCAAAGCAACCTTCCCGCTACGTGGACATTTCTTAGCAGAGTTAAATCATATACATGGAACAATGCATCAAGGGGTATCCTCTCCTTGTGTTGCTGTCACTCAGAAGGCATTTCCCAAAATCTGAACTGGATGATGACAGAAAGTTCTGTGTAAATGTTTTCCTGTGTTTGCTATGGAGAAGGTCTCCTCCCCCCAACTCCTACACTTAACATTTTGTAGTGTTTGGCAGGGTGTCCTTGGCCTATGGGAAGACTTGGGGTTTAATTGTCCACAGAGTTCTAAGTTGTCGGTTTGTTTTTTGTTTTTACTTTCTCCAAGGGCAGGCTTCCATCCTATCCTTATTTGCCCTTCTCCGAAGAGCTGCAGGGAAGGGAGACAAGCTGGGTCTGAGACATTTTGGGAACAAGAAATGCAAGCTCCTCTCTCTCTTTCTTGTCCTGATTCAGTAGCTGAGAGCTTAGGAAAACAGGTCAGGTTAGTGTATTAACCACTGAGTGGATGTGCTGCAGGGACAGCTTGTAATGGAAGGAGCTGGTTTTGCAAGAAGTACAGGAGACTGAAGATTCCTTCCTAGGAGTATTATGGTCTCACTTTTGGGTTAGGCTGTTGGAATTTTCCCAGGAAGTAAGAAATGTGGGGCATAGGCTGAAACAAAATGATAGTACTGTACATGGGTTGGTGGTGGGGGGAAACAAAAACCTTTGGTTCATTGCAAGGCCCACATGACAACTTTATTCAACCATTGCATTTGTTGTAGCCATTATTGTGCTTCCCACAATAAACATATCACACAGGAATGGGAAAACTGTGAACCTTCAGGGGCCTTTGGACCCTAATATCATTGACTGTTGGCCGTGCAGGCTGGAACTGGTGGGAAATGGACTCACAAATCTTCCTCCACCCCCTTCACAAAAGTGAGAAGGGCAGATCAGATGTGCTCCTCTAAATGCTTGGAAACATGGATTGAGACATCTGATGGGCTGTGGTTTCCCACAGCTTGTCCACTGTAAATTTAGGGCCTTTCCCTATGGATGTATTTAATGTTAGAAATACACATGCACCATGGATGTAGCTGCAGCAAACTCAGTACCTATGTAAGGTATGGAAATTAGGGCCTTAGAGCTTGGCTGGAATACCATTGGTTAGTTCCAAATAGAGTAGACCCAATGACTCAGTTGTTAAATGGTGTGTCAGCACATAGATAAATCCCAGTGAGTCAACGGCTCTAATTTAGGCTACTGCCACACTGCAGAAATAATGCAGTTTGACACCACTTTAACTGCCATGGCTCAATGCTATGGAATTCTGGGATTGTAGTTTCGTGAGATATTTAGCCTTCTCTATCAGAGAGCTCTGTTGCCACAGCAAACTATAAATCCCAGGATTACATAGGATGGAGCCATGATAGTTAAAGCAGTGTCAAACTGCATTATTTCTGCAGTTGCAGCAGCCCTAATCAGGTCCAGCAATAGGATTTAATCCAGTAAGTGTTCTCTGGCTTTTCTTCGCAAACGAAGATTCAGGAAGGACTCATCCCACGCTTTCTGCAAGCGCGCTGATGACTAAAAAGGCCAATCCGAGATAAACAAGTCTGGTTGCAAAAAGCACAGCAGAAGGTTTCCTTGGGTGATGTTTTTGGGTTGTGATTCTTTCTGCGTTGTCATTTCTCTTCAAGACTTGTTCGGTGTGAGTTCTCAAATAAGGCTGCAGTATTATGGATAGTGTGTCTCCATGCCTCCCGATGTAAGGCCAGGGCGGCCCATTGTTGGTGATCAATTTGGCCGAGCCTGAGATGTTGTTTCAGGGAGTCCTTGTATTGCTTTTTTGGAGTGCCCCTCTTACGCTGACCTGTGGCGAGTTCACCGTAGAGTAGTATTTTTGGGAGGCGATGGTCCTCGATCCTAGAAACGTGCCCTGCCCAGCGCAGCTGTGTTCTCAATATCATGGCCTCAATGCTGGTGGTCCCTGCTTGCTCAAGGACAGCAACATTCGTCACATGTAACAGCTCAATAAATGTGGTTTTTTTAATGCTTGAAATCTGTCTGCCCTCAGAGTCACACTTCACATTTTCATAGCTCTGAACTGTCAGTGAATATATTTGGTTGAAAACAGGGTAATGTGGCTAAATGGATGGACAACCTATTATATAGTTCCAGTGATGCTGATGGTAAGAGGTACTTCACCAACCTCTACCCCCACAACACTCCTCTCGCCTATATTGTGTCTGTCATTTTATAAAGTTGTCATTTAAAATAATAAATGATTTCTTTATGCTCTCACTTAGTGGTTATTTGCCCCCCCCATCACTGTACCTTTGAAGTGTTTGATGAGTACTAGTTAGAAAAGTAATCTGGATAAACCAGAAGGCTATCCCATCTTCACATTGTTCTGCCATTTCAGGAACATCACTCAATCAGATAGAAGATTCCCTTGCTAAGTGTGTGTTTCCATATTGCACAAACACAGTGTTGGAAAGCTCATCACTACACTGCCACCACCAGCACAGAATGATTACTAATGGTGGATCAAGTAGAAAAATACAAACCTGAGTGGTATTTTTCCTTTGGAGTGGCTCATGGGGGGGGGGTTACTTTTGTTTCTTCCTATGCAAAGGAGATAGAAGAAAGAAGGGAAGGTACTAGTCATACTAATTTTCCCTATCTCCCCATTCCCATATATTCAGATAGTATTCAGAGAGTGGCTGTGTGGTAAGACCATCCCTGGCCCATGATGGGTGAGTTCTGGATAGGACCATCTCCCTACCCTGTCCCTCACCTCATGATAGCACATGTATTAGATCTGACCTTGGGAATAAGGTCTGTATGTACCACTGTATACACAGAGAGGAGGAGTGGGGGAGGAGGAGAAGGAAAGTTTCTCTTGCTTCAGGGCAGCTGCCACCGGCAGCCAGGAATAAATACCAGCAAGCAGTTCTGGGAAGTGAAGCTGCAATAGCAGCTGCTCTGAAATGCAAACAAGAAGATGGAGCCTTTTCCTGGAGTAGAAGCAGAAGCCAGGAACACGAGAATCAAGCCAGGTGCTGCTGAACAAGGAACTAAAAGGCCCCACTGCTCTGGCTGTTCATTTCTTTTAAAGCAGGGGTGAACAAACAACCATAAGGTTGGGGGACCATATTGGGCCCCTGCAGGTTCTCAGAGAGTTGAAAGGATCAGCTGGAGCCAAGCTCCAAGACAGAGCCTTCTCATCTCTTATTTCTATGGTTGGAGGACAGTAGATTGCAATTATTCAGCAGCAGTGAGAGGTCTAAACACATTTTCTCAGTAGCAGATCATTCCCAGGTGGTTTTCCATCCAGGCAACATACAGAGCTGTGTGTGTATGTGCCGCCAAATCATTCATCCAGGCAGCTTGGAAATATTCCTCTTTTTTTTTTTTAAATATAGCTCCCAGAATCTTCTAGCTAGCATGGTCAGTGTGGGTTGTACCTTTCTGTACAACTTCTGGGAAATTTATGTTTTCTGAATCACAACTCCCCAAATCCCTAGCATTATTAGCATTTGATTAATATATTTTTACCCAAACTCTTATTTTCTGGTACAGTTTTGTTTTCATCTTATTTGTCAATTTAATGACTCATGAGCTGACTAATTCTTTGGGGGGGGGCATATGAATTTTGCATTTTTAATTAAAGGGTAATGAACTGTGTGAAGAGTTTCTCTCTGAAAAGCAATCAATCAAACCCTATTCCTTCTATCATCTATTCTTTTTAACTCATTCAAAAACCCTCCCTATGGGAGCCCAGTTCAGTTTATTTTCACTTTAGTCCTGAACACTTATGTGCAATGTCCATTGATTTCAATGTATGAGTTGGTTTTCCTTTTTCACTTTTCAGTTCCATGCAAAGGGCGGGGGAGTCATCTGTAGTTGGGGAAATGGAGAACATTTACACAGTTCTGCATAGAAGGAGGATGTGGTGTAGTGCTTTGAGCACTGGACTAGGACTCTGAGAGACTAGACTGGGTTTGAATCCCTGCTTGGCCATGGAAACCACTGAATGACCCTGGACAAGTTACACTCTCAGCCTCAGAGAAAAGCAAAGGCAAACTCCCTCTAAACAAATCTTGCCAAGGAAACCTCATGATAGGTTTGTCTTAGGGTTGCTATAAGTTTGAAATGACTTGAAGTTACACAACAACAACAAATGCACTGAAGATAGGACACTGGAATGGAACTGTAGAACAGTATGAACATATAGGAAAGAAACCTTTACAGATGTTTTTTAAAAATTCAAAGTTCAATGAACATCCCCACCTCCCCCTGGAGCTTAAAAGTACCAATTTTGGAAGAATTTGTTTCATGAGGCATCAGGAATAAATGGATAACTTTATTTCTGAACTAACACAGATTCATAAATGAATTTGCTGATGTATACAGTTAATGGGATAATAATTTTATCTTCTACAGGGACTTTTTGTATGAGGTAGTGTAGGTCTGTGTAGAATTTGTCTTTCTCTACAGGGTCGGCTTGCATAGTTGGGGCATACATACTAAAGAGAACAACATGTGGGAGGCGTAAGGAAATAATGCGATCAGAGTGTCCTGTTGGCAAGGTTTCGAATTTGGAGGCAATGGAGTTTTTAATCATAAAGCCTACTCCTGAAAGATGTTTTTCGGTTTTGGGTTTGCCAGACCAGTAGAGTGTGTAGCCGGCGCCATGTTCTTTAAGGCTGCCTTCCTCATGGAGACGAACTTCACTGAGAGCAGCAATGTCAATATTAAGTCGTGATAGTTCATGGGCTATTAGAGCAGAATGATGCTCAGGTCGTCCACTATCTACAGAGTCTCGTATGGTTCTGATGTTCCAGCATGCAAGTGTCAGTTTATTTACACCTTTGGAGGTTGGTGTGTGCCTTTGTTTCTTTGCGTTGGTTTGACCGCATCAGAAGATGCTCGTTGGCCGCAGCTACCCAACCAGGTAGATGGGGATGAGCTTTCATTAGGCCACCTTTTCTAGGCCCCTCTCCATATGGAGCAAGCAGTGCTCTCCTTAAAAAAGGCTGCTTGGTCGTTCAGGATGCTGCCAAACAAGACTGTCATCCCCCAGGTCAGCCTCAAGAAACCCAAATCCTGAACCCCCTGAATGCAGGGTTGGGTCTGTGGCTTCCAATGCATCTTTACACCTGCAGTTTTGTCCCTCGCCTATCACTACAGGGCTTTTTCGGAACTGGATTTGTCCATCGAGCCTGTGCAATGGATTTTTCTGGTGGATCGCAGTGTGCACAGAACTAGCCTCACCCTTTAAACCAAAGGTTTATCTGCTGTGGCCTTGCAAGCATGGACGTTAGTAGTGAGGTCCTCGGGTCATAGGTTTGATTAGAATTTCCTTCTCTTAGATGGTTGACCTTACAGGGTTGGACGAGCACCATCTGCCTGGGTTTGGGATTAGAGTTTTCCTTCTCCTAGGATGGTTGCCATAAGGCTAGAGAGCCCATACTGCCCTTTGATGCTCTTTGTCAGACCCTTCGGTTAAAATTGGAAATTGCAACGGATAACGGATGCCTCTTGCTAGAGTTCTATGCAGAACAACAGCTGACTATTACAAACACTATCTTTCAGCAGAAAGATAACTTGAAGACAACCTGGATACATCCCCTGGATCCAGGAGCTATTGGCAAAGAAGAGAACTGTTCACCAGGCATACCTCACCCAGGCAACTTGGCATGTAAGAAAAGCAGCTTTCCGTCTCACATGTAGTAAACTTCAACAAAATCTCCGAGACATGCAGAACAAGTGGTGGATCAATACAGCAGAAAAGACACAACGCTGTGCAGATCTGGGTGATCTTAGAGGATTTTATGAAGCTCTTAAAGCAGTGTTTGGACCTACTTATCAGGTCCAAAGCCCTTTATACAGTACAGATGGTCAAACATTAATTACTGATAAAGCCTCCATCCTGAATTGATGAGCTGAACATTTTCGAAGTCTCTTTAGTGCCAACCGAGTAGTCCAAGGCTCAGCTATCCAACATATGATACAAAAATCCATGAAAAATGAATTGGACATAGCTCCCACTTTGGAAGAGACCCTTAAGGTCATACAGCAGATGAAAAACGGCAAGGCAGCTGGGATTGATGGAATCCCACCTGAACTTTGGAAACACGGAGGTCATGCACTCCATGATAAATTCCACAAACTCCTTGTTAATTGCTGGGGAAAAGGGCAACTGCCATCAGATCTCTGAGATGCAGTCATCATCACCCTGTACAAGAAAAAAGCAAAATCCGATTGCTCAAACTATCGAGGCATAACACTGCTCTCTATTGCTGGAAAAATCCTTGCAAGGATACTCCTGAACAGATTAGTTTCTGCTATTGCAGAAAAACTTCTTCCTGAAAGCCAATGTGGCTTCAGAGGCAATAGGAGTACTACAGATATGGTATTTGCCCTTAGACAACTGCAAGAGAAATGTAGAGAGCAGAACAAGGGTCTCTATGTAACATTTGTCGACCTCACCAAAGCCTTCAACACTGTGAGTAGAAAAGGTCTGTGGTAGATCCTGGAAAGACTAGGATGTTCCCCCAAATTCCTTAAAATGATTATCTTGCTACACGAGGGCCAGCACGGTCAAGTCAGATATGGCGATTCTCTTTCAGAGCCCTTTCTAATAACTAATGGAGTGAAGCAAGGTTGTATTCTTGCTCCAACTTTATTTACTATCTTCTTCAGCATAATGCTCCAAAGGGCTACGGCAGAGCTTGAAGAAGATGGCATCTATATACGTTACTGTACTGATGGTAGCTTGTTTAACTTAAGCTGTCTGAGGGCTCGCACTAAGACTCTAAACTATCTAGTTCACGAGCTGCTCTTCACTGATGATGCTGCCCTTTGCCCACACAGAAGCAGCTCTGTAGCGCCTAACATCCTGCTTCGCAACAGCTGCAGAGCTGTTTGGGCTAGAAGTCAACCTGAAGAAAACAGAAGTTCTCTACCAGCCTGCACCACAGGACAAAAACCACCATCCCCACATTGCCATAGGCAAATCTGTGCTTAAGGCCATTCAGCAGTTCACCTACCTGGGAAGCATCATCTCCTCAGATGCCAAGATTGACAAAGAGATCGATCACAGATTAGCAAAGGCATATAGCGCATTTGGAAGACTTTACAAAAGAGTCTGAAGTAATAAACACCTGAGGCGAAGCACAAAAAACAGTGTGTATAGAGCCATTGTACTGTCTATTTTCCTTTATGGGTCTGAAACATGGGTCACTTATTGTCACCACCTACGACTCCTCGAGCGCTTTCATCAGCGCTGTATATGCACAATCCTAAATATACACTGGACTGACTATGTGACGAATGTTGCTGTCCTTGAGCAAGCAGGGATCACCAGCATTGAGGCCATGATATTGAGAACACAGCTGCGCTGGGCAGGGCACATTTATAGGATGGAGGACCATCGCCTCCCAAAAATAGTACTCTGCGGTGAACTCGTCACGGGTCAGCGTAAGAGGGGCACTCCCAAAAAGTGATACAAGGACTCCCTGAAACAACATCTCAGGCTTGATCAAATTGATCACCAACAATGGTCTGCCCTAGCCTCACATTGGGAGGCATGGAGACACACTATCCACAATGTGGCAGCCTTATTTGAGAACTCACGCCGAACAAGTCTTGAAGAGAAACGACAACGCAGAAAGAATCACAACCTGGAATCATCACCCAAGGAGACCTGCTGTGCTTTCTGCAACCGGACTTGTTTATCTCGGATTGGCCTTTTTAATCATCAGTGTGCTTGCAGAAAGCACGGGATGAGTCCTTCCTGAATCTTCATTTGCGAAGAAAATCCAGAGAGAGCATATAATGGTACTTGAGTATTCACGGATTTGGGTATCCACGGGGGTGGGGGGGGGGTGCTGGAACCAAACCCCAGCAAATGTGAAGGGACAACTGTATTTGCTTCTTACTAGAAAATAAACTTTTGTTTTTAAAAGAAATGATACTTTTATTGTAAAAGTGCTTCCACTAATTATATGGATTTATTGTGCATTTCTGAAATACAGCAAGGTGCCGTTTACATAATGAAAATGTAGTGGGAAGAATTCGTGTTGAACCCTGGTTGTTTACATGTACATCAGATCGGGCACGTGATTTTCGGAAGTGGGGGGCACCTTTTATCCTTCAACCTGCGGGACTTCCAGTCCCGAGGTTTGTGCCAGTTTTAAAAAAAGTCACTGGAGGATTCAGAAAATCGGAAATGTAAACAGCCTGGGACAGAATATCTTGGTAGTAGGGGATGACTGGAAATGGTGACTGGGGGCGGGCTTAGAGATCAGCAACCAGAAACGGAGAGGTCAGTCACCCGTTCAACAGATCCAGCCTCACCAGCCGAATACAAAGGCATCCCTTCCAGCTGCACAAAGGTTTGTGTGTGTGTGTGTGTGCGCGCGCGTGTGTACTAAATCACCTTTTAAAATGGATTTCTACACTGCAAACCCTTCAGCTTTAACCTCATCCTCAACTGCATGTTACAAAGAGATCATGGTGGGCAGAGGGTTGCCCACCACCTCCCTTGATCACCTCCCTGGGTCTGAATGGATAATCAAACATTCATCACCACCACCCCCAGCACAGTAAAATATGCCAGCGTCTGATCGGATGATCACACATTCATTCATCCCCCTCCCTCAAGGCATAGTATAAAATGCCAGCATCTGGGTCTTTCAAAATGCCTTGTGTGTCACTGGCTTGAAACCTTCACTCCACAGCTGCCTCTGCTTTAAGGGTTAACATTTTAAAGAGACAAGGGCAATCGCAAGCCTCTCTCTCCTCTCCCCCAACACTCGGCTTGATTTCAAAAGGAAAGCACAAGGTTTAAACCTTATCGTTCCTGCCTCCTTCCAGCTGCATGAAGGTTTGTGTAAAATATGCCAGCGTCTGAGTGAAAGATCACATATTCATTCATCCCCCTCCCTCAAAGCACAGTAAAAAATTAAAAACTGCCAGTGTCTGGGTCTTTCGAAATGCCTTGTGTGTCACTGGCTTGAAACCATTACTTCACAGCTGCCCCTGCTTAAAGGGTTAACATTTTAAAGAGACAGGACAAACGCAAGCCTCTGCCCCCTGATCTCCCCCCCCCCCGAGCCAGCCAATAGCATCGCTCGTGGTGCGGAACTCTAAAGGAAGTACGTCACCGAGGTTGTGAAAACACGAGTAATCGCATCCTTGATTGATAGCCAATAAATAAATAAATAAATAAAAATCCGGGTACACTAAACATGTGTAAACAAGAAAAGCACGGGATATAACAGTGCGAGACCAATAAAAAGAAACTGAACTTTTGTTGTGTAAATATCTATCACGGGATCTTCCGGGATTTCCTAAAGACTGACAAAAATCGTATAAACAGCGCAGGATGAATACGGGATCAGGAAATCATGGTACGCCCCACGACAAAAATTGCCGTGTAACTGACACCCAGGAGTTGCTTTCTTTAGGGTTATCTTTAATTGTCAGTTACTCATTTTGCATATAAAGATCAAGTGTGCTCTAATGGTTAAAAGGGTGGGACTCAGACTTATCCAGGTTCAAGATCACCCTGAGCCCTGAAACTCACTTGGACAAGTTACTCTATTTCAGCCTAACTTACCAGGGTCATTGTGAGGGTAGTGTGGACAGAGTGGCATGTGTTCTGGTGACAGTAACTCCAAGCAAATATTTTGGGGAAAATATGGCCCATTTTTATTGATATACGTATAAAGTTAGCCTCATTATCATATCTCAAGTATTTCTTTCTCCCTCTCTTTTTACTTCTTTTTTCCTTTTTCAACATATCAGTAGTTTAAAAATCCAAGACATATACAACATATGTGTGTGTGTGTGTGTGTGTAAAGGGAAGGAGAGAATCATAGAATTGCAGAGATGGAAGAGACCACGAGGGCCATCCAGTCCAACCCCCTGCCACGCAGGAAATCACGATCAAAGCATCCCCGACAGATGGCCATCCAGCCTCTGTTTAAAGACCTCCAAGGAAGGAGACCCCACCACGCTCTGAGGGAGTGTGTTCCACTGCTGAACAGCTCTTACTGTCAAAACAAGTTTTCTTCCTTGATTTTATTGGAAGAAAGAGAGATTATAAATGTAACTATTAAAATAAATAATTTCCTCATGTTCTTGTCTATGTCTCTTTGAGTGCACATATTTATCCTAAATGTATACTGATTAATATCCAATTGAATTCGAAAAAGGAGAAGCATGGAAGTTCTAACCACACATGCAGTCTGATCCCATGTATGTTTATTAAGTCCCAGTAAATTCAGTAGTGCTTCCTCCTGAAGAACTGTGAACAGAGTTGTAGCTTTAAAGCAGAGGTGGGGAATTGGTGACCTTCCAAATGTTGTTGAACAACTGCCTCAGTCCCAGCTGATATGGCCAGTGGTCAGGGATAGCAAAGATGGTTTAATTTTAAAACTAAGGCAATTGATGTATGTAGATATGCATTTACAAGGGTAGAACCAGCTGATATTAAGCATTAAGAGAGAAAACAAAATAGGATTGCTAATTTGTCTTGCCTAAAAACTTGCCTGTTCAAGCAGCATTGCATCTCTGAAAGGACAAGAAGCATAGGTGTTCCCATTCCATACCACCACTCCATCCTTTCCTGCAGCCGTGGAATAGTTTGTTGGATATCTGCCAAATCTCTAGTTGGGGGTAGGTGGTAGTCTTCCACTATGGACTATCAAAATCTTCACCTGATTTTTACATATTTTACACATTTACATTTTTACATATCATATTCAGCTATTAACGTGATCGAAACAAGCTAGGCCTCTTCCTTCCGTCCTTCCTTCCTTCCTTTCTTCCTTTCTTTCTTTTTTGCGGGGGTGACTTATCCGGCTCATGATTGGCAACCCTATTGAGGGAGGAAAGGGATGGAGGATGGTTTTTGGAGGGACTGGAAGCAAAGTTTGATAAGAACTGTACGAATGGCATGTTTCAGTACTTCTCCATGCTTTTCAATGCTAAAAAATTATTTAGGGCACAATCTGGCAGAACCCCTGGGCCCTGTCTCTACAAGGAGGAAAAAAACAGAATACCTTGCAGTAATGACATTTTGCAGCATCAGCAACTTGTGTTAATGGTGTTTTTGGACCCAGAAGTCCCCCTAAGCTTTGTGTGTCAGATAGCAGCCATGAGTGATTTACTCACTTTAGTACTTAGCCACCACCGAACTTTTTTTTCAAGTTGTCTAACATGTGCTGAAGCAATAGAGCGATTTTTCGAGTTAAAAGGACAGCAAAACAAAAATACACCCTGTTTTATCACTTTAGCGATCACCATTTAGACAGGTCATATTCACAGTGAATTCCATGAGGGTTATTTTCATCATTTAAACAAGCCCCTGGTTATGTTTGCATAAAGAGGTACCCAATACCTCCTTACAAAAAATGTTCATAGCTGATTGGGTCAGCATATACAGTTCTGCCCACCCTCAACTGAAACAGCTGAAGGTTTTTTGTTTTGTTTTGTTTTTGTTTTAATAATGCAAGGGAAATGTGTACTCCTGCTCGTTGGGACAACAGATTCGGATCGCAGCACATTCCTGAACAGCAGAAGTGGAAAGCTGATTGGTTGGACATTAATGGAGGAGTGGAGCTTGCCAGTGAGTGACAAAGTGGTTAAAACCACCATGTTGGATTTTCACTGTAGTGATCATGCACTGAGGAGATGAAACAGGTTTTTTTTTAAAAAAAGTTTATTTAAGCGGAAGGTCACACTTTCATACCTTAGATTTGCTGTATTTTTTTTAAAATTGCTGTTTGGCTGCACCCACGTGGAGAATAAAAACATGAGTAATTTACTCATGGCCACCATCATGTTTCGCAGCCATGCCCATGTGAACATCAAAGACAGATAGCTTTGCATACCAGTGATCTTGCAAAAAAACCCCACCATTGAGACAAATGAACACTGCTGTGCACCAATCCATATTATATTGCCTTGTCAAGACAAGCCCTATGAGTCTATGTTATTGCTGCACAAGAAGGAAGTGCTTCAATTTTCATATGGATACATTGGAATCAAGAGTCATTGTTTTCATACGTTTAATTCTTCTGTTACTAATTTCTTGATCCTCCTATGTTTGCTTCCCCAGAATTAAGTTCCACAGTGTTCAGTGTGGCTTACTCTTAAGTAAATGAGCTCAGGATCACACCTTTCATACAGAATTAGGTGTTCAAGACAGAGGAATGTTTGCTAATCCCAAAAAGGCACACTGAAATATTTTTGTACTGGATGGCAGCTCCATTTATCTTGAAATAGTTGAGAGTTATTTAAAGAAGTCCAGCTGCCTTCCCAGCATAAAGCAATAGAAAACCTTTTACTTTCGGAAAGAGAGAGGGTTTCACCCACAATGCCTGGCAGCTATCCGGGCCTTTGAAATCTACTAATCTCCAAATCTCTTCTCAAACAAATTAGGGGAAGAGGCTTTTCTTGAAGTATAAGTCTAAGAACATTTTCCCCATTGAAACCAGATCATGCTGTTCTCTCCACACTGAGCTGCTGAACTCTGTTGCTATAGTATCTATGCCTCTGGTCAGATCCAAGAAAGGCAGGAAATCCTTACTTTGGATTGTAATGGCCAGAAAGTCTATGATTCAGCCCTAAGGCAAAAACCATCAAAAATAAATATCCAAAAAACAGGCTGACATTCCCAGATGCTTTTGGTTGGCTTCTCTGAAGATCTGAGATCTGTCTGGTATCTGCCTATGGGCTTTTGACCAAAACCAATGGCATTCCTTTTAAAGATCAGAGCACACAGTTGGACTTGTATATTTTCCCATTGTGGCTTTCATATCTGGCAGCAGGGTATTAAAATACAGCTACAAGAGGCCTTGAGGATGAGCAGGCAAGGAATAAAAACAGTCAGAAACTGCTAAGATCTTCCAGTGTTTTCAATCATATTTTTTTTTAAACCAGGCATTTTGAAAGCAATGGCACTGTAAATTAACATTGCAATGCAATACACCTTTATTTGGCAGGGAAAGTTCCATTGAAGTCAGTGGGGCTTACTTCTGAGTTAAAGTACTTAGGATCTCTCTATCATTTAACAAAGGAGAGATCCTCAGATTGTTAATTAAACCAATACAACTATTCTGGGTTAACCTTTGCATGAGGAATCCCACCTCTGTAGAGGACTACAAAGGGACGAGATAAGTAATTTAGTTTAATGAGTAACATGACCAAGAGTTCTTTAGATACAAGATGGCAAATACAGTAAATGGATTAACTCACATTAGCTCTCTCCCTTTCAGAAGAGGCCAGAAGTCAACTAAAGGGAAAGCAAAGGTTAATTATGTGTTTCCCCTAGTCCCCAAATGCTTCCTGCCTATTCCCTCAATTATGAAACCAGGCCAGAATCGATTTGTCTGCACAGTCCAGATGAAATATTCTGGGATGTACAACAGTATGAAAAGTAATGGCTTCTGTTTAAAGGGAGGTGATTTAAATAGATTCTTTTAATTGGAAAACTATAACTTGACAGAGGCTGGGGGCGGGGCATTCATAGTCACTTAACCTGAAAACAAATTTTATATAAACCCATGACAGCTCCACTGAAGGTGCAACCAGCAGTGGCACACCTAGGTCATTTTGGGGCTTGTCTATATGGGGTTGCCATTAGTCGACAGGTGACTTGAAAGCACACACATGCATGCAACCAGGCAGACTGAACAAAATGGAGCTCTTTGCAGAGCTAAGTGCAGCATCAGCTCTAGTAAAATCTATTTCCATCCTCTAACAGTAAATGGTAAATTGACTAAACTCCTTGTGCGTGACATGAGTCTTACCCAACAGGGACTGACTCAGCTATGGACTGGTAGGGGCTGACTGTGTGGATTTTCTAAATAAACATATTGGTTTCCAAGCCCCCACAAGCCTGGCTGAGTTTTTGGAACAGGATCTTACTCCTGCCAGGAGTTTTGCTCACTTCTTGCCTGTCATGCAGGATTCTGAAGAGCAAGAAGATATGTGACCCCCTCCTCCCTGCCTAGAGAGGGACCTGAATGATAGTATGGCTGATTGGCAGAAACTGCCCAATAGTTTCGTTCAGCTAAATTGTCTTCTTCCCATCTCAGTTCCCTTTTGCTCATCTTCTAGAGAGCATGCAACTCTGGAACAAGAAACCTAGTCCAAACAGGGAAGCTTCACTACCCAGGAATAGCTTACAGAACTCACTAGGATGGAAGATGTGCCAGATCACTCACTCTGGCAGTAGAACCCATACTTACCCTGCAGTTTCTTGATTCAGCTGCTTGATTCAACATGGGAACAAACATTCTCCAGCTCAGGCACTCATCTCTTGTACCAGTGAAATCTAGTCCAAGAAAGCACACATCTCCTTCTTAACAGTCCAGCTCTGCCCATTACTTCTTCAGCCCTGCTCTAATTCACACTTCTGCTGCTGTTGCTAGGGTCTTGAATAGTGTACAGCAATACATCTGAGGAGATAAGATGTAGCTTCATCTTTTCTTTCTATAACAAATGTATTAAAGTTTATAGATTCGTGAAGTTGTAGAGCTGGAGGGGACACCAATGGTAATCTAGTTCAACCCCCTGCCAATGCAGGTAATCCACAACTATAGTATGCCAGTGACAGTGTACCACCACTTTTCAAGGCAGTCCACTCCACTGTTGAACAGCTCTTATCATCAGGGCATTCTTCCCAGGCACTTTCACATTACACAGTTTTAGCACTATAGAAAGTTTCAAATAGGAACAAAAAAGGCATTCCCGTCTCGCAATCTCCTCTCCCACCCCTCTCCCGTCCCTGTAATGCCAACAAATATAAAGTTTTCAGACCTACCTTAATCACCGCTCCTTGCCTCGGCAGGGCAGTCCAGAAGCGAATGGAGCTCGAACTGAGCTCCTTTCACTTTCTGGATTGAAATCCCAGCTGCTCTCGCAAGAAGATGAGAGTGTGGGAAAATCAAAAATAAAAAGCAAAACACGACAGTAAAAGTGACACTACACACCAAAACACACTTAAAACCTAACAAATAACCCAGGGAGGGTACAAAAAGTGTGTCACTTACCTTGATGTCCCGATATCACCCGGAAGTGTCCTGGCATGGACCTCCCATTGATGCTGTCATCACACCAGCATAAAGGGGCACCTTTTCAGTCACAGGACATTCTGTGATAGAAATGGAACAGGGGCTTCATTGACGGCTTAGCCTGTCAATAAAAAGCAGCGCTAACGACAGCCGAACAGGAGCATAACAAGAGGGGAACAATGTTGTCTGAAAAGGAAGCCCTTTAGTGATCTCCTGGCATTGTGATAAAGCCATATTTAGAGCATCTGATAATCTCCTATGATTCCACTTTACTGCCATGACTTCACTCCATGGAATCTTGTGATTGGCAGTTTAAGGAGCAGCGCTTCAAATCCTCACCTGGAGAGCTCCTCTCATGCTTCCACCCTAAGATTTCATAGCATGGAGCCATGGCAGTTGAAATGGAATCATAGCACTTTAATTCAGAATCTCCTTGCTTCTAATTGAAGATGTCACAAGACGTTTGGGTTGCTATGTATGAGCATGTTGTGGAACAGTGGGCTACGTTGGACCTCTGCTAAAGTAGAACCCAGTACAGCACCTTTACAAAGCCATTGAAATGTTAGAGTTTGTCTTTCCAAGGATCCCTGAGATCTGCAACTTTGTCGCAGGTCATGGTGTTTCAGATATAATACAGAGATATTGCATTTTTTTTAAAAATCAATTTCAAGATGGGACCCCACATAACATACCCACTGTGTGTTTCTTAACTGAAGGCAGTTACACATCAAGATAAGGGATACAGAGCAAGACACTTTCTTAAGGAAAAATCCAGTCCTTGCATTCTGGGTTGCTCAGTCTTGATTCATATGCCTGCCATTATAATATTGCATTTACACCTGGAAGTGTTGACCAGCAATGTGTAGTCTAAACATTGTAACTCATCTTGGAAAGTGAGGTATTGGTTTCCCATAAACTTTGTTTCAACATCAGGAAGTGAGTGTGAACCATTTTACAATAGGGACCTATAAGATAATATTAGTAACAACAAGAATTCAGTACTAGTTCATTCTTTTTTCCCCCTCCTCCTTTTTTTCTCATTATTATTCCACTTCCTCCTATTTTTCCTTAAGCTCTTCTAGGTAATATGAATTGACTTTTCAAAGTTCACTGAAATTATGGGAAGAGAAGAAGGGGAATTCCACAGCTAATTGATTAGAAAAGGAGGGTGTGAAAAGAAGATAAACTAATCATAGAGCAGTGCAGTGCTTTAAAGCCACATACAGCATAAGTGGCTGATTAAGAGGAGATGTTTCATCTGCAAAAATGCCTCATCAAACACTCAATAAAGAAAGAAAGAAAGAAAGAAAGAGCCAAGCACATAGCTGGCCTTGCTCCTTGCTTACTCCCTGTATCACTGGCTGTTTATTTCAAAAGAATTGAGCGGGAGGAGTGCCTTCAATTCACCTGTTGACTTATGGCAACCCCATTAATTCTCTCTCGCTCTCTCTGGCTTTTCTTCGCAAATGAAGATTCAGGAAGGACTCATCCTGCGCTTTCTGCAAGTGCGCTGATGACTAAAAAGGCCAATCCGAGATAAACAAGTCTGGTTGCAGAAAGCATAGCAGAAGGTCTCCTTGGGTGATGTTTCCAGGTTGTGATTCTGTCTGCGTTGTCGTTGCTGTTCAAGACTTGTTTGGCATTCTGCACTGGGCATCACTCGAGTATGACAGACATTGCGAAGGTTCCTCTGGCGGACTAGAACATAGTCAATGAGGTGCCAATGTTTGGATCAGGGATGCATCCAGGTTGTATTCAAGCTATCTTTCTGCTGAAAGATAGTGTTTGTAATAGTCAGCTGTTGTTCCACACAGAACTCTAGCAAGAGGCGTCTGTTATCATTGCAATTTCCAACACCATGCTTGACTAAGACACCTTTCCAGGCTTCGGAGTTCTTCCCTACTCTGGCATTGAAGTCACCAAGGATAATAATTTTATCTTCCAAAGGGACTTTTTGTATGAGGTGGCGTAGGTCTGTGTAGAATTTGCCTTTCTCTACAGGGCCGGCTTGCATAGTTGGGGCATATATACTAAAGAGAACAACATGTGGGAGGCATAAGGAAATACTGTAATGGTTACCATCAATCCAGGACACTGAGGTAGGCTTCTGAAAAAAATGTGAACAGTTTCTGCAGTGACCCTAATTCAGAAACACAGTTGTCCCTCCATATTCACAGATTTAAGTATTCACGGCTTGAAAATATTCTTTAAAAAATAATAATCCAAAAAGCAAACCTTGATTTTGCCATCTTATATGAGACACCATTTTGCTATGCCATTGCATATAATGGGACTTGAGTATTCACGGATTTTGGTATCCATGGGGATCCTGGAACCAAACCCCAGCGAATATGAAAAGACAACTGTTAGTTTGTATATTCGTATCTTTATTTTTTTTAAAATGTATTTCCTGTTTTCTTGGGATCTTTTTTTTCTTGTTTTTGTGAATGTTTGTTTTACTGCATTATGCAGGTCATATGTGTTATTTGATTATGTTTGATGTTTTCCTATTGGTTTTTATTATGTATTTAAAATTAATAAAGGTATTTTATGTAACACTGCAAAAAAAAAAAGGAAGAAAGAAAAGAAAGACATGCCCGTGGCTCTTCTGCACTATCAGTCGAGGGGTTTATTTGACATCAGGGAACAAAACACTCCCCCCGCCAGGTAAATTAACCCCGTCGAAGTGGCCACTATTATACATTGGCGGTTTCTGGCTGGCCCGCTCTGCCCCATCCAAGGGTCGCGCAGCCTCTGCGCTCTGAAGCGGAAGTGGCGAATCCTCGGCGGCTCCGTCATCCGGAAACGGAAGTAAGTGGGTTTCCATGGCGGCGGCGGCGGCGGCGGTGGTGGCCGAGACTCCCGTGCTATGGCGGCGGCTGTTGGAGTACTTGCCCTGGGGAAGGCCGGGTTTGGCCGCCCTCTTCGGCCGTCTCTCAGACCGCCTGACCCGAGGCCGCGAACGCCGCGCTCGCAGGTGAAGCCGGGGGAGGGAGAAGGAGCCAAGGCTTGCCGTGGAGGAGGGGGAGGCGCGCTGTGCAATGAATCCCTTACCCGGACTGGGGGCAGTGGCGGCGGGGGGTGTTTTTTTGTTTAAACTGGCCATTGCTGAGGGGCTCTGGCCTTGGTGTGTGTTTATTCGGGGAACTGTTTCCCGTGCACCCGGAATCGTAGTAGCGGGGCAGTCTCGGCCATCATTTCATGCAAAGGTTGTAGGGAGGGGGGAACCCCAGATCGTACGCAGGGAGTAATTAGAAAAGGAATCAAAGGTAACACTACTAATGTCATGCTTTCTGGTGGTTAATCACCACCAAGGCGACTTTGACTGATGGCGATTCTGTGAACCAGAGACCTGCAAGTCACCATATCATCAACAGCCCTGCTCAGGTCTTGCAAACTCAGGGCTGTGGCTTCCTTAGTTGAGTCTATGGGCCTGTAATGCGGTTTTCCTCTTTTCCGACTGCCTTTCACTTTGCTGAACATTTTGGTTGTTGTTAATGTGCCTTCAAGTTTCTGACTTATGGCAACCCTGAGTACATAGGGTTATCTATGGCCTTAGGGTTTTTCTTGGCAAGGGTTTTATTTGTTCAGAGGAGGTTTGTCTTTTTGCCTTCTTCTGAGGCTGAGAGAGTGTGACTTGCCCAAAGTCACCCAGTGGGTTTCCATGGCTGAGCAGGGATTCGAACCCTGGTCTCCAGAGTCATAGTCCAGTGCACAAACCACTACACCACACTGGCTCCCTGTTGCTGAGCGTTATCATTTTACGAATCTATGGCGTGATCAGTTGTGGAACAAAGTTAACAGTTTGGGTCACTGCACTAAAAGTGGCTAGTGTGGAGCTGGAAACAGTGCAGACGAGGGCAACCAAAATGATAGAGGAGCTGGAGCATCTCAGGTATGAGGAAAGGTTATGAAGTTTGGGACCACTAGAAAAAAGGCTACAAGATAAAAAAAGCTACTACGTCATGGGTACATCTAAAGCTGACCACATAACACCTGTCTTAAAATCCCTTCATTGGCTGCCAATTAGTTTCCGGGCCAGGTACAAGGTGTAGGTTATAACCTTTAAAGCCCTATGTGGCCTGAGTCCAGGCTACTTGCGGGAGCACCTTCCTCCATATAATCCACCCCACGCACTTAGGTCCTCTGGGAAGAACCTGTTGCAGCCGAAGAAGACCAGATTGGCTGCGATGACCCAGAGGACCTTTTCATCTGCTGCTCCAAGGCTATGGAACGACCTGCCGGATGAGATCCGTCATATTACCACCCTAGAAGCCTTTAAAAAGGCTATTAAGACGGATCTCTTCTGGCAGGCCTTTCCAGATTAGCCTTCCAGATTAAAACAACAACAACAACAAATCTACCTGCAATTTTATTGAATTTGTACTTGTAAATTTTAGTATATTCTGCTGTTTAATTTCTATTTTATTGCTTTTTGTTGTTTTTATGATGGGGGGAGAGATGGGAATGGGATTTTTTTTTTAGCTTTGAGCTTTTATTGTTATAGTATCTTATTGTTATAATTTTGTTGTACTCTGCTTTGATTCCCTAGGGAAAAGACGGAATATAAATAAATTTTATTATTATTATTACTATTATTAAGATGGCAGTATGCTACTGTCAGAGATAGAGCTGCTCTATATATTAGTTGCTGGGGATATTGGATGGAAAGCGCACCTACAATCTTTTCCTCTTGGTGGGCTTCATCTAGGCTTCTAGTTGATCCACTTTGCAAACAGAATCTTGGACTAGGTGGGTCATTTGGATGATCCTGCATAGCTCTTCCTAATGTTCTTCCTGATGCTTACTGCTTTCCTTTCTTTTTGTACAGATTTCACCCACCCTAAAAGGTTGAAATGCCTCTTCTAACACTTGGGTTCCAGTTGTAAAAGTTTTAAAGATCAACAACAAAAATGCAGATGTTTTTGGTCTCACCCTTTTTCCTTTGGCCACACTCACCCCTGGAATGCAGCCCCATGAAAACTTTTTGACCTTTGAGCAGAATCATATTCCCCATGACTCGATTTAAATTTGACAAAGGTTTAAGATGAGTTGGAAAATAGATTAGTTACTTTTATATGTGTATCTGCAGGGGAAGGGGAGGAAGCATAGCATGAAAGAGTGGGCTTTGTGGGTGACATTTTTGGATTATTTAATGGCTTATATCTTTTGTGAAAAAATAATCTAGGCAGGTTAATAGTGAGTATAGTAAAATTATTTTTTTTAAAGCTTAAAAACAACGGAAGTTAAAAACATAGGGGAAAAACCCTTAAGGGATTTAAACCTACTAGCTGTACCTGGCATAACATGCTATTTAAAAAACTCCACCCAAAATGCCCAGTAGACCTCACAACAACCTTGTAAGGTAGGCCAGTGGATTTTTAAATTCCCCCTCCCATTTCTCAGTGTTCCACACCTTTCCTGGAATTGCTGAGGTGACTCACTGTGTTGCCCTGCTGCCACCACAGCTGTCAGTTGACTGCCTGGGTTCTGTTGCAGTTGACTGACTGGGTCCTGTTGCAGCCTGTGACTGGTAAGTGGCTAAGGGAGTGAGAGGAGGGAGGGGCCCTTGTGAGGCTGGGGGTGGCAGAAGTGAATTGTGAGGTGGAGAGGGAATTTGCATGTGGTTAGTGATTGGTTGTGAGTGTTTCCTGAGTGGCCAATCACCACACTGGGAAAGGCAACATACCCAAGAGTTTTATATATATAGATGTTTAGTGAGTACAGTTGTCCCTTCATATTCGCTGGGGTTTGGTTCTAGGACCCCCCGTGAATACCAAAATCTGTGAATACTTAAGTCCCATTATATGCAATGGCATAACAAAATGGTGTCCCTTATATAAGATGGCAAAATCAAGGTTTGCTTTTTGGATTATTATTTTTTAAATAATATTTTCAAGTCGTGAATACTTAAATCCATGGATACCAAATCCGTGGATACGGAGGGACAACTGTAGAATGTTTCTACTGTGGGCTAACTCAGTGATAGGAAATTTGCTAATGCCAAACTGGGGTGCTTCTAGAATTGGAGTGCAATTCTATTCTTTGTAATGTAGAAGCAGTTTTTGTGCTACAGTGGTGTTTGCTGCAGCAAATGCATGAAGGCTGCAGAAAACGTGTATGTTTAAGCCCAAAATTGGAAAAAATGTTTTAATGAATTCATGTATTTGTTTGAAAATGCTGATAAACTGGTTACACTCCTTTGTCTTCACCATAGAAAACAGTGCACAAGCTGCAGAGAGTTAGGATTGGGCAAAAGTCCTTTTCCAGCAGTGTGGGGAGGCAATCCTTACCACTGGGTATTGGCTCCGCCTCCAATACAAACAGGCGTAGCTAACAGCCAATTAACACAGTGTACCCAAGAGAGGACAGACAGCGCATCCTCCCAGTTCTGTCCTGCCTCTCCGACAGAGTAGTTCCAGGGCTTCTTTTGAGTTCAGCCGTTTTGTGGGGCCTGTTAGCCCTCGTTCCAGAGAGGATGGCCAGTCCTGTTCCTCTGGAATAGAATTTCGGTCTCTTCTCGGAGGAGGAGTATGGGTCTGCTAATTGTCTGCCTCTTTTGGGGCAGACGGGACCACAGGAGCCACACAGCCTCTCCAGACGTGTGGGTGTGCTCTTGGCTGCAGCTGCATATGCAGCAGCCAAGTGAGATGGGGTCCCTGACTGGGGGATGGACCACGCTGCAGTTGGGCACATGGCGACCTTGGAGGCCTCCAGTGTGGCTGTAGCATCACAGATCTCCAATGTGGCTGCGGTCTCAGACCCTACCACACTGGTGAGTGCACTGGAGGATCCCTTCACCCGATTACTGAAGGCGGCTAGCTCCCGCCGCAACTGGCTGAATGGGTGGCTATGATTGCTTGGCATGTAGTTGCGGTGGGCGCTTGCAGGGGGAATGCTGCGTATTCAGGCAGCCATTTGCAAATGGCTGCTGACGCTTCCTGCAAAACCCAAGGCTGGAGGCGGGGCCTTGGTGTCGTCGCTGCCTATTCCTTGGATACAGGCGGTTCCAGGTCCAGGGCCAAAGAAAAAAGGCAACATGAGGCTTCGTTGTCTCGTTTGAGTCAAGGGGCTTCTTCAGGCTGTCTTGCTCAGACCAAAGTATTCTCCCCACCACGCAAGGCTCAGAAAAAGAGGTGTCATTCTGTGATTACAGACTGGGAGAAAGAGGACTCAGAAGTTTCTGTGCATTCCTCTGACAAAGAAGAAGGGGAATTGTCCTCTGAGGAAAGAGGTTTGGAGTTTGAGCAAATTTCTCCTAGATGCTTTGAATCCAGTTGTTTCCACCTTTTAATGCGCAAGGCTGAAAGGTCCCTCGACCTTAATGTTATGCCTCAGGCATCAATGGAACTTAATCCACAGTCCCCTGAATTGTGATCTAAGGGAAAGGTGGATCAGGTTTTGCCTTTCCCTGACATCTTTATGGAGGTATTAGACAGGGAATGGCTTCACCCTGGGGTGGCACATCCATCCCCTGCAGTGCCAAAAACTTTTTATTACTTTCCTCCTGAGGTTATGGATAAGTTTAAACTGCCCCCCATTGATGCTCCTGTCACGGGTCTTGTCTCTGGTTCCCTTTTCCCACAGGATGGCAATGATAATCATAAAAGTCCAGAGGACAAAAGGATTGAGACTTTTCTTCGCAGGACTCATGAGGCCTCTGTGTTGGCCCTCAGGGCAGCAGCGGTCTCATCCCTCTTTGCCAGAGCAGCTATCTGATGGTCTAAGGACCTCTTGACTGAGGCAGCTAATGCGTCCTCTAAATTACATCAGGGTATCACCTATCTAATGCCTCTGCCTTTATGGCTGACGCTAGGTTAGATGCACTACAGTTTTCTTCCTGTGCTTTGGCAGCGAATGTGATGGCCCGATGCCAGCTATGGCTTAAAAATTGTAATGCCCATAGCAAAGCTAAGGCCGATTTAACAAATTGCCCCTTCAATGGTTCCAGATTGTTTGGGGACGCCTTGGGTGAGGTGCTAGTCAAAACTAAAGACAAGAAAAAGGTGTTACCTTCCTTGCCCAAAAGAGAGGAACGCAAGCCTTTTTGCCCATCTTATAACAACTTTCAGGGTTCTTGGGGGAAGTATGTGTCCAGGGACTATAGGTCTTTCAGGTTAATTTGGACTGCAGTTAAACAATCTTCTAAGTATCATAATGCAGCCTTTACTAAGATATCTAGCAATCAAAGTGTAACAAGGTGGGGCGGGAAGCCGAGGCGGCCACTTTGACTGCCTGTCACTTCTGGGGTGGGGGGCTGACTTACCAGCTTTGCTCATGTTTGGGAAGATACTTCCTCAGACGCGTGGGTACGGAGGACAATCAGTCACGGCTATACCATAGACATCATCAGAAAACTCCCTCCCATGTTCATTCATTCCTTTCAGATCAAATGGATACAAAGGCACCAACTAATGTTGCAAGCTATCAGACACCTTCTGGACATTCAGGTGACCAAGTTGATTCCAATCTTTGAACGTTTCTCTGCCACTTACTCCCTTCTTTTTCTTGTCCCAAAGAAAAGCAATGATTGGAGGGCCATTCTCAACCTTCACAGGGTCAACTGGTGGGTTGCCAGGCACAAGTTTCACATGGAGACCCTCCAGACGATTTTGGAAGGGATGAAGGAAGGGGAGTTCCTGGCGTCCCTGGATCTTCGGGAGGCATACCTCCATGTTCAAATTCATCCTGCCCATCATTGGTTTCTGAGATTTGCCTATCTAAATTATTTCAGTATCAGGCTCTTCCATTTGGCATGTCAGCTTCTCCCAGAGTGTTTACCAAGGTCCTGGTGGCCTTGGTTGCTCTTGTCAGGGTCCAAGGAGTTTATGTCCATCCTTATTTGGACCACCTGTTGATTTGTGCGTCATCAAAGAGCTGTTCAGGACATTCAGATGACCATCAAGTATCTCAAATCTCATGGGTTTGTGGTTAAAAGGGGCAAAAGTCACCCGGAGCTGGTCCAAACTTTGCATCATTTGGGGTGTCTGATCGACACAATTCAACATTGAGTGTTTCTCCCATCGGACTGGAGGACTAAACTGCAATCTCTGGTCCCAGCAGTACTGAACTTGGACCAAATCGATCTCATGACCTTGACAAAACTCCTGGGGTTGATGGTGGATTCCATAGATGCTGTCCCTTGGGCCAGGTTCCATGTGAGACAACTTCAGTGGTCTCTCTTGCTCCTTTAAGATCTCATTGCTCAAAAGTGCCAGTTGTTGGGGCGTAGAAAGACGCGCTGTGTCCACCATGACCACCTGCAGAGTTGTTCCATGTCGACAGGACGCCAAGGAGAAGGTTTCTGGAGAGACTTCTGCAAAAGACTTCAGGCTGAGAAGGAAAAATTCCTTCACCCCAGCACACTGCCTTGAGCTCTGGCTTGCCAAATAAAGACAGCAACAAGGCCAGCCTTCACTCAACTTGAGGGCTTTAATCTTTGTTTGCAGTATATTTACAATATATATACAGAGTATAGGACAGCCGTCTCTAATACTCATAAATCTCTCTCAAACCAACAAACTGCTTCGCCAACCACCATCCACAACAAACCCACACTGGAGATAATTCCCATCTCCTTTTTACAGGCAGTTAAACAATGCCTATTACATTAGGCATCTCAGTGTGCATACTTTCAAGTGCTGACTCACACACACATCTGCCACTGGAGCTTAACTACTTTCATTGCTAAGCTTACAGCTCCATCTTGTGGTCACATCCATGTCATTTCCTGACATTCCTCTCCAAATGACATGTGGTGTGTCCCATGTGTCATTTACACCTATTCTTTTATGTACTGTCACCTTACTCGCTGATACCTAACCTGTTAGTCAATTTCGTGTGCCTTTCTACAGATAAAGGTTTTGTGAGAATGGTTGCTACATTGTCCTCTGTTTCAACATATTGTAGCTTCAGTGTTCCACTTTGTACATGTTCTCTCACATTTTGGTATCTCACTGCGATATACTTTGTTCTACATGTTAGATTTTCTGACTCTGCCATGGCAATGCATGCTTGCGAGTCTTCGTTTACCACTGTTGCTCCACTACATTCTTCTTCTAGATCTTTTAACAATTGTCTAGCCCACAGGATTTCATTTGCTAGCTCTGACAACACAGCAAACTCTGCCTTTGTAGTACTTAGTGCGATACATCCTTGTTTTCTGGACCTCCAAATAACCAGGCTACCAGCATAGCTGACCGTCAAACCAGTTACTGATCTTCTGTCAGCTGTTTCCAACACAAATGAACTGTCAGCAAAACCTTCTAGTTCTGACGTTCCTCCTGTTACTATTAAGCATATATCTCTTGTGCCCTTCAAATATCGCACAACTCACTTCCATGCTGTTCAGTCTACTTGTCTGGGATTTGCAGCTCTTCTGCTGAGCAACCCCACTGCGAAGCTAATGTCTGGACTCGTGTTGTTGGCCAAAAACAACAAACTCCCAATTACGGAATGATATATATCTGGCCTTTCAAACATCTCTGATTCCAGATTTTGGTAATCAGGTGTCATTGGGCTTCCTACGACTTTAGCTTCACGTAGACCAGACTTTTCTACTATTTTATCTATTTTTCTCCTTTGGCACAACCTGAAACCACCCCTCTGGTCTCTCTCTACTTCTATTGCCAGGTAGCTTTTTAGATGACCAAGATCCTTGAGTTTGAACTTATGTGCTAACTCATTCTGCACTAGTCTGATCTCTTCTTCGTCCCTTGCAGCTACACATAGGTCATCAACATAAATTAATAGAATTATACTACCTTTTGTGTATACACATGCATAGGCCACACTTCGCCGATAACCCAGTCTCACTAATTCCTCGTGTATACACCGATTCCAGCATCTGGCACTTTGCTTAAGTCCATATAATGCTTTCCTCAGCCTATAAACTTTGTTACTGCCTTCAAACTCATATCCAGGAGGTTGTTCCATGAATACAATTTCATCTAAATTGGCATTGAGATATGCTGTCTCGAAGTCGAAATGATGAACCACTAACTTCCTTTTGGCAGCCCCAGCAAGCACCATTCTGAGACTCTCTGCCTTGGCTGTTGGTGAGAATGTCTTATCATAATTCTCAGTCTCTGTGAGTAACCTTTTGCTACTATTCTAGCCTTATACTTCACAGTCCCATCAGGCATGTCCTTCTTCCTGTAGACCCATCTACAGCCAACTACTTTCTGCTCTCCAAGTCTATCAACCATCTCAAATCCTTTCCTATCCACCAATGCACTGATCTCCTGATCCATAGCCATATTCCACTTCTCCTGCTCTGTTACTGGATACCTGAGCATATCCTTATAGTCATCAGGCTCCTCTGCCACAACAGTGCAAGTTCGTGCCTCTTGCACCACAAACCTTTCTGGTGGTCTCCTGACTCGTTGAGTCCTTTGTGGAATAATGACTCTGGTTCTACCATACTCATCCTCAGTGTTGCTACTACTACTCTGAATAGCCTGTCTCTGCGTTGGCTCTTGCTTTGGTGTTTGTGTGTCTTCAGAAGTGTTTGTGTGTTCATCACTCACATCTCTGGATGCTATCACCCCTCCATTTCCAGTGTTTTTGTTTACAACAATATTTTTAAGCTTTATAAAGACGTCTTGATTAGAATGAATTTTCTCCCACCCAGCATGGATCTCAAAACTAGCACTCCTTGAATACAAAATCCTATTCCCATCCATCAGGAACTTGTACTTGTTCCTCTCATAGCCCACAAAACGCAACCTATGGCTTTTGGACTGATTCTTTTTCCTGAACTGAGGAGGAATGTACACTGATGCAGATTGTCCAAACACTCTTAAGTACTTTAGGTTTGGTGCTCTTCCATACAATAAGTAGTATGGTGTTTGGTTTATCACACTGCACCATGACCTATTTACAATATGACAAGCGGTTCTTGTTGCTTCTCCCCACAACTAGCTGGCGCTCCAGATCCTCTAACATACAATCCCTTATTTGGTTTATTATCCCAATCCTACGTTTAGCCAAACCATCCTCAGCTGGACATCCTGGATTTGTAGTTTTATGTTGGATCCCTTTCCGCCCAAACCACTGCTGCAAATTACTACTTAAGAATTCCCCACCTCTGTCAGTCACAAGTGCCAACCTTGTAGGGAAACTCCCTTTCAACAGAATTGACCAATTTTTTGATCATATCAGCAGCCTCACTTTTGATTTTGAGCATTGCTACACAGGTAAATCTGGTATGCCTATCTACTATCAATAGGGTAAACCTGCTACCCCCTATACTCTTTACTTGATGCGGCCCTGATAAATCCACATGTACAACCTGAAAAGGCCTCTGGGTTATGCATTTGCTCACCTTCGCTACAGGGTAAGCCTTGACCTTTACTTTTTTGCAAATAGCACAGTCCAGGTAAATTTTACAGTTCTCTACCTTGAACTCTGGGCAAATCTTCTCTAGGTTTCTCAAACCTTTGTAGCTTATATGGCCCATAACTCTATGAAGGTAATGAGCACACCCACCACGCAGTGGCTTGTTACATTCCTACACTGCACCTGTGTTACCATTTGATAAATGTGATTTTTCTTTATGGCTTTAACATATACTACTCCCTCCTTGGACACAATCCCCTCATCTCATTTGAAAAGGATTTCATATCTATCACTGGTTAGGGATGCCACACTTATAAGGCTGTTTTGTAGTTTTGGTGCACACAGTACATTATGAAATACCTTGTTTAAATCAGGGATTAATACAGACCCTTGAATCTCTACACTGCCAGATTCACCATCTGCAAATACCACAGTGTCCACTGGTGCTGGCTTTGGGCTCTGTAGTTTTTCCCTATCCGGGGTCATATGGTGAGAACACCCACTGTCCAAAATCCAGACAGACTGGTCTTTTTTCTCATTTACAGCTCCCTCTTCAGTAGTAGCAAACCCCCTCCCATCTTGGGGCTTGTCTTTTCTTTTTCTTTGTGAGTTCTGTCCTTTCTTTGCTGCAGAGACCTTAGGACAGTTCATTATCAAATGGCCGTTCTCTCCACAGGAAAAACATCTCCATGTTCTGCAGACAGCAGCACTCCCTTCCTCAGACAAGGATGTGGATTGGTTGGTTGGTTGTCTCCTCCAGCTGGTCACTCCCTTGAAGCTCTCCTCTGAGTCTCTCCTCCGTGCCTCTTCCAATATTCTGGATGCCACGAGGTCGACATTTAAATCAGCTTCGGCTACTCCTTGGAGATTGTACATTAGAAACTCCCATTCACTGTTTAGACTACTCAGGAGTGTAAAAGCTTTTTGGGTTTCTTCTATTTGGATGCCACGCTCGCTGCACTCTGCGAAATTATCCTACATCCTTTTTTAAACGCACAAGCATGGATTCACCTTTCTGCTGTTTACAACAATACAGCTTTCTGCTGCACAGCATTTTTGACTAGGCTCCAGCTGGTTGGTTGATATTCTCAAGAGCTTTCCAGACTTCAAACTCTGACCTTTTATCTCTGATATTATTCAGCTGATTCGGTTCTACAGCTAGAATAATGGTAGCTCTAGCTTTCTCGTCACCTATTAATTCATCCTCATTAGCAGGGTCAGGTTGTTTCTTTACATAGTCCCATAAGTCCTGCTTTATTAGCAAAGCCTGCATGTAAATTTTCCAGGAAGCATAGTTCTTCTCAGACAGCTTTTCAAACCTGACTGCTGTTTCCATGTTTGCACTGAGTCTGCGACTTAAACAGATGCAAACAAACACACTGATAACAGTCCGGGCAGGCTGCCAAAAACAGTTAGCTTCCAAAGCAAACAAAGCAAACAGATAAGAGCAGAGTCCGTGAGTAGACACACTTAACTCATTCCTTTCCAGGACTTTTCTCTTCAGCCCTCCAGGAACACAAAACAGCTCACCAGTTGCAGAACTATATCTCCCACAGCTTCTCAAGTGTTGTCCACGTGGACACTGGGCCCATAACCATTGTTGGGGTGTAGAAAGATGTGCTGTGTCCACCACGACCACCTACAGAGTTGTTCTACGTCGACAGGACGCCAAGGCAAGGTATCTGGAGAGACGTCTTCAAAAGACTTCAGGCTGAGAAGGAAAAATTCCTTCACCCCAGCACACTGCCTTGAAGTCTGGCTTGCCAAATAAAGACAGCAACAAGGCCAGCCTTCACTCAACTTGAGGGCTTTAATCCTTGTTTGCAGTATGTTTACTATATATATATACAGAGTATAGGACAGATGTTTCTAATACTCATAAATCTCTCTCAAACCAAAAAACTGCTTCGCCAACCACCATCTACAACAAACCCACACTGGAGATAATTCCCATCTCCTTTTTACAGGCAGTTAAATAAGGCCTGTTACATTAGGCATCTCAGGAGTGCATACTCTCAAGTGCTGACTCACATACACACCTGCCACTGGAGCTTAACTACTTTCATTGCTAAGCTTACAGCTCCATCTTGTGGTCACATCCATGTCATTTCCTGACACAGATGTCTGCTCATTTGTCTCCCAGTGTGAGACACTCTCGAATGGTGGTTGATGGATGCTTTACTTCAGAGAAGTCTGATTTAGGACTCCAGGAGGGTAGTAGTGACCTCAGATGCTTCTTTGAGGGACTGGGGACATACTGCAATAGGAGGATGGCTCAGAGCCAGTGGTCCAAAATGGAGGGTTCTTGGAGCATCAGCTTCTGGAGCTGAAGGTGTGAGAATGGGTCTTTTCAGTTTCCATGCAGAAGTTTTCAACAATCATGTGTTAGCCCGGATGGACAACATCCCAACCAGTGCCACATTAGCAGATAGGGTGGTACTTGTTCCTTCAGTCTGATGTCCGAAACCACTCAGTTGTTTCTGTGGGTGGAGTCTCCTCTCCATCAGAGCAGAATATCTAAAAGGGGAGATGAACTCGCAAGCAGACTAGTTGAGCAGACAGGATCTGGATCAAGGGGACTGAGTCTCAACTCACTTGTGTTCCAGATGATGTGCAATGTTTCAGTCCCCCTTTGGTGGATCTTTTTGCGCCTGTGGAAAACCATGAACTTCCTCACTTTGTGTTGAGGTTCTCGACAAAAGGAGTGTTAGCATTTGATACCCTCACAATTGCTTGGCCCCATGTGTTGTGTTATGCCTTTCCTCCGATTTCAATTCTTTCCAAGGTCCTTAGAAAGATAGGATGGAAAAGGCAGAGGTAATTCTCATAACCCCCAAGTGGCCTTGTCGCCCCTGGTTCTCCAACCTCATGGAACTTCACGTGTTGGAGAGTTGGTCTCTTCTTCTCTAGCCAGATCTTTTGTTTCAGTGAGATCTGTTTCACTGAAACCCGGGTTGGTTACAATTTCACACCTGGAGGTTGAATGGCAGAGATTGATTAAGGTGGGCTATGATCAAGATGTGGTAGACACCATTCTGGCTGCTAGAGGGCCTTCTGCCATTCGGATTTTCGAATCTACCTTGGTGGGCCTTCTGCAGGTATTGTTGCAGTAGGAAGGTTACACCTAAAGGTGCCTTGATAGTTTAGTCTTGGCTTTTTTACAAGCCGGTCTTAAGAAGGGTCTTTCTGCTAATACCCTGAATAGGTATGTTTCTGCCTTAGGTTCTGTCTTGAAGGGTGATTTATCCAAGTCTTTCACGTGTCATATACAAGTTTGCAGTTTTCTTAGAGGGGCTTCTTTGCTTGGACCCCCTGTGATTCATCATTTCCCATCTTGGAATTTAGGTGTGGTTCTTCAGGCTTTGACCAAAGAGCCTTTTGAGCCTCTTAGATGGGTGGATCTTTGTTTTCTTACATTCAAAGTTGTTTTTCTGGTGGCGATCACTGTGGCTCGTAGAGTTTCTGAGTTAGGGGTGTTATCTACTAGGAAAGACTTGTGCATTTTTCACAAGGATTCAGTAGTTTTACATTTGGATCCTTCCTTTATTCCAAAGGTCAATTCTGTTTTTCATAGGGCTCAGGAACTGGTTCTTCCCTCCTTTTGCCTGCATTCTTCTGCTGTTGAGGAAAAGAATTGGCGCAGGTTGGATGTGTGAAGAGCACTTAAATTTTATTTGGATAGGACTGAGGTTTTTCAAAAATCTGATTCTTTATTGGTTTCCTTTGCTGAGTCTTCTAAGGGGAAGGTTTCTTCTTCCACTATTACCACTGGCTGCATCTTTGTATTGCCTTGGCTCATGAACAAAGTTCTAAACCTTTTCCGCAAAGAGTTCAGCCACATTTGACATGCAGCGCAGTTACTTCTGTGGTGTTTTCTATGTTGGCTTCTTTGGGTGAGATTTGTAAAGCTCCTCGAGTGCTTTCATCAGTGCTGTCTACGCACAATCCTAAATATACACTGGACTGACTATGTGACGAATGTTGCTGTCCTTGAGCAAGCAGGGATCACCAGCATTGAGGCCATGATATTGAGAACACAGCTGCGCTGGGCAGGGCATATTTCTAGGATGGAGGACCATCGCCTCCCAAAAATACTACTCTACGGTGAACTCGCCACGGGTCAGCGTAAGAGGAGCGCTCCAAAAAAGCGATACAAAGACTCCCTGAAACAACATCTCAGGCTTGGCCAAATTGATCACCAACAGTGGTCCGCCCTGGCCTCACATCGGGAGGCATGGAGACGCACTATCCACAATGCTGCAGCCTTACTTGAGAACTCACGACGAACAAGTCTTGAAGAGAAACGACAATGCAGAAAGAATCACAACCCAAAAACATCACCCAAGGAGACCTTCTGCTGTGCTTTTTGCAACCGGACTTGTTTATCTCGGATTGGCCTTTTTAATCATCAGCGCGCTTGCAGAAAGTGCGGGATGAGTCCTTCCTGAATCTTCGTTTGCGAAGAAAAGCCAGAGAGAAAGCCAGAGAGAGAGAGACATGGTTGTCACCATCTTCTTTTGTCAGGCACTGTTGTATTGACAAATATACTTCTGCTGAGGCTGCCTGGGGGCATAGAGTCTTACAGCAGTTAGTGTCAGACAGGGTATAGGGAGTTTCTTTCCCACCCAGGTAGGGACTGCTTGGGTAGGTCCTAGTGTTAAGGATTGCCACCCCACACTGCTGGAAAATGGAACATTGGTACTTACCGTGAAGGTTTCTTTTCAGTGGTTGTGGGGAAGGAATCCTTTCCCGCCCTTGTTGATTATTTCTGTTTTTTATCTGTTTGGGCTGGAGTTCGCTTTTCATTCCTGGGGGAGGGAGGTCTGTCTGTCTTCTCTTGGGTACACTGTGTTAAATTTAATTGGCTGTTAGCCTTCCCTGTTTGTATTGGAGGCGGAGCCAGTACCCAGTGTTAAGTATTCCCTCCCCACAACTGCTGAAAAGGAACCTTCATGGTAAGTACCAATGTTCCGTTTTGCCTGCTGATCCCAGAGATCTGCTGACAGAGCAGTTTGCCAGCTAAAGTCCACCAACATGAGCTGAAAAGGGAGAAGAGAAGGCATGGTAAGGCAAGGGAGGAATTTTCTCCAGTCAGGGACAATTTTCATTAATCTCCAACATTCCTAGGCCGAAAGAGTTTTGGATTCAGCAGAGTGTCAGGTGCCTAATGTTTGCTGTCTCGGCCTGTTAGAATGAGACAGTCTAGATTCTACCCGTTGTTTCTTCTTCAATTATGAACTACATGTTTGAGAAAGATATGGTTCAAGAGGGGATGAGTGGCTTGAAAACACAATGCCCAAAGTGCTATACACTTTTAGATTACTGTAAATAGTATATATGCCAGCCTCTCCATTGATGCCCCCTTGTCGTTGGAGAGAGGCTTGCGTACCCTAATGATGTTTTGAGCTATGCTGGCGGTGGCATAATAGCCACTGGTAGGGTCTCCCATGCCAGACAGGTCAAAACCGAAGGGTCTGACAAAGAGCGTCAAAGGGCGGGATGGGCTCTCTAGCCTTGTGGCAACCGTCCTAGGAGAAGGAAAACTCCAATCCCAAACCCGGGCAGATGGTGCTCGTCCAACCCTGTAAGGTCAACCATCTAAGAGAAGGAAACTCTAATCAAACCTACGGCCCGAGGACCTCGCTGCCACGTCCATGCTTGCAAGGCCACGGCAGATGAATCTGGTTTAAAGGGTGAGGCCAGTTCTGTGCACGCTGCGCTCCACCAGAAAAATCCATTGCACAGGCTCGAAGGACAAATCCAGTACCAAAAAAGCCCTGTAGCGACTGGCGAGGGACGAAACCGGCAGGTGTAAAGATGCACTGGAAGCCGCAGCCCCAACCCTGCATGCAGGCGGTTCAGGACATTGGTCGCTCAAGCCTGACCCGGGAGATGACAGTCTTGTTCGGCAGCATCCTGAACGACCAAGCAGCCTTTTTGAAGGAGAGCACTGCTTGCTCCACATGGAGAGGGGCCTAGAAAAGGTGGCCTAACGAAAGCTCATCCCCAACTACCTGGTTGGCTAGCCGCGGCCAACGGGAATCTTCTGATGCGGTCAAACCAAGGCAAAGAAACAAAGGCACACACCGGCCTCCAAAGGTGTAAATAAACTGACACTTGCATGCTGGAACATCAGAACCATGCAAGACTCTGAAGATAGTGGATGGCCTGAGCGTCGTTCTGCCCTAATAGCCCTTGAACTATCACGGCTTAATATTGACATCGCTGCTCTTAGTGAAGTTCGCTTCCATGAGGAAGGCAGCCTTAAAGAACATGGCGCCGGCTACACACTTTACTGGTCTGGCAAACCCAAAACCGAAAAACATCTTTCAGGAGTAGGCTTTATGATTAAAAACTCCATTGCCTCCAAACTCGAAACCTTGCCAACAGGACACTCTGATCGCATTATTTCCTTATGCCTCCCACATATTGTTCTCTTTAGTATATACGCCCCAACTATGCAAGCCGACCCTGTAGAGAAAGACAAATTCTACACAGACCTACGCCAATTCATACAAAAAGTCCCTGTAGAAGATAAAATTATTATCCTTGGTGACTTCAATGCCAGAGTAGGAAAGAACTCCGAAGCCTGGAAAGGTGTCTTAGGCAAGCATGGTGTTGGAAATTGCAATGATAACGGACGCCTCTTGCTAGAGTTCTGTGCAGAACAACAGCTGACTATTACAAACACAATCTTTCAGCAGAAAGATAGCTTGAAGACAACCTGGATGCATCCCCGATCCAAACATTGGCACCTCATTGACTATGTTCTAGTCCGTCAGAGAGACATTCGTGATGTCCGTCATACCCGAGTGATGCCCAGTGCAGAATGCCAAACAGATCATCGCCTCGTCAGATGTAAACTAAATCTTCATCTTAAGTTCAAACCTAAGAGGGGTGGCATCTTAAAGAAGAGGCTCCAAGTCAACAATCTTCAACAAGCTACATTGAGAGACAACTTCCAGGCAAACCTACAAACGAAACTTGAAGACCATCCTACAGATCCTTCTCCTACAGTGCTTTGGCAACATATCAAAAACAGTATCCTCCAGTCTGCAGAAGAATCCCTCGGGTTCTCCCACAAGAAAAATCAAGACTGGTTTGATGAAAACAACCAAGAGATCCAGGAGCTGTTGGCAAGGAAGAGAGCTGCTCACCAGGCATACCTCGTCCAGCCAACCTGTCATGCAAGAAAAGCAGCTTTCCGCCTCACATGTAGCAAACTACAACAAAAACTCCGAGACATGCAGAACAAGTGGTGGATCAATTTAGCAGAAAAGACACAACGCTGTGCAGATCTGGGTGATCATAGAGGATTTTATGAAGCTCTTAAAGCAGTGTTTGGACCTACTTATTAGGTCCAAAGCTCCTTATACAGTACAGATGGTCAAACATTAATTACTGATAAAGCCTTCATCCTGAATCGTTGGGCTGAACATTTTCAAAGCCTCTTTAGCGCCAACCGAGTAGTCCAAGCCTCAGCTATCCAACATATGATACAAAAACCAATGAAAAATGAATTGGACCTAGCTCCCACTTTGGAAGAGACCCTTAAGGCCATACAGCAGATGAAAAACGGCAAGGCAGCTGGGATTGATGGAATCCCACCTGAAGTTTGGAAACATGGAGGTCATGCACTCCACGAAAAATTCCACGAATTCCTTGTGAATTGCTGGGAAAAAGGGGAACTGCTATCAGACCTCCGAGATGCAGTCATCATCACCCTGTACAAGAAAAAAGGAGCAAAATCCGACTGCTCAAACTATCGAGGCATAACACTGCTCTCTATTGCTGGAAAAATCCTTGCAAGGATACTCCTGAACAGATTAGTTCCTGCTATTGCAGAAGAACTTCTCCCTGAAAGCCAATGTGGCTTCAGAGCCAATAGGAGTACTACAGACATGGTATTTGCCCTTAGGCAACTGCAAGAAAAATGTAGGGAGCAGAACAAGGGTCTCTATGTAACGTTTGTCGACCTCACCAAAGCCTTTGACACTGTAAGTAGAAAAGGTCTGTGGCAGATCCTGGAAAAACTAGGATGTCCCCCCAAATTCCTTAAAATGATTATCTTGCTACACGAGGGCCAGCGTGGTCAAGTCAGATATGGCGATGCTCTTTCAGAGCCCTTTCTAATAACTAATGGAGTGAAGCAAGGTTGTGTTCTTGCACCAACTTTATTTACAATCTTCTTTAGCACGATGCTCCAAAGGGCTATGGCAGAGCTTGAAGAAGACGACGGCATCTATATACGCTACCGTACTGATGGTAGCTTGTTTAACTTAAGCCGTCTGAGGGCTCACACTAAGACTCTAAACTATCTAGTCCGTGAGCTGCTCTTCGCCGATGATGCTGCCCTTGTTGCCCACACAGAAGCAGCTCTGCAGCGCCTAACGTCCTGCTTTGCAACAGCTGCAGAGCTGTTTGGGCTAGAAGTCAACCTGAAGAAAACAGAAGTTCTTTACCAGCCTGCACCACAGGACGAACACCACCATCCCCACATTGCCATCGGCAAATCTGTGCTCAAGTCCGTTCAGCAGTTCACCTACCTGGGAAGCATCATCTCCTCAGATGCCAAGATTGACAAAGAGATCGATCACAGATTAGCAAAGGCATATAGTGCATTTGTAAGACTTCACAAAAGAGTCTGGAGCAATAAACACCTGAGGCAAAGCACAAAAACAGTGTGTATAGAGCCATTGTACTGTCTATTTTCCTTTATGGGTCTGAAACATGGGTCACTTATTGTCACCACCTACGACTCCTCGAGCGCTTTCATCAGCGCTGTATATGCACAATCCTAAATATACACTGGACTGACTATGTGACGAATGTTGCTGTCCTTGAGCAAGCAGGGATCACCAGCATTGAGGCCATGATATTGAGAACACAGCTGCGCTGGGCAGGGCATGTTTCTAGGATGGAGGACCATCGCCTCCCAAAAATACTACTCTACGGTGAACTCACCACGGGTCAGCGTAAGAGGGGCGCTCCAAAAAAGCGATACAAAGACTCCCTGAAACAACATCTCAGGCTTGGCCAAATTGATCACCAACAGTGGTCCGCCCTGGCCTCACATCGGGAGGCATGGAGACGCACTATCCACAATGCTGCAGCCTTATTTGAGAACTCACGACGAACAAGTCTTGAAGAGAAACGACAACGTAGAAAGAATCACAACCCAAAAACATCACCCAAGGAGACCTTCTGCTGTGCTTTTTGCAACCGGACTTGTTTATCTCGGATTGGCCTTTTTAGTCATCAGCGTGCTTGCAGAAAGTGCGGGATGAGTCCTTCCTGAATCTTCGTTTGCGAAGAAAAGCCAGAGAGAGAGAGAGAGAGAGAGAGAGAGAGAGAGAGATGCCAGTTTAGTTACGCTGGAACCCACAGTAATGCACACAGTTGCACAACATGTGTGATAGGAATGAGTTCACCCATTATGCAGTGGTCTCATCTACCAAGTCAAAAGTGAGAGAGGGGGCTGTGTGTGCATGGTTGTGAAGTGTTTCATTGCACTAGCAACTGCACTTATGTGGCCTCTGAGATGCAATGACTTACTTTTTCTTTTGTATTATAATGCCCTCCAAGCATTCTGATTGTAATGTGTACTTGAAGAATGCTGAACATATTTTGCAATAGGTAGCATTGTAAGGATGAATGTCTTGTGTTACTTACTACTTTACTTAATGTTCTATGTTCCATTTGTCAAATTAGCCAAAACAGGCACAATTATAAATGCGCATAATTTGTAGAGACAAGAAAACAGGAGATCCTACTCAGTTTGGTTTGGAAGAGATTCTGCTCACCTCAGTTAAAAAAAAATCTATATGGCCTATATATGTGATTCTGTGGGAAAGGTGTGAGACTACTATGGAAATCAACGTTTATTTCTTATAACAATCTCAGAGCTGTTTATTTTCAACCTGATACTTCTGGGTTGTATTGTATGACTAAATTTGGACTCCTAAGACATCAAATGCTTTTAATGATCAAAATTTCATTCTCTGTAATAATTGACATGCCTGTGAAACATCTCCAGCCCTTTCCTTGGCCAGATTCTGGATGACCCTTTTTTGTATATACAAGGGGCTTTTTCAGATGGGCTAACCCCTCCCCCCCGTGGAGGTTGGGAGGAGGATGGTGCTGTCCTGCTTCCAGTGATCGATTTCGCACGACACCTTCCTCCTCCCATTCTTCCTCCATGCTTGCTCTGTGCTGGAGGGATGGGAAAGGCACTGCTTTTCTCATCCTTCCAGCATGGAGGAAGCACAAATGAAGGACAGGAGGAGGATGGCGTCGTGCAAAAACGATTGCTGGAAGCAGGACAGTGCTGTCCTCCTCCCGACCTCCACAGGTTTTTTTTTAGTCTATCTGAAAAAAGTCCAAGATCTGTCTATTAAATAACGAGACTGATACAATAACCCATCTTTATTTATATGTATTACAGTTCTAATGTGTGTCCCCTTCAGTATACTCCCTGTTCACATTCACACACCAATGCAGTCTTGTTTTCTGCTGGTTGAAGGCATGAGCAGTTCAGTTTCTGTCAGCTGTTTCAACACATCTGCTGTTTTCTTTACTGCATCAGTTGACTCAAAACGTGTTTCTTTAAGCACCAATTTCACTTTAGGGAAAAGAAAAAAGTTGCATGGTGCCAGATGTGGTGAATATGGAGGATGTTCAAGTGTAGTAATGCGTTTATTGGCCAAAAACTGCTTCATAGAAAGTGCTGTGTGAGCAGGTGCATTGTCTTGATGAAGAATGAAAACATTTCCCCACAGTTCTGGCCCTTTTTTCCCCTGACTCTTTCTCTCAGTTTTGTCAAAACTTCCTTATAATAATGCTGGTTCACTGCTCTGCCTTCTGGAACCCATTCTGCCAAAATTACACCCTTGATGTAAAAAGAACCCCACATGAATGAGCATGGCTTTGAATGTGGACTTGCTTTGATGTGCTTTTTTCATTCTTGGTGGTGATGGTGTTTTGTCTCAGGATCATGCTGGAAGACCCAAGTTTCATCACAAGTGATTATTTTTTGAAAAAGGTTCCGACTAAAGTTGCTGCAGAATGTCAGCACAAATTTCCTTGCGGTACTCTTTTTGCTCTGGTGTGAGAACCCTAGGAACCATCTTGGCACAAAGTTTTCTCATGTTGAGATCCTCATGCAAAATTTTCCACACAGTGTCTTTGTCAATGTTCATGGCTTCAGCTACCATTCAGACACTTGAGTCAGTGAACTCCTTGAACCATTTGGCTGATTTTCCCCACAGTCTTCGAGAGTGTTGATGTTTGTCATGCGGATTCAGGCATGTTCAAGGTCACCATTCAAGTGTTCACCATCAGTTCGCCCTGATTTGTCTGAAAGGTAGAAACACAGTCTCATTATTTAATAGACAGACCTTGGATTGTGCTCTGTGTGTGTGTGTGTGTGTGTGTGCATGAGAAGTGTGTTTTGAATTTTCCAAAAGCTCAAAGATTGGTTTCTCTTGTGCAAGCTCCAGTGAAGGATTCTGTTCTTAACATGGACCTATCTTACAGTGAGTCAGATGATGATAGTAACCATTTTCATCTTTATGTATATCTTGCCTTTTCCCCAAGATTGGGACTCAAGTTAGCTTACAAATTTAAACAGTTACAATATACAGTTGTCCCTCTGTATCCACGGATTTGGTATCCACGGATTTAAGTATTACCGGTTTGTAAATATTCTTAAAAAATAATAATCCAAAAAGCATAACTTGATTTTGCTATCATATATAAAGGACACCACTTTGCTATGCCATTGCATATAATGGGCCTTGAATATTCATGGATTTTGGTATCCACGGGGGTCCTGGAACCAAACCCCAGCGAATATGAAGGGACAACTGTAATCTAAAACATACAAAAAATAACATTAAAATAGAATTAAATTAGACTGTTGGTTAACTTAGTGCTATCATTACGACAGGCAGAATTGCTCAAAGAAAGATTTCACAGCCTTGCTAGCTTTAACTAAATATGATAATGACTGGTCCTTGGACTTATTTAAAGTTAGCATTGACTGATTTGTCAGTTCCTCCTCATTTCCACCTCACTTATGGGCTATTTTGAATGTTCTGAGGATAGCAGCAAGTCAAGATGAATGTTTCCCCCCACTTCCCCCTCTGAGTCTTAAAAAACTAGTTTTCCAAAGGACTGTTGACATTGTAGTGGCCCCCAGAAAAGCACCACCAGCAGACAGGTGGGATTGTGTGTTTTGGAGGGGTTGGTGTTGAGAGATTTTGTCTGGAGGATGCCAGTTAAGTGAGGATTTTGCTGGATGCTAAAGTGGTAGGAGGACTCATCTCTGACCCAAATTACAATTCAGATTAAATTAATTTATATCCCACCTTTCTCCCAAATAGGACCAGTGGGGCTCGCACGAGTTAAATCAAGGTACATGAATTAAAAAATAATAGTAAAAAAGTTAAAACACAATTAAATTAGATGACATATTAACACATCAATAGTTTAAAAAAATCTATAACTATTTAAAATCATGAAAAGAACAATTAAAAAACAATGAAGCACATGCACTGCATTGCAGCCCTTTTCACATGGCCACTTGGCCACCAAATGGTGGCTCAAATGTAAAAAAAGGCTTTAGTTGCTGGTGGAAGGAGAGCACCTTCTAGTTGGAGGAAGTACTGGCAGCCCTGAGAGTCACGTTTCTGAGCTGAGAAAAATCTCATCAACACATTCAACCAAGACAAGCTTTCAAGAGTACGTGGGATTTGGAGCTGTCCTCTTATGATCAGAGAGGCATGGTGATACAGGAAATGGATGTGCTATTGTCTGGTTGCTAGAAAGTGTCTCATTGAAGTATAAGAAGTTGGTGGTTGCAGAGAATGTGGCAGCAGGACAACAATATGGCTCTTACAAGTTGATTTTAATAACTTTTAGAGCTGAGCTAACCAATAAAACTTTGCCTTTTTATTACTGTATCTGGTGCTTACTCTGTTCTTTTTAGTCCCAGACAGTAATGTGGGACAGAAAATATTCTACAAGAAGTGTTTTGGGGTTGGGCCTATGTAGGTGAATATTGAATGCTTGCAGTTAGGACAAAATCCCGCATACTGCTTTTCTGTGTGGTGGTTCTGGTGTGCCTACTGTTAGCAGTTGTTTTGTATGCATTTAGCAGTGTGAAATGGATGCTTTAATTCTGGTGTGAAAAGATCAGACATTCTCTGAGGGGAGGGGATGATACGGGTCCTTAGCTATGGGTTAGGTCACTCACCACCCAGGTGGAGCAGGAAGTTACATCAGGTCTTTGTAATTCGAACCTCTTTGTCTCCTCCATCCTGAGTTCACGAGGCCAGTTCTAACTTCCTGCTTCACCCAGATGGATGTAGGAAAATCTCCTCCATCTAATTTCTTCCTCTGTTCTCCATTTTTCTAATTTTTCTAATTTTTTCTTACCTTTCTTGCTCCTAGCCTTACTTCTTTCACTCCTGTCTCCCTATACCATTTCAAATTTCCCTCCTTAAAAAACAAAACAAAAAAACTTTCTCTTCTCTTGTGGCTTTTTTGCTGCTCTTCTCAACCCCCCCTCCCTTCTTGCTATTTTCCCTGGCTGCCTCTGCCTCTACTAGGCTGCGATGGGGAACAGCAAGCCGGCTCAGGAGACCTCGCAGCTGGCGGGGAAAGCCTCCGGAGCGGCGGGGATTGTGATTATCAACACCGGCCACTCCGAGATCACGACGGGCGCTGCGGACGGAGCTGCGGTCGTCATTGCTGCCTCTGGCGACCTCTTAACAGGGGTCCCCCAGAGAGAAGCAGCAAGGAAAGCCTCCTTGGCCATCACGGCAGGGAGTGCTTCCGAGGGGACTATGGTGCAGCTCCCCCCCCCTCGAAGGGGAAGGAAGCTGCCTCAAAGTCACGGAGGAGGCCAGCACAGCCAAAGAAGAAGTCGGCCTCTGAGGAGTTCTATGGGGCCACAATCCACCATCCGCCCCTATGGAACTCCTGGCACGCACCTGGGCCCTGCTGCCACGGCTGGATGGGGGCAGGAGCCCCAGCACAGGTACAGGGGACCCCCAGGGGGAACAGGGATGAGGTGCCTTCAACTCCCTATCTCCCTGCATCGTACCCTCCTTGCTCACAGGGAACATGGGCTTAAGGAGGTATCGACCCCTAGTCAGTCCTCTGGGTCCAGTGGGGAAATCGGACCTGTCTCTCCCCAGGCCCAACTCCAATCCCTTCCTGGGAACCAAGGGGGAGGAGGAGGGCTTCTTACCATGGCACCCTCCTGCTTGGAGCCATCTCCCATCACCGAGGATCCGGATTTCACTAACAGGGCAATGGGGGCAGGGATGCGGCCTCTTTGTGCAGCTGCATGGTTCACAAGGCTCCTGTGCTTTAACCAGCCTTGCCCTTTCAGACCACAGGCCTATAACTCACCTCCCTCCACCAGGCCTCAGGTTTTCAACCCCAAGCCTCCCAGGTTTTAGGCTCCCAGGCTTTGACCTCCCAGGCCTCGGCCTATCGCAGCTCCAGACATTCCCAGGAGGATACCTCATCCCCTCACCCTTCCAGTGGTGAGGAGTCTGACGTGGAGGAGGTCCAAGGGAGCATGGGTGACACCAGGGGGGCGGTGGCCACCTCGCAGGGTCGTTGTAAGAAGCGCAAGGGAGTGATTAAGGCAGCACTAGTCTAGTGCTTTTACTATCAGATGAGGACTCATCCGAGGGCCCCAGCACAAGCATCTCTTCCTTGGGGACTCTTGCCACAACTCAGGCAGACAATAATCAACCGCACTCTCGGTCCCAATCCAAGGAGTCTAAAAAATCCAAGACTACCGCCACGGCAGCTAAGGGCAGACCTTCAAAGGCAGTCCCTAATGCCCTACGCTCCAAAAAGGGGAAGGACCCTCCTTCCAATCACTTGTCTGAGGAGTCCGTCAGGGACTCCGAGGAAGAACATCAGCTCATGGACGCCTTCAGGGGAGCTGGGAACCCCTGATGACAATACACTAGATATCCCGAGCGACAAGGAAGTTGGTGAGATTTCTGACTCGGAGACCTCTGAACAGGAATCCTCCAACAGGCTGTTTCAAGGGGACTGGTACATCCATCTGCTAAACAAGATGTTGGCCACCCTTGAAATTTCCTCTTCTGACCAGAGCCAGACACCCTCGATGTCTTCAACTAACGAGAAGGTGGCGGCAGTGATGTGCACCATGTGTCCAAAGAAGCCAGAGCCTCCCTTCCCAGAAGCCTTCTGGAGGCTGGTAACCGACGAGTGGGACAGGCCCTCTTTGGGAACGAGGGGTACCACGGTGACCCAGAAATACTACAATGCCAGTCAACATCACCTCGACAGCTGAAGCCACCAGTGGTCAACAAGCCGGTGGCCTCCCTTGTCTCCAATTTTCTAGCTCCTAAGGAGGGCAAGGGCTCCCTGAAGGATCTAGACGACAAAAGGGCCTATGGAGCCATTAAAAAGGCTCACGAAGCCTCTGCACTGGGGGTAAGAGCCAATTTGGCTATATCCCTCTTCTCATGGGCTTCCAACATTTGGCTACAGGAGCTCATGGAGTTTCAAGATCTGGACCCGAGGATACTCCATAAGATGCTCCTGAGAGTCTTACGTACCCTCTTCTTCATGGCAGACACGGCCCAGGATGCTATGATCTTCTCAGCCAGGTCCATAGGGGCCCTGGCACTGGCCAGGAGATCGTTATGGCTGAAACACTGGATGCCCTCACCAAAGCAGCTCTTGCTTCCTCCGCTTTCAAGAACCTCAAGCTTTTTGGCAAAGAGGCTCTGAAAGATATCCTTGTTGAGACCAAGGACAAGAAACAAGCAATGCCTTCTACCCTCAAGAAGTCAGACAAGAAGAGTGGGAGACGCCCCTTTCAGACCTCCCACATCTTTCACTCCTCAAAGGGATTTGGGAAACAGAGGAACTACAACTCCTTTCGGCCCGCGTGTGTCAAGCCAAACTACGTCATCCGACAACCCTCAGGGACCCAGCCAAACGCCAGTTGACGGGGAGCCTCCCAACAACAAAGGGGGGGGGGGACCCGTCAACAATCCTGACTCAGAATCGCCCCCAGTGGGGGGCAGACTCAATCTATTCCTTGCAACTTGGTCGAACTCGACAGCAGACAAATGGGTGTTAGCCACGATAGCCCAGGGCTACCGGATCAAGTTCGACTAAAGACTAAGGGGCAGATTTCTTCCAGCCCCAATTCCCACCCACCCCAAAACTGAGGGATTTAATGGCTGCCATATCTCACCTATAGGACATCGCCGCCATAGAAGAAGTTTCAGACTCAACGTTTCTCAGGGGGGGTGTACTCCTTAATGGTTCCAAAGAAGGATGTCACCCTCCGGTCCATCCCAGACCTAAAGTACACCAACTCACGAGTTACCTATAAGCGGTTCAGGATGGAAACTCATGTCCCTCAGGGAGCTCTTCAACTAGGGGACTTTCTAGCCTCTCTGGATCTATCAGAAGCATACCTGCACATCATGATTCATGAAGACAGCAGGCAATTCCTCCGCTTCGTGTTTGGGGACTAACTTTTCCAGTTCAGAGCTCTCCCCTTTGGGCTGGCCTCTGCTCCGAGAGTCTTCACCAAGGTTCTGGTGGTAGTAATCGCCAACCTGATGTCTCAGGGAATTTTTTTTTATTATTTTTTATTTATTTATTTATACCCCGCTCTTCAGCCACAAGGCTATCAGAGCGGCTTACAAATTGTTTCAAGCAATAGCTATTTACACATCTACACTGCATTAAACAGTTTCCAATGTATGTTAGCTAATTGCCCCCACAAGCCGGGTCCTCATTTTACCGACCTACGAAAGGATGGAAGGCTGAATGAACCTTGGAGCCCACTGTAATCGAACTTGCAACGTGGTGACTTGCAGTACTGGCATTTAACCACTGCGCCACCAGAGCTCCCTCTATACCCTTACCTGGATGACATTCTACTCAGAGCCTCCTCCCTGGAAAAGGCAAAAAGGGACCTTCAGACCATAATTCGTTACCTGCAGGAGGATGGTTTCCTGGTAAATTTCAAGAAGAGCAACCTGATCCCTACACGCACCATCGTCTACCTGGGAGTACAGATGGACACTTCAAAATCCGAAGCCACCCTCTCGTGGGAGTGGCAGATGGTGCTCCTATAGGAGGTGCACACGATCAGGTCCCAGAGGACGGCTCCACTGCCTTCACTGGCCAGACTGCTGGGCTTCATGATTTTGGTGATTGGTGTAGTTCCCTGTGCGCATTTCCACTCCAGACCCCTACAGGCCTTTCTCATCCCTTATCAGAAGGAGACAGTGCTAAAGAGATCCCTCCTCCTCCTCCTACCTCAACAGGTGAAGGACTCACTGACCTGGTGGACCAAGGAGAGCTCAATATCCAAAGGGTCCCCATTCACTGTCACACACCCGGTCCTAGTTACCTCGGATGAGAGCCTGCAGGGATGGGGAGCACACTGCCAGGGACAAGTGACACAAGGGCTCTGGACTCCACAGCAACAACTGCACAGCATCAGCTGGCTGGAACTAAGGGCTGCACGCCTGGCCCTCCAGCACTTCACGCCTCTCCTAGAGAACCGACACGTGATGGTAATGACAGACAACACCACAGCCTGCTCTTACATAGCGAAACAGGGCGGCTCGAGATCCAGATCTCTACAGCAAGAAGCAGATCTCTTGTTCCATTGGGTGGAAGAGACGGTGTCGTCTCTCACTGCTCAGTATTTTCAGGGGGACCTCAACTAACAAGCAGATTACCTGAGCAGGAATCTGGTACTCCCAGAGGAATGGGAACTGAATCAGGAGGTGTTTCTCAGGATTCAGACCAGATTCGGCCCATTGGAAGTGGACATGTTTGCAACTCGGTCCAACACCAAGCTAAGCAAGTTCTTCTCCAGGTTTCCACACCGCAACGCCAAGGGCACAGACGCCCTGTGATCCCATTGGCTGATAGGCCTCTTGTACCTGTTCCCTTCTCTTCCACTCATAGGGAAGGTATGTCAGAAGATCTGCCAGGAGAAGGCGCAAGCCGTCCTGGTAGCACCTCACTGGCCGAGAAGACCCTGGTTCTCTGACCTGATGGAGATGACAATCGGGGAACCTTGGCGCCTACCACAGAGGGCAGACCTGCTTCACCAGGGACCAATTCTTCATCTGGACTCAAGCTGGCTTCAGCTGACAGCATGGAGGTTGAACGGCAGGCCTTGAAGGACCATGGCTATGAGGATTCAGTCATCAACACTTTGCTTTCCCCAAGACATGTTTCCATCAGGAGAATCTATGAGGCCACATGGCAAGCCTTTAAAAGGTGGTGCGCCTCATGGCATCTGGACTGCGAGAAGACCTCAGTGAGGCATGTCCTCGCTTTCCTACAGAAGGGCCTAGATGCGGGACTTCATCCCAACACTGTGAAAAGGCAGGTGAAGGCTCTCTCTGCCTTCATTACAGGGCACGGAGGGACTCGCCTATCTTTGCACCCTCATGTTCGTCACTTCCTGAGGGGCGCCTCTATAATCTCACCTCCCGTCTGCCACAGGTTCCCATTGTGGAACCTCTCCCTGGTTCTTCGTCAGCTCATGAGACAACTATTTGAACCTCTACGTAAGGTATCAGCTAGGACCCTCTCTATAAAGGTGGCCTTCCTAGTAGCCATCACTTTGGCCCGGAGAGTCTCAGAGCTGGCTGCACTCTCGGTGAGGGAACATCTCTGTTCCTTCAGCGACAACGTTGTGACACTTCATCCTGACCTGTCATTCAAGCCCAAGGTTGTCTCTGAGTTTCACGTGTCACAACCGATCATCTTGCCCAACTTCTGTCCAAACCCCATACATCCGAAGGAGAGGCTATGGCATAAACTAGATGTCAGGAGGGCCTTGAAAATCTATATCAGTTGCATGGCCCCCTTCTGACGTTGCGATTCCCAGTTTGTTTCCTTCTCACCGGCATCGATGGGGCCCAGGGCCTCGCAACAAACTATTGCCACCTGGATAAAGGCCTGCATCTTCACGGCCTGTGACTCAACAAAACTACCCAGATCCCCAGGGTCATGGCCCACTCAACCAGATCGGTGGCAACAACCGCTGTCTTCTCCACCAATGCATCTCTGGCAGAAATCTGCAGGGCTGCAACCTGGAGCACCCCCTTCACCTTCGTCAGACACTATAAGGCGGACAAGCTTCGTTCTGCCGAAGCAACCTTCGGCAGCAGGGTACTCCAGGAGGTGATCAATGACTGATATTCCTCTTTGTGCAGTCACATCCCTCCCTCTTTCATTCAGTTAGACGTGGGCACGTCCCATAGCTAAGGACCTGTATCATCCCCTCCCCTCAGAGAATGCCACATTGGTCACTTACTGTGAAGGTGCATTCTTGAGGGGATGGATGATATGGGTCCTTCCCCACCCAGTGACTGCATCCCAGAGGTACCCTGAATTAGGGCAACTGCTGCAATATTACTTGATTTTTCCTTGAGTTTCTTTCAGGGCTTTGCTAGTCAGTGAAATGGCCTCGTGGACTCAGGATGGAGGAGACAAAGAGGTTTGAATTACAAAGACCTGATGTAACTTCCTGCTCCACCTGGGCAGTGACTAACGTAAACCATAGCGAAGGATCTGTATCATCCATCCCCTCAAGAATGCACTGGTAAGTGACCAATGTTGCATTTGTATGGTTGATTTCACATGTCTTCATACTATGGCTTTTCTCAACTTGCTTTTTCTAGGCAAAATCTTAAACCATGCAGTTGTTCCATTGAAAGCTATGCTGCTTAAACTCCTTGATACTTGGTTAACAAATTGGCTAGCTGGTGGTACTTCTGGAGAATTCAGAGGTAGAGTATGCTGAGCAAACTCAGAATGCTTAGCAGCAGTTACTAATCAGGTTGGAATGAGGTTTCAAGTATGGCACTGCAGGACGTTATCCTGGGTCTGGTACTATTCAGCATTTCAATCAGTGACTCATAAAAGAAGGTACAGAAAGAATGGTTTTGAAATGTATACCTGACACGTAGCTGGGAGAAGTAATAATCCCATCAGAAGACAGGAATAAAAATGTTTAGATTTTTCTTGGTTTTTTTCCGGGCTGTGAGACCATTCTGGACTCACAGCCCGGAAAAACCCCAAGGAAAATCTATGGATGCCAGTCGTGAAAGCCTTTGATTTCACAATAAAAATGTTTGTAATAAAATGGGGAACTGGTCTGAGACTAGTAAAATGAAATTCAGTGGAGACTAAAGAAGAGTACTCATTCTAGCTGCTCCACTTTAAGCAGGATATAAACTAAAGATAGGGAGTATGTGATCTTTCAAATGTGGTTGCAGTGCAACTCCTACCAACCGTAGTCAGTATTGCCAATGGTGAGGGAAGATGGGAGCTAGCAGTTCAACCAACATCTCTTGGACTACATGTTCCTGGTCCCTGATAAAGTGGTATGGGAATACAAGTCTTTCAAGGAGCTGGCCTGGATAAAAGAAGATGAAGGGAGAATTGGATGGCATTTTTCAGATTGCTGATTAGTTGCCACATAGAAGAAGGCAAAGACTTTTTACTGGACAGAGAGCAGGACTAGATCTCATGGACTTAAATGATAAGAGAGTATATTTTGGCTGAACATTGTGAGAAATACTTTTAACAGTAAAAACTGTTACACGGTGGAATCAATTATCTAGAGGTCCTGCGGCTCCTCTTACTGGTGGCCTTCAGGGTTGAGGTTGAACAGCTGTCTGTCAATGATGGTCTAGCTGTGGATTGTCAGTATTGAGCAGGGGATTGGATTAGGTGAGATACAAAGCTGTTTTTAACTCTGATTCTCTGTGGATGTATTTTTGGAGCTGTGTCCTATGTTCTGTGCATGTTAGCAGTCAACAACTTTGCACCAGGGCAGTGGCAATTAACCATATCCTTGCAACTTCACATGTGTCTGATTTTGTGGAGCACTACTTAATTAAAACTGAGAAATATTTTGATTCTCCGTCTGTGTTAGAGTGAAGTCCAGAGCACATAATCTTATATCATCATAGCTTTGGTGAAAATTGGGTGACATGTAGAGTGTTTTTTGTCTTGCCTTACTTAAAAGTCACACATACCACATATTTGATGCTTTTTTAATTGCTGCTTTTAAAGCAGTGCTCAAATATATCAGAGAATTAAGGCTCTATTCCTGACAGCATGTCCTTCTGGATTCAGTGAAACTTGTTTGAGAAGATAAGCTTATAATTACATTGTGATGTGTCACAGAAATGTATGTTAACTTAGTTTCTATGCTTTTGATTCATAGACACTTGTAAATAAAAACTTTAAAAACACTATAGATGGTTGTACTCTAAAACAATGTTTTAACTTTAATAGCAGTCTGTAGGTACAACAGTGTGAAAAATGTGATCACATCTTCTGCTGTAGAATTACAACCTCTTTCAATGGTTTGCATAGACATGCAACTTTTGAAAATTCTGCATTAATCTTCTTTTCTTTCAGCCCAGTCTTTGATCAAGTACAGAACAATTTCCAGAAACATTACTTTTATCTATTCACAAATACTTTAGAGAAATTGCCTGTGATACAACATCTTCTCTGTTTTGTATCTTTGGTATCAGTTGTTCTCTTTTATCTGGCACAGTTAGCTTATTCCTGTAAATAGCTGTGGCCATTTCCCCCTGATCTGTTGCTAAGATGAGCTTTGGATTTGTTTTATATTTTCATTTCCAAACACAATGCCATATAGCATACATATAACATTTGGAATGCTAAGACTGTGTACTTCCTTAAAGTTGTGGATAACCAAATTGATAAGAGTGAGAGCAAGCGTGGTGTAGCTTTTTAAGTGTTGGACTATGACTTCAGATACCAGGGTTCAAATCCCTGCTCAGCCATTAAAATTCACTGGATGACACTCTCTCCACCTCAGAGGAGGGCAATGGCACCTCCCCAAACAAATCTTGCCAAGAAAACCCTGTGAAAGGTTCGCTTTAGGGCAGTGATGGGCAACCTTTTGAGCTTGGTGTGTCAAACTTCGCTAAAAAACTGAGCATAACTTGGGTGGTGTGTCACTTTGAGGGGAAAACATTATTTCGCAATATTTATTGTTTAAATAACATAAATGTATAATTGTTATATATAAGTGTATTTAATAAACCAAAAACTAATTATTTAACTTACCTGCTTAGTGACTTCTTTGTTCATCCGTCAGTCAGTTTCTTTTGTTGGTCTTGATATTATTTAGCTTGTGTGGGGTGCCGTGAACTGAGATAAGTGAGGGGGAGAGGGAATTCTTTAACTAACCTGCCTATTAGTGACTTTTTTGTTGCTGAATTTAATTGGCTAAATCTTCAATTGAAGGTTGGTATTTTCTACACTTCAGGCCCAAGCAAGTGCTACTAACTTCATCTGTCAATCTGTTTCTTTTGTTGGTTTTGATATTATTTAACGCTGAGAATAAGGCCTCACAAAAGTATGTAGAGGGAAAAATTGTGAGTAAAGCCATTGCTATATTTTTCAGGGTGCTAAAAGTGTCTGGTAGTCGGTTCCAGGCACTCCAACTTTCCTGTTCATAGTGGCACTCCTCTTGATTCTCCAAGCAGCAGCGCCTTTCCAGAATCTCAAGCTTTGACCTCAAGTCGACTAACCCCTGAGCCCAGATACTGTCTTGAAATTCTGCAGGTTGCATCTCCAAATTATCAGTTTGCATCCATTGGAAACCATTTAATTCCAAACTACTGTAGACTACTACATCAGGATACTTAATTATTTTCATGGTCTGTTCTAAACTTCTAAATTGACTAAATCTATCACTAAACTGGTCAAGTAACGAGTCTAAAACATGCTGGTACTTCATATGCAAGAGTTCCATTTCATTCTGTACAGCTGCACTGGCCTTCTCAAAATGCTTTGCTACTCGAGAAAAAACTTCCCCCCCTCCAGCTACCACCCACCCTCCCTTCCGAAAGCCATGACCGGGACCCCGATCGTGGCTTTCGGAAGCGCGGATGGTGGCTGGAAAGCCTCCCCCCAGCCCCTCCCCTCCAGCCTTCCTAAAGTGCCGATCGGGGCTTTGTAGCCCCACCCACCACTTTCCTAGGGAGGGTGGTGAGGTTGTGGGTGGGGGGGAGGCCTAGCCGCGTGTCAGCCCACATGGCTACGCATGTCAGTGCTGACATGCGTGTCATATGTTTGCCATCGCTGCTTTAGGGTCAGCATAAGTTGGAAACAACTTGAAGGCACACAACAACAACAAGAAGATATATACCGTAATTAAGCGCACAGGTATCTGAGATAATCGTTTGCTACTGTAATAGGAGTGATATGCTGTTGTTGTGTAATGGTATTGGAGGAAGAAGAAGAAGCCTCAGAATTCTCATTTGGCCAAGAACTGATGAACCACAGGGACAATATCTTCCCTAGCCTTGAAAAGAGAATAAAGCATAAATAAATCTGAAGATGGAGACTTGCAGTCCTTTCTTCACAGAGCTTTACACAGTATGACTTGCAAATGTGATATCTGTAAGAGAGCTATTTCTGTTTTTCCAGCCTGCTCCCAGTTTCCAGGAATCATATCAGATTTGTTTTCTCTTTTCGCCCAACAAGACTGCTGTAACTTGTGATATACTTCGTTTATCTGTTAGACAAGCATAAGGACTTAAATTCTGATTCTTGGCCATTTTAATGTTCCTTTTTGTAACTTGAATAGATGAACTAATTTGTAATTTAAAAACAGAACAAAACAAAAAATGCAACTGCTTTCAGTTGTCTGTGCTTAAGGAAGATTTTAAGAAGATTATCACATGAGGCTTTATTCCGGAATTACACAAAGGTATTAGCAAATTTGGCCAGTACTTATTACATGCTGTCTTCTCTGGTTTATATTCCATGCATTTCTCTAGCCGCCTCTACCACTGCCATGCCAGTATTCCCTGTGATGGACAGCTGAGAGAACCAATGAAAACAGTGTGCTTCATGAGCCAATCCTAGGAGAGGAGGCAGAAAGGGGAGGGGCTTCTGAAGGGTTAAGGGTGTGTATGAAGATGACAGGGAGAGAATCAGTTAGTGGAGGAGTTGTGAAGGAGAAGTCAGAGAGGCTTGAAGTGTCACAGTTGATGAGAGAGGCTTAGAGGGAATTGATGTGCAGGGGAAATGAATTATTAACTCAGTTATATTTATATTATCCAACAATAAATTGTTCTTTATGTTAATTCTTTACATGCCGTCTGCTTATGAATGACTTCTCTGATAATTGGTTCACAACCCTTAAGAACCATCCACACCTAATCACATAGGTTATCCATCTATGGGAGACGTAGTTTGGCCGTGGTGTGGTTGGGCATTCCCTAATTTGGGTGGCAGCAGAGGGATAGAAAGGTCCCTGTGTAACAAATTAGAGGGAAGAAAGGCCAGGCATCACAAAAAGTGGTGGCAGCGGTGGGATAAGAAAGGCCCAAGCGTCACATTCCCCTTTGTGCATTAGCCCTCCAGGAGAATTTGGTGGTCCCTGCTAACTGCAGCTGATCCCACTAAAATAAAATACAGTTTTGCCCCCAAAGCCCTCTAGGGGACATGGGGGCATGTTTTTGGATGTTCTTGGACCTCTAGGGGACATTTTGAGGCAGACTTTCCCCCCCAAAAAAATTCATCTTGACCCTGGCTATGTGTGTCTGGGGTGCTTGAAACATGGTGGACCTCCATACCCCCAGAGATAACATTTGCTCTGATGCCTTCATGATGATTCGTAACCAAAGTGTCTGTTTTCTAGTTTGCTGATTGCAAGAAAGCAAAACTGTGTAATCGGGAGGGCATACACCTGCCTTCCCTGAATCTCTTCTGTTGATTTAAAGCTAGGGTGTCAACTGACATCCTTGACAAACATAGGGTGCCCCCCTCCCCCCAAAAAACTGCTGATAAGTTATGCTGCTCAGGTGCCAGAGCCAGAAGAAACCACTTTCTGCAAATGTGGATGATTTCACAGGAAAAGTGTCTGTTTTTGTACAGTGTATTACTACACTTGGCAAGAGTTCACACACAAAGTAAAACCTGTAGATCTTCGGTGTGGAGTGAAGCATTAAAGGCTGTATTCCCCCCCCTCTCTATTCCCTATTTATTTATTTTTTTAAAAATATATCCTGATCTTCAGCCCCCAAAGGATCCCAGACTGTTAACAAAGTTAACATTAAAATAAGAAAACCTGTATTGGTGTAAAGCCCTTATTAGGCCAAAATAAAGTTGAAAATAATATTAAAATAACAATCATTCATATATGCCACCCATGGAAGTGGTTCTCTTAAGGTGATACATGGTAGTGGTTCTCAGAATATGAGAACTGCAGTCCTTTATATTCTTTCCTTTCTCAGTAAGCTAAATTTGTCATCATATAAGTAGATGCTAAAGCACCAAAAACAGAAGACTGTGTCAAAGGCTGTATTTCCTTCAGCCACCCATCACATGTAGGTATTAAATGCACAGCTATTGCATCATACTTGCATTTGTAGTAACAGTAGAATTTTGAACAATTGTAATGTTTGTGTCTTTATAAAAGATAAGAAGAGCTGTATTTGATCAGACCAAAGGGCATTCTGATCCAACGTTCTAGTCCATCGATAGCCTTTACCTTTCTGAATTTATCCAGTCCCCTTGTAGAGGCATCCAGTTTGGGAGCCAGCTTTATATCTTCTGGCATTGACTTCCATAGTTTAACTGTTTGCTGTGTTAAGTACTTCCTTTTATCTGGTCTGAAGTTCCCATCATTTGGATTCAGTGGATGATCCTGGCTTCCAGCATTATTGGAAAAAACCTTTGCCCTGTCTACTTTCTCCACAATATGTATAATTTTATATACATCTATCATGTCTCCTCTTAATCACCTTTTTCCTAAGCCCTACTCAATATAACCTGCCCTTATAGCACAATTGCTCCAGTCCCTGATTGAGTTGACGTTTCTCAGCATGATGGTCTAGAGCAAGGATGGGCAACTGCCAAAGGCTAGGGGGCTGCATTAGCCCCCTAGAATACCTTGGAGGGCTGCACCTGCTCCCACATAAAAATTGCCAGAAATGCATCTGGGGAAGTATGGGGGCATTTTCGCCACATTTTGGGTTTCAAAAAAGATCTCTTCTGGGTCCAAATTGGCCTGGGGGCCCCTCCAAAATGTGGTGAAAATGCCCCCAGTGGACATTTTGGAGAATTTGGGGGCAAAAAGATTCCCCCCCCCCAAAATGGTTTTGATCTCAGGGGGCACCATACATGGTGAAAATACCCTCCACACCCCTAGAGTGCATTTGGGGGCATTTTAGAGTAAACCTTTTTTTTTACTGATCCCAAGGGGCCACACAAAACAGCTCTGAGGGCTGCATGCCGCTCACAGGCTACACTTGCCCACTCCTGGTCTAGAGGCTTGATTGTAATTTTTAGAAATCTTTGTTCAGTTGCAATATAGTAATATCTCTCAACTTCATTTGTAGCAGCGAGTGAGGAATTGTAGCTTAACTTGCTGGGTTGTTGAGAGGGTAACAAGTAATGTATGCAAAGTATCATGTATCACATGCAGGGCATACAGTGGGCCAGTTCCTGTTCCTGTTTTTGTTTTTTTTCAACATGCAAGAAGGAAAGCTGCTGTATTACAGTTGGTCAGTCTTGCATTATCTGGGAAAATTACTTGCTGCTAGTGTTACAGGAAGTATGTTGCATTCAAATAAATTCTTTATTTTCTCAGCAGATGTTCTGACTTTTCCTTCATGCCAGCCCATCTGTGTATAGTAAAACATACTGTATTCAAAACAAATCTTTCCTTTTAAAAGACATATTCTAAAGAAATGACAAACAATGGTTGCTCTGTTTAGAAATGTCTTCTCTTGGCCCCTGTTCCAATCCTTTGTTAGTTCCCAGGACATAACTTTCTTCCCAATTTCCATAAAGAATAAATTTCTAGAAAAGTGGCTGGCTGGATTAAACATGGTCTGTGGAGCAAGGAGGCCCAGGAGACCTGGAAATCTCTCCAGCACAACTGCAAAATCTGATATTGTATTTTTACTTCAGAGTCTAGTGGCTTTAATAGGAATAAGAAGATTAATTTTCTTTCCTGAGTGCCTTGTCCTCATGATTACGAGGTGAAAACACTAAATGTTTGGATGTTCTCTGTGCGTGAAGTGTACTTAACATCACATAGCTGCCAGTCTCCAGTTTTTTTTTAAACATCCAGGCAAATATGCATTATAGATAGACCTCTGTATCATCAGGACTCATAATTGCAGATTTACCTGGGTCCGGGAAAATATGGTCTTTCTGGGCATCTTCTAGTTCCTCCAGCATGTCTCTATGATATGCTTAGGCTGGAAATCATTCATTTTAATAGGGTTTGCAATTATGTATGGTTTCCGGTATCTGCAGTAAGTCTGGGGGCATACCCCCTACAAATAATGGGGAGGGTTGTCTATCTGTACTTTTTTTTCTTTTCATTTTACCTCTGTACCTAACACTGCTATATCAAGCCTCATTTTATAAAAAAATATTCAAATCAAGCAGTTTATGCAAACCTGCATTATTGATTCTAAATAGATAATGTATATCCGATTACAAAATTCCAGCCGGCTCCAAGGTTCACTCAGCCTTCCATCCTTTCGTAGGTCGGTAAATTGAGTACCCAGCTTGTGGGGGACAATTAGCTAACACACATTGGAAACTGTTTAATGCAGTGTAGATGTGTAAATAGCTATTGCTTAAAACAATTTGTAAGCCGCTCTGATAGCCTTGTGGCTGAAGGGCGTGGTATAAATAAATAAATAAATAAATAAATAAAATAATATACAAGGATGGATCCAAGGATACAGGAGCACAGAATTCTAGGTTATATGCATATACCGTATATTCCGGTGTATAAGACGCCCCCCCCCAATTTTTAAGTTAAAATATAGAGTTTGCCCCCCAAATCCATCAAGCCAGCTCAGTGGCTGTAGATGATGGAACAGTCTGTGAAATTAAAGGACTGAGAACAGCTAAAAAAGCATGGGATACTTTGAAAAATCTCTGTGGTGTTCAATCTTTGGAAAGTAAGGTTGCATTAATAATTAAGTTGATTAATATGAAGCTGGTTAATATGAAGCTATCAAATCCCAAATTTTTGAATGAGCACATTAATGATTTTAGAGCCACTTGCAAACTCCTGGAGAGGAAATCCCCCAAAGCTATGCAAATGGGAATCTTCCTCGCAAGTTTACCAAAATACAATCCCATAATAAATACCTTGCAATTAAAGAATGATTTAACTCTGCCAGAAGCTTTTATTCAGTTAAGAGAATTTCACCAGATAGAACTTGATGCAAAATGATAAGTTTGAATCCAGAAATTCTAATTTTAGGCTAACATCATTTTAATGGACTGTTTTTCTTATCTCCTGAGCTAAATGGAGGGCCATTTAACACTTCAAAGGCAAAGCAGTCATTCTCACTGCAGGGGGAAGGATCTGCTGGGAAAACTGCCCAGGCAATTTTTACACTTCAAAGACGAGGCAGTCATTCTCACAGCAAGGGGAAAGATCTGCTGGGCCTAAAAGACGACCCCCCACTTTTGAGGAGATTTTCAAGTGTTAAAAAGCAGTCTTATATACCAGAATATACGGTATTTTTGTCCAGGGGTGGGGGCATATGGCCTTATGGGTTAAGCTGGTTTATATATGGGTATAACTACTGTAAGTGTTTGGTATCTGAAGTGTATGCTAATTCTTGAAGATGGTGAACAGTTCAAGATTAATAGTACAGGATATAGAAATATCCCCATATGAAAATATTGTATTTAGAGAGTGGGTTTTGCCATTGTGCATTTGTACTAGGGTTTTGTGTCACTTTGTGTCTTCCAGGATTTCTCAGTAATACTTTTTGTAATGGAAATTGATATATTTCTTTAGAAGCAGACCTCTTTGATCTGATTTGGCCCAAGGTCTTATGAGAGAGAAAGGGTAGAGCCAGAAAAGGGAATATTAAAACATTAAGCATTAAGGTTAGTGTAGTGTAGCATCCATTGAGCATGACTCAGTGAAAGCAGTGGAAAGCAAAAGTCTGAAGCCACATGTTCATGGCCAGCCTAAGTTTTTCATGCTTAAGGAAGTTACTCTGAAATCTTTTATTGTGCTCTGCATCAGGATGTTAACAATAAAACCCATTTCCCAGATTCAGTCACAACTTATGCAGAAATACAGTAATACACACTCAGGCATTCCAGTGAATGAAGAGCTACTTACAGAAGTCACTGTGTTGTGGCTTATGTGTGGGTGATGAGCACTAGAGATATATCCTGTAATCTCTTGTTGTCTCTGGTGAAGTAGTTGAGGTTTAACAAGAATTGTGGTACTTGAGTTCACTCAGAGCCTCACTTCCTAAATATAGCAGTTTCAAATCACCCAGATTTATAAATAGTAGATACTTCAGAAATTCAGAAAAAAGATTGAGACTCCAGTTAATTTTCTTTTCTAGGGAACTTTGACTCTGCATTTGTGAAGAGTGTTTTTTTTTTTTTTAAAAAGTTCAGGCAATTTGATGATATGGGGTATATTACCTGTCCCCCCACCTCCCCATAGGTGGTATCTTTTAAGCAGTCCACTTGCAGATGCTTTTGGTTTATCTATGTTGATGGAATAAGTTACTTTGTTCTATCATACTAACTTAATTAATGGGAAGAAGACTTTATTTGTTTAACATTTTACAGGTAAGTCCTTGACAAACATCAAATACAAAGAGGAAATCTGAGTGTACCCTTCAGGACTGCTGTTTCCATTTTCTTAATGAAATTGGTCACTACCAGTGCCACATAGCAGTGCTGAATAATACTTGAATGTCAGGAAAGTTTAAAGTTGATGGTAAAGTAGTACTTTACTCTGTGAAAAAGGAAATTAGCCTGTGTCTAATTCCTTTTATCTGTCTAAAGGAACTAGCTTTGAACTCACAGATCAGCACTGAGAAGAGTGTCATCCTGTTGGATAGCAGCCTTCATTATCCCTAGCCAGCCTAATCAAATGTTGAGGGATGATAGGAGTTACAACTCAACAACATCTAGAGACCACACCTTTCTAACTGCTGAGACGTGTTAATTTCTTCATAGGGACAGTCCTATCTTTGCCCACCAGCAGAAAGCAAATGTTAAGGCAGGCTTTGCGTTGTAGGTCTTAATTTATTAATTATGTATTGGACATACATATTGGATTCACATTCTTCCAGTGAACTCAAGGCAGTGTATGTAGCCCTGCCACTCCCTACTTCATCCTCTCAACAACCCTATGAGTAAGGCAGACTGTAAGAGAGTGACTGGCCAAAGGTCCCCCAGGAAATATGAATCAGTCAGTAGGGAACTGAATCTGGATCCCTGAAGTCTACCACTTAGAAAAACAAGTGCTATTCAAGATTGATTCTGGATGAGCATGCCAACCTGGCCTGTATTACAAAGACCTGGCTGGATGACACTTGGGGTGTGTGTGTGAATCTCTCTGAGCTTTGCCTACCAGGTTTTCCTGTGCAACAGGAGGCAAGACCTGGGGTAGGCAGGGAGGTTGCAGTGATCTATCATGATTCCATCTCCCTGACCAGGTCCCTCTCCCACAGTCTGCAGGTTTTAAGTGTGTACTGTATGCCTAAGGATGGGTAGTCGGGACAGAATAGGGATTCTGTTGGTGTACCATCCACCCTGCTGCTCAACTGTCTTCCTTCCAGAGCTAGCTGAGATGGTCTTGGGGTTGGGGTTGGAGTCTCTACAGCTAGTAGTGCTGTGGGACTTCAACATCTATGCTGAGACTGCCCTGTTGGGAATGGCTCAGGCCTTCATGGCTTCTATGACAACCATGGGTATGTTCCAAGTGGTATTGGGCCCTACTCATGCTGCTGGGCACACTCTGGACCTTGTTTTCTATGCTGGATGGGATGATAGTGATTTTGGTGTGGAGGAACTCTTTTTCAGTTCCACTGCCATGGATAGATCATTATCTGGTCAGGTTTAGACTCTCTGGGACTTGGAACCTTTGCAGGGGTTGGGTGGGGGGCATTAGGATGGTCTGTCCCAGGAGGCTGATGGATCCAAATGGATTCCTGATGACTCTTGGGGATTTTCCTGTCACCTTGGCAGGCAATTCTGTTGAAGCTGTGGCTGACCTCTGGAATGGGGAAATGGCCAGGGCAGTGGACACGATTGTTCCAGAGTGGAGTCAAACCAGCACCCTGGTTTTCCAGGCAGTTGGCAGTGATGAAGTGAGAGAAATAGAAACTAGAGTGATGTTAGTGAAAGACTTGAAGTGAGTCTGACCAAACATGGGCTAGAGCTTATTTGAAGGGCCACTTCATGACAATGTGGGCAGCAGGATGCTTTTTTTTTTTTTTTTTGCTACCACCATTGCATCTGCAAGGAACCTTCCAGCAGAGCTGCTTTGAGTGGCCAGAGATTTATTATACACTGGTCCTCAAGTAGAAATGGAGACCGCTCAACAACCTGCTACAAAGAATCTGGATGGTGCTTTGCGGATGAAGTCACTCAGATCTGCTTCAACTTGGATGAAGTAGTTGATACAGTTCCAGTGGATGTAACCTTGGCTCTGTTTGTCCAGTGTTATTGGATACTTTTCAGTTTGTGCAGCCTGAGGATGTGGACAGGATCCTTGGGGTGGTGAGAGCCACCACATGTAACCTTTGCCCTTCCTGGCATATTAAACAGGCCAGAGGGGGACTGGCTGAGTGGGTGAAGGGGGTAGTCAGTGCCTCCTTACAACAAGGTAGCATTCCAACTTGCCGGAAGGAGGCATTCATGAGGCTTTTGTTGAAAAAGCCATCCTGGAATCCCTCTGTAATGAATAATTATCAGCCAGTGTACAACCTACCATTTTGGGGCATCGTATTGGAACATGTGGTGGCTTCCCAACTCCAGGGGTTTCTGGATGAAATGGATTATCTCGATCCATTTCAGTCTGGCTTCAGGCCTGGCTATGGGATAGAGACAGCTTTGGTGGCCTTGATGGATGACCTGTGCAGGGAACTGGATCAGGGGAGTGTTTCCCTGTTGTTTCTGCTGGACCTCTCAGTGGCTTTCGATACCATTAACCATGGTATCCTTCTGGGCTGCCTCCTAGGGATGGGACTTGGAGGCACTCTTTTACAGTGGCTTATTCCTTCCTGGAGGGGTGAACCCAGAAGTGGTGCTGCGGGACTCCTGTTTGACCCACCAGTCATTGGCCTGTTGGCTTCCTCAGGGTTCTGTTTTGTCCCCTGTGCTATTTAACATAAATACTGCTGGAGAGGTCACCTGGAGTTTTGGGGTGCGGTGCCATCAATATGCTGATGACACCGAACTCTTCTACTCCTTTCCATTTCAATTCAAGGAGGCTGTCCTAGTCCTAAACCAGTGTCTGTCATCAGTAATGGACTGGATGAGGGCAAACAGATTGAAACTTAATCTAGACAAGACAGAGGTGCTCTTGGTCAGTCAGAAGGCAGATCAGGGAATAGGGATTTAGCCTGTGTTAGATGGGGTTACACTGCCCCCTGAAGACACAGGTTTGGACTCAGCTTTGAACCTGGAGGTCTAGGTTTTTGTGGTGACCATGACTGCTTTTGCATGCTTAAAGCCTGGGTGCCATTCTTTGAGACACGAAATCTGGTGATGGTGGTACATTCCTTAGTTACATCTCATATGGACTACTGTAATGTGCTCTACGTGCTCTAACGTGCCCCCCCCAGTTGGTGGGGACATGAGAGGGGGCCTTCTTGGTGGCTGCCCCTAAACTCTAGAACTTCCTTCCCAAGGAAGCCAGAACTCCATGTTGTCCTTCCATTGGCAGGAATAAAAAACTTTTTTATTCAGACAGGCTTTTTAAAACAGAAAGTTTTAAAAGAGTGGGCTAAGGGCTGCTTCATTGTTTTAACAACTGTTTTTAAGGGTTTTATCTTTTGTATTGCATTTTAGGGTTTTATCTTTTGTATTGCATTTTATTGTTTTACTGAGATTGAATTGTTTGAAACTGTAAATAGTTTAATTCTATTTTAATTGTAATGTTTTTGTATGTTTATAATTGTATTGTTCTTTTAAATTGTGTGTCGCTTTGAGTCCCCATTTTGGGGAAAAAGCAGGATATAAATAAATATATTGATGTTGGTATTATTATTATTATTATTAACTATAATGCCACATTGGCTCTAACTATTAATTATTTTTATTTTATGTGCAATAGATTAAGAGTCATTTCCACCCTGTACTTCAGTATATTATTCTGTCCTGCATGTCTATGAATTAACAGTGTGTGGTTGAGACAGTTGATGATTTACCTGCAAAGGAAAACAATCACTGAAATATATTGATCAAGAAAAATTACAAATTTTGTAATCTTGTTTCTGAACATAGGCAAATAAATGCAGACATGATATAGTGAAATTAAATATAGAGGGAACGGTTTCCACAATGTACCCAAGATATATTAAGAAGTCGAAAAAAGTCATATGCTGCTGTGTGCCTTCAAGTTGTTTCCAATTTATGGCAACCCTAAGATGAACCTATCACGGATTTTTTTGTTAAGATATGTTTAGAAGGGGCTTGCCTGTGCCTCCTCTGAGCTGAGAGAGTGTGACTTGCCCAGGGTTACCCAGTGAATTTCCATAGCTAAGTGGGGATTTGAACCCTGATCTCCTATCCAACACTCAAACCACTACAGCACAGTGGCTGTCAAGTATAGTTAGATATCCTTAATGAATTGTTTGAAAAGACATTGTTAATAATCTTCAAATTTAATGAAGATGGATATTTCAGCTGCTAGTCCAATCTCAGTGGTAACTTGCAACTTTGTGGCATTTTAATTGTCTTTTCAAGTATGGCACTTTAGTTCTTAAAGTTCTCCTCTTAGTCTAAGGAGAATGGAAATTTTTCCTCCAAATTACTGTAACTCTGGATTGCCAAAGAAGTACCCAGTCCCCACAAACGGTTGAAAAACAAAACTGCTAAAAATTCTTACATACACTGAGTCAGATCTCCATTGTGATGAATAGGTGGTGACAAACCAGTGGGCTTTCTGGGAAATGCAGTGGCGAACTGTCTGGGTTTTTTTGTGTGCAAGGAGGCATGCAAACCTTGTGAAGATTCAACATTTTATCATGAAGCAAGTAAGTGAAATCATCTTCCTGGAATCTGTGGTCATTTGCGCTTTGGTCCCAGAGTTCCTCATAACCAAGAGTTCCTCATGAAATTCTGGTAAAGTTTATGCCTGTGAGCACTTTGTAGTGAGGTGTGGAGTGTATTATGGCAAATCACAATCTTAGAGCAGTGTGGGTTATTAGCTATCTACTGAGAGTTTGTGGTATATGTGTGAGGAAATGCCTTACTAAAGTACAATCATATAGATTATGACTTTTGGTTGAAATTAATTCCTTTAACCCAGCTTGCCTTTTTTGTAATTTCAGTTTCTCTCCCAAAAAATCTCAGTCAAGAAATGCCATGGCCTAGAAACTTGGTGCTGGCATATAGCATTCTCCCCTCCCCTAGGTTTGCTGATATAGTCGGCCCTCTGTATCCATGGATTTGGCATCCATAGATTTTCCACCATCTACAGCTTGAAAATAATCCACCCCCACCCCCACAATAAATTCCAGGAAGCAAACCTTGATTTTGCCATTTTATATAAGGAATGCCATTTTACTATATCATTGTATATAATGGGACTTGAACATCCATGGATTTTGGTATCCCCAGGAGGTTCTAGAACCAAATCCCAGTGGATATCAAGGGCCTACTGTAGTTGTGTTGTGGCATATGATAGCTTTATAGCAGTATACCTGTGTCAACCAAAGATTATGATATGGTCCTCTTACATTGTGGAATACATACCAGAGAAAAGATTGACCTCTCTTGGATAAAACATAACAGTATGTATTCAGTAAAGACAACTGTTGTTATGTGCCTTTAAATCATTTCAGACTAATGGCGACCGTGAAGTGACCTTCTCACAGGGTTTTCTTGCCAAGATTTGTACAGAGAGGCTTTTGCCTTTGCCTTTCTCAGAGACTGAGAGAGCATGATTTGCCCAGGGTCACGCAGTGGACTTCCAAGGCTGAGTAAAGGATTCTAACTAACCCTGATCTCCAGAGTCATAGTACGATGCTCAAACCACTACACCAGGCCTGCACTACTTGGCAGTAGGTAGGGGCTGAAATCAAAACAGGCCAAACCTCTCAGGGCTGTAGATAGGTTTTTAGTGGCTAACTTTCCAAGTAAAGGTATAATTAATTAATTAATTAATTAATAATTAAAAAGTAGTAACTATAAATTAATAAGTAATTAATAAAGGTATAATTACCCCCTCTTCCTCTTTCTTTCCCTGTGTGCCTCACTCACTCCACAGCGCTCCTCTCCCTCGGTCTGCCCTGGGAGTGCTTGCTGGGGTGGCTGTGCCTCTGTCCCTGCCGCCACCAAATCATCTCCTCACGGAGCATGGGAAGGCAGAGACCGCTTCATACCCTGGCAGCCAGGGGCTAAAGTAGCCTCTGCCTTCCTTTGCTGCCACCGCAAAATCAGGTCTGAACAGCTGGTGACCAACCAGCCATGGAGTGTGGGAAGGCAGAGACCACTTTAGCCTCCGGCAGCAGGGGATAAAGCAGCCTCTGCCTTCCCTTTCCACCACTGCCACTGCCAAATTGGGTCTTCATGGCTGGCAGCTGGCCAGTTGCAGATCGCAGGAAGGCAGAGGCTGCTTCAGCCCCCAGCGGCCGGGGCTAAAGCAGCCTCTGCCTTCCCTTGCCGCCACCGCAACCACAGTGGCTCGGCTGTGGAGGCAAGGGAAGGCAGAGACCAGCAGCTCCAACACGAAGGTAGAAGCTCCAGCATCAAGCTCCAACCAACACTAAGGCAGCAGCTCCAATGTCTCTAGGAGTTTGAGCAGGGGCTGGTATCTTTTGGTTTGACTTTGTTTACTTTCAAAAATAAGATTGGGGACCACCATTGACCAGTCATACTGTAGCACTGATTGGTGGCACAAGAAGATTGGGTAAAAATCTTGAAATGTTTACCAACTTTAACCCATCATTGTGGGCTGCAGGAAATCCTTGGGCGGGCCTCATGTGGCCCATGGGCCATGTGTTGTGCAGGCCTGCACTACACCATGCTGGCTCTCAAAGACAAGTAGAGTGCAATAAAAGTAATCATTTGAAGGAAAAGCCCACCAGAACAATGTTCTTTCAGCAACTTAATCATGGAAATGATTAGAGATGGAAGGAGAACCAAAGACCTGCAGGTGGTGGGATGATCCCCTACTTTGTATAAGTTGTTCTGTGAATCTTTTTCATTTCTACCAGAGCAACAACTAGACTCTGTGGAAGGAAATTCAGTGTGAATGTTTTTTCTGATGGATTCATTAGCATGAGGAAAGAGGAAAACACCTGCTTCAAGTTTTCATAATTTGTATTAGTTTCTAATTCCATTGTATCTTTTCCTAATTAAAAATGTAACACAGTGGTTCTTAACCTGTGGCCCATGGACCCCTGGGTGCTGCAGTGTCCTCAGAGGGTCTGTGAAGGCTTGAAATCTGCTCAGCCCACACGATAGGAGCTAAGGCAAAGGCTGGCTGGCTGGCTGGGCCTGCACATTGCTATTCAATCCGCTCCAGCCACAAACTTGCAGGAAAAAGCAGGAGAAAAATCTTCCCTCCTCCTTCAGTGCCTCTGAGGGAAGGTTTAATGGATGGTGTAATTGTATTGTTGTTGTTGTTTTAAATCTTGAGTTAAGTCTTGAGGGGCCATGGTAACAAAAGATATTTAAAGGAGGTCCCCGGTAAAGACATACCAGAACATGCATAGACACACACAATCACTGTATTGGAAAAAGGATTCTTTATTGCTTTACAATATGAAGAAACATCAAGAACTTGAGATCCTGTATGTAGTGTTATGCAGGGTATGTAGCGTTATGTAATGTAAATCTCTGCATATGGAATTATGAATTGTTTGTACAATGTAACCATTGTGCTGAATGGTAATGTGATGCAACTGAATGCACAATTGAGTAGTTATCCTCATGTGTAGTGGCACCCCATGTACAACTCTACTTCCACAATGTTGACCTTTCTTCATGAGACACAAATGTTCTGCTGCTTCTGCAGGGGAACCTACATATGTGTAAGACCATACCAGGTGAAAGGTCTGGAAACCATGCCTTATGAGGAGAGACTTAGGGTGCTGGGTATGTTTAGCCTGGAAAAAAGACGGTTAAGAGGCGACATGATAGCCCTGTTTAAGTATTTGAAGGGTGTCACGCTGAGGATGGAGCAGGCTTGTTTTCTGCTGCTCCAGAGACTGGAACACGGAGCAATGGATGCAAGCTCCAGGAACAGAGATTCCACCTCAACATGAGGAGGAACTTTCTGACAGTAAGAGCTGTTCAGCAGTGGAACACACTCCCTCAGAGTGTGGTGGGGTCTCCTTCCTTGGAGGTCTTCAAACAGAGGCTGGATGGCCATCTGTCAGGGATGCTTTGATCGTGATTTCCTGCGTGGCAGGGGGTTGGACTGGATGGTCCTCGTGGTCTCTTCCAACACTGCAATTCTATGATAGTGATAACTGCAAACTGCAGAGCTTGGATATAATTACCCTAACTGCTATTTTGAACATAGTATATTTGCCTGCTGTTGGTCATGTTTATTAGTTTTTACAGAATCTCTGCTCTGTAGCCATGCTAAGAAGATACTGCCATTTACATCAGATGCCCACATTTCTTTGCATACAGTAAGGCGTTTCCCTTCTTGGCAGAAATGACCTAGCTGTGACTAATGTAGTTGAAAGGCAGATGTGTAATGCTTTGACTGTATCCCCCTTGCTCACACACCTGGAGGCAGTTGAGAGGAAAGAATACTTTTATGTATGCAACTTAACCCACATCTTTCTCTTATTAGGTCATCATGGCTGCTTTTGGCTCCACTGCTCTCTCCTGCTGTTCCTCAGCTAACAGTCCCATCTTGTTCCCTCTGCCCTGAGGGATCACATAGATTTCAGTGGATCAGAAACTTGGTCCCAGAGTTTGGAATTGCCAGCTCCCACGTCAAGGTGCTTTCATCTCCAATGGAATTCTATGAACTTATGAAGGTGATTTTTATACCTCTAGTATTTATGCCATGGGGATGTGGGCAGCAGAGTATAGACCTAAAAATACAACATTTTCTTCATGTGCATATATCTTCACTTTTATCTCACCACATCAGAAATGGCTACTCAGGATTTCAGACATGCGCAATTGTACTGTTCTAAAAGAGCTTTCTCAAATTTCTTGATGAAAATGTTATTTTCTTATACACTATCCCTTAGTGTATAGGCTTAGTGTATAGTGTATGGCTTTCCTCTTGTCACCACACATTCCTAGAATCCCAGGTTAGGACCAGAGTGTGATAAGGGGAAAATCTTTGTCCCCAAAGATTATATGAATTTCATCCAGATGTGGTGAAATGCGAAAAGACAGGGGAGAGGCTATGCCTTGTCCAACTTCCTAGTTTCAGGCAACTCCCAATTAAATAGTTCAGGTAGCAGGGCTGGGGAAGATGCTTGCCTAAAGCCAGAGGTAGGAATTGTGCAGTTATCCAGATGTTGTTCAACTGCTGCTCCTAGCAGTGCTCGGAACATAATCATGGGTGAGGAATTATCAGAGTTATAGTTCAGTATTATTTGGCAGGCCACACAGTTCCAACCCAATGGCCTAAACCATTGGAGAGCCTGTGTCAGTCATAGGAGATAGTATTATTTTTATGGTCTACCTCAGAATAAGGCAGAGGCACATGTTAAGTCCCAGACTTAACACCCTTTGTGGAGGGTCACAGACTTCCAACCTTTGAGGAGGGTGGAAGGGTGGCTGGCGGGGGGGGGGGGCTTTCCAGCCACCACCCGCCCTTTCAGTTAAAGGAAAAAGAAATGCTTCCTTGTCTATGCCAGCCAGAGAGACATAGCATTTCTCATTTCATTTTAGGAAGAAGAAGAATAAAAAGTGTATTCAGGTTTGTTTTTTTTTACAAAACTCCCACACCTGTTGACGAATAAGGCTGAGATTCTGACATGTGAAGAAAAGTTTTTTTTTTTTTGAGAATCCCATCACTTTCTCTTACAATATTAAGGCAACACACTATATAGGTGCCTAGGGACTTGGCATATAAGTACAGCTTCCTATAACCAGATTCCTCTTTAGTTTAAGATACTAATATTCTTCTGGTGTCATAAAAGCATTGTGTTGTGGATACCTGAAAGCCAGTTGTATCTTGTACTTCACCTCTTAATATAATTCCCACTCACCCCCATGAGTTTCTAGAACAGCGAACCCCAACCTGGGAACTCACTGGGGGTGATGGGAGGACTATTGTCCTGGCCATGTCTTTCTCTGCACCTGCTATTTCACTGAGGACGATATGCATGTGCAGATTGTCTGCCTTTCATAGGTCCCAACTTAATTGTGGGTAGGATTTCCTTGTACTGGTTTTTCTTTTCAGGTATGCTTGATTGCCATCACTTCTCACTTATAACTTTAGTACTGACTGGGTACTCTTTGGGTGTTTCACTTGATCAGGGAACCTAAATTTCTTTCTCCCTATCATTGTGTCTTTCAGAAACAGATTAAGATGGCCAAGAAGCGAGTGGTTCTAGCTTCACTTTACCTTGGAACAGGACCCCTGGAACAGGAACTAGTAAGTATTTGAACTGGGAGGAACTGGAAGGAAGGGGCTTTGGTTGTTGAGAAGCAGTTAGTTAAGAGGTACCCTAACTTTATGCATTCTTGGAGGTGGCCCCCAGTCTCTTATTTAACAAGATGACTTTCTCTGTTTTACTTATCTTTGTGCTAAGAGGGTTTTTTTTTGTGGTAGCATTAGCAGTGCACTGTAGAACTAGAAAGTTAACATGTTGCGAGTTGTTATAGTTCTCATAGGCTTCTCGGGTTACTTTGCTGTGCTCTGCCTTTGTCTTCAGTGACAGCCAGTATGCCCTACAGATACGCCAGTTTGTTTTGTATGTAGTATGTATCAACTGTTGGAAGTAGCTGCCAACATGCTTTTTCTCTTCACTCCTTTTCTTTGCTAAAAGACTCATTGTGTTCTTTATAATGCTTTAACCTTACTAATGAGGACTAATGAGGAATTGTATTGTTATGATAGCCTGTAGCCTGTTTGTATGTATAGCCGTCCCTTCACATTCATGGGGGTTAGGTGCAGAAGGCCCCCGCAAATGTGAAAAATCTGCAAATAATACCAGCCCCCCCCCGTCCTCCCGAAATGTGCGATGGGCCTTCAGAGGCCCCGTCATCACTTTCCCCCCCACCCTCCCCAGAGTGGCAAACCACAAATATGCGGAACCGCGAGTGTGGAAGCTGTGAATGTGGAGGGAGGACTGTATATATATATAGGGGTTTTGTCTATGTGTTGATAATTAGGTATCTAGATATATATTGTCTTTTTGTTTGTAATGAATGGTGTGTTTGTTTAAAGGCTTTACGGCCTTTCATGTTTTTATGAATGTTAAACTAATAAAATTTATTTAGAGAAGTTATGATAGCCTGTAGCGAGATCAGTATTACAAGCATATTAAATGTTCTAAATGGTTTTCTCTGTACCTTTATGACTGCAGTAATCTATGTTTGTAGAATGTGAATATGTTTGTCATGGGAAAACAAACCCAACTTACATTGAAACTATTAATTTCTCCCTTCTTTTGGGTGGAAGTGAGTGGATAGGTGTCTTAATGATGATGGCTGTATTGTATCAGAATGTGTATGGATGAGTTGAGTGTTCTCAGAAAATTGATGTGCTCTGTATGATTTTGTTTTGTTTATATTGCGTGTACCTGTCACCTGAGCATGTGGCATGCTTGGTACAAAGACTGTCTTGTGTTTTCATGTCTTTTCCTTTTTTATTCAGGTGGATTGCATTGAAATGGCTTTGGAGAAGTCTTTGCAAGGAAGTGGTACTTCTAGTCTTACAGTGTCCATTCTGCTGGATTTCACAAGGGGATCTCGGGGTATGTCTGTGTCTGTTTGGTCACATTAGTTTTTTCATGTACTGTATATTCCGGCGTATAGGACGACTGTGCATATAAGATGACCCCCCCATTTGCAAAGGGAGCGAAGACGCAGGAGACCGGGCGGGGGGTGAGGCAAAGCGGGTACATTCGTTCCTCTCCTCCTCCTTCGCCCCCTTGGGGAGGAATCGAAGGTGGAGGAGAGGGGCGAATGTAGTGGTTTGCCTCAACCTTCGGGGAGGGTGGAAGGGTGGCTGGCTGGTGGGGGCTTTCCAGCCACCACCTACTATCCTTGAAGCTGCGATCGGGAGCCCCATTGCGGCTTCGGGGAGGGCGGGTGGTGGCTGGCTGAGAGGGTGGCTTTCCAGCCACCACCCGCCCTCCCCGAAGCTGCAATTGGGAGCCTGATTGTGGCTTCAGGGAGGGTGGCTGGTGGCTGGCTGGGGGGGGGGCTTTCCAGGGACCACCCGCCCTCCCTGAAGCTGTGATCGGCAGCCCAATCGTGGCTTCGGGAAGGGTGACTGGCTGGGAGGGGCCTTTCCAGCCACCACCCGCCCTTCCCGAAGCTGCGATTGGGGTCCTGATCGCGGCTTCGGGGGGGGGTATGGGGTGTCTTCTTTTAGGGCTCCCCATCACGGCTTCAGGAAGGGCAGGTGCTGGCAAGCCTCCTCCCATCCATCCAGCCACCCGTCCTTCCGAAGCCGCAATGGGCACCCCTATTCTGGCATATAAAATGGCCCCTAATTTTGAAAAGATTTTGAAAAGCTTAAAAAGTCGTCTTATACGCCTGAATATATGCTACCTAGTTTGGTCTGCTAAGTCTCTGCTGAAAAGTACTGTGTTTACAAGCTCTTCAAATTAAGAAGCTTGGGATTTTTATTTTATTTTTTATTTTTTTAGCAAAAGGTAATCAGAGGCTCAAATCGAGTAGATTTTTACACCTGTCTGTACGTATCTGCAGAAGCATATCAGTCATAGCCAGAGTCTTTCATATGTAAAATCTGTGGGTGGGGGAGGTTCCTGATAGTAGCATCTTTGTCAGCTAGGAGTGAGCTTTAAGACTTCAGTTTTTCCTCCCATCTTTATTTTCAAAGGGGAGAAGCAATGAGTTATCCCCCCCTCAACAAATATATAAATATAAATATATAATTAGAACTTTAAAAAGTTACTTTTATAGATCTGGGGGCATAGCCTCACTAAATAGTGGAGGGAGAATATCACAGGGTTCAAACCCTGGCTGGTGCTGTGCCTTCTGCTGCTTTGCTCCCTTCCTCTGTGTAGTGTGGATTGGTACTGGAATAGGATTATGTTCTTCTAAGTGTGTTTATGTGTACATACACCCATGCATCCCTCTTTGTACTCAGGACCTTAGCCATGTGATTCACTTTCTTCCAAGCTGGAAGAATGTGACCGCAGTGGAGTGCTTTTATGCAACTTCATGAATCATCATAATCAAAAACAACATTGCTGCTTCTGCTCTTCATTCTCCTTCTCATACTATAGTACCTCCAAAGGGGTGGATTTGGGATGTTCTCAGAATTTTCTGACCATGCTTATTCCCAAGTATTCTAGTCTTTTTTTAGTTCTAGTATGCTCATTTTGTGTGTTGTTATGTGCCTCCAAATCAACTTCAACCTATGGTGACCCTATCCTAGGGTTTTCTTGGCAAGACTAATTCAGAGGAAGTTTACCATTGCCTTCCTCTGAGGCTGAGAGAGTGACTTGCTCGAGGTCACCCAGTGTGTGTTCACAGCCCAGAAAGGATTTGAACCCTGATCTCCTGGAGTTCTAGTCCAACATTTATGCTTACAGGTTTTACTTTTGTTTTGTGTTTGGTACTGTGCTGCTTTGCAGAGTTCCTTCTGAGTACCACTCAGACATATAAAGAGTTGTACTTGGGATGTTTAGTTGGTGTGCTTTTTTTGTGCAGTGATCTATTATTAATTAAGATATATAAGACTGCAAAAAAATAAAAACCCCACCTAGGATTTTTTGCAGTTCTGTCAGTTTTACTTAGTGATCAGCTCTTTGAGCTGTTGTTTCTTCTAAGGCAGTGGTTCTTAACCTGTGGTCCATGGACCTCCAGGGGCCTACAGTGTCCTCACATGGGGTCCATGAAGACTTAAAGGCTGCTTGGCCCACTTCCTTCCCACAGTGCAGCAGCTATGTGACAGGATCCAAAACAAAGACAGGCTAGTTGCCTGGCTTGGCTTGCACATTGCCAATCAATCTGCTCCAGCCACAAACATATTTATTTATTTATTCTCATTTGTATTGTGCCTTTTGCCCAAAATGGGAGCCCGGGTGGCTTCCATAAAACCGTAGATTAAAAATACCATATAGACAATTAAAATGTATAAAATCAGTTTGAAAAATATAAAATTTAAAACATACCTGATAAAAACAAGCCCTGCTGCTTGTTAAAAGCCTGTTTGAAAAGAAAAATCTTTGCCTGTTAGCGAAAAGAAATCAGGGAGGTTGCCAGCCTAGCCTCCCGTGGAAGGGTGTTCCAGATGGTGGGAACAGCCACTGAGAAGTCTCTCTCTTGAGTCCTCACCAAGTGAGTTTGTGATGAAGACAGGACTGAGAGAAAGCCTCCTGCTGATGACTTTGGGGCTCTGGCAGGATCATATTAGGAGATCCGGTCATTCAGATAGTCTGGACCCAAACTATATAGGGCTTTATAGGTCATGACTAGCACTTCGAATTGTGCCCAGAAATGAACTGGTAGCCAGTGAAGCTGTTTTAACAAGGGAGTTATATGCTCCATGTAACTGGCCCCGGTCACATTCTGGCTGCAGCATTCTGGACCTGCTGAAGTCCCTGAACAGTTTCCAAAGGCAGCCCCACATAGAGTGTGTTATAGTAGTCCAAATAAGATGTAATCAAGGCATGTGTCGCCATGGCCAGATCTGGTATCTTAAGGAATGGGCACAGCTGGCACACCAGTTTAAGCTATGCAAATGTGCACCTGGCTGCTGCTGAAACCTGGGCATCCAGGCTCAGAGTGGAATCCAGGAGAACACCCAGACTGTAAGCCTGAGATTTCAGGGAAAGTGTGGCTCCATTCAGCACAGGCAAAGTCCCTATTCCCTGATCTGTCTTTCGATTGTCCAGGAGCACCTCTGTCTTGTCTGGATTAATTTTCAGTTTGATTGCCCTCGTCCAGTCCATTACTGACAAGCAGACATTGGTTCAGAACTGAGACAGCTTCCTTGGAATCAAATGGGAGAGATGAAGTTGGATGTTATCAACATATTGGTGACACTGCACCCCAAAACACTGGATGATCCAGTGGTTTCGTTTAAATAGCATGGGGGACAAAACCAAACCTTGAGGGACCCTCCAGGCCAATGGCCAGGGCATCAAACAGGAGTCCCCCAGCACCATCTTCTGAGTTTGCCCCTCCAACAAAGACCAGAACCACTACAGAACCACTACCCTGAGTCTCATCTCAGAGAGTCTTCCAGAAGAATTCCATGGTCGATGGTATGGAGAGCCGCTGAGAGGTCCAGCAGAACTAACAGGGACACACTTCCCCTGTCCAGTTTCCTGCATAGGTTGTCCACTAAGGTGACCAAAGCTGTCTCCGTCCCATAACCAGGCCTCATCCAGAACACCCTGGATAATCAGTCTCATCCAGAAACCCCTGGAGCTGAGAGGCCACCTCATGCTCCAGAACCTTGCCCAAAAATGGAAGGTTGGAAACTGGCTGATAATTATTCAGAATGGTGGGATCCAGGGAGGCCTTTTTTAGTAACAGCCTCAGCACAGCCTCTTTTAGGCAGGAGGGCAACTGCCCTTGCTGCAGTGAAGCAGTCACCACTCCCCTTATCCACTCGGCCAGTCCTCCTCTAGCTGCTTTCAGGAGCCAGGAGGGGCAAGGATCCAGTATGCATGTGGTGATTCTCACCTCTCCAAGGATCCTGTCCACATCCTCATGCTGCACAAATTGAAACCTATCCTCAGGCTACACAAATTGAAACCTATGCAGGACAAGCAGGTGCTGAGATTACATCCGCTAAACATGTATCAACTACAGCATCCAAGTCAGAGCAGATTTGAGTGATTTTGTCTGCAAAATGTCCTGCAAATTCCTCACAGTGGGCTGTCGTGTGGTCTTTGTTTTCTTCTTGTGGGCCAGACTGTAGGAGGCTCTTGACCACTTGAAACAGCTCCATTGGGCTATACTGTGCTGACTCCATAGTGGCAGAGAAGTATAAATCTTCTTCATGGTCTCTGTGAATACACACAGTGGGTAATTCTTGCGCCTGTGCAGAGCACTCGGAACCTTCTGGAATTGCTAAGCAGAATAGTTTTTTATACATTTTGGCAGTAACTCCGTCCACCCCAACAGTCTCTCTGAGGCACTCTCACCTAATTCCCCTCAGTTTCTTTTTATCCGCCATACGAGCAGCATATAGGAACTCTTCGTTCCCTAGAGCTTCTTTCACTTTCTATTTACCTCACGGATTGACTCGGACTGCTTATTGACTTCGTTTTTTTTGGCTTTTCCTTTTGATTCTTGTTGTGATTTCTGGCCCTTTCATCTTTTGGACTGTTTTTCGGCTTCTCTCTCTCGTTTGCCCTTGGATTCGGCTTTGGACTCCGACTCAGTACAACTTCGGACTGGTTTGACTCTTCTTTCATCTTTTCCCTGTTTCTGTAATTATGGCCTTGACTCTGTCATCTTCAAATGGTGCTCCGTTTGTCAGGCGAAGCTTCCTGTTTCTGACAAGTGCTCAGAGTGCCTCATCTGCCTGGCTGAAGCCCCCTATGTGGATGCTTGTATACATTGTCAGAACTTTACCCCTCAGGCGTGTAAATATTGCTCTTCAAGGCTGAAGTCCCTTTTCTGTGAGAAGGCGCTGTTCCCACCCTCTGCTTCTACCCCAGGTGCTCAGGTTGGGGTTTCGCCGCCACAGAAGAGAGGTCACTCTCTGCCGGCCAGTCCATTGGTGAAGAGAAGGCATGGGCCCTTGAGTCCGTTCCATCGTCAATCGGTGGTGTTGGATCTGGAGGCTGTGCATCAGCCCCATAAGCATACTACCACTTCAGGATCGAGTAAAGGCCATGGCTCTTCAAAACCTTCGACCTCGACTTGGGACCATCTGGGTCCAGTCGAGACTGTGATTCCTCTGCCTCCTCCGGGCCAGGACTAAAAAGAGGAAAAAGAAGACACTCTTCTCTGAGACCCACAGTGCGCCCCTTGTCCACTGTGGTGGCTACTTTGGCGCAGCAGCCTGAGGAGCAACAACAGCCAGCTATTGCCACTATGGCACGGAGTGCCTTTTGTTCACTGCGGTGGCTACTTCGGTGCAGGAGCCTGAGGAGCAACAACAGCCAGCTACTGCCACTACGGCTGTTTTGGATCCGAACCAGATGTTGGTACCGGTTCCTCCTACAGAAACCGAAGATGTCATCACTGTCCGTGATCCATCATGTGAGGTGACTCCTACTCCTTCCTTGGTGATTGTTCAAACCAGAGAATGAGAGATCTCTGAAGGGGTAAGGGCTTCCTCCCCTGTGGTTCAGGCTTAATCCCCTGTGCTCCTGGTCTCCCGAGACAAGCTCTTCAGTACAGACACTGTTATGGTTGATGTCAAAACTACATCACAGGAGGCAACAGGGAAGGCTCCTTCTTCGACTCTGTCACATTGAGTCTTGGATGTCAAGCATTCATATGGAGCTTATGAAGTGGCCCGATTGGCCTTCCCTTCCTCTCTCCTCCTGGAGCCACTTTTGCACAGCAGCCTCAGTTCCGTTTTGCTGACAGCGCTGGCCATGGGGGTTATTACTCTCCCCCTCACCTTTCCTTCCACGGGATGGAATGGGCTCATCTAGAGGAGATCCGTCCGGCTGGACCTGTACTGAGGGATGCCGGCAGTCAGTCTCACCTGGGCATCAAGATCCTCGTTGCCTCCTCCGCCTCCTGTGCATGTGACTTCTCTGCACCAAGGTTGGCATAGCCCTTTGCCTCGGGGTTGTAGCCCCTCGTCTTCGTCATCCTCTTTGGTATTGTCAGACTCTTCTGTACTGTACATACTGAGAGCTCCCTCTTCACTACCGGATTTTATCGATGATGAGTCCTCGTCTGCGACAGATGACGTTTGAGCATTTCAGAGCAGATAGTCCAGATGGCCCATGCCTTGGACTTGGAAGATCACCAAGAGGGAGTGAGCCTGTGGATCCAATCTATTGTAGGATCAACTCAAACACTCCTCCCACTGCTTTCATACCGGTGCTACTTACACTATTGAAGCTCATGCAAGACTCGTGGGAAAATCCATCATCCATTCCATCGACCTCAAAGAGGATAGATCAGCACTATTCTGTGTTGTGGGATGGTATTGACTGACTCCGAAAACGCCCTCACCCAAATTCAGTAGTGGTAGAGGCTTCTCAGCAATGGCTTGCAGCGAAAACAGGGACCGTTTCTGTGGAACTTTGCAGCATGCATGGTTTTGTTTGTCTGGCCTTACTCCGTGGGCTTCCTTGACTATCGAGGATATGCCATTTGACCATTTCAGCCTCTTCAACAGCTCAACTGATGGAATGCTTGAATTCACGCAGAAGGTGAGGACCACCTCACAGAAGTACGGTATGCCATCGTCTTTGTCTTCTGCATACTGATCAAGGGGTCGATCTGGGTGGCGCTCCTCCTCTTACACCCAGTCCTTTCAGAGGGGATACACTCTGCAGTCCTCCAGATGCTCACGGTACCAGCAACCTGCTTCATCTGCCTTTTAGGTGGGGAGCCAGGCCTCTACCTCTTGGTACCGGCTACCAACAAAGCAAAGTGCTAAAAGAACAGGGCAGAAGGAGATTTTAAACTGCCCTCACTCTCAATCTGCTCATTCCCTTCCCCGAGAACCATCTGTTCGGAAACCGCCTGTCTGCGTTCTGAGACACCTGGTCCAAGATAACATAGGACCGATGGGTGCTTTGCATCATCCAGGATGGTTACTGGATTGGGTTTGAACAAATTCATCATCTTAAAGAGGTTTTGGATGGTTACCCTGAGTTCGATTCTTTCTCTTCTTAAGCGAGGCGACTGATTTACCTCCATCGATCTCAAGGACGCGTACTTTCATATCAGAATCCACCCGACCCACAGACAGTTCCTCACCTTCATGGTCGGGGATGAGGCCTTCCAGTTTCGCGTCCTGCCCTTTGGACTATCCACAGCACCGAGGGTATTTATGAAATGCATGACGGTTGGGACAGCTTTTCTGTGTCAATCAGGGTGTGTGGTCATCTTCCCCTACATCGACAACTGGCTCCTGGTGGCAGAGTTCTGTTGGCAACTCAAATGACATTGAGCTGACTTTGAACTTACTGGATGCCCTGACCCTGATTGTCAATCTGGAGAAATCACATCTCAAATGCAGTCAGTCTCTCCAGTTCATCGGAGCCTCCTTGAATTCGAACGCTGCTGCGGCTTACCTGCCTGCAGATCATTTTGATACTCTCTGCAACCTCATCTACTAATGCTGCAGATCCCGGAGGATCTCCACTCATTTGATTCAAACCCTACTGGGAAACATGGCAGCCACAACTTCAGCCACTCAATTTGCAAGGCTACAGTTCCTACCGCTTCAGTTATGGTTCATGAGCATCTTCGACCCAGTGCGGGACTGCCGTGAGCAATTCAACATTCCCTGGATTGGTGGTTGGACCCGAACAACATCCTGTCAGGCATGCTGTTCAAACCCAACCACAAGTCTCAGTCACCACGGGTGCATCCTCACTCGGAGGGGGAGCCCACCTCGAGACATATGCAGTCCAGGTCTCATGGACTGATGACAAACGGGAGCTCCATATCGATATCCTCGGTCTCTTGGCTGTTCAGAAGGTGCCTCAGGCATCCGAGAAGCTGGTATCGGGCAAGACAGTCCTGCTTGTCATGGATAATACATCCGTGATGTGCTGCTTCAAGCAATGAGGGACGAGGTCTCCATCTCTTCTGTCGCTTACCCTCGAAATTTGGGACTGCTGCATTCAGAAGGGTATACTTCTCCACTCCATTCATCTTCCGGGAGAGGAGAATAGTCTTGCGAACAGACTGTGCCGTCCGAATTTGTCTCTGCCTGAATGGATGTCACATCAATAGGTGGCACAAGAACTGTTTCAGCGCTGGGGTACTCTGCAGGCCCATTACTAACACAAGTGGTGGCCAAGCTGTGGCGGGACTGACTGGACGCGATCCTCCTCACTCCATGGTGGCCTTGGCAACCGTGGTTTACACCTCTCCTTCACCTGGACCATTGGCGCTTTCTGCACCTTCCGAACCGTCTGCATTGATTGACCATCCAGAACGGCAACATCAGACATATGGACCTTGAGATGCTTCATCTGATCACTTGGAGGGTACTGCCCTGAATCTGTCTTCGGATCCGAGGTGTTCCATGCGTCTACTGCTACTGGCCGGCATACAGGTAGTGCTTGACGCCTCTCTTGGACCTTCTACGCGTTGATCCTATTCCTACAAGTGGAAACGCTTTGAATCCCATTTTTTAGACTGTGGCCTCACTGCTGCTTCCTCCTCAGTGGCCAAATTCTTACTGCATCTTTCAGATTCAGGACTATTCTTCTTGTCCCCGAAGTGATACCTGGTGGCTCCCTCCGTTGAGTCCCAAGCACAGGGTTGACCTTCTCCGTTCCAAGACCCGTTGGTTCGGAAATTCCTGAAGCACTACGTTAACCTTCATCCACTGGTGGTTGAGCCTACCCTAGCTAGGAGTCTCGAACTAGTCCTCTCTCAACTCACGAGACACACCTTTTGAACCCTTGGTGACAATGGATCTGAGACTCCTGTCGTGGAAAACAACCTTCCTCATAGCCATCATGTCCGCCCATCGAGCTGGTGGGCTTTGTGACTTGTGTTCCGATGCTCCATACTTGACATTCCACAAGCACACAGTGTTTCTGAAACCGGACATGTCCTTTCTCCCGAAGGTGGTCTCCAGTTTCCCCATCTACCAATCCTTCGTTCTTCCTGCTCTAATGGAGGATCCAAAGGATGACTTGAATGGACTCTCCACTCCCTGGATGCTTGGAGAGCCCTTGCCTTCTATGTACAGCGGACAGCTCCATTTCAAAAGTTGCCAAATCTGTTTGTGTCCTATGCAAACTTTAAGTTGGATGCCCCTGTTTCCCCACAGTGCCTGTCAAAGTGGGTGGTATCGACCATCTCCCTCCATTACGAACTGGCTCGAAAGCCCCTGGCTCCTTGGGTTTGAGGGCACTCCGTCAGAGCTGTATCCACTTCTGCTAGCTTCCTCTCTGGGGTTCCCCTGGAGCATATGTGCCGGGCAGCCACTTTGTCTATGCCACTAATTTTTATCTCGCACTACAAACTAGACACTCGGTCTCATAATAAGGCTGCTTTTGGGAGGGCAGTTCTGCTGTCCTCCATTCAATAAGTGAGTGGTTATTGTGGATGCTTATGGTACTTAACATTTATTGCTATGTTCATGTCAGTTTATCCTCATTGTTATGGTTTCATGGGACATCACTTGTCAACAATTGTCCTCGTCTAAGCCGCTAGCATGACATACCCTCTTCCTATGGGTGAAGCTTGCTAATCTATCCACTGTGTGTATTCACAGATACCACGAAGAAGATGGACAGATAGCTTACCTGTAACCATAGATCTTCGAGTGGTCTTCTGTGAATTCATACAGACCCTCTCATCCTCCCCTCTATGTCCTGCTATGGCATATGCTTAATGTTCCTGATGCTGCTGCTTTGCGGCGTCCTTCAAGGAACTGAGGGGAATTAGGTGAGAGTACCTCAGAGAGACTGTTGGGGTGGGCGGAGTTACCGCCAAAGTGTATCAAAAACTTCTGCCTAGTGATTCCAGAAGGTTCTGAGTGCTCTGTGCAGGCGCAGGAATTACCCACTGTGTGAATTCACAGAAGACCACTCGAAGATCTATGGTTACAGGTAAGCAATCTGTCCTTTCTTTGCTGCCACCATTGCCAAGGCATAGGCCTTCCAGTGAGCTCTAGCCTGTGTTCGGTTAGACTCGCGCTGAGTCTTCCTCCATCATCTCTATAGCTGTTCCTAATTAGCTATAGCTGTTCCTAATTACCTTTAAAGTAACTTTCCAATCTCCAATTGGTAGCTGGATTGGAGATGCAAATGTTCTTACTGCTCTGACTGTTTAGCTGGAGGAAAATATTGGCATGTCAGTCCTGATGAAAGCAGTAAACATTCACTGATAATTTTGAGGTGCAAAAAATAATGTGTTATGAAACTGGCTTTAAAGAAGAAGGCTGTTTCAGTTCCAATAGATACATTGTGGAAGAAATGGCTGTATGATTGGAGGCCACAGCAAATCCATTTCTTTCTGTTTTTCAGGCCAGAAGAACTCTCGGACAATGCTCCTTCCACTTCTGAAGAGATTTCCTGAGCAGGTCCGTGTCTCTCTCTTTCATACTCCTAACCTGCGTGGTCTTCTCAGACTCCTAATCCCTGAGCGTTTCAATGAGACCATCGGGTTGCAGCATATCAAGGTCTATCTCTTTGATGATAATGTGATCTTGAGTGGGTGAGTCCCTTATTAAAAGGAAACAAAAATGGCTAACATCTTATATGAGGGTATTTTGTGAACTCCAGTAAACATGGAGACCCATTAAGACAGCATATTGCAGACCTTACTGATTTTATAGTACAACCGATATGTCCGTGGGGGATATGGTCCTGGCCTTATTGTGGATACCGGAAACCACGGATAATAGTGAACCTTATTAAAATGAAGGACTTCTGGCCCAATTATACCATAGAGTTGTGCTGGAGGACCTAGAAGATGCCTAGAGAGAACACCCTTTTAGGCATCTTTTAGCTCCTCCAGTGTGTGACTCTGTGGTCAGCTAAGCATACCATAGAATCAAGCTGGAGGACCTAGAAGATGGTTTGAGAGATCATATTTTTTTCTGACACTGGTAAGTGAATCAGCAGAAACAGGTCCAGCAGATACTGAGCCTATCCTTACTGTTCTCGTTAATTGCAATTAAGTCGACTTCAGTTTATGGCAGTCCTATGAATTAGAGACCTCCAAGTCACCGTAGCATCAACAGCCCTGCTTGAGTCTTGCGGTCTTAGGGCTGTGGCTTCCTTGATTGAATCTATTCACTTATAATGGGCTCTTCCTGGTTTCCTACTGCCTTCTACCTTGCCAAGCATCATTGTCTTTTGTAATGAGTCATGATACACATTAAACAGATAGGGTGATGAAATGCAGACTTGCCCGACTTCCTTGCCAATCTCTGTTTCTCCATGTTTCTCCATATTCTGTTGTAACAGTGGCCTCTTGTCCTGAGTACAGACTATGCATTAGGATAATCAAATATTGTGGCACAGCCATTTCTTTAAGAGTCATCCATAGTTTTGCATGATCTACACAATCAAAGGCTTTGCTATACTCTATAAAGCACAGGCTGATTTTCTTCTGAAATTTTTTGGTATGCTCCATTACCAACATATGTTTGCAACATGATTCCTCTTGCCTCTTCCTCTTCTGAACCCAGAGTGCTCCATATATGGTAAGAGTCTTTGTTGTAGAATCTTGAGCATCACTTTGCTTACATGTGATATTAATGCAAATGTCCAGTGGTTATTGCAATTCTTAGTGTCCCCTTCCTTGAGGATTGAAATGTATATTGACTGTTTCCGATCTGTGGGCCCTGGTTTGGTTTTCCATATTTGTTGACAGATTTTAATGTGAAGTCGAAGGCTTTCATGGCTGGCATCCATAGGTTTTCTGTGGGATTTTTCTGGGCTGTGAGGCCATGTTCTGAAAGAGTTTATTCCTGATGTTTTGCCTGCATCTGTGGCTGGCATCTTCAGAGAAGAGTTTATTCCTGACGTTTTGCCTGCATCTGTGGCGAAGAGTCAGGAATAAACTCTTCCAGAATATGGTCTCACAGCCCAGAAAACCCCCACAGAAAACCTATGACAGGTTTTAGTTAGAATTTGAATAGATTCTGCTTTGGTTGCTTGAAACAGCTCTATTGGTATGCCATCTGTTCCTGGTCATTTATTTATTTCTCCCACAGGCTTTGAGTGCAACATCCACTTTCTAAAATTGTACATTCATCTTCAACTGGTTCTTCCATGAATAAATCTGTCACCCTTTCATCTCTTTTATATAGTTTTTCAGTGTCTTGTTTCGATCATCTTTTTGTTTCTTCTTGATCATGCAGTATGTTCCCCTGCTGGTTGTAGAGCATCCCCACTCTTGGTTCAAATTTCCCTTTGATCTTGTGATCTTCTTTTGCTATGTCTAGCTTCCCCTGATTCATGCTTCTCACATTCCATGTTCCTATAATATGTGTTGTACAGCTTCAGTTTCCTTTCACCTCTGAGCACATCAACAGCTGACCAAGCTTTCAGCCGGAGTTCACTAGCCATAGCGCTCCTTGAGTGCTGTACCCCAGTAGCTCATTGAGTGCCTTCTGACCTGGGAGTCCCATCTTCTGGCACTATCTTTTGTTTCCTTTTGGATTGTCTCATCATAGGGTTTTCAAGGCAAAAGGCTTCAGGAGTGCTTTACCATTGTATTCTGTTCAGTACTAACAAGCATTTGTTATGGTTCCATTGTCATTGTCTCAGAGAAATCTTCTACCTCTGTCACCCACCCTCACCTCATACTATTGATGCTGCCCAGTAGCTGTTGGGCATGTCTGGCTCCTCAGCAAAAGCCTGTCTGACATGGGAGACCCTATTAAGAACACTACTACCATCAGCATAGCTTCTTGTTTCACAGGAGCATGCAATTCCACCACCATGGAAAGGTAGTGCCATGGTCGGGATTGTACTGTATGCAGTAGTTTTGTTTTTCACCTTACCATCACTGCAACATTGCTACAGTTGCTGTTTCTGAAGAAATGCCCCACAAGTTTCCTCACATTTTAGCTGAGTAGGATTGTGGAGGTGGGTTAAACAGGCAATGCCTGCCTATATGTATTGATTAGCTTCCATTACACTTGTTTTTATACATACTATTCTGTCAGCTGTGTCACACATATGTGACTTGGAATGTAGTTACACTCTTTCTACTGGCATTCTCCCTCTTTTTCCCATTCCAGGGCCAACTTGAGTGACTCCTACTTCACCAACCGTCAAGACCGATACGTGCTCCTTCAAGATTCCCCCGAGATTGCAGATTTCTTTAGTGAGCTAGTCGATGCTGTTGGGGATGCGTCCTTGCAATTACAGCAAGATGATACAGTCAAGGTGGTGGATGGGATGGTGCATCCTTATCAAGGTACGGACATTGTTAGTGGTGTCACATGCCCTTTCAGTACACAATATCCAGGTGAGCCCAGGTATTCTCCAGCCTAAGTGAGCTTCTAATAATGTACCTCTAGGCTTCAAGGTACAAACAAGCTTATCCCAAGTATTTTCAAAGGAAAAGGGAATGCTGTCTGTGGGCAGAAGGGATCTAGGGTTGGTTTTTAGCCTGATGTCTGGAGCTGTGTGTCTTCATGGTTGGATGGGGGTGATTCTTGTATCAGAAGGGAAATAAGCCTAGCCCCTGGAAACTGGAACCTCATTGCCAAGTATGGCTATCAAAGTTTCAGACACAATAGGGAACAGACATATCTTCATGGTGATGTTTCCTGGTGATGAGATTAACAATGATAAGAAATTATAAGAATTTATCAGCAAAAGGCATTGTGGCTTGGGAGATCTAGGTAACCCAAGAGCTTTTATTCTTGTCTGGGTGTGTCTTGTGGATTGTAAGCTTGTGCGAAATATGCTGACTGTGGGATAAATTCCATGCTAGTAAATAATTTTTGTAATCTTGTATTCAGATGTTTCCTGAAAAACTAGGAAGTATGGGTAATAGGTATTTTTTTTAAAGCCAGCTTTTCCTGGTTTTAGCATACAGTATTTACGAAAGAGTTTGTGTATGAGTACATATGTCCTGGCTATTATCATGTACTCTTAAAGAATATTTTGTATGCCACATTTGTCAGGGGAATACTGTTCCTCTTCTACATCCTGAAAGAAGCAGACCTTTAATAGAAGATGCAATGTACTGGGTTGTCACCTTCCCTTGAGAGATATTTTCCGAGTACCACGAAGAGTTCAGTTGTTTTCTCAGCAGCAGAGCTGCTGAGATTTCTGTAACCAGGTGAGTTTTTGGAGAACAGATGTAATGGGAATAGGTGAGGGGAGAGCTGTCCTCCAATGCTGGTTTTCAGGATTAGCACACACATAAAACCTGATGCCTGTCACACATTTTAGCCTGCAATCTTTTGTTGCTGCTGTTGGTATGTAAATTTTCCCAGTGGGGAGGGCTCCAGAGCATCCGTCTGCTTTGGGTTGTCCCTCCCCATTGCTCCTAGTAGGCAGGAAACAAACTTTTGGGACTGCCCCCCGGTGAGGTCATCCAGGAGGGACGACCCCCGGCTGGCCAGTCTGTTTCCTGCCTACGCTCCTGGTAGGACGTGGATCCTTGCTGCTCCTGGCACCCCCCCTCCACGTGGCAGCCGCCATCTTAATTTAAATCCCCACTTAAAAAAAAAAAACACCTTTCAAACCTGAACTTGGGGAAGACTGGTGGCTTGCCCAGTGGAGAGAGGGAGAAGGGAGCAGGAATGAACCAGACGGAGATGGATGCCATTATCGCGGCAGTGATAGCTAGCGAGCGATCAACCTGGCAGGGCAGCACCATCCAGAGCGCCCAGGAAGAGCCGGGCTTGAGCAGCAGCGCGGGGAAGACCGCGGGAACCAGCAGTGGCACGGCAGCTGCTAAGGGCAGCGGCGGCAAGAAGAGGCCGGTCAAGGAGGGGAAGACCTCCTCTCCGGCCGCCGCGCAGCCCCACCAGGAGGAGAAGGCTAGTCCCGAACCCCAGAGCGGGGAGGAGGACACAGCGCGGGCGCCCCTGGGCCAGCCGGACACCGCGGGAGTCGAGGACCCGATCCCCCAACCGCAGGTGGCGGCCGCAGTGAGTCCATCCGGGGCCCCGGTTGCAGGGACGATGGGGGGGATGTCCCCCCAGCGGTTGCTGAATGGTTCAAAGCCTCCCTCGCCAGGGAGGCAGCGAACTGGTTGGCAGCCGGCCTATTCCAGACCGGCTGGCCGGGATTCCCTGCTCTGCGCATCGGGGGCGAGCCCCAGGGGGAGCGGGATCCCTTGCCCCCCCCACCCACGGGGAGAGGGCCCCAGCGAGGGGTTCCCCAGGCCGAGGCCCCGCAGCGGGGTGGGAAGGGAGGCGACCTCAGGAAGGGCAAGGGAAGGCGCCCTCCAGCCAGCGCGGCGGCTTCAACGGGGGTGACCTCAGCGAAGCCAGCAGCGAGAAAGCGGCCAGGTCCTAGCGACCGCACGTTTGCTCTCCCAGACACAGCCAGCCCCCTAGATACGGACCCCTCAGAAGAGGAGGACCTGGGGGACTCGGACCAGGAGGCGGAAATGGGGCAGCAGCCCCCTAGCAAGCGCCAGAGGGGGCTGCAGGAACACCAGTCCCAGGAGGAGGAGGAGGAAACGATCTCTGTTTACTCCTCAGAGGAGGAGGAGACTGAACCCCTAGGCAACTCAGACAGGGAGGAGGGGGAATTATCAGAGGAAGAAGCTGGCGCACCAGAGGTACCCCTCTCCTCCGCCAAACTATTCTCCATGGACGACTTCGCAGTCTTACTGAAAAAGGCGGTGAGAACCCTGGGGCTGGAACTACCCAAGGCCCAGCAGTCACAACCAGACCCGGACCTTCCAGAAATATCTGGCGAATTCTTTCCCGACTCACAAACTGAGACCCTTGAAATGCCGGTACCTGCCACCCTAATGCGCATGATACGCGACGAGTGGGCATCTCCAGCCATGGTCAAGGGGCAGCCTAGCCATGCCAAGAAGTTATACGCCCTGCCTAAGAAGGTCATGGGCAAACTACAGGTACCCCTCATTGATGCACCGGTTTCGGAGTTGGTATCCTCTGCGATCTTTTGCCGTGATGGCGAGGAGACACTCAAGATTCCCGAGGACAGGCGGATGGATACCGCACTGAAGAGGGCCCATGAGGCACTCTCTCTGGCTATCCGTGCATCTTCTACTGCCACCATGATGGCTAGGGCAGCGAGGCAATGGGCGAGGGACGCCCTGGCGGACACCCCCAAGTCCCAAACCAGAATACGCCAGGACCTCAACAAGCTGGAGAAAGCATCGGCCTTCTTAGCAGACAGTACCTTGGATTCAGTCCAGTTCTGCGCAAGGGCCCAAGCCGCAACAGTGGCAGCAAGGAGACAAGTATGGCTGAAATCATGGAACGCTGACTTCAAGTCCAAGCAGAACTTGGTTTCATCCCCTTTCCTGGGTGAAAAGCTGTTCGGGGAGTCCCTCGAGCCGGTGTTGGTCGAGGACAAGGACAAGAAGAAGAACACCCTGGCATCAGCTAAGAGACGGGAGGACAAGAGGCCCTCCAGACGTTACAGGCCTTTTCGCCCCTCAGGGGGACAACAGACTCCAGCGATGGGATCCTCCACGAGCAGGCCCAGAGACGTCAAGCCGTCAAGAACCCGATGGGGAGACAACCGTTACCAGAAGCGCAATCAACGGACTGACGCACCCAAGTCGAGCCAGAACTAGGCTACCAAGGGCAGTAACAGAAGTCATCAATGACGCCAGCCCCTCTGTGGGGGGTCGTCTGCAGGCCTTCGTGGAGGCGTGGGAAGGCTCTACCTCAGACAAGTGGGTCCTCCAGTCTATCCGGGAGGGCTACCGGATAGAGTTTTCCCAGCAACCTCCACGTTGGTTTACCCCCACCCCCCGACAACGGGATGCGCGCAAACAGCGCCTCATGCAGGAAGCAATTCAACACTTGCTTCAGGCGGGCGCAATAGAGGAAGTGCCCGAATCAGAACGCGGCAGGGGCTGCTACTCCATCCTCTTCCTGGTACCAAAGAAGAACGGGACCTGGAGGGCGGTCCTCAACCTGAAGGGGATCAACAAATTTGTCCGTCCGAGGAAGTTCAGAATGGAGACACTGAAGCACATATTGGAGGCAATAAGGCCCGGAGACGTCCTGGCTTCGCTGGACCTGCAGGATGCGTACCTCCACATTCCCATCCACCCGGAACATCACCGCTTCCTACGTTTCTGCTACAACAAGAGACACTTCCAGTACAAGGCCCTGCCTTTTGGCCTTTCTTCGGCCCCCAGGGTGTTCACCAAGATCATGGTAGCATTGGTGGCACGCTGGAGACGCTCAGGACTGCATGTACAGTTGTCCCTTCACATTCACTGGGGTTTGGTTCCAGGACCCCCCCGTGAATACCCAAATCCGCAAATACTCAAGTCCCATTATATGCAATGGCATAGCAAAATGGTGTCCCTTATATAAGATGGCAAAATCAAGGTTTGCTATTTGGATTATTATTTTTTTAAGAATATTTTCAAACCGTGAATACTTAAAACCGTGAATGCCAAATCCGTGAATGTGGAGGGACAACTGTATATCCCTATCTAGACGACTTATTGATTCGCTCTTCCTCCCATTGGAAGGCAGTCCAGGAAGGTAAGCTTGATCCTGGAGTCTCTACAGGCGCATGGCTTCCAAGTCAACTTCGAGAAGAGTCAGCTAACTCCATCTCGCCAGATACAGCATCTGGGGGCACTGATAGATGTAGCCGCAGGACAGGTGCACCTGCCCCCGGAGAGGATCCAGGCCATCCAGCTGGCAATCCAGAGGATGAAGTCTGAGCCCAGGGTAGACATTATGGACCTCGCCCGCCTCCAGGGGCTTATGATTGCAGCAATCGAATGCCTGCCGTGGGCGAGGCTCCACTCCAAGACACTGCAGTGGTTCCTACTTCCCTTCCAGAACGAGATCGCTCTCAAGAGGCACCAGCGGGTGCGGGTGACGCAGGAAGTGCTGTCATCCCTGGAGTGGTGGGACTCTCCTGCGATACAGACTGGGCGCCTGCTGTGGAGGGCGGACGCCGTACAGATCACGACAGACGCCAGCCTGAGAGGATGGGGAGCACACTGCGGACCACACCTCGCCCAAGGCAAGTGGACAAGGGAGGAGGCGGCACACAGCATCAATTGGTTGGAGCTCAGAGCGGTACGCCTGGCACTGTTGGCCTTTACGGACCTGATCAGGGGCAAGCCAGTACTGGTGCGGACAGACAACATCACAACGAAGGCGCACATAAACCGACAGGGGGGCACCAGGTCACGTGCCCTCATGAGGGAAGCGACGCACCTATTGACTTGGGTGGAGGAGAACCTGATCTCGTTAGAGGCGGAACACCTGCAGGGAGCCCTCAACTCCAAGGCGGACTGGCTCAGCCGATCGGACATAGACCAGAGCGAGTGGAGCCTGCATCAGGAAGTATTCGAGACCATCATCCAAACCATGGGATGCCTGGAGGTCGACCTCTTCGCCTCCCCGGCAAACACAAAGCTACCTCGCTTCTTCTCCAGATATCGCACGGAGGGAGCGGAGGCGATGGATGCCCTGACGAGCCCATGGCTGCGGGTTCTGCTATACGCGTTTCCGCCACTGCAGTTATTACCAAGAGTCCTGAACAGGATCCGTTCAGAGGGGGCGGAGGTCCTGCTGGTGGCACCAGAGTGGCCCCGCCGTTCCTGGTTTCCGGACATCCTAGAGATGGCAATAGAATCACGCCCCCTGCCGACACGGTAGGATCTTCTGACACAGGGTCAGGTGCAGCACCCGGACCCCGGTTGGCTTCAGCTCCACGTGTGGAGGTTGAAAGGCAGATGTTAGCAGCGAGTGGCTACTCCCAGACATTTGTCGATACCATCCTGGCATCCAGAAGGGAGTCCACCCAGCGTATTTACGAATACACCTTTAGGGTGTTTCGCCGTTGGTGCAACAGGAAGAAAAGAGACTTCAGACAGGTTTCGGTTCCGGCCCTGCTTGAATTCTTGCAGGATGGCGTGGAGGCCGGATTGAGGCCAAATACCATCAAGAGACAGATAGCAGCAGTCACATCCTTCCTCCCTCCGGAGAAGGCGGCACAGGTGGCCCAACATCCTCATGTACGCCGCTTCGTCAAAGGATTGTCGAACAGGGCACCACCTACGGTACACAGATTCCCCACGTGGGACCTGCATACGGTCCTGAAGGCATTGACTGACCATCCGTTTGAGCCTCTGAGGGAGGTTCCCCTGAAGTTCCTGACGTGGAAGGTACTGTTTTTGGTAGCAATTACGTCTGCACGCAGGGTATCGGAGCTGGCAGCGCTCTCCATTAGACAAGACCTGTGCATCTTCAGACCGGACTCAGTAGTGTTGCGCCTTAGACCGGACTTCAGACCGAAGGTCAACTCAGCGTTCCACAGAGCGCAGGAGGTGATACTTCCATCCTTCTATCCTAACCCGACTAGGGAACTGGAGAGGATATGGCACACACTGGACGTGCGTAGGGCACTGCGCATCTACATCAGAAGAACCAGACCAGTCAGGATATCAGAGACTATGTTCGTATCCCCGTATACCAAATATCTGGGACGGAAGGTGTCGCCATCATCCCTGGGTCGCTGGTTACGTAACTGCATCGCAACATGTTACCAATCCCTAAGGCTGGAAGTACCCGAGGGGATTCTTCCGCATTCGACACGGAGCGCGGCGACCTCAGCGGCCTGGGAGAAAGACGCTCCACTAGAGGAGATATGCAGAGCGGCAACATGGAGATCAGCCTCCACCTTTGTACGACATTACAGGCTAGACAGGATACAGTCGGCTGAGGCAGCCTTCGGTTGAAGGGTCCTACAGCAGGTGGCCCAGGCCTAAGGAATAGGTCATTCGCCAAACCCACCCGGAGAGCAAGCTTCTGTAAATCCCAAAGCAGACGGATGCTCTGGAGCCCTCCCCACTGGGAAAAGGAACGTTGGTCTTACCTGTGATACGTTCTTTTCCAGTGGTGAGGTGAAGAGCATCCGGGCCCACCCAGCAGCGAATGAAGAAAGAAGAAATGGGTGGTAGGCCCAGGACAGCTGCCCACCAGGAAGCGGGCAAAGGGGCTGAACAAAACAGGGGGTACTTGCAGAAGGACAAGCGGAGATACCCCGAAGGAATGAAGACTGGATCGTCATGAGACAGAGGCGCGGGAGGACGTGCGAGGCTTTCTCAACAGACTGGCCAGCCGGGGGTCGTCCCTCCTGGATGACCTCACCGGGGGGCAGACCCAAATTTTGTTTCCTGCCTAATAGGAGCAATGGGGAGGGACAACCCAAAGCAGACGGATGCTCTTCGCCTCACCACTGGAAAAGAACGTATCACAGGTAAGACCAACGTTCCTTTTTGCTCCACTTCCATTTAATCTAATTTTTTATGTGTGTGTGTGTTTTTTTTTACCATAGGGATCCTCGTTTTTGTCATTTACATACAGCAAACTCTGCTGGGTAAATGATAGATTTATGTGGAATCTATCTTGCATCAAGTGAGTTGTGATTGTTTTAGCATGTGCTCTAGAATGAACCCAGTTTTTCTGGTTGTAAGTGTTTGTGTATTTTTCTTTTTTTGGAAAATAATTTTTATTAAAAGTTTTACAAAGATTAGAATCAATGAAATAGAAAACTGATATATCATAGAATAACAATTAAAGAATACAGAGCTAAAGAAAGAAAAAGAAGGGGAAAAGTGATCTCTGATCTTCCTTTCGGCAGTTATATATGCATATGGTCATTCATATCTCTCTCTCCAAAGTTACCACTTGATCCCTTCTTTCAATAACCTATTCTTTTTAATCATCAAAACCAAAAGTTACAAGGTCCCTTTACTTCTTTATTTTAGCAAAAAATGTATAAGGGGTTTCCAGGCCTTAAGAAATTTCACTACTGACCTTTATCTGATCAAACAAGACAGTTTGTCCATTTCTGCTAAATATATCAGTTTTGAAGTCTTCGATCTTTGCACACACAGCAGTCTTGCTGCTGTGGTCATATATTGAAGGATCTTCCATGGCACTTTTCCAGCTATACATTCATCAGTCTTAAAAGAAAAAGTTCCAATTTCTGTTGAATATGTATCTATATATAAAATGCTTGGCTATGTTTTCTTTCCCAGTGTGCTGATTGGCTGCTTAGGAAACACACCCAACAAATCCTCTAATTCCCTCAGCACCCACCTGCAAATTCCCTCTCCACCTCACAATCTACTCTTGCCACTCAATCTGCATCTATGCCCCCAGCCTCACAAGTGCCCCTCCCTCCTCTCACTCCCTCAGCCACTTACCACCCACATGTAAAACAATACAATATTTTTTCCTAAACAAATAGCAAGTAGCTGAACCGTGTGAACCTTTCAAATCTACCTTTCAAATCTCCCCTGTCTTTAAAGGGAAAAACCACCCCATTCCAGTCTCCCATAAAATACCAATTTTCATACAAAAAGGCTAACACCCTTTCCATAAGCACATAAGTTTGGGAAGTAAATGCCGACTACCAAAGTCTTAATCTCCCTGCACGTTAGTCTCCAACCCAACATATCTACCATGTTCATCTATCAGTATCAGTATTTTGGACATAGTTGAGGGTTTATATACAAAACAATTCCATTTCTTTCTTTTTAAAATCCTGCTGAGATAAATTCTTCACCTAAGTATTTATGAATCAAATATTTTGTATCCTTTTCTCTAATATGTGTTTCTTGTAGATAAATTATATCTAGTTTAAATTTTTCCAAATAATGATTTTTTTTTCTCTTTTGAGGTGCATTTGCCCCATCTATATTCCACATTAGACATTTGAAATTCATAATCAAGCCTGTAGTTCAGAAGCATCTATACCTGCAGCACCAAGTGTAAAAAGATCCTCTTCCACTTCCTGTTGTCTGTTGCAGTTCTACTATAGTTTCAGCTGTCATTCACCTTTGAATTTTTCCAAAAATTCTCTTGCTTTCAGTACAGAATTCAGTCAAAACCTTTGATGTGAAGGTAAAAATCACTCTTTCGTGTTTATCCCATCTAAATGGAACCCCCTTCTGTTTTAAGTGTATCTGTCAGGAAGAAGTATTCTTTTATGCAATATCCTAATAGGAATTTCCTTAAACATTAAACATCCATTTTGTCAGTCTTCAGTCTGATATCAAAATGCTGCTGTAGGACTTGGTCTCTTGTCATTTTCCTAATAAAGTGGACAAATACATCTCTTGGGACATTTCTTAATCTTGAAAACCATGCATTAATCCTGTAGACTTTATCACTTTCTATTTCCAGGTCATCTTCGTCTCTTTCCAGAAATCTTGCTAGAGATTAAACCATCTTTTCTCTAACATCTCTAGGATCATATGAGATTGCTCTCAATCTCAAACAAAATTATTTTTCTCTCAGTTCCAGTAGTGCCAAATTTCCCATCTCTTTATTTCTATTCTGTTTTACTTAAAAAATTCCACTTTATCAATTAGTTTTACCCCCCCCTCCAGCTAGTTGCATTACTGTTTCTTTGACCTCCTTTTTCAAATTTTATTTCAATTCCTCTTTCATTTTTACCATCTCATTTCTCACCTATCTATTCCCATCAATCAATCCACTTCTGTAACATTTCTGGAGAACCTGTCATTTCTGTAGGCTGGTCTGTAGACCCCCTTCTCATTTCCATAGTTTTTGTTGGTTTTTTAATGATCGACATATTCAGTAAACTCAAAATACAGATACAGTAATTGCAAGGCTGTTAATCAAAGCAAGCCTTTCTCTTTCCCCCTCTAAGTTGCCTTTTCGTTGATGCAGTCTCTGTAGTTCCAGAATGCACAGTCTGGCCATTCTTAGCCTTCTCATTTTATTTCCATCAGTTGGTTGCTTCCTTTTAAAATAAACATTCCACATTCCCACAAAGGTCTGGTCTTTTTACCTAGTCAGCTTCAATATTCTCAAGGTAAATTCATCAAAAATTAAATAAGAAATCTTTTATATTTTTCAAATCACTGTCTCCTATATCTGTTTATAGCTTTGTGGAGCCACAATCTTGTTAAGCTTTTTGCTTAATTAAAATCCTATAAATCAGTCTTTGGTTCTTCTTTCTTATTTACAAAAAGAAGGCAACTCACCAAGGCTGTAATCTTTCCACCAGTTAGAAGATCTCTAATTGTAAGTTACGTCTTTAAGACATGCTTAAGAAGCTGAGGAGTTTTGCAGAGCCGATGTCCATTAAAGGATCACTTAGGCAGTTTGAGCCTGATGTTAATCCGAAGGCTCTCCACTGCTCAACTTGCTCTCACAATTGCAAGGAGCAATGTTTCAGAGGACGTGGGTAATCTCAGGCTCTCTCCTTCTCCATAGGGAATTTTCACTGGCTGCAACTTGCCTCCTATCTGGCTATTTTTCTGCCAAGCTATCCCTGCCATGGGCCTCAAGCAGAGATGTCAACCTGCCATCAGTCTTCACCCAGAAGTCTGGAAGTGTTTCTGTATTTTCCATGTTTTTTCTGCCCTTACATTCTCTGTCATGTAATAGCCTGTGTTAAGAATTTGGCTCTGAACCTTGCGTACAAGGAAGAGGCATGTGCATTCTTTGTAATAAATTTAGTGCTTGGGAAAGTCTCAGGCATTCCTTGTAGCTGCTTCATGCTAGATATTGACTCCTGGTTTGAAATGTGCCCAAGTGGTCAGATAAGATAAGAATAGTCTCATGTAGAAGGGTATTCATACTTTTGCCAGCTGAGTTCCCTTGTTAATATACTATAATTGGGGGAGGGGAGTTTTGATGAGTAAAACACTTTCTTCAGAATAAGGCAATAGAAATGTTTGCTGCAATCAAAAAGTTAGTATCTTCTTAAATTCATACAGTCCTAAGGGAAAGCTTGAATATTGGTATTAAAACAAGGCAGGTAGAATTATTTTCTGAAATGAGTTGAAGGTTATTCTCCCTGTTTTGTTCTCCTTCTGTGCAGTTCTGTAGCCCTTAACAGATATGATAGTATCGAACTCTTTGTTCAAAAGAACAATGGGAGTTACTTTGCTTCAGACAACAACTGTATAATGCCTTCTTAACAACTAGTTCAAAATTGCAAAATAATGGGCTAGCTTTTGAATTCTTCAGAACTCTTCCTTAAATTGGATGTTAAACAAGCACACAAACAAACTTGTGATAGTGGTGGTTGCGGGAAAGAAGTATAAAAGATCTTGCTAGTAAAGAGGAGTCTGCTATGAATAGAACAGTCTCAAGATGGAGGTATTGGAAGCTATCAGGAGACTGAAATAACAGTGCTACACACACATACTTGAGCATAAGTGATGCTTCGCTAACACTAAGACTGCCATGTTCTCTTCATTTTCCTCTCTGTGTCCTAATTAGTATTAGGGACAGATCTGGATAACTGCAAGATTTTATATTTTCAGAAAAGTTGGCCGTTACTTTGTGGTTGTGGTTGTGTGTGTGCGTGAATGCACCTTCAAGTTGTCCCTTGACTTACAGCAGCCCCATCAATTTCATAGGGTTTTCTTAGGCATTGAATGGTCAGAGGCAGTTCGCTGTTGCTTTTCTCTGAACTATAGCCTATAGCACCTGGTATTCATTGACTGTCTCCCTTCCAGTTGCTAACCAGGTTTGACCCTTTTAAACTTCTGTGATCAGTGAGATCTGGTGCCTTTGGGTACTTGGCAGTATGCTTCAGTTCAATGTGAGATGCCTTCCCCTGAGCATAAGCTAACTTAACTGGAACTCTGTGTAAGCTATAATGTAACAACCAAACTCTTGTTCTCTAAGTATAATGCGGCTGTTCTGTGTTGGGTATGTGCATTTTGTTGCTGTGTAAAACAGAGGAGGATATTTGGAAAGGAGGCCTTTGACTGCTGTCTGCCATAGCAATAGGCTTTAGCGAAAGGAGAAAGAAAATACAATACATCTTTACCTCACTTTAGAGCAGAAATAGATGATATTACCCATTTTGGTACAAATACCTGCTTTTTCTGATTAGTACTGGTTTAGAGGCTTCCTGTGACAGCTACTCCTTTCTTCTTCTTCTCCCACCCCCTTTGATAGAAACAAGCTTGGTTTAATGTGAAGTTGAAGGCTTTCATGGCTGGCATCCATAGGTTTTCCGTAGTTTTTTCCTTCAGGGTGTGAGGCCATGTGAAACGTCAGGAATAAACTCTTCCAGAACAAGGCCTCACAGCCCGGAAAAACCCCACGGAAAACCTATACTTGGTTTAATAGGCAGACCCAAGTCTAGGTTAGGAAGATCGCTGTGCATTTTGTTCTGCAGTTAAACTCAAACTAAGACAATATAATCTGCCTATTGTGTTTGAGCAGTAAATGTAGAAAATGTCAGATGAGTGGTAAGTCATCCTGAGTGGGAAGAAAGGGATACTCCAGTTCTTCTGTGGCCCATTCTTGAAATGGCTTAGGACATCCAGAATTGCTTATAAAATTTGGATACAGGCTTATTTGAGGGTTTATGTAGTCCTTCCCATGTCCTGGTATGGTCTAGCTTCCATGGTTCTTTTCTGTACTGTAATATTGATATTGTAATATTGGTATTATGACCTCCATAGCCATGGGGGATAAGTTCCCGGACTTACCACGGATACCGGAAACCCTAGATAATAGCCAACCCTATTAAAATGAATGACTTCTGGCCCAGTCGTGCCATAGAGTCATGCTGGAAGATCTAGAAGATGCCTAGAGAGAACATTCTTCTAGGCATCTTCTAGCAGAAACATGCCATAGAGTCATGCTGGAGGGCCTAGAAGATGCCTAGAGAGACCATATTTGTTTTCTGACAAGGGTAAGTGAATCTGTGGTCCTGCAGATATAATGGTTGTACTGCATTTTGGTTTCTGCAGCTTTACAGATAATGTTGTATAGTGTTTTCCTTCACTGTGATGTATCTCTTTCCTCAGGAGACAAAGTGGCCTATTGTGAGGCAGCAAATAAGAGAGTGATGGAAGTGATCAATTCTGCGAGGACCAGACAAGAGCGGCTGCACACTCAGACTTTCCATAGCAACAGTGCAGAAGGAGAAATCTCATTGTCCACAGATACAAAGGCAATTGGTGATGGGCAGCCTGAACCAGACACGTGGATTTATCCATTAATACAAATGAAGCCATTTGGAATTCAGATAGATGAGATTGTCACGGAGACCCTCCTGATGGAAGCAGAGTGGGGTGCCAATGTTTATCTTACCACTGGCTACTTCAACCTCACACAAGCATATATGGACCTGATTCTAGGCACCAGGGCAAAGTATCAGATCCTTCTGGCTTCACCAGAGGTCAATGGGTTCTTTGGGGCCAAGGGCGTGGCAGGTGCCATCCCTGCTGCCTATGTTCACATTGAAAGACAGTTCTTCAGCGAGGTGTGCTCTCTGGGTCAGCAAGAGAGAGTCCAGTTGCAGGAATATTCTAGGAGTGGATGGACATTCCATGCCAAAGGTGAGACATTGCAGAGAAAGGGCAATGAATACAAAAATCCCCAAGACTTCCAAGAGCTCACTTCTTCATTCAGGTAGCCGAATACTTTACGTTGAAGTTGAAGATTGGGTTGCATTGAATTCTATATTGGTATCTACCTGCAACTTCCTAAAGAAAGGTGGTTAAATAACATTTGCACCCTGCCCCTAGTCTGTACACAAAATCTCTTTGCCTATCTGTGTTCATCTTGGGTGATTTCATTATGGGTAATATTCGTAAGGCTAGAAACAGGTATGATAAGAGGTGTTTCCAAAATGCTTCTGTTGTGGCAGAGATTTATAAAAAAAGACTTAACCTACAGAGACAACGTGATAGGTATGATTTAAACAGCATATGGGGTAATTTACTGTTTCTGTACTTATCTGTGTAGCAAAACTGTTTTGGCATAATGTGAGCACTTGACTAGTTTTGATGGGTTAGATTAACAGCTCAATCCAGCTTTCTAACTATGTATAATCTATCTGTGGGCATAATATCCAAGTTAGCAACACAACAAATAGCAACCAAATATAAGCTTCATAGGCAAGGGAGGATGAGATGGTGTGTGTCCTTGTCATTTGGCCTGATATTGTTTCTCCATTTCCTGTTGCAGTGGTGTAGACAGTTGGGAAAACAGGAAATTGTGTAACCCATTCTGTTGTATGGAAGTAGCTGGAAGGGATCCAAAGGTCATTTATAGTGTAACGTGGGGTATGGCGACTAATGCCATACGTTCTGAATTTGCCTACTGTCCTCCCAAAATAACTGGCCTTTGTGTCCTGCCATGCTGGAAGATCTGAATGTATATAGTGGAGAAAAGGATTCTTCATTAATTCAATAGCCCAGGCTTCTTCTTTGTTCTGGGCAGTGAGGGTAGAAATGAATGGTGGTATCAGGTATACCAGGGAGAAGGTCCCTCTTTCACCGGTATACCTGATTGAATACTTTGAGGTGGGGGCACTGAGGAGGCAAGCAAGGAGATACACTGGTATTCCCTAGAGAGATGGGTATGAGGTACAAATATAGAAGAGATGTATATCATGTGCCTGATGTGTCTTCAGTTTAAGTGGAAATCATAGGATCCTTGATTGTGCAAACAGTTGGAAGAACATGCACTGTGTTAAGCTTGTAGCCCTTTTCCACCCTTCAAATCTGGAAATACCAACATCAAATGTTCAGGTGTCATGGCAAGCAAAGGTGCTGCAACCCCCCCCCCCATTTCTTAAGATATCCTATATCAGCCTTCCCCCACTAGCATCCTCCAGATGTGTTAGATTACAGCTCCCATTATCCAGTAAGCAAGGTTATTGGCAGTGCTGGTTGAGGATGAAGAGAACTGTAGTCCAACACATCTAGGAGACTGCCAGGTTGCAGAAGGCTGTCCTCTAAAGAGGGGTTCTGAATTCTTACTATTCTGTCACTAAAGGCCACTGAGACTAAGCAATCTTGCTGTAAATTGGTGGTACCCCTGCTGTTTCACCTTGGACACTGTTACTGCTGGGTAATGGTTTATTCATCAAAACTTTGCAAAGTAATACAAAGGACTTCCAAGGTGATAGTGAACAGACAGTAAACTTAGGCATGCTAAAGTTCCCATAGTTTGCTTTCCTTTGTACTGAAATGTCCAAGTGCCACTTACTGTATATATCGGATTACAGTAAGCTGAGCAGGCTCTCTGTTCCCTTGGGCATGTCCCAAAGGTCATGTCCTAGTAGTCTGCACTTCTCCAGGGATCCCTGCTTTTGTTTGCCTGAGGCTTTCAGTTGTTAATGATTATGGGAATACTGCTATCTTCCCTGCCTCTTCCCTGCAGAGTTTCTGGGAAGAGGTTTGGGGGCTGGGTGTAGGGAGTGCTGCTGACTAAGCCCTATTCTCTTTAAGAAAACATATTCATGTCTCTGCACACTGGTGTGTAACCACAGCCATGAGAAATAGCAAGGGAACGGGCTGCACAGATAACAAAGAGCACTACTTATGTTTGTGCTAGTATCTCTCCCGCCAGCACCTTTTTAATACAGTGTGATAGATCAGCATCTCTTCTGCTGAAATCCTGGCTAGAGTAGAGTAAAAGATGGCTTCCCAATGTCACTGCCTTCCCAGGCTGGTTCAGTTTTTCCCATCCAAGAAGGGAGATGCAGAACAAACGCAGGGCGTTTCAGAAAAGTTCAGCCTGTCCTAAGCCTTGCATAATTGCAGAGTCTACCTGACCTTGCAAAACTAAAAGTAAATGTGAATGAAGCATGTTATAAAGCAAGAAACGACAGTGGATAACAATACTAAAGTAACGAAACTCCAGTACCTTGGGCAACCATGCTGTCTTCCATACCACATATTTCTTTTTGCCAGGTTGTTGAGATGGCAGTTTCTGGATAAAAACACATGCGGAACCCTGCTGGATTCAGACTACAGGCCTATCCTGTTCAGTGCTTTGTTAGTGGAGTGGCCAATCAGAAGCCTCTGGGAAGCCCATAAACAGGATCAACACATCTTGTAGCAGTGAATTTTACAGTTACCATGCACTATGTGAAGAGGTACTTCGTTCTGCCCATCCTGAATCTCTTGCCATGGAGCTTCAGTGAAAGATTCCAGGTTCTAGTATTAGGAGAAAAACTTCTTTCCATCCATTTTCTCTATACAGTGCTGCCATGTTGCCTCCACCCCACCCCGCCAGCTAAATGCTTCCAAACATTGCCACCAATCTTGATAGGGTAATTGTGTAAATCTTTGATTGCCTAGTCCTTTTCTGCACCATTCCTAGTTCTTTTTTTTAGGTTTCTCCCATTCTCTTAAGTGCTGGGATCAGGACTATGTACAGTATAATATTTCTGGAGTGATGACACCATAGCTTTTGATAAGGGCTGTATGTCAGCAATTCTATTGTTGATTGCTTTTTAAATTATGGCCCCAATACAGGGGTTTTTAAACAGTAGCTGCACAGAAGTGAGGATTTTTGCTGAGCTATCCACTGTAAACCCAAGAGCCCCATATTGATTAGTTGGCACCAGCTCAGATCTTACCAGTGTCTATGTGAAGTTATGGATTTTTTTTGGTCTCATTTGCCATTTTAATGCCACTTCCCCAGTTTGGAAGTAGCCTTTTGGACCTTTTCAAAATATGTTTTTTGTTCTAACCACAGCAAATAATGGCCAGCCCATGTTCATCCCTTTCTTGAACTACATTCCAACCCCTAGAATAACATTCCAGCACTATTGGGGACCTGTGCATTGTACACATGATACCTCCCTTGCTGTATGTGTCACTCAAAGAGTTTTCAGGTATGCTGTATAGTTGGTACTCTTGAGAATTTATAAGCATTTTGCAAGTTGGTTTATAGTTCAGGAGCATATCTTTCCTCTGCCTTGCAGTTGAGGGGGCATTTAATGATTCTTGCCTAGAAACCAGCCAGCTGAAGTGGTGGAGGTGAGGGTGAGGATATGAGCAGCTACCAGAAGGCTTCATGGTGAGGTCATAAGCACCCTCTGAGGAGAGCCAAGTATGTTCTTGGAGTTAAAATGCTATGTAATTGGGTGCATGGTATCAGTTGGGATCCAGATAAAGCTTCTTTACTGCAACTGAATGAATGTTGAGACATTCTTATGTTTCACTTCAGCGGGATGAGGATTGAGACATTTTTATATTTCATCTCAGCAGATTCAGCCTGGTATAGTCACAAAGCTAACACCACAATAGAGTGTGTAGGAGAAGAAGGAATGTGGTGACTTGCTCAGTCAAATTCTGGCATGCCTGAAGCTTTTCTCCCCTTCTGTTCTGCATCTTTAGTTTGTGTGTTGTGCTGATGGGCATAAACTCAAACAATTGGACACTGGCTATTTGTTTTTAAATGTATGGTTAGGAAAGTTATGTTACAAGAACAATTAGTGGCTTGGTAAACAAGTTTCTGTTCTGAGTATGTTGAAGTTACTGTTGATTATTTTATTTGTATTTTTAAAAAGGCAATGATACATATGAAGGTTAGGAAGTGTGGAAGAGCTTATTTGCCTTAACAGAAGTTGCAGAACAGCTGCTATTGTACAAGTTCAAACATGGGCACAATAGCTTATTAAACAAGACAATTCATATGCAGAAAATTGCTAAAGAACAGAGGGAACTTTATTCAGCAGCACCATTCATATTTAGCTCAACAGTATCACTAGTTTTCCTATCATTGAGTACCTGTAGATTTGCTGGTGGTGCCCTCTGGTCATAGCTGCTTCTATGTTTAGTTTTTTTAATTCTAAACTTTTTTTTTCCTGAAGGCTCAAATGTTAGGATTGTACAAACATTCCTGCCCATTGGTGGTATCTGGACTGACATTAAACTAGGACTCAAGGCAGTTTACAAATTAAAACGAGTTCAGTATAGAAAATAATACACAGGGCTGTCATTAAAATGTAATTTAACTATACAGGTTGCCCCTGTTTACGCGGGAGATTTGTTCCAGGACTTACTGCAGATACATAAAACCGTGTATAATAGTGAACCACCATATTAGACCATAGAATTGCACCAGAGGACCTAGAAAATGCCTAGAGAGGACACCTCTCTAGACATCTGATGAAACTATGGTCAACTTTTGGCAGAAGCTGACCATAGAGTTATGTTGGAGGACATCTCAGTGCCTAGAGAGACCACCTCCAGCACAACTCTGTGGTCCTCCAGATGCCTGGAGACCTTTTCCCTAGATTGTAGGTAAGTGAAACCATGGGTACTGATCCTGCATAAACGGGGGTGATGGTGACCTGTATATAACTTTAAGACAACTGACAACCTCTATTTAAGAATTAAAAGATAAAAAGCAGTTAAAAAGCAGTAGAGTGTGCTTTTAAAAGCTGTTTCTTAACTACAGTCAGTTCCAAAAAGCCTATTAGATTTTTTTTTAAAATAACTGTTACTTGAGGAGATGCTGTTTGTTCTTAACTGGAGAGCCTTCCATCTTAGGGACAAGCTGATTCTTGTAATATACTTTCTCTTCTTTCTACTGTACTTGTTGGATTAGTTTTCGAGATAGCGGATGGTGTTCAAGGAACAGTAATGCAGTCACTAGTAATTTCACAATTAGAACTGTTAAAAACTACAACAAAACATATCAGTTAGTTTGAAACGCCAAGTTTATAAGTCCACCTGATCAAAGTTTTCTCAGTCTGGCAGTAGAGGCTTAAAAAAGGCCAAACAGAACTGTGGGAGAGAGTCCTGCAGTTGCAGCATAGCCACAGAAAGGCTCTCTAATATACCCTGGTCTAGGATCCACCTGAGTTGGGATGTTAAATTTCAAGCATTTATTTTCAAGCATTAAATTTCTCTCATAATAAAGGAGAGGGTGATTCTTTAGATGTCTGGGAAACAAGTTCCAAAACATGTATGACTACAAATAACTAGCACATGGAAATGTGCCTGAAAGCATATTGGTAACCTGTGCATAGATTCTAGATTGGACATATGGTATGCTCAGACAGTTGTGTTCCTGTGGCACACAACAGCAGCAATAATCACAGGCCTGGAACTGCACAAGTGGTACCATATCACTATGCAATCTAATATTAATGCTTGGTCACTTATGTTGCATGCTTGCACCTTCTTTTCTCATGACACATTTTTGATTATGCTCTTGAAACTGAACAAGTATTCCTAGTTCTGATGTAATCAGGAAACTTGAAACTGAAGAGGCACCTTTAATGAGTGTACCTGCCTTTGAGTTGCAAACCAACTATAGTGCTTGTTTTTGTATATGAAAAAGATGACAAAAAGATGGATTACTATATTTAACCCTCTTTCTTTTATTATTATTGAAGATTTGAGATTTATCAGAAGGTAAGTCTGATATAGCAGGAGTCTTGAAAGAATGAGCAGTACAGTCATATGGGTGAGCAGATGCCAGTGTCCACAGTATGGTAGCATAATGGCATTTAGTGCATAGTGTCTACATTCTGTGGAATTGTTTTTATTTCGGACCTTTCCATTGAAATGGCTGCTGTAGTAAGCACACATTCTGTATTGATGTAGTAAATTTCCTTTGAGGTAGAATGCTATTTCTGTGAGAAGTATGACCTCTTGTATTGATCATGAAGAAACAGATGGACAAAAGGGATGCACTCTTGGAACTACTGCAGTAACCCTATAGTTTCCACTAGAAAAGATTCTGTTCCAGATGAGGGGGTGGGACCAACTTAGGAGGCAGGTGCTGTTGCTTTGGTAGGTGAGCTCTGTCTCATATGTTCCCCATAAGTTCATCTATAGTAACACATTTACTTTGAGGGCCATAAATTTGCAAAAACAAAGCAAAGGGGAGTGGAATAAAAAATGTTAGTGTAGCCTGCATTCTGTAGATAAGTACTGATCCCAAGGACTGGTGCTCCTTGCTGCTGCTGAGGCTTAGTGTAGCCACATGGAATAGGGAATGTGTATTGTAATAGATCCCAGACTGTGGCCTGATTTGTCCCACTGTGCCAAGATTATGTAAGGTGAGAGTTTGTTCTTCGTAAGTGCAGTCAGAGACCCATTTGTGCAGTTCCTGGTGAGTTGTATGATATTGTTTCCAGGGACATTTCTCTGTTTCCTGGTCGCTTAGCAAGAGATCTGACCTATTTACACTTCTGGTAAATCTAACAAAATGTTTTGTTGCTTTTCCTTTCAAGAACAAACTATTGTTTGAAGCTCATAATAGCTACTGTGGTCACTTCCTTTGTCTGAAACATTTCCTTTCTCCCTCTGTTTCGCTGCAGGTCTCTGGCTGTACCTGGCAGGAAGCAATTTGCCCTGCTTGACTTTGATTGGTTCTCCTAATTTTGGGTACAGGTCAGTTCATCGGGACCTGGAAGCACAGGTTGCAATAGTGACAGAAAACAAAGCTCTGCAGCAGCAGTTCCATCAGGTGCGTAACGCTTGGGCTGGTCAGAGTGGTGTGTGTAATAATGGAAATGAGGGAATCTGGAGGAAAACTGCTCCAGAACTGCAGCAATTGAAAACTGAAATGAGGAAGTTGCATGACCTCTCATTTGTGGTCACCATGCTGATGCTGTATTCAGGTATCTGTTGTAGGCCAGAATGTTTCTGGAATAACAAGAACAGGCTGGTCCTGAGGGATGAAGAGAACATGGGGAAAATGTGAAAGTTAAGCTCTTGAGCAGTGATTGCAGTTGTTTGTTTTCTTCCTCTGATTTGTTGGTTGTCAGCATCTAATAGCAGCACATGGGGAATAGAGCAACCCACTGACTTCCTAAGAACAGGCTCTAGAACTGTTCCTAGTACCCTATCTTCTTCATTCTCAGTACTGCTCAGCGTTTAAGTAACCCACAACCTGTTGAGTTTTATAAGAAGAGATAATGATTTCTAGCTGCTTCCTGGTTTCCTTCCTTCCCACAAATCTCATCCTTTCAGTAAATAAATGCTAGTGTTTCCTTTTAATGTGCTCTTCTTGTGGGTTTTAATTTAGATTTCTGGTTTTTAAAGTTAATAAAAATGATGGCTGTTCTGGGCTTGTAGCATTTTCTTGTGTTAATGCTCCTGCAGACTACAAATACATTTCAGATTGGTTTGTTACTGTCTTTTTGCTTGCATTGGCTTTATTTATTAAAATATCATGAGTAGCAAAAACCCTTCTACACTTTTAGTTAGGAGTGTTAAATAAAAATCGCAAGAATATTGTTTGAAACTGCTGCAGTCAGACTATGGACATCATGTATAAATGCAGGGAGTTGATTTTGGCTGTGCTTTCCAGCCAGCTATTACTCTGCGGCTATCGCTAAACTGTCTCCCACCCTCATATTTTCTGCATTTTGCCAAAAAATTCAAAATAGGGCTATTCCTCCATGTTGGTTTTGTGGAAAGCAGAAACAATGGAAGTGAAGTGCCTTCTGCAAAATTATAACCCACTGGAATTTTCAAGTTAGCTAAATTAGAACCATTGGATGTGCAGAAAGAATTTAGGTGACAGCTGACTTCTGGTGAGGAAAGGGCAGGCTGACATCCCTTCACAGAGTTCTGTGAAAAGGGAAGATGTCGGGGCGATAATCACCTGTGTGGAGGCAAGTTCCAGCTCACCCCGAAGAAAGGGAGAGCAGAGAGAGTACACACTTGGGTCCGGGAACCTTACTATCCATGCTGAGACCATGGAAGTTTAAACAGTTGAATGTGAGTGAAGTGGTGGCAAGGTACCATGGGAATTCCACCAAGCTCATGCCGCTGTCTGCAAGCCATTAAACCTCAGAGCCTGCAACCTCACTTTCTTAATTACTTTTTAAGAACATCTGGAATTGTTTGAATTTAAATAAAAAGAGATCTTCAGTTTGGTGGTGATACCAAAACCTCAGTTAGTTTCCTGCTTTCTGTACTTAGGAGAGACTCTAAAAACTATTTTAAAGATTTTTAAGATTGCATTTCGGAAGGAGAAAGCTTAGTAAGATTGTGACTTTAAAAAAGTTTTTCAAATGGACAAAAGGTATAGTAACATTAAAATTCAGAAAGTAATTTTTCCAAGTTGGAAGGATTGGCTGTTCTTGCAAGTGTTTTGCAAGTTAAAAACAGATTAAGGAAAAAGATCAGTTTGTTATGGGAAACTGGATTCATTTTGTCTGGGAGAGATTTCCCAGTGAAAGCAATTTGAATAATAAGAGAAGCTAAATACTCAGACTGTGTTATTGCAACATTACATCTTAGGAGACCCTGTGGAGACCAAAGTGTTAACTATGTGCTGCATTTTTGTTTAATAAAAGAATGGCAATGATTCAACCTCTAGAAAATTTATACAGCCCAGCAAATTGGTAGGAGATAATGGAAGGAATTTAAAAGGATGAAAATTTACTTTAAGAGTTTTAGAATAGCAATGGGAGACATGATGGAAGACAGAAAATCAGATGAAGCAACAGAGTGTTGCTTGGAGGATGAGGATTGAGGGGAGATATTAGAGTGTGAAGAAAAAAATTATGGATGGTGACTTGCAGCCTGATCAAGATGATACATGAGATTTAGAAGCAATCCTGGAGAGACTACGGGAGAGTATTGGATACATTAGAAATAACGGAGAGGATTGAAATAACATTGGATACCTTGGAAACTCTGGAAAGGAGAAGAGTATTTGGATGGTTTTCCTGAAAGACAGTCAAGATGTTGGAAGGAGGAATGCTGAAATTTACAGTAAAGTCACCAGAGAGGACAGTGATATTTGGAGCGAGTTTCTGAAAGACAATGATGATACTTGGTTTTCAGTTAGACCTCTCTGGAGGGAGAGAAAGATGAGGACAAATTTAACAAGATCAATATGAAGGTTTCTTATGGAGGGATCTTCCCTCCCCAGGTCTTAGTAAATTTGATGATAGATGTTCAGGTTCGGCAATTGGAAAGGTTTGGCAAAAAACCAAAGGTTAAATTCCATTGGTTAATGCTTGCTGTTGAGTTTTAGCTTAAAGGAAGTCGTTATAAAATAAGTTTTTAAAGCACATAACTCCCTTGTTAAAACAGTTTCACTGGCTACCGGTTTGTTTCTGGGCACAATTCAAAGTGCTGGTCATGACTGATAAAGCCCTGTATGGCTTAGGTCCAGATTATCTGTAAGACCGTATCTCCCTATATGAACCTGCAAGGTTCCAGGAACTTCAGAGGAAGGCTTTCTCTTGGTCCCGCCACCATCACAGGGTCGCTCGGTGAGGACATGAGAGAGAACCTTTTCAGTGGCTGCTTCCATTCTTTGGAACCCCTTCCACGGGAAGCTAGGTTGGCCCTCTTCCTGCTTTCCTTTCTGACAGGCAAAGACATTTTTATTCAAGCAGGCTTTTAATATGTAACTGTGCCCACAGAGGCTTTTATTGGGTTGTGCTTTTATTTTATTTTAAAAAAAACCTTTTATATAATTACATTTTTAAATTGTGATGATTTTAATCATTTTAAATTGTATTGATATATTTTAATTGATGTTTTTATGAGCCACCTTGGTTCCCACTCTGGGAGAGAGGAGACATATTAATTAATTAATTAAGATGAACGGATTTAATATTTGATATTTCACATTATGATTGTTAAAATTGGAAGATTTAGTGAAATGGGGTAATTTGTGTCACGGTGAGCATATCAAGAGGACCAGGCAGCAAATAGTTCTTGTAGCAGAGTTATCAAACATCATGCTGAAGAAATGAGCAGACAGACACAGGCTTGTGTCTAAAACTACTTTCCTTTACTGGTATATATTATAGTAATATTTACAATGAGGCTGGGATTCCAAGCAAACAGATAACACAGCAGATATACAGTACAATCCTGCACTGTACAGCTTAGACTGCATGCGCACAGTCTAAGAGCAAAATCCTAGTATGAAGGCAGTATGTGGAAACATCTAGATCTTCTTCGTGGTCTCTGTGAATCACACAGCTGGGTTACTCCTGCGCCTGCGCAGAGCATCAGAACCTTCTGGAATCACTAGGCAGAATGTGCTTTGATACATTTTTGGTGATAACTCCGCCCATCCTAACGGTCCCTTATAAGGCGCTCCCGCCTAATTCCCCTCAGTTCCTTTCTTTCCGCCACATTAGCAGCTTGAAGGAACCTTCGTTCGTTAGTTTTTCTCTTTCACTTTCGATTTGACTTGAATTTGACTTGACTTGACTTTTGACTATGATTTTTTCTCACTCCCTTGGATTTGGCTTTTTACCTCTGACTTTCGGTGTTGACCAGGACTCTTTTCGGCTACTCTCCATGTTTCTCGCTTTGGATTTGGCGACTCTGTGAGTAAAATGTCTGGAAGAGGGGCCTTCAAGAGATGTGTGATCTATCAGGCTAAACTTCATAGCGTGGATGGCCATTCCCGCTGCTTAATTTGTCTTGGAGACACTCATAATGTCGACTCCTGTATGCACTGTAAGGCCTTTACCCCTCAGACACGTAAGCACAGGATGCCTTGTCTGAAGTCCTTGTACAAGAAGGCTTTAATCCTGGCCTCTACTTCGGCGCCTGAACCACAAAAACACGGCTGTTCGCCTTCTCCGAAGACCAAGTCCCAAAAGCGCCATCGGTCCCGTAGTCCTTACTGACTTCGTTCAACCACTGCAGACCCGGAGGCTGTGCGTGCTTCGCACAAACATACTTCTGATACAGCTCGGGATCGAGCTTGCTCGACGCCTTCGACATCGACACGGGATCAGGAGCCCTCTACCTCAAAGGCCGTCTGTCGGGACCAGGCATCTTCTGAATATACTGGCCGGGCTGATGTCTCCAGTGAGGCCGTACCTTCCTTGAAAAAGAACATGAAGGAAAAACACACCTCACAGCATGATGATGGCTCCAAATCGAAGAGCAAACCGAAAGAGGCCTAAGATGTCGAAATCGGTGGCCGCCTCATCTGCAGCTTCTACTGATAAAGCTGTGCGGCCTGTCCATACCGTTGAGTCGCAACCCTCTGCTGGACCCGAGGCCACGTTCGTCCGACCGTCTCCGGTACCAACTGTGGAGACTACTGCGCCACAATGGGCTCCTACCCCTACGGGTTCGGTGGAGATCATGGCAGTGGACGTGCCTTCCGGTGCTGAAACAGATGTGTCCCCACAACGAACGGCCCAATCTCCGACCCTTGTCATCTCAAGAGCCCAACTTCTTGAGCGTTCACCCTCAGACGTCAAAGTCGAGGTCGTCGAACCCGAGGTCATGGCCTGATCCCGACTGTTTTCACTAGACATCCATGCGGATATACCTGCCTATACAGTCTAGATCTATCTGTCGAACTGGAATCATGTCACCAACGGGCTCTCAGATCATGACTTCCTGGGGAGATGACTTCAGGGATATGTATGCAGGCCGGTACCTTGAGGAGCCATGAGCTATTCCGAGGAAGGATGCAGAGAGTCAGGTGTCGCCACATCCTGAACAATGCCCTCTGCCTCCGACTCCTCCAACACCACCTCCGCTCACCACCTCTCTGCTCCGTGGCGATTGCAGTCCGTCCCCTGCAGATTTGACATCATCATCGTCGGGCTCGTGGGATCCATACAGGTCCTACTTGCCATCGCCGCGACCTGATCTAGTCGAGGAGGACTCTGCATCACCAACAGATGACATCCGTGCTTTTTCAGAGTAGATGGTCCGAATGTCCCAAGCTCTGGACCTCAAGGTGGTTGAGAAGTAGGTTGAACCAGTGGACCCCATCTTTCATCGGATTCAATCAAAGGCTCCTCCTACGGCTACCCTCCCTATTTTGCCTTCCCTTCTGAAGCTTATGCAAGGGTCCTGGGAGAACTCCTCGATCCAGTCTACTTCCAAGAAAATCCACAGGCTGTACCGAATCGCAGGCGAGCATATCGATTGGCTTCAAACTCATTCGAAGCCAAATTTGGTGGTGGTCGAGCCTTCCCAGAATAAGAAGCAACGCTGGCCTCAATCATCCCCACCGGACCCAGAGGGTTGGAAGCTTGATATCATGGGCAAGAAAATTTATTCTGCGGCAGGCCTGAGTTTTCGCGTGGCCAACTACTCAGCCTGTATGGAGGCCTACCAGCAGGTATTGTAGGAAAGGATGATTCCTCTCATCTAAGATCTTCCGGAGGAACGACGACGGATGGCTGAAGCAATCCAGTCGGAGGTGTTGTTACTGGTGGGGCAACAGATGAATGCGGCCCGACATGTTGCTGATTGCACCGCTAAGATGATCGCAGGATCCATTTCCCTGCGTCGACACACGTGGCTCCATTCATCGGGCCTTACCCCCCAGGCCTCGGCTACTATCAAGGATCTGCCTTTTGACGAATCTGGACTCTTCAACGGCTCCATGGATGAAAAATTGGAGTTTACTCAGAAGATGACAACCACCGCCAGAAAATATGGTATGGCCACCTCTTCATCTTCTCAGTACTGTCCCAGGGGCCGCACCAACTGGCAGACCTCTTCATCGGGCCAGCAATTCAGACGGGGGTTCTCTGGCCAATCGTATTGACGTTCCCGATATGTACCCTCTCCCTCTCCAGCCTCATTGGTGAGGAGCCAAGGGTCAGCTTCATGATACCAACCCCCCGGACGACATTGATCTAAGGATCCAGCCAGGAGAAAATTTTGATCTTCCACCTCATACTGTCTCTTTCTTTCTCCTAGACCCCACTGTTCGGAACTTGACTATCAGACTTCCAAGAAGCCTGGTCCTCAATAACATCGGATCGCTGGGTACTTTGAATTGTCCAGAATGGCTATTGGATCGAATTTGATTCTCTACCTCCAATAGGCCATGTTCGGTCAACACCGCCCTCCCCTCCTCAACGAGGTGCAGGCGCTGCTGCAGAAGGGGGCCATGGAACGTGTGGACTCCAGCCTTCACCATCTCTGCTTCTTTTCGAGGTACTTCCTGGTCACAAAGAAAGACGGCAGTCTTTGTCCTATTCTCGACGTTCTTGGGGTGAACATGTACATAAAACCAAAGAAATTCAGGATGGTTACCTGGCCTTGATCCTGCCACTCCTACAACAGTATGACTGGTTCACTTCCATAGACCTCAAAGATGCCTACTTCCACATCGGGATCCATCCATCCCACAGGCGATTCCTGGCATTCCAGATCGGGCCTGAAGCGTTCCAACTCAGGGTCCTGCCGTTTGGACTTTCAACCCCTCCAAGAGTTTTCACGAAATGCATGGTGGTAGTGGCAGCCTTTCTATGTCAGCGTGGATTGGTGGTGTTCCCTTACATCAATGACTGGCTTGTGGCGAGCTCTCAACGTCAGCTCGAACTCAATATCGACCTCACCTTAGATGTCTTAGACGGCCTGGGACTTGTTGTCGACATAGAGAAGTCATGGCTCCAACCGGCTCAAGCCATCGAGTTCATCGGGCCTCAACTGGACTCATGTACAGCCGCGGCTTATCTGCCTCGAGACTGATTCGACACCCTTCGGTCTCTAATCCATACCTGCCATTGGTCCTGAAGGCTCCCTGCCCATTCAGTCCAGGTACTTCTCGGTCACATGGCAGCTACTACCTATGTGACCCGCTTGGCCAGGCTCCGATTCCGCCCGCTCCAACACTGGTTTCTACAAGTGTTCGACCCTTTACGCGACTCTCCGAAGAAACTGCTTACAATGCCTCGAGCGGTTCATCGGTTGCTGGACTGGTGGCTGGTACCAGGCAATGTGCTGTCAGGAATGCCATTCGACCCTCCTCAACCGGACACGACTGACAACAGATGCCTCGCTGCTGGGTTGGGGAGCCCATCTCGAACCCTATGAAATCCGGGGTTCCTGGAATGCTGAAGAACGGACTCTCCATATCAACGTCCTAGAGCTTCTCGGCGTGCAGAAGGCACTGTGGGCCTTCAAGACCCTGGTGATGAACAAGCAAGGAGGAACCAGATTCCCCCCAGCTTCTCCAGCTCACGTTGGACATTTGGGATTGGTGTATCTGCAGGAACATCTTGCTCCAATCCATCCATCTCCCGGGGGAGGAGAATACTCTTGCAGATGGACTCAGCCGTTCAAGCCTCTCCATCCACGAATGGAAGCTGCACAGGTAAGTGGCCTTAGGCCTGTTCCGACGATGGGGATCTCCTCAAATCGACCTCTTTGCATCTCTGGAAAACAGTCAGTGCCACCAATTCTGCTCCAGATGATGCGCCCCAAGATCGAGGGGCGACACATTCCTTTTCCGTTGGACGGGACCGCTTCTCTACCTCTTTCCTCCATTCCCACTGCGGACGAGGGTAATCGCCAAACTGCGTCAGGACCGAGTGGATGCCATCCTCATCACTCCGTGGTGGCCCTGCCAACCTCGGTTTGCAACCCTCCTACATTTAGCCAGGCACCAGTTCATCCGACTTCCGTCCTGTCCCGACCTTCTCACCATTCAGAACGGGAAGGTCAGACACCCAGATGTGCAGGCTCTACAACTAACGGCATGGAGACTACAACCTTGAATCCATCCTCGGTACAGAGGGCCACTGTACTTACGGCCTCGGATTCGCCCTCGATCCTGACAGCCCGATACTCTCCATCCTTTCCTCCAGAAGTCCAGACTCATCGATGCTGCCCGAAGACCTTCTACCCGTAGATCATATCACTACAAGTGGAAGAAGGTTGAAGCCTTTCTATCTGATCGAGCGTCGGTCACGGAACCATTCTCCATCCTGACTGTCCTAGATTTCCTTCTCCATTTGTCTTCCACAGGAGTCTCGATCTCGTCAATCCGGTGGTACTTGGCAGCTGTATCTGTCGAATTCCAGGCGAGAGGTTACCCACCTCCTTTTATGGATCCGACTGTCAAGAAGTTCTTGAGAGGCTACGTCAACCTGCATCCTCTGGTACTTGAGCCTACACTGACGTGGAGTCTTGAACTAGACCTCCCACAGCTGGTTTGATGCCCCTTCGAGCCCTTGGCATCCACCGACTTGAGACTCCTGTCTTGGAAAACTGCCTTCCTTGTTGCCATTACTTCAGCGCGTCGAGCTGGTGAGTTCTGTGCCTTGCAATCAGACCCTCTGTACACTGCCTTCCAGAAGCATAAGGTGGTACTCCATTCCGACATCTCCTTCCTTCCGAAGGTGGTGTCGAGTTTCCATCTGAATCAGTCCATCACTCTCCCTGCTTTGATGCAGGACCCGAAGGACGAACTCGAGCGTACCCTCCATTCCATGGACGTCCGGAGGGCGCTCGCCTTTTACATCCAGAGAACTGCTCCCTTCAGGAAGTCACCTAGACTTTTTGTGTCCTATGCCGACTTGAGACTTGGACAACCTATTTCTCCACAACGTTTGTTGAAGTGGGTGACATCGACCATAGCTCTTTGCTATGAACTGGCAAAGAAACCGCTACTGCCACGGATTCGAGGACACTCGACGAGGGCTGTCTCCACCTCGACAACTTTCCTCTTTGGCGTGCCTCTAGAGGACGTTTGCAGAGCTGCAACTTGGTCATCACCCTTGACTTTCATTTCCCATTACAGACTTGACTCTCATTCCAGGAACGAGGCTGCCTTTGGGAAAGCTGTACTTTTGTCCTCTATTCAATGAGTGAGTGTTAATGTTGCCAAGTCATGTGATAGTTTCATGATATTGTTTATTAGTGTTTGCTTAAGAATGTGCTATCAAGACTCTCACTAGGGTTTGACTGTGCAGCATGGTACTAATAGCAATATGTATAGGACATACCCTCCTCCTGGAGTGAAGCTTGCCAGTCTACCCAGCTGTGTGATTCACAGAGACCACGAAGAAGATGGACAGGTTGCTTACCTGTAACCATAGATCTTCGAGTGGTCTTCTCTGAATTCACACAGACTGGCCCATCCTCCCCTCTATGTCCTACTACATCATATAAACATGCTTAATGTTCCTGATGCTGCTGGTTGCGGCGTCATTCAAGGAACTGAGGGGAATTAGGCGGGAGCGCCTTATAAGGGACCGTTAGGATGGGCAGAGTTACCGCCAAAAATGTATCAAAGCACATTCTGCCTAGCGATTCCAGAAGGTTCCGATGCTTTGCGCAGGAGTAACCCAGCTGTGTGAATTCACAGAAGACCACTCGAAGATCTATGGTTACAGGTAAGCAACCTGTCCTTATACAGATATAGAAACAGTACATTCATGGGTTATATAGTTAGTGTTTCTCATACATATGGGCTATACAACAATTTCCCAGGGATATAAGGGTTCACTCCCCCACTTCAGTTGCCACAGCAGCCTGTTAGACAATATCTAGATATGCTAGCCAGCTGCATTTAGCCAGCTCACTGCTGGCCCCTGCAGGCAGTAGCATACTATACCATGCCAGCTCGTTACGTTATAAATTTTCCTGTGATTGCATGTCCCATCACCGTGACAATTTGTGTAGTTTAATTTAGGGGAGGAGTAATAGTAATATTTGATAAAGATTACTAACACTGTATTGATTTTCTGTAGAAAAATGTGTAAATTATTTTATAAGCTTTGATTTTGATTATTAGCAAATATATGTTATAGAAAGGAGGAGGAGAAGGGTGTAGACTGATTATTTGTTTTACTAACCCCTGAAGAGAAGATTGGTACTCACTGTTATTTTTTTAATTTCCTTTTCATCTGCTCTTTTCTTTTCTTTTCTTGTTTTTCTTTTTTTTTTCTCCCCTCCGCCATTATGTACCTTTATCGTTTTATGTTATGAATCTTGGAAAATTTTAAATAAAAATGTTTTGAAAAAAGAATTTAGGTGAGACACTCTAGTGGGACATGAGCCCAGATTGTTGCTGTTACTTGTACAAAAAGCAGCCCCCTCCTCATTTTGACCATGCTCTGTTCATGGTCTGCCCTGTCCTGGTCTAAATCTCATGTTTTAAGAGATTTAGGCTTGGTGAGATTATAACATGGGTGGCTATCATACTACCAGGGCTGGGAGCGGGGGCTCAGCTGAGCTAGGCATGGTGTAGCTAGGATGAAGTTGGGCAGAGGTCCCAAAATTGAGTCAGGGCTCTGTGTGTACAGTAATGTGTCTTGTTAATTCAGACATAAAGGCATCCTTGTGATGTAAGCATTGCTTTCAAACATTGTGGTGTAACCATTGTAACAGACACACTCACTTTTCCCTTCAGCTGTCTTCCTTGTACTTTGAAGGAGCTTAGTATTTCTGGGAACTGCATCGAAACCTTGATGGCACATTCATTTTAAAACTCAGCCTAGGAGCTTTTTCTAAAGAGAAATGAACAGTCCGGTCCCTAGAGATTAAAGTCAGGCTTCCTATTTGGACAATTATAGCTCAGGGTTTGGCTGTGTTGCGGGAAAAAGAATAACTGCAGGGCCAGATCTTGCAATGCTTTCCTCGTTCTGTTTGTATACATGTGTGGGTTGGGCTCTCTCTGTGTAATTATTGGGTTTGGCTAAGCAGGATTTTGATGCCAGACTTTGAAAAGCTTTGGCAGGCTGATCTGAGGTTCAGATGTGGATTCACTTTTCAGGGGAATAGCAATATCTCAACCCTAATCACACCTTGCATTGTGATTCAAAATTGTTAAGGGCAACACAAAGGCAGACTCTTTAGGAAGAACTGATGAAGCTAGAATTGGGGTGGTAGATGCAGTATGGGAGGCACCTTTTGTTGGTCATTAGTGAGAACAAATGTTCAAATTCATCTTGTAGTTTATCTCACTTTCTCTAGGAGCAGGAACAACTCTACTTGCGTTCTGGAATGGTGTCTGCCTCAACCTTTGAGCAGCCCACTCGTTATGTCAAGCTGTGGGTGAAGATGGTGACACCTCTGATTAAAAACTTCTTTTGAGAAGAGAGAGGTTGGTTCTTGGGTAAGTTTTGTATGTTGCTGTTAATTTGCCTCTCTCTTTGGCAAGGACTTCAACTAAAAGGAAAAAAGTAGTTTTGCTGCGAAGAATAAAGCCTGGTGCCCAAGGATCTGTATCAGATTGTCATTACTAATCGTTGTGAGACCTTATTCTTACTGTCAGTCTGTCAGGTTCTTCTGCAGAAAAGTTTAAAAGTTATGTATTTTTTTTTAATTTGAGCAACCTTGAGAATCTCAGGAACTACTTTAGTTCTCAAGAACTTTAAGCCATTTTTTGTACAGTTAGAAAATACACGTGCTTCCCATCAGTTATGGACAGCCATTTAAACTGCTGCTTCTCTCAGCAAAAATATAAAAGCGAGGGGTTTTTTTTGTGTGTGTGTGTGGGAAATCCAGAACCAATTCAATGCATTTATATAATCTTCTTCTTAGTAAAATGCCAATCTTTTACATAAAATAAAATCTTTCACCCAAATGCACTTCTACATATATTGCCATAAGAAAAAAACAACAATTTAAATGCTTCTCACTATTCATACATGATGCAAGATGAAAGTACATTGTACTTTGGCATCTGTGCACAAGTACAGAAAGAATCCAAAGAAGTTTTCCAAGTGGAGTTGTAATAGAAGACAAGCTAAAACAGCAAGAACTTGCCCCAAATAATTTGAAAGTCCAACAAGTCCAACATTGTGGATGGGAACCCTGAAGGAAGTGACACACTCTTTTTTTTAAGCTCATGGGACTTTAAGCTTGGGGTAGGGGAGTGGTGACCTATGGCCTGGCATTCAGATGTGAGACCCAATATAAACTCCCCTGAAGAACTGTGCCAGTTCTGGGGGCCCCCATGGAAGTGGGTTGCTTAGTGCTGCTACTGTTCAATTTCCTGTGACAAATAATTAATGACAAGTACCTTGAACATAATGTCCAGAAAGAAGATAGGATTTCCATAATCTGTTTCAGGGTGGTTATGGTGGAAATATTTGCCTTCCATGGCCTTGATGTGGTTTCTTTCTTTCATAATTTTTACAGCATTGAGTATTTGATGCTAAAAAATTCAAGTTAGGTTTCAGAAAACAGGGCACCTAGTGTCCTTATGCAAACTTAAGTCTGTTTTTTTCTAGCTGGGAGGGAGAGCAAGGAGTTATAAAAAGCCTTGAACATCTCTCTTTGGCCTTTTCAATCCTGGTTTTGAAAAGAAGTTGCTGCTGTGCTGGGGCTTCCGCAGGAAGTGCATAGAGTGACTAAAATGCTGCTGGTGACAGGTGACAAAAGTGCAGTTGCACTTTTTAGGATATGGTGCAAGTGTCTTTTCTATTGTCCAAGCTTTGCAAGGTGCTAAGTGTGTCCCCTAGCACAATTTGAATGGTGGCCAGTCTGCCATTCTGTAACAGGAGTGTACATCAGTGTGATGAGTTGTGCAGTCCAGTGTATATTATTATTTATTATTAGAGTATTTATACCCTGCTCTTCAGCCACAAAGGCTCTCAGAGTGGCTTACAAATTGTTTAGCAATAGCACTTACACATCTACACTGCTTTATAGAGTGCTAGGCACTCTTTGAGCAGTTTCCAATTTGTGTTAGCTAATTGTTCCCACAAGCCAGGTACTCATTTTACCGACCTACAAAAGGATGGAAGGCTGGGTCAGCCTTGGAGCCTTTGGGATGGAATTCACAACGTTGTGGCTGCAGTACCGGTATCTAACCACTGTGCCACCAGGGTTCCTTATGGATGAGGTAGTACACCCCTACCTTCGCTGTGAGGCCACAACTTTACACTACACATCCTCTTGGCCATCTAACTGGGATATTAACTGGGCTATGGCACAGGTGTAATAGTCCATGAAATCATCTCTCATCTTGAAGGGAAGACTTCAGGAATGCTGGGCTGGGGTCCAGCATTCTAGGATCAAGGGTGGATGTGCTTGTGGCTCTAAACAAGCAACAAGCACTACGTTATGAGTTTGAAGTAGGAAAGGAATCCAGATGGCCCTTGCCCCCTCCTCCCTAATGTACGCAGACATTCAGCCAATGGTGAATGGATAAGCTTTTTGTCATTGTTAGTGGGCTGCAATAAATTATTGCACCAGTTCTGCTTAAGTTCATCTGAGCAGGAGCATCACATCAGACATGCTTCCAAGGAATACACTTTTTATTGTCAACTTGCAAACAACTCTCTTGCTCTATATATCTGGAAAGGGGGATGGCAGTGGTGACATGATGGCATGGGTAGGGCCTTGTCAGCTCAGCCTTTAAACTTGTAAGAGCAAAGCAACTCCAGCAAGAATCCACTTAGCAGGTTTCTCTTTTGTCTTCAGGTTGAAGGTCCAAACATAAGTGGGACCTCGCGTGCGTGTTTTGTATACAGGACACTCATACATGTTCTTGGTGTCCATGCGATCCACAGGGATAGCTTTGATGAAGATGACTGGCATGGAAGGTGTCAACTCCTTCAGGCGGGCATCGCTAATGACACCAGTTTGAAGATCCCAGCGTGCACCTGCAGCAAGACAGGATAGAATTCTCAAGACCAGTTGCTTCATCTGAGAGCGAGCTTCGTCGACAGAAGTCCAAAGCAAAGGGAGCCCAGCATGACCGCTAGCCTTTTATCGTTAACAGCATGGCTAAAGGCTAGATGCCTTGACTTGGATGTGCCTTTCATGCCATCCCAATAATTCACATATGCATTTCCAGTGCTATGAATAAGATTTTTTTTTTTTAAAAAAAACCCTGGATTTTATGCTGCCCTGAGCCTGTAGGTGGTGGTCTTTTGTTGAAGACAGCTGCATACTCTCCCATTAGTTCCTTCATTTAGACTTGTAGACAACAGTAAAACCCATCTATACCTACCTGAGCAGTAACAATTAGGCTTCTTCAGCTCCCTTTAAAATAATTGCTACTTTAAAAAGAAGAAAAATATTTAGCCTGGATACTACATTCCCTGCCTAGAAACTAGGAGTATTTTAACAAGAGCAATTAAACAGTTAACTTCTCTTGCTCTCAGATCTCCAACTCAGTCTGAATGTAGTAAAATGGGCATGTGCTGCCCCCTGTTGACATGCAAAAATTAAAAATAAAGCAGCTTCCAAACCTGTATCCTTTATTGTGGTCAAATGTTTGTTGAAAACATAACTGTAGATTTTGATTCTAGAAGTACTTTGAGTGAAAATCGTCTTGCCCAATTTTTAATCAAAGGAAGATTATTATTTTTTCTATTTTAGTAAAGGTCCTAGCCAAATAGATTGCTAATTCTGGTAGAAATGCTTGTGTACAGAAATAGAAAATACAGTTAATATTTTTAGAATTGATGAAACATATTAGGCATCCTGTATTTTCATACTTATTTTTCTTTGATGGTATTTAAAACAGCTGAATCACTGAAGGCATAACAGACTAGAGAATAAATTTCTTCTCCTTCCCCTTCATCCCTACTCTCAAAGAAATAATATGGGAATGAAACAGAGACTTGGATGGGAGAGGCCTGCTCCCTTACAGTAGAAAACAACAAAGCAGACTCCATCTATAGACTCTGGCTGCTAAATGATAACTGTGGCTGCCAGATGCCACCCAGGTACACCTCTGTCCCCCTCAACCTAAATACAGTGGGCCCTCCAGATTTGTAGGGGTTTGGTTCCAAGACCACTGCCCCCCCCTGGATGACAAGAAAAGATGATGATCTTGTCCCATAATATTAAATACCAGCAACGTCTGTGTAAACACTTCAGCACATCTGCATTCACATCACTACCACTTTAAGTACAGGACATGGCAATTCATGGCTGCACAGAATTGTGGATCTGGAGCCGCCTCCTACAGATTGGCTGTAACCACTGATTGGCTGTCATTGCACAGTTGAGGTAAAAAAGAGTAGCTTTCTTCCTCCCTGAGAAGGTAAATACTATACACTGGTGGACATTCAAATATGCTTTCAGCCATTGTCCACAGCAAAGATAGAGAACCTTTCTTTCTTTTGAGGGTGCCATAAGTCAGTAATGGGTAGGGCTGAAGCTACCAGTGCAGCATTCTCCCCATTTTTCCTCCCTGCCCAATGAGTTGTGTGTGTGTGTGTGTGTGTGTGTGACTCTTTAGTTAGAAATCAGAACTGATTTCTTGCAGAGGACTTTGGAATTCAGAGGAAGGGCTGCATGAAATGAAACCCAGAGCAGAAGCCACTCAGCCATATAATGGTCAGTAGTAATAGCAGGTCTGTCTTTACCTTCCATGAAGAGTCCATGTACATAGGAGCCCTCTCGAGGTGGAGCTGTCATATCTTCCTTGTTTTTCTTGGTAACTTCTACTGAAAGGCACATCCTGTCAAGAGGCCACTCATTCTTTCTAGCCATCGATTGCATAATGGCTGTGAGGAAAGACTGAGGGTTAAAGAAACCTGCTAGCCATACAGTTGCGGGTAGGGCAAAATCTGTTGTCCAGGCCTCCAGCTCCTGAAAATGAAAAGGGTGTTGAACATTATAGGTAAGCATGCTTGGAAAACCAAATTTTATGTTGCACGTTTAAGCTATTCGTGTACATTTACAAGGAGGCCCACAGTTTGCACTGGCAAGAAGTACTTAAGTCTAGAGTGGGTAGCTGTAGAGGATCTAGGGATTCCACTCACTCCATTTTCCAGGCACTGGAGCTCTGTGGGCTGTCTGCTCATTTTTTTTCAAAACAGGAAGCATTAGCGTGGTATTTCCATTTTTGAAAGGCTAGCTTGGGCCAAAAAAGGCCCAAAGATTGGATTAGCCTTTAAAATGAAGAAACACCCCTCTTTGCAGTTCTCCATTTGGGCCCACTGTATTGGCAGAATTCTTACCCCTGACTTAACTGGATCAGGAAGTGAGTGTGATGGAATAAGTATTTTCGGAGGCTTCAATTGTCTCCGGCACTGTGAAGTAGAAGGCTTTCACGGCCGGCATCCATAGATTTTCCTTGGTTTTTTTCCAGGCTGTGAGGCTGTGTTCTGGAATAGTTTCTTTCTGACGTTTCGCCTGCATCTGTGGCTGCCATCTTCAGAGAATGGTTGGGTAGGAGTGTATGTGGAGTTTATATGCTGTGAACCCCTGTTGGGGAGTATATGTAAATTTGTGTAATGGAATGCTTAGTTTCTGGGTATAGAAATGCAAGGCTCGTTAGTGTCTGTTTGGCTAATGGTTGGTTGATGGACCATTATCTGCTGGAACTCCCGCTGTCCCTGGGTGGAATTCCTTTGTAAGTGTTGAGTTTTGATTCTATTGTTCTTCAAAACAGGGAGCCAGGTTTTGTTTACTTTTAAGGTTTCTTCTTTCCTGTTGAAGTTGTCGCTTCTCTGTGCATTCTGACATGATAGTTGTTGGCCTGGTCCAGAATTTCTGTGTTTTCAAGTAACATTTTGTGTCCAGGTTGGTTTTTCACATGTTCTGCTACTGCTGATTTTTCTGACTGGCCCAGTCTGCAGTGTTTCTCATTTTCCTTGATTCATGTTTGCACACTGTGTTTAGTGGTCTCTATGTAAACTTGTCCACAGCTGCATGGTATGCGGTAAACCCCTGCAGCTGTGAGAGGGTCTCTTTTGTCCTTCACTGAGCGTAGCATTTCTTGGATTTTCTTGGTTGGTCTGTAGATTGTTTGGAGGTTGTGTTTCCTCATCAGTTTCTCTATTCTGTCTGTGACTCCTTTAATGTATGGTAAAAACACCTTCCCTTTGGGTGGGTGTGAAGGACAAAAGAGTCCCTCTTACAGCTGCAGGAGTTTACCGTATACCATGCAGCTGTGGACAAGTTTACATAGAGACCACTAAACACAGTGTGCAAACACGAATCAACGAACATGAGAGACACTGCAGACTGGGCCAGCCAGAAAAATCAGCAGTAGCAGAACATGTGATAAACCAACCTGGACACAAAATGCTATCTAAAAACACAGAAATTCTGGACCAGGCCAACAACTATCATGTCAGAATGCACAGAGAAACTACTGAAATCCACAAACACTTGGACATCTTCAACAGGAAAGAAGAAACCTTAAAAGTAAACAAAATCTGGCTCCCTGTTTTGAAGAACAATAGAATCAAAACTCAACACTTACAAAGGAATTCCACTCAGGGACAGGGGGAGTTCCAGCAGATAATGGTTCATCAACCAACCATTCCCCCAAAGAGACACTAATGTGCCTTGCATTTCTGTACCCAGAAACTAACCATTCAATTACACAAATTTACATACACTCCCCAACAGGGGTTCACAGCATATAAACTCCACATACACTCTTACCCAACCATTTTCTGAAGATGCCAGCCACAGATGCAGGTGAAACATCAGAAAGAAACTATTCCAGAACACGGTCTCACAGCCCGGAAAAAAACCAAGGAAAATCTATGTCTCTGGCACATCTGTAATTTGGTATTAAAGGGATGCCAAGATACACAAGAGAGGGAGAAAAAAATAACCATAACCCTTCTCTGCTTTTAACATGTCCCTGCAAAGCACAAAGGGATTATGAAATAATTCTCATAAAAATGTATCAAGCTCTGAGTGTAGGTAGCATCTTGCAACCTGTGGTTTGGATTGAAAGTTTCTGCTCTGCATGTGGTATTAATTTTACCTGATCTGAAATATTTTGCTTACATCCTGAAGGTTCTCGTGATCTTTGAGCTCATGTATGAGATGGCTGCAGGAGGGAGAATCAGCAAGCTGAAGTCCCTTCTATTTACAGAGGGTGATCTTGGGGTCTAATTGAATTTCTGGGGATATTTCTCTTTCTCTGTAACCATTACAACATACTAAGTCTAAAACTGCAACGTACTCATTCTGCTATTGTAATAACTTGTGCAGAATTATGTGTATTTGCCTCTCTATTTGCTCATCTTTCATTGTTTGATTGAAAGTAAAGATGAACTAAATGGGCTACTGAAGTGGGAAAAGATGTAGCAAAATTCAGAAAGAAAACAAGGAGCTAGGTAAAAGGAACCTGGGAGCCTGACTACACTCCCTCTAATTTCAGGTTATTTGGCAGAAACACTCATACAATGGGCCCTTGGTATCCACCGGGAATTGGTTCCAGGATGCCTTGTGGATACCAAAATCTGTGAATGTTCAAATCTCATTATATACAATGACGTAGTACTGTATAATGGTGTCTCTTATATTAGATTGCAAAATCATTATTTGCTTTATGGATTTTTTTTGTCGAATATTTTAGAACCATGGCTGGTTGAATCTGTTGATGCTGAATCCATGGATACAGAGGGCCAACTGTATTTCTAAAATTCTGAAAAACCTGCAAGATCATGTATCAGATCATGTGCAAATAACTACACCTTTATGCAGTGTTACCTCATTATTAGGAGTTGAGAACGTCCAGCCCTTCAGATATTGTTGGATTGCAACTCCTAACATTTCTCCCATTGGCTATATTGGCTAGGGCTGATGGGAGTTACAGACCAAAAAATATCTGAAAGGCAGTGCTTTACCTACCCCCTCTCTAAATGTGGCATGCTTAAATTTGTGTATAATGACAACTATAATTTTGTTGTTACTAATTCTTTATTCCAAAAGGATATTGACAAATTGGAGTGTGTCCAGAGAAGGGCGACTAAAATGGTGAAAGGTCTGGAAACCATGCCTTATGAGGAGAGACTTAGGGAGCTGGGTATGTTTAGCCTGGAAAAAAGACGGTTAAGGGGCAATATGATAGCCCTGTTTAAGTATTTGAAGGGATGTCACGCTGAGGATGGAGCAGGCTTGTTTTCTGCTGCTCCAGAGACTGGAATACGGAGCAATGGATGCAAGCTCCAAGAACAGAGATTCCACCTCAACATTAGGAGGAACTTTTTGACAGTAAGAACTGTTCGGCAGTGGAACACACTCCCTCGGAGCGTGGTGGGGTCTCCTTCCTTGGAGGTCTTTAAACAGAGGCTGGATGGCCATCTGTCGGGGATGCTTTGATTGTGATTCCTGCATGGCAGGGGGTTGGACTGGATGGCCCTCGTGGTCTCTTCCAACTCTACAATTCTATGATTCTATTAAATATATATTGGAGGTAAAATGGGAATAGTTAGTGTAAGAAAAGTTAGCTGCAAGAGCTTTCACCAAACAAGAGGACAGTGCTAAAACTGATATTTTCAACTTTCCTGAGAATTCAGCTCAAGTTTTACATTAAATTCCATACCATTTCTAATAGCTGCGAACCTATATCTAAGAAGACCCTGTCTGTGAAAAGCTTTAACCAAGGCAACATCTCCCTCACCCTGATCCGGAGCAGTAGGTCAGTATACCACGCTGCCAAACCAAACAATGATGGGTAGGCACGGTTTGTCCAGGAATCAGGCACATTATCATAGTAGAGCGCATTTGACAGTTCTTCCATGTCTGTTGTGATTGTGAGCTCTCCCTTCAGGGAAAATAAGTTAAAATAACAGTTTTCCATAGGTTCCCTTCATTCGCAATAAACATTTATGGCTGAACAGTCCAGGTAGTCTCAAATTTTACAAAATCTTATGAAAATGGCATCCTTTATCTGAGGTTTCTACTAATTTAAATAAACAGGTTGCTTAATTAAGATTATATCTTGTACCTTTCAAGATTATTCTGTATGTCATGCAATAAATGGGCTCTCATTGCTCAGTTGTGGTGGAACTTTCAGGCACCTTCCCTCAAGGTAATATTAACATCATGGCAATTGAAATTTCCCAGCATTTGCCTTGCTAAGGAAATTAGATTTACCCAGCTAGTTTTGTAATGCTAGGTGAGTATCTAATTGTGATATGAAATACTAACAAAAGCATTAACACAATGTTCTTGTCTTTAAAAACTTGTTTTCTGCTGTATGAGCTTTGACTTATGGCAGCCCTATGCCTAAGACCTCCAAGAAATCTTGTTATAAATCGGCCCACTCAGGTCTTGCAAACTCAGAGCAATAGTTTCCTTTGTTGAGTCTATCCCCCTGTAATGTGACCATCTTCTTTTCCTACTGCCTTCTGCTTTTCTCAGCATTACCATCTTTTCCAATGAGCCAGCTGCCTTGAAATACTTGTTTTTGTAGCCAGTGCATTTCCATAACCGATCAGCAGCTACCTTCTCAGCAGCAGCCATGCTTTCCCCTGCTTCTGGCCCAGAATATAGTGTTTTAGGTTTTATTTTAATAAAGCAAACATGCTCCCCTAAGTTAGAGCAAGGCTATTTCTCAACCACACACCCACTTTTGCCAATTTACTCCATCCCTATTAATAACTTTTTGGAATGTCTAATAATAACTGCTAGTCTGGAAAGAGCCGTTGGGCAATGCATTTCCTCTGATGAAGTCTACTTCCTACCAGCAAATGTAAAATAAAAGTAACCAAGCCAAAATCTTTGGAGTTACATCTCTCAGTTTTCATGTGCTGTGTGTGTGGACTGCTGAATATGCAATTTTCTGGCTGAAAAAAACACACAGAGAAAGTATAACGCAGTCTAAAAAATTTAAGTGCTTTTTGGTACAAATAATAACCAGAGATGGTAGGAAAAATAGAAGCTGAAGACTTGATGACCTGGCATTGCCTGGGAGAGCATGCTCTGCTTACTTTTTCTGTATCAGTTTATGATGACAGGAAGATAAATGAAACAGATAAAACAGCTGTTATTCTGCTATAGTGCTAGCAGTAGCATACCATGTACACCTTACCTTCAGTCCTAAGTTTAGTTCTTTCAGAGAGCGTCTAATTTCACTGGTAAGAATGTTCATTCGTTCACATTCCTGGAAGGCAACCACCACGTAGGGGGTTTTCTCGGTTGCTTTTGCCATGATTTCTACCATATTAAATGGCTCTGGAAGTCGATCCATAATTTCATCTAGCACAGATTTCACCTGTAGCAGAGAAAGTGAAATGAACGTTTCACTTTGGCTGAGGCCCATGTAGCCTGTGGTCAGACTGCAAGTCTCCACCAGTGTACTTATGCTGGTTGTCTGGAGGGCAGAGGCCACTCTTTCTCCACTTCTTCTCCAGATGCACAGCAGCCACCAAGGGACTCCCTGGCCTAACTCCAGTTGTGCAGCAAGGGGGCCTTATGCAAGTAGGCATACAATGTAAGATGCCTATGGGATTCTAACCTCCCTCTGCAGTGATAGCAAGCCTAAAGCCTACTGCGAATCAGAAACAAATAGTGCCAAGTTAGGAACTCAAACAGTAACAGGCCCTTAGAATCCAGGACTGAAGGAAACAGACTGGTCTGTTTTCTTACCTTTTCTTCTCGAGAAACACCAGTTCCTCCTCCAGCATCTGACTCTTTAGGCTGCATTTCCAGCACCGTGCGAAAAAGCTTCTCTGAAGTGACAGTGAGGAAACCTATCTCTGCATTAGGATGAAGCCCATACAGGTAAGGACTCTCAGGTGGGAGGTTTTCATCAATATATTCATGATATCCCTATAAAGCACATTATGTGGAACATTAAAAGATTTAGTTGCTGCTCCAGAGCAATTATTCTGGCCCTGTAGGCCTGTTTGTATTCCTGTACCTTCCACATTAGCTTCCAGAGAACTGGTTGTTCAAGAGGAACAGTTCCCCTGACCTGCTTGGCTGTTTCTCTAGGGGTTTTATTCAACTTCCACACAAGTGTTAACACATTTCCTCATGGCCTTCAGTATGCAAGTATCTGTGGTTGCCTTTCTTTCTTTACACCTTGGTACTATTTCTCCTGTGGTAAATACCTTGTGTTCAATCCTTCATTCCCTGCCCCTGAATGATTCTCAGCCCAGCATGCTAGTGTAGTCTCTCATGCACACTTTTGTACCTTGTAATCAGAGTTGGGTGGTATAAGAAATCCTGGTGCCAGAAGCATTTCTCCCTCCAGCATTTCCATACGGATGTATTCACCCAAGTAGGTCCGGCATAGTCGGCGGTCCCAGTCATCAGTGATGTGTCCCCCATACATGATCTCACCAAAGAGATACCGCAGATCATCCCAGGGAACCTAAGAAGAGATGCCAACCCAGCATTTAGGAATAAGCACGCTTGCAAGGAACAACTCTAGAAGGAAATCAGAAGAATGCTACTGGCTGGTGGTATTACAAAGGAATCCAATATTTGCTACAGAATAAGATACCTTTTTCAGAAAGACTAAAGGCCTTTTATTAAAGGGAAATTTTGGTAAAGAGAAAAAGTGATGCAATCATTGAAAACAAATCCAGCCATTCTAAACTAGTGGATAAATACAAATACTAATTCTAATAATAATAATAATAATAAAATTTATTTTTATCCCGCCCCTCTGTTAAAACAATCGGGGTGGCTTACAAAAATTAAAATACTAATACAATTTAAAATCTCCAAACACCACCCACCCCACCCTCCCCCATAAAAAGATATTAAACCAAATACATTAAAACAACTGATATAAAATCACATTAAAATAATAAATAGCCAGCAGACTAAAAAGAGCCAGGATCCCCTGAGGCTGGGATCTAATTAGGAAAGGCCTGCCGAAAGAGATCCGTCTTTAGTGCTTTTTTAAAGCTACTCAGGCTCATCATCTGACAGATCTCGTCCGGCAGGCCATTCCACAATTTGGGGGCGATTACCGAAAAGGCCCTCTGGGAGGTTGCAGACAGCCTAGATTTTTGTGGCTGAAGCAAATTCCTCCCAGAGGACCGGAGTGCACGGGGAGGATTGTATGGGAGGAGGCAGTTCCGAAGATAAGTTGGTCCCAAGCCATTTAGGGCTTTAAAGGTAATAACCAACACCTTATACTGGGCCTGGAAACTGATAGGCAGCCAGTGGAGAGATTTTAATACTGGAGTTATATGGTCTCTCAAAGGTGTTCCCGAGACCACTCTGGCTGCCATATTTTGTACCAACTGAAGTTTCCAGACCAAGCATGAGGGTAGCCCCATGTAGAGCGCATTGCAGAAATCTAGACAAGAAGTTACCAGTGCGTGCACCACAGTCTCGAGGGCCTTTACTTCCAGGAAAGGGTGCAGCTGGCATATCAGCTGAAGCTGATAACAGGCGCTCCTGACTGTTGCATTCACCTGACCAGTCATCTGAAGTGATGAATCAAGGAGCACCCCTAGACTGTGAACACAGTCCTTAACGGAGAGCGTGACCCTGTCCAGGACTGGAGGTTGCAACCCAACTCCTGGTTTTCGGGCCGCTACCGTGAGCACCTCTGTTTTGTCCGGATTTAATCTCAATCTGTTTTTCCTCATCCAGCCCATTACTGCTTTAAGACAATCATTAAGAGGAGAGACGCCATCGGAATTCGAGACCGACGATCGGGACAAGGAGAAATAGATCTGGGTGTCATCAGCATACTGATAACACCCAGCCCCATAACTCGGAATAATCTCACCCAGCGGCTTCATATAGATGTTAAACAACACCGGGGACAGGATGGCGCCTTACGGAATGCCACAAGTAAGCTCCTTTCTGCTGGAGCAGCTGTCCCTGAGCCGCACCCTCTGGGACCTGCCCGAGAGGAAGGACCGGAACCACTGGAGCGCAGTGCCTCCAATTCCTAACCCACTCAGGCAATCCAAGAGGATGCTATGATCTATCGTATCGAAAGCCGCTGAGAGGTCCAAAAGCACCAACAGGGTCACACTACCCCTGTCGATGCTTAGACGCAGGTCATCTGTCAAGGCAACCATGGTAGTCTCGACTCCAAATCCTGTCCTAAAGCCAGTTTGAAATGGGTCTAGATAATCGGTTTTATCCAAGACCACTTGGAGTTGAAGCGCAACTGCCCTCTCGATCACTTTGCTCAAGAATGGTAACATAGAAACCGGCCTATAGTTGTTCATGTCCAGGGGGTCCAGGGAAGGTTTTTTCAGGAGCGGCCTAACAGCAGCTTCCTTTAAGCACGATGGAACACACCCTTAGGGAACACCATCAAGGCATCCCCCCGGATGGCCAGCCATGATGGGCAAGGATCGAGAGGGCAGGTCGTCTTCCTCACCCTACCAAGTAGCTTGTCCATGTCCTCGGTATTCACGGATTAAAACTGATCCCGTAGGGAATGTTAACAATGTGGCCCCTTTTAGAAACCTCTTTATGTGTGGATGCGCTGAAACTGGCTTCCCATCAAATGGTAATAGAACTGACAAGGTCGCTGTCTGCCTTTTGAAAGTGTTAGGTCTCAACCCCCTGTCTAATTCCGCTTGTAGAAACTGAAGAACATACTTAGGTACTGGATGTTGAGGATCAATGCTATTCTGTTTGCACCAATTTTCAAACAAAGTCCATGTCCTCCTGTATATGCTTTGAGTTGAAGCCCTGTGAGATGCCATCAAAGTCTCAATTATGGGAGGAATAACTCTGACCCTCTAGGTGCCTCCTCTCAATTTCCATGCAGTCAGATCTAACCACTTGGGATTCGGATGGCAAACTGGACCTTGCGTCAGAAGATCTCTTTTCAGTGTCAATCTCCATGGAGACGTTATCACCAGCTGCCTCAGCAGGGGAAACCATGGCCTCCGAGGCCAGTACGGTGCTATCAACCACTGTTGCGTTATCCTGCTGGATCTTTAACAACATTTTTTGAATGATCTGTACTGGAGGAAATGCATAATGACAACCTCTTGGCTAAGACACTGCTAGTGCATCAAACGCTTCTGCATCTCTGTCACCACTTATAGAAAAATATGGCTTTAATTTGGCATTCTCTTTTGACGCAAACAGATTTATTTGGAATGGACCCCAAGCTCTGAAGAGTTGATTGAAAACACTCTGATGTAATGCCCATTCTCCTGGATGAACCCAATGACGGCTCAAATAGCCTGTTTGACAGTTTAGTTGGTCCTTTAGATACACTGCAGAGATCGACTTCAAATTCCTCTCTGCCCATTGGAATAGTTTGTTGGCCTCCATCATCAATGGTAAAGACTTCACACCGCCTTGATTGTGAATATATGCCCGAACTGACATATTGTCCATTTGGATTAACACATGGGGATTTTAAACTATTGGCTGCATCTCCATAAGAGCTAATCTTACTGCCTTCAGCTCTAAAAAATTTATGTTCTGCAGTTTGTCTCTTGCACTCCATAGACCCTGAACTGAAGTTCTTGCCGCAGTGAGCTCCCCATCCCAGGAGACTTGCATCCATCGTAACTTGGATCACCTTTTGCTTTAGCAGTGGGATCCCTCTGTCTAAATTTTGGTCTAATAACCACCATCTTAAATCTCTCTTCAATGCACCTGGTAACTTTAGCAAGCAATGCTTTTTTCATCCTTTGCCCTCTGATATGGAACCAGCATAGTCTGTAACTGTCTTGAATGAAATTTCCTCCATGGGACCAGCTGCATTGTAGATATTAAAGTGCCCATTACCAAATTTTGTAACCCTTTGTGACCAAGTAGATCACACATATGTCTGTTGTTACCTGTGGCCAGAGAAAACAAAACAAAACAAAACAGTAGCCTTCCTCCCACCGGTGCTAGTGTCATGTCAGTAATGTGGCTTGCTCCATCTAGGGGCCTGGCCACAACCTCTACCTTGGTCCTGTCTATTAAATGGCCCAGCTCAATTAAACTGCTGGTGATCTCTGAACCATTGAGGCTGTTGTAATTTATAATCATGTCTTCCCCATCTTCTGATGGCATTATCTCGAAAGGAATACTTACTGGGCCTATTATAACGCCTGCCCAACTTTTTCTTATGTAAAGTGGGCATTACCTGTTTCTTATCCCTACTTTCTACTAGTACTTTCTCCAAAGCCTTTTCCCAAAAAAGAAGTTGGCCTTTAAAAGGGACATGGGCTAGATTGTTTTTAGATTTAGAGTCCGCCTCCCAGTAACACAGCCACAGAGATTGTCTGGCAACCATCACTGCGTTTATATTATGTGCAGAAAAAGCTGTCGAATCCTTGACCTGCATCAGCTGCATATTGCAACACTTTCCTAACCCTTTCCAATGTCTTATATAGTGTTGCAAAGTTCATTTCCTGTGATTGCATAATTTCCTCTAACCACAGAACCCCAGGTCTCACAAACATCAAGGAAGCTACGGATGCCTTAATTGCCAGAGCCGCTGCTTCATGAGCCTTCTGCAAGACTGAGTTGGCCCTTTTCTCATCTGGACCTTTCAAAGTTGTGTCATTTTCATGAGGCAGCAGCACACCTGAAATCATAGCGGACATGGGACTGTCCACCAAAGGGACATTAAGGAACTCTACATCCTGCTTTTTAAATGAATAAATCCTGTGACTGAAACCTACATATCTCCTAGAGTTCATAGGAGAATTCCATTCAACCTCTATGAGATCCTTAAACATTTCAGGGAGTGGAAATTCAATCTCCTGAGAAGATTGTTTCTTTATGATTGATGAAATTCTGTCATCTTTCCCCTTTTCTTCTTGGGAGATCCCAGCTGAATCCGAGTGTAAACCCAAAGTTTGAAGAACCCTTTTTAACACACGCTTAAAAGATTCTATGGGAAATAATCTATTTGCACTTATTTGTTCATCCTCTTCATCATCTGTGGACCTTAAGTCCTCAGAATCTACATTAACTTCCTCATCCATCCAAGTAGCCTTTCTTCCCATATCCCTTGCATCGAAATGTTTAGTCTTTCTAAGACACTTCCTCCCCCCCCCCCCGTTATCACTTCGATCAGGCAGGTCTGCCTGACCAACTTTCCTTTTAATACCTGAGTGACTGGCTGGCAGGGGTGTGTGCGTAACTGAATGAGTACCAGAATCCATTCCTGAAGCCGTGTAGTCCTGTCCTGTCAAAATTTCTCTATTTAAATCTATGTTATTACACAATGGATAACCCCTCTCAGTATCTCCTATTAACTGATTTAATTCCTTTAATATCATCTCCCTTATGAGAGATGAAAAGTCAGGTATTTCAGATTGGCAGGCTGCTACAGACTCCACTGAGGGGGCTGGATTTTCAATAATCAAAACATCAGACTGTTTATCGCTTGCTCTGAATCTCCCAGTGATATGCTCCCTTGGATTAGTGTAGTCAGCAGACATACTTTTTTGATAAGAATTAAAATTATTATCTCTGTGGAGCAGAGGAATATAAGTCAGATCACTCTGCTCTGCCAATCTAAGGTTGCAGCCATTTCTCCCATCCATGTCATCTCATGCTTCTAAAGGAAGGCTCTCTGAGAATGTCCTACAACTTGGCTCTGCCCCACCAGAACGGCGGTCGGAACTATTCTTTTACAGTGTTGCTGCTGCTGTAGCCAGTTGCTCCTGACTCACAAAATGGTGGACGGAACTTTCTGCAGGAGATCTAGTCTCTACTGTGGCCAGTTTCTCCTGGGTAACCACCTGGATGGCATTTTTAAATGGAGATCTTGCCACTACTGTGGCAGATTTCTCCCTTTCGGTGCAGTGGACAGCACCCTTAAAACAAGAGATTTCACCGCTACTGCAGATCCTTTCTCCTTCCTGGTAGGTCGGTTGGCGTCGTGAGTTGGTGGTTTTGCCGCTACTGCATCTTCTTTCTCCGTTTTGGAATGGAGTTTATTGGTCTTTGGCCCTTTAAAAGCTTTAGCTGCTGTTGCAGTCTTTGATGCCTCATTTGCCTTGGTATCAGATAGTGAACACCTTGCCATTTGTTTTTTGTCAGCCTTTGAGGTGTTTTTAACAGACTCCTTCAATTTTGAATCTCGTACTGCCTTTCCAGACATTTCGTTCGTTTCACTCTCACTAGATGAGAGAAAAATCTTTCTTAGCTCTTCTCGTCTTAATTCTTTGTTAGAGCGCCATACAGGTGCTGTTTTTCCTTTTGTGATTCCCCTTCCCGTGGCATAGTAATCTGATCTCGTTTCAGTTGCCCCTAATTAAAACTATCTAACTCAAATTAATCTTATCTCAATTAGTAGCTAACTCTGGAGGAGACGGTATATGCATCAGATTAGCAGACAGGAGAATAAAAACCGAAGGAGGAGAGGCAGGGTTCTAATGGTTTAAATTGTAAAAAGAACTTAGAACTCCTGCGTACTCCTGGGTTAGGACGCAGGGACAAACCCATAAGTAGTGGATTGATCCTCCGTGCTATCTTGAGAATGGAAGAATGACGACATTGTGCAGTAAGGTAGCATGGAAGATGGGACCTTCCGGTGCCCTGCTGCTTTACTTCGGCAGGCAGTAAGCCTCTAAGAATTGGCAAATGAAATGGTTTCCATCCCGTTTAAATAGCATGCTGCACAAATACAACTACTGTATGTATTGCTTTATAGTAGCAAACTTTCATGACTTTCCAATTACAAGAGGTTTGGCTTCTAGAGAAGCACTTCCAGGTTTAGAAATGCAGACTGTTTACTCTGAAAGCAGAGGCTCTGCTGTCAATGTTTGTAGGTGCATCAGTGTCATCCAGTGAGATTCTTCCCTCCCTCCTGCAATCCATAAGCTATTCTATTTAGTGTTTGTGTTCTGCTTTTTGATTCATTAAAGCATGGTAAAGTTAGAATAAGTTGTTAGTGTTGAATCAAACCACTGGAAAAATACCGAGGCTACTGGTTACTGCGTAATAGTTGCTTTGCTATGGAAACCATTCATAGCTAATTCATTACCTTTGCATTGGCTTCCAAGTAGTTATACAGTACATTGATGGAAATGGTGAGATCTCCATTGTTAAATGGATAGGACCTGTTCCATCCTTGAGCTCCAAATTTCCGCCGTTCTGCCACGACTGCATGGAAGTAGCAGAGGGCAAAAAGAATACATTTGAATTCTATTTCTTTGGTGCACATTTCCAGGGTATCCTAAAAGAAAACAAGGAAAGCAATCAGAAAGTCTTTCTGCAAGCTGGAGTGGCAGTGGGGAATGGGTCACCAATAGGGAAGGTCTTTCTACTTCCTCCAGGACTGCCAGCTCCTACAGTATCACCACTTCAACAATAGGACTTACACTGTTGTCAATTAAAGAAGCCACCCAATAGCAAGCTATGGTCTGCATTAAACTACTCAAAATGTAGCTAAGAGTTCTTTCACATCAAGCATTCTCAGTTGTTACAGAGGATCCACACAATTCCACCATCCAACCATTTTCCTCTTGTATTTTTCCTGTGGCTTCTCTGTCTTTTCTCAAGACCATCCAATTTTTTTCAGAGGAATGGAAAATTAGCTGGGGTGGAACCAGACTGCTCTAGGGATGCCAAGACTCCCAGATCACCAGCCAATCACGGCCATACCCCAAGTCTCTGCCATGGAAGGAGGAAGAACGAGGAACACTCCTCCTCTGGTGGCCACACCCACACGTTGCTGAGAGAAGTGATGGGACTGGGGGTGGAGCTTAACTTTGGCAGCCTCTTGGAACAATGACTGTATCACAGCACAGATGATCCTTTGGTGGAAGAGAGGGAAGGGGCACTTTGCTCCCACAGGTATTCAAAACAATAGTTGGGCTATGCATTGCCCTCAACGCCTTCTTTCTTGGTAGTGTGCAAGTGGAGCTGGAGCAGCTGCTGCTGCCACCATGGTCTTTCCTTCCTTCTGTGGCAGGGAGGATGCAAGCAGAGATTGGTGTGGATGCACACATGCATTTGCATGAAGTGGCATAATGGAAGGACCACTGAAGAGTAGCCATAACAGCTCCTCCAAAAAGGACCAGGCCTTCCTGGAGCAGGAGGGGAGGAGGAGGGGTGTCATCACTATCACTCGGGAAAGCTTTCCTACTTATTGCTTTTGGGCTGCCTGTCGCTGAGCATCCTGGAAGAGCAGCATAGTCTCCACAGGAAGAGAGGCCGTCAATGCTTCTGTCTTTCAGAAACAACAGGGTTTTGATGTGGACCATGATGTATCAGAAAATAAAGTGTATCACAGTTTAGTGTACTTTCATCATTATCTTTTTATCTTACCTTACTATTTTTCTAATTAATCTTTTAGTATTAAAAGATCATTCTGTTTTTCTGGGTATAACTTTTTAAAACAACATGTATACAGTTGCCCCTCCACATTTGCGGCTTTCACTCTTGCAGTTTTGATTATTCGCGGTTTGCTCAGCAAGCACCACATTTAAATCAGTTTCTCTCCCTCGCACACAAGGGAGAGGAGCCAATATAAACGGAGTGCTTGCTGAGTAAACCGCACACCCATCTCCCCGCTCTCCTGGGAGTTGGCTCCATTTGGGGTGGAGGGCCAAGCCCTGGGAGAGCAGGGAGTTCGCTGGAAAGGCGCTTTTCAGCTACCTCCCGCCCTTCCCAAAGCCGCGATGGAGCTTTCCAAGCCTTGTCACGGCTTCGGGACGGTGGGGATGGCTGAAAAGCCTTTCTGCTGTGCTCCCTCCACCCCTCCCAACCTTCCTGAAGCAGCTATGGGGCTCTCAATCCCCAGAGCCCCTTTGGGAAGGCCAGGGTGAGGCCGGCCACCACCCTGCCCGCCCACCCGCCGACCTCTCCTGCCTTGCCGATGCAGTTCCGGGGCTTCAAAGCCCCAGAGCCCCTTCAGGAAGGCCAGGGCAAGTCCAGCCACCCTCCCTCCCACCCACCAGCCAACCTTCCCAGTCTTCCCGAAGTGGTTCCAGGACTTCAAAGCCCCAAAGCTCCTTCGGGAAGGCTGGGGCGAAGCCGGCCGCCCACCCGCCGATCTCCCCGGCCTTGCCGAAGTGGCTCCGGGACTTCAAAGCCCCAGAGCCCCTTCGGGAAGGCTGGGGGGAGGCTGGCCAACTTCCCAGCTGCCGCCACCCCGACCCTCCCAAAGCGGGTATGGGGCTCGAGAGCCCCATAGCTGCTTCGGGAAGCTTGGTAGGCAGCAGGGGGGGGGGTGGGCAGGCGGGCAGGAGGCTTTTTAGCCACCCCCCATGCTTCCCCAAGCTGCGATGGGACTTGATAAACCCTGTTGCCACTTTGGAAGGGCGGGGTTTGCAGGCAGGCAGGGGAGGCCTGTTATTATTCACTGATTTTTCACATTCGCGGGGGCCTTGAGCCCCTACCCCCAACCCGAATGTGGAGGGATGACTGTAGTGCTGTAACACCATAATGCTAGAATGGGAATTTTGAAAACAAGATTTGTAAAATCATTTCTAGTCACTGGCATTAACCATGTTACGACCTGGGTCAAGGTTATTTGAAGGACAGTATCTCCCTTTATGAGTCCATTAGAGCTCTTAGATCATCTGGAGAGGCTCTTCTCTCTGTCCCACCACCCTCTCAGGCTTGTTTGGTGGGAATGAGGGAGAGGGCCTTCTCGGTGGCTGCTCCCAGACTTTGGAACTCCCTCCCTAAGGAAGCCAGGATGGCCCCATCTCTGCTCTCCTTTCGGCAACAAGTGAAAACATCAGGTGTTTTCAATCTGATTGGGGCTGGGCTTGTACATGCTGTGCAGTTTGTTTTTTGAAGGTGTATATAGTTTTATTGTATTTTAATATTTTTAAATGTTTTAATACTGTAAACATCTGTTTTTTAAAATTTCATATTTATACTTATATTTTTAATGTTTGTGTATTGTTTTAAATTCATTGTTAGCCACCTGGAGTCCCTATATTGGGAGAAAGGTAGGATATAAATAAATGTAGTAATAGTAGTAGGAGAGAGAGCGAGGGAGGGAGGGAGGGAGAGAGGAGGAGGAGGAGGAGGAGGAGGAGGAGGAGTAAAATGAAGGTAACTTGAAAGGGTTTTTTAAAAAGTACTTTTAAATATAATAACTACCAGATTACAGGAGTATAGCCATAATATAGGCATTAGCATCCCAGCAGCATGGTGTTATAGGTGTACACCTGCCTTTCATTAAATATATACACACAGCTGAACAACCACTTTATTGCTAATTGTAATGCTGATTTTTAAAAAGTTGGCATTATAAAATTGACTGATCACAAGAATTGTACAGAATGCCCAAGATCCTATGGAGAGCTATTGTAGCATGCCCTTTTGTGAGAAACAGCTCAACACATGAGCATTCCTACCATTTGCTACCTATGATTTATGCTGATCTTGCCTCCCTTTGTAATGGCGAGAATTCAGAATAATAAAGGTGTGTGTGTGGGGGTAATGGGTGAGAAGAGGATTGTAAAAGGTTTAAAACAACCAAAGAATGAAAGCCATGCCAGCCTTGCCTGTTTGTAAATACTTTTATATCACTGTCTTTCCTTTTGTTCATCATTCTAAGCAATAATTTTGAGCTAGTAACTCTGTAGAACACTTATCTTGTAATAAAATTTACTGTTTTTTAAACCTGAAGCTCTTGCCTGTTGAGTCTATAGAAAACAGCTTATGACACCTTTCCACTAGCAGTCACGCAGTGCCTACATGAGGTTTGCTCTTATACAGAATCACACTGTTATGCAACCAGTTGCATATTTGCAATCATGTCAACATACATCCCGATAGAGAGATGGCAGACTGTGGATCTCCCGTTTGCATTAGGGATGAAGTTATGTGACCAACCTTTTTTCTAGCCAAGGTACTGCCAACATTCCCAGGAAAATGGGAAAAACCAACTGCAGTGCTACTTTTTAGGTGTGGTAGAGAATACGGAGTCATAACAGAACAGGACCAGCAGAGTTTGCTTACCTGTGTAAAAAGATCCAGGGCTTTGTGTAAGTTAGCATACATGCCTGTCGGAGGCTCATTGGTGATTTTAATGGCATTTTCCAGGAGTCCCTGGGGGATAATATGTGACTCTGGGGTGGGTGCTGGCTCAGCACTCATAAATACTCGGTAATCATCATGGCTTCCAATACTGTATCGTTCAACCTTCTTATCCAGGGTGCTCAGCCACTTGGCTACCAGATGTATGTTCTATGGAGCACATAAAGTTATGTGTTATTTGCTACTACTGAGGTTTAACTTCTGTTTCCCCCACCCCACCCGCAACCCTCTTTAACTGTAGCCTGTAGTATGAACCAAAAGCTGTTTTAAGTTTGCCTTCTGACCCCAACTCCCCAGTCTTTGGCTTGGATTCATGATCTGTGGATGGAAGGGTTCTGCTCCCCCCTGATTTGGGGGGAATTTCCCCTCCTTCCTACACCACAATTCATCCCATCCAGCAGGGGTTTCCCCTGATCCTCTTGTGTAAGATTTTCAGGGGTGTGTGGAAGGGCTGCCATGGGAAGAGTAAGTCCATTTCCATCACTTCAGTGCATCTCTGCAAATCTGGATCCAATCCATGCAAATAGTATACTGATGGAAATAGGAAGGTTATCATTGTTAAATGGAGGCAACCTTTTCCATCCCAAAGCTGTACATTTCCATCTCAATAAGAAGAGAAAAGGCTCCATTTCCAGTACTCTTCCATATTGTGTTCTAATATGGTGATGCACTCTTTGTTGCTCCACTTATGGGCTTAAAGTTCCCTGAACTCAGAACACCTTACACTGTGTTGTAGTGATTTGAGTGTTGGTCTAGGCCTCTAAGAGACAAAGGCTTGAATCCTTGCTTAGCCATGGAATCCCACTGGGTGACCTTGGCCAAGCCACACTCTTTCAGCCCTGTTGTTATGTGCATTCAAGTCAGGTGTGACTTATGGTGACCCTAAGGCATGCCTCTCACAAGGTTTTCTTGGCAGAATTTGTTCAGAGAGGCTTTGTCCTTGCTTTCCTCTGAGACTGAGAGAATGTGACTTGTCCAAGTTCACCAAGTGTGTTTCCGTGGTTGAGCGGGGCGTTGAACCCTGTTCTCCCAGTGTCCAACACTCAAATCAGTACACCACGCTGGTCTTCAGCCTTAGAGGAAGGCAATGGCAAACTGCCTCTGAATAATAAATCTTGCTGAGAAAACCCTATCATAGGGCTACACGGTAAGCTGGGGTCCACTTGAAGGTGCACAAAAATATCAACCAATCCATGCTGTGTGTTATTTACACTCACCAGATCCCTGTAAGTATACCCAAGTGAGCTCTTCCTTATGCATGCAATGGAAGTCTAACTGGGAGTGGAGTTAGGTGCTTGGTGGACTGACCTGACACATCATCTGTGCATCCACCAAACTCTAGCTCTCACCACCGTTGGGGCTTTTTAGATTTGTAATCAGCTTTGCCTTCCAAAAGGAGGAAGGGGGTCCTACTTCTTCCTTCACCTGGCATATGTCCCCCAGCTTTGTACTACTTCATTGGAGGAGAGGGAAGGGTCCATTCAAACTACACAACTGCAGGCTTCTCTGGAAATTTCTGCATAGAGACTGCAACATGACCAGAAGCCTTTAAGTAGTGCCAGCGTGCGATCCTGGTTAATTCCCTGAACAATCACCTATTCTTGCATGGCAGGGGGTTGGACTGGATGGTCCTTGAGGTCTCTTCCAACTCTATGATTCTATGTCTATGTCTATGTCAATCAGCTTATACCTGGGGAATTACTTATGGTGACTTTTTCTTTTACTAGATTACTGAGTATTTGTGTAATCTAGTAAAAGAAAATCAGAACATTAGAAATGCAAGGGAAGCATGAATCTACAGACTAGTGATTATAAAACCATAAGGAATCCCATTGCCATTTTAATACCTGAAGAATGACCCAATGTCCCTCTACTGCAGCCACATCTAGAGCATGTTCTGCTACGACCTCTTGTCCCTGTCCTAGGGACACATTGTGGATTTTTCCATTGTCTATAGTGAAGCCGAGCTTTAGACCTAGAAGAATTATTAACATTTTAAAAACTGGTGTTCCTTCATTGCCTGTCCTTGTCTTTAAAAACTTTTTGTATGTATACTGCTATAAAGTATGTGTATTGGAAAGGGGATACCAACTTACCTAAGGCTTCGACATCTTTCAAGGGATCAACACCAGGAGATAGGATGAAGAATATCGGTGTTGACTGACTGCTTTCTTCATATGACTTGGAGAATTCAACACTTCGGCCTTCAACAAATTTACTTCCCATCTTCTCCTCCACAAAGTTCCTGAAAAAAAATCACATTTGGGGGGCAGGGAAATGGGGCAGGCAGGAGGGACAGCCAGAGTTTATAGTCAGTTTCTGCTGACAAAGGGAATTCAATGAAAAAAAAACCCTAATACATTTAGTCATTAATTAAAAATAAGAACTCTGGGTTTTAGTCTTATAGACCTTACCTGGGAGGAAATCCCACTGAAATCAATGGGCTTACCTCTTAGTAGACATAAATAGCATAACTAAAGCAAAGACACCAATGTCTGAACTGACAAATTCATTAAGGTCCTCTTGATAATACAGCAAAGCAACTGCCATTCTCCAGGGCTTGAGAAAAGTTTACTTTGTGCTATTCATCTGCAGGAGAAATGATTAAGGAAGCATTCCCAGTTTCTTGTTTAGGCATGCTGTGGAGCAATTGCTCACAGTACCGGTAAGTGCAAAGGAAGAGATTTTTTTTCTCCCACAACTATTTCAAATAACCAAGATTTTTCCCCCCATTTTGGTAACCCTATAAAGAGGAACCAGTGTGGTACAGTGGTCTGAGTGTTGGACTAGGACTTGGGGGACCAGGGTTTGAACCTCCACTCAGCCATGGAAACCCAGTGGGTGTCCTTGAGCAAGTCGCTCTCTCTCAGCCTCAGAAGAATGCAATAGCAAAAACCCTCTGAACAAATCCTATCTTACCCTATATGGGTAAGATTTCTACCATAAAGATGTTTGTTTTACCTAAAGTAATGCACTTATTCCAAATGATTCCAGTGATTAGGACAAACGAATGGCTTTACCAATGTAGGAAGGACATCTCAAAGTTTATATGGGGAGATAACCCCTTCCCCAGAGTAAAATATAAACTTTGGACTGATCACAAAGGCAGGATTTTGCCTGCCAGACTCAGATTATACTATGAGGCAGTATGCATGACATTAGATAAGCATATATATTATTGGACAGCCCCAAATTGTTGACATTGGAAGGACATGACCCCAATTTTGGATGGCATGCCATTTTATGGTACAATAAAGTAGAAGCTCAAAAAGCATTTAACAAGCATCTTGTTAGAGCTGCATCACATAAGGTATGGACCAAATACAAACAATTGTTATACACAAAAACTCCCCTTTGGGTATCACCATTGGAGGCATTCTCTTTTAAAACATTGAGAAAGTAAGGGAAATTGATTATATATAAAGAGCTTATAACCTTTAAAGGGAATTCCTACCAACTGAAAGAATGGCAAGAGTTCGTTAAGGAAGGGCTTAACATTCCATGGTTTCCATATTTACACATCAAAGATAGATTCAGAATAGATAAAGATAAGGGAGGATTTAATATGGGAAAAATGAATTTAAAAATGACTTATTAAAAGAAGAAAAACATCTAATTGCTAATATGTATAAATTGTTATTGAAACTTAATCTAGATGACGAGTTAGTCAAAGACTGTATGGTTAAATGGGCCAAAGACATAGGTTACAACATTGATCTGGAAAGCTAGAAAAAATATGGAAAAATAATAATTTCAATATAAGATGTTATGATTTAAAATAATTTTTATTTTTTTAAAAATAATGTATAGGTGGTATCTCTTCCCAAGCAAATTGGCCAAGATTTATGAAAATGCTAACAGTTTATGTTGGAAATGTGGTAAAGAAATTGGCACTTCGTATCATATGTGGTGAAGATGTGAAAAAGTGGAAAAAATCTGGCTAATGATAAAATCTAAATTACAAAAATTTTACAGAAGAAAACTACAGTAATTTAAAACCAGAATACTTTCTATTTGGCCTAAATAAATTTGACAAGAATACTAAAAAAGAAATTGGCAGATTATATTGGCATATGATAACGGCTGCCAGAATAACTCTTGCAAAATATTGGAAAAATCTCTGTACCCCCTCAGAGGAGGAATGAATAGACAATGCAGTAATTATAGCAGAGATGGACAAATTGTCTTATATGCTGGATGGGAAAACTAGCAGTAAATTTGTTAAAACTTGGGGAAAATTTCAAGAATAGATGCAAAAAAAGATTTCATATATTAACAACTTCTGTGGATTTGTTGACTAAAAGAATGTAACATTGGTATCCATATGTGAAAAGGGAAAATCCATGAAATTTACAGCCTCACAGAACTTAAAGGAAAACTATGTTAAAATTACCCAAAGGTGGTACTTTACACCAATGCAGTTAAACAAAATGAAAAAAACAAAACAAAAAAACCCGATAAACAGTACATGTTGGAAATGTGATAATTTTCAGGGTTTTTTTAGTACATATGTGGTGGAAATGCAGCAAGATTAAAAATTTCTGGTTAAAAGTACATGAGAGTATCAAACAAATTTTACAGATTAAAACAGAATTCACTCCTGAACTTTACTTATTGAATATGATAAAAGGTTTGAGCAAGAAAGAAGAAAATCAATACTGGAAGATCTTACTGTACATGATAACATCTGCAAGACTGGTTATAGCGAGAAAATGGAAATTAAAAGAGGTGCCAACAATTGAAGAATGGAAAAAGAAATTGTTAGATATGATAGAACTAGATGAATTAACAAACAGATTGAGAAATAAAAGTAGTTGTAAGATGAGAAAGGACTGGGAAAAGACAAATGACATATACAAGGATATTGGAAAATGGATATAGAATTATAGATATCAGTAGATGTGATATGTATTTGTGATATGTGATATGTATTTGAGATAGGAAATGAGGAGTAATGGATATGTGTGTAGGTTAAAATAACGAGTAATACTGAGAAATAGAAATTTTAGGATTAGAGAAAGAATTTAATAAGACTGTTAAGAGAAAGAACTTAAAATATTGAAAGATTGTTTATTTGCGTGATATATATATGGAGTGTATATTAACTATGAAAATAGATGAAGATTAAAATAATGAAGATATACCTTTATTGAAGACGTGTAACGGGAAACAAGTAAATGGTAAAGTAAAGCAGTAACGTGACTTAAGATATGATAAAGGAGGTTTTATCAAGGAAAAAAAGGGAAAATGGCATTAGAGGTTATTAAAAAGAGTAGAAGAACTAGACAAAATACAAAATAATAGCTATTCTCTTTTTATGTTCTTATTAAGAAAGTTACATTAATTTAAAACAATAAGTTGACCATCAACTTCTGGGAAGTATCCTGTTTAAAATATTTTCCTTGTGAAACGTATGTGTTGTTATTTTTTTATCTACGTTATGTTGTAAGTATTTTTATCTATGTTACGTTGTAAGTATATTTGTTTAACTAAGTGAATGGATTTGTGTTATATGTTATGTACGTGCATAGAAAGCAATAAAATTAATATTTTTTTAAAAAGAAAACCCAGTGACAGGGTTGCCATGAATAGGAAACAATGTGAAGGCACACAGCATGAGCAGCAACCCTATAAAACTAAGAAGGAATATCTGTTGAATAATTGATAAAAATGCAAATAATCCTATACTTGTAGAATAGTTATCCCCCACCCCACCCCACATACACACTGAGCTGACACACAATCTCTTAATATGATATTGTTGATCCAACTTTTTGGAGATATGAATGACAAATACTTTAATGCAGGAAAATTCCTATCCTGACAGATCCAGCCCATGAGTACTGCTGTAGATAGAAGGGGGTATGCTTGTCATCTGCCTTTTAGATGGGAAACTGCCACTTCACATTTTGTCATATGTCTCAGCTGTGGAGGGAGACTGAGAGGTTGACACTTACTGTGAATTATCATTCTGTGAGGGCTGAAGGAGCAATCCACAGCGAGTGGGCTATTCCCTCATGCCAACAGATGGAGGCAAGAAGACCCAAAATTCCAAATCCATTTGGGCTGTTTACTCTCAACTCCTCCTCAGTTTAATTACAGAGCCTTGCTTGCCATTAGACAATTGTGTAGAGACAAAGTACAGAAAGGAGAAATGCCTTTTTCTGGTGCATCCCCTAAGTGGGGGCAAATTGCTCCTTCAGCCCTCTTAGAATGATCATTCACAGTAAGTGTCAGCCTCTCATTCTCAGCTTGGCTGAAGGAGCAATCCACAACAAGTGGGATATAGCCAAGCTCCACTTCAAGGGCAGGAATGGCTGCTTTCCTCTTGCACTACTGCTTGCAGAACAGACCTCCTGAATGTTGCCTGCCCTGACTGAAGTTTGTCTATCTTACAATGTTTAATGAAAAGTTGAAGGCCCTTTCCATCCTGTAGCCTTACACACTTCTTCTAATGATGATGATACTCGGTTATGCTGCAACTGTTGACATAGATCTTGTTGTCAGGATCTATGTCAACAGATTCCTACCTATTCCTACCATTTTTTGGTGTGGTTCTGTAACCTTGCTGCATCCCTGCTGTTAATTGTGTTTTCATTCTTGTATGCTGGATAACAAGTGCTTTGAAACAACTGTGGGAAGATAATGATTACTATGAGATAAGTCGCAGCTGTGGTTCGGAGCTTTGAGAAGGGTGAGCAGAACATTTGTATGGGAATAAGGTCAAGGGATATGGATAGTCAATAGCTTTGCAGTGCACCGGATTTAATAGATTGCCAAATGCTTTTAGTATACCATCTGTCCTCTGGGTCTTCATTCTAAGCAACGTTTCGATGTGTTATGCTTTCTTGATTACCGCACCAATAAAGTTTTCCTATTTGACTTTAAAACTGCTGGTCACTTGTCTGGGAATGCAAGCACCTGACATTTATGGAATATGCATAGACCTGCTGAGGCCTTGGCATTTTTGCATAATGGTAACCTAAGTATATGCAGCTTTTTATCCACTTAGACAGGATTTGTTTTATAACTCAATGTTCTTGGGTGAAAGGAAATAAATAGTGCCTCAGACAAATGGGCTTTGATCTGTGCAAGTAAACCTTTACTCCTCTTCTCACATCTAGCAAATGCCATCTCTTTTCCAGAAGATGAACTGGATTTGGGTAGAATGTTGGTAATTCTAGCGACTGACGCCCAGATTTTGCAGCCAAAGACTGTGCAACAAAAGAAGGAACCATTGTCTTTATTCTTCTCAAACTTGCAAAAAGCTCGATTGCTTAATAATGATGCTAATTCTGAAACCTTTCTAGCCAAAGTTATAGTGACCAAAAATACCACTTTTCAAGACAGCAGTCTCAAGGAAGCCTCTTTAAGAGGCTCAAATGGTGGTTTCGTCAACACATTTAATACTAAATTCAGATCCCAAGTTGGAAATCTATGAACAGTAGGTGAAGTTTGTAAAGTTGCACCTCTTAGAAACCTCTTAACATGTGGATGAGCTGAAAGAGGTTTTCCTTTTACTCTTAGTACCAATGGCAAGGTTGCTACTTGCCTTCTCAGTGTATTTGGTCTCAGACCCTTTGATATACCACCTTGAAGAAATTATAATATCTCCCTTATTTGAGCATTGTCAAGAGTTACTGAATTCTATGACCACCACTTCTGGAATGCTTTCAAGTGGTCTCATAAATGCACTGAGTAGACTGTGATCCTCACTGCAGGCAAGATTTTGTGCCTGCTCAGGAAATTCACCTTCCAATTAAAAGATCCTTTTAAATAAACAGCTGTTAATGAATTCAAATATTTCTCAGCCCAATGTAATTTTTTTTTAGTAAAAGGCGAAAGATTTATACAATCTGAAGAGAAACCAGTAACTTTTTTTGTTGATTCTTTTATCAGCTGAAGTATTCAGGATCACCCTTGGTTTGAAAGGTATGAACATTGTGATGCCCAAGGTATGAACATTGTGTATAAACTGGTGTAAATTGAACTAGTTTACCATTGGTGTAAACTGAACTGGTGTAAACTGAACTAGAGCTATTCTTGCTGCTCTCAGTTCCAAAAGATTGATGCTTAGCTCCTTTTCTGAATCTGAGCATTCCCCCTGGATAGTCTGGCCACAATAGTGACCTCCCCCATCCATACAAACTGGCATCTATTGCAATTGTTATCTTTCTCTGCAAAAGAATTGCCTTTGTCTAATGCTGTTTTGGATATCCACCTTTTAAAACCTTTCTTTACCCTATCTGATAAAATTAGATAGTAATGACATTTCCTTATTATGTATGTAACTCTGATGAGGTCTCAGGAACAGCTGTAATGTCCTGGTATGAAACCATGCCCAAGGCACTATTTGAATCATTGATATTAACAGTCCTAATACCTTTGGCAGAAATATTAAGTCTGCTGTCCCTGACTGAAGCAACTCTATCATTGCCACCTTTATTTTCTCTTTTCTTTCTTTTGAAAGAAACACATAACCTTTTTTATGTGCTAATCTCTGACCCTGAATGCGTCAACACTCGACACTTGAAGATGGCTCTTTTTGAAAATTTATTACTTAGTTAGTTAGTTATAGTTTATTTGATTACCGTATATTCTGGCGTATAAGACGACTGGCCGTATAAGATGACCCCCCCCCAATTTTTAAGTTAAAATATAGAGTTTGGGATATAGTCACCGTATAAGACTACCCCTCCTTCTCTTATACTACGAGCATATCCCAAACTCCCCCCCTCCAACCTCCCCCCTCCAGCCACCACCAATCCACCCTTCCCAAAGCCATGATTGGAAACCGATCGTGGCTTCGGGAAGGGCGGGTGGTGGCTGTAAAGCCTCCCCCCCTCCAGCCACCACCCATCCACCCTTCCCAAAGGAATTGAAGGCAGAGGAGAGGGTCATATATAGCAGTTTGCCACACACACCACCCATCTCGTGCGTCTTCGCTCCCTTCGCAAAGGGAGCAAAGATGCAGGAGACCAGGCGGGGGGTGAGGCAAAGTGGGTACATTTGCCCCTCTCACCCGCCTTCGCCCCCTTTGGGGAGGAATCGAAGGTGGAGGAGAGGGGCAAATGTAGCAGTTTGCCTCACGCTTCAGGGAGGGTGGAAGGGTGGCTGGCTAGGGGGGGCCTTCCAGTTCCCACCTAGCCTCCCCGAAGCTACAATCGGGAGCCCTATTGTGGCTTCGGACAGAGTGGAAGAGTGGCTGGCGGGGGCTTTCCAGCCACCCCCCCTCCTCCCTGAAGTCACGATCAGGAGCCCGATCACGGCTTCGGGGAGGGTGGGTGGTGGCTGGCTGGGGGGGCTTCCCAGCCACCACCCCTCCTCCCCGAAGCCACGACTGGAAGCCCGATTGCAGATTTGGGGAGGGCAGGTGGTGGCTGCCTGGGGGGGCTTTCAAGCCACCACCCCTCCTCCCTGAAGCCGTGATCGGGAGCCCAATCCCCGATCGTGGCTTCAGGGAGGGTGGCTGGTGGCTGGCTGGGGGGGTGCCTTCTGATAGGGCTCCCCATTGCAGCTTTGGGAAGAGCGGGTGCTGGCTAGCCTCCCCCCATCCAACCAGCCACCTATCCTTCCAAAGCTGCGATGGGGAGTCCTATTCCAGCATATAGGACAACCCCCTAATTTTGAAAAGATTTTAGGAAGGTTTAAAAGTCATCTTATACACCAGAATATACAGTAATCAATTGACCATATCAAAACAGTTAACATCAGACATTGTAAAGTAAAATAAGACAGATCTCTCTCTCTGGCTTTTCTTCACAAACAAAGATTCAGGAAGGACTCATCCCATGCTTTCTGCAAGAGCGCTGATGACTAAAAAGGCCAATCCGAGATAGACAAGTCCGGTTGCAGAAAGCACAACAGAAGGTTTCCTTGGGTGATGTTTCCGGGTTGTGATTCTTTCTGCATCGTCGTTTCTCTTCAAGACTTGTTTGGCATGAGTTCTCAAATAAGGCTGCAGCATTGTGGATAGTGTGTCTCCATGCCTCCCGATGTGAGGCCAGGGCGGACCATTGTTGGTGGTCAATTTGGCCGAGCCTGAGATGTTGTTTCAGGGAGTCCTTGTATCGTTTTTTTGGAGCGCCCCTCTTATACTGACCCATGGTGAGTTCACCGTAGAGTACTATTTTGGGGAGGCGATGGTCCTCCATCCTAGAAACATGTCCTGCCCAGCGCAGCTGTGTTCTCAATATCATGGCCTCAGTGCTGGTGATCCCTGCTTGCTCAAGGACAGCAACATTCGTCACATAGTCAGTCCAATGTATATTTAGGATTGTGCATAAACAGCGCTGATGGAAGCGTTCGAGGAGTCGTAAGTGGTGGCGATAGGTGACCCATGTTTCAGACCCATAAAGGAGAATAGACAGTACAATGGCTCTATACACACTGATTTTTGTGTTTTGCCTCAGGTGTTTATTGCTCCAGACTCTTTTGTAAAGTCTTCCAAATGCGCTATATGCCTTTGCTAATCTGTGATCGGTCTCTTTGTCAATCTTGGCATCTGAGGAGATGATGCTTCCCAGGTAGGTGAACTGCTGAACGGACTTAAGCACATACTTGCTGACGGCAATGTGGGGATGGTGGTGTTTGTCCTGTGGTGCAGGCTGGTAAAAAACTTCCGTTTTCTTCAGGTTGACTTCCAGCCCAAACAGCTCTGCAGCTGTTGCGAAGCAGGATGTTAGACGCTGCAGAGCTGCTTCTGTGTGGGCAACAAGGGCAGCATCATCAGCGAAGAGCAGCTCATGGACTAGATAGTTTAGAGTCTTAGTGCGAGCCCTCAGATGGCTTAAGTTAAACAAGCTACCATCAATACAGTAACATATATAGATGCCTTCTTCTTCTTCGAGCTGTGACGTAGCCCTTTGGAGCATCATGCTGAAGAAGATTGTAAATAAAGTTGGAGCAAGAACACAACCTTGCTTCACTCCATTAGTTATTAGAAAGGGCTCTGAAAGAGCATCGCCATATCTGACTTGACCGTGCTGGCCCTCGTGTAGCAAGATAATCATTTTAAGGAATTTGGGGGGACATCCTAGTCTTTCCAGGATCTGCCACAGACCTTTCCTGCTCACGGTGTCGAAGGCTTTGGTGAGGTCAACAAATGTTACATAGAGACCCTTAAGTACCTTTTTACTTAAAGGTCAAATGAGATAGATAAAATACAATATAATGAACTAATTTAAACCAAACTAGAATAAAGTATAACAAAAATCAGTAAGATAAGGTATGATAAAATTAAGTTAAAAATTAATAAAAGACTAATGTTTCAAATAAGATAATACCAAAAACATACATTAATAAATTATCTTATAGTTGGATAAAAGTAATAAAATATAAAGGCATTAAGAGCTTTAAATAAGTTCATCCCCTTTGCATGCAACCTGATATGTTCAATAAAACGAGCTCTCAGTTGTACAGCTTTGGTTATAAACTTAGCCAATCTAATGACTACAAAAGTATTTGTACTCTGGAGGAAGTAGGTTAACCATTTGTTGCAGTCCCAATGTATAGTTCTGTCCAGTAATGTCTGCAAGTGCTGGACCCTTACTGGAGTATATAATTGGCAATTGAATAGAACGTGTGCTATACCCTCTATTTCGGATGCTCCGCAAACACATATTCTTTCAGTGTATGGCACTTGGTGAAAGCGGCCATATTTGACCATAGTTTTCAGCTGCTCAAATCTTGCTCTAGTTACAGTATCCTGTGGTGTTGAGTCAGGCCCATTTCTAAATATTTTTCTGCTTGGAATGACAGTTTGTTTGGGGCCAACCATTTCAATGACCTGATGTTTGCAAGTGTCTCAATATCCATTTGGGCATTCACATCCAAAACTCTTTGTTTAAATATTGCTGTGGCTGAGTTGCCGGTTGATAATATATCTTGCATTGAAAAACCAAATTATGGAATGATTTGAAGAAGCTGCTTAATCCATGATATGTGTTGAAACTGAGGTGTACCTAATTGTTCTTCTAAACACATTTTTGGCAGTCTATTAGCTTCCATTTGAAGGATCTTCCACCTATAATTAAAAACTTTGCTTACTTCTAAACTGTGAATGGAGTGTGTTCCTGTTTCAGCTCTTACCGCTGCTGCAGGAGTATTCCTGTCTGTCCCCAGTATAGTCCTTAAGAAGCGTGCTCGATTTTGTTCAAATAGTGAAGCCTTAGATAGGCCCCATAGCTCAGCACCATATGTTAGGACTGGTACTATTTTTGCCTTATGGACCTTTAAAATAGGGAGCAGGGAAGTTGGATTGTTGTAACTGAGTAATTTATTTAACATTTTAGACCTTGCTGTGGCCTTTGTGGTACATTGTTTGAAGTGATTGGTCCAAGTTCCTGTATCCGAGAAAACAACTCCTAAATATGAGAAGTCTATTTGCCTTAAAAGTTCCCAATCCAAGTGCCAGTTGTATTTGGTCTGTCTTTTCCCAAAGACCACCACTTTGGATTTGGACTTATTGATATTCAAAGAGTTTGTGGCACAGCACGTACCAAATTTCCTTAGTAATCTCAGGCCTACTTGAGAGTATGCCATTAGAACCAGGAAGATATTAACATGTCTATTAAGGATCTTTGGCATGTGAACATCGGTAGAATGGAGAAATCCTGGAATGTCATTAACATAAGGATTATGTTATATTCTGTATATTCTGGCATATAAGAGGCGTATAAGACGACCTTTGAGCCCTGAAAAATATCCTCCAAAATCGGGGGTCGTCTTATATGCCGGATACACTTTGCTTCACCTGTGGTCTGATCTCCTGCCTCTTTGCTCCCTTCGCAAATGGAGCGAAGAGGCAGATCAGGCGGGGGGGGGGGGGTGAGGCAAAGTGTTTATCAGTTCATTTGCCCCCCCTCCTCTGCCTTCTCCCCCTTTGGGGAGGAACCAAAGACAGAGGAGGGGGGAGAACGTTGTGGTTTGCTGCGGCTACCGCTCAATCTCCTGTGTGTTCATTCCCCAAATGTAACAAACACACAGGAAATCGAGTGGTGGCCAAGGCAAACCGGTACGTTTGCTCCTTTCTTTCACCTTCCTGGAAGGTGGAAGAAAGGGGTGAATCTAGAGGTTTACAGCAGCCACCCCCGCTTTCCCCATTTTCATTCCCTTCCAAAGAGAATGAAGATGGAGGGAGGGGGGCGGACAAGGCAAACCGGGCCTTTTTGTCCCTTTCCTCAACCTTCCTGGAGGTGGTTTCCAATGGCCGCTGCCCATTCCCTCAGTCTTCATTCCTCAAGCCACCCTTCCACCCTCCCCGAAGGCACGATCGGGCTCCTGATCGCAGCCTTGGGGAGGGGGTGAGTGGCTGGAAAGCCCCCCCTTGAGCCACCCTTCTACCCTCCCTGAAGGCAGGATTTGGCTTCCAATTGTGGCTTCAGGGAGGGGGTGGGTGGCTGGAAAGCCCCCCTCAGGCCACCCTTCCACCCTCCCTGAAGGCACGATCGGGCTCCTGATCATGGCCTCGGGGAGGGTGTGGGTGGCTGGAAAGCCCTGCTCTCAAACTACCCTTCCACCCTCCCCGGAGGTGTGATCGGGCTCTCGATTGCGGCCTCAGGGAGGGGGTGGGTGGCAGGAAAGCCCCCCCTCAAGCCACTGTTCCACCCTCCCTGAAGGCAGGATCAGGCTCCCGGTCGCAGCCTTGGGGAGGGGGTGGGTGGCTGGAAAGCCTCCCCCTCGAGCCACCCTTCCACCCTCCCCGAAGGCAGGATCAGGCTCCCAATCGCAGCTTTGGGGAAGGGGTGGGTGGCTGGAAACCCCCCCCTCGAGCCACCCTTATAGCAGCTGAGGCAAACCAGGTACATTTGCTCCTTTCTTCCACCTTCCTAGAAGGTGGAAGAAAGGGGCGAATCTTGCGGTTTGCCATGGCTGCTCCCCATTCCCCGCATCTTCATTGCCTACCAAAGGGAATTAAGAGGGAGGGAAGGGGGGTGGATGAGGCAACCTGGGTATTTTTGCCCCTTTTGTCCACCTTCGGGTCAAGTTTGACTGGAACGTGGAAGAGAGGGGTGAATGCCACGATTTGCCTTGGCTGCCCATTCCCTCTGTCTTCCTTCCCTTCACAAAGGAAAGGAAGATGGAGGGAATGGGTAGCCACCAAGGCAAACCGGGTGTATTCGCCCTTTTCTTCCACCTTCGAGCCAAGGGTGACTGGAAGGTGGAAGAGAGGGGTGAATGCCGCGGTTTGCCACGGATGCCGTCCATCCCCTCCGTCTTCATTCCCTTCGCAAAGGGAACGAAGATAGAGGGAATGGGGGTGGCCGAGGCAAACCGGTTTCATTCGGCCCCCTCCTCTGCCTTCACCCCCTTTGGGGAGCAACCAAAGGTGGAAGAGAGAGGCAAATGTAGTGGCTGGCTGGCTGTTCGCTTTCCCAAATCACGAGGAGATCCTCGTGAGTTGAGGAACAAAGAGGATCAGCTGGCAAGGCTCCCCCAGCCAGCCAGCCAAATTGAGGGGTGGTCTTTTATGGTGAATATATGCCAAACTCTAGATTTTTACTTGAAAATTGGGGGGGTCATCTTATATGCCCAGTCGTCTTATACGCCGGAATATACAGTAGCATTGGGGCCAGAATACATCCTTGTCTAACACCTCTATGTGTGGGTATATTCTGTGTAAAGGCACCATCAACTCCAGTACGCACTTTCAAACATGTATTTGTATATAGGGCCTTTACCAGGTGTAAAAGTCTAGGCTCCATATTTAACATAGCCAGCTGCCCAATCCTCTATTTTACTCAGGAGGTGTTTTGCATACATCTTAGCTGTTATATCCATGAGACTTATGGGTCTGTAATTTCTGGGATCTTCCTTGTCTCCTTTTTTATATATGGGAACTATGATGGAAAGTTCCCATCCCGCTGGAATACGACCAGTACTATCTATGTATGTGAATAGTCTTGCTAACAGTGGAGCCCACCAATTGATATGTGCCTTGAAGAGTTCCGCGGGAAGGAAATCTTCACTGGGTGCCTTATTACGTTTTAGAGACTGAATAATGTGTTCAATGTCTAACACTGACACTGGTTGCCATATAGGAATGTTGGCAGAGGACATAGTCACACTCATCTTCTTTCCTGAAATGTCCTGTTTAGGATTAGCAAACAAAGTAGTATAAAAGTCCTCCCAGACTGATGCTGAGATGGGAATATCAAGTAGTAACTTACGCTCTTTCAACATGCCAGATACAATGTTCCAAAAAAGACTGAGTTTGATTGTTTTGCTGACTTCTCTAGCTCAGACTGAGCCTTCTTGATAGCTATTAACTTCTTAAAGTTACATCTCATTTCTAGCATCTTGGCATGATTGGCTGGTGTAGGGTTTCTTTGAGTTAGGCGCATTGCTGATTTTAAGGTCTTTTTTGAGCAAGATCAGTCGGAGTCAAACCAATTGGGTCGTGTATGCTGACAATTCTTATCTGGAAGTTTACCTGTTAGAAAGTTTTTTAATGTACAACACAAATTTGCATACCCGGTAAGAATACCATTTGGGTCTTGTGTAGATGTGTTGACCATTTTCACCCAAGACTGGGCCCTTTCAGAGTTCATAAAACTACAGATTGCCTTAGTATCTATCTTAGACTATTTTAGCCTCCTATTATGTCTAACTCCAAGATTGGTTAGTAGCCGCTTATCTTGTAGTGTAGGTGGTCTTAAATCTGAGCTACTATAAAAATTGACTGCAACTGGTTGATGGTCACTGTCTTCCCCCGCATAGACTTGAATATCTGAAAATAGGTTGATGTTATCTATTGAAACACATATATAATCCAGGACACTGCTAGCATTCCCAGCATGGAAGGTGAAAGGATAAATGAAGCAGCTGTCTTTGCCACCTAAAATATGGAGATTGCATGTGTATAGCAGAGAGATCAATTTGGAACCTGCCATGTGCCACTGTAGATCATTTAGTAAATATTCCTCAGGTATAATACCCGATTGCATATAATCATGCAAGGAGGCCCTCACCCTAGCATTAAAATCTCCCAGTAAAATCACAATTGCTTTAGGGTGTTTTGTCTTTATCTCTAAGACTATCTTTTCTAATTGTACCCAGATATCTGGAGAAAAGCAGGGGGAATAATAAGGGGGTAAATATTTATTTAACAGCATAACTTCAGATGATTTGTAGTTGAATTGTGTAGCTAAGAGATAGAAAATATCTTCTCCAAAGACCAGTTGCTTCCCTTGCCAACCCAAATCAGCCCTGACAAGTACACTAAAAGAATTAAACTCCCCGAAGGCCGCCCTTTTAACTTGAACTTACGCACTGGAATGGACCAGGATCTAAATCCCAGTAAATGAACTTCTTCATCGTCAATGGTTAGCCAGGTCTCTTGGAGTGCTATGATGTCAAACTTGGAGAGAAATTCCAACAAATTTCCATCAGACATTCTATTTTTCCATCCAGCTATGTTCCAGGTAAAAATCCACATGGAGCTTACTTGTTTGTTATTAGAAGGGATAACTAGCGATACACAAGGATTTGTTGTTGGGTGGTGTGTTCCATGCAGTCATTCAGTGTTTAAAATAAAATCTGAAGATCCTTCAATGACTAAAGAGGCACACTGATTGAGTTTCGTCTTACCTTTGCCACTCTTTTGCTGCTGTATGGAGTCAGAAGACTTTTGTGGTAACTTGCATATTGGGTGATGACCACAAAGAGATTGTTTTGTTGTATCATTATTGATGACTGATAGATTTGTCTCAGTCCTGGACAAAGATCTTCTTTCTGACTCAAAGGTTTCCTTTATCATAATTTCCTCTGATTCCTGAGGCAGAATTGTGTCTAAGGGGCTGGCGGAGAGAACTATTAATTGATTATTAGGATTGCAATTGTCCATCTTATACTCCTGTTTTGTCTCACCACCTGGCTCTATTTGATATGCCATAGGTTTCAACCAGTCATAACCTTTTAGGCTGTCAAATAATCCTTCCTGTCTGACGTCAGTGTCCATATTATTGTTCTTTTAGTTGCTGAGCATTATACTGTTTTTACAGGGGACAGAATAGGAAGATTTGAAACTGGTCCTTGGGGTTCCATGTTGATGTTCATCAGATCTGTGTTCCACATAACTGAAGGGGTATCATTGATGCCAGCTAGATTTTTCTTGAGGTGATTGCTATTTGCTTGAGTAGCTGGTAAGGCCAAGTCAATTAGTGGTTTAACTGCTTTATGGGTTACCATTAAAGTCTCTCTCAAATCGTTAAAATACTTTTTTAATAATATCAATCTGTTTCAAGTCTGACAAAGTACTAAAAGAGTTAATCAGATTTTCTTCAAGGGGGTCATTTACACATTGTCCTGATGTACAGCGCACAGGTAGTTTGCCTGTGCCAGCATCGCTAGGAGGCAAAGCTGATGAAATATCCTTGAGGTTATCTGAAGCCAAATTGTCACATTTGTTCTTTGGAATGGCAATACTCTGTGTTCCAGCATTATTTAAAAGTGAGCCAAGCTCCTCTGAGCAAAACACCCAAGTTGGAAAAATTGAAAAGAAATGCAGAAATGGCCTCATCTTAAACAGCATGCTAGAAATTATGGGTCGCCTAAAGATCAGTAGAATCCACTCATAACCTCTGCTAGGTGGAAGCCATTCAGCCTTCTGCAAATCAATAATCTGCCTTTCACAGCATAGTAGCTGACTTAAAGACAGAATAATTGCTTTTTTTTATCTCCATCATCCTCTATTAATTCTGTTGTTTAATATTTGTAGGGTATTTGATTAGACTGTAAATAGTAGTTGTGATTCAGATGCCTTACTCCCTCGGGTATGTGTTCACAAAGTGTTTGTTTCTCGCTTCTCTCCATGTGAGTGGCCAGCTGTCTCTCATCACTACTTACTTTCTTCTTTGTAGCCCAAGCAGAAATAGGGTTACCCATGACTTCCTTGTTAGCTGCTTTTGTAGTGCTCTTTATACATTTTGTGCAAAAGTTCTGTACTTTAGCAGCAGTGTCTTTTAACTGGTTTTCAATAAGCTTTATGAAATCCTTCTTTAAAGAATCTACTTTGCTTTTAATTGTGGACAGCTGCTCAAAAACTGAGATAACTGTTTGGCTGTCAGCAAGCACTGTCTTGTTAGGAGGTCAGATGTATTATTGTTTTCTAAGTTTGTTAGATTTATATCTACACTCCCACCTTGTAAGAGCTGTGCTGCTGCTGAACAAATTGCAGCCATCTGAGTCTGGTTGAGCGGGTGGGCTATCTCTTCTAGAGAAGAGGAATTATTTATAAATTGCTGACATTCTGCCTCTGCTTGTAAATCCCACTCTAAGGATTCACATCCACCAGAAAGTTTAGGAGGATTTAAATTACTTACAGGTGATGGTTGTCTGGTTGTTAAAAAGCAGTCAACTTTCATCAGTTTCTTTGGCTTAGACATAACTTGCGATGCAGAGGGGGTATGTTGTCTCTTCTTTCTTTCTCCCATGATAGTTGATAGTCTCCCAAGATTTTGTTTAATTTGCTGCCCAAGGTTTGATTTTCCTCTAATTTTTCTGCTGTTTCTGGGTGTTGAGGATAATAAAGATAAGCTGTGGAGGAGTAGCTCTTTACAGTGGCTGCTGCCTCAGCACCATCTTGGAACCTCCCACCTATAGTCAAGTAAGCTGAGGACAAAGAGGGAAACTGTGAAAATTTATTAGGAACCTATGGTTTGGTAGACATTTCAATGCTATCATGAGAGCTGACTCAGCTTTCCTTTTACTCCCAGCTTTCACCAAAATGTTGTCTAGGTATGGAAACAATTGTATTTTTTGCAATCTTAGAAAAGCCACTATTGGTACCAACACTTTGATGAAGATTCTGGGAGCTGATGCTCATCTGAACAGGAATGACCTGAACTGGTAATATTGATGGTTGAAGTTAAATCTTAGGTATTTCCTACAAATTGCATCTGTTGAAACATGCAAATGAGCCTCTTTTCAATCTATTGAAAGAAGGAAGTCTCCCAACTCCAAATTCTCCAATCTAGTCTGCAAGGTCTCCATCTTGAATTTGTGGTATTGACCAAATCCATTGTGGTATCTCAGATCCAGAACTGGTCTAGAACCCCAATTGCACTTGCGCATTGTGAAAAAAAATAATAAATGTCCTGGTACTTCTGATTGTGAGGCATATGTTCTATGGCTCCCATCTGCAGCAAATGTTTTATTTCCCGTTGGACTACTTCTCTTTTTATTATGTGTTTTGGAATTGGAGATGGAAGATACCTCCCTTTGAGTCTTTTTGAAAATCAAATCTTATATTCTTTTGAAACTACCTTGAGAACCCATCTGTCTGTTGTTAACTTCCAAACATGAAAAAGAAACAGTCTTCCCTCCACCAGTATTTCCTTTCCATCAGAATTGAGCTTTTCCACCCTGGTTGGAGTGTCCAGCTCCTCTTCTTGCATGCTGTTGTCTTTGACTCCTAAACTGGAACCTTGACTTGTTTGCTTGTGGTCTAAAGCTTCTATATTCTCTCCAAAGTTGAAAACCCCTTCCTCCTTGAAAGGAATAGTTTTCATTCCTAAAATATCTTCTGTCTGTTTTCTTCTTTGGATAGTTGGCAATACCTGCTTAATGCACATCAAACACTATGCATAGAAATCTCTTCTTACTCTAATACCTTGTGCACCCACAGCCTTCCTGCTTTTGCAAACATTGATGAAGCTACTGGTGCCCTGATGGTTAACACTGCTGCCTTGTGTGCTTTCCTAAGTGTAGCACCTATCCTTTTCTTATCCACATCCTTCAATGCCATGTCTTCTTTCCAAGGTAGAACAGCATGAGAAATCAAGGCAGACACACGACCATCAATCAGTGGAACTGATAACAGGTCCATCAAGTCCTTTTCATATGTGTATAATTTTTTTTACTGTAACCAATAAATCTTTTAGAATTCAGAGATATTCCCCATTCAGACTCAACTAAATCCTTAAACATTTCTGGCATTGGAATCTGAACTGTTTGAGGTAGTGTTTTCTGTAATACTTCTCCTACTTTACGATATCTTTGTAACTCTTTATTTTTCTTAAACTTTAATCAGTGTCTAAACCTAAGGTCAACAGTACTTTTAAAGGAAGACTTTTAAAGTGCCCTGCTTCAAATAACCTAGTCTTTCCACCTTCTTTTAAAGTTTCCGAGTCTGAGGAATCAGCAGTGTCCCCGTCTGAGACTAATGAAACTTCTTCATACTCAGAACCTGAATCTGACAAAATCATTTCTGTCAGCTGAGATCAATTTATTCCTCACATGTACTGAATTAATCACATGTTTAGGTTTTTTGCATACATTTCCTAGGCTTTTCTGGCTTTAGTGAAACTGGCATATCTTTGCTTCATGTCTGAGAATTATTTAATTGACTCTCACCTATTTCCTGCATTCCCGCTGAATTCACTGGTTCTGTGTTATATCATTTTCAAACTTTTATCATTTAAATTTGAATTCATTGTTAAATCACTTTTCTGTACTGCACAAGTCACACTACAATTGATCCTGGCCTCCTGTACCTGTGACTGTGTTTCAGTAAACACAGAGATGAGATAATGCATAAATTATAATTTGAACTCATTCCATGGCTTGAATTTAAAACACTTTTATCTCCTGCAAAGACAGGAGCTCCCTGCACATCAATCAGTACAGGTGACTGCACATTCAATTGAGTGGCCTCCTCTGATTGGACCATATGCTGTCTTGCTTCAGCCTCTGTGCTTGGGATCAGCCAAATCAAGATGGTTTTTTGGGAGTTGCAACTATATTGAAGACCTCTGTGTGTCCCTTTACTGCTTTCACAGACTTTTCTTGTGAGTTCTTTGACTTAATCCTGTTCTTTACTTTAACTTTTTAAGGTTTACGCCTCATATCCAATTCACTTTCCTTGGGTCTTACCGTACCTTGTAATTGAGCTGAAGAACATCTTTCTGACTTTTCTTCAGCACCATTTCTGCCATGTGTTCAGACACTCTGCACTGGATCTTTCCTGAGCTCTGTATATTTTTCTCACCATCACTGACCAGCATACTTGTGGTCTTGGGGGAAATTTTTAAAATGATATCCCCCTCCGTTTGTTGTTTCTTTTTGTTGGAAGACAAGCAGAACCCCTCCCCCTCGGCATTACTACTTTGTATTTTTCTCTTTTTCATTGCCAGTTCTGCAGCCATAGTTATATTTTGCTTACAGAAAGACTTTGAAAGAATTTTTAACAGATTTTAAATATATTTTAGAGAGATGAGGAGAATGAGAACATGAAGAGTTGACCAGCTGGCAAGGCAGGAAAATGAGCAAATGGCCCAAACAGATTTGGAATTTTGGGTCTCCTGCCTCAATCTGCTGGTATATGAGAATAACCCACTTGTTGTGGATTGCTCCTTCAGACAATGAAGCCAAAATATAGTGACTAGCCAAAATCTGATCATTAACCACTTTTTTTCAGTCTTTTGAGTATCCCACCAAGCTCCACTCCTATATTGTGCTGCACCAGCTGGTCTATGGTTAAATTGTCCCATATCCCCAAGTACAAGAATCCTAGTTTTATCTTACTCCCAAGCAGTATGAAGAAGGCAACACATACTTGACTGCATAGGTCATGCGGTCTGGCCTCATGCATCGCATCATGCACAACTTTTGCAGGGCTGTCTTGTTTTTCCACTCTTTGGGGAACACTTCTTTCTCTGGAGTCTCAGACTCTACAAACTTTTTCCACCGCTTAGCAGAACCTTCAATATCACTGTCCAAGTTTTTGAACTCATCCATCTCAGAAAGTACCTGAGAGCAGAGCAACAAAAAATACAATGCTGAATATTCCTTTCTTGTTTCCAATACACCCTAGTGTACCTGAGAATATGTCTTCGTGCAAAATAACACTATCCCCTTCCAATTCCGCATACTCTCAAATGTGAAGCCTGCTTCTCTAGTAATCTGCTAATAATTTCCCTGACTGTTGGTGTACTCTCCACCCTGTTCTATCAACTCAAATGAAAACATGGGTTCAGTTGCACATTATGGGTGGTGGCAAGAGCAGGGCCATGCAGGATACTGAAGATGCAATGCTTCATGCTAGGAGGATCTCATTCTTTCACCAATATTAAAGAGATGTTCCAATTAAAAAATGCTTTAATAAGAAAGCGTAGGTCTGAAGAGTACTGCATCACAGTCTGTGGTGAACACTGGCAGGAGAAGAAACCCTCCATCAAGTGGGCTTATCATTTAGCCCATAACGAGCTCAGACTTGGCCTGTAGGGGGTCTGGCATGCCCCTCCCCAGCTCCAATACACCCCTTATAGGGTTGATTCCCTTTTCAAGCAGCTCATATTTGAAACTGGAAGAACAACTTGCATGTGGCGAATCCCACTGTTATCTCTGGTCTGGGTTTGGAGACAAAAACAGAATTCTTCAGGCTGCATTACTTGTATCCCAATCAGGGATGATGGGAGCTGCAATTTCAGGGCCACCTCTTCCCTATATCTATTATAATGGGTCCCTTTGGGTTGTGAAAAGGCTATTACACTAGGAAAAGTCAAACAAACCTTAATTCCACCCCATCCTTGCCCTAACAAGAATTCAACAGGAGAGGTTAGTCCAGCTTTAAAGGGAAAGCGCAGGAGAAAATCAAGTTCCACTGGATTCACTTCTTTCTTCATCAGCAAGACCTGGAGAAGGCATGAAGTTAAGAATATTAGGATTCTGCTCCACTTTCTGCAAAAAAGTTGGAGGTTTGCTAGATGGGTCTGCCAGATCTGTCAGGAGGTAGCAGGACCTATTGCTGTACCTCTCACTTTTAAGAAACAATCCAAACGAGATTTTGATAATCCTATGATATTTTGGGTTATTTCTGTTCTTTTTCTCCAGTATTACAGATTATTTTTTTCTACATTAAAGGTGATTTGTTAAAAATGAAACCCCTAATACACTTGATTGTTGTGTGGGTATGGTGATCCTCATAGATATTAGAGGTGTAAAATTTCTGGAAATTTTGAAGTCATGAAAAAAACTGTTTTTCCCCCCCAAAATGGAAATTTTTGGATTTTTTTTAAAAATGGAACATTAGCACTTTTTACAGATTGACATTCTGTTATTTATGTTACTTTAGGAACATAAAATATGACTATGTACAATTTGATGTGGCATAAAGTTATCACAATTGGTATACTACAAATACAGTGTATTCAAACAATTATTACAAACAGAGTTTACTTTTATTTTATTTTATTCATTATGCTAAAATAAAACATTCCATAATCAATTTTCTTCCTTTTTAATTTTTTTAAGGAAAAAACAAAAAAGGCTTCAGGAAAGAAGTGGGGGGGGGATGTTTTTTTTCCTGAATTTTTCCAGTTTTTTCCCAGGCCTTCACATATCAAATGGGTTTGTGCAATCCCTCACCCCAACTATTTTCAGGGTGTTTTTGCCCTCCACCCTAATTCCTTTTTGAGAAGGGTCTCTCTTGTGTTTTCACTAAGCGAGCCTGTGATGGTGGTGGGACTCAGATAAAGCCTTCCCCTGTGGATATGAAGACTCTGGAAGGTTTGTGTAGGCAGATTTGCTTTGCTGTGTGCTTTCAAGTTGTTTCTAACTTAGGGAGACCCTAAGGTTAACCTATCATTGGGTTTTCTTGCTCAATATTTGTTCAGAGGGAGTTTGCCTTTGTCTTGCTCTGAGGCTGAGAGAGTGTGACTTGTTCAAGGTCACCCAGTGGGGTTCCATGGATGAGTGGAGATTCAAATCCTGGTCTTCAGAGTTGTAGTCCAGCACCTAAACCACTACATCACACTGACTCTTATATAGGGAGATAACGGTCTTTTAAACTTCCCGTAACTTGTGTTGCAACACCCTTCTCCTGTTCATACTCCCACTATTGGGTGATCCTTACCCTCCTGATGAGTGCTACTGTTCTTTGCAAATGAGTCAATAGCCACTTATCCTTCAGTTGTAATAAAATGATGCCAACTCCACTGTCCCATGTCCACACAACTATTTGCTGACTACCATGCAGGAAAGTTATGTTGACTAACTCCAACACATTAAGACAAAATCCACAAGATCATTTCTTCCCATTTTTGTTAGCATAAAATCATCTCACCTGAAAGGCAACCTGGGCTAGAAAAATAAGCTTGTCTCTTTCAAAAAGTCCCCGAGCTGTGTACATGTAGACTGAGTATGTGATCTCGTCTGTTAGATTGATCACCCTCTGTTTCACGTCATCTGCTGGAAGAGTACGTTGAATGGCTTTCTCAAAGACCACATTGAATGCCTGGTCAGAAGATAAGTCAAAGCACAGATCCAAGAAGGTTCATGTGGTCATACCGCTTAGCATTTTATTAAGGTATACAGAATTTAATTTTAATTTTATTAAAATATACAGATGTGGGGAAAGTATCTATCTAACTATGATATTACCTGACATTTGGGCTCCTTGGTGCCACACATATCAAGATTTCAGTTCCTCTGGTAATATGACTTTGGGACATATATCTCCCTGGTCCTTAATTGCAAAGGGATCTTATAGCACCTTTGAGATGAACTGAGAGAAAGAAGTTGTAGCATAAGCTTTCATAGATTTGGTCTACTTTCTCAGATGCAAAAAGTGCATGCACCTGAGGAAGTAAGACCAAGTCTACAAAAGCTATAAATTCTTTCTCTCACTTAGGAGATTTTCACAACGGGGCCAAATGCCCCGTTTCTGCTCCGCAAGCTCCTCTCCCATCCCTGCTACAGGATTAAGGAAAATGTTCACACACGTCCTCCCCCTCCCCTCAGTTTCACTGCTGTAAATGCAGCTGCCCTAATGCTGCTTTTACAGGAGTGAAGCCAAATCCTGCTTGTTCTTGTGAGAGAACAGCCGCGTAGGAAATTCAAAAATAAAAAATCCCAAACGTCAAAACCAAAAACAAAGTACCCCCCAATTTTTTTTTTAAAAAAAAATACAAGTAACCTGGGGAGGGGAAAAAAGGGGGTGCCTCTTACCTGGGTGTCCCATTCCTGCCCAGAAGTGTCCAGAATGGACCTCCCCCCCCCGGAGCTGTCATCATGGGAGAGGAAAAGGACACCTTTCAGACCACCTGTGATTCCGTGACAGAAACAGAATGGGTGGTCATTAATGACCTCTCCCTGTGATTGAAATATCACGGGGAGAAAACAGAATAGTCATGTTGAGGGCACAGAAGGGGGTGAATGTCATCTGAAAGAGAAATCTTTCAGCGACCCTGTTCCGTGCCTGCAATGGAACAGACAGATGGTGTGAAAATCTCCTTAGGACTTTTTCGGACGGGGTTTTTCAATGCTAGCAGCCTCGTCCCCATTGCGAGGCTGCTGCGCTGCAGGGCGTCCCTTTCAGATGACACTCTCCCCTGCCGATACTGTTGTGTAACTGCTGGGACGCTGCAGTGTTATATTTGGTGGTTTTCTAATCACGAAAGTTGACCGTGATTAGAAAAGTGCCAAATATAGCGCTGCAGCGTCCCAGCGGTTACGCAACAGTATCGGCAGAGGATCGGCAGGGGAGAGCATCATCTGAAAGCGACGCCCTGCAACGCAGCAGCCTCGTAATGGGGACAAGGCTGCTAGCGTTATAAAACCCCGTCCGAAAAAGTCCTTAGTCTCAAAGATGCTACAAGATCCCTTTGCAACTGATATTCCAGACTAACATGGCTATGAATTCTACTCCCTTGTCCTTAGTTATTCTTCACTATAATGGGCATATTATGGTAGCTATGCTATGATTGTCACCCCATCATATTTCACTATGATGGGCAGACAGTTACCCCATCGTACAATTTGGCTGTAAAATGAACTGCAAAAAGACTGCAAGCGATTTAGGTTCTGTGATGATGGAGGGTAAACTGTCCTACGTAAATGAAATCAATAATTTACCCAAGAAACCTGTTCCATTGTTAGTTACCTTTAGGGAGAATTGATAGATGGGATTGATTTTGTTGAGGTCATTTAGTATAAAATACAACAAGGATGCTCTTTCTGCAGCTGGCCTGTAGTTCTCTCTAGCTTCATTAATTCGCACTTCAGTAATCTTGGCCTCTTTCACCTAAAAACCCAAAGGAAGCAATTGTGAATGCACCCTCTATTAGGGCTTTTGGGGAAAACTTTCATAATATACCTCTCCAGCCTCTTGCTCTGCTGCGGGGCTAGTACCTCATACCCATTCTCATCACAGACCCCAACAAGTCCTCTTGGTGCCTATGTAAGCATTGCCCCAATAGCACAGTGAGGGACAAAGAATCCCACTTACCTTTTCTTCTATCTCGTTAGCTGTCCGCTTGGTTGTCTCTAGATTTTCCACCAAGGCTGTGTCTCCAAGGAAGTTTCCTGAGGCAGCAGAGAGTCTAGCCAGTAAGGAGTCCTCCAGCTCCTTCAGGCTGATCTTAAATTCATTCTGTTGTTTTGTGAGAGTGGCCTATAGCAGCAAAGAGTGTTGGGGAGTGGAGAGGGAGGGTTGAGAATTTGTTACTTATTGGTGAATACATCACCTTCTTTATCTGAAGAAAAACAGCCTTCCCATTAGTGCTGCAAGCTCTTTCCTCTAAACAAGGCAACTGAATAAGATTAGAGCTCTCTGAACTCAACACCTGTAGTGGGTCTCCAAAATATTCCTGATAATTTTGTTTTCAGGACTGAAAAAATAAGGCACTCACAGACCTGAAGCTTTCCATTTTTGCCTAATTGAAGAGAGTAATTTGGATAAAGGCTCTTGTAGATATTCATAACTATACTAAAAAAGTAAGTCAATTGGCTTCCTCCACTGGTATGTTGCCTTCATGTCAGTGGGGTAGTGAATTCATGCCTGGTTTTAGTTTGAACTTTAAAGAACTATGCAAAGTGCTGAACCCTTTGGTTCATAGGTTCAGCACCTTAGATAGCTCCTTGAAAGTTCAGACTAAAACCCACAGCAGACTCACCAACCCACTGATGGAAACTATCAGTCATTACTACCTTCCATAGTACATTGCAGAAGCACAACAAAGGGAAAAAGCTCAAGTAGACAATGAGGATAGGTTGCAAGTCCAGCTAAGAATACAAAGTTTATTTAGTTTGTTTGTATATACCATCAACAGTGTGTGGAAGAACCTTGCACCAAGACTCTCACTTGATCAGAAGTGAGAGAAAAAAGTCCCACCCATGTGTTAATGCTTGAAAAGGTGTAACAGTAAGGGATGGGGGAGGGGGGATGATAGGCTTTTGCTTAAAGCAACAATTGCATTTTTATAACATCTCTTGCATTAGGTATGAAAAGTACATTTGTGCATAAATCTGTTTCTGTTTATAATACACTTGGGGTCCTCCATATAGTAAATACCTCTTACAAAATCTGAATGGTAGCTTCACTCTGCTCTGGATTAACAGGCACAGTTTAACTGCCACAAATTCTTGCAAAGCAGGCTATGTTGTTCCTTCTCTGGCATGTACAATTACCTTCAGTTCTTCCAAGTCAGGTCTCTCCTTTGCCACGACAGCGGCTAAAAGCTGGTCCTCCAGCCCATCCCTGGTGACCAGAAAGTTAATCAAGGTACACTGGGCCTGCATCTCTGGTTTGTAGTGAGGATTGAAATACTTGGTATGCAGAATGAGACGGAAGTTGGGGTGATACTCCACCTCTTTGTCTCCTATCTTAATGAACCTGTGGATTAGAGTTTTGAGAAGAGATGAGGATACTGAAGAGAAATTTACCAGTCTGCAGTTTCTCTCATGCCATAGTGATTAGTGGGAAATAGTGTCAACTTTGGTTTTAGCAGAGATCCAGTGTTAAGCAGTGGGAAATCCTAATTTTTTTTACTCTGAAGATTTCCTGCCTATCCAGAGAATCCAAGCTCTACATGCTCTTCTCCTGTAACCAACCAAGACAAGGACTTTGACTGCATTAGATGGATACTAACAAGGGAATTGTCTAAATGGGAAAAATACTCATGGAATGTGAGGAGAAGACAACCTGTCCTAATGGCAATCCGTGTTGTTTCACCATATTGTGAAGGAAGGGGGCCAAAAATGGCAAAAACTCTGAAGGAAAAGCCTTCGTGGCTTTTCCCAGAGTTTAAAAAAAAAACTCAGAGGGAAATGCAAACCCCTGACCATTAAGACAACCACACAAATTGTTGCGTGGTCTGGAGGGGAAAGAAAGGCCCCCCTGATAAGTGGGCTGCACAGGTGTGATCCTGCATTTTTACCCTTTTTTTGACAGGGTGGAGAGCTCTTTCAGTGCCGCGGTTGACGGGAATGGGGAAAGGAGGTACCTGCAGATAACGGTACTTTTGCTGCTGCCATCACAGGGATCGGGGAAGGGAGGAGGACTCTGCAATTTGATATTATTGCGGAGCAATCTGTTTTTGGGGGCTCATATAGACGGGCCCCAGGTATGTTGTCTAGAAAAAAAAATAAAGTCAAGCACCTGAAATGGAAAATAATGGAATAATGATTTATCTAAAGGGTTGCATAATGTCTAGCCCTACAGGACATGCATATGAGGTGGTAGGGGGTAGTTCTTAGAGAGTCTGTGTAGCAGCACTGGTGTCCTTATAGATGGCAACTGGTAAAGTAGGATAATATATGCACAGAAAGGGTCAATATCCTATTTTCAGATAAATCCAAAATTCATGAACATACACAGGAAAGCAGTGCACATTACGAGTATTGGTTGTTGCTGCTTTTTAAAAATGCTTCCTAGGAACTTGAATGCCTCCAGATGACAATCATATGTAATTTGAACACTGAGAGGGGAGGGTATCTCTGCTTTCCTGCCCCTTAAATGGCACCTCTTAAATGGCAGTCAATACATAACACCTGCTGCTGGAAAGTATAAAAGTGGGTTTAAATGCATTTGTGTGTACAAAGAGCTGGTGTAAAGATCCCTGGAGATTAGGTTTGCTTGGTAAGTGTGCTATGTTAACCATAGGCATCCTCCAGAAAATCTGGGAACATGCCTCTCAAAGGAAATAAAATAAGATTCATGGCAAAATCAGGAAGCTTTTTTTGGTGGCAGAAGGAGGTTTTATTTTCTTCACATTTGCAAATGCACAGATCTCAGAAAGGAATAAGCTTGCAATTTCAGGCCCACTTAAAAGCAAGACATGTGAAGACTAACCCTCAGTATTTCAAATTACTAGCTGGACCCGGCGTACCATATGCCATTAAAAAACTCCCCTCCCAAATGCCCAGGAGACCTCATAACAAGACTTTGAGGTAGGCTGGTGGGTTTAAGTTGGCCTCCCTTCTGCCCCCCCCCACTGCTCATTCTGCCCCCCCACCGCTACTCATCCTGCCCCCCCCGCTACTCATCCTGCCCCCCATCGTCACTCATCCTTCCCCCCCAACGTCCCCTGCTGCTCATCCTGCCTCCCCACCACTGCTTGTCCGCCGCTCATCCTGCCCCCAACTGCTGCTCATCCGGCCCCCCACTGCTGCCCCCCACTGCTGCCTGTCCTGCCCCCCAACCCCTCATCCTGCCCCCCACCTGGAAATAAGTATGACATTTCCCAGCAGATGTAGTGTGCATGCAGCTGAGGGGGAGGGGGTGTTGGACAACTAAACTGGGAACTCCTAGACAACAGTTTCCACTGTAAAACACAAGGGACAAAAGTCAAGAAAAATATATAGGAATTTCTACATTTTCTTCTAACCTTGAACAGCAGATCATAGTGGAAAGGGGATAAGGAAAGCACAGTGGTGGGGTTCCTGTTCAGGAAGGGGCTTATGAAAAACACACTGGATCATAACAAACAAATTCATAACCTTAGTCTGCTCATCCTGAATCAAAAAGCATCCGGGTTGCAATTACAAAGGCATAACAGAAAGACTAACCATCGGTCTCCAACAATTCTTGTTTCAAAAGAAACAAGAGCTTACTGTGCATAGACAGGAGCAAGGGTGAACCTACTTTCCTTTCTTGATGGTGTTTCGACCCAGCAGAGGATCCAGGACAGGCTCCACCGTCTCTCCAATGTTCTCAATGAGGAGAGTGTCTCCTTCAGATATAGCTCGTTCAATGATGTCTAGATAGCTGCAGAACCAGAGGAGAACATTTAAGCAAGGCACATAGCATTGAGAAATGCACGAATAGCTCTTATGCTGTACTGAAAGACACTGAACCAATTTTCTCACAAGCATTCAGGATAGTGGTGACCAGAGAAAGGTGCTTTAGTGAGTGGGACTCACTAAAGCGCAGGAGGTGGGCTTCCCCATTGGGTGTAGATAGAAGCAGAATCTAATATCTGTCTTCTGTTGATAGAAAGGTTCTACTTATAAAGGCAGTCTCTGCCCAATCGTCATGGACCCACATCCCCTTCCTTCCCAAACTTGTAGCATTCCGCATGGTCCTTTGACCCTTATGTATGGAGGGTTGGAAGGGGTGCTGTGAGGAAAAGGAATAAGAGCAGGGAACTCTGCCCCTGTCAGCTTTGATGTGAGAACTGAAACTAGATCCAACCCACTGCCTATGAATAAGTGACCCACATCACTTATGAAATTTGAAGAGCACCACCTTGGGAGCATAGCACATCTTGCCTTTGGATTTGTAGGCCAGTTTATGTGGGGAATAAAATTCAAAGAATGAGAACACAACGGTTGGGGATCAACCTTTTCTGTCCAAGACGGATGGCCTTCAGGTCACTTCCATGTTTGTTCTTAATCCACTTGATCCCTTGGAGCTGGGCATCTACAATGAGTGGCCACCGTTCTGTATTGCACAGGATAGTTGCATTTTCTGTCGACATGCGGTCACTGGGGAGACCTTGGTTGTTCCATGTTGCTATATCTGCATCATCTGTTAGGAGGCTCAAAGGATCCAGACCAGGAGTGATTGGAATAGGCACCTGGTGAGGAAGAACATCTCTCTGAGGTCATAAAGGCATAGATTGTTTTTCTCTGATATAGAACTGCATGGTGGGTAGAGTATAGGCAAATAATCAAATTTATAATGGACAGCTTTATATCTTATGGTTACAATCCTACACCCCTTCGCTTGGGAGTAAGCTCCAATGGAATCAATGGGACTTAATTTTGACTGTTGCATTGTACAGAATATTTTGCACCCTGAGTGTCTGTGATTTGCTGCGTGGAACCAATGAATGAAAATGTATTATTGACATCAAAACTATTGTAGTAGTCTGGCAAGGATGTTTGCTGGACTGGAACATTTAGGGGTTCTCCCCTCTCCAAATTTCTGCATACTGATATTATATTTTTGTCCTTTAAGCTTATTAGCCACATTTAAGCTAATTATTCATATCCCTATTTCTCCTGGTCAACACTAACTGGCAACAGCTCTCCAAAATTTCAGTAAGAAGCTTTTTTGTCATTGTACCTGGAGTTACTGGTGTCTGTGGGAAGGGGGAGAACCCCTAGAAACCTCAGCAGGCAACCTATGTGCTCTATCAGTGATTTTTTTCTGGTCAGATTCCAAAGAAAGCTAAAAAGTTGAGACAGTGACTGTACAATGGAGGGGAGCCAGCAAAGTGTCTGATGTGCATTGAGACTATCCACATTGGTCCCATTGTGCATTGGTCCTGTTGTGCATTGGGACACTGGCTAGGGAGTGCTGGTGTGCATTGGGATACAGTAGACGGTGCCCCATTGTGCATCTTTGCAATTTGCTAACAGGGTTTCTCAGTGCCTCTGCTGTGTAGCTAAGTGTTGCTGTTGTGTGCCTTCAAGTCATTTCTGACTTATGGTGACCCAAAAGGAGAACCTATCATGGGTTTGGGGGGCAGGATTTGTCTGGAGAGAGCTGCCATTGTCTTCACCTTAGGCTGAGAGTGTGAGGTGCCCAAGGTTTCCATAGCCGAGCCAGGATTCAAATCCTGGTCTCCAGAGTTGTAGTCCAATGCTCAAACCACTACACCATGCTGGCTCTCATAGCTAAGTATACATAAAATTATGTAACATACACCTTGATAGAGACTTCCAGCCTATGCCAGTAACACCTCAAAATATTTATTAAGCTAGAAGTGAGGCTTGTGGCATTTTGAGTTGAAGAGAACCAGCTGAATCTGTGGGTCTTGACCCCATGGTGTGTAAACGCATCTCAGAGACAGCATTCTGTTCAAAACATAGCCTCCAGCCTATTAACTGTGCAAGTAGGGCTCACTTGAATTTAGAAAAGTTGCTTTTTTAGACTGCAGCTCCCTGAATCACCTAGCCTGCATTGCCAGTAACTTTTCCATGCTTTGGTATTTGCCAGAATACAAAATGAACCCCTACATAAATGCCTCTTGCTTAGCTTAGCTGCAAGTTTAAGCCAAAGGGACCCAAAGTCCACTCTATTACTGAACTTAATTACCTTTAGCTGTTGTAAGTAAGGAGCCCAGAACTTGTCCAAAAGCTCAGTCCTGTATTTTTTGGTAAAGTAGCCCACATAGGAAACAAATGCAGTAATTAGGAGCACATCTCCACACAAAGTCTTTTCCTGTTCACGGAAATTTTCCACAGACTCGGCCCAACGCACGTTTTCAGATGCTAAGCCACCAACGAGCCTTAAGAAACATTTGAAAATGAGAGATGCATTTAGTTAGCACAGTACAAGACCTCCCTAACCAGTTTTATATTCATTGTTGGGCCAGAAGCAAACAAGCTCTTTGCCCTGCAATGCTCCCTGCTTGAGGTAAAGGCCGGCCAGCATCTTCATGCCAAGGGCCACCTTTATATTCTCCTGCTGTTATAATGTTAAGATGGTGCTCATGTGTCCCTTCCAGCCCTGTGAAGTGAGACTGTAAGAGCTGGGTCTGTCAAAATGGTTAAGCTGTTAAGACTACTAGAGATTATATTATTAGCCTTGGCAAGTTGCTCTCCTTCTGAAGGGCCTAATTCTCAGCTTGCTCCTTGAATGCAAAACAGCTGCTGTGGCCAGGAGTGCCTCCATCTTTGGCTGACACACCAACTGCACCCATTCTAAGTGACGGCACATTTGGTCACAGTGGCAATGTTATGATAGCACTCCTGTAATGCACTTTGTTTGAGGCTGCCCTTGAAAAGTGTTCAGAACTTATACCTAGTGAAAAAATATGCCTTGTCTGTTTTGCATAATAGACAGCATTGATCTTGAATCAATGGCATTGGTATCCTGTTTGTTTCAATCTCCATTCAAAGTACTGATTTTGATCTACAGTTGTTCCTCCATATCTATGGATTTGGTATCCATGGATTTAAGTATTCATGGCTTGAAAATATTCTTTAAAAAATAACAATCCAAAAAGCAAATCTTGATTTTGCCATCTTTTATAAGGGACACCATTTTGCTATGCCACTGGATATAATGGGACTTGAATATTCACAGATTTTGTTATCCACAGGGGGTCCTGGAACCAAACCCCAGTGAATATGAAGGGACAACTGTACAAAGCCTAAACCACATCCACCCACATGAAGCTGTGTGAAATTTGAGAAGCAAAGGCCAGATGTCTTTTGACATTGTCGCTTCACCAGTGGCCAATATCAGAGTTCTTTAATCTAGTTCACCACACCAGACTGAAGCAAGTGAGATAGAATCATAGAATTGTAGAGTTGGAAAAGACCACGAGGGCCATCCAGTCCAACCCCCTGCCATGCAGGAATACACAATCAAAGCATCCCTGACAGATGGCCATCCAGCCTCTGTTTAAAGATCTCCAAGGAAGGAGACCCCACCACACTCTGAGGGAATGTGTTCCACTGCCGAACAGCTCTTACTGTCAAAAAGTTCCTCCTAATGTTGAGGTGGAATCTCTGTTCCTGGAGCTTGCATCCATTGTTCCATGTTCTAGTCTCTGGAGCAGCAGAAAACAAGCTTGCTCCATCCTCAATGTGACACCCCTTCAAATACTTCAAATACAATGTGACACCCCTTCAAATAGAGACTAGAGCAACTTTGGCGAAAGACTTGAAGTGAGTATGACCAAACATGGGCTACAGCCTATTTGAAAGACTGCTTCATGGCAGTATGGGCAGCAAAGAAATTATTTTTTGCTGCCACCATTGCATCTGCAAGAAACCTTCCAGCAGAGCTGCTTTGAGTGGCCAGAGATTTATTACACACTGGTCCTCAAGTAGAAATGGAGACCTCTCAACAACCTGCTGTGAAGAATCTGCATGGTGCTGTGGATGAAGTCACTCAGATCTGCTTCGACTTGGATGCAGTAGGTAATACAGTTCCAGTGGATGTAACCTTGGCTCTGTTTGTCCAGTGTTATTGGATACTTTTCAGTTTGTGCAGCCTGAGGATGGGGACAGGATCCTTGGGGTGGTGAGAGCCACCACATGTGTGCTATACCTTTGCCCTTCCTGGCATGTTAAACAGGCCAGAGGGGGACTGGCTGAGTGGGTGAAGGGGGTAGTCAGTGCCTCCTTACAACAAGGTAGCATTCCAACTTGCCTGAAGGAGGCATTCGTGAGGCTTTTGTTGAAAAAACCATCCCGGAATCCCTCTCTAATGAATAATTATCAGCCGGTGTCCAACCTACCATTTTGGGGCAAAATGATTGTTTGGTAGCTCTACCAGAAATTAGCTTCTAAAATTTTTTTAAATATACACACACCCTACTTATTCCCTGACTCTGTTTGTTATTTACCAGTCTTGTGAATCAGGTCCTATATTCCCTTTTTTCTTTTCTGTTGAAATTTGAGATATTCAGTGGTGGTATTGGTCTTTTCCAACTCTGCAGTTCTATGATTCTATGATTCTCCACTCTGCTGCATGTTCCACAACTCTGAGAAACTAGGTTGGTGAGTGCACAAGAGAGGGTTTCTTTATTCTCTTCTTCATTCAAGAGCAGCAGTTGCACCATACAGACTTTTGTTTTTAAAACTGATTTTTAAAATTGGCTATTTACATTGTTTTTAGTCATTCTTACAGTACCTTTTCCTATTCCTATTTTAGATTTATGATTCTATATCACACTCTGTCATAAAGCAGACTGCAAACCCAGAGGAACCAGTTCTGGAGAATTTGCATTGAAAGTTGCACAAACTGTGTCAAATGTTGCCACCATCAGTTTCCTGATGCAGACCAGAATCCTGTGGTAGTGTTAAGCTGATATAACTCCTGGTTAAGCCAGAACTTGTACTGCTCAGATACGGACTTATGTAAGTTTGATTTCCCTGTTCACTTGGCAGTGCAATAGCTTGCAGATACAACTCCACCCCACACCATGAATAGAATATCACCACAACAGACACCAGAATGGCTGAGGAGCTACCAACCACATTGCCCCTCTGTTTCTGATACCACCACCTCCATCCACATAAGTATAGGGTTTTAACCTTTGGAAGGAGTAGTGAGAAGCCAGTCAGTGATGTATGCATAGAACATAATACTGGTCCATCAAAAGCATCCATCAACCCTGCTAAACCCAGAGCTGATCAGAATTAAGCATGGTAATGCAGGGTGATAGTTCCTGTAATGGTTTTGTCTTCATAGCCTGAAGGTAGTGATTTGCTGTCCAGAAGGTCTATGTGCTGCAGTCTGGAAGATAACTGCAGTTCTCTGGAGGTCTTCCAGAAGCTTATCAGTGGTGCAACCATCTCTCACAGGAATTGTTAATAGGCCTCCATGAATGTAGCTGGTGAGTCTGAAGAAGGAGGCTGCTATGGCATGGAATTCATTCCTATCCCATGGTATCAAGCTTGTAGTCAGCAGGTATCGAATGTGGCTTGCCTTTATTTGTTCCCATGACTCTTCTGTAATAATAGAGTTTGCCAATGGATGCTTTAAAAGAAAATTGGAGTTCTTGTCCTCAACATAAGCATGGTAGGAGTTGGAGATTTGGAAATGTCATCTAACTTCCATCTTGCATCTACTTCTTTCATCTTTTATTCTCCTCTTCTTTATACTAGTCATGTTCTGGGTGAGATCTCTTTTCAGGATAGAGATGGATTAGCCTGAACTCAGAGAAAGCATCATGAGTTCCAGCTAACATTACTGAGGTAGGCAGTGATTGATTTGATGGGGACAGTAGAGTTTGAGGACAAAACTTTCAGAAGATGTGGACTTGGGATCAATGGTGACTTCAAGAATGGAAGAGAAGATTCATACAACAGACCTTCTCTCCTGCTAGTTCTTTCTCAGAAGACTTCTCTGGAAGGCCAGCAGTTCTAATGGTGTCTTTCAAAGTGAAGGCCTTCAGTCTGACTGCCTGGTTACAGAGTGTCTGCCTTGGTGAAGTTCCAGCAGTGTTTGCACTTGTTTCACCCAAATAAACAAGGAAACAAGAGCATCTGTTGGATACCGGGATTGTACCCCTGCAACCAAGGCACTTAAAAGTCTTCCTAGAATTGGAAGACCTAAAGATGGTAGTGCACGTGCTAGTAACCTCAAGGTTGGACTTCTGCAATGCAGTGTACATTTGGCCACCTCTGTACCAAGTTTGGAAACTCCAGTTAGTTCAAAATATGGCAGCCAGATTGGTTACATGTACATCCAGGAGTGAGCACATTGCACCAATATTAAAATTACTTAACTGGCTGCCAATTACTTTCCAGGCAAAGTACAAAGTATTGGTTATTACCTTCAAAGCTCTACATGGTTTCGGTCTAAGTTACTTTCAGGATCGCTTCCTATGGTACAATCTGCCCCATACACTCAGGTCCTCTGGGGGACATTTACTACAACCAGCCAAGACTAGACAACTGGCAATTGTCACCCAGAGGATCTTTTCACCAGCTGCCCCGAGACTGTGAAATGACCTGCCGGAAGAGTTTCAACAGCTAAACACACTGTTGGAATTTAAAACAGTACTACAGACCTATCTCTTCCGGCAGGTCTATGAATTTTAAATTGTATTTTAAGTTTATGGATGGTTTTTAATGTAATATTTGTTTTAATCCTATGAGTTTTTACCTGTGTGTTTAAATGATTTTATGTTATATATTGTATTTTAATTCATGTTGTACCCTTCCTCGAGCCTTGGGGAGAGGCAGGGAAGAAATAATAATAGTAATAATAATAATAATAATAATAATAATACACTATGTATAACATTTTAATGTTTATTGTCAATTTTATTCATGTTCTTTTCTTTTGTGTATATTGTGAAGGCCATTGGCTATATACAATAAAGTTTATGACTGGCAGAGGCAGATGATGATGATGATGATGGTAGTGGTAGTAGTAGTAGTATTGTAGTAGATTGAATGGGCAGTTATGACTATGAGAAAGAAAAATGAAATGACACAGAAAGAGAGAGAAGAATTGAAGAAGAAAGGAGGACAAAAATGTTATTTAAGCATGAGGCTGGCTCAGAAGCAAAAGAAGCCAGAGCTTTCAGACTGAACTGCTGCAGCGGATGAAAAGGATTTGAGGGAATTGGCAGTGATCTTGATCAGCGATGTACACTGGGTAGGTGTATATCTCTGCTTGCAAAAATAATAAATAAAGAAATGTTACACTTATCTCTAGAAGGTTCTAACCAGCTCTGCATAGGTGCAGAACAACCTGTGCATGTGAGTCACAGAGATCACGAAGAAGAAAAATGAGAAAATAAATACTTTTAATAAATAATAAGTAGGTGATTTCCCTTAAAGACTGCTTTCAATTGCTGGAATCTTTTAGAAGGGGAGAGACATTCAGGAATCAGGACTAGAATCTTCTTTTCCAATTCTCCCAGCTGTGGAATGGGGCTCCTCACCCCCACTAACTCACATTTTTGGCATGTCTTTTGCAAAGATACCTGAACACTACTGAAAAGATGCATGGGTTTTTTGTGTGTGTAATATACTTTGTGCAATTTCTGGTAAGAGAAAGTGGTGGTTTTGAGGGCCCTTTGAAGATCAGAATAAGCTAATATCTTCCTGCAGGCCTACAAATGTCATGTTCCTTTGAACTAACAGACTTCCCATATTCAGCTTCTCTAAATAAACAATGTATCCTTGACTCACTATCTTTCATGCAGCATTCATTTTCAGGGAATGTTTCATAGCATACTGGGAAGTATAACAACTCTCCTCCCAGCAGGGTCAACCATAAGACCTTGAACTTCTGACACTGGATATTTAAAATAGTGAGGGATCCTTTCAGATTCACAAGATTCCAAAACTACGTATACACCATCAATATGCAATAACATTAGGACTCTTTTAATTTCTTTTTGACACGTGGTTTTAATATCTACTGCTAAGTTGTTGGTTTTGACTTTTCTGGAAAACCAGTTGACAAAAAATAAAAAATGCTTAGATTCTTGGGATTCTGACATAAACTTTCATATTCCCCACCCTTGGCTTAAATTCAGATTTAATTTAATCTGAATTTTAATAGCTTGATTTTCACAGTACTTGGTGGAGCAATTCATAGATCATATGAGCAGCACAGTTATTACCATCTTCTTGTAATTATATTTTATATGAAGGTGTCTGGGGAATAGCAGTCAAGGCCGAACACTAGATTTAGTCATTCTGACAGATGCAAACGTTGGCTTTTGTAGCATTTTAGGATCTTAACCCTGTTTTGCCTCTTAAAAATTTCAGACGACAAAAAAGTATGTAACATTGGCTGTTTTGGAGCCAAACTACATATTTGTTATATAAAGAAGATCCATGATCGATCCCTTGCATCTGATTGACTTTTCTTTTTAGCAATGTGGTCACTATATTTTAATATATATTTATTAAAGTTTCACAAGATTACAGTATGTGTATAGTACCATTTCTCTTTTACATATTGTCTGCAGTTGTCATATTTTATTTTTTATAGAAGACAAAGAAAATCTATACTTAAATTTTAAAATTGAACTGACTTCCTTCGTAGAGAATAACTCAAAGACTATCTTCCCTCCTTAATTTAAAAATGTATTTACTATACAGTAGGACCCCCGTATCTGCTGATTCATTATTCACTGATTCAATTATCTGTGGTTTCAGTTTCAGCACAGATACCATAGAGTCTTCCTAGAAAATATATCCTCTCTAGCCATTTTCTAGGTCCTCCAAGGCAACTCTATGGTATTTTAAACCAGAAATCCCATTATTTTCAATGGTATTTGCTATTATCTGCGAATTTCATTATCCACGGTGGGGCCCGGAACAAATCCCCTGCGGATACGGGGGTCCTACTTATATTCCTCCTTTCTTTGAAACATCTCATGGTACTTTCCCTCTGTCTTTCCCCTCTTCTTTAATTCTCATAACAAGTGCATGCTTGTGTTGATTTGGAATATGTGATGGTGGGGACAGGTCCCCACCCTGTTCTCATTGCTTCTTCCCCCCCCCAAAAAAATAAAAATTGGCAACCCCCACATATATTTCCTATCTTTGTTGTAGTTATTGTTATTGTTGAAGTAGGGGATGGGGGATGGATCTCTTCCATATGTTGTTTGGCTCATAGCGAAATAGGAAACCAAAGTGGCAATCAGCCAATGCCAGCAAGGAGCACTCTACAGAGAATGTGTTAACTCAGTACCTGTTAGCCAATGAAATGACTCTGTTAGTAGCATCAGCCTCTTGCTGGCACTTGATTTTCTCAGCAGTGGCCTTTTCAAATTCAGCCGTGAGATTGGCTAAATTGGCGTTTAGATCCTTTAAAAAAATGTTTGCAATTACTTTCATGAAAACTCTGCACAGTCTAGAACAGCAACGGGAAACTTGCAGGCCATGGGCCAAATTTGGCTTACCAGGGTTGGCCTAAATGTCCACTCCCTCAGAAGAGAAAAGGGTTAAGCTAACAATTGTTCTAAAACTTTGAGACTACAGCTCAGTTGCTTTGCTGCTCTGAATTCAGTACAGGCAAGGAAGAAGCCAAACTGGTTGCTTACTCCTAAGATCAGGACTTCTGGAAGCTCTGACTGAGTTCATGTTACTTCTCCTTTGCCTTTTCCTGCCTAGGGAAGCCAAGGGAGCAGCAAAGCTGGCTGTGTATTTATGAGGCACAGTCTCAATGTCAAGGTGGGAATTTAGCTAGTTCTTTGAAGCAGCAGCTGAGTCAGTGTTGCTACTCCTCCATCTTCCCTGTGCAAGAAAGATGAAGGATGATGCTACCCCGACCAAGGTATTGGCTAGAAGGAGTATTATTTGGGAAACTGACTTCAGTTTCCTTGGGTTTTCCCAATTAGGGAATGCCTGTGCAGAATGAAGGAGGGTCCCTGACTGAAGTTCCAGTTAGGACAGTTTCAGTTGGGGACCCATGACATTAGGTACAAGGCTGTGACCCCTGACATCATCTGTTCTTCAGGAATGGAGAGGGAGTGGGTGTGTGGAGGAAGAATCTAGTTCCTGAACCCTCCAAAATTCTCCACCCTTGTTAAGAAGTTCAAATGACAGACCTCCTGTTTCTTCCACTGGGAAAATACTGCACAAGTTGCACAACTACACCCAGAAGCATCTGGTGCCCCCCCCTGTGGAAAACAGGATGCCAGACAAGAGGGAGTTTTGATTTGACTCCAGCAGAGTTCTTCTGTTCATCTAGTGAGCTCAGCTCTCACCTCTGTCGTGAACTGGGGACTTATTGGCTCAAGATAACATGCTTAGCTCATACACTGACTCGCCATTTACAGACATGGGGGAACTTAACTTGAGTGCTACAGGCTTAATTTGCTAATTCACATATAAATAATGGATTTCCCTGCTCAGCACCAGTGGCAAATGTCAGTTGTTTTGAACATTGACATTTACTTGGACAGGACTGCCTGGGGCTCTGGCACTTTACCAAGGTGAAGTTAAGGAGCACTTAACTGCAATCTTGTTTTTAATCATTGTGAGTTTTGCCTGTGCCTCTGCCAGTTCATTATTAGCCTCTTCCAAGGCCTGCCGCTTGGGTGCAACATTACAATAGACTTCGTAGAAGCGAACAATGTTCAGGCACCAAGAACACAAACCAGCTGCAGCCGTGGACTTAGACAGTATAAATTCAGGATCAAAGGTTGGGTCATTTTGAAATGGCCTGCAGAGAGAAGGGGACAAAGCAGGAGGTTTTACACCGGAAGGAGCAAAAGCCCCTTTAAGATTTACAAAGGGACCATAAAAAATTATCACATCTACATGCTGTATATGAACAAAAATTAAGAGGGATGTAACCATGCTGAACTAGTTGTATTTAACTAAAAAGGGAGGTTGGCCATACTGCTCTGATTACACTCTATTCATTGGAAAGGTCTTGGTCAAAATACTGAGCCATACAAGAGCCCTGCTTGCTGTGTCTCATTCTTTGAGCTTTGGCCTTATTTCTCTGTGGGGGTGGGGTGGGGTTGATTTATACACACTTGAATCCTTGACTCCTATAGGCATCTTGGAGGCAACACTTGGAAAAGTTTGAGGGTTTTTTTTGGACTGGGAATCACAGAATCCTCCAGCTTGTGGATTCTTAGAAATGTAATTTTAATTCTCCCCAGCTCTGCTTGTAGGAGGAATGGGACCTGGGGCTGATTCAGTTTCCCTATCCCTGTCTTAAAGGTCTATTTCCCTTCAACACAGTAGGACATGAAGCAAGGTGTGTGCTGTGATAGGAAGAGAATCATGTTTTCTATTTAGTTAGGTATTTATACTCAGTTCAGGAGTAAGCAAGGTGTGGGGTTTGGCCTCCATAGCCATTTCTATGCCCCACAGGCTCTCCAGGGATCAATTTTTGCACCCAAATCTCCCAGGGTATTTGGGGGCATTTTCCCTGAGAGGCTAATGTGACACTCTAGTCTCCCACAGTTGCCCATGCTAACTTAGGTAACAGATGTGGGACCTTGGAGAGGCTAAGCCTTAGGTAAATACTTTGCTTCTTCTAGTATCTTATCCTATAAGGGGATGACAATAATGTCTTTTGATATAACAGCATTAGTGGAGACTCCTCTTACTTAAAAGCTTTCAAGCAAGCCTCTGGAATATGCTCTTTGTCAAATTTCTTCAGGGAATCCAAAAATGTGTCCACTTTGCCCATCATGCCTTTTGCTGCCTTCCAGCTTCTATCCTTTGGTATCTTGCCACCTGGAGCTGTAAGGATCATTACTGCAGCTGTCACATTAACTACAGCTTCTGGAGGAGACCCAAAAGACTTCAGTTCTGTCAGGTTGTTCTAGAAAGGCAGAGAGAGTGAGCAAGAGAGAATGAATCATGATGGGGCAGGATGTGGTGGGAGAGAGAAAAAAACCCACATCAATCACAGTATTTAAGCATTACATACTGCTCTGAGATTTTTATTTTTGGCAAGTTGAGAAATGTCAAGGGCAGGGGACATATCACCTCAGGAGGGGTGATACAGAAGGCATGATGTGGGAGGTACAACATTTTGGAGTAACTTATAGGCTACTCCTTACAGGCAAGGTTATCTGCAGAGACTCAGGCTAGAAACAGTCTCAAATACTTGGTACTCATGTCAACTTGAGGTCTTCAGAGTTTTTCCATTTCTACTGAATGTTTGGACTAGAAAAAGGGTCCAAAAGAACTTGGTGGTGTTTCTAAATGTTACAAGAATGCCCATAATTTAAAAAAATATTTGGGGCCTGGAGATGGTATTTAGAGGGGAATGAGAGATTGTTTATCCTGAATGGTCTGGTTGGCACACTGGGAATAACCCAATCATTGTGGATTGTTCCTCCATGCCATCTTGAGAAATGGAGCATCCCAAGAACTTTACTGTCTCTATAATCCTACTTGACATTAACCAACCTTGAACTAGAACAGAATGTGGCACCTGGCCCATTAAAAAGCCTAATTTGTACCTTGTTGAGAGTGTCCAGTGCTTCCTGAGCAGCAATCAGTGCTGGTTCAGCTTTGGCTAAATCAGTTTCACAGGCCCGTTGCTTTTCTGCTACATTCTGGATACAAAAAAAGATGTGAAAAGTAAATAAACTGTCAATGTATATACTGTACACCCAACCCAACTTTTAAATATCTCTTGTATACCCTCCAACTATTCCAATTTGGCAGGGGCAATCCTAATTAATTTTCTGTCTTCCCACTTTTTAGCTGCTTTTAAATGTCCCCGTTTCTCTCTCTTCCTCCCACTTTCTTTCCCCCTTTGTCTTCAGCTTACTTCCATTGGTGCAAGAATGCAAAAGCAGTTTGTACTCAGTTAACTCAATGGTGGAAGAGGAGAGGTGGGGGTGGAGTCTTGCTCTTCCCAGTAGGCTCAGAGAAAAACAAGCTGCTGCAGCATCTCCTAGCTTATGTGTTCTTCCTCATTAATAACTTGCCCCATTTTGACCACATTCCAATGCTGGTCAGCCACACATGCCCCAATTTTTATCTGCGAAAATGTTGGAGGGTATGCTGTTATTGTTGAGAACCATTTTCACAAGTGATGGTGAGAAAAGGAGAGTATACTTGTGAAAAACCAAGCATATCACATGTAAACATGGTCCAATTATCTCAGAAGCATGCTACTAGGAACCTCCAGCAAAAGGTAGAAAGTGTGCTGTTAAGAAAGCTTGATGGACTAAGATCAATTGCCAGAAAGAAAAAGGCAGCCATTCCAAAAACACAATGGAGAAATGGTGGGTCTGAAGAACCAAAGCTCTGTCTGCATCTTAATGCTGCCAGGCTTGTGTGGAATGGACAGATGTCTCTCTGGCTTTTCTTCGCAAACGAAGATTCAGGAAGGACTCATCCCGCGCTTTCTGCAAGTGCGCTGATGACTAAAAAGGCCAATCCGAGATAAACAAGTCCGGTTGCAAAAAGCACAGCAGAAGGTCTCCTTGGGTGATGTTTTTGGGTTGTGATTCTTTCTGCGTTGTCGTTTCTCTTCAAGACTTGTTCGTCGTGAGTTCTCAAATAAGGCTGCAGCATTGTGGATAGTGCGTCTCCATGCCTCCCGATGTGAGGCCAGGGCGGACCACTGTTGGTGATCAATCTGGCCAAGCCTGAGATGTTGTTTCAGGGAGTCCTTGTATCGCTTTTTTGGAGCGCCCCTCTTACGCTGACCCGTGGCGAGTTCACCGTAGAGTAGTATTTTTGGGAGGCGATGGTCCTCCATCCTAGAAACGTGCCCTGCCCAGCGCAGCTGTGTTCTCAATATCATGGCCTCAATGCTGGTGATCCCTGCTTGCTCAAGGACAGCAACATTCGTCACATAGTCAGTCCAGTGTATATTTAGGATTGTGCGTAGACAGCGCTGATGAAAGCGCTCGAGGAGTCGTAGGTGGTGGCGATAGGTGACCCATGTTTCAGATCCATAAAGGAGGATAGACAGTACGATGGCTCTATACACACTGATTTTTGTGCTTTGCCTCAGGTGTTTATTGCTCCAGACTCTTTTGTGAAGTCTTCCAAATGCACTATATGCCTTTGCTAATCTGTGATCGATCTCTTTGTCAATCTTGGCATCTGAGGAGATGATGCTTCCCAGGTAGGTGAACTGCTGAACGGACTTGAGCACAGATTTGCCGACGGCAATGTGGGGATGGTGGTGTTCGTCCTGTGGTGCAGGCTGGTAAAGAACTTCTGTTTTCTTCAGGTTGACTTCTAGCCCAAACATTGACGCCCCCTTGTCGTGGGAGAGAGGCTTGCGTACCCTAATGATGTTTTGAGCTATGCTGGCGGTGGCATAATAGCCACTGGTAGGGTCTCCCATGCCAGACAGGTCAAAACCGAAGGGTCTGACAAAGAGCGTCAAAGGGCAGGATGGGCTCTCCAGCCTTGTGGCAACCGTCCTAAGAGAAGGAAAACTCCAATCCCAAACCCGGGCAGATGGTGCTCGTCCAACCCTGTAAGGTCAACCATCTAAGAGAAGGAAACTCTAATCAAACCTACGGCCCGAGGACCTCACTGCCACGTCCATGCTTGCAAGGCCACGGCAGATGAATCTCTGGTTTAAAGGGTGAGGCCAGTTCTGTGCACGCTGCGCTCCACCAGAAAAATCCATTGCACAGGCTCGAAGGACAAATCCATTCCAAAAAAGCCCTGTAGCGACTGGCGAGGGACGAAACCGGCAGGTGTAAAGATGCACTGGAAGCCGCAGCCCCAACCCTGCATGCAGGCGGTTCAGGACATTGGTCGCTCAAGCCTGACCCGGGGGACAGATGTAACACTGCAGTTTTAAGTGCTTTATTGCATGTTGGTGTAAATATATGCCAACATAGTTATGTCAATTGCACAACAGATGCCACGGTCTTGAGCTCACTTGCTGTACACTGGCAGATTAGCCCCCACTTCCTGGCAAAACTGTGAGAGAGGGCCATCCATGTGTGTGCTTGTGGAAAGACTGGCTGCATGAAAACCCACATTTACACAGCCCCCAAGGTGCTGTATTTGAGTAGTATGAAAGACCAATGACAGTACAACTGCTTGTGTAACTATGGTTATACTAGTATCGTGTTCCAACAGACCAAAGCCCATTAGTATCGTGTTCCAACAGGACTCAAGTCCATTAGTGCTATCATAGCTAAATGGAACACTGCAATGTTTTTAAAATGTAAAGGGAATCCACTGTGGCAAAACTGGTCAACAGTTCCAGTCTTCAGTGTTTGTAACACAGCACCTTTGTTTCTTATTACTAACTATCTCTCTTCTCACACTGCATAGTTCACAATGAGCAGTGCCAGGTGAGAGAACTGGAGACTTGTAGCAACTAACTAAAGTGACAGTCTCTGCTACGCTGTTAGTTTATGTGGAACATAATAGAAGTGCAACAACGTTTTGCACTGAAGAGTTGAGAATGCAGCAGTAATAGGGTTAGATACACCAAGTGTCCTCCCTCCTTTTCTATCTATCCTGACCCCTCTGTGATGTAAATTGATACTCTTTGGAATGTGAAGTCGAAGGCTTTCACGGCTGGCATCCATAGATTTTCCTTGGTTTTTTTCCGGGCTGTGACGCCGTGTTCTGGAATAGTTTCTTTCTGATGTTTCACCTGCATCTGTGACTAGCATCCTCAGAAAATGGTTGTTTAGGTGTGTGTGTGTGTGGAGTTTATATGCTGTGAATCCCTGTTGGGGAGGATATGTACATTTGTGTAATTGAATGGTTAGTTTCTGGATATAGAAATGCAAGGCTCGTTAGCGTCTGTTTGGCTAATGGTTGGTTGATGGACCATTATCTGCTGGGAATCCCCCTGTCCCTGGGTGGAATTCTTTTGTAAGTGTTGAGTTTTGATTCTATTGTATTTCAAAACTGGGAGCCAGATTTTGTTTATTTTTAAGGTTTCTTCTTTCCTGTTGAAGTTGTCCAGGTGTTTATGGATTTCAATAGCTTCTCTGTGCATTCTGACATGATAGTTGTTGGCATGGTCTAGAATTTCTGTCTTTTCAAATAGCATTTTGTGTCCAGGTTGGTTTATAACATGTTCTGCTACTGCTGATTTTTCTGGCTGGCCCAGTCTGCAGGAAAGAAGAAACTTCAACAGGAAAGAAGAAACCTTAAAAGTAAACAAAATCTGGCTCCCAGTTCTGAAATACAATAGAATCAAAACTCAACACTTATAAAAGAATTCCACCCAGGGACAGTGGGATTCCCAGCAGATAATGGTCCATCAACCAACCATTAGCCAAACAGACGCTAACGAGCCTTGCATTTCTATATCCAGAAACTAACTATTCAATTACACAAATGTACATATCCTCCCCAACAGGGGTTCATAGCATATGAACTCCACACACACACACCTACACAACCATTTTCTGAGGATGCTAGCCACAGATGCAGGTGAAACATCAGAAAGAAACTATTCCAGAACACGGCGTCACAGCCTGGAAAAAACCAAGGAAAAACTCTTTGGAATGTTTCCCCATTTTTCTCTTCCCGCCAGTCATCTCTCAGCTCTTCCTTAAAATGAAGCTAGATTAGATTAATACCCTGATGGTCCTACTTAGAATGGAGTTCATAAAATAAAGACTTCAGTAAGTTTCTCTAAGTCATTTGTGTCTTTGCTCCTTTATCAAGATCCCTAACCATTGCACACACAGTCTATCAAAACAGACCAGCTAGTATTGTACTTTTGTATAGTTTCTTTACTTGGAGGATTCTGCTTCACACTGAGGGCTAGACAAGATAAGTTTTACTTACTGTGTTAATGACCTGCACTTTCAATTCCTCCTCATCAGCAATTGCTTTTTCCCTGCTCACTTTCTCTGTTTCAATCCCCACCACTTGGATCAGTTTGTCAGCATCTTCATTCTTATGTTTGAGCTCCAGCTCTTGAACAGCAAGTTTAGCTTTCAGATCATCAACCTATCAAGTACATCCAGAGGAAAAGTGAATTCTAAGACTGAGCTGAAATAACAGTTGTGTGTGTATGTTGGGTTTTATAACCTACTCCACTCCCCCTCCCCTGAGTGAAATGCATTTATGTGTTTCAGTGATTTTTCACAGGCTAAGAAATGGAGTGAATACATTTGAATCAGAATAAAATACACTGCCTTCAGTTTGCTTTGGTTCCATGACACTATCACATAGTCAAATCTGATCGGTCATATGGAACTCAGAAGAGTAAAGATAATGTTTTTTGCTTTCATTGATTTGGAATTGAGATGTCATAATGATGTCAGATCTGATTAGCTATGTGATGAGACAATTATGCTGCTTCCATCAAAGTTACGCTGCTTCCATCATCCTAGACTGGATGGGACTGTTTCAGAAAGAAGACCCCATTAAATAAAGGAGCCAAAACCTCAGACCACTGGGGAGGGGGCATTTGTGATGAGGCAGCAAACTATGCATTAACAAGGGTATTAAGGATGGCAGTATCTATGTGAAATTTGTCAAATCACCCAAATCTCTCCTTTTGGCTTAAAATACTTGAGAGGTGACAATTCAGCATATCCCAGGCTTCCTGGTACAGAGGTTGTGCATTCCACCTCCAGGTCTTTGTAATTTGTTTTAGAACATTAACCAAAATAAATTTACTTTAGGGCAATCTCACCACATATGGATATATGCTCCAATAGCCTCATATTCTCTCCAAGATTTTGATGATGTATTGTTTTCTATCCTTGCCAATTTGGAGGGGGTAAGATATCCTTTATGGACAATTTTTAAGGCATTCTCTCTGATTAACACAGATTGAGATTTAAAAGGAGATAATTACCATATATTATTCCAATCTTTTTCTAAGACTGAATTCCCAAGTGCACCTTTGTAGGTGTGCATAATTAAACAATAAGAAATGGTTGAGGCTAAGGCTTTAGTTTGTTGTTCATGGATTTTGCATAGTTTCTCTACTACAGTTGGAAGTCTCAGAAATTTTCCTGAAGTCATCAACTTAGCTGCAAAGGAAGTGATATGGTGAGTTTAGTTTCCCTCGTAAGTAGGCATTATCACCAAGGGGTTCACAGGCTGTGAAGTCGAAGGCTTTCACGGCCGGCATCCATAGATTTTCCTTGTTTTTTTTTTCCAGGCTGTGAGGCCCGTGTTCTGGAAGAGTTCACTTCTGACATTTCGCCTACATCTGATGCATTATGAGCCACTGTGTGAAATTCTAAAACTGCCACAAAGTGAGCTAGTTTTCTTTCTTCCTTTCTCCATCCTTCTGAATACTCTCTGGAAGACTGCAGAAAGAAAGGAAAGTAGCTTCTTTTGTGATCACTTTAGAACTCCTTGGAGAAGAGCATCCAGTAGCTCAAAAAGTATTAATGTAGACAAAGTTGTGAAGTCGAAGGCTTTCACGGCTGGCATCCATAGATTTTCCTAGTTTTTTTTTTACCAGGCTGTGAGGCCATGTTCTGGAAGAGTTTGTTACTGATGTTTCGCCTGCATCTGTGGCTGGCATCTTCAGCGAATGGTTGGGTAGGAGTGTGTGTGGAGTTTAAATACTGTGAACCCCTGTTGGAGAGGAATATGTAAATTTGTGTATTTGAATGGTTAGTTTCTGGGTTTAGATATGCAAGGAGGATTAGTGTCTGTTTGGCTAATGGTTGGTGATGGCTCATTATCTGTTGGAAATCCCCCTGTCCCTGGGGTGGAATTCATTTGTAAGTGTTGTGTGTTTTATTTTGGTGTTTTTCAGGGCTGGCAGCCAGATTTTGTTTACTTTTAGGGTTTCTTCTTTCCTGTTGTCCAGGTGTTTGTGGATTTCAATAGCTTCTCTGTGCATTCTAACATGATAGTTGTTGGCCTGGTCCAGAATTTCTGTGTTTTTTAAATAACATTTTGTGTCCAGGTTGGTTTATAACATGTTCTGCTACTGCTGATTTTTCTGGCTGGCCCAGTCTGCAGTGTCTCTCATGTTCCTTGATTCATGTTTGCACACTGCGTTTAGTGGTTCCTATGTAAACTTGTCCACAGCTACATGGTATGCAGTAAACTCCTGCAGCTGTGAGAGGGTCTCTTTTGTCCTTCGCTGAGCGTAGCATTTCTTGGATTTGCTTGGTTGGTCTGTAGATTGTTTGGAGGTTGTGTTTCCTCATCGGTTTCCCTATTCTGTCTGTGACTCCTTTGATGTATGGTAAAAATAGCTTCCCTTTGGGTGGCTGTTTTTCTTCTTCATTCCTACTCGACCATTCTCTGAAGATGCCAGTCACAGATGCAGGTGAAATGTCAGAAGTAAACTCTTCCAGAACACGGCCTCACAGCCCGGAAAACCCCCAAGGAAAATCTATAGGTTCAAAGGCTGATTGGAGAGGGTCACTATGCCTACCTTTTCTATGCTTGCAATGGGAGGGGTGCCTCAGGGGGGAGGCATGTGGGTTTGTGGGAAAGGTTCTTTGATGAAAAAAGTCAATTGCCTCAGCCTCTCCCCCTTCCCCTCCACGACCCAGGGGGTGTTGGGCCAACTGTTTGCAGGGAGATCCATGAAAAGCTCATGTAGATGCTCCATGGACTTGGCACAAACTGGTTAAGAGTGGAGGAGGAAGCGAGAGCTCATCTCTTCACCAAATCACATCACTGCACAGGAGAAAGAAACCAACCATCCTCCTGGGGCATGGGGAGGGCTAAAGTATGATGAAGATACTGGCCAGGTTGTGAGGTAGTACAGAAGGCTTATAATGGGACCATACATCACCAAAGCAGCACCATACTTGCAGTGAAGTGTGATAGTGATTGTTTACATACCAGTATATTTCCATTACCTTAACCAATGTGATTGCTGCAAGAGAACAGGCTGATGTGATAAAGTCCTAAGACGCATCCTGCAGACTGTGTGTGGGGGGCGGGGTGGTGGTGGTCATGAGCTGCTTTTATTCATCTACTTCAGAACTAAGTTCTGAGCTGCTTTGCCTGAGCTGCTTTCATTCATCTACATCAGAGCTAAGGCAGTGGGGGGAGGCAAAGAGGAAGAAAGAATATTCCCTCCTTTGGTCTAACAACTCCAGTCCTAATTAGATTAATGCATAACAGCTTTTAATTAAATAAAATTTCCTCAAGAAACCAGACACTCTTCAAGTGCACATTATATAGAACTCCCACCTCCATCCTTTTAAAAGCCAAAATCAGCCTGGGCAAGATGCGAGCTGGGGTGCATGGTCAGAGGAAGATACCACTTAACCTTTTTCTGTTTGGACTTTATCATGCTACACTGTTATAGTGCTATTATTCCACCTTAACTACTATGGCTGTCTCCTGTGGAATTTTGCGGTTTGTAGTTTAGTGAGGCCTAAGAGCTCTCTGGCTGAGAATTCTGAATGCCCCTCCCTAAACTGCAAATCCCAGGATTCCACAGGAGGTAGCCAGAGCAATTAAAGTGGAATACAGTAATAGTGCTATAACAGTGAAGTGTGATAATCTAGTATGAGTTAATTTTTCAGCCCAAAACTAGATACACAAAAGCTATGGTAACTTTTCCCATGCCCACTCCACTCTTGTTGATGAAAGAGCAACTTGGGGAAGGGGGATGTTGACTCTGAGCTCATCTTACAGAGGCTACCTAACCCGTGACCAGTCTGGAGCATTGTGCTTCAGACTGGCCCTGGATTGACCATGATGGCAGCCATGTGTACCAAGCCAAATCCAGTGTGATGGTGCATCATTGTCCACACGGGCCAGCTGGGCAGACACCACATTGGTCTCATTGGTCTGTCCCTGGTTTTCAGAGCCTCCACTGCTTTACTGACCAAGCAGCTCCCTGTAAGAGCCTGGCTTGTGTTGTTGCTTCTGCTGAGGTTAGAAAGGGGTGCCAGTATGATCAATGAGGAGGGTGTAGAGTGACACCCTCCTTGTTGATCACATGTTCTGGCCTCAGCAGAAGCAACAACGATGGCCAGGCTCTCACAGGGAGCTGCTTGGCTGGTTAGGAGGTGGTGGTGACGGCTCCGACAGTAATCCATCCCCTTCTCTGTGCTACTCAGCGCAGGGTAAGGGAAATGGTGCCACATTTGTATGTGGACAACTGGACTGGGCCACATCAAACCCAATCCAGCGGTCCAGATGATAAAAGAACCTGAGGTCACTCAGGAGTTTCCAGGAAACCCATGAGATTTCCCTGACTTTGTTTAGTTTGGAACAAAGTCGGGTTAAGGGCAGAAAAATGTGGTTCCTCCCTAGAAATAGCTCTATGTTGTCGGGCCTGCCAGCACCAGATTTGGGGTGAGTCGGCATTTTTTTTGGCGGTGTAGATAAGCACTCTGAGCTGGAAAATAAGTATAGGAAAAAAATATATTAAGCAACCCCTCTCCATTCTCTTTTCTACTAGTTTAATGTTTGAAAACCCTATGAAATTCATTGGGTCACTGAAGTCATCAGGTGACTTGAAGGCACACACACACACACACATACTGTTCAGGCTGCACAAGCTGCAGTTCCATGTAGCGTATAATTTGAGTTGTTATGTATTTGCAGGGAAGGTTAGGCAATGAATTAAATGCAGTTGGAGCATGCATTGGCCACTCAACTGGAAAAACCTTTAGTCATGTGTAAATAATTGAACTTCTAAAGGGATGGAGTATCTTTCAGATCATCTCAGACTGAATGGGCAGCAACCTCGCAGAGAGTGGTATCACTGATGATATGCAAAATACCAGAACATTTGCATTCTTCACTATTACTCAGTGACCATACAGCATCCAGTAACCAGACACTAAATGGCAATTTTCTGTAGACAGCAAAGAATGAAACCAAGGAGTGATCTTGTAACTGTTGCTCCAGAGCAACAAAAAATGTTCATTCATTCAGACATACCTGGGAGGCAGTACTCTGGAGTTTCATCAAACCATTCTCCAGCCTCTCAATTTTGGCAATCAGCTCTCTTCTTTTTTTAGTAAGCAGGTTCTGATAAAGTTTGATCTGTTCCAGGAAGGTCTTTGGAGTGGTATAATTATAGCGCCTCTCAGTGGCCAAGTAGACCTTGGACATTTCATTAACTGTCTTGTGGACATGCGACATAAAGAGGCTGATGGAAGTCTTAACATCAGGCTGCAAGAGGAACCACAAGACATTAACTGACCTTTTGAAAAATGATGGCTGATAATCAGAGAAGCAGCGAATAAAAATACATTGCCAGTGAATCTTTGGATGTTATCAGACACATCAAATATGGCGTCATAATGATGCCACATAAACACAAAAGGGCGCACATACCACATGATGTCACCCTTTCACGTTTATGTCTTGTTAAAAACCCATCCTATTTTATTGACGGCTTAAGCCTTCAATAGATCTCCTCTAGCACTTTTGTGCTGGCATTGCTGGCATTTGAATCTGTGCACTATTATAATGACATGAATACAGTGTCAATGGCTTGTCTGGCCAGAACACTACCGGGTGAGATCGTGACATCCAGGTAGGTGACACACTTTTTATGACCCTCCCTAGTTTACTTGTAAGTTTTTAAGTGTGTTTTTGTGCTTTTTAAAATGGTTGGAGTGTTATTTTTGTTTTTATTTTTGAATTTCCCATGCTATATATTCTCACAAGAATACGTGGAATTTTGCACGAGGAAGTGAATGGAGCTCCACAATGAAAGAACTCTTCTTTCATTCCTGGGGAAGCCTTTTGTTGGGATGGAAGGTAAGTGTGGCATGGGGAGTTCTTTTGCCAGCATAAAAACGTCAAAGTTATGCTGGCAAAAGAGCAGGGTTTAGGGAGATGGTCTGATAAAGTCCTTACTAATTCATGACAAAAACTATGTGTTTTCAGCACTGAAGAAAATATGAACTGTACTCAAGCCCAGCTACATTTGAATCAGTCTAGATTTTAAAAAGAAGCAAGAAAACTGAGCAAAGTTAGTAAAATGCTTGTATGAGAGCCATTAGTTTCCACCTCTAACCTTTATGTAGTTCCAGCAAGCAAACTAACTTGATAACTGCAATTACTGGAACACACAATGTTAAAACTAGGGAATGCACATTGCCATTTAAAACCTGATTCCATTGTGGAGAAGCTGGTGTGTTGTTGCTAAATGAATGCTACTCTATGGACCTGAGGTTTTGCACACTCCGGTTTCCTTTGTTTAAATATGCAACATGAGCATTGCTGTATAATACACAGCTGATTAATGTTTAATGTATTTAGGAGAGGAAAGAATGTATACTGAAGGAAAACAAAGATATAAATGTTTCTGCTGGTGAATATTAGCATTAACTAGTCTCAGGGGGACACTGATGTTAATATAGCTCAACAAATGAAATGAGACTCAGTGGTGTTAGACTTGCACCACTGCTTTTTATCTGTGGCACATTTCAAAAGCAAAGTAAACATGGCAGGCAGCAAGTCCTTTCCAAGAAGTGAAAGCTTCAGGCAAAGATCTAGAAAGCTGGGCTTTTAACAGAATCCTCCCCACTGTTCCATGTATTGGGTTAAACTGGTACTGTAATTGGAAAGGGAGATATAATGACAGTGCTTTAATTTGCTTTTATTTGCGTACTTAATGGTGTTTTTTTTTAAATGTATTGTACATTGCCTTGGGGGCCCCGGGTGGGCTAAGAGGTGAGAGAGAAATGGTATAAATAAATAAATTCAAGTATACTATTGCTTAGTTCCTCAAACCCTGCAACAGCTAGTGCAGAGGTTAACACAAAGCATTTTAAAAGCTGCAAAACTGAAAGTCTTAGTGACCCATATTGTTTTTTGATAATGAAATTGAGGCCTCTAGACAGATCTGCTTCCAATACTTCCTGCCCCACATGAGAAGAGTCGTGGATCTTTAATAATTGAGGCTGTTGTCCTAAGCACACTTAAATTGGGCCCATTTTGCTGAGTGGGAATTTACTTCTGAATAAATATGCCTTAGTACTACACTGTAATATATGAGTTATACTTTTGAAAATAGATATTCATGTAATAAGGATAGGTTCTCTACTGCTATGAAACACATGTGTAAGTTCTTTGCCTGTGTGCTATTTCATTTTGAACATTCTAAAGCGGAAAGACTTTTGATGGGAAGCTCCACCCTGCCCCAGCAAATATGCTCCTAAGTGAGGCTTCTGCCTTGCTACTCATTTTCTCTTCAATACAGGCACAGAACTCATCTGCAGGAAGCACAAGAGACCATGAAGAAATCTGTAAACCATATTTGACTTTGTGTAATTTCCCATGCAACAATTAAATATTGCACCCATCAAATTAAACTAACAGAGGAATCTGACTTAACTGCCCAGACATTTCCTGACCCTAAAGGCCAATATAGAAATCAGATTACATAATTGGAAGCAGGAGATGGAGAAGCTCCATTCTCACTGCACAAATGAGAACAGAAGCAGATTGTGGCACAGATAATTAACTATTAATATAAAAAATGAGAGTAAAGCTGAAGAACACTAAACCAACCACCATGCCAAAATACAACCTGAAGAACATGCTCACAGAATTTAAAGATAATGTGAAAAATCTACTATGGATTGAAGCCAGGGATACAGTCAAGAAGGAATGCAGAGAGACACTATCTGGCCAAAAAGAAAGAGAAACCACAATGGATGATGGACAAAACACTTCAAGCAGTAAAGGACAGATGAGAAGCAAAAGCAAAAGGTGACAGAAATACAGCCAGAACCCTGAATGCAACTGTTCAACAACTACTGTGCAAGAATAAAGAGAACTACTTCAACAGTCAAAGCAGAAAATTAGAAGATGACAAGAAAAAAACAAACAAGAGACATCTCCCACAAGATTGGAGAAATCAAAGGGAAATTTAAACCAAGGGTGGGGGCGCTCTATGATCAGCAGGAGAATACAATGCAGGACCAAGATGAAATAAAAAGATGACGGAAACAATACATGAAAGAACTATATAAAAGAGATGAAAGGGTGAAAGATTCATTTGAAGATGAACCATATGAAGATGAACCTCCAATTTTAGAAAATAAAGTGAAAGCTGCACTTAGAGCACTCGGGAGGAATAAAACATCAGGAACAGAGGGCATACCAATATAACTGCTTAAATCTAGAAACAGAATCCACTCTAGTTCTAACTAAAATATGGCAACAAATATGGGAAACAAAACAATGGCCCACAGACTGGAAATGCTCAGTACACATTCCAATCTACAAAAAAGGGGACACAAAAGATTTTAGTAGCCACAGAGCCATTGCATTAACCTTTCATGCAATAAAGTCATGCTCAAAATTCTACAGCAAAGACTTCTACCATATATGGAGTGAGAAATGCCAGACGTCCAAGCTGGGTTCAGGAAATGAAGAGGCACTAGGGATCACGTTGCAAGCACATGTTACATAATGGAGTGCACCAAAGAATTACAAAAGAAAATCAGCATGTGCTTTATAAATTATAGCAAAGCCTTTGATTGTATAGATTATGAAAAGCTATGGACTGCTCCTAAAGAAATGGGTATGTCACAACATTTGATTGTCCTGATGCGTACCCTGTACTCAAGACAAGAGGCTATGGTCAGAACAGAATACAGAGAAGCAGAATGGTTACCAGTATGAAAGGGGGTCAGGCAAGGCTGCATTCTATCACCGTATCTCTTCAACTTGTCTGCCAAAAATGTTGTACATTAAGCAGGATTAGACTCAGAGGAAGGAGGTGTAAAAATTGGCTGAAGGAACATCAACAATGCTGAACATTAAGTAAACAAAAATAATGACCATGCAGGATTTACATATCATTAGATGTAGACAATGAGGAAAAATAGTTAATGATTTTTCATACTTTGGATCTGTCATTAATCAGAATGGAGATTGCAGTGAAGAAATCAGGAGAAGACTAAGGGGTTGTCTAGACAATGAAAATGCTCCTCATAGAATTCGCAGAGAATACAATGTGTCCCAACAAAATCTGAATGAGATTCATGGTATTCAGAAGGAGGGGAGCTAAAAACTCCACAAACTGTGCAGTAAAAGGATTCCTGGTTTCCCAGACGTTTCACAGAAAATGTGCATAGATGCACATTTTCACATGTATGGACATCTGAATTCGCATAACTGCACATTTTTGCTTTATTGCCCTTTATCTGAGCATGTGGACTCTCCATTTGAATAGATGCGAACAGATGCGAATAGGTGAAAAAATGATGGAGACAAAACCATCAATCTGTATATCCACTCTCAGTATACCATTGCATCTAGACAAGCCCTAGGATTTGGAAGGGAAGATATGAAAGAACTAGACAAGATCTTGAAGTACTAAGATATTTCATTGATTACTAAAGTTAGGATAGTCCATGACACTGTATTTCCTATCACTGTGTATGGATGTGAAAGCTGGACGGTGAAGGAAGCTGATAGAAAGAAAAATCAACTTATTTGAGATGTGTTGGAGAAGAGTTCTGTGGACATGATGGGCTACTAAAAAGACAAATAAATGGATCCTAGAACAAATCAAGCCTGAACTCTTCCTAGAAGCCAAGATGACTTAACTGAGGCTGTTGTACTTTGGTCATAGCATGAGAAGGCATGACTCACTAGAAAATGAAACAATGCTAGGAAATGTGAAGTCGAAGGCTTTCATGGCTGGCATCCATAGGTTTTTCATGGTTTTTTCCCCCGGGCTGTGAAGCTGTGTTCTGGAAGATTTTTCCCCCCATGTTTTACCTGCATCTGTGGCTGGCATCTTCAGAGAATGGTTGTGTAGGGGTGTGTGGGGTTTATATACTGTGAGTCCCTGTTGGAGAGGATATGTAAAATTTCCAATGCTAGGAAAGGTAGAAGGCACAAGGAAAAGGGCAAGACGGCATTCCAGATGGACAGAGTCAAACAAGAAAGCCACAGCTCTGCGTCTGCAAGACATGAACAAGACTGTTGAGGATAGGTCACCATGTTGAGGTTGACAAAGTGAAACCATCCCTCCCTACCCTTGGCTTTGAAAGAGAGATGTTTTATCACCCTTTCCCTTCTCTTCTTGGCCAGGTGTGGAAGGACTGGGAAACAGATTAACTGTAGTGATGCTGAATGGTACTGAATGCTTGAAAGTGTAGCCCAGAAACTATTTTCAGAATGAAATCAAAGTTTTAGATTTTTTTCCATTTAGCTTGCATAGGTGTTGAAATTCACTTCAGTTTTCTGTTTTCTTTAAAAAATTGTTAAAAAATGAATTCTTGACAGCTTTATCTTGGTTAGCTTACATATGCCCCATTATTTCTTAGCCTTAGAATATTGTCTGTCTTTATGCTATAGAGATGGTAATAATAATTTGTATACAGAAAAGAATAGAGGTAGAGTTGAATAGTTTCAGAGCTTAAGAAACAAAAGAGTCAAAAACACAGTTCAGATATATCATCATCAGAAGTATGCCTAGTTTAGATTATTGGGCATGTGTTATGCTAAAAGGAGACTGGAAATGTCCAATTTTACTTTACAACACATTGCAGTTCTGTGTGAAATATTAGATCAAGGAATTGTGGTTTCTTCTAACTACAGTGAAAATAAATTAGGATCAATCCACAAGGCAATGTGAAACTGTCCTAAGATGAAAGTACTGTAGAAGTTTTCTCTCTCCTTCTTCTCTTTGCAGAGCACAAGAGGGTAGAGAAGGTGGAATGTATGAGCTTGAGGCTCACAACAGTTCATTTCCACTGACCTAAATCACTATTTAGATCAAAGCTTCTTAAACTGTGGGTTGTGACCCCATATGGGGTTGCATAACTGAATGTGGGAGTCATGAAAAATTTGGCATATACTGTATATAAAACCTATTTTATATACCTATATACCTGGGGTCATGCAAAAAATTTCTCAGGCAAAAAGGGGTCATGAGTGGGAAAAGTTTAAGAAGCCCTGGTTTAGATCAGATTCAAGGCCTACAAATCCTAGAAGCCCTAGCCAACATGGGATTGTGGCAGGAGTTGTCCAGAACATCTGCAGGGCCAAAGGTTTCCCATGCTTGGTTTAGATCAGGGGTGGGGGACCTTTGCCCTTCTAGATGTTTTGGACTTCAACTCCCACAAGTCATAGCTAGCATGGCCAGTGGTGTGGAATTATGGGAATTGTAGTCCAAAAATCTAGAAAGCCAAAGGTTCCCCACCCCTGGTTTAGATTATCATTCAAATTGGGACAGAGGCTCAGAGCCAGAGCAATTACCCTTTGAACACATATACTTTATTGAACCCATGTTAAACAACACATATGTTAGTAGCAAAGAGTTAAGTTGGCTTTTAAGATGTCTAGCAGTTAGTCAGTTTTTTCTTTTCTAAGTAAAATGTGTGCTAAGGTTTTGATTTTAGCAAGAAAGGAAAAAATATGCCATTGGCTCAGCTCTGAAATATGTCAAAGAATAATAGTACCTTAGCAGCACACAAAACCAGTAATGGACCATTACAGAGATTGTTCTGTTCAGTACCAATTTAGGCTGGGAGACACAATGCCCACTGAATTAACACTGTTGGCAAAGATATTACAAGTGTAGGCTCACCTCTATTCCTTCTGTCTCCTCCAAGAACCTTGCACTGACAGACACTAATGCGTCATCTGGCCATTCATGAAACCAGTCAATCGCTGTGCAGTTCACGACAGCAGGGAACTTTCTTGCTCGCACTCGGAGGGTGGACCCCACAGGAGAGAAGCACAAGATCACCTGGAGCCCACAGGAGCAGGGAGAAACACCCATTGTTCTGCTTGCCAGGTGAAACAAACATGAGAGTAAAGTTTTGTGGAAGGGTTTCAGTCTGAATTGTCTCCAGGGGTGCAGCCATGGGGGCGGGGATGATGGCATTGCATTGTCAAATGAGAATTATGCCCCTCCCCCTGAAATTTTATTTCACTCTCTAAATTTCTATCATTGTGGTAACTTACAATTTCAGTCAAGCATTTAGAAATACAGTTCTAGGCATTCAAAGAAAAGCAGCAGGCAAAATTACCAAAGGTATATGAACAGTTTTCAATGTCTCCCTATCTGCAATGCAAGAAACTTGGAGACTGAAGGAAAATTTCATGGGGGGGGGGAGATACCTTACTTCGGGGTTATGACCTCATTCACTGCCCTGCCCCCCTCCATCTTCCTTCTCATTCTTTGTAAGGGGGTTCTCAGTCCACCTAGTGGAAAAGTATCCCTTGAGACAAAAAGGTGAAAAATCGAACCTTAAGAATCTGGAACCTGCTAGGCCATCTGATGAAGAGTGGGGTATAAAGTGGGATAGGCAGAGATGGAGGTAAGAAGGCTCACCAAGGGACCTTGCTGCCTCCCCATCCTGTAATTTTTAAAAATACACCTCAATGTTCCAGGGATCAAATTTCCCCCTTTCTGCCAGGGGGCACTGAACAGCATTTTTTCCATTCTTTTTAGTGAGGGGTCACCCCCCCTTTCAAAACAGCTTTTGGAAGCTGCACGTTGCCTGCAGGACACAATTCATCCAGCTTGGTAAAAAGGGAACAAATAATAATTATGGTTACTCTGCCCTGTATCCATTGGAAGACTGGTACTGAATGCAGAGGAAGAAAGTGTCCTTTCAGCTGTTTCAGCAAAAGCTTAAAGCAGAAGCAAGACGTTTCAGCAGGAGACTTGGCTGTGTGGATGTTTAACCCTGTGAGTGTGGTCCCAAATGCAATTCAGACTTTTTCCAAATCTAAGTCTGAATTTTCCAAGTCATTCCTTTTACATCTGTTAACTAAAGCTCAGTAATTGAGGGCACAGATAAGTTCATATTGGGAGGATATTACTTCAGTTTTTTAAAAAAATGGAAGAGTGTAAATCCATGCAAATTTTATCCTTCATTTTGAAGGGTCAGCCTTAGAAGCATATCATCATGCTTCCATGGAATATCCTCCAGTTGCTTCAGAATCATTTGCAAATCTCCAAATGCCTTAAATTAGTAGAAGGCAGAGAAGCCCCACAAACACACCAGGCATGTATGTAAAATAAGGGAATGACTTTTTAGAATCCTCTAATATCAGAGTATTCATTATTGTCAGCAACAATTTTTCTTTCTCAGATAGTTTTGCATTCCTTTTAGATCATCATATCTCAAAACTGCATCCAAACTCCATATTTTCCTTTCCTTTCTATTTGCTCCTAATATTACTCCCTGTCTGAATTTTAAACTGTATTTCTAATTCCTATTTCTAATAACCCTGCTCTGTTCTTAACCTTTACCAGAGGAGGTAAAAATAAGTGATAGCACAGAGTGATAGCGCAGGAATAAAAAAACTGACAGAGGAGAGGAGAGATCCTAACAGAGTTAACTGAAAAAGAATTCTGGACTCCTGCCTAGTCAGGTTGGCATGTGGGGATTAACCCAATCATAGTGGATTGATCATTTGTGCCATTCTGAGAATGTATGTACACTTACATAGCTAAAGGAATGACTTTAAGAATCCTCTAATATCAGAGTATTCATTATTGTCAGCAACAGTTTTCCTTTCCCAGATCTTCTTGCATTCCTTTTAGATCATCATATCTCAAAACTGCATCCTGAAACATGGTTCAACCACCTTCTGGTTTAGAGCACTTTGAGATCTGTTCTTCCTGACATTTTTTACCAGTGTACTAACACAATGCTGGCCTAAATGGTATATTCTTTTCCTTCTACAGCTAGAGCCGATGTTCCACATTCATACCTAGGGTTGTAATTCTCTACTAATTTCATTCTTGATGGAAGCAAAGAGTAATTTTAGTAGTTTTCTTCTAACTGTCAGAAAGTCTTCAAAAATGGTAGAGTTTTCAAAGACCATTCACACTGTGAGATTTATAATGTGCAAAATTAATGTGTGGTATTTTTACATAGAAAATAGCATTTTCTGCACTGAAAATAACATTTCTGTGGAAAAATATTATTTTTGTGCAGAAAATCCCATTTTCCACTCAAAAACGTGTGAATTTTAAGCAGAATACTGTAAGTCATGCACTGCAAAAGTTTCTCTTCAGTGCAGATTTCTGAAACATGTATGGTAGCTTTTCCAAATCACACTGCAGCAGTGGGGACCACAGCATATTGAGGAGGGGGGAGTCATTTGTTTTCAAGACAGTGCCCTTGCCCTGAGATTCCTTCCCCATCCTGTGGATCAAAGATGCCCTCTGAGATTCAGGGTCAGGCCCTGAGATCTGGAAACCCTACAACCCACTGTGGTACGTGAAGCAGTTTGGCTTCACCTTGCTTCATGACATGGTCAGACCTACAGTCTCAACATGTAGATCCAGAAGTCAGTGCATTCTGTGTGGTAGATACAAAGTCACTGGGAATCAATGCAACATGCAAGCATAGCCTACCTTTAGCTGTCTTCGGACTTTGTCAATGAAGAATTTCCAGCAATTTTCCCTTGTATCTTGCATGCCAAGGGATTTCACCTGAGGCCTCATGGAACCAATAATATTTTCCACTTCATCATCCTGGAATAGCCCAGGGACCTCACCAGAGGCCAAGAGGTCATTAATCAGTACCAAGAACTGCTCTTCAGCAACTTGTGAGTCTGTCATGAGAAACACGGTGGGGGTGTTCTTCACAGCTGACTTGATGTATTGAGTAGCCAGGTCAGCCTGAATCACAGAACAGAATTGTGTCAGTTTCTCATGTTTATACAATTTCAGGGGACCAGCTTTTTTTACTAAAGTGGAAAGGGGGTTGGTAAAATTATCAAATCTGCTACAAGAAAGAGAGAACCTTTCAATTCTGCAAAATGGACTAAAAACTTACATCCAGGAGGAGTGCATTACATTCTCAAAATTTTATCCCTATCTTTAAACTGGAGAAGTAAAGTGGTTGCAAATACGACCATTTCTGTCTTGGAACCCAAATTTGCCTTCCTCAAAGTTGTCTCTGGGCTAAACTACATTAAATATCTACTACACTGAGCCTCATTTGTTTCCTGCTTCAAAGTAACTATGCAGGGACCTGATACAGATCAGGAACAGTGCATGCAAATATGAGAGCCTTATATCTTCATTTCTTATTTCCCTGCTTAAATTTTCTTCTTCCTCATGTGGAGGCTAAAAATAAAAATAAAAATCCTCAATTGGAACAAATGTATTTCTCTCTCTTCCCCTCGCAGGGAAGTGCAAATTATGGGAAATAATGGCTGTAGTGATAACATTTCAGTCTTCTCTACCCATAACCAGTCTCCCAGTTTGCATCAGACATACTTTGGGGTAAGAAAGAAACTGAGGCTCACTTACATATTATGGCCAAAGTGTAGTTGCTAATCCCAACATGAGTAGATACATGGAATCAGGGAGAATATGATAAATGACCACTTAAGCATGTTCCATTGATTCAATGGGTCTACTTTAGTTGGGACTAAGAGTTGAATTTAGAGCAGCATATTCAACATAATGGGTAGTCAATGTATCTGAATGGAAGAAACATGAACTGGTGTATTTCTTGGTGATCACTAGATGCTGCTCTTGCACTTCCTAACAAGGTTGGTAGAATAACTGGAGTTTCTCTAGGAATTTTCCACTGTCTCTTGCTCAGGGTCTGAACCACATCTGTAGGATTAAGCACGTTTGGAGAAACCTAACAGCTGTCACAGTACTAGAACTCATAAAGCTGTGTTCAGATGCACAAATGTTTTTTTGTTGGCAAAGCCATGCCTGGCAGCTTCATCTATTCCTCAAGCACATGCCACTACTTTAATGTGTGGGGCAAGAGGGCTGACAGCCAGTAGATGTGAGTGTGATTCTCCTAACTCATCAAATGGCTTTCCTGATGAACTGCTCCTTATTTTGACTAAAACATACACACAAACCCTGCCACAAAGGAATCACTGATGCAGCTCTATGGACATCAGAAAGGAACTTATGTACTGAGACAGTTCTCAAAAGCCTATATATATAGCACTACTGGTATTGAGAGGGAATCTCTTTCAGTGTGCTGACTGGTAGACATAAAGTATAGCCTGCTGAGACACCTGCATACTGACAGGTAGACATAAAGTACAGCATACTGAGACACCTGAAGAAATGCTGGCAGCACATTCAGAACAGAGATGTGAAGAATATTTGCTAATTTTCTTTCTTTGATGAGAAAGGTATCTTGACCCAAGAAGACGCCCCATTAAGAAAACAGTCAACTGCGAGGACCCTTTCCTCCCCCACCCCACATTTCAACACTATGTTAATATGTTTTCTGTGCAAATGAATTTTTCACACAAGAATCATGAAATATGAATTCAAAATGGACAATAACTCTTGTAATCATGCCCAGTAGACTGAAAACGTTTTAAATAAATTGTTCTTGCATGAAAGAATGAAAAATAAATGAAGAGTTACATCTCGGAACACAATAAAGTAACACTGAATCAATATGAGGTCAAAGGCTTTCACGGCTGGCATCCACAGGTTTTCTGTGGGGGTTTTCCAGACTGTGTTCTGGAAGAGTTCATTCCTGATGTTTCACCTGCATCTGTGGCTGGCACCTTCAGAGAATGGTTGGGTAAGGGTGTGTAGGGTTTATATACTATAAGTCCCTGTTGGAGAGGATATGTAAATGTGTGTATTTGAATGGCTAGTTCCTGGGGGGGGGATATGCAAGGAGGATTAGCGTCTGTTTGACTAATGGTCCATTGTCTGCTGGAAATCCTCTGTCCCTGGGTGATGTTCATTTGCATGTGCTGAGTTTTGATTTTGATGTTTTTCAGGACTGATAACCAGATTTTGTTTACTTTTAGGGTTTCTTCTTTCCTATTGACATTGTCCAGGTCTTTGTGGAATTCCATAGCTTATCTCTGAGTTCCGACATGATAGTTGTTGGCCTGGTCCATAATTTCTATATTTTTAAATAACATTTTGTGTCCAGGTTCGTTTATAATGGCACTGTGCAAACACGAATCAAGGAACATAAGAGACACTGCAGACTGGGCCAGCCAGAAAAATCAGCAGTAGCAGAACACATTATAAACCAACCTGGACACAAAATGTTATTTAAAAACACAGAAATTCTGGACCAAGCCAACAACTATCATGTCAGAATGCACAGAGAAGGTATTTAAATCCACAAACACCTGGACAACATCAACAGGAAAGAATAAACCCTAAAAGTAAATACAGTTTTGGCTACTGTTCAATGGATTTGTAATTGGTTGACCGGCCAAACCCAAAGGGTGCTCAGCAGTGGCTCCTCTTCGTCTTGGAAAGATGTGACCAGTGGGGTGCCACAGGGTTCTGTCCTGGGCCCAGTGCTATTCAACATCTTTATCAATGACTTGGATGAGGGAATTAGGGGCATACTTATCAAATTTGCAGATGACACCAAATTAGGAGGAGTAGCTAATACCCTAGAGGACAGGATCAAAATTCAGAATGACCTGGATAGACTGGAGAGCTGGGCCAAAGCTAACAAAATGAAATTCAATACGGAGAAATGTAAAGTACTGAACTTAGGGCGGAAAAATGAAATGCATAGATATAGGATGGGAGAGACCTGTCTGAATGAGACTACGTGCGAAAGGGATCTAGGAGTCCTAGTAGACCACAAATTGAACATGAGTCAATAATGTGATGCGGCAGCTGAAAAGGCCAATGCGATTTTGGGCTGTATCAATAGAAGTATAGTATCTAGATCAAGGGAAGTAATAGTGCTGCTCTATTCTGCCTTGGCCAGACCTCACCTAGGATACTGTGTCCAGTTCTGGGCACCACAATTCAAAAAGGATATTGACAAATTGGAGCATGTCCACAGAAGGGCAACTAAAATGGTGAAAGGTCTGGAAACCATGCCTTATGAGGAGAGACTTAGGGAGCTGGGTATGTTTAGCCTGGAAAAAAGACTGTTAAGAGGCGATATGATAGCCCTGTTTAAGTATTTGAAGGGGTGTCACGCTGAGGATGGAGCGGGCTTGTTTTCTGCTGCTCCAGAGACTGGAACACGGAGCAATGGATGCAAGCTCCAGGAACAGAGATTCCACCTCAACATTAGGAGGAACTTTTTGACACTAAGAGCTGTTCGGCAGTGGAACACACTCCCTCGGAGCATGGTGGGGCCTCCTTCCTTGGAGGTCTTTAAACAGAGGCTGGATGGCCATCTGTCGGGGATGCTTTGATCAAGATTTCCTGCGTGGCAGGGGGTTGGACTGGATGGCCCTCGTGGTCTCTTCCAATTCTACAATTCTTTGATTCTATGATACTAGTCCTGAAAAACACCAAAATCAAAACTCAACACATGCAAATGAACTCCACCCAGGCACGGGGGGGGGGAATTTCCAGCAGACAATGGACCATTAGCCAAACAGACACTAATCCTCCTTGCATATCTCCCCCAGGAACTAGACATTCAAATACACAAATTTACATATCCTCTCCCACAGGGACTCACAGTATATAAACGCCCACCCCACCCCTACCCCACCATTCTCTGAAGGTGCCAGCCACAGATGCAGGCGAATCATCAGAAATAAACTTTCCAGAACACAGCCTCATAGTCCGGGGGGAAAAAACATGGAAAACCCTAACACTGAATCAGTTTCCTCATGAGATATAAGAAAGTGTTTAGAATTCTTTTCACAACACTGCCATTCATACAAGTGCTTTAGTTCATATGTGCAAAAAATATGAACAGGCAAGTTTGTGGGGAAAGTTTGTATCTTCCAAAAAACCCAACAAATAATGAAAAGACTGAACCACAACACGCACACACACACACACACACACAGCATTTTGCTCCAGCATTTTGATATTTTGTTACCTCTGAACATTACTGTTTTCACCTATAATTTCTGATCTCAATCTGAAATTTCTTCCCATTACCCCTTTTAGGAGGATATCCAGTGCATATATTGCTATCATACACAGATAACACTGTGCCTGAAAAGGTTATGTTTGGCTTTTAATATGCATGATGGGTTTGTAGGCTGCATTAGTGTCAATTATTAAGCTGCCTTCTACTGAGGTATGTTTAAAGAAAACCATTTTCCTCCTCACCTTCAAGTCTGGAATTCCATAGCCTTTCTTCAGTGTGATCTGAAACACATCCAAGGAACTGATGTAGGCTGCCAGTCGAGACAGGCTCTGCTTACCACTACCTCCTACCCCTACCAGCAAGGCATTCCCTCTGGGAGCCTCCAAGATGCGATTGATCCGGCACACGTGAGCTACAGCATCCTCAAATAGCACCTGCAAGAGGCAAGGAAAGAGTAGCAAGAGCACAAACCACACCAAATACAGTGTAGACCAGAAGTTCAAAGTTATGTCTTTTTATCTGTCAATTTTAGCACGCTCAGAATTTTATTAGAACTGAGTAACTAGTGTGGTCTGTTTTTAATCCTGTGTCCTGTCTTGTGCTTGAGTTTTTATTTGAAAAGTGTAAATAAATAAGGAAGAGTACAGCAACACTGCCCACATCCACACAAATGCATAATTAAAGCTCTAAAGTTGGAGGACAGGTGTTTGGCAATGCCCTTTTACCCTGGACATTGCCCCACCCTGCTATTTCCATTGCCTTTTTCTTTTTCTATGTTTATAACCTAATGGTATGTCTGTCCATTCACTGGTTCTGTACAGACACTGCATCTTTCCTCTTCTCACATTCCCAGGGGTGTATTTCTCTGGTCACATTCCAAAAGCTTAAGATTATCTTTCCATTCCATTAATTAAAATATAGCATAAACCACCAAGGAAATATTTCAGATGGAGAACTCCTAGCACACACAATCTATAGGCATCGTTCAGTTATCCTAATTATTCCTCCTGAACAGCTATTTTGTGTGTGTGTGTGTGTTTTTTTTTTAAAGGAAAGTAGAAGGATGGGCACACTAGGAGGCTTAAAAAGTGAAGTGAGTGCTGTCTGAATCCCCTGTAAAATTCTGTAAACAAGGCAGGGCAATTCAAGGATAAAAGCATTATTGGAAAGCACAGGAATTATATGTTAACAGAGAAGCACAATTATTTTGTCCATATATTTGGTACTATTTAATTACTTTAAGCCTGTTGCCAAATTCACCAGTCATGAGAGCAACATACGTTACATAGGGAAAACAACTTCCAGATGTTTTGGACAGCAAACAGCATCATCCACAGCTAAGACAGTTAATTGGCCATCATAGATGGAGATGATGAAAACTGTAGTCCAGCTAGAGTTGCCAGGTGTCTCTTATTGTAAGGGATGCCCTTTATTTGAGGGGTGGAAAGCTTATCCCTTATAGGGCTGGCCTTACTATAAGAAATATCTCTTATTTGAGAGTGTCCTTTTGAACAGACTGAATGGGATGTCAAAAAACCAGTATTTGGGAGAGTGGGCCTTTTGAGAAAAGATGAGGCCAAGTTGCAGGAGCAAATGAATGTGTCTGAAGCTCACTGCCAGTACAGATAAATATGATAAAATGGATTCAGGACTGTCGATACATGCCAAAACAAACAAACAAAGAAACCCAAGTATGGATTTTCATTAAGATGGAAAACTGTCAACCTCTTATGTCATGAATTTTGACTGTCTCTTATTGGTTTTTTGAAAACCTGGCAACTCTAAATCTAACACATCTGGGGAGTACCATATTGTTGATGGCAGCTTAGCGGATCAGCTCCAATTTCACTCACCAAACTCATCACCGCGTTGACCTCATTGTAGCTGTCCAGAGCTTCCACAAGCAGCTTATTCAGAGACTGAATGTTAGAAACAGGCAGATATTTGGGCTCCCCAATTCCCTGAGCAAAGTGACAAAAAATATTGGGCTTTGCAAAGACAACATTGTCAGCCAGATCCTGCAGAAAATAGAAATATAGGTATCATCAGTTTTAAAAGCAATGATCAACAACCTCCAGTTCATCTAAAAGGCAGCATTCCTTGGGATTAGGTGTTATATCTGTGCTTGGGACTTAGTGAGTGAGTGGTCATTCTCGCATTTTGCATTTCCCACCTCCATTTCCCCTGTAATAGAGTTGTCATTACTTAGCACATTATTCAAAAGGACCGTTGTGGGCCAGCTGCCACTTTGGAGGGTCAGTTTGGAGCATGAGAACTTGAAGAAGAGGAGCTGAGGTCTTTGACTCACTAGACATAAAATGCTACAAATGGTTCTAGCTTCCCATTAAACGAAGGCTCAGTTCTTACACGTGGTTAATCAGCAATGCTTCTGTTACCAATATGGGGGCGGGGGGAATCCACAGAGATTCCAACTGACTGCAAATTCTAGATTACAATCTGAAAAAGGAAAGAAAGAACTACTTCACCTCAAAGTGTTTCTTGCAAGTAGCCACCATGACACGGCTAAAGCTATCTTGATCTTTTTCGTCCACAAGCTTGTCACAGTAAACTCTCTCAGCTTCATGCAGCCACAGTCGAACCAAGTCTAAAGGTATTTTGAGACACTCATGTGTAGAGAATAGCAGTCCCTGCCAAAGAGAGGTACCTCAGTGCTGGTTGCCTGGTCTCAAAGCAAGCAGGCAGGGCAACAGTGCTTTCAAGACATGGACCCACCCACTGTGAAAGAACATTCTAAAGGGTCCCTCTTGGCCCATCTTGCTTGTCTTCACCACCTCTGCTATATCCTTGTCACTCCAGGGTCAACAAGGTTGGAGTAGGAAACATGTAGCCTTCCATATGCTATCCAACTGCAACTTCCATCAGCCCTGTCTAGCAGAGCCAGAGTAAAGGATTATGGGAGTTGCAGTACAACAGTTGGAGGGCCAAACCTTCACAGGTTTTTCTTGTAATGTGCTGGATCATGCTAAATGCTTCTTTCCAGGTGCTTAGAAAAGCAGACCTGAAGAAATCTAGAGCAGTATCATGGGGAAAGTGTATGTATTCTGCCTTCATGATCACTTCAAAGGTCAATACTGAGGTTAAGATGGATAAGACATCTGGGAACTGAACACTAACTATGGAAGTGGGCAGATTCTAGCACTGTCACTACTACTCCTGGCTTCTCCAGATCTTGAAGATGAGAGATGTGGAAATGTGCTTGATTAGTAATCACAGTTAGCTTATTCTCTGATTTCAGACTCAGCCGAGTGAGCATGGGTCTACTGATAAGACAAGGGATGAGGCTATCCTTGGAGGAATGTGGTGGGCAGGAGGGCTGTTTGTGTATGTGTGACTGTGGGTGCATCATAACGGGCACTTATCAATCTGTTCCTTGTCTGTTTCCATGTACTCTTCAAACAAGATTTCAGCCTGTACTTTCTGGTCCCTTATGGCCAGTTCAAATGTTACAGCCCTGTGTGTGCCAATGAAAAATGCTCCTACATGGCAGGTTCCAAACCCAAACTTTATTTATTTTATTTTATACATATCCTGTCTTTCTCCCAGTAATGGAACTCAAGGTGACTAACAACCTATTTAAACATTACAAATTAAAAACAATACAAAAGACTTTAGAAAAGTATGAATATAAGGACTTTATCAGATGTGGCAAATATGGCATTACAACAATGCCTGATGATTGCACAAGGGCGCGCATACCAGACAACGTCATCCTTTTGCAATCATGTCAAGTCCAAAAGCCGTTCTTTTTTATTGATGGCCCAAGCTGTCAATAGATCTCCTGTTCTGCTTTGTTGCCGGCATTGCCAGTGTTGGAATTATTGCACCATGAACACAGCATCAATGAATACAGCGTCAATTGTCAGATCACTTCTGGCTGAGAATGGGACAGCTAGGTAGGGGGCTCTCTCTCTCTCTCTCTTTTTACCTTCCCAGTTTACTTGTAATTTTTAAAGTGTGTTTCTGTGCTTGTGCGTGCTTTTTATGTCTTTGTCTTGCTTAACTTTTTTAATCTGCCATGCTCGCATCTTCTCATGAGAATCGGTGAGATCTCAACCTCGGAAGTAAATGGAGCTCTGTTAGTACTCCATTACTGCTGGGGCTACCTTTTCATTCTGTTAAAGGTAGGTCTGGTAAGGGGGGTTCTTTTGCCGACATATATGGTAAGCACTTCAAAATATGCCGGCAAAAGAACTTTTACAGAGGGTGGTCTGATAAAGTCCTAAGATTTAAAAAACAATTAAAGAATTTATTAAGTTAAAACATGAACCATTAAATTTTTTTAAAAATCATTAAAAAGACTATATACAAACATTAAAAACAGCACTGCACAACATTAAAAGCTCAACCCTAGTCAGTTTGTAAAAGCCTGATGGCACAAAAATGTTTTGACCTGCAGATGGAAGGAGAGCAAGGAAGGGGCCACCCTGGCCTCCTTAGGAAGGGAGTTCCAAAGTCAGGGAGCAGCCACCAAAAAGGCCCTCTCCCTTTTTCCTACCAAACAAGCCTGGGAAGATGGTAGGACAGAGAGAAGGGCCTCTTCAGATAATCTTAGAGCTCTACTGGGCTCATAAAGGGAGATATGGTCCTTCAAATAACCTGGACCCAAGTCATATATGGCTTTATAGGTGAAAACCAGCACTTTGAACTGTAAGCGTTCTATGTCATTGCGTCAGATGATGCAATGTTTCCTCATCTGTCAAGGTGTTAGAATTGTCCTTATTATTCTTTTGCAAAGCTTGAGATTGTTATGTGACTCCCAGAGTCCCCCGGTCCACTGACAATGGTGGGGGAAGAAGTCTGGTGCTTGTAGTCCAAAAAGTAATTTTTCCAATCTCTGTTCTTTTGCCATCTGCTAAAGAGGGGAGAAACTATACTGTACAATCAACATTCCAGACCAGTGGTTTGCTAATGTTTTATGAAGAGGGACCCACTGCTATAGTTCTGTCTTTGTTATCACCAGCAGAATCTGAAGTTGACCTTGTTATGTAGGTGGTCATAAAGTAACTCATAGAACCCAAACAGTACTGTGTTATCCCTGCTGGGATTGGAGTCCACCAATACTGGTAGGGCTGTATGATCTCCAACCTTGCTCTGGCTAGGTTGTAAGATGGTTTGTGAAAAGATTTGCCTACCTAAAAAAATGTCTCTCTCTCTGGCTTTTCTTCGCAAACGAAGATTCAGGAAGGACTTATCCTGCGCTTTCTGCAAGTGTGCTGATGACTGAAAAGGTCAATCCGAGATAAACAAGTCCGGTTGCAGAAAGCACAGCAGAGGGTCTCCTTGGCTGATCTTTCTGGGTTGTAATTCTTTCTGTGTTGTCGTTTCTCTTCAAGACTTGTTCAGCGTGAGTTCTCAAATAACGCTGCAGCATTGTGGACAGTGCATCTCCATGCCTCGCGATGTGAAGCCAGGGTGGACCATTGTGGATGATCAATTTGGCCGAGCCTGAGATATTGTTTCAGGGAGTCCTTGTATCGCTTTTTTGGAGCACCCCTCTTATGCTGACCCGTGGCAAGTTCACCGTAGAGTACTATTTTGGGGAGGCGATGGTCCTCCATCCTAGAAACGTGCCCTGCCCAGCGCAGCTGTGTTCTCAGTATCCCTGCTTGCTCAAGGACAGCAACATTCATCACATAGTCAGTCCAGTGTATATTTAGGATTGTATGTATACAGCACTGATGAAAACATTCAAGGAGTCGTAAGTGGTGGCGATAGGTGACCCATGTTTCAGACCCATAAAGGAGAATAGACAGTACAATGGCTCTATACACACTGATTTTTGTGCTTCGCCTCAGATGTTTGTTACTCCAGACTCTTTTATGAAGTCTTCCAAATGTGCTATATGCCTTTGCTAATCTGTGATCAATCTCTTTGTCAATCTTGGCATCTGAGGAGATGATGCTTCCCAGGTAGGTGAGTTGCTGAACTGACTTAAGCACAGATTTGCCTACAGCAATGTGGGGATGATGGTGTTCGTCCTGTGGTGCAGGCTGGTAAAGAACTTCCGTTTTCTTCAGGTTGACTTCCAGTCCAAACAGCTCTGCAGCTGTTGCAAAGCAGGATGTTAGGCGCTGCAGAGCTGCTTCTGTGTGGGCAACAAGGGCAGCATCATCAGCGAAGAGCAGCTCACGGATTAGATAGTCTAGAGTCATAGGAGATTTTCAGACCTGTAAAAATCACCGTTTGCCACGCAAGCAGCCTCCGGAAGAGTATCGAGGCTGCTGCACGGCAAGGGTCAATTTCGGACGATGCCGTTTCTCTCTTGGCGTCGTCCGTGACTGTTGCGGCCAGCACTGGAGGCGGCCGCGCTATTTTTTACTCACGGAATATGATGGTACCACACAGGATTTCATCAGAGGCAAAGTGCATTTAACATATGATAAGGGAAAGTCCCTACTTAGTACCTACAGGAGCAGTTGGTGTGGACTCAGGAGAGAACCTTCTCTGTGGCTGCTCTCAGACTGTGGAACTCCCTTCCACAGGAGGTCTGGTTGGCCCCCTCCCTTCTCTCTTTTCGTCAGCAGGTGAAGACATTTTTATTTAGGCAGGTGTTTGAAATGTGACTTTTAATTGGTGTGCTGTTTTTAATGTTGTATTTTTATCAATATTATATTTTTAATCCATGTTGTGCTTTTAACTATCGCACTTTAATAATGGTAATAATTTAATTTTTCTTAAGCTTTTGTAACTTGTAATGTTTTAGTTGTGTTTTTAAAATTATTGTAAGCTGCTTTGAATCCCATCTTGGGAGAAAGGGGGATATAAATCCAATAAATAAATAAAATACCTAGAATGTCTACATGTTAAGTATTTGTGTTGGTTTTACATGTTAAGTGTTGGTTTTAAACTCTTCTCCTGGAATACAACCGGAGTTTGTGCCATTGCCACAAACATGTCATGAATCAAAGGAGTATTTCGCTTCCTTGTGTTAAAATCAAGTTGTAACAATGCGTAAGAATAGAAACATTGAAAAATCTTTAAAAACAGGAGGAAAACCTGGTGGTGGCTGTCTGTTTCTAGGAAAGCCAGCAGTTCCCTAGGGCCTTCTGTACATTGCAGCTACATGGGTGTTAACAGATTGCATTTCATTCTGCCAGAACAAGAAAGCCTCAGGAGATGTCATACTATATAAATTCATAAAGGCAGCAGGACAAACAGGCATGCTGAATCACAGGAGGGAGACTAGGGACCCCACAATGTAGGAGCTATTTTTGCAACTGAAGATAACAGGGGGAAGAGGCAGGGTAGGGACCTCTCAGTATAAACACAGTTTGCCAAAAGCTCTGTGGAAATTGCTGAAGTAACCGCAATAGACTGTGATATAGCAGGAGGAGAGTAAGAGGGCACTGAAGCAACAGATCTCTGCATCCTGCCTCTTCTTTCCTTACAATACGGACACTGGCCTACTATAGGATGCTGATGAGGCAGCATGTGGGCTTCAAAACCATGAACTTATCATGTTGCAACAGTTCCAGCCTTTCCCACACCCATGGGGAGCTCCAGTTATAGTGTGAAATCAGCAAAGCTAACATGGCTGTCAATCCTCAAGTCCAAATCCATTATCAGAATGGAAACTGTTTAAGTTGCAGTGAGGGGGGCTTTTTAGGGCTGGCAGTGGAGCCAACATGGTGTAGTGGTTTGAGTGTTGGACTACAATTCTGGAGACCACGGTTCGAATCTCCACTTGGCCATGAGAACCCACTGGGTGATCTTAGGCAAGTCACACTCTCAGCCTCAGAAAACTGTGCTAGGTTCATCTTAGGGTCTCTATAAGTTGGAAACAACCTGATGGCACATAGCAACAGAGAAGACTTATCCCTTTCCTACCCTTTTTTTAAAAAAAATATTTTTTGCTCTCTTTCCTACCTGGCTATGTACTCAGGACTGGAGCTTGGAAAAATTACTTTTTTTGATTACAGGTTTTAGACTCTTCCAGCTGGTTGACCAGCAGTCAAGCTAGCATGTAGATTATGGAAGGACAAGTTGTATACCTGTAACTGTAGTTCTTCGAGTAGTCATCTGTGAACTCACACAACTGGATTATTCCTGTGCCTGCTAGAATAGTTATAAAATGATTTTTTGTGGTAGCTCTGCCCATCCCAATGGTTTCCCTCAGGCATTCCCACTCATTTACCTCAGTTCCAAGGACACCACAACAGCAGCATCACAACTTTACAACAATGAGGGGAGGATGGGTGGGTTTGTGTGAATTCACAGATGACCACTCAAAGAACTACATTTACAGGTATGCAACTTGTCCTTCTTCTTCATGGTCTCTGTGAATCACACAGCTGGGAGACTAGCAAGCTTTTTCACAGGTGGAGGGATTGTCATGCCCAACCAGGAGAGAAAGGACAAAGGACACAGTGTAACAGTGAACCACAAGTAAATTTATTGCAACGTAGATATGAGAACAGCTCGCCCCAAAACAGCAGCATACCTAGACCTGTTGTCAAGTCTGTAATGGAAGATGAAAGTCAAAGGAGCAGACCAAGTAGCTGCCTTGCAAACTTCTTCCAAAGGAACACCAGAAAGAAAGGCAGCAGATGCAGCTACTGCCTTGTTGAATGAGCCTGAATTCGAAAGGGGAGCAGCTTTTGAGCCAGTTTGTAGGCCAAAGAGATAGCTGAGACAACCCACTTAGATAAGCGTTGCGGAGAAACTGGGGAGCCACAGTTGGAAGCAGAATAGCAGACAAAAAGATGATTCATCTTATGCAGAGGGGCAGTCCACTGAATATAATACACAAGTGTCCGATGAACATCCAACACATGGAGCACATGTTCAAAGTCATCATATGGATTCTGCATCAACACAGGTAACACTATGGATTGGTTAAGGTGGAAATTGGAGATGACTTTGGATGGGAATGACATGTCTGGTCGTAGTACCACCTTATGCTTGTGAAAGACCAGGTAAGGTGGATCTGATCACAAAGCACACAGTTCCCCCATACATCTTGCTGATGTCACTGCCACAAGGAAGGCTGTTTTCCAGGACAGGAGATGGAGATCAGATGTGGCCATGGGTTCAAACGGGCGCTTGGAAAGCTGTGAGAGAATGAGTTACAGGTTCCATGCAGGGGTGGGTTCCACCACAGGTGGGTGAAGGTTAACATAACCTTTTAGAAACTTCTTGACAACAGGGTCCCCAAAAGGAGAGGGTCAACCCAGCCCCTGGAATTCAACAGAAATCACAGCAAGGTAGCATTTGATAGAGGCAAATGAAAGTCTTGAATCTGAAAGATGAAGGAGAAACTGGAGAACATTCGACACAGTGGAATCCAGTGGAGAGAGACACCAATCTGCCAGGTAAATAACAAACTTCCTCCACTTGTAAGAATAAGAGCAGCAAATTGAAGGACAAAGGGAGGTGTCCACTACCAGCTGAACTTCTGGAGGCAGATGATCAGGAGAGTCAGTCGAAACCAGCCCTGAATGTGAAGGAGGGTTCAGGGTAAGATCCTCCAAGCCGTCAGCCTCAGGGTAGCCAGATCCAGGTGTCAAACCCTGCCTTCCTGAACCATCAGGAGGTTAGGTGGGAGAGGCAGATGGAGAAACCAGCAAGTCGGATTAGTGGGCTGAACCACAGTTGAAGGGGCCACCACAGTGTGATCAGGATTGCGTTCACCCTGTTGCGGTGCAACCTGGAGATCACCCGTGTGAGCAGCAGAAATGGAGGGAATAGGTAAATTGGGGGACCAGTCCACTGAAAGAGAAACCTGTCCCCTCTGGAACCCTTCACACTGGACCTTGTGCAGTATTGTCTGCATTGCTTGTTGGCTGCTGCGGCAAAGAGGTTGACTGTTGGAGTCCCCCAATGGCAGAAGAAAGAATGAGAGAAAGGACCACAGAGCAGTGAAGCTTCCATTCATGAATTGTGGAACTGGAATGGCTCAGCCCTTCTGCAATAATATTGTCATCTCCAGGGAGGTGCAATAATATTGTTCTCTCTAGGGAGGTGAATGGATTGGAGAAAGATGTTCCTCGGTTTGCACCAGTTCTAGAGTAGTCAACAGTAGAGTAATCAAGAGTAGAGTGGAGGACCTTGTCGCTCCCCACTTGTTGAGATAATACATAACAGACATATTGTCTGTAATGAGGAGGACAGTCTTGCCGGTAAGCAGGGATTTGAACAACCTCAGCACCTTCTGCACAGCCAACAGCTCCAAGATGTTGATATGAAGTCAGCATTCCTCCACTGACCAGGAATCATTGAAGGAGAACCATCCATGATGAGTCCCCGACCCTTGTAGGTTGCAACCCCAATCTCATGGGACCCAAGAAGTTCCTCCTGAGAGACTGCCAGGGCTGGAGAATGTTGAAACAGGGGGGGGGGGTTTCGTGCTGGCAGAGACTCGACTATCTCACCCTCAGAGATTGAAGCTGTATCCACATTGACGATCTGGACCGAACCTATAAGAGAAGGATCCTGTGTAGGAATTGGAGCACGGACCATGGAAGCCATGGATCCATGTTCAGAGGAGTGCTTAGCATGCCTCTTCTTTTTCTTCTTCTCCCCACCCAGCTTTGCGGGGGAAGCCTGTGGCCTAGGCAACGCAGAAGAACCCCCAGGGTTCAAAGGGTTGGGTTCATGAACTGAATCCAGGCGGCGCCATTTGTCAGGGCTTGAAGAGCTCATATGGGCTCGTTTGCAGGTCGCAGAACAACGGTGTGTCGACTCGCCCAGATTTTTCAGGGCCACTGAGACGGTCGCAGAAGGAGGCATGGACGGCTTCAAGGCCTGCTCATAAAGAAGGGCCTTCAGGCATGATTGCTGATTTTTGCAGGCCTGGGGGGGGCAATGCCTTGCAGTGAAGGCAAGAGGCCACATTGTGTAACTCACCCAGGCAAAGAAGACAACAGGAATGCCCATTGGAACCTGGTAATTTGGCCTCACATTCTGCACACTGTTTAAAAGAAGCTGAGGGAGCTATGGCAGATTGTCAAACTAGAGTAAAATCATTAAGCAGAGAGTAGAATCCTCAACAGACCAGAGTCGTAACCGGGGGTCAGAATAAAAACAATCCAAGGGAGCAATATAATTATTATTATTATTATTATTATTACCCCGCCCCTCTCTTAAAAACAATCAGGGCATCTTACAACAATTAAAATACAAATGCAGATTAAAATCTCTAAACACCACCCACCCCCACCCTACCCATAAAAAGATATTAAACCAGTATAAAATTAAAAAACCAGCTAATCTAAAATCACATTTAAAAAAAAAATTGATAGCCAGCAAGGGTAAAAGAGGCCAGGAGCTCCTGAGGCTGGGATCTAATCAGGAAAGGCCTGCCAAAAGAGATCTGTCTTTAGTGCTTTTTAAAAGGTACTTAAGCTCATCATCCGATGGATCTCATTCGGCAGGCCATTCCATAATTGGGGGGCGATTACCAAAAAGGCCCTCTGGGAAGTTGCAGACAGCCTAGATGATAATAATAATAATAATCGGGGCAGCTTACAGCATAAGAACTCCATAATTCCTCCCAGAGGACCGGAGCAAGCAGATGAAGATCCAAAAAGCAGTCTGAGTCAATCACAAGAAGAAAATCAGCCAAAGAAGCGAAATCCAAAAACCAAACCGAGTAAAAACAAACAAACTAACAAAAACACCAGGGGCTCGTTTACATGGGCAAATATTCCCCTAAATATGCCGCAAAGATTCCTCATTGTTCCCATGTATCGCACCACAGTATCACCTCATTCAGAAGGGGGGAAAGTAAAAAACCCAAATATAGCATGACAGGGGATGTCGCTACTTTCCCCGTCTTTTTTGACAAGTAGCGTGACTTAGCGCATTATTGATAGCGTGAATGACAAGTCCGTGTGAATTACCAGCAATCTTTCTGATACAGTTACAGCAGAGGTGCACTGTGATTGGTTGAGATGTGCAAGGAAGGGGTGGGCAAGAGATGGAGGACGGAAAAAAATCTCTGCAACTTGCTTTGCTGCAAGGAAATAAGGAAGTGTGTGTGTGTGTGTGTGTGTGTGTGTGAGAGAGAGAGAGAGAGAGAGAGAGAGAGATCAAGCTCCTGTTGTTTTCAGCCACAGGAAAAATCCAGCAAGCTGTCTGATGCTTGCTTGGCTGTGTGTGTATGTATGTGTGTGTGTGAGAGAGAGGGGAGGGAGGGAAATCAGGAGGGAAAGAAAAAGAGAGAAAGTGCTCTGATTTTTCCCTCCTCTGAAGAAAGACTGCTATTTTTCAAGCCTCTTATTCCAAAAGCCCTTTCAGTCGTGGAGGAGCTATCCCCCCCCATCAAGCCCCTCCTCCGTCAGCTGTGTGCATTTCTGTGTGTTTTCAGTGAGTGAAGGGGAAGGGCTCCTTGGCTTTAAGAGGTCGGCATTTGTAAGCCATTCCTTCCTCTCTCTCTCTCTCTCTCTCTCTCTCTCTCTCCTTTTCCTCCCTCTGTCTGTGCTTGGGAGGCCATGCCCCCCGCACCTTTGCCCATCTGAACCAGAAAGCAAAAAAGTAAACAAAGCAACGGAATCCCCCATAAATCATCTAAACTACCTGGCACTGGTGCGAAAAAACGCTAAAGCGCAAATTGCCGCAATAAAAACTGCTGTGTAACTGAGCCCCAGGAAAACCGAGAAAAGAGCTACTGAGCGCAGAGAAAGTTTCTAGGTGCTGCTAGTGTGGCAGACGAAAAGGAAATGAGGTAAATGAGCGGGAATGCCTGAGGGGAACTGTTGGGATGGGTGGAGTTACCCCCAAAAATCATTATATAACTATTCTAGAAGGTTCCGAAGTGCACTGCAGAGGCACAGTTGTGTGAGTCACAGAGACCACGAAGAAGAAGCTGTGTTTCAAAAAGTCAAGTTTATCAAGCTCTGCTGAGGACATGTGCTGCAAAATAGCAACTAAGGTAAAAGCAATGCTAAAATATTGCTAAAGAAATGCTTTTTGTACCTGGAAGATGTTAGACAGGTCTCGGAGATTGAAAACATAGTGAAATTTTATGGCAGTAGGAAGAAAGGTTGCTGCTATCTTCTGATGCAAAGCTGTTGTGGAGAAATACAGCACATACTCATTTTTAAAAAGGCATTAGGATAGTTTGAAGGGTAATGAGGTAAGTCAACCTGAATCAACAAGTCACAAATTAATTTATTGTGGCACGTATCTTTCGCTTTCCGCTTACACATTTTTCAAAGCAAAATCTGGATGTTTTGCCATTGTCATATTGTTTATAAGAACACAAATGAAGTTCTCCTGAGCAAGGCTTTGGGAGAAAGGATTTAAGGGCACAGATAAATGGATGGATAATTATTCAATTTATTTAATTATTGTTTCCCATTCATTTTAAATAAATATAATATTATTTCCTGTTTTTAAAAAGGAAGGAAATAAAGCAATGCAAGGAGACCAACAATTTAAGCCTTCCCTTACCCCTCATCCTTAGGAACAGAAGCTAGCACTACCAATTAAGACAGGCTATTCAAGGAGGAAAGAAACCCTAGGTAGGCAGTCACCTCGTAAAAGTAAAGCTAAGCTATGCTGGGAATATGGATGCATATGTTAACCCTGTCCCCCATAGTTTCTATGCACCTTCACTTATTTTGTGCAAAAAAAAAAAAAAAAAAAAGCAGTCTTTGTGACCATGATGGTTTGAATGCACTTACCGAGCTTCCATGATTAGAAATACAACCCAGCTTCTTATCATGGAAGTTCTGTAAAATCCATTTTGCCAAACAGCCTTTCCAGACCTTTGTGCAGAATGTGTGAAGATCTCAATGGCAGCTGCACTCCTGGGGATGTTGGGAGCTGGGCTTATATGGGCACCCACACAATCCCATACACAGTTTACCCCCATGGACAAACATTTATGTAAACTTGCAATACACTATTCATCATTAATCCCCCAGGCAGAATCAACAAGAAATAACATATTAGATTGAACCTGCAAACTGAAAGAGTCTAGCTAAAGGCACAAGAGTCCCTCCCAAGCCTTAATAGCACTCTGCCTATTTTCACTTAATAAGCTGATGCTGCAGTTTCATTTTATTTGAAAAGATAATCACAGTTTGGTTTGAAAAGGCACTAGCAGCCAATACAGAAAACAATGGACTGTAACGGATAGATGAATCTTCATGCTACCAATGAGAAGGTATCATACACCCAACCTGCCCTTTTCTCCTTAAATGATTTTATCCAATAACGAAAAAGATGGAAGAAGCAGGAAAAAAAAAAGGAATAGAGGATTATGGGTGGATAATAATACCGTGTGAAGTCCCTGTAAAATTCGGTGAATGAGCCAGAGTGATACTGTGATAAAATCCTCATTTGAAACCACAGAAGGACTGTATCTGAATGCTCCATAAAAATGAACAAATAAAGTAAGTGCAGATGCAGGAGCTGGTGTGGAAGTAACCACGGGCACTAGATGCCAGAGAGTGTCAAATCATGGCTCAGCTAGCATTTTCTCATTTTAAAAAATCACAGATTTAATGTTAGGAAAACTTAGGTTTTCCAAAATACTCCTTGTTGAACATTGTCCCTGGACATTACTTCATCATCTTTCAGGTTACAGGTGTTAGTCAAATACAGAGAGATGACAAAGTGACAGAAAAGTTTGCCCTGGTACATGCTGATTTATATTGTGCTTACCCAGAGCTGCAGAAACAAGCTGTGAATGAACCTTTTGGACCACCATTGGGACATGTCGAAGAGCCAGGTGTTGAGCTAGGATAGTGCTATAGATGGTCATAAGAGCATCTTGTCCTGGGAAACTCACAGCAAACACACAGAAGTGTCGCTGGAACAGAAAGGATTTACAAGGATCATTTTGTGGTGAGAGAATCAGCTGCTTAAACAAATAGCACATCTTAAATCTTAAAACAGACCCATTCAGATCTTCTGCTTCCAGTTTACTGAAATTTCTACAACATGTCTCTGATAAGTACCTGAAGTCTGGAGTCAATAGTGAAGGATCCAGCAGTTGGATTCATACAGGCAACATATTGGCAGTTGTGGATATCCTTTAGTGTCAACTTGGTTCTGTCATACCTAACAGGGGGAAGAAAACCAAGAAGGGAAAGAATCCAATGGAGAACAAGTGTAGAATTTATCTCCTAGTATCCACTTACCTTAGTAAATCTTCATTTCTTGCACATACATTTAAAAAGACGACAAAGAAAGAGGACTTCATGATCTTCTCTCATTAAGAGAAGAAAAATGCTATTTAATATGATATCTGAATGCAATGAATTTGTAAAAAGGCAGCATGGATAGCCACCTGAGAAAAACATGGTAGGACTTAAGATCTACTACATATCCATGAACTAACTTAGGCAGCTTTCTTAAAATAATCCAGTAGAACTGGAAGCCAGCTCTACTGTGACCAGTCCTGCAAGTCACACAGGAAGCAAGCAAACACAAATAAATAAAATAAAATAAACATTCATTGCAAAACATAAATAATGGAATTTCTTCTTGATTGTGCCAAACATTTAATATAATGAACACCTTATAGTCTTCATATAATTAATCAGAATTCTGAACTCAAGGAGGTTACATAATTGCAGTATTTTTTTCATTGGCACTTTGTTTTAAGCAACTTCCAAAAGAGAGGAGGGTCTAAAATCATTTTGCAAAATTAGGTCTTTGCCACTTTCTCTGGAATTGCCAGTTCTGCAGAGGTCCACAAAAATGGACACCTTACATTGTGGATGTCTAACCATGAGGCAGAACTCCCACATGGAAGCCAAATACAGTACTGGATGCAATGTACAGGGAGAAGAATATTGTTGAATGTACTGTTCAAATTGATGCTGAAGAAGTGGAATTACTTCAGAGCAGAGGGAGAGTTGTAACTGTATGTATGTCATTCTGCCGTAAATATATTGGTGTATTTTGCATTGTTCTGGGAATTCCAGAGTCTGTACCACAGTGGTAACTTTCCAATGCAGAACTTGAAAGAGACCAAGGCTGACTTGGGGGTAGCAGAACACTGGTACAAATAACCAAGATGCAACAGTCCAGAAAGATGCTCAGAGCCTGGCTGTGATGCATACATTTTGTCTTTCTCAGTATATTGTCAACTGTTTTAAACATTACAAAATTTTCAAACAAAATAATAATGATGTACAAAATTGTGTCAGTAACCAGCCAATATAGATTTTAATCAATCAAAGAAATATTAATTATCTAGTAAGAAAAGATAATTATATTTTAATGTAAATCTTAGGAAAATATATATTTCATGTTCAATGTATGCACAATTCTGAATAATGTCTTGCAAACTTGTGCTCTGAACTGTTTCCAGGTAAATATTTTTAGCTGATCCAGCCTTGCTGGGGTGCTCTCATTTTTTTCATGGAGATCTAAACCCAATTTCAGCAGCCCTGCAGAGACCACCAGAAAGTATACACATGGAGTTCTCTATGGGCACATCTAACACCTATCGTGTTCAGTTGTGTCATTCAAATATGAAAGATAGTGTTCACAGTCAAGCTGTATTCTTACCAGTGCCCATGGTCCATGTGCTGCCGGATCAAGGTATGAGGAGCCACAGTGCCATATTTATCGACTTCTGGCATGTTCATATCATCAATGAAGTAAATAAGCTTCTTTGTACCTGGGGGACCAAAATTCCTCCCGGATTTCTTCTCCAGAGGCTTCTCAAGTATAGCTAAGCAAGCACAAGATTACAAATTTTAAAAATAAATAAATTATCAAGCTTGATCTAGATTATCAGGTAGAATATCCTCAAACTTCATTCCTTTGTGGGATAGACCTAGCTGGAATATCCTCAAACTTCATTCCTTTGTGGGATAGGCCTAGCTGGAACCTTTTAAAAACAATAGTGTGATATCAAATCTATATGGAAAAAGCAGCCTTATTGCAGTGGAGGGCTCATGTCAAATTTAAATTTTATTTATTTATTTATTTATTTCCCGCTCTTCAGCCACAAGGCTATCAGAGCAGCTTACAAATTGTTTTTAAGCAATAGCAATTTACACATCTACACCGCATTAAGCAGTTTCCAATGCGTGTTACCTAATTGCCCCCACAGGCTGGGTACTCATTTTACCGACCTATGAAAGGATGGAAGGCTGAGTGAATCTTGGAGCCCTCTGGAATCGAACTTGCAATGTGGTGACTTGCAGTAGTGGCATTTAACCACTGCGCCACCAGTGCTCCCTTGGACTTCATCAGACCAGTCAAATATGGCATCATAAGGGCACCTAATAGTTGCAAAAAGGTGTGCGTACCAGACAAGTTACCCTTTCACAATCATATATGGTTCAAAAACCGTACTTTTTTATTGACAGCCCAAGCTGTTAATTGATATCCCGTGGAGATTTTCTGCCGGCATTGCTGGTGTTTGAATCCATGCACCATTGAACTCATGTGAATGCAGCATCAATGGACAAACACTTCTGGGTGAGATTATGACAGCCAGGCAGGGTACACTCTTTATATGACACCCCAACCCCGTTTACTTGGGACTTTTAAATTGTGTTTTGGTGCTTTCCTGAACTTTTTGTGCTTTTGTTTTGTTGGTTTTTTGAATTGCTTGCACTAGCGTCTTCTCGTGAGATTTGGTGAGATCTGAAACCAGGAAGTGAACAGAGCTCTGTTCACTCCCTGTTAGTGCCTGGGAAGCCTCTTTAACACGAGAAAGGTAAGGTCTGGTAGGGGGAGTTCTTTTGCTGGCATAAAAATGCCACAATTTATGCCGGCAAAAGAACTTTTGAGGAGGGTGGTCTGATAAAGTCTTTAGTCTGAAAGCTAAAGGTAAAGAAGCCCAATGCCACTTTTACCTGGGCAGTCAGATGAAATCAAGTTAAGGTTTTCATACAGCATATTCCTGGATAAATGAATGGGAACGGTATTCTGGGATGGTAGTAGTGAAAGGGAGCAGTCCTCATTTCCAACCACTACATATTCAGTAGACTAGGTGAACAAACTCTACAAGTGGAGGCTTGTCTATGCACCTGCAGCTTGTCCCTTCTGCAAGGTTCCTGATTGCGCATAGTGACCCTAAATAAGTACAGTCAATATGTATACAGGCTCTGTTCAAACAGTTGGTCACACATAGGTTAGGAAAGGGGGCTGTTGCAATGATCTTATAATGACCCCAAATTTTTACACAGCCTGATGTGTTGTGTGAAAAGGGCTGCTGACTCACAGCAAAATGAGACAGACTGCAGAATGTTGGCTGACATGAAGGTTGTAAGGGGTCAAGATATGTTATACATCATTAGCAATGTTGGGGCCACTGTCCAATAGGGACCTGTACCAATACCATGATGGGCCTAAATACCCTAAAGGCACTCCATCCCATCTGATCTTGGAAGCTAAGCAGGGCCAGCCCTGGTTAGCACTCAGATGGGAGACCATCAATGAATACCAAGTGCTGTAGGCTATATTTCAGAGGAAGGAACTGGCAAAATGACCTCTGAGTATTCCTTGCTTAAGAAAATCCTATGAAATTCATGGGGTTGCCATAAGTCGATGAGTGACTTGAAGGCACATATAAACACACCAATGCCACGATTGTATGCCTGGTATTATTTTGAAACAAAATGGTCCAGTTTTCTCAAATATGCATGACAGATCAAGTGCTGGGAAATTTTAACCTTCCCAGACTTCCTCACGGAAAGACAAGATTTGCATTCAACATCTCAGGCTCTGTTACAAGTTCTAGAATCATATGACTTTTTCATACGGTTGAAAAAAACCAACGAGGTCGAGAGAAGAACAGGGTTGTTGCGCTTACACAGCCCCGTTTCAGATGACGCAGTCCTCCTCCATCGTCCTCCTGACCTCCTCCTGACCATCCCCCGTGCTGCTCATGCTGCGTTTTACTGACAGAAAACCTCAGTGAATAAAAAGCGGCATGAGCAACACGGGGGAAGGTCAGGAGGAGGACGGGAGAAGGACACAAGAGGACTGCGTTGTCTGAAACGGGGCTGTGTAAGCGTGAAAGCGTGATAGCCCTGTTCTTCTCCCAACCTCCTCGTGGGTTTTTTCAAAAGTTTGAAAAAGTCCTTAGAGTTGGAAGAGATCACAAGGGTCATCCAGTCCAACCCCCTGCCATGCAGGCAAACCTAGTCAAAGCACTCCTGACAGATGGCCATCCAGCCTCTGTTTAAAAACCTCCAAAGAAGGAGACTCTGCCACACTACGAGGAAGTGTATTCCATTTCCAAACAGCTCTTACTGTCAGGAAGTTCCTCCTAATGTTTAGGTGGAATCTCTTTTCCTGTAGTTTGAGTCCATTGCTCTGTGTCCTAGGATCTTTTCAGATGCCCCTTACCACGTAAGAAGCCTCTGTAACAGCAACGAAGCTGCTGCGTGGCAGGGGGTCTGTTTTGGATGATGCCGTCCCTCTCTCGGTGTCATCCGTGATTGTTCTGGGTAGGACTGAGGGCAGCTGCGCTATTTTTTATTCATGGAAGTTGTCCATGAATAAAAAATGGTGCGGCCACCCTCAATCCTACCCAGAACAGTCACGGACGACGCTGAGAGAGGGACAGCGTTGTCCGAAATGGACCCCCTGCCACGCAGCAACTTTGTTGCTGTTATGGAGGCTTCTTGCGCAGTAAGGGGCATCTGAAAAAGTCCCTAGTCCCTGGTGCTGCAGAAAAAAAGCTTGCTCCATCCTCAGACATCCCTCAAATATTTAAACATGGCTATCATATCACCTCTCCACCTTCTCTTCTTTAGGGACTTTATCAGGCAAATATGGCCTCATAAGGACACCAAATGATAACAAAAGGTGATCATTTGCATACCAGACGATGTCATCCTTTTGCGATCATATATTGTTAAAAAACCATTCTTTTTTATTGACAGCCCAAGCCATCAACAGATTGACCATAGCGCTTTGTTGCCGGCATTGCTGGCGTTTGAAACTTCACGCCATTGTACTCACGTGAATGCAGCATCAATGGGCAAACACTTCCGGGTGAGATTGGGACAGGCAACGGACACACTTTTTATGACCCCCCCCCATGTACTTGCGACTTTGTGAGTGTGTTTCTGTGCTTGTGTATACTTTTTGTGGTTTATTTTTTGATGTATTTTTTAATTTCCCATGCTCACATCTTCTCGTGAGAATCAGGGAGATTTGGAACCTGGAAGTAAATAGAGCTCCATTTGTGCTCCGTTACTGCCAGGGATGCCTCTTTTACACTACTTAAGGTAAGTCTGGTAGGGGGGGGGTTCTTTTGCTGACATAAACATGTTTTAAAATATGCCAGCAAATGAACTTTTATAGAGGGTGGTATGATAAAGGCCTAGGCTAAACATACCCAGCTCCCAAAGTCGCTGCTTATAAGGCAGGGCTTCCAGATCATTTTCTTTGTCGTCCTTTGTCAGGGAAGGAGAGGGGTTGGCATGCAAGGAATAAACCAATCAGAGTGGATTGCTCCTCCGTGCCATCCCGAGAATAGAGTGGCACTATTACTTCCCTTGATCTAGACACTATACTATTGATGCAGCCTAGAATCGCATTTGCTTTTTTAGCTGCCACACCACACTGCTGACTCATGTTCATGTTCTATTACCAGAGAAGTGAAGTTGGTTGTTATCTGAAACAAGGATTGGCAGCAGCACCCAAAATGTGAAATTCTCTCTTCATGGACATTCGATTTGTTGCTTTTCTCTTGTGTTTCAGGCAGAACTATTACATTGTTCTGTCAAGCTTTTAATGTCAGTGTTGTTCTTTGATTTTCATCTGATTTTATTGTAATGAAGATTCTCTTTTAATATTTTTTTGCGGGTTATATGCGTGTTACTTCTTTAAAAAGTTTTATTTTCTTTCACCATAAATGATCATTGACCAGAAAGGTGATCCATAAATATGCTAAATAATTAAATAAAGCTAGATTTTGTGTAACAAATACTTGCACATTTGTTATATTGCAGAATGGTGAAGTGGGTTGTAGTGCATGAAAACATAACTAACTAACAAACAAACAAACAAACCAATAAATAAATATGCCATTAATATTAATAAATGAAAAGCTCTTTACTCTTTCTGCTGCAACAGACTGCCACTCTGTACACTGCATAAACTGCCCCAAAAGCCACAGGTTTCTAAAATGCAGAAAGAACACCTCCTCTCTAATAATTTTTACTATTATTATTATTATTATTATTGATTGCCTATCACTTGTTATAAACTATTCCTAAGTACAGGCCGACCACTGTATCTGTGGGGGATACGTTCCAAGACCCCATGTGGATACCTGTAACTGGATAATAGGGAACCCTATTATTTTCAATGAGATGAATGCCGGAAGTTGATCATGGAATCACATTGGAGGACCTAGAAATAGCTAGAGGGAACATATTTTTTCAGACGTGAATAAGTGAAATTGTGGATACTGAATCTGTGGATATGTGGGTCGACCTGTATTGTTATCTATCACTGATAACAATAGATAGATCAAGCCAGTCCCTTTACCCTGCAGCATTGCTGAAGTTGTGTAGAAATTAAAGGGAACAGATTGCACCATGTAATCATCCATGTTTAGGGTTTCAAGTTTATCAACCATGAGCACTGACTTCCCAGTGCCTGCATTCCCAACTAGCATCACAGGCCATTTCTTTTCCATCAGCAGATCCATGAAATAACGAATCCGAATAGTTTCAGTTGTGTGGACCATGGATGCCTGCAAGACAAACCCCCCCATTAAAATAACACTGATTTTAAAATCTGAAGTACATAAAAGCTCATGCAGTAATTTCTAAGGAAAAAAGGAATCAAGACAGTAACAGAAAATAATTTTCTAATATGATTTGCAACAGAACAGTCACTAGTCTCAAACACAATTTGTGTTAAAAGCATTCTCCAGCTCATGGATAGTTACAAATCCAATATCTGTAGATTGAAATCAAAAAGTTTTTTTTTTATTACACATAAGAAACATGATTTTATTAAGGGTGATAAAATAATCCTTAGGAGAGGATTATCCTTAGGGAGTGAGTGATTCTGTACTTGAAGATGGTTATTTTCATTTGTTACGGAACAGCCTTGCTTTGTTTGTGCCTTTTTAACAAAGCATTTGTATGAGAAATATGTGCATCTTCTCATCTTTTCGCTCTGAATCTTCCATTCTTTTCCAGAACCCATAATTTTTTAAAAAAAACTATAGATTATGCACCACTGTTCAATAGCATTTTTGCCAATTCTAGTTTGCATAGATTGCTCTAACCATTACCTTATTTATAGTTTGTCATTCTTGTAGTATATGGGGAAATAATTATTGTAATGTAAAACAATCTTGTGTACCCCATTCACATACTAAGATAAGTCTAGGAATTTTTCCCTGCATGCTTCTGTTCTCCCAAATTCCCTTTCTCTTACTTCACTAGGCAATTCCAGCCAACTGGAGAGATGGGTCATTCAACACATGACCTAACTTAAATTTTATTGCTTTTTGTGTAAGCCTCTTTTAAGTTTGAGTCTCCATGCGGCTGTAGCCATGTTATGTGGTCATGCTGCTATGAAGCCTTGCTATGATGCTATGCCATGATGTTTGCTTTCCAAATCACCATGCAGCCTCTACTGCTGAAGGCTGGGTGAGTCATTCTACCCTAAATCCTCCTAGTTAATTAGAAACACTCTTTTTAAAAGTTTGTTTTAGTATGTAGATTAAGATTGATATACCTTCAGTAAACTTTTGATAAGCATTTTTAAACTGACTCCTTTGTTTTTGTAATGAGTCTAATTCATTGGGTGATCAGACCTCAGAATACACTTTTAAATGTTAATTGAGCTTGTCTCAGCATTCTTAAGCGTCACTCTGCATGACTTTGAAAGTGAAGTGATTTTAATTTTTTAAAGAAGATATTTTTATTTCCTTTTAAAAGGGCTAGATACCTGGGATTTTTAAAATACATTTTTATTTTTAAACTCATACCTCCTATAATTCTTTACTAGGAATCGACTCTGTTACTTTACTCTTTCCCTTTTCAAACAGCATTGCTATTGCATCTCTTTTTTCTTCTTTCTCTCTCCCTCCCTCTCAGATTACAATCACAGGGCTGGCTTCAGTTTCCTTATTTGATTTAGCTTCTTGGACAGAAAGAACCCATAAATGTCTAGTTTCATTACATATTCTTTCCATAGTGGAATGACATCCTGGACTAGGTTGGGGACCATGGTGTCTGGAATGCAGAACTTTTAAGATGTTCACCACGTGATGTTCAAAACCCTTCCATTTCCAGTTGTCTCCATAGAGAAGCACATCACAAACTGTTCGTCTCCCAGTACAACAAAAATAGTCAACATACAGGGGAAAATCTATTATTGCTTCATACCTAAATGGGCATATATGTATGTCAACCTGAAAACGTGACTCTGGGAAGAGTCCCTACATTTCATAGAGATAACTGAGACAATTGACTTAATGATTAACCTCTGGCCAACAATGGATTCTCAGTTTTGCAGTACTGCAGGGAAAACTATATACATGCATACATATATATATATATATATATAAAACAAAAACAAACAGATGGTTTCTCAGAAATACCTGCAATGGGACATCTGGGTCCAGTTCAAATGCTGGCACTTTATCAGTCCAAGGCAAGAATTTCTTTGTCTCTGGGTCAATATAATAGTCAAAAATGGTCCCTTGAGAAGGAAACTTGATGGTTTTAAATTCATTCACCCACCATTTACTGAACTCCACACGATAGTCCACAAGCTGGGGAGATAAAGATGTCCAATTTAATAAGCTTTTTCTATTTTTTTAGAAAGACTAGATCATAAAAACTCTTCTCTAGAGATGCTACAAAACATCCAAGTAAATCCTATCAAAACTAAATGATATATTTTTTAAAGTGCATAAAGCCATATGCTATTGCTGGAATAGCCAATAACACAGGGCAAAATCAAATGTTTGTTCAGATGCATGGCCTACAAAATCATTTTCCTATAGTAGGGGAGGGTATCCTGGATTGTGATGGCTCCTCTCTCACTCCAGAAGGAATGAAGGCTAGGACTTAACAGCCATCCCACAAGACTGTTCCTCCTACAAGGGTCTGTCAGATCAAATGGTATAAGCAGTCAATGTGGTACCAGTGGTATGGCAGAAAATATGTCATGCAATGGTATGTTGCGCAGGCCCAAACAATCTAGTCAACACACCAGGGAGGCACTGCAGGCACATGGAAACTAGGTGATGTGGAAGTGTCTATTGATGTATCTCTGCAACTAAATTACTCTTTGAGAACTGGACAAATAAAATGGCATTTATGTACATAATACTCTTCATCGTATATTTGGGCACTATTATTATGACATCTGGAGGTGTATGAATCAGAACATGATTATCTAATTTTCGAAAAGCACCTGGTCTTGAAACATTGCTCCTCCAAATGCCCAGAAGCAAGCAAATACAAAATAGAGTTCATATAGCTCTTTGGAAGAATCTGGAGGTGTGTTGGTTGGAGTCAGGAGACATTCCAGTAGGTAGAGGATGGTTTGTATCACAGTCACTTCAGGTACAGGTGTTATCTTCTTGAACCCAAATTTCAGCTTTTCCAAACACGTAGGCAAGTATTTGTCAAACAAGATCATCAAATTGGCTTTTTCAGACTGTACTTCCCTGCGCTCAATCCAGCTGCTAACCACTCTGCAGAGTGATTAAAAAATAAGTTATTGAATATGGACTGAATTTGTACTCCTGGAATATTTCATACCTTCTTCCTTGGAGTGAATTGCCTCACATGCCCTCCCTCCTCTTATTCACACTGCACCATTTTTAGAGTAATCCTACTTAAATTGTAGGATTTAGCTGCCTAGGAAGAGTACCTCATATTGTCTGGCAACTTACAGGAGCACATGAACAATGTGGCAAGATTGTTCAAACACTGTATTTGTTGGAGAGCTTGGAAAAGTTCTTTTGACTGCAAAATCCAGAATCCTCAGTCATCATTGCCAGTGGCTATGCTAGCTATGGGATTCTGAGATTTATGGTAAAAAAAAATCCAAGGCTCTGCACATGTGGTATGTCAGAATACTGGATTCTACTCCCCACTGTGTGAGGGCTTGCTTACACAGACAAAAAAAACCCCAAAACCTTTACTCAACCTGTATTCTATGGCATAGTTGCCACATGACGTTTTCAACAATTCACATCTTCCTTGGGATTTCTGCAGGAAACTCTGGGTCTGAAAGATTTGTGGTTTGCTCCACATTTCAGGGAGGAACCCAGATTATTGACTGTGTGGCATCCACCGATTGGCTTTAGTGCAAAGTAGGGGTGGGACTTCTAGTGGATGAGGCTCTGTTGTGGTGGTTTTATTTTTTGGTTGTGTGCATATCTGGATAAGTGCATCTCCACTTACCCAGTAATACAGTACTCTGGGACAATGTACCATATATTCATGTATTCACATACACAAGTGAAGAGAAAGTAAAAAAAGTGAGTGGCCTCAGCCGTGTGGCTGGAAATAATACGATGTATATGACACGTGATCAGCATAGGACTGACCTTTTACTCTGATACAGATTACAGAGTGGTGGGATACTCCGATCTACAATCGGACAAACCCTGGTGAGTGTGGCTTTTAAAGGGCCACTGTGGATCATAAATAGCCGCTGCAGCTATGAGGTAAGTGCAGGTTTCCTGCCAGTTTAGTCAAGCCCTAAGTCACCTTTCCTAACATTCATTTATGACAGAATAAAGCTTCAGCAGATTTTATTCTGCAATGCAAGATCATGTTTGAAAGGGGACATTGCTGTAGTGAAATAACAAAAGCTCATATACTCCTGCAGCTAAAGTGGGGTATTTAGGCCTAGGACAAAATCCCTGTTCATGAACTGTGTTGTCTTGAGTAAGCCAGTCTTCCATAACTGTTTCCCTACATACTATATGGGTTTATGAGGTGATGACTAATAAGGGAAGGATTGCTAAACTCTTAGCACAGGGAAATGTTTTGTGATATCTAGATAGTGAAATAAGAGTCAGGTACTTTGTCTTTCCATAATCTACTTCAGGTTACAAATATTGACCAAGATGACAGTGGATTACCACTGGAACAGAATTTCTTACTTTTCCCTTCAACAAACACAAGCTCCGTCCTGGATTACCTTATATGTACCTAAGAATGTCATAGAAATCCAATAGAATCTGTTTGCATTGAAATTTCAATATGCTGACAAAGGGGAAGCTAATACAAGTGCCCAAAGATTTTGCAGGCAGGCAAGATGTACCCAGGAATTTACTGTATGTAAATGCTTTACTTATCTCCCTTTGTCCTCTCCTCCCTCTCCCTCCCACTGAGAAATCTTTCCTGGCCAAGTACAAGTGCTTACACACACACACACACACACACACACACACAGAGAGAGAGAGAGAACAGGATTTGCATGATTGTATTTGTAGTCCACCTTCTTTATAGACTGGAGAATGCTATTGAAACCAATCCAATATCTAGGGATAGCCCAGGGGCAATATTACTACTTTCTTTTGTAAGCTACAGCACAAAAGGTGGCACTCCACAACATAATATGAAGGCCAAATCTAAGTGCTCCCTGGCAGTTTATTTTTCTTTTATTTTCTCTAGTTCTATATGTACTTTTGCAGAGAGTAAAGTCCACTGAAGTCAGTGGGGTTTGTTTATTCACATACAAAATCTATATGAGAGAGATCCTCTTCAGAATCAGGTGTATATATGCACCCATATATGTGCTCAGTCTGCCTAGAGAATTTGATTGAGAAAGGTGCTTAAATGTCTGCCACGTTACCATAGTGTGGTTTGTGTTGATGATCATCTCAGGTATGTGTGCTGCATGGACTTGCCTGAACATTTAAACCCCTCCCAATTTCATTCCCTAATCTTAAACAAAGTTTAGCCATGACAACGTTTGGGAAGTAGATGTCAGGGAGGGCCATTTGTTTGGGGCAGAATCTCTGAGTTAAGAGCATCCAGCATTTTATAATCCCATCATTTCATATGCAAACACAGACACCACACTAGAGGACAGAAAAGGAAGATAAGGTACTTTGTACCTTAACAAGATTATGACGAATGACAGAATAGAGCAGAATACACATCTTACCAGAAGACCTGTAGGACATCCCTATATGTAGCAGTTGAGAGGAACTGCTTTTACTCTTTATGACATAAAACCCCTCAGTTTTCTTGGCAATGCAAGATACTAATACTAGCAAAGGGAATGAGAACTCACGGATTCCAACCAAGGTCAGCAGGGTTAATGTACAATATCCCTGCTCTGGAGACTGTGGCAGGTGTGGCTGTTCGGAGGTGGCTGATCTCAAACAGAAGCCTCATAGTAGGGTTGAGAGGGATTCGCTCATTGCTGGCTAAGGTGAGGACCTAGGAGGGAGATACATAAGCATGACACCGTTGTCTCATCTCATAGAAGTGGGCCATCAAATCCCTGGCTTGGTCTACTCACCTTGTTGTCATCCATCACAGTATTCAAAGACTCAATCCACATTGGATCTATATCTCCATCCAGAACAATCCATTTGGGCCCTTTATGAGTTATATTAGCCAGGTCTCGCATGATAGTTGAAAACAAGCCTGCCCAGAACAAAAGGTAAGATTTTATTATTGAGACATAAGCTCTTAGTTCTTCAGTTATATTAAAAGGTGGCCACATATAACACACTTCAAAGGTATTGCAGCAAAAATATGTATTAAGACTGTTTAACTGCTTCAGACAAATTCTGATTTTTGAACTGAACTGGGCTGATTCATATTGGGTCCAAATCAGGTGGGATGAATCAGCCTGATTCCGATCGGTAGTGGACTGTCCTGATCCAAAATAATGCAGACAAATCCAGAGAAAAAGAGTATGCAAATGGTTATCTGGTCTTTTATACTACGACCCTTTCTAGGGTAGGAAGTTTGCCAAAAGTAGGTTCCTTGTTATTTTAGACAGTTTAGACATGCTCTTCAGAAAGTAGCTGCTATGATTCCTTACCATCTTTCCATTCTCTGGTAGCTGGATTAATGATTCCAAATAGCTCATCACAGGTTACTGCTTTAGGGTCAAGATCAATGGCTACAGGCTTCCTTTTCATGAGCTGGTAAGTTTTATTCAGAGATTTCAGCACCTGCCAAGAGAAGGAATTAAAGGATTTGGCCTGCGCACATGAGGTATTTTGTATTTACAAAAAGGAAAAAAGAGAACAAAAGATCGCCATTTTATCGACTGACTTGACCCACACTTAGCTGAAAATCCAACATGGAGGCAGCAGGCACTTTCCCTGTTTGCTATCCCCTCCCCCTGCTCATCCAGCCAATCACATCACACTGCCTGGTCACAGCAACGCGAATGTGACTGTCCTAATGATCGCACATTCACATGCCATACAGAGCTTTTAAAAAAATCCAGGAGAAGCCGCAGAAGCTTCCCACATGGAGTTTAAGGTTGATTTGGCTGCCCCTCTTTTGAATGACGCATATTCATGTGAATGTCTGTTTGTACAGATCACCTTCCATTAGTTGTCCAATTATGGGAAGCATTAGTCACTCCAAGATGGCAACTTTTACGGAGGGGAGAATTTAATTTCCCAAGTTTATCAAAGGTTTCTAAGGCCAGTACAATGTTTTTCTTAGCAATTTAAAATGAACACCCCCCCCCATACAAAGCAGTTGGCCCCATCATAGGATGGAAGATTGGCCTGTTGCATCCTGCCCGCAAACTAGGAATATGGGACATCCCACTCCAACATCCCACATCAGCTGAGGAGTCCATCCGGTGTTCAGACGCATTGTGCAACAACAGGAAGCCACAAAAAGCTCTGCGGTTAAGGAGTGCTCTTTTGCTAGATTTAAGCTAGTAGCATCAGATCTCAGCCTGATGCACAGAGGAGTAACCATGGTGGTTATAGTTGTGACCCATTCTTTGTGGGAGGTGTTTGAGAAGGAAATTGTGGATGAATTAAAGGGGACAATGCTGGCTAGGACTGCCTCATGGAGAGCACTGCTTGTAATGTATTCTACTGAAATGAAACAATGTCACTTAGGTGAGAAACTCGGCGTGTGGTGGAGTCTCTTTCTTTGGAGGTTTTTAAACAGAGGCTGGATGGCCATCTGTTGGGAATGCTTTGATTGTGTATTCTGCAGGGCAGAGGTTTGGACTGGATGGTCCTTGTAGTCTCTTCTAACTATATGATTTTATGATTATATGAATTGCATGTTTTAGCCCTAACTGGGCCTTTCTTTGAATGACAGGGGATCCAGAGTGCTATTTTTGCAGTTATAAACATTTCTCAAGACATCCTGGGAAGGCTGTCAATTTCTTGGGAAAGCATTTCTTTCAGAACATTCAGTTTGCTCCCACTAAAAAAGAATGCTTAGAATGGAGCCTTTGATGCTCTGATGTTAACTAATGGCCCACTGCTCCTACCTGGGACTTGCCAGAACCAGCATTCCCAATCACAAACACAGAGTGTCGGACTTGGAGTAACTCCTCCAGCTGCACCACCTTCAGCACAAAACTTTCCTCGGGCTGCAGCTTGAGCTCAAGAACAGCCTGCTTGATAATCTAAGAAGACAAGAAATACAGTTGTCCCTTCACATTCGCTGGGGTTTGGTTCCAGGACCCCCTCATGAATACCCAAATCCGTGAATACTCAAGTCTCATTATATGCAATGGCATAGCAAAGTGGTGTCCCTTATATAAGATGGCAAAATCAAGGTTTGCTTTTTGGATTAATATTTTTTAAAGAATATTTCCATGCCGTGAATACTTAAAACCATGAATGCCAAATCCATGAATGTGGAGGGACAACTGTACATTAAAGCTAAGGATGAAGAGATTTGTCTATTTTTGGTCCACATTAGCTTTACATGGGTTCATTCATAAGTCTTTTCCATAGTGTTTCTTCATTAATCAACATTTTTTTTAAATGTAAGAGTCATTTCTAAATACAGTTGCCCCTCCACTTTCGTGGCTTTCACATTCGTGGTTTTGCCTAATCATGGTTTGCTCAGGAAGCACTTCATTTAAATCAGCTTCACTCCCTTGCACACAAGGGAGAGGAGCCGATTTAAATGGAGTGCTCCCTGACCAAACCGTGCTGCCTAACCCCCCACTCTCCTGGGGCTTGGTTACGTTTGGGTGGAGAGCCAAGTCCCAGAAGAGTAGGGAGTTCGGGACAGAGGCAATTTTCACGCACACCCGTCCTGCCTTGGGAAGGGTGTGTGTGAAGACCCTCCCTCCCACACCTCCCTTCCCTTCCCAAGGCAGATCGGTGTCTTGGGAAGGGAGGGTGAAAAGCCTGTCTCCTTCCCACCCCTCCCTTCCCTTCCCAAGGCAGATCGCTGCCTTGGGAGGGGGACTGAAAAACCTCTCTCCCACCCTTCTCTTCCCTTCCCAAGGCAGATTGCTGTCTTGGGAAGGGGTGTGTGAAAAGCGTGCCCCCCTCCCACCCCTCCCTTCCCTTCCAAAGGCAGATCGCTGCCTTGGGAAGGGGGGGTGAAAACCCTTCCACCCCCAGTTCATTTCTTATTCGCATTTTTTCACATTCATGGGGGTTGGCTGCCCCTAACCCCCGCGAATGTGAAGGGATGACTGTATATTTTTCTTAATATGCACATTTTTATACATCTTTTAGCATGCTTTCTGAGCAGAGAGTAGCACTGTAAAATTGGGGAAAGTGTGAAATCCAGAAGATAATTACAGCCTGGGCTACACATTGGACGGCATGGCATGGATCAAATTAGTTAGATTCAAAACTTAGATTGAGTAAAATGCTCAAACATCCCTTGTTAAAGACCAATTGTAAATATACACCATACTACAGTAAGGGTCAGGTTGGCAGCACAGTGCCTGTGGCTAGTCAGACTTCTCTCTGGACACCTAAAGCTCACTGGATTATTTATTTATTTTTTACTAATGCTTAACCTTGGCCCCCTGCCTCCCATTTTAAAAGATACCTGAGAAGCTGGGAATCAGTAGAGCCTGGATCTCCAGCTGCCCTTTTCCCCTGCTTTCCCACGTACTGATCTCTAAGCCCCAGGTGAGCCCAGAACATTCTTCAAATGAAAAGAAGAGGTTGGGGCAGCCAGAGGTTTGATGCTTTCCTACTAAGTAGCCAGCCAATGAAAACTGCTGCACTCAGGGATAGATCCTGGCTAGAAGACTTTTTCCTCTCACTGTCATAGCTGGCAAAGTACTGGAGCCATGCTGTGCCACAACTAAAGAGGCTATTGCTTCGATAGGCTTCCTTGTGTAGAAAGGGGCTCTGGAAACATTTAACCAGTCCTCTTTATGGCAGAGTCTTTCCACGACACTATAACTTTTGCCACTGAAGTCACAGGGCAGTGAGAGGGCAGACATTCAGACCTCCAGCCTGACTGGCAAAGAATAGCAGTTGAACCCAATCCACCCCAGTCCATTGCTTCAACCAACAGGAGTGAACTAATTCACCTTTTCAAAGTTGAGATCCCGTTTCCTGGGCACGTCAAGTGCTGGGAAAAGATCGCCAATGAGTCCCATGAACACAGGCAAGTCATCCGTCACAATCTTGGGAATGTTGAAGTCACGCAAAGCTCTCATGAGGACCTGGTCCTCAGCCCGACCAGGGTCTCCTCTTTTCAAGGAACCAGCCACCACCAGCACAGACTTGATAGCTCTCAGCCCCCAGTCATAGTGATCCTGTCAGGAAGGAGGTGCCATCTTAGCATACAAATGACAGGACATTGCTTAAAGCAAGACATGAAAGGCATGCAACTGTATAAAAGGCAAGGGAAGAATTCTCCTTTCTGAATAGAGGATGTATTCATTTAGGTATTCTCTGTTACCAAAGCCACTAATGGAACTCTCAAGCAGCCTTCTGCAAACCCGAGGCTCTAAATTACCTGCATGCATGGGGTGAAACTGAGATGAGTGCTGTGAGGTGGTGGCAGCAGCGGCAGCAGGAGCCATTATGGGTTTATTATTCCAATAATCCAGACCTCCACTTTCTGGCTGGGTTTTGATGTCAGCAGGCAGACTGGGAGCAAGAACACAGCATGGCGCCTTGGAGTGATGGAATATGCCTATCTCCATTGCTTAAATGGCTCTCAAAAACTTCTGCCAATTTGCTCCTACAAACTCTCCCTTGCTCTAAAATATTCTGTGACAGACAGGCCTGTGGAGCAAGTTCCAAATTACCTGCTTGGAAAGCAGCTCCTTACACAGCGTGTAGAGTGTAATGAATTTCCTAGCCAGAAGCCTGGCATCAATGAAACCTTCAGCAACCAGCATGATCTCACAGATCAGCTCAAAGTCAGGAACCACCATGGCACATGGCCTAAAAGAGGACAAGTGAGACAACATCTGCAGTGATTATGCTGCAGGAACAACAGCCAGCCTGTTCATTAGGCTGAATATTCAGTGCAAACATCAGATGCAGTTATGTTTCAAATGCTCATACTCAAAACCTTCCCATTTATACTTGGTCATGTCCTGCTGTGACAATTTTACATACTGTATATAATCTGTTTTGAGAGTTTCTCTGTTGGTAATCCAAGTTGGTGAACGTAGTTAGTGTTCTAGTATTTGATGAAAAAGTGTTATTTGAGTATCATCTGATGGAAAAGTAGGCAGTAAATTTTTAATGTATGTATGCATGTACATATATATATATATATATATATATATATACCTTCTTTATTTGGCTGTTTCAATACAGATCCATAGAATCATAGAATCTTTATTTGGCTGTCTCAATACAGGTCCAGAACTAGTGCTTCCCTTCTCACACTATTTGCCCATATTTTCATATAGTTTCTTACAGATACTCATGTTTTTTAACCAGAGAATCCTATATTTTGATCCCTTACTGCATGAAGTAACTCATCTGGTATCATGATCATCTGTATATCTCCTGAATAGCACATGCATGCTAGTACCTGAATAAGGCCTTCAAATTTTCAGGCAGTTCAGTTCGACCTGCGTATCCAGGATTCATTGTAATAAACATCCCAACAGTTGGTATAAGAGAAATCATCTCTCCAAGGAAATTGAAGGTCTTCTTTTTGGCTCGAATGGCATCCTGAACACATTTAACCTAAACAGGACATGAAATGTCCAACAGCTTATTCACACCTGAAGACTATTAGAAGAAATAAAGTGCTTGGGAGCATTTCAACACAAACATAAGTCACCTTCTCTACTTTTATCATTTGCTGCATATGAACCCTAAGACATTTAGGGTTAAGGTGAGAAATTGGCCTCAGCTCCCAGGCATTTTCCACCTCGGGTATAGTGGGTGGAGTGTGAATCTGCTTTCACCCCCACTACTTTAAACATCTTTGGATGGTTCAGTTACAAATACCAGCAAAAGTGTTTACCCATTCAGGGTGAGAGCAGATAGCATTTTGTCATTCTGAACTGTATTTGTAATGTCACATTGCCAAATCTGGTGGATTTAAAACCAATTAAGAGGAGAAACCAGTTAAGAAGAGGCCAACAATATCCACCCTCACTCAGAAGTGGCTTCATAATATTGTCAAATAGCCAAATTTCAATGAGTATGCCATTTTTGTAGTCATCACACTCACCACATAGCAGTATGAAGATGCCTTGGTCTTTAAATCATTGCAGATCTTTACATATTGGGTTGTGAACAGCATTTGATCAGCAACAAAAGGAGGGGGAGGGGAGGGGGAGATGTTGGGGACAATTTGGAAGCCCATGTTACAGCTCAATTTTTACCAAAAAAAAAATTGGTTCCAAAATACATTCAAAGTCTCGGACAATTTGTACCCCCTATGTTTGAAGCGATCACCTTCTTTGAATCAGAAATACTCAAGCACTCCTGTTACAACCATGAAGATTTTTGTCGACAACTACTGCTTAAATAACCTGCAAGTGCACATAGGATGCTACAGAGTAGAGGAACAGAAGGATTTGTATTTAGCTGAAAGGCAAAGAAAGGTAGCATATATTAGTATGGATTTGAGGCCAGGCCATTTAGAAAAGGGCTCCCAGGGTGAGGCAACTGCAGGTAGTTTTGCATATGGGAGCCATGTTTGTGCTAACCACAGCATACGGTAACTGAAATAGACAGAAGGGAGCCCACAAATGAAATTCAACACTCAGACTTTTCAGTGTCTCACAGACGGTTCTGGTTGGGACCACTGGGTTGGTTCCAGTGCAGCTCTTCATAGGAACATGAGAGACTGTGCAGACTGGGCTAGCCAGAAAAATCAGCAGTAGCAGAACATGTGAAAAACCAACTTGGACATAAATTGTTATTTAAAAACACAGAAATTCTGGACCAGGCCAACAACTATCATGTCAGAATGCACAGAGAAGCTATTGAAATCCACAAACACCTGGACAACTTCAACAGGAAAGAAGAAACCCTAAAAGTACAGTTGTCCCTTAACATTCGCGGATGTGACATTCATGGTTTTGAGTATTCACGGCTTTGTCTCATCCTGCATTCTTGTCTGTGTCTTCCCTTCCCTTTCTAAAAGGAGACACGACACAGACAAGCAGGGAGTGTGAGGAAAAGCCTCTTGAACCGGCCCTCTCCTGTGCCTTCACCGGCAGAGGGGCAGTTTTAGGGGTTTTCGGAGAGCCGACACAGACAAGCAGGGAGTGTGAGGAAAAGCCTCTTGAACCGGCCCTCTCCTGTGCCTTTGCCAGCAGAGGGGCGGTTTTAGGGGTTTTCCCTCACCCTGCGTGCTTATCTGTGTCTTCCCCTTCCCTTTCTAATAGGCTAGAGGACACAGACAAGCACAGAGTGTAAGGAAAAGCCTCTTGAACCGGCCCTCTGCTGGCCCTTCGCTCTCTTTGCAGGGAGAGAGAAAGCCCAGGGAGGGTGATTGTTATTTGCAGTTTTTCACATCCGCGGGGGTCTGGCGACCCTAGCCCCTGCGAATGTGAAGGGACGACTGTAAACAAAATCTGGCTCCCAGTTTTGAAAAACAATAGAATAAAAACCCAACACTTACAAAGGAATTCCACCCAGGGACAAGGGGATTTCCAGGAGATAATGGCCCATCAACCAACCGTTAGCCAAACAGACACTAACAATCCTTGCATTGCTATACCCAGAAACTAACCATTCACTTGCACAAATTTACATATACTCCCCAACAGGGGTTCACAATATATACCCTCCACATACTCCTACCCAACCATTCTCTGAAGATGCCAGCCACATATGCAGGCGAAACGTCAGAAAGAAACTATTCCAGAACCGGCCTCACAGCCCGGAAAAAACCCAAGGAAAAACTCAGCTGTCTATCTGGCATCTGCTCCAGATGCAGTACATCTGATTTGTCTTTCTCAGAAGACAAACCCTCAAGAGGAGGCATGAAATCTTCAATGAACTGAAGGTGTAAGAGGCAATATTTTGCTGGTACCTCTACCCTGCAGCCTCCCACTACACCTTCAGTGATGTTCTGGGGGTTTCCCTGGCTCTCCTGAGAAGATTGTCTTCTTATTTTAGGAGGAATTAGCAAGCCCTGGAGTGCATGCATGCACACACTCCCTTCTGTTAGCTGGAGGATTCTGTGAGCCGAAGATGAACTTGTCTCACAGGTTCTCTTAATCCATCCCATTATTTGCCAAGGACTGTTTTAGTCCAAGAGAGACAATGAAAAATATTTGACCACAAAGACGACGACGACGACGACGATGATGATTTCTTACCTGCCTCTCTCCCTATGGATCGACATGGGGAACAATATATTAAAATACAGCAATAAATAGACACATCACAGTTATAACATGAACACCAATTGAAAATACATAATCAGTTAAAAGAGCATAACATCAGTGAAAAAAGCATATATACATATTAAATTCATAATTTAAAAACTTGCAATTTAAAAACCATCTGGATAGGCTTGCTGGAAGAGATTGGTCTTTTATGCTGTTTTGAACACAGATAGCATATCCATCTGTCGGATAAAGCTGAGAGCATTATTAATACCCTTTTATTTATATGTAATAGCAGGACACATTGAGAATTTTTACCTGTACAGCAATTACTGACAGGACTTCCACTGAGATCCGGTTGAATTCATCAAAACATCCCCACGCACCTGTCTGGGCCAGCCCTTTGTAGATATTTCCACAGGACTACAAAGGAAAAGTGTAAGCAATGATTTAGAGGAATCGTATTTCACCAGTTAATTCACATTTTCTATGTATATACTGTTTTCCTATAAAAATAACATGACCCACAGAAAGACACACTGGATGTGTGTGTGTGTGTTGGGGGGGAATTGGCACAAGGAACAAGCAGTCTATTCTTTTCTTGGATGTTTTGGGTGTTATTGTAGGGTTTATAATTAGGTGTTCCAAATTTTTAAAAATGTGGTGTTCATAGAATTTTACAGTGCCAAGTGCCCCCTGTGGAGTTGCAATATCCTAGAAGAAGGCTTAAAAAAATAACAGATACTCCTTAAGCTACATACAGTACTGGGAAAGCTGAGTGCACAGTAATTGTACTTCTGAAAGTATGGCTAATTACCTCGTACTCTTTACCTCTGGAGATGTTTTCACCTTCAAGCAATTTACAAACAAATCAGGTAAGATAGGTAAGAGTGGCCTCTTCTTGAAACTAATCAGAGATGGGGCCCACAGGGTTTTACTACAGTAGGACCCCTCTATCCACTGATTCATTATCCACTGATTCAATTATCCATGGGATACAAAACAGCACACCTACCATAGAGTCTTCCTAGAAAATGTGTCATCTCTAGCCATTTTAGGTCCTCCAAGGCAACTCTATGGTATTTTAAACTGGAAGTCCCATTATTTTCAATGGTGTTTGCTATTATCCACAGTTTTCAGTATCCAAGCCCCCCTCGAACCAATCCCCAGCAGATATGGGGGTCCTACTCTACTTCCAAATTTGCCTTGCAATGTTTCAGTCAGGGCAACTAGCATTCACAAGGTGAAGTGGCAGACAGAAATGGGTGCTTAGCCCATTTCCCACAAACTAATTTCTTCCAGAGGGGCCTAAATACCCTAAAGCCACCAGATCCAGTCTGTTCTTTGAAGCTAAGAAGGGTCAGCCCTAGTTAGCATGAGGATGGGAGACCACCAAGGAATACCAGGTGCTATAGGCTATATTTCAGAGGAAGGAACTGGCAAAGCCACCTCTGAGTATCCCTTTCCTAAGAAAACCCTATGAAATATATGGTGTCACCATAAGTCAACAGGTGACTTGAAGGCACGTATACACACTTTCTCCCAGAACCCCTCTTCCAGGCTGCTTTCCCCTCAAGGGGGTATTTTGGAGGGGGATACTCCCCTCTCTCTTTCCTCTATTCTCTGGTGCATGCCACCGACAGAGAAAATGGCCTGCAAGGAGCAGTTACGGGGCACAGTCAGCAGAGAGGGGAAAGGTAAGACCTCCCTTCCAAGTTGCATGGGTTCCCCCTACTGCAAATGTCCCCTTTACACTACAATGACTACAGCAAATAGGGCTCTGTCAACCCGTGCTTGCTAAATTGATGTATAATCACCCGTATTTCTTAAAATATTGCCCTAAGGACAAAATCTGTAAATAAGCTCTTTTAAAAAGTCCTAGGTCCCCTATGAGGCATAGTTTCCATTCCAGTGGAGAGACACAAGTCACCCTAGACTTCAAAGGCTGCAGGGCCAGCTGGGAGGATGGCCTCAGTGCAGTTCTGTACATGTCAAACTGAGTACTGAGGAAAATGGCCTTTTCCCAACCAAGCTGTTTTCCCAGCAGAAGGGGCTTTTACCTGCAGTTCTGCACAAGAGGAAATGACAGGCAACAAGCTCACTGTGGGCAGTGCTGTTTGTGCAACACTTCCCACAGCTGGCTGTACCTCTGCCACTCTGTGAAGAACAGGGCCGGTTTAAGGAATTTGCCCCCCCCATGGTTTGTTTTGGGGGCCCCCTATGTTTATCCCACTGTCCAGGAAAGCTATATACCAGACCCCCTCCCTATCAGCCACTCTGCATTAAAAAAATAAATAAATTGCTGCTAAATTATTTTCAAGAGGTAAGAAGTACTTCAGAGGAAAGATATGCTCCTCTTTTAGCCAAGTTGCAGGAAGGGTGTGATGTTGTTCCTTCTGCAAACTGCAAACATGCCCCTTTATAAATAACTGGGCCCCTCTGCACCTTAATAATTATTGAAAGGCAAACACACACACACAAGTAGAATGAGGTTTTAGTGCCGTTTAGAAACCCAAGGCACCCACAGTACCCATAGCCACAAAGGGCCCCTGTTGTGCTTGTCTTTGGATTTCCTAGATATGTAATTGCCCAAGTTTTTATTAATGGCCACACTGCATGTAAGGCCACACGTTGACCAAATTATTAAATATTGCCAATTATTACTATAGATGTTACTATAGATATGGGGCTGGGGGGTGTCAGAGTAGGTAACAAAACTGAATAACACATTGACTCATCATTAGATCAAGGGAAGTAATAGTGCCACTGTATTCTGCTTTGGTCAGACCTCACCTGGAATACTGTGTCCAGTTCTGGGCATCACAATTACAGAAGGATATTGAGAAGCTGGAATTTGTCCAGAGAAGGGTGACCAAGATGGTGGGAGGTCTGGAAGCCATTAGGCCCTATGAGGAGTGGCTTAGGGAGCTGGGCATGTTTAGTCTGGAGAAGAGAAGGTTGAGAGGGAACAGGATTGCCATGTTTAAATATTTGAAGGGATGTCATACTGAGGATGGAGCAAGCTTGTTTTCTGCTGCTCAGGAGACCAGGACATGGATCAATGGGTTTAAACTACAGGAAAAGAGATTCCAAATAAACCTTATTAGGAAGAACTTCCTGACAGTAAGAGCTGTTCGGAAGTGGAATACACTGCCCGGGAGTGAGGTGGAGTCTCCTTCTTTGGAGGTTTTTAAACAGAGGTTGGATGGCCATCTCTTGGAAATCATTTGATTGTGTATTCCTGTAGGGCAGGGGGTTGGACTGGATGGCTCTTGAGGTATCTTCCAACTACAGTTGTCCCTCCACATTCGCGAACTTGACATTCGCGGTTTCGGTTATTCGCGGTTTTGGGAGGGCCCCCCCGGGCCCCCCCAAAACCGCAACACGGGGCCTCCAGAGGCCCCGTGAAAGACCTGGGGAGGGGTGGGGAGGCCTTCGCGGGACGCCCGGAGGCCCTCCGGAGGCCCTGCGAAGGCCTGGGGAGCGGTGCGAAGGCCTTCGCGGGACCCCCGGAGGCCCTCCGGAGGCCCCGCGAAGGCCTGGGGAGGGGTGGGGAGGCCTTCACGGGACCCCCGGAGGCCCTCCGGAGGCCCCGCGAAGTCCTGGGGAGGGGTGGGGAGGCCTTCGCGGGACCCCCGGAGGCCCTCCGGAGGCCCCGCGAAGGCCTGGGGAGAGGTGGGGAGGCCTTCGCGGGACCCCCGGAGGCCCTCCGGAGGCCCCGCGAGGGCCTGGGGAGGGGTGGGGAGGCCTTCGCGGGACCCCCAGAAGCCCTCCGGAGGCCCCACGAAGGCCTGGGGAGCGGTGCGAAGGCCTTCGCGGGACCCCCGGAGGCCCTCCGGAGGCCCCGCGAAGGCCTGGGGAGGGGTGGGGAGGCCTCCGTGGGACCCCCGGAGGCCCCGCGAAGGCCTGGGGAAGGAGGGAGGGAGGGCCGGGGAGACCTCCGCGGGGCCTAGCAAGGCCCCGCGAAGGCCTGGGCAGGGAGGGAGGGAGGGCTGGGGAGACCTCCGCGGGGCCTAGCAAGGCCCCGCGAAGGCCTGGGGAGGGAGGGAGGGAGGGCCAGGGAGGCCTCCGCGGGGCCTAGCAAGGCCCCGCGAAGGCCTGGGCAGGGAGGGAGGAAGGGCCGGGGAGACCTCCACGGGGCCTAGCAAGGCCCCGCGAAGGCCTGGGCAGGGAGGGAGGAAGGGCCGGGGAGGCCTCCGCGGGGCCTAGCAAGGCCCCGCGAAGGCCTGGGCAGGGAGGGAGGAAGGGCCGGGGAGGCCTCCGCGAAGGCCTGGGCAGGGAGGGAGGGAGGGCCGGGGAAGCCTCCGCGAAGGCCTGGGCAGGGAGGGAGGGAGGGCCGGGGAGGCCTCCGCGGGGCCTAGCAAGGCCCCGCGAAGGCCTGGGCAGGGAGGGAGGGAGGGCTGGGGAGACCTCCGCGGGGCCTAGCAAGGCCCCGCGAAGGCCTGGGGAGGGAGGGAGGGAGGGCCGGGGAGGCCTCCGCGGGGCCTAGCAAGGCCCCGCGAAGGCCTGGGCAGGGAGGGAGGAAGGGCCGGGGAGACCTCCGCGGGGCCTAGCAAGGCCCCGCGAAGGCCTGGGCAGGGAGGGAGGAAGGGCCGGGGAGGCCTCCGCGGGGCCTAGCAAGGCCCCGCGAAGGCCTGGGCAGGGAGGGAGGAAGGGCCGGGGAGACCTCCGCGGGGCCTAGCAAGGCCCCGCGAAGGCCTGGGCAGGGAGGGAGGAAGGGCCGGGGAGGCCTCCGCGGGGCCTAGCAAGGCCCCGCGAAGGCCTGGGCAGGGAGGGAGGAAGGGCCGGGGAGGCCTCCGCGGGGCCTAGCAAGGCCCCGCGAAGGCCTGGGCAGGGAGGGAGGAAAGGCCGGGGAGGCCTCCGCAGGGCCTAGCAAGGCCCCGCGAAGGCCTGGGGAGGGAGGGAGGGAGGGCTGGGGAGACCTCCGCAGGGCCTAGCAAGGCCCCGCGAAGGCCTGGGGAGGGAGGGAGGGAGGGAGGGAGGGAGGGCCGGGGAGACCTCCGCGGGGCCTAGTAAGGCCCCGCGAAGGCCTGGGGAGGGAGGGAGGGAGGGCCGGGGAGGCCTCCGCGGGGCCTAGCAAGGCCCCGCGAAGGCCTGGGCAGGGAGGGGGAGGGGTGTTTGTTATTCGCGGATTTTTCATATTCGCGGGGGTCTGCGGAACGGAACCCCCGCGAATGTGAAGGGACGACTGTATATGATTCTATGATTAAGACAGGATGGAAGGGATGAGGAGGACAAAAATTAAGTAACCACAACATGACAGTGTTTTGCCACTGTAATAATTACATCTCCATGTGTGCAAGGAAAAAATGTTTCTGATTATCTGAACATATGTTAAATGAGAAATATAATCAAAATGCACTAACTGAGTCTGATGCAATGAAAAGGTGCTGACATGGTAAGAGAAACTGAAACATTTACAGCCTTTACATAAAGACTATGATGTGTGAGAGTTCTGTGTTCATTTTTCAACTTTGCAAAACAGTTTAGAACATGTCCACTTCGTGCTACAATGCTATATAGTGCAGCTGATTTTGCTTTAGGTTTATGCTGCAAGTAACAATACATAAGGTAGCTCATGAAGCAAATTAGCCACTGGCTAATTGAGCAGAGGAACATACCACTTATGGAGGAATTATATCACCACTACTCAATGAATTTAGTGTCCTGAATAAACACCCACAATTCATTTTTATTTTTGGAGTACATGCGATTGCCATAAGTCAAAAGGCAACTTGAAAGCACATGTGCACACATACAAATCTCAGTGAGTTTTCTCTCCCATCTCTCATTCTCTGTGTCTCAGAGAATGTACACTCTCTCTCTCTCTCTCTCTTTTTTTTTTCCTCCTCCCAGCTCATGCAGGGACCATCTCCAAACTACAGTATCAGTATTAGGCAGGCACCTTTTCAGTGCTCCCCCAACTTAGTCAGTACCAAGCCTCTCTCTGCAAAGAACACTGCAGGGAGAGAAGTCTAGCAGCCACTCAGTCTCTGACTCCAGCAACAAGTTAAATAACCACCCCAAAGTGCATGGCAGCCCCCCCCAGATACCCCCCCCCGTGGGTCCTCACAGCAACGCAGGGGCCCTCTCCAAAATACAGTCTCCAAATTCCAACTTAGTCAGTACCAAGAGCAAATCCCTCTCCTGCTCCAACAGCAGCCTCCAGCTCAGTGCTACTGCCACACCCCTGCCTGAGGAGGGAGTGGGGGGGCCCTGCAAAGCATGTCTCCTGGTTGTCTCCTTCATCAGACAAGGAGATAGGAGACAGCAGGAGGTTAGGAGGCCCCCCCCCCTTTGGCCCATTGACCTTGGGGCCCCCGCCAATGCAGATTTGGCAGACTGGTTAAACCGGCCCTGGTGAAGAAATGCTATTTTGGCACACAGAAGAAATATTCACACATAGGACAATGGACCAATGAGAATGACAGAAAGGGTGGCTGTATAGTGCAAAGTTTCAGCTTCAACTAAAAAGGAGGGGGCTGGTTGGGAAAGGGCAAAATGCTGCAGCCATTACCTGAGGCACAAAAAACAATAATACTTTGTTAGGCTAGAAAAAGTACTGGCATTCAGCAGGGAGGAAGGGAACCCTTTTGATCCTCTGCTATCTGTAATGTACTTGCTAACAATATTGATATCTGCTACTAATCTGCATTGTAAGGCTGGCCAAAGTATCCCTCTTTCATTTTCTTTGGACTTTTTCAAATGGTTGAAAAAACCCACGAGGAGGTCGGGAGAAGAACGGGGCTGTCCCGCTTACACAGCCCCGTTTCAGACAACACAGTCCTCCTCCCAACCTCCTCCAGACCTTCCCCTGTGCTGCTGGAGCCTCTTTTTTTTTTGACAGAAAACCTCCAAAACGGGACTGTGTAAGCACCACAGCCCTGTTCTTCTCCCAATTTCCTTGTGGGTTTTTTCAACTGTTTGAAAAAGTCCTTTGTGTGAGTTTTGTTGATGAAATCTTTACCTTATAGTCCATTTGCTCAGAACAGTTGAAGACATACACCATGATCCCTACTGCCCTGCCCAAGTCTTTGGTTGTCTCGGTCTTCCCTGTGCCAGCAGGGCCTGCGGGAGCACCTCCCATGATCAAGTGGAGAGACTGTGTCAAGGTGATATAGCATCTGCAAAACACACAAAGTATTGGGAAATGAAGAAGCATCAACACTTGTTTACAACTCTGTGTATGTGTTTCTGTGACCTGTATTTACTTCCTGCTAGCATGCAGAGTTCACTTCCCCCCTTCTTTGCCCCAAGTAGTGTTAGTGTTTTACAACCCTTTGTCACAAAAGCTAGAAGCCAGCAACATGAGGCAGACCAGCCTCAAGATCTCTTACACACACACCTGAGAGTCAGCTTTAAGGACTCTTGTATTCAAGTTAGGTAACTCTCTTCTATCTGTCTGCTTTTCTTATCCAAGATGTATTTTCTGCCATAATAAACATAAATTCTGCTTTATAACTTTACTGAGCATCCTGGATGTTTTATGTACTTTTATTTTTTAATTTTTTTAAAAAAATCAATGTCCTGTTTTGTACCAGAAGCTCATGAAGCACCGGGAGTCTGCTGCAATCTGCTTAATATAAATAGAAGTTTAGTTAAAATATCAGCAATCATTTCTCCTGTGTGTCAGTACTGAAGTTGGACAAGTTGGTCTGACAACCAGTCGAACTCAAAGTGACATCTGTTGTATCACTGAATGCCCTAAAATGCCTCTTGGCCAGGCTGAGAGTCTCCCAAGCTGTGCAGCTCATACCGGTCAGTGAGTGGGGTGATCACCAGGCGTGGAGTGTTGCCAAGATACTCATAGGAATATTGGAGCTGAGCATCACAGATGTTGGCATAGCAGTGCCTCTTTTCTTCATCCCATCGATGCCGAAGTTGGGACTGCCACGTAAAGGCCTGGGAGCTCTCCACCTATTGTCCAAATGTAAAAGCATTTTCTTCACATTGGAGAATAAACACAGGAGATTTTCAGACGCATTTTCGGGTCTATATATTCCAAAACAGCTCCGTTGCTGCCGTGCGGCAGGGGAGCAGTTTTGGACGACGGCGTTCCTCTGCCGAACCCCTCCGTGTCACTTCCGTGACAGAATGGAAGAAGCAGTGTCATATTTCACTCACGGGCAACAATCGTGATAAGGAAAATACCTTAGCTGCAATCATTTTGGCAATGACATCTCGAGCATGGACATCAATGGTACAGATAGTCATAATCTTCATTCTGTCTCCCGGGGATAAATTTCCAATGAGTAGTGTAATTAATGTGTTTAACTGGTTAATCTAGGAAAAGAAAGAAAGAAGACAAGGAAGGAGTAGTTTTTCTAACAATGAGATATAGGGATGTTCTTTACATGCAGAGCCAGGCAGTGTAATGGTTTGAGTGTTGGACTAGAACTCTGGAGACCAGAGTTCAAATCCCTGCTCAGCCATGAAAACCCATTGGGTGACATTGGACAAGTCACACACTCTGGACCCCAGAGGAAGACAGTAGCAAAGGAAATCCCCCTTTGAACAAATCTTGCCAAGAAAACCCCACGATAGGTTTACCTTAGAGTCTCTATACGTGAGAAACGACTTGAAGGTACACAACAACTTTACATGCATGTGCATGCCTATTCATGCACAAAGTGCCAGGAAATCACACTCAGGGCCAAGGCTAAGTTAACTCTAGGCAATGGCCAGCAAAAATAAAAGATTCCTTACTGCCTAGTAGAATAATCTGGTATTGCATTGAACAGAGACCAGTGCTTTGAACATAGAAAAAGATGTACCTGTTTCTTATTGTAATCTTTAATTGCATTTTCATAGCCTTCTTCCAGTCGCGAAAAGGCAATGCCAACTTCTGTAGTCCACCATATTTGAGTACATGTTAAAGCAATCTGGAACAACAGCAAAAGAGTTCTGTGAAATACTGAGCCTTGTGAAACACTAGAACCCTCCTTAGACATTGCAGTTTGACTCAAATGTGTAGCTATGGTAGGATGAGTTGATTAGATTAAAATAGTGAATGGACCATCTTTGCTGCTTTTGGCTCTGTTTGCTTGTCTGTCAGAAATGATACAGTCAGCCCATTGTATCCACAGGTTCTGTATCCACGGATTCAACCAACAATGACTCAAAAATATTTGGGGTGGGGGAATTCCAAAAAGCAAAGCTTGCTGTTTGCCATTTTATATAAGGGACACTGTTCTACTACACCGCTGAATATAACAGGCCTTGAGCATCCACAGATTTTGGTATCCATGTGGCTGGGGGGCTGGAACCAAACCCCAGTGGATACTGAGGGACCACTGTACTTCTTTCTCTTCCTCCCTCCTCTTTTATTTGCACCTGACTTGCTAAATAAATACAATTTCCATTGTGATTTATTTTCTCTGTTTACCTGTGCAGGGTAATCAAATAGCCACTGCTCTCTTGGCTTTTCCTCATAAGTCACTACAGCTTCAGAAATTTCTTTGCGTAATGTGCTCTGCATTCTCTCCAGCAATCGGTTTAACCAAATCTCCACCTAGAAGCAATGTTTCCATGTTCATATTGTATGCAGTGGTGCTTTACTGATGAACTTAGCCATATAAATGTCAAAATTCTAGATCATGGAATTCTAGATCATGGAGCCCTGGTGGCACAGTGGTTAAATGCCAGTACTGCAAGTCACCACGTTGCAAGTTCGATTCCAGCGGGCTCCAAGGTTCACTCAGCCTTCCATCCTTTCGTAGGTCGGTAAAATAAGTACCCAGCTTGTGGGGGCAATTAGCTAACACACATTGGAAACTGCTTAATGCAGTGTAGATGTGTAAATTGCTATTGCTTAAAACAATTTGTAAGCCGCTCTGATAGCCTTGTGGCTGAAGAGTGGGGTATAAATAAATAAATAAATAAATATCATGTTATTTCACAAAAGAAATGCACAGTTATTTTTAAATGGTTGCATGGAATAGAGATATCTCTTAAGCTATATTTTCTCTTGCAAAGATGTTGCCTTTTTCTGGGGCTTAACTACAATGTTTTGTTGACTGGAAAACATTCTTCCCCATATATTCCCCATGAATCAGTCTCCCCTTACTCCTGAATTGCCAAGGAGGGGACTACAGCTCCAGTGATCAGTCCTCAGCTGACCTAGGCTTTTCAAGAACATGCATTTTGAAAGGCAGATTTGATGCAGTATCTAGTAATGGCTAAGAATGTAGATATGGCTTTCACAGGGTACAATCAGTGCTGCAATGCACACACCCCCATCACGGCAGTTCATGCCATAACATACTTTATGAATAAAGAATCCTACAAGTTCTGGATGCCATGGTGCAATTTTTGTTGTCACTTCTTGTGGTGTGGCTTGTGGCAGGGTCAGTGGGCATTTTTTTTTTGGTAGTGATGGTGCAAAAATGGGCTTTGAAGGCTGTTTGTCATACCTCACCTACAAAGATGACAGTAACTAATTCCTTTCTGATTATTTGTATTCAACATGTACTGCTCCTCAGGGAACAGAACCTGGCCTTGAGAGGAGCTTGTTCGGGACATGCTTAGAAACCCTTGGAAATGAGTGCAGGTAGATTTGCTCATGCCACTTTTAGGAAGCAGCAGGATTGGTGTGAAGTAGGGAAAGTATTAGGGACTACTGTTTCTGTAGTGAGTGTTTGAAATATGATTGTGCAAAGAGGCTCAGTGGCTACATGCAATACCACAAGAAAAAAGAGGTGGATTTAGCAATCCCTTAGTAATTATGCAGATCAATTCATGAGATCAGCAGCAAATTTAAAATTGAATTCTACCAACCTGTCCAAATAAGTCACATTCCTTGTCAAAATCAACATACTCATCTTCTTTGCTGTACATTCCCAAGCCAATCTTGAGAGGCTTCAAATTTGTATCTAATTTGAATTTCAGCTTGGCCATACTATCAAATAGCTTGGACAAGTGGCGAGACACCTTCAAGAAAAAGAGTAGGGTTTGGGGGGTGGGGGTGGACAAAATATAAGGATAGCCAAAACAGAAAGATGGAGATGACAACGCAGATGGAGGAAAACGAAATAAGAAAGGTGTTTGTTTTAAATACAGCCAGTGGGAGGAAAAGTGAGGAGAATGGGCACTGAACAATCTGAAACCCCCACATTGTCTAGATGAGAGAGGATGTCTAAAATCTATTACAGACTTTTGGTCCATCAAGCCCGGTACTGTTTCCTCCAACTGGCAATAGCTGTCTGAGGTCTCAGGCAGAAAAGAGTATTTCCCATCACAAGCTGCCAGCTGAGATGTATAAGGGTTATACTGAAGTTATCAAATGCAGAGCCAGGGACCTGCCACATGCAAAGCATGTATAATCCAACTGGTTTATAGCTGGTGCTTCAGCTAGGCAGTTTTAAATCCTAGACTTGATGGTCTTAAGCTTTCCTAGGATCATGTGTATTACATCAGTAGTGAGGCAAACCATCATCCTTTCTTTCCCCACTTTACTACTTAGGAATAAGCACTACTTTGAAAGGGACAAAAGTTTTTAAAATAAATAGTAAAAAGGTCACAAGTAACTATGAATATGGGCTTGTCTACCCCAGTGACAAACCCTGAATCCCTGATGAAACTGGCCTGATAATGCCACACAACGTGCAGCCATTCTCCTGAATCTGGCATGATAGTGACACATGATGTATAGCCCTATTTGCACCAGACTTGGGGAATACCCCCTTAATCTGGGTTTTAGAAAACTGCCATGTGAAAATCCATCCACACTGGATTTGGGGGAGGGGGAAGGAGAGGAAAGACAAGCGCAGCCTGAGGCACTGCCATTTTTCCTCCTTGGCACCACTTCTCACTCCAAAGCCAAAGCCAAGCAGTAGCCACTCTCTCTGAAGCCAGAAAGATCACCCTCCCCACTGTCGTGAGTCTAGCCATCCATTCTGGCTTCAGAGAGGGCAAGTACCACTGGGGCTTTACTTTTCTGGTGCATAATCACTCTTCTGAGCTCTAGGAAAAGCAAAGCACCAGTGGTAGTTGCTCTCTCTGAAGTCAGAATGGGTGCCCACCCTGCCTTCACAAGTCTAACCACCCATTTTGTCTTCAGAAAGAGCAGCTACTGCTGGCACTTTGCTTTTCCAGGAGCTCAGAGTCAAGCATGAGTAAAAGTTGGTGGTAAAAGTAAAAACCCAATGTATATTCGGGCTTTGGCAGGTGTGGCATTGAAATCCAGGCCAGAGTAGCCTGGATTTCATGTGCCGCAGCTCCAGGCCAACGTAATCCAAATCTCGTCTGGATTAGTCAAGCCCCAAGCCTGCGCTTCACATATAGGATGTTTTATGGGAGGGAGAGGCAACATTAGCCCTAGTGGGCTCTGGCATGCCTGAGCCAGCCCAGGCAATAAAAGGACAGGTTTCTTACCTGTAACCATAGATCTTCGAGTGGTCTTCTGTGAATTTACACAGTTGGGTTATTCCTGCACATGCACAGAGCACTCAGAACCTTCTGGAATTGCTAGCAGATTATTTTTGGCAGTAGCCCTGCCCACTCTAACGGTCTCTACTGAGGCGCGCCCACCTAATTCCCCCTCAGTTCCTTGAAGGACGCCACAAACAGCAGCATTAGGAACATCAGATCTAATCAGATGTCACAGTATGATCTAGAGGGGAGGACGGGCAGGTCTGTGTGAATTCACAGAAGACCACTCGAAGATCTATGGTTACAGGTAAGAAACCTGTCCATCTTCTTCATGGTCTCTGGGAATCCACACAGTTGGGTAGATTAGCAAGCTTAACCCCTAGGTGGAGGTTATGTCATGCACAGAGATAAGACGAGGACAACTATGGCCTCATAAAACCAACACAACATTTATTCATAACCAGAAGCAACGTAAAGGAAACTCATATGAGAAAACCCTTTCAAATCAAGGTACTCATTGAATTGAGGATAAAAGAACAGCCCTCCCAAAGGCAGCCTCACTGCGAGAACGAGTGTCCATTCTATAGTGTGCAATAAATATCAATGGTGTTGACCACGTAGCTGCACGGCACACATCTTCCAGGGGAATCCTGGAGAGAAAGGCAGTTGAAGTAGATGCAGCTCTGGTGGAATGTCCACAAATCCGAGAGGGCAACGATTTACAAGCCAGTTCGTAGGATAAAGAGATGGTCAAAACCACCCATTTAGACAGTCGCTGTGAAGAGATGGGATTACCCAACTTCAAATTCGCATAAGCTACAAAAAGTCTAGGAGACTTATAGATTGGAACTGTCCTTTGGATGTAGAATGCAAGCTCCCTCCAAATGTCTAAAGCATGGAGGGCCTGCTCGAAGTCATCCTTCGGATCCTGCATCAGAGTAGGAAGCACGATGGATTGGTTTAGATGGAAGCTGGAAATGACCTTTGGAAGGAAGGCTATGTCTGGTTTGAGGACCACCTTGTATTTGTGGAAAGCCAAGTACAGATGATTACAACGCAGGGCACAAAGCTCACCAGCACGTCATGCGGAGGTGATAGCTACAAGAAAGGCCGCTTTCCAAGATAGGAGTCGCAGGTCTGTGGTAGCCATGGGCTCAAAGGGACACCTCAAAAGTTGTGAAAGGACAACTTCAAGGCTCCATGCCAGAGTAGGCTTGACTACCAGTGGATGGAGATTTGCATAACCCTTCAAGAACTTCTTGACCACTGGATCTCAAAATGGAGAAGGTTGACCCCTCACTTGGAATTTGATGGAGATACCCACCAAATAGCACTTTATAGATGAAATGGACAACCCCGAGTACGAGCGATGAAACAGGAACTGGAGGATGGTGGTAACTGTGGAGGATTCGACAGTGAGGCCACTGTCTGACAGGAAGGATTCAAAACGCCTCCACTTGTAAAAGTAGGAGTGATGTGTTGATGGCTGGAGAGACACGTCAACCAACACCTGGATCTTGGGAGGCAATGGTGAAGCTTAGATCGCCTCAGGTCTGATGGCGAGTTCAGGGTCCAATCCTCCACACTGTCAGCAGAAGCGTTAGGAGATCTGGATGTCTGACCTTGCCACTCTGCATGGTGAGCAGGTCTGGATGGTTCAGAAGACGAAGGAAGCGTCAACGGGCCAGGTGAAGAAGTGGAGCAAACCACGGTTGCTAAGGCCACCACGGGGCGATAAGGATCGCATTTGATCAGTCGCGATGGAGTTTGGCCACTACTCTTGTCAACAGCAGGAACGGAGGAAACAGGTACAGTTGTGGTCTGTTCCACTGGGACAAGAATGCATCTCCTCTCGAGCCTCAAACTTGAGATCTGGCACAAAACTGCCAACACTGTCTGTTGACCGGCGACGCGAAGAGATCCACCTCTGGGTTGCCCCAGCAACAGAACAGATCTCTTGTGATGGTCCAGTGCAGCATCCATTCGTGGCTGATTGAGGTCAATTGGCTCAGTCCATTGGCAAGAGTATTCTCCTCCCCTGGAAGATGAATGGAATGGAGGAGTACTCTTCTTTGGATGTGCCAGTCCCAAATCTCGAGTGTAGTTGAGAGAAGGGAGTGAGATCTCATTCCACCTTGCTTGTTCAGGTAGTACATTACAGCAGTGTTGTCTTTTACTAGTAAGACAGTCCTATCCACAAGCAACGCCTCAAAGGCCCAGAGTGCCTTCTGGACTGCTAGAAGCTCTAGGACATTGATGTGAAGCTCCCGTTCTTGTGCGTTCCAAGTGCCTCGTACAGTGTATGAGCTGAGGTGGGCTCCCCAGCCGAGTTGGGATGCATCTGTAGTGATGGAAATCTACGGCTGTGGGGGCTCGAATGGTATACCTGACAAGACGTTTTCCAGGTTCAAACATCAATCCAGAGATGACTGGACCATGCAGGGCATCACGAGAAGCTTGGAAGGTGGATCCTGGAGCGGATCAAAGACACTCAGAAACCAGGACTGCAGTGGTCGGAACCGTAGCTTGGTGAAGCAGATGACCAATGTTGTGGCTGCCATATGACTGAGAAAGACTTGAACAGTATGAGCAGAAGTGCGTTGGGATTGGTGGCAACAATGGATTAGACCTTGGAACTTATTGAACTGAGTCTCTGGGAGGTAGGCAGTAGCAGTCGTCGAATCCAGGCAGACAGCGATAAACTGGATGAACTGTGTGGGTTCAAGATGAGACTTCTCCAGGTTGACAACCAGACCCAATGCATTCAATAAGTCTAGGGTTAGGTCGATGTCTTCCAGGAGTCACTGATGTGAACTTGCTATGAGAAGCCAATCGTCGATGTAAGGGAAGACTACTGTTCCCTGTTGATGGAAGAAAGCTGCCCTTGGCCAGACCAAATGGAAGAACATGGAACTGGAAGGTCTCGCCTTTGATCTGGAATGCCAGGAACCGTCTGTGGGCCGGGTGGATACCCACATGCAAGTACGTGTCCTTGAGATCGATCGGCGTGAACCAATCACCCTTCTGTAGAAGAGGCAGGATGGAAGCCAGCGTGACCATTTGGAACTTCTTCAGGATGTACTCACTCACCCCGCGGAAGTTGAGAATTGGAAGGAGGCCTCCATCCTCCTTGGTCACAAGGTAGTACCTTGAGAAAAAGCAGAGGTGAAGCTGGTCCGGGTCCGCAGGTTCAATGGCCCCTTTCTGGAGCAACATCTGCACTTCCTTGAGGAGGGGAAGGGAGGGAGATATTTTTCGGATCCAACCAGTCAGAGGTAGTGTTTCGAACTTGAGCCAGTAGCCTTCCTGGATGATGCAAAGCACCCAACGGTCTGATGTTATCAAGGACCAGGCGTCCTGGAATGATGACAGTCAGTTCCCAAGCAAGAAGGTCTAGGAGAAAGAAAGGAAAAGATCAGGTGGTTAAAACCGTCTCCTGCCTTGGTCCTTTGACCTCTGCTTAGATGGCAGTCGGTATTGGGAAGTCGAAGCTTGACTTCTCACCAAGGATGTGGTGGATGCAGGTGGATGGTACCAGGAAAGCCTCAATGATTGGGGCGTGTACCCCCTCCGGTAAGACTGGCTATATGAAGTCAAATGCCACCCAGATCGTCCCATCGACCAATACAAAGAGGATGAAGATGGTGGCATACCATACTTCCATACGGTAGTCCTCATCTTCTGTGTGAACTCCAGCTTTTCATTGGTGGAGCTATTGAAAAGGCTGGAGTGATTGAAAGGCATGTCTTCTATCGTGGAAGAGGCCTGTGGAGCAAGCCCTGAAGATCGAAGCCAAGCATGTCTGTGGAGTGCCACGGATCCGGTGATTGTTTTAGCCACACAGTCCGCCACATGTCTTGCTGAATTCATTTGTTGACCAGCAAGGAGCTGACCCTTGGATTGGATAGCCTCCACCAGTCTCCTGTGTTCGTCGGGCAGATCTTGAAGAAGAGGGCTAATTCTTTACCAAAGGACCTGTTGGTAGGCCCCCATACAGCCTGAGTAGTTTGCAATATGGAAGCTCAACCCAGCAGCTGAGTAGAGTTTCTTGCCAATAATGTCAAGCTTCCATCCCTCTGGATCAGCAGGAGTCATCTGAGGTTAACATTACCTCCTGTGCCTCCACCACCACAGAGTTCAGACGAGGATGCTCTCTGAGCCAGTCAATGTTGTCTCCTGCAATCTGATACAGACGGTCAATCCTCTTTGAATTGGATGGTATCAAAGAGGGGTTCTCTCACTATACCTGGGTCAGCTTGAGAAGACAAGACAACACAGGGATGCTGGCAATAGGAGGAGACTTGGACTTGATCCTATGGTAGATGGGATCCATAGGGTCAGACTCCTTCTCCTGTACCTTCAGATCCAGGGTGTGGAGCATTCTGACCTTCTGTTCAGTAAAGGCTCGAACATCGTCTGTTGGCGAAGAACAACATTGAGAAGATCCTGTGGTGGGGATGGAAGCCTGGGCACATATGAACTCGATGAACTCGAGGAAACCGTCGAAGGAGATGACGGAGATGGGCTACGAGGTTGGTGCAGTGAATTGTACACGGAGGAGGAAGAAGAGGCAGAGGACGGAACTCCTGTTGGATAGGAGTAACTTGACTGTCCACATCTCTAGTGCATGGTTTCACAAGTTGGTACTCACGTAACGGTTCGCATTCTGCTGCATAAAATGAAAGATGAGGAGGTGACAGAAAGACACTCCGATCAGTACTGGTGTCCTGTGTAAACTGTGGGTGCTGGGAGAGTGTGAGACCATGAGCCTGTGGGGGTGACAGAAATGGAGCGGAGAATGCACATTGTGCCACATCGTACGCCCCGTAGAAACGACCAATCTCAGAAGCACGAGGCAATGGGGTAGCAGGCTTTTTGGCCATCCCCTGATATTGGTCTTTGACATCAACCACAACCATGCCTCCTCCAAGAAGTTCCTCTCTAGGAACGAGGAGAGTAGGTGACTGAGCCCATTGCACAGGGGAAGCCTCCAATTCTCCTTCAGATATCTCCCCGACTTCCACTTAAACGATCTCCGATGAGGGTGTTGGAGTAGCTTCACGGGATGGTGTACAGGTCCGAGCCTGAGCCTCAGATTTAGCAGATACAGTCAGGACTGCAGCCAAGGTAGCTTCAAGCGCTCCAGTAGCCACCTCAGTGGACTGTTGGTGCTGCACAGGCTTGTGCACCACGGTAGCCACCGCAGTGGACAAAGGGCGATCAGAATGTTCCACAGAAGAACGTTTGTCTTTCTTCTTTTTCTTTTTAGCCTTATCTCTTGAAGACACAGAAGAGTCCCAGTCCCAGCTTGAGGGTTTCAATGAAGATTGTGTCTGACTGGAGCCAGAAGGCCTTGAGGAGTCACGGTCCCGACTTGAATCCGACGGCTTGGAGGACTCATAGTCCCGACTCACATCCGATGACTTGGAGGAGTCATGGCCACAATTCACATCTGAAGGCTTGGTGGAGTCTTGATCCTGAGCAGAGTCCGAGGCCTTTGTGTGCTTACGGCTTTGAGTTATAGCCTCAGGGTCTGATGCAAGTGACCTATGTTGAGATGGAACAGGAGATTGGTGTTGACGTTTAGTGGTCGGGCTAACTGATGGAGAATGACCTCTTTTCTGCTGAGATGAAGGACGAACTGAACCTTGGTCTGCAGAAGTGGAAGCTATTGATGGAAACAACGACTTCTCGTATAGAAAAGATTTCAAATGAGATAGACTATGTTTTCGGACCTAAGGGGTAAAGGCATGACAGTGAACATAAGCATCCACGTTGCGAGCTTCACCGAGACAAATGAGGCACCTGGAGTGACCATCTGAACTCGGTAACTTGGCCTGGCAAATCAAACAGCATTTAAAGGTAGCAGATTTTGTAGCCATTTTTACTCACAATGATGACAGGCAGAAGAGAGGTCAAACAGTTCGGGTCATAACGATAATCAGAGTCCAAAGCCAAATCCGAAGGTTAGAGAGAGAACAAAGCCAAAAACCAGTCCAAAATCCGAGCCTAAAGAACGAACAGTAACCAGGGGCAATCCAAAAATGAAGTCAAAAAGCCAGTCCGAGTCAAAAAGCCAGTCAAAAGGAAAGTGAAAGCAATTCTGAAGAGAGCGAAGGTTCCTACATGCTGCTCGCATGGTGGACGAAAAGGAACTGAGGGGAATGAGGCGGGAGCTCCTCAGTAGAGACCGTTAGAGTGGGCGGGGCTACTACCAAAAATCATCTGCCTAGTGATTCCTGAAGGTTCCGAGTGCTCTGTGCAGGCGCAGGAATAACCCAACTGTGTGGATTCACAGAAACGATGAAGAAGATCTATTTGCTGCTGCGTGATCAGCTGCCACTCTGAGTAGTTATAGGGTTGGGGTCTTGCATTTCAGCCTAGAAATCCAGCTCTGTATGTGCCACTGTTTATAGTCCCCTTCTTTAATTGTTGATCAATGCCACATATAACATCCATATTTTCAACTGATCTGTGATTTTTGACTTGGATCAATTAACTTCTTTGCTGAGTTACTCTTTTCTAAACAAGGTCTGGAATTCAAATTCCCAGTTTCTATTACAGTCATCCCAAAGAAACCAGGGTGCTTCATTCCTTCCATGCATACCCTACCTCGACTGGGTCATTGCCATTGGACAAAATATCCAGCAGGTCGGCAGAGGACACAAAATAAAATCTGGGGAAAGCCAGCCTCTTTGTTTCCAGATATTCAGCCAAAGCCTTTTCACAGACTGCCAAACTAAAAAGCAAGAAGGAAAGTGGAGAGTGGAAGCAGTGATGTGACAGCAGTTAAAAAGGGCATTATCATCATTATTATTCTTTATTCAGTGCCACTGATCTACATGGTGCATTTAAGTAGGGGTAGGCAACCTGGTACGCTTCAGATGTTTCAAACCACAGCTCCCTTAATTCCTAACTTTTGGCCATTCTGGCTGCAGCCGATAGGAGTTGTAGACCAAAATGTGTGGAACACTCAAGGTTGCCTACTTCTCTTTTAAAGAGTAACATGAACAACAATAAAGGTTACCTCCTTGCCCCAAAAAGCTTACAGCCTTCATTTTGACCATCAGAAAGGCCACTGAGAGGAGGGAGGAAAGGAAGAGGCGGGGTCATAAAAGTTGGATGCTGGATTTTTATTCATGCTTAGGCTTTGTTTCAGTTGAAGGTGAGTGCTAAAGTATTATGCTGGACACTCCATGGGGGGAAATGGTGGTAGGTGTTTCAGAAACCATATTATCTATATATGAAGAAAACCACTGAAAAAGGAACAACAAACTCAAGCAACATCTACTTCAAAGGGGATATTCTCCTCATATAATTGATAGCAACATCACAAGAACAGCCATCATTTTGAGAAAAAAATCTTCCCTGCAAAAGACATGAGTTAAGTAACAGCCAGCAACACATTCCATTTGTGGTAGATTTCCATCCAGCATCTCCTAATCACCACATGGCAATTAGAAAAAGCTGTCCATTGTTAACAAATTCTGAACATCTTGCTAGAGCCATTTGCGAGCCTTTAGTTATAGCCTCCCACCAACCACCAAATCTACAGAGACTGCTGGTAAAAGCTTTCCTGAACACACCAGTCAACAATCTAGGATTGTACCCATGTGATTCGAAGCATTACATCAGCTCAAGCAGATTGTTCCTTTTCAGAGCACAATGACTGACAGGACCTACTACATTAAACAGCACATCACCTGCCAGTCCTGCCATCTTATTTACGTGGTCAAATTCAGACATACAGGATGTCATCTGCAATACATGGGGGAAATAACCCTAGACCTGCATGCATGCTTCAGGAATCACAAGTCTGCAATTTTGGCCAGGTAGATGGAGCAACCAATGGCCAGGCATTTCAGCTCTGAACTTGACAGCCTCTTTGATCTTTCCCTGGTTGAATATTGAAGTGCCATGTCCTTCAGGCACATTGGACAAAAGCTCAGTTTCATCATTAGCAACTGAAGAAGGCGGAAGCTGAAACATTTTGCTTATTTTATATTTTTCAGTTATGTTCATCTCTCTTTCTCTCTCACACACACACACGGACAGGTTGCTTACCTATAATTGTAGGTCTTCGAGTGGTCATCTGTGAATTCACACATTAAGGATTAATCCTGCACCTGCACTTTGGAAAGTTGTTAGATCCTCTATTCAATTTTTGGCGGTAGCTCTGCCCACCCTCTCCTGGTCTATACAGGCCCCCTCCTTGCCTGCCTCTTCAGTCCCCAATAGCAGCTAAAGAAAGCAGCCTATAATTAAATAAGGAAAGGTCAGGACACTAGAGGATGGGCGGGATTGTGTGAATTCACAGATGATCACTTGAAGAACTACAGTTACAGGTAAGCAACCTGTCCTTCTTCTTTGTGGTCTCTGTGAATCCACACATTAAGGGTAGACTAGCAAGCTCACCTACTGGAGGCAGGATGTCCATACCTTGACAAGAAATTGACGGACACGAGGAGTCAATTCAGAAACAACAAGTTTATTTGAACACAGTTATGTTGACCTGTGGGCTACAGAGGAAAAAAGCACTGCTCTGCCTAGGGCGGTATCAGAATTGGACACCAAGTATTTTGTATGACTTCACGAAGGTGAGAGGAGTAGCCCATGTGGCTGCTCGGCAAATGTCCTGGATGGGGACTCCATTCAGGAAGGCCATGGAGGTGGAAGTTCCTCTAGTGGAGTGGCTGTGGATAGTCTGAGGGGTCTCTTTCCCTGACAATTGATAGGCCAGTCGAATTGCAGATGCAACCCATTTGGAAAAACATTGAGAGGAACAGGGTCGGCCTTCTGGTGTCCCCCATAACAGACAAAGAGCCGGGTAGATTTGCAAAACATAACCATCCTATTCACATAGAAGGCTACGGCACATCTCACATCAAGGGCATGCAAGCTGCGCACCAGTTCTGAAGTGGGGTTCTGGAAGAACACTGGGAGGATGATGTCCTGGTTAAGGTGGAAGGAGGAGATCACCTTGGGCATGAATGTGATATCTGGGTGCAGAACCACCTTATCGTGGTGGAATCTCACATATGGTGGGTCCATGCAGAGGGCACATAATTCACTCACCCTTTGTGCTAATGTGACCGCTACCAAGAAGGCAGTCTTCAGAGACAGGAGGTATAAGTCACATGTGGCCATCGGTTCGAAGGGAGCTTTTGACAAGGAAGCCAGTACCCATTGTAAGCTCCAGGCTGATGTCGGTCCGTTTACAGGTGGATGGAGGTTTTTGTAACCTTTTAGGAAGTTTTGGACCAATGGATCTTTGAAACAGGAGGGTTTCCCCTCTTTCTGGAAGTACCAGGATATCGCCGCTATGTAGCCTTTGACCGACGAGGTCGAGAGTCATTTCAAAGATAGTGATGCTAGGAAGTCTAGTGAGGCTATTCAGTCCCCAATAGCGGGGTCTGACGTAAGGGCGTGCTTAGTCCGGAATTCTTGAAACTTCAGCCATTTATACTTGCATGACCACAGTGTGGTCGGCTGCTGTGCTTCTGCTATAATGACTTGTGACGGTTGTGAGATGGACCCTAAGGGGTGACTAGCCATACTGTTGGCTGGATAGTGGCCAAGTCCAGGTGGTTGATTAGTCCCCCCTGAATTGTCAGAAAGTCCGGGTGAGCTGGTAGTCGTTTGAAGCGGTGCTTCAACATTAGGAGGAGGAGGGCGAACCACACTTGTTGTGGCCACCATGGCATTATCAGAATGCATCTAGCACCATCGTTTGGAGTTTAGAGATCACCCTGGGGAGCAGGGGGAACGGGGGAAAAGCGTAGAGGAGGGGGCCATCCCAATTGAATAGGAAGGTGTCCCCGAGGCCCCCGTGTGTCCGTCGTTCCCTGGAGCAGAAGGCTGGGCACTTGGTATTCAGCCTAGATGCAAAGAAGTCTATTGATGGGGTCCCCCATGTGGAGAATAGGTCTTCCAGGACAGCTTGATTCAGAGACCATTTGTGGTTGCTGGTTTGAGTCCTGCTCAGGGCGTCTACCACAGTGTTCTGGTCCCCAGGTAGATGTATGGCTGTGAGGGTGATGTTCTGTTGCACGCACCAATCCCAAATCTGAAGGGTTAGGTCTAGTAGCGGTTTGGATCGCATGCCCCCTTGCTTGTTCAGGTAAAACACCATCATGCTCTTGTCCAATGTCACCTGTACCAGGTGTCCCATCAAGGAGGGTTTGAAGGCCCTCAAGGCTTTGAACACCACTAAGAGTTCTAAGAGGTTGATGTGCCAATTCTTCTCATTTACTGACCACTGACCTTTGATCATTAAGTGCTGGAAGTGGCTCCCCAGCCTGTTAGGGAGGCGTCTGTTGTGACTGATCTCATGGGATGCCTCTGTGTGAATGGGAGTCCTGCCTGGACCATGCAGTTAGATGTGTAAATAGCTGTTGCTTAAAACAATTTGTAAACCGCTCTGATAGCCTTGTGGCTGAAGAGTGGGGTATAAATAAATAAATAAATAAAAATAAATAAATAAAGGCCATGTGAATGGGTCGTGGAAGTGTCAGGAACTTGTTGGATCTGTCCCAAAAGGGGTAGTACTTGGAGATGAACCAGGCCTGTAGTGGCCACATCCTCAGTCTGGCAAGAGGTGCCACAGCAGTTGTCAATGCCATGTGTCCTAGGGTATGTTGGATGTTTTGTACGGTAGTCCATCGGTTCTGTACGCAATGACTAACCATGGCTTGCAGCGCTTTGAACCTACCGTCTGGAAGGTAAGCATCACCTGTAACAGAATCTATGTTTGCTCCGATAAAGTGTACAACTCGGGAGGGTCTCCGTTGCGATTTCTCCCAATTTATCATGAAGCCTAGATATTCTAGCAGGGATAAGGTCAGGTGAAGGTCCTGTGAGAGCTTTTCGGCTGAGTGGCTGCAAAGATCCAGTTGTCCAGATAGGGGAAGATGACAATGCCTCTCTGTCTGAGCCATGTGACCACCACTGCTATGCATTTTGTAAAGACTCTTGGGGGCGTGCAAACACCGAAAGGGAGGACTTTGAATCAAAACACATGCGGGCTTGTTGTGAATGCCAGGTAACGTCTGTGTGCTGTTGCAATAGGGATATGGAAATAGGTGTCTTTGAGGTCCAGGGTGGCAAACCAACCTCCTTTGTGTAAAAAGGGGAGGATAGTATAGAGGGACACCATTCAAATCTCCTTGGCCGTATATATGTATTGATGTCTTGCAGATCTAAAATGGGGCGGAGCCCTCCACCTTTTTTGTCCACCAGAAAGTATCTGGAGAAGAAAGTGCCTCGAATTTGGGAAGGTGTAACAAGCTCTATAGCCCCCTTGAGTAGTAAGGTGTTTACTTCTTCCATGAGTGGGGTGGATGGGGGGGTCACCCTGTAGACTGTCTGAGGTGGTGGCTGGTGGAACTCTCTAAAGTAACCTTTTGGTATTATGCTGAGAACCCAGCAGTCTGAAGTTATCTTGTACCAAAGGTCGAAAGAACCAGAGAGACGTTTGGCTGGAGAGATAGCAAGAGGCAGTGGTGGTAGCACACAGTCAAACCCATTGTTTGGAGGACTAGCTTCTTTTTGTTAAACTGGGTCTTTGGATGAAAGGGGGCCTGGAACCTCCAGTGGGGTTGGTAGGCTGAGGTGGAAGGTTGAGGCCGCATAGGTGGTGGACTGAATCTCTTCTTGTATGAAGAGTGATAGCACCTGCCTGGGAAGCATGAGTGTGATGTCTGATAATGGCTTGGCAAGCCAAACTTCCTTGCTATCATCCTCATCTTTTGGGTATGTTCAAGCTTGGTGTCCATGTCAGCATGAAATAACCCAAGCTCATCAAAGGGTAGGTCCCATGGAGCTTGCCGTATGTGACAGACCAGAGGACTGAAGCCAGGCATGGTGGCAGACGGTGATGGAACTTGCAATGATCTTCCCTGTGCAGTCACCAAGGTGTTTTGCTGCTTGTCTCTGGTAGCTTGCCAGTGAAAGATCTTCCTCTCTAAAGGAGTTGATTATTCTCTGCTCTTGCTGAGATAGGTTGGCAATGTGAGGTACAAGAGAATCACATAAGAATTTCTGGTAAGCGCCTATGGACATTGTATATGCCGCAATCTTTGTGAGAAGGCATGCTGATGAATAGAGCTTCTGTCCTATGGCATCAAGTTTCTTGCCTTCTTTGTCCATAGGCATAGAGAGAAACTTCTGAGACATTCTCATCAGCACGGTGTCCATCACCACAGAGTTGGGCTTAGGGTGGTAGGTAAGCCAGGGGGGCCCGTGTCAGTTGATACATGATAGAGATGGTCTAGACGGCAAGATGTCAGAGGAACAGATGATGGTGTTGCCAAGGAACCTTTCAGGACTTGTAGAAGATACGGAGAAATTGCTAGTGAGGGCATAGTGGGTGAGCATCGTTGGAGGTCTTCAAAGATGGGGTCTTCCACATGCTTGTCCTGGCAGTCAACCTGTATGCCTAAGGCTCCTACCATCCATAACATTAAGTCGTTGAAGGCCTTAACATCATCAGTAGGTGAGGGGGGGTCAGGGTTAGCCCCCCTGGGATTTGGCGATAGTTTGGGCGATGGTGATCTGGTGTGTGAACTCGTTGAGGAAGTCAACGGGGTCCAGGATAGAGTATGCCTGTGTCTTGACTTGTAAGCAACAATCTTGTGTGGTCTTGGCATCTGGCTGTGTGTCAGGTCCTTTGGGCATTTCGCAGGTGGGGAGCCTTGCAGTGTCAGTGACCTTTTTGGTGTTTCTGCCCCAGGTGTCGTCAACCTTTTCGGTGGAGAATCCCGCAGGGTCGGGGATCTTGACTTTGACAAAGGGCAGCAGGATGTATCACCCTACTGCTGGGTCCCCTCCTGGGTCCTGTAAGGTGGAGATCGCCCTCTGCTAGGGAGTGAGTGGCTTTGTTTTTGCATGCCCTTTGCTTCCTTGGAGCAGTAACTTACCTATGTGTGATGTTGAGGAGGAGTATCATAGAGATGGAGGTACTGACAACCAGGTGAGGGCATCTAATCATAATATCTGTACCTGGCGTCACGGTCCCAGTAAAAGCAGGGATCTCTCTGGTACCAATGGTAGTCGTAATACATTGCGTTCGTGACCCCAGTACCACTCATCGTCTGAGAAGGAGTCTGGTTTTGAAGAATAGGGGTCTGCTGGAGAGCAGTACCGACATGGAGAGCGGGACCGACATGGAGAGCAAGATCAACAGACGGAACAGGACTGTCTTTGCCAGCGGGACCAACACTGGGAGTGGGAATGTCATCACGACCAGGAACGTCATGGTGGGGATAGAGACTGTGAGCGCCTTCTGTGTGGTGTCAACGAGCGGGACTGGGTCTTAGAGCTGGCCCGGAGGGTGATGTCCAGTAGTGGAGACATCAAATGGATGGAGAGCGGGAATGCCACTAAGGTGAGCTGGAACGTTGATGCAAGTCCTCGTTTCCTGACCCTGAAGAAACTTGAATCACATGGATCTCTGGAGAGGAATCCCTAAGTTTGCCTTCCAATGCCAATCCGGTACCATTCACTGTTGACTTAGTCAGCATAGCATCGTCTCCCAAGTTGCTAGTCCTGTGAGATGGTAACCTGGTCCAAACCGGGGAGACCAAGGGGGACTTAATCCCACTGGGGTCCTGCGGCTGCCCCTGGGAGGGGGACCGCATAGTTGGTTGTCTCCTTGCTCAGTCATTCTCCCTCTAGATGTGGTTTTTTGGTTGGAATGGTCCTTTTTTCCTTTCTTGCTGGGAGAGTTGGTGTCCGGGAAAGCAGCCAAGCAAGCAGCTGATAAGAATGCAAGGCTCGACAGCAACACCAAAGCTATTCTAAAGCACAATATCTAATACAATGTTCAATAACAAGCCAAAGGTCCAGGAGTCCAGAGAGCAGATCAGTGAGTCCTGTCCAAGGTGAAGAGTTCCAGAAGGCAGGTCAGCGAATCCAGTACAAGGTCAAGAGTTCCAGAGTAATCCAAAGTCTAAGAGGCAAGGGTTCAGGCAGGCAAGGGAGTCAGAGTCAGTTGCCTTCACCAGGGAATGCAGATAAACTCCAACGAAGAAGCTCGGCATCTCACATCTGTTTATATTAGCCCAGCTCCTAATCACAGCTGTTTGGTGATTGCTGAGCATTTCTCATATAATCTCCAGGATCGCCAGAGACACACCCTTTCTGATCTTCTCTGACTGAAGGTAGGTACCTCCTCATCCTGCTCCTCTATGTCTCCCAGGCCTGGACCCTGTGCTGGGGGGAGGCTAGGCTGCTGAGACATGGGTTCTGCTGTAGTTGTCATGGCAGGGGTAGTTTCTGGCTCAGTCAGCTCTGCTGAAGCTGGCTCAGCCCCCTTGTCTCCTGAGTCCTCTGAGTCCTCAGCCTGGCTGGCCATGACAGTTGGGTTCCAGAAGGTGATGTTAGGCGTACTGCCTTTTGCTTTTCCTTAGGGGAGATAGCAGTAGCTTGAGGTTTGGTCTTAGTACTGTGTGTAGCGGTCCCGACAACTGTACCGACAGTGGTAACAGTATTGGTACCGTTCTCTGTCCTAGGCCTGTGGTCTTTCGCCATCTTCGGCTTAGAGGTCTTAGAGGAGCGGTCTTGATCTCCCAATGATATCGTCAGTTTTTCCGCAGACCTCGGTACCGAGAAGGCTGAGATGGCATGTTCGTACAACTGCGCCTTGAGCCATTTGTCTCTGTTCCTCCAGGTTTGATGAGTGAACGCCTTGCAATGCCTGCAAGAATGGATGTTGTGGCTTTCTCCCAGGCAAAAGAAACACTTGGTGCCCATCTGACTCCTGCATTTTCGCAGAGCAGACTGAGCAGGGTTTAAAGAATCCCACGGAAGATGTTGAGGCCATCGTACCAAGTGCAGGAAGGAACGTACGGTACCGAGGGCTATCCAAGTGGGGGAGACTTTCAATCTGTGTTGAGCACAAACATGTCCAAAAACACAAGTCCGAAGTGCAATGCCAAAGGGGAGGTCACAGATGGTCCGGGTCTAAAATGGGGTCAAACCAATCCAAGTACCAAGCCAGAATGCGACACCAAAGAGGAGGTCCAAAAAATAGTCTGGGGTCAAAGGATAAGCCAAGTATCACTGAGTCATACACTGAATGGGACACACCGAATGGGACGGTCCAAAAAACAGTCCAAATTGAACGAGTAAGGCAATCCGAAGTAGGAAAAGAATGAGGTCTAATAAAGTTCCTAGTGCTGCTTTCACCAAAAATTGAATAGAGGTCCTAACGACTTTCTGAAGTGCTCTGCACAGGCACAGGATTAATGCTTAATGTGTGGATTCACAGGGACCACAAAGAAGAAATATATGATTAACAAACAAAACTCTTTCTCTCTCTCTCAGTATGCTCATCACTCATTGACCATAGTCTTGTTTAGGCAATGTGCAATCTAGTTAAAATATGCATGTGAAGAGGAAGGGGAGAATTATAACCAGAGGCCCTTTCACCCTACACAATTATAACACCATGATTCCACAACCCCAAACTGGTATTGGCAGTTTGGTCAGAAGCACCAGAGGAGCTGCATGGCTGAGGACTCTAAAAGCCCTTCCCTGTCAATCCCAGGGTTCCACAGGATGTTGCCATGGCAATTAAAGAGGAATCATATTGCTATAATTATGTAGTGCATCTTCCTCTGTCATTGTTCTCTACATGTGGAGAATGACAGTCAGAAGAAGGAAGCCTCCAAATACAACAGAGTCCTTCCTGTTCTGAGTATTGCTCTCCACATGAGAGAGGCTAGGTTACAACTCTCCCCTCATGTGTTTATTACTTTAACTAGATTGCTTTTAACTATTACTTTAATTAGATATATCCTGAAAGTGGCTTATAGCATCAATTTATTATTTCAGTGTATGATTAAGTGTTACAGATCAATGATCATCCTCGTTCTCATCAGTATCATTATCATTATTTCTACCCTGCCCTTTCCCCCAAATTGGGACTCAAGGGAGCTTATAAATTAAAACAAGTACAATATAGCTAAAACCATTAAAAAGTCATCATTAAAATACAGGTTGCCCTCTGTATCCATGAGGGCTAGGGCATTCCTAGACTTACTGCAAGTACCTGAAACCATGCATAATAGCCAAGCACCGTGAATACCACAGAATCACACTGGAGGACATAGAAAAGGCCTCGAGAGGATGCTTCTTTAGGCATCTGGCATGACTCTATGTGGAACACTATGACTCCAGTGGCAGTTGACCATAGAGTGATGCTGAAGAAGGACAGGTTGCTTACCTGTAACCATAGATCTTCGAGTGGTCTTCTGTGAATTCACACAGTTGGGTTATTCCTGCGCCTGCGCAGAGCATACGGAACCTTCTAGTATCGCTAGGCAGAATGTGCTTTGAAACATTTTTGGCGGTAACTCCGCCCATCCTAACGGTCCTTTATAAGGGCTTCCCGCCCAAATCCCCTCAGTTCCTTGGATGACGCTGCAATTTGCAGCATCAGGAACATTAAGCATGTGTATATGATGTATCAGGACATAGAGGGGAGGATGGGTGGGTCTGTGTGAATTCACAGAAGACCACTCGAAGATCTATGGTTACAGGTAAGCAACCTGTCCATCTTCTTCGTGGTCTCTGTGAATCACACAGTTGGGTAGACTAGCAAGCTTCCTCATTGGAGGAGGGTATGTCTTGTGCATCAGTAGACAAGGACCACAACCATTAGCCTAAAAAGGGATTGCTACATCTCTCGTTCCCTATTTTTTATATTTTTTTGCACATTCTCTAAAGTATTAGACAATTCAATGGTGCATGAAAAGTTCACAATTCAACATACAGAAGAGGTGAAATGTCCAAATATACAATACACTCAGTCATTGGATGGAGGACAAAAGAACTGCTCTTCCAAATGCAGCCTCGTTCCTGGAGCGAGTGTCCAGTCTGTAGTGTGAAATAAAAGTCAATGGCGAAGACCATGTTGCAGCGCAGCAGACATCCTCCAGGGGCACCCCTGAGAGGAACGCAGTCGAAGCGGAGACAGCTCTTGTAGAGTGTCCTCGAACCCGAGGCAGCAAAGGCTTCTTTGCTAGTTCATAACAGAGGGCGATGGTCGACGTCACCCACTTCGACAGACGCTGCGATGAAATCGGAGCACCCTTCCTTGCATCAGCATACGAAACAAAAAGCTGAGGTGATTGTCGAAATGGTGCAGTCCGTTGAATATAAAACACAAGTGCCCTTCGCACGTCCATGGAGTGAAGGGTGCATTCGAACTCGTATTTGGGGTCTTGCATAAAGGCAGGCAACACGATGGGTTGGTTCAGGTGGAAACTGGAGACCACTTTGGGTAGGAAAGAGATATCCGGCCTCAGTACCACCTTATGCTTATGGAAGCAGGTATATGGTGGATCTGACCGAAGAGCACAGAGTTCCCCTCCTCGACGGGCAGAGGTGATGGCAACCAAGAAGGCTGTCTTCCAGGTCAGAAGTCGGAGGTCAGTCGAAGCCATTGGTTCAAAGGGGCGTCTCACCAACTGAGAGAGGACGAGTTCGAGCCTCCAGGTAGGAGTAGGATCAAGGACTGGAGGGTGGAGATTGACATACCCCTTGAGGAACCTTTTCACCATCGGGTCCTGAAAGGGAGACGGTCGATTTAGAGCCTGGAATTCGACCAAAATAGCTGCTAGGTAGCCCTTTAGAGATGAGATGGAAAGCCCCGAGTCCAACAGGTGGAGCAAGAATTGGAGGACCGAGCAGGATTCAAGGCTGAGTCCCTTTCCCTCTAGAAATTTCCTAAAGCGGTTCCATTTATATGAATAAGCTTTCCGAGTAAAAGGCTTCCGAGCAGGATCTATGATGGTTTGGATGTCTGGCGGCAAGGAGGGAGCCAGGATGGGAAAGGAAGGTTGCAAGTTTATGGCACGACCCTCCACGCTGTGAGGTGAAGTGTGTCGAGATTGGGGTGCCTGACCTTGCCCTGCTGTATGGTTAGGAGATCCGGCCGGCTTGGAAGGTGGAGGAACCGTCTCTGTGACAGGTGTAGTAGCGGTGCAAACCAAGGTTGCCGGGGCCACCACGGTGTGATGAGAATCGCGTCCGATCAGTCCCGACGAAGCTTGGCCACCACTCTCGTCAACAGAGGAATTGGGGTGAAGAGATACAGGAACCTTTCGTTCCACTGGTACAGGAAGGCATCGCCTCTGGAGTTCCTGTGAGGTATTCTGGAGCAGAATTGGCGGCAATGACTGTTCTCGGCTGTAGCAAAGAGGTCTATCTGCGGGGTGCCCCTCCAATGAAAGAGGTCTCGCACGACCTGTCTGTGGAGCATCCACTCGTGGACGCTGGAGTTGGAACGGCTCAGTTCGTCGGCAAGAGTATTCTCCTCCCCGGGAAGGTGAATCGATTGAAGGGAGATGTTCCTCTCCACACACTAGTCCCAGATCTGCAGAGTAAGGTGGAGGAGCTGATGGGACCTGGTACCCCCTTGCTTGTTCAAGTAGTACATTACTGAGGTGTTGTCCGTAATGAGGAGAACCGTCTTGTTCCAGACCAGCACCTCGAAGGCGCAAAGAGCTTTTTGGACCGCTAAAAGTTCCAGGACGTTGATGTGCAATTGTTTTTCTTCGGTAGTCCAAGAGTTCAGGATCGTGTGGCGACCCAAATGGGCGCCCCACCCGTGTAGAGATGCATCCGTTGTGAGGGATACATCTGGTTGAGGAGGGTCGAAGGGGACACCGGAGAGAACATTGCATGGGTCGAGCCACCAGTCCAAGGAGCGGTGAACAGATCGGGGCATCGTCAGGAGCTGCCTTGGCGAATCGTTCAGGTGGTCGAATACACTCAGGAACCAGTGCTGAAGTGGACGGAACCGGAGTTTGGCCAGACGCGTGACCAACGTTGTGGCCGCCATGTGCCCGAGGAGAACCTGAACATCGTGCGCTCGAATCCGACGGGACTGACGACAGGCGTGGATCAGGGACTGGAGTGTGTCGAACCAATCGCTGGGAAGGTAAGCTGCTCCCGAGATCAAATCCAGTCGGGCGCCGATGAATTGGATAGACTGGGTAGGGTTCAAGTGAGACTTCTCCATGTTGACAACAAGTCCCAGGGCGTTCAAAACATCTAGGGTGAAGAGGACATCCCTCTCGAGTTGGGGCCTCGAAGACACCACCAGGAGCCAGTCGTCGATGTATGGGAACACAATGACACCGTGCTGTCGAAGAAAAGCAGCGACCGTCGTCATAACCTTCGTGAAGACCCTCGGTGCTGTGGAGAGTCTGAAGGGGAGGACGTGGAACTGGTAAGCTTCGTCCTCGACCTGGAATGCTAAGAATCTCCTGTGTGAAGGGTGGATCTCGATGTGAAAATAGGCGTCCTTCAGGTCTATGGACGCGAACCAGTCCCCGCGTTGGAGAAGAGGGAGTGTAACAGAAAGGGTGGTCATTCTGAATTTCTTTGGGGTGATGTACCAATTCACTCCTCTCAGGTCTAATATAGGGTGAAGGCCACCGTCCTTCTTCGGTACCAGGAAGTATTTGGAGAAGAAGCACCGGTGCTGGCTGTCGACACTCACGGGTTCGATGGCCCCTTTTTGAAGCAAGGTCTCGATCTCCTCGATGAGGGGAGGGGAGGGCGGTGTGAGCTGGATTTGTCCTGTTGGAGGAAGTTCTTCGAACTCGATCCAGTAGCCATGTTGTATGATCTGGAGTACCCAGCGGTCCGATGTTATCCTGGACCAAGCGTGCTGGAACGAGCGCAGACGGTCTCCAAACAGGGGTGTCTAAAGGAAACACAAAAGCATCAATAAGAGGGGGGTGGGTAACTTAAAACTTCCTCCTGCCTTGGTCTCTCGGCCTCTGTTTCGAAGAAGGGCGATATCTGGAGGTTGATCCCTGGCTCCTCACCGATGATGATGACGACATCGGTTGTTGGAACCGTGAGCGCCTGGATGGCTGTGGTGTGTTCCCCCATCTAGGGACTTGGCTATAGGAGGATGTATGCCAGCCTGACCGGTATCTAGGGCGGTACGCAGAAGATGAGGACGATAGCATACCGTACTTTCTGGCGGTGGTCCTCATCTTCTGCGTGAACTCCAATTTGTCATCGGTCGCGCCATTGAAGAGGCCAGAGCTATCAAACGGCATGTTTTCGATGGTTGTGGCTGCCTGGGTGGACAGGCCCGACGATCGAAGCCAAGCATGGCGGCGTAAGGCAATCGATCCAGCCACAGTCTTGGCAGCGCAATCGGCAACATGCCTTGCGGAGTTCATCTGTTGTCCTGCGAGGAGCTGGGCCTCCGACAAAATTGCCTGTGCCATCCGTCTCCTTTCCTCTGGGAGGTCCTGTATAAGCAGGGCCATCCTCTCCCACAGGACCTGTTGGTAAGCCCCCATACAAGCCGAGTAGTTGGCTATATGAAAGCTCAAGCCAGCAGCCGAGTACAGTTTCTTGCCTATGATGTCAAGTTTCCTGCCCTCAGGATCGGAGGGAGTGGATTGCGCTCAGCATTGCCTTCAGGGTTGTGCAGCTTCAACCACAACCGAGTTAGGCTTGGGGTGCTCCTGCAGCCATTCAATTCCATCGCTGTCAACCTGGTATACGGTCAATCCGTTTGGATGTAGGAGGGATCAACGAAGGGTTCTCCCAGGAGATAATTTCAGCAAGGATGGGAGTACCGGAACGCGTGCCGTGGGAGGAGCTTTTGATTTGATCTGGTGATAAATTGGGTCGACCGGGTCAGAGTCCTTCTCAGCAACCTTCAACTCGAGCGCATGACACATCCATACCACCTGCTCGGAGAAGGAGCGCACGTTGTCAGTTGGCGAGGAGGAGTCCTCATCGAGTAGTTCAGGTTGAGGCGATGGGAGATAGTGCAGGTATCCTTCAGAGGCCTCCGAAGAGGATGATGACTGCGAAGAAGGAGAAGGGCTGCGACGTCGTCCAGCCAGCGAACTCGTACGAGGAGGTGGAGGAGGAGGCAATGGAGGCAACGGGTGCGAAGGGGAGACTTGGCAGCCTGTGTCCCTGACCAGTGGCGTAGGTGGGGGCCGTGGAGAAGGAGGCTTTCCAGATCCGTGGAAGGAGATGCGCGGCGGAGGCATAGAGATGACGTGACGGGTAGCAGCTTCCTCCGTCATGTAGTAGACCTTCTCAGCCTCCAAATCAATGGCGTGTTGAGTGGGCAGGGGCGTGCTGAAAACCGCCCTGGCAAGATCATAGGCCCCATACGCTTGGTCGTCATCCTGAATCCGGGATGTCGATGGACAAGGTTCGGTCTCCTGGCCTTTATCCGTCGACGGGTCCCGCAAAAGTTCAGAGCGGGAAACCACCAGCGCCGGAGATCTCGGGGAGGCAGCCTCGACACTCGATGGGTCACCAATTTCAACCTCCATGATTTCGAGGGAGGTAGTCGGGGTGGATGGTCTCAAGTGTGAGTGCTCTGACGATATGCCTCTGTCTTGAGGTAGGCCCTGGGCCTGGGGAATCTCCGTCACCGGGGGAACCATTGATGTGGTCGCTACCGGCTCCACTGCAGAAGTAGCCTTGTGCCTCTTCACATCCTTCGGTTTATCCTCAGCGTGAAGGCGCTTCTCCTTCTTTTTCTTTTGAGCTTTGCCATTGGGAGAGGAAACCGAGTCCTGGTCCTTGCTCGAGCCCGAACGGTCCCTGTGCTTCTTTCTGGGTTCGGACGCCGAATCCGAAGAGGCTCGGTCCCCAGCCGGGGTCGTCCTTGAGCCATGCTTGTGAGAATGTAGCACGGCTTCGGGATCAGAGGCAACAGAACGGCAGCGCGACGGGCTCCGAGAATGGTGGCGTTTGGAGCTAGAAGGCTTCGGAGACAGGGATCTACCTCGTTTTTGAGGGGATCCAATGGCAGGTGTAGAAGCCGCAGAGGGAAGCAGGGCCTTTTCATAAAGGAAGGACTTCAGCCGGGACGAGCGGTGTTTCCTCGCCTGAGGAGTGAAGGCCCGACAATGTACGCAGGCATCTACATTATGGGATTCACCCAAACAGATTAGGCAACGAGAATGGCCATCAGAGCTGGGCAGCTTCTCCTGGCACACCACACACCTTTTAAATCCAGTTTTAGTTGCCATTGTAGGAGCAGACGAGAGCGTAGTCGAGAGGCAGGCCGGGTCAAACCAAGATCAGAGAGCCGAGACAAATCCAGAGGGGCGTGAGGAAAACGAAGTCGAGAGTCCGAGTCAAGCCAAAAATCACCAAAAAGCCAAGTAAAGGGGAAGAGCAGTACCGTAATCCAAAAATCAGTCCGAGTCAGAAACAAGAAATAACGCTAGCGAGAGAGGTTCCTTCGAGCTGCAATACGTGGTGGAAAAAAAGGAACTGAGGGGATTTGGGCGGGAAGCCCTTATAAAGGACCGTTAGGATGGGCGGAGTTACCGCCAAAAATGTATCAAAGCACATTCTGCCTAGCGATACTAGAAGGTTCCGTATGCTCTGCGCAGGCGCAGGAATAACCCAACTGTGTGATTCACAGAGACCACAAAGAAGATCCTCCTGATGCCTAGAGAGACCAGCTCCAGAGTGACTCTATGGTCCTCCAGATGCCTAGAGAGACCTCTCACTGACAGTGGCTAAGTGAAACCATAGGTACTGATCCTGGACTAGAAAGGCCCCTCACCTCAACAAAGTGAGGCCAGAAAACTTTCTTAAAGTACTGAATCTATGATTTGCTTCTGCTAGTAAGCAGTGGGTTCATCATTATTTTACACTTGTACACTTTGTACACTTGTAAATTTTTACCTCACCATGGCACTACCTTTCTGTGGTGGTGGGATTCTGTGCTCCTGCAAGGAAGGAGGATATGCTGACAGCAGCAATGCTGCTGGTATGGCCTCCTGTGTCAGACAGGCTTTTGTTGAGAAGCCAGCCCAAAAATGCCAAATGGCTACTAGGCAGCACCAGTAGTGAGGGCTGACACTGGCAGAGAATCTCTCAGAGACAACAACTGTGACACCATAGCTAACACCTGTTAGTACTATGCAGAAGGAGATACGGTAAACCCCTTTTCACATCTTTCACCATGAAAATCCTATAATGAGACAATCCAAAATGAAACAATGATAGTGACAGAAGATGACACTACCAGAGTAGAAGGCACTCAACAAGCTACTGAGATACAACAGAAGACAACTATGGGTAGTGCTGTGGCTAATAAAGCGACTGGAGTCGAGCCAAATGGATGTTCAGCTGTTGATGTGCTCAGAGGTGAAAGGAAAAATGTGAAGCTGCACAACACCTATTATAAGAACATGGCTACTTATAATGCGAGAAACATGAATCAAGGGGCACTAGACACAGTAAAACAAGAAATGGAATGTATAAACATTGCAATACTTGGGGTGAGAGAGCTAAAGTAGATTGAAATGGGACATTTTGAGTCAAATATAAGTGTTTTACTCAGGTAATGAAAATCTAAGAAGAAATGGAATGGCATTAATAGCAAGGAGAGATGTAGCAAAAGCAGTCAAGGGATATAATGCAAAGTCTAACAGAATAATATCACTAAGACTTCAGGGAAAACCTATCAGTATAACCAAGTTTTTGTGTCAACTACAGATACAGTAGTAGTAGAAGAAGAAATTGAAAGATTCTGTGCTGGAGTCCAAGAAGGTATAATCCACACACCAAGAATTTAAATTTAATGATAATGTAAAAATAGATTTGCACTATTCAGTCTAATTGACCAGGAGCTAGAAGAACTCTAGACTGAAGCTAGGGACATTGTCAGAGAGGAATGCAAAAACACAATTTGTGCAGACAAAAAGAAAGAGAACCCTCAACAGATGAAACTCTTCAAGCACTTCAGGCCAGATGAGAAGCAAATGTAAACGGTGACAGAAATAAAGTCAGAACCTTGAATGCAACTGTTCAGCAATTTGTGTGTGGGGACAAGGAGAACTACTATAACAGTCAATGCAGAGAAATAGAAGATGACAACAAAAAAGGAAGAACAAGAAATCTCTTCCACAAGATCTGAGAAATCAAAGGGATATATAAACCAAGAGTGGGGATGCTCTGCAACCAGCCAGGGAACACATTATGGCAACAATACACTGAAGAATGATATACAAGAGATGAAGATTTATTCAAGGAAGAACCATTTGAAGATGAACAGTTTTAGAAAGTGAACTGGAAGCTGCACCTGAAGTGTAAAGATATATCATTGAATACTAAAGTTAGGATTGCATTTCCCATTTCTATGCATGGTTGTGAAAGCTGGACAGTGAAGAAAGCTAATAGGAAGAAAATCAATTCATTTGAGATGTGATTGTTGGAGAAGAGTTCTATGGATAACATGGACTGCTAAAAAGACCAATAAATGAGTCCTAAAGCAAATCAAGCCTGAACTCTCCCAAGAAGAAAAGATGACTAATTTGAGACTGTTGTACTTTGGCCATAGCATGAGAAGATATGACCATAATGCTTGGTAAGGTAGAAGGCAGTAGGAAAAGAGGAAGACAGCATTCCAGGTGGATAGACTCAATCAAGGAAGCCATGGCCCTGAGCATGAAAAACCATTATTGATTATAGAGTGACTTCAAAGTTTCTCATTCATACAGTTGCATAAGTCAAAGTTGACTTGATGGCAGTTAACAACAACAACAACAACACTTCAACAGTTCAACAACATTAGGCTAGGAAATGCCATCTTCCTGACCTTTGTTGCAAGACCTCCAGCTTGTCATAGAGACCTGGTTTATTTGTTGCTTCAACTACATTGGGAGTTTTTACTGCATCAGCCATTAATTCCTGTTAAGAGAAGAAAATGGATTTGTGAATCACTCAAGTAATTTTCTTTCTACTGGTAGTAATTCAGTAAAAGTGTGTGTGTGTGTGGTGGAGGGGGGATTTTCTCACTTTAAAATCCTTGTCAATTGAATCAAAACGCCTCGAGTCCTCAGGAAGCTGATTCCGAATGTCTTCTGACCCAATGAAAATGCTCTCCAGATGGCTCCAGGTTCTCTGGACTTCAAACCAGATGGATATCACAGAGTCAGCAGTGGATAGCTTCTGCTGCCAGCTGGTGACTTCCTGAAGGAAATGAGCTAAGTACTTAGAAGTCATCAAATTCTGGAGCTGCACCTGATTTTCTTCAAGGGTCTCTACAAGTACTTCATCAGACTTGAGCATCATGGTTCCAGTCCGATGGTGGGGCTCATGTTCAAATTGCATGGTAGACCAGGTAACATCGAGAGCTTTCAACACCTTCAAATTAAAAAAAAAAAGCATAGGCAGGAAGTTTCAGTTTTAGAACATATAAAAATAAATTTGCATATGCAGATGATCCTCCTGCATTTTGCTAAAATATTAAAGGGTATACATTGGTATCATATGCTTTGCAGTTATGTTGTTGTATTGTTCATCAAATTTTGTTAATTCCTCTGGGTGCTTCATGAGGGCTAGCAGAGATTCAGTGTTGTGTAGAAAGGTTAGACTGATGGAGTGGAAGAATATAGAATATTCAAGTCCTCAGTGAGCCATCAAACACACTGAGTGATGTATGGGCAGCCACTTTTTGTCAGCCTGACCTCACAGGATTTTTGTAAAGATTAAGTGGAGTATTGGAGAGACATGTACACCACATTTAGTTCATCTGAGGGAATGTGGAAAATATATGTAATGGAAAAATAAACATTTAAGTATGGAGGGAACAAGCTCCATTCCCGATCATGCTTGGATTATACTGCCTAGGATAGGGAGGTATTTCTTAAGGAATACAATATTTTGGCAAAGTACAACACAAATCAGATCATCCTTAGCTGTAGTATCTGCTTGCTGATTTTTCAGCCACATTTCTGCCTAGACATTGGCAATGCAGCAGCTGGAGAACGAGTAGTAATTGATCAATAATAAGCAGAGCACTCAAAAAAATGACCTGCTTGAAGCTAAGGCAGGAAACTGCCTGGGGGTCATTTACACAGCAAAATAAATTTGATAAGAATTCACCCAGATTCTTAATAGTTCACACATCTTTCGGCTCAAAGTCACTGTATTCAGAAGGAACCCCCCCAAAAAAACCCATAAGTTGCACAGTAAAAGCTTTTGCTATTTTTCCTGATTTTAAAAAATAAAGTTCTGTATATTTGTGCATTTTCGATCTTGTGAACTATCTGGTGTCAGCCTTCGTGAATATTTTTGGTGGGCAGGGACGGGACAAGGGGAGTGGTTACTACCTATGCCCTGTCCTGGTCAGGATTTTTTAATTACCAGCCCATCCAGTGCATTTTCTGCAGCCGTCTTCAAGGGATAAACAACCTATTGTTATCTCTGCCAAACTTTCTAATGGTGCCTGTTTCCAAAGTCTGACAAAAGGAGGATGGCAAGGGCATTGCCTGGAGCCATGCGGAGACAGTAGATTTGCTTGACCTATGGGGGGGGGGGAGAAAAGGTACAGGAGCAACTCTGTACATGTCATAGAAATATTAATCTTTTGGGGGGAAAATAGCCGTGGACATGCAGCACATAGGGCACGACAGGACCAAGGAGGAATGCTGGACAAAGAGTAAGACAATGCATCAAAAATACCAGGAGGTGATTGACCATAACTCTAAAAGTGGAAACGACACGGCATCCATGCCCTTTTTGTAGAGCTGCATGCTATATTTGGAGGGGATTCAAACATGCACCCTAAAACAATTGCAAGAAGTTCATCTGTACAACAGGGACCAATTCCTGTGCCCAGGGGCAAGCAGTTCTTTCCAGCTCTGGAGAAAAGGTCCAGGAGCCGATGCCAAGAATCTCTACTCATTTTCGATACTGAAGAAGGTATGGCAATTACTTTATTTCCCCCCGCCTTTCAATCCAAAGTGCCAAGAGTTTTAAAATCATAAGTGAAAATATTTGCATGCCTGTGGCCAGTCCTGTTTGCGATAAGGATCTCTCTCTCTCTCTGGCTTTTCTTCGCAAACGAAGATTCAGGAAGGACTCATCCCGCGCTTTCTGCAAGCGCGCTGATGACTAAAAAGGCCAATCCGAGATAAACAAGTCCGGTTGCAAAAAGCACAGCAGAAGGTCTCCTTGGGTGATGTTTTTGGGTTGTGATTCTTTCTGCGTTGTCGTTTCTCTTCAAGACTTGTTCGTCGTGAGTTCTCAAATAAGGCTGCAGCATTGTGGATAGTGCGTCTCCATGCCTCCTGATGTGAGGCCAGGGCGGACCACTGTTGGTGATCAATTTGGCCGAGCCTGAGATGTTGTTTCAGGGAGTCTTTGTATCGCTTTTTTGGAGCGCCCCTCTTACGCTGACCCGTGGCGAGTTCACCGTAGAGTAGTATTTTTGGGAGGCGATGGTCCTCCATCCTAGAAACGTGCCCTGCCCAGCGCAGTTGCGTTCTCAATATCATGGCCTCAATGCTGGTGATCCCTGCTTGCTCAAGGACAGCAACATTCGTCACATAGTCAGTCCAGGGTATATTTAGGATTGTGCGTAGACAGCGCTGATGAAAGCGCTCGAGGAGTCGTAGGTGGTTGCGATAGGTGACCCATGTTTCAGATCCATAAAGGAGGATAGACAGTACGATGGCTCTATACACACTGATTTTTGTGCTTTGCCTCAGGTGTTTATTGCTCCAGACTCTTTTGTGAAGTCTTCCAAATGCACTATATGCCTTTGCTAATCTGTGATCGATCTCTTTGTCAATCTTGGCATCTGAGGAGATGATGCTTCCCAGGTAGGTGAACTGCTGAACGGACTTGAGCACAGATTTGCCGACGGCAATGTGGGGATGGTGGTGTTCGTCCTGTGGTGCAGGCTGGTAAAGAACTTCTGTTTTCTTCAGGTTGACTTCTAGCCCAAACAGCTCTGCAGCTGTTGCAAAGCAGGATGTTAGGCGCTGCAGAGCTGCTTCTGTGTGGGCAACAAGGGCAGCATCATCGGCGAAGAGCAGCTCACGGACTAGATAGTTTAGAGTCTTAGTGTGAGCCCTCAGACGGCTTAAGTTAAACAAGCTACCATCAGTACGGTAGCGTATATAGATGCCATCGTCTTCTTCAAGCTCTGCCACAGCCCTTTGGAGCATCGTGCTAAAGAAGATTGTAAATAAAGTTGGTGCAAGAACACAACCTTGCTTCACTCCATTAGTTATTAGAGAGGGCTCAGAAAGAGCATTGCCATATCTGACTTGACCACGCTGTCCCTCGTGTAGCAAGATAATCATTTTAAGGAATTTGGGGGGACATCCTAGTCTTTCCAGGATCTGCCACAGGCCTTTTCTACTTACAGTGTCAAAGGCTTTGGTGAGGTCGACAAATGTTACATAGAGACCCTTGTTCTGCTCCCTACATTTTTCTTGCAGTTGCCTAAGGGCAAATACCATGTCTGTAGTACTCCTATTGGCTCTGAAGCCACATTGGCTTTCAGGGAGAAGTTCTTCTGCAATAGCAGGAACTAATCTGTTCAGGAGTATCCTTGCAAGGATTTTTCCAGCAATAGAGAGCAGTGTTATGCCTCGATAGTTTGAGCAATCGGATTTTGCTCCTTTTTTCTTGTACAGGGTGATAATGACTGCATCTCGGAGGTCTGATGGCAGTTCCCCTTTTTCCCAGCAATTCACAAGGAATTCGTGGAATTTTTCGTGGAGTGCATGACCTCCGTGTTTCCAAACTTCAGGTGGGATTCCATCAATCCCAGCTGCCTTGCCGTTTTTCATCTGCTGTATGGCCTTAAGGGTCTCTTCCAAAGTGGGAGCTATGTCCAATTCATTTTTCATTGGTTTTTGTATCATATATTGGATAGCTGAGGCTTGGACTACTCGGTTGGCGCTAAAGAGACTTTGAAAATGTTCAGCCCAACGATTTAGGATGGAGGCTTTATCAGTAATTAATGTTTGACCATCTGTACTGCATAAGGAGCTTTGGACCTGATAAGTAGGTCCAAACACTGCTTTAAGAGCTTCATAAAATCCTCTATGATCACCCAGATCTGCACAGCGTTGTGTCTTTTCTGCTATATTGATCCACCACTTGTTCTGCATGTCTCGGAGTTTTTGTTGTAGTTTGCTACATGTGAGGCGGAAAGCTGCTTTTCTTACATGACAGGTTGGCTGGGCGAGGTATGCCTGGTGAGTACATTTTTATTTTAAGCATAAGTGTTATCCCTTACTGCAAAAACTTAACTACTACCCCTATTTTGGTTGTTAAAAACCCTTAAATTGTGTGTCACCTTAACATTTTAGTTATCCCTCTTCCCATTTTTAATGACAACCGCTGCACTCTTGCAGCTCTGTTTAAGAGTGGGAAAATGCTAGAGGTTTTAAATAGGACCATGAACTCCAAATGGTTAGTTTAAATTACTCTGTTATTATTTGGAAAACTAAGCAAAATACCTTGTAAAACTGCATGGAATTATGAATTAGGTCTGAGGGTGTTTGATTTTGCTTTTAATCATGGTAATAAAATGGTCAGGGTAGTGTTGCCTCCTGATTCATGGAGCGCATCCTTTATATATTATTCTAAAGGAAAATTAATCATGCTGGTGAGATTTATCAGAGAACTAATAGGCAATCCTATACATATTGGCTGCTTGGGGTTAGTTGTGGCTTATCAACAGTACCTATGCATTGGACATTCTGGGTTGGAGATGGCAATGGCGGATCTGGATCTCTCTGATCTTTATCCTGCATATCCCAGCCATAAAGGAGCCCGTTGAGGATGTGCTGTGTAGCTATGACAATGGCCTTTTAGGTCTTCCTTGGTGATTGGCCTTTGGCAGGAGGCTGAGAAGGGGGCCCATGAATACCTTGCATACAGCACTGTGTTGTAAAAATCCCTTCTTAATGAGTATCCTTGGACTAAGATGCTATTTTAAATGTAAACTATTATCTGTTACTGTAGTTAAGGGCAGGGGGTTCGTGAAAGTTTTAATGTTTAGGCTGAACATTCTTCTACTGAAATTTCCACAAACACTAACCATTATATATGTACCTCACAGACCCACAACGCTGGAGGAACATGAGGGGGAGGATCAGACTGTAACTCTTACCTTGATGAAGGACATTCAAGTTAAATCCACTAACTTCAAGTTAACAGAAATTCAAGTTAAATCTCCCAGTAAATCCACTAACATTGAAAATGAGGCTGGAGATGAAGGATTTTCTTCTGATTTTGAACTGCTCTGGAGAATGCCAACAATGGTGATGTAACACTTAAATTTGTTTCTTTTTTGTTTTACCATTATGAGTGTAAAAGAGTGTTGCTCATGGAAAAATTTTCACCTTTAAAATGTGTTACTCTGCCTTTTACTAATGTTATATTCCACTTTTTTTAACAGCTTCTATTATGCCTAATTCAACTGCTGCTTTGACTCCTGAAGAAAGGCTTGCAATAAACAAGAAAAGGAAGTGTGTGAACACTGCTGAAGTCATGAGACACTCCTCCAAGCTAATGGACAAGATGCTTTCTCATTTAGATGAATTATCACAGAGGGAAGAGGCTAGATTTGAAAGGCTGGACAAGGCTAATACTGAGAGAATTCAATTTGAGGATTTGGAACATAGATGAGACAGGGAGATACTTGAATCTAATCTTAAGGAAAGACATCTTTACTGGCAGCCATGGTACAGCAATTAACTGCACTCACTGCCCAGGGTACAACTGTGAGGAGGGTGGTGAGGAAAAGAAGAGCACCACAATCTCAAAACACAGTCACTGCTGTAGTCCAATCTGCATCACCCAATAATAGTCAGGTTGGAGATTTGACAGGTGGTGCGCAAAGTGCTCCTTCTGTAAAATCTAGACCAATCAGAAAAATTAAGAAGCCAGAAGTCATGACCCTATGATTCTTTCAATGCATAGGACTGTCACATTGGCCAAGCACAATTTTCCTAGTAGTAAACAGTATTGCTTATTCTAAAAAGAAAATTAAAAAGCCAACATCAGATGTAGTAATAAAAAATAGTTTACTTTCAACAATGTTTCTTCTTATTTACACTGTTTACAAATAAACATATTCAAAATGAGAGACCAAAAAGGATACATGGGCAAAAGGTGGCTTGGGAGTGGGTTGGATAGTTTTTTGTAAAAAAGTAAGGGATCATCTTTTTTTGGCCAAATTTAAGGGTTGGAAATAATACATGAAAGTTATGGTATATTCACAATTCTGAAAAAGCAACTTTTTATCTTGCATTTTGCTCCTCCAAGCACTACATCCTTTCCTCCAATGCAGCAAGCCTACCTTCTAGGCGAGCAGCTGAAAAAAATAAATAAAACAAATTCAGTATCATTGGAAGTTTTAATACAACATTATTATTACCTATATTAAGTTTCAAAATTGTGATATACATACCAACAGCCTCTGTGATTGCTGCTACCAGATTTTGGGCTGGCTCACCCTTTGGTACAGCTATGGGTGCATTAACTGGAAAAATCAGAGGGTGTAATTAATTACATTTAAAAGATTTTGGTATTTCTAGCCACTAAATAAAAATGCACTGAATGCCAACCTGCAGCAGGTGCAGCTTCCTGTTGTCTTGGGGCACCTTCCTGACTGGAATCCTCTGAAAAGGAGTCTCCAATAACAGCCACCCGTTGCACATGGCTTCTCATCCCTAAAATTAAGAAGATACAGGTTTGGGGATTTTTAAAGGAGCATGTCAATAATACTGCTGGAAATATAGTAAGTGTGGAAAGTGACAACAGGAATGGGTGTTTACATACCAGGGAGCCTTTTGTCTTGCCAGTCAGGCCTTCTGGCTGTTACCCACATGTTGTGGAGGAGGGTATAGAAGGGAGACCTTTCCCAGGATGGTGGGCTCCCATCAAAGGCCTCAAGAGCTTCATTGAAATGGGCCTTCTGTATCTTAAATTTTGATCAACACTGAAGGCCTGTTCTATTGTAGCCATTTCTCCTCAAGGAGGACGCAGCAGCAGCAAAAAAGTTGTGGTTGACCCTGTTAGAGGACTGCATGACTCTTTCGTGGCAGCCTTTCTGCTGCACTAGATTTTCCAGCAGGAGAGTGATTTCTTGAGTACGCCAGTAGGCCATTCTCCTGGCCATTCTCCTGCATCAGGGTCAGTCATCATAACACCATGACAAAAGTAGTGCTAAACCAGCCTTATATACTTCCGAGTTTACCGTTACACCCGGCCAATCGAAATTTAAAGTTCCTTTTTTAAAATTTAAAATCGGGAGAGGAGTAATGATGATTGGTGAAATGGGGCAGTAACACAGTGTAGTGATATTTTATGTGAAGAAGACTGATTATACTCAAAATATAAGGCCCTTGCATGGCAAAACAGGACGTAATAAAGTTGACTGCGTGCTTTGAAAAATACTAAGCAATAAATTGACAGTAAACAAGTCCCCACAGCAAGCGATTCTCTTGCTGTGCACACCTACCTATCAAAACACCACCACTCAGCCTTGTGCTAATGGTTTATCATGTAAATAACTTCCTATGATAAAGGGGGTTGAAGCATCCCATTCATCACTGTGCATGACGATTGCCATGTAATGCTGTGTGCACTGTTGAACTGTATGATATAATTACAGGTAATTAAAAGTTCTGCAAGCTGTCAAAACTTAGATAGACAATTGTACTTAAAATAGTTTAAAGCATTAAAATAATGACATGGAATGGCGTTCCATTTTTAACATTTTTATTACAGAGGAACACAAAACCCATTTAAATCAGCAAGTAAAATGACATTACATAGTATGAATTGTCATGCATAAGAATCTGATGTTCAGTTTTATATCTCGTTCTGTGCTCCTTGTGCCAAAATTATTCTGTAAGTGCAGCACGCACCTCCTCTCCTTGCTCCTTTTTCTGTGCCTCAGTATTCAAAAGATGAGCCCCTATTGTGTTTAGAATGTAATAGTTGGATCTTTGTGGGTTTTCATCTAATACTCTTCTCTTTGTCTTGCAAATATTATGCAGTACAACACATGCACTTATTACTGAACATATATTCTCCTCTGCTACTTCAAGAGGTGCTGTTAAACATTGCCACTGAGATTTCAGGCACCCAAAAGTACATTCAATACAATTTCTGTCTCTGTTGTGATGCTTATTGTACAGCACTTTCTTAGGTGTTAATCTACCTCTGTAAGGCATCATAAGCCACTTTTGGATTGGGTATGCCCCATCTGTTAATGCTAATGGGACTATCTATTTACCGAAAAGTGTTATCGTTGGATTCCCAGGGACATAGATACCAGCTTCCATAGTCTCAAAGAATACAGAATTATGTAGCACCCTTGCATCATGGATTTTACTACTCCATCCAATTTCAACACTGACAGAGTCCAGTATGATCATATACACCCTGAAGTAACACAGAGTAACTATTTTTTTATTAATATATTTGTTCCCCTGCCTAATGGGGGGGGGGGCGGAATCATGGTGACATGACATCCATCAAGCATGGCAATTACTTGCAGGTACCCCATCTATGCAAATCCTTCCATTATCTGAAAAAAGATAAATAATAAATATTTTATATTCCACAACAGTTTTTCTTCAAAACACAGCTGCCTAAAGTTAATGTTATACTGTCGCAGGGATGATAGGTAATTCAAGGCAGAACACAACTAAACTATCAATCATGGATCATATACATGGAAACTACTTTTCCCTTTTAAATTTCTGACAAAAGATGTTCTGTAACACTAAGGCAATAAGCAGTACACACGAAAATATGATACAGGATTACTGAAGAGGAAATTATTTTGACATATGCAGATGATTCTAAATTAGGGATAATTAAAAAGGAAAGAGTAATGAATAGCTGCCTTTAAAACTATACCTCCTTAGGATTTCCTGGGTAGATGGTGCGTGACAGAAGAAGTTTCTCCATTGTCAGAACTACCTCTATGGAAACTTTTGACATAGTAGACTTGCCAACACCGAACAGGTTACTTGCTGTGCCGTATGAATTACAGTCCAAGGAGCCAGATTGCAATCACCACCCACTGCTCCACTGGTATAGCCTTTCTCATGTTTGTGTCCATCTTTGAAATCTCCATCCGAAGAAATTTGACAAGCTTCATAAACAAGGACCCTTTCATTCTGAAACCACCTTTCATCAGACCACACTACCATGACAAACTTCTTCCACCATTCCCTTGCTGCAGGGTAAACCCAATATCTCCTGTCATGTACTGATGCCTGAAAGTCCTCTCCACGTAAACAGGGTAGTAATTCAGCAATCCCAAACAGGATCGTGGCTCTAGCAATGTGTCAAATATTAGATATTTGCTCATGCGGGGATTTCTACATCAGCTGCGCAATAAGGCATCTCCTGCGTGCTTTTTGGGGGTGAAATAGATGGTCCTTTTTCTCTATTGCCTTTACAGTGGGTCTTAGCAGAGCAATTGCAGATAAGCAGTAATTGACAAGAGCAACTACTTCCATTGCTGCCAGCTTGTAGCAACTACACAAAGGAAAAAATGGGAAATTGAGGGTGATGAACAATAATGAGCTGATGATTGAGAGTTGGCCAATCACAGCCCGTGCAGCGGGAAACCCAGATGTTTTAGAGCTGACCAATGGGAAACTGATTGGTGGGAATCCCCAAAGGAAATATGTGGAAAATTGATGATGTGCTACCTTGATTGACAGTTACCCCCCCAACAAATGCTGTGCCGTGGGAACTAAAAAAAACCGATAATTTATGTCAGGTGCCATTTTGTTTTGCTAAAAAATTTAGTGTGAACATGCATCCCACAACTTTTCTCTTTTCGCATAAAAATCGTGGGAGCACTGCACCACAAAGTTGAAATGGCGCTGATGCGTATATTATCAGACTAAAAACAGCCATGTAACCAACCCCCTGGTTTTGCAGATGTTGCCCTTCTGCTTTGGGGGATTCTCAGGCAAGCCTCACTGGTCTGGTTTCCTGACTGTGGGAATGAATTGAGGGGAGGGTGGACCACCAGAAGGCTGTTCCTCCTTCATTACATTAAAAAACTTATATTTTCATAACTTTTGTCTCTGTACACAATATCTCCATTTTAAATTTGATTTGAAAAATCTCTGTGAAATGATCTGCTTCCAATATACGAAGCAAATATTTTTAGGAGTGTGAGAAGCACACGCAAAAAGTTGAAAGTTGTAACTTAAGAATGCTGTGCACCCAACAGGAAAGTAATTGGCAGACATAGAAAGTCAGAAGCAGTACCTTTTCCATCCCTGACTCTTTCACAGCCTTGTCCACAATACTACGAACCTCATCCTCAAATTTGTGAAGATTCAGCTGAAGGAGGTCTGCAAGTGTTGTTTCATCAGACATGGTAAAGTTCACCTAATACAGAAGCAAATGTTGGAAAGCCTGTCAGACCAGGAGGACACCCTTCCATTCTTATTTTGCAGTGTAATATTTGAATACTCAGAAGGAACTTACCCCAGATAAGTGAGTGTAGGATTGCAGCATTAAACAAAATGTAAGAAAAGGAAGTGCTAGGATGAGCATTGTAGAAATATTGACCTCATTTTACTTTTTTAAATGATGTCAGTTAAACAAAAATCTCTAAGACGAGGTGAACAATATTTCTGCAAGCACTGTTCCTTGTCAAGTGGCATCAATCATTCTGATTGCTTTCCACATCACACCTGTCATCCTTGCTGTAACATGAAACAGTAAAAACACACAAACATACAGAAGACTGTCACAGACCAAGGAATGAAATCCAGTTTTTATAAAGCTCATTATATATGGCCTTTTGCAGGTCAGTGGCACATGAAATCAAACTTAGCTACCTCTAAGTGCAATTATTTGAGCTTTTGTTGATGAAGATCCCAAATAGTAGTGTTAGAAAGAAAGAAGACTAACTTGGGCAACAGAGTACTTGTAATGTCTTCATTTCAAATCTCTGAGTCTGGGCTGATGGTTAGCAGGAAGAAGCATACAGAGGACTTTTTGTGATGCTGAGAGCTGGCATGGATCTGTTTGTCTGAGATGTTTGAGTACATGTAATTTGGATAAGAAACATGCATACAGTAGAAAAACCTATCACAGACAAAGGGCATTGATAAGGAACCAACTAATAGTTAGCAGGGTGTTGTTGTTGTTTTTATTAAAAAGGAATAATAGACAATAGAAGCACTCCTTGTAGCTTGTATAGTATACCTGGGTGGCCTGCATGAGTTCTTTCCAATGTCTGTCTCGGATAGCTGGATTCTGGAGCTCACTCACAGCTCGGAGGGATGTGATCATGTTTTTAACTGTGTTGTCCAGTCCCACAAAAGCATCCCATGGTCTCATTTCCTTGTCTAATGCTCTCACATCTTTAGCAAATTTCTTGCTGTCGAGATCCATCTGCTCAACATTAATTTCCTTCCACTTGGTTGTCTTCCAGTCATTAATGCTTTCATTTACCTGAATTAGAACACAGAATATGTACAGAATTAGAATTAGAATATGTATGGTTTTTCTATTCACTCTGGTTTTGTGTGAGCTCATAATTACTAGTTTAAAACAAATTTGAAGCCTTTTTTCAATCTGCACTTTATTAATTGATGTTTTGTTAAAAAAATTAGTATGGTAACATTTATTTTAGATCTCTCTCTCTCTCTTTCTCTCTCTCTCTTTGTACACTATCTTAACAGAATTTTTAAGTCTTGAAAGGTGCTTAGAAATCTGTTAAAAGATAAAACTAGAAGGAGGGGCACATATCATGTTGGTCATGTGGCATCCTTAATAAGACAGTGATAGGAGAAACCCACACTTCTCAACTGGATGACTTGGTTTAGGACAGAAATTTGGTAAGTAAATCACCACACTACTCCCTTTACTATATATGCATTTTGCCAAGAATGTGGGATCTAAAGCAAAAGGCAACCTGTCCTGTTGAAATTTGCACAAATCTGGATTCATTGACAAAGCTGCTAATTCTGACTCTCTCTTTGCCCACCCAATACCAAACAGGAAAACCAGCTCAAATGACAGTATCCTCTAGGAAGCCTCCCTCAGTGACTCAAATGGTGTGTTAGTGAGTCTGGTTTTTAAAACATTTATTTAATTATTTTTATTTGCAAAAATATATAAACAAACAACAGACAACATTCACCACATTGATAACAAAAATATCAATATCAATAATAATACAGTAATAGTAATGATAACAGTACTCTGCTAACTAACAAAACATATCTACTTATCAAAAAACAAAAAGACAAGATCAAAAATAAAAAGACAAAAAACAAATGTACAGTATATATATCTAGTATATTAATCCCTTCCCCTCCCTTCCTCCCTTCCTCCTCTATTCCCCCTACCCTAACCCCTTAAAACCCCTTAAAATGACTTCCCACCCCTTTCTTCAGTTGAAATAATCATAACATTATATACTCCCTCTGTTTCTACTAAATCCATTAAAAACTAATTTTATATAATACTAGCTGGACCCGGCATACCATACGTTGTTAAAAAAAAACCTCTCCCCCAAATGCCTAGTAGACCTCATGATAACCCTGTAAGGTAGGCTGGCCACTGAATTTGCCTCCCGCCACTGAATTCACTCCCTGTCTCCAAACTCTCCCTCCTGCCACTCACCCTCGCCCCTGCCGCTCACCCTCCTGCCTCCAAACTCATCCCCCACCAAACTCACTTTGCTACCAAAGTCAGTCCTGCTGCCAAACTCGCTCCCTGCCTCCAAACTCACCCCCCACCGCTCACCCTCCTGCCTCCAAATTCATCCCGTCACTGAATTCACCCCCGCCATTGAACTCAGCCCCCCACACCACCCACTCTGCTCCAGCACATGCCATGCTACACACAAACACCACATCCACCCCCCCATGGTACTCACGCTCCCTCTGCAGCTGCCATGTTTACAAAGGATTTCAACTTCCACATGGTACCGCCCCCAGTGTGCTGATTGGCTGCCCAACAGAGCTTTGATTGATTGGTCAGTTCCCTAAGCAGCCAATCAACACACTGGAAATGGCAACGTACCTAAGAGAATTATATATATCGATAATACAATATGTGCTATATCTTATTTATTTATTTGCTGTTAATTCTTCGTTTCATTTAACACATCCTCTGTTACCTAAGTTGTATAATTTTTATCTATTCTTCACTAACCATTTAGTACATACCTATAACATCACCTTAGTACCCAACATCAACCACAGTATATTCTCCACCAGACTTTCTATTTTCTTCTTAGTTTTATTCTGGTCTCCCCATGTACCATTTAACATTCAAAACCTAATATTCTTGTCTCCCCCTTTTGTTCTTTCACAAATTCTATAATTGGTCTCCAGCTATCTATAAATACCTCTAGAGATTTTCCTATAATATAATTTGTTAGTTTCTCTATTGTAGCTATCTCTAATATTTTTTCCATCCATTCTTTGTAGCCTGGTATTGTGTTCCTTTTCCAAATTTTTGCCAAAATTATTCTTGCAGCTGTTACCATATACCAAATTAAGTTTTGAAATTTTCTTTCATCTCTATTCTCCTTATTGATCATATTAAGTAGAAACAACTCTGGTCTCGGTAAGAGGTTAATTTTCAAAATTTTACTTATCCATTTGATCACTTTAAACCAGTATTTCTTACTCTTTTTACAGCTTCACCATAAATGAAAAAAGATCCAACATGTGTTCCACATTTCCAACATACATTACTAATTTTTTTATTCATCTTTGCCAATTTTTCCGGGGTAATGTACCATTTTAGCATCATTTTGTACCATTTTCTTGTAATACATATGAGCATGAGAATTTTACCCTCTTTGTCCAAATTTCCTCCCACTGTTCCATATGTATTTCATGTCTTACATAGCTTGCCCAGCTTATCATATATTCTTTGACTTGTTCTTCCTCAGTATCAAATTTTATTAATAATGTATACATTTTACTTATCAATTGTTTTTCTCCACTACACAGTAATTTTTCAAATTCAGATTTATCTCCTTCATATTTCTACTTCTTCAAATCCTCCTTCACTCTCCCCCTTATTTGATAATAGGTTAACCATGGGAGTTTAACTCCTTCCTTTTCTAATTCATCATTTTCTTTAATTTTCCAATCTCCCAATATTTTTTTTAACAATTCTCTATAAGTTAACCAACTATTTCCCCTTACTTCCTTTTTACAAAAGGCCACTTGAGGTGAAAGCCATCCTGGTATTTCTCTATTAAATCTACTTTGATATCTATTCCAAATTCTAAATAGTGATCTCCTAATTATATGATTTCTAAATTCTGCATTAATTTTGATTTTTGTCGTACCATAGGTACCCATGTCACCCAAATTTAATATGATGTCCCTCCAATTCTATTTTTTCTCATTTTCCAAAGTAATCCGATGTTTTAACAAAACCAGACATGATGCCTCAAAATATCCTTTTAAATTAGGTATCACCAGCCCCCTCTCTTTCATGTCTTTCATAACTTTCCATTTTACTCTCGGTTTCTTTCCTGACCATAAAAATGTTGACAGATCTTTTTGTCACTTTTTAAATGGTGCATCCGTAACAATAATCGGAATTGTTTGGAATAAACATAATAATTTAGGTAAAATGTTCATTTTAATTACCGATATTTTCCGTAATATTGATAATTTCAATTTTCCCCAGTTAGCCATACATTTTCAAATATTTTCCCAGACTTTTGTGTAATTATTTTCAAATAGCTGTTGAGTTTTCATAGTAATATTTATATCTAAATAATTAACCTTATTTATTATTTCAAATCCTGTTTCTTTTATTTATTATTTTTTCTCCGACACATCAATAGTCCTTACTAATATCTTTGTTTTTTTCTGAATTTATTTTAAATCCTGCATATTTCCCATACTCTTTCAGTTTATCAATTAAATTTTTAACACTGTCATTAGGGTTCTCTGATACAATCACTAAATCATCTGCAAATGCTTTTAATTTAAACTCTTCTTTTTAAATTTTAACCCCTCTAATTTCTTTATCCTCTCTGATCTCTAAATTTAGTACTTCCAATGCCAAAATAAACAACAATGGGGATAGCAGACATCCTTGTCTAGTTCCTTTCTCAATTTGGATATATTCTGTTATATTTCTATTAATAACTAATCTCGCCTTTTGCTCAGAGTATATTGCGCCTATCCACTTAAGAAAGTTACTAACAAATTCCATTCGTTCCATTACTTTTTTCAAAAATAGCCAATTCAAATTATCCCTTATACAAATGCTCCTTTATTTTCAATATGATAATTCCAATATTCTATAACATTAATTACTGCCCTTATATTCTCTCTAATTTGCCTTTTAGGGATAAAACCATTCTGATCCCCTCCCACTTATTCATGAATATATTTCTTCACTCTATTAGCCAAAATTGATGCAAATATTTTGTAGTCCTCATTTAAAAGAGAGACAGGCCTATAATTTTTAATATTTGTCAGGACTCAATTTTCTTTAGGTAATAATACTATGTTGGCCTCTCCCCAGCTTTTTGGGATTGATTTGTTTTGCAAGACCTCACTAATAACCAGTTGAAGTGATTGAATCAAAACTTCAGATTTTTTTTATAATAAAGTGCTGTTAGTCCATCTGGACCAGGCAACTTTCCTAATTTAATTGCTTCTAAAAAAATTTCCAATGAAATTTCTTTATTCAGTTCCTCTCTATGTTTTGTGGATATTTTTTATAATATTCTGTTTCTGGATATAGTCATCCATCTTATATTGGTTCTTGTCTTTTATATAATGATGAGAAATAATTTCAAAGTAATTTCTGTATGTCCTCTCCATTGACACCCCCTTGTTGTGGGAGAGAGGCTTGCGTACCTTAATGATGTTTTGAGCTATGCTGGTGGTGCCATAATAGTCACCAGTAGGGTCTCCCATACCAGACAGGTCAAAACTGAAGGGTCTGACAAAGAGCATCAAAGGGCAGGATGGGTTCTCTAGCCTTATGGCAACCATCCTAGGAGAAGGAAAACTTTAATCCCAAACCTGGGCAGATGGTGCTTGTCCAACCCTGTAAGGTCAACCATCTAAGAGAAGGAAACTCTAATCAAACCTATGACCCAAGGACCTCACTGCTAATGTCCATGCTTGCAAGGCCAGAGCAGATGAACCTTTGGTTTAAATGGTGAGGCCAGTTTTGTGCACGCTGTGCTCCACCAGAAAAATCCATTGCACAGGCTTGAAGGACAAATCCAGTTCCAAAAAGGCCCTGTAGCGATAGGCGAGGGATGAAACGGCAGGTGTAAAGATGCACTGGAAGCTGCAGACCCAACCCTGCATGCAGGCAGTTCAGGACTTTGGTCGCTCAAGGCTGACTTGGGAGATGACAGTCTTGTTTGGCAGCATCCTGAGCAACCAAGCAGCGTTTTTTAAGGAGAGCACTGCTTGCTCCATATGGAGAGGGGCCTAGAATAGGTGGCCTAATGAAAGCTCATCCCTGTCTACCTGGTTGACTAGCCGCAGCCAACAGGCATCTTCTGATGTGGTCAAACCAAGGCAAAGAAACAAAGGCACACACAGGCCTCCAAAGGCATAAATAAACTGACGCTTGCATGCTGGAACATCAGAACCATGCGAGACTCTGCAGATAGTGGACGGCCTGAGTGTCGTTCTGCTCAAATAGCCCATGAACTATCATGACTTAATACTGACATCACTGCTCTTAGTGAAGTTCGTCTCCATGAGAAAGGCAGCCTTAAAAAACATGGCACCGGTTACACACTTTACTGGTCTGGCAAACCCAAAACAGAAAAACATCTTTCAGGAGTAGGCTTTATGATGAAAAACTCCATTGCCTCCAAATTCAAAACCTTGCCAACAGGACACTCTGATCGCATTTATCAGATCACATTTATATTTCCTTACGCCTCCCACATGTTGTTCTCTTTAATATATATGCCCCAACTATGCAAGCCGACCCTGTTGAGAAAGACAAATTCTACACAGACCTATGGCAACTCATACAAAAAGTCCCTGTAGAAGATAAAATTATGATCCTTGGTGACTTCAATGCCAGAGTAGGGAAGAACTCCGAAGCCTGGAAAGGTGTCTTAGGCAAGCATGGTGTTGGAAATTGCAATGATAACAGACGCCTCCTGCTAGAGTCTGTGCAGAACAACAGCTGACTATTACAAACACTGTCTTTCAGCAGAATGATAGCTTGAAGACAAACTGGATGCATCCCCAATCCAAACATTGGCACCTCATTGACTATGTTCTAGTCCGCCAGAGAAACATTCGCGATGTCCGTCATACTCGAGTGATGCCCAGTGCAGAATGCCAAACAGATCATCGCCTAGTCAGATGTAAACTAAATCTTCATCTTAAGTTCAAACCTAAGAGAGGTGGCATCTGAAAGAGGAGACTCCATGTCAACAATATTCAACCAGCTACAATGAGAGACAACTTCCAGGCAAATCTGCAAACAAAACTTGAAGACCATCTTACAGATCCTTCTCCTACAGTGCTTTGGCAACATATCAAAAACAAAATCCTCCAGTCTGCAGAAGAATCCCTCGGGTTCCCCCACAAGAAAAATCAAGACTGGTTTGATGAAAACAACCAAGAGATCTAGGAGCTGTTGGCAAAGAAGAGAACTGCTCACCAGGCATACCTCACCCAGCCAACTTGCCATGTAAGAAAAGCAACGTTCCGTCTCACATGTAGTAAACTTCAACAAAAACTCCGAGACATGTAGAACAAGTGGTGGATCAATATAGCAGAAAAGACATAACGCTGTGCAGATCTGGGTGATCTTAGAGGATTTTATGAAGCTCTTAAAGCAGTGTTTGGACCTACTTATCAGGTCCAAAGCTCCTAATACAGTACAGATGGTCAAACATTAATTACTGATAAAGCCTCCATCCTGAATCAATGGGCTGAACATTTTCAAAGTCTCTTTAGTGCCAACCGAGTAGTCCAAGGCTCAGCTACCCAACATGATACAAAAACCGATGAAAAATGAATTGGACATAGCTCCCACTTTGGAAGAGACCCTTAAGGCCATACAGCAGATGAAAAATGGCAAGGCAGCTGGGATTGATGGAATCCCACCTGAAGTTTGGAAACACGGAGGTCATGTACTCCACAATAAATTCCATGAACTCCTTGTGAATTGCTGGGGAAAAGGGCAACTGCCATCAGATCTCTGAGATGCAGTCATTATCACCCTGTACAAGAAAAAAGGAGCAAAATCCGATTGCTCAAACTATCGAGGCATAACACTGCTCTCTATGGCTGGAAAAATCCTTGCAAGGATACTCCTGAACAGATTAGTTCCTGCTATTGCAGAAGAACTTTTCCCTGAAAGCCAATGTGGCTTCAGAGCCAATAGGAGTACTACAGATATGGTATTTGCCCTTAGACAACTGCAAGAAAAATGTAGGGAGCAGGACAAGGGTCTCTATGTAACATTTGTTGACCTCACCAAAGCCTTTGACACTGTCTGTGGCAGATCCTGGAAAGACTAGGATGTCCCCCCAAATACCTTAAAATGATTATCTTGCTACATAAGAGCCAGCGTGGTCAAGTCAGATATGGCAATGCTCTTTCAGAGCCCTTTCTAATAACTAATGGAGCGAAGCAAGGTTGTGTTCTTGCGCCAACTTTATTTACAATGTTCTTCAGCATGATGCTCGAAGGGGCTACGGCAGAGCTTGAAGAAGACGACGGCATCTATATACGTTACTGTACTGATGGTAACTTGTTTAACTTAAGCCGTCTGAGGGCTCACACTAAGACTCTAAACTCTCTAGTCCGTGAGCTACTCTTCGCTGATGATGCTGCCCTTGTTGCCCACACAGAAGCAGCTCTGCAGCGCCTAACATCCTGCTTCACAACAGCTGCAGAGCTGTTTGGGCTGGAAGTCAACCTGAAGAAAACGGAAGTTCTTTACCAGCCTGCACCACAGGACGAATACCACGATCCCCACATTGCTGTCGGCAAATCTGTGCTCAAGTCCATCCAGCAGTTCACCTGCGTTGGAAGCATCATCTCCTCAGATGCCAAGATTGACAAAGAGATTGATCACAGATTAGCAAAGGCATATAGCACATTTGGAAGACTTCACAAAAGAGTCTGGAGTAATAAACACCTGAGGCGAAGCACAAAAATCAGTGTGTATAGAGCCATTGTACTGTCTATTCTCCTTTATGGATCTGAAACATGGGTCACCTATCGCAACTACCTACGACTCCTCGAATGCTTTCATCAGCGCTGTATACACACAATCCTAAATATACACTGGACTGACAATGTGATGAATGTTGCTGTCCTTGAGCAAGCAGGGATCACCAGCACTGAGGCCATGATATTGAGAACACAGCTGCGCTGGGCAGGGCATGTTTCTAGGATGGAGGACCATTGCCTCCCCAAAATAGTACTCTACGGTGAACTCACCATGGGTCAGCGTAAGAGGGGCGCTCCAAAAAAGCGATACAAGGACTCCCTGAAACAACATCTCAGGCTCGGCCAAATTGATCACCAACAACAGTCTGCCCTGGCCTCACATCGGGAGGCATGGAGACACACTATCCACAATGCTACAGCCTTATTTGAGAACTCACACTGAGCAAGTCTTGAAGAGAAACGACAACGCAGAAAGAATCACAACCCAGAAACATCACCCAAGGAGGCCTTCTGCTGTGCTTTCTGCAACCAGACTTGTTTATCTCAGATTAGCCTTTTTAGTCATCAGCGCACTTGCAGAAAGCGCGGGATGAGTCCTTCCTGAATCTTCATTTGCGAAGAAAAGCCAGAGAGAGAGAGGAGTGATACACCTCTCCCCAACTTTGAATTTAACTATCATTCTTTTAACTTTTTCTTTCCTCAGTCTATATGCCAACCATCTACCAGGTTCATTAGCTTCCTCAAAATATTTTTGTTTTCTAAAATCCAATTTCAATTTAACCTCATCCATTACTAATATTTTTAATTGCTCTCATAGTATTTTCAAATGATTAAGTATCTTTTTACTCAAAGTTTTCTTAACAAGCTCCAATTCCTTTTCTTTTATTTCTCCATTAAGTTTATCCATTTTTTCTGCTCTCCTTTTTTCCCCAGTTTATATTCATCTGTGTAAATATTCCCCTTATAACTGCTTTACCCACATCCCACACTACATTATTTTCCACCTCATTGTCCAAATTTAGCTCAAAATATTCCTAAACTTATTTTTACACTCCTTCCCTATATCCTCTTTATATAATAACCTGTCATTTAATTTCCATCTATAATTCCGTCTCTTTCCCCTAAAATACACTACTACCGGGTTGTGGTCTGTCGAGCCTCTCGCTAAAATTTCAGTTTTCTTTAAGCAACTAGTCAATTCTTTTGATATCCAAATCATATCTATTCTGGACAAAGATTTATGGACCTCTGAAAAAAAGTGAATTCTTTTTATAATTCTCTTTTGCTCTCCATGTATCTTCCAGTTGTAATTCTACCAAATTGAAAAAACCCTTTCCTAATTTTCCTTGGTTCTTTTTAATAATGTTTTGGCCCAAAAATGTATCCAATTGGGGGATCATGACCCCATTAAATTCACCCAGTAAACACCAATTTTTATAATCTAATTGTGTTTACTTGTCTTTTAATTTGTGAAGTCAAAGGCTTTCATGGCCGGCATCCATAGATTTTCCTTGTTTTTTTTCCAGGCTGTTAGGCTATGTTCTGGAATAGTTTCTTTCTGATGTTTTGCCTGCATCTGTGGCTGACATCTTCAGAGCATTTTAATTCTTTGTAGAATAAACTTTTTCATGTATTGGAGCATAAATTCCAATCACCACCATTCTGTTCGCCTTTATATTTATTTCTGCCACTAAAAATCTTCTTTTATTATCTGCCAAGATTAATTTTGGTTGTAGATTGTCTTTTATATACATCACCACAACATTTTTATTAGTATCACCTAGGGAATCAAATTCTTTCCCTAAATTTTTTGAGTTAGTAAGTGAGCATATTTTTTTTCCTCATCCACACCTCTTGTAAACAAATAATGTCTGCATGAATTTTCTTAATATAATGATATATCTTCCGTTTCTTTCCAAAATTTAACCCTTTTACATTCCATGTTAAAATTTTATTATCCATTTGTATATTTTTAAAAGTCAGTCAATACAATCCAACAATACAACTTCCTTTATTCCCTTAAAACTTTATTAAATAATCTTGTCTCTTATCTCTTATCTCTACCTCTAATATTTCATAAAATTCTATATTTCTATATTACTTTTCTATCTCTCTTTTCTCCTTGTAGTTGCCCCTTCCCCCCCTCTCCTTGTCTACTATTCTATCAAAAACATTCATAATAAATCCTTTCTATATTGCTACTCCTTTTCTACTAACACTCCCCATCCTTCTCCATCTTCCCTCTATTTATACCTATGCCATTCCTAATAGCTTATTCCTTATCTGATAAACTCAAATCTAACAAGTTTGTCTCTGTTTGTAAATTTCTTTCTTCTTTCTTTCTTTCATCTTCTTCCTATCTTCTTTTCCATCTTTTTCTTTTTTGGCAGGCCTTTCCTAATTAGATCCCGGCCTCAGGGGATCCTGGCCTCTTTTAGTCCGCTGGCTATTTATTGTATTTATTGTATTTAAATGTGATTTTAGATCAGTTGCTTTTTAATTTATATCTGTTTAATATTTTTTTAAGGGGTAGGGTGGGGGTAGGGGGTGTTTAGGGATTTTTATCTGTATTGTATTTTAATTTTTGTAAGCTGCCCCGATTGTTTTAACAGAGGGGCGGGGTATAAAGAATAATAATAATTATTATTATTAATTTACTTTTTTCCACCTGGCTTATACTCCTCTTCCATCATGATTGTATGTTCCTTTTGTTTGTTCTGCTCACTCCCAACTCTGATTTATTTCTTCTGATGAAGTCCTTGGCTTTTTCAACTGAGTCTATCTTATATCTTTCTTTCTTGAATACAAAATCTTTCCTTCTTGAATACAAAATGAACACCATCCAATTTATCCCAACTGAACGTGATTCTTTACTTTTTTAAAATTTTGACCAAGAAGTTATAATCCCTTCTCATTCTCAGAATTCTGGTTGGGATTTCCTTCATAATATTTGCTAATTTGCCATCCATCCAGATTCTTTTACTAAAATACATTCCCAGGATAACATCTCTAAAATTCTTTTTAATACACTTATATATTTATTATATCTCTTGGTAATCTCTTCCTTTTTGCATACTCTGAATTTACTTGATAAACATGGTCTGGTTCTCTCTCCATCACTTCCTCATCCCAGTCCAAGTTCTTGGCTAACTTTGATACCATTCCGCCCCTTATATTCTCCTCAGGTTGTTCTTTCACACCTCGTATTCTCAGCCAAGCCTCCTTTTCTCTTGTTTCTGCTAACACTACTTGATCTCTTAATTTTTCAAGCCCCAACTCCTTCTTGGTTTTCTCTTTTCAACGGTTGAATATCTTCTTTATTCTCTTTAGCTTCCGTCTTTGTCTGTACCAGTAGGGAGTGTAATGAATTACATTTTGTGTTCATATCTTCTAGATTTGTTCTTGTTTCTTTTCTGAATTCCTGGATTTCATTCATCAGTTTATTCATATAATATTCACATAATGGGGAGTGCTTTCTTCTGTTGAGGCTCTTCTTCCTTGGTTGTTATATGTATCATGTCCTCTTCCTCTGCTTCTCACACCAGATGCCATATTTACTTTATTGGATTCAAAGATCTTTTCCTTCTTTCAATTCTATTCCTTCTCTTTTCCAACTCTTTCCTCTTCTTTCAATTTCCTCCAAAGTATATTTCCTCTACTTCAACAACTTCCTCTAACCATCTTCTACTTACTTAGCCCTTCAAGAAAGGCCTTCAAAATACTCTGTCAGCTTCTATCTTTACTTAGTCTTTGATTCCACAACAAATGATGATGGTAAAAAAATCAATAATAATAAGAGAAAAATGGGGGAGAAAAAAACAATAATTTCAACTAAATAATTAAATTGAAAATTAAAATTGAAAAAGCAAAACAAGAATCAAAAATTCAAATCACAGGGATCAGTAATCCAGTTCCAAAAGCATGTCTCCAAAATAAAAAAATAAAAAACTCAAAAAGAGATGGAGTACTTATACAAAAAAATTACCGAGAAGAGAGGAAAAAAAGGAAAGAAAAATATTTTTTTAAAAAAAACAAAAATAAAAAAGCTGAAAAGTATTAGGGGACTAATATATTCAATATCCCTCCAAAAAAAGAAGCAAAATACTTCTTTACCAACAAATGAAAAAAAAGCTAAAGAATATATAATAAGGGAGGGGGTTACAGAGGCTAGCAGGATTCACCTTAAATCATCTTGGCAACAGTTTCCATCTTGTCTTCACACTGATGTACTGTATCTATAACTCCCCTTCACTGTGTAGTTCCTTAGTGTTTTCAAGGTCAAGGATGACTCAATGTTCTTATCCACATACATAAAAAGTATTAGTCACTTAAGTATCCACCTCAAGTTCCAAAAATCCAAAACCAGTAGGGATGGAAAAAGAAAAGAAAAAAAGAAACCACTAAACAAAAGAGAGTTTGGGGAGGCAATGGAAAAGAATTTTAACCAAGTTGAACACCAGGAAAATAATAATAATAATAATAATAACAACAACAACAACACCACAACACCAGATACCTCACCCCCTCAAAAAGAAAAAAAACCACAGACACACACTAAGTTTGAAGAATAAATAAATAAAGAAAAAAAAGGTTAGGATACGGGAACTTACAAAACCAAAGACTAGCTTATATGAATAAAAGTGGCTGGTAATGACCCCAATTTCCACACACTATTCAGCTCACTACCAGTGCTTGAGAGACCTCACATAAATCTTTGACAAGCCTGTTATATCTTCAAGGGGCTTAATTTCCCTTCAGGAACAGGTTTCCTGTGAATCCTCACACCAATAAATCAAAGTTAGTTCTCTTACGATTCCCAGGAGATTTGGCAGCTAGTTGCAGTTAAGTAAGCAGGCCTTTCCTCTCTCTTGCTTTCTCCTCTGATGGCTGTCTTGCTGCAGTGCTTCCCGTCATCTCTCACCACTCTTTTTTGGCAAGCAATTAATCTCTCTGGTGCATGGGTCCCAGCCTTTTAGCAGCTTTGATTGGGGTGCCCTAGTTCATGGGGGGATTAAGTTATTGCCTCCACCTTTTCTGCCCTTCAGAAGAAAACAGGATCAGAGCTGATTTACGATCCTTTTTGTTGCCGCTCCGTCCCAAACCGGAAGCCCCTAAATCCATTAGTGAGTCTGTTTAACACCAAATGTAAGTACCACGTGGGGAACCTGTGGACTGTTGGAAACTTGTAACTGTGTCACCTCTCAGAAATCTCATTATATGAGCATGTGCTAAAAGTGATATTTTTTTCAAAGTTCAAAATGACCAACAACACCGACACTTGATGCTTTAAAGTATTCACCTGCAAACCTTTGCATAATCCATTCTGTAAAAATTGCAAAACATCTTTACCCTGTATTTGATCAATTGCCAACTCTTCAGATCTATACTAGTTCTCAAATGCCTTCCAAGTCCTGTTGTAAATCTTTTGTATTGTCTGTCTTCTTGAAGCCATTATGTTGTCAATCACCCCAGCAGAGTAACCTTACAACTGTAATGTTCTCCTTACAAAACCCATGCAGTCAGATTCAACCAGTCCAGATTTCAATGATTCACTGGACCCTCATTAATATGTTTGACCTTTTTGGTAGTTTGACTGGCAGAGCCATTGACAATTGAAGCAATAGTGGAAAGCAAGTAGTGGGCCAATGTGGTGCTATTAGAACCACATTTGCTCTCTCCTGGCTGAATTTTGAGCAGCACCTTTTGCATAATGTTATTGGCGGAAATGCATAATGGCAACCATTTTGCCAATGCACTACCAGGGCATCAAATTGCTCCGCATCCCTTCTGCTTCCATCTATTGAAAAAAAACCTTCAAAATCTTGAATTCCTGGCAGAGGCAGTCTATCTGCCTTTCTGAGTCTATCTGAAAAGGTCCTAGCAAAGTGTTCAAATGCTGAATCTACTGAGTCTGACAATAGCATATGTGCTATTTCTTGCTTCAATACTTCAAGACAGAGTGAGGTAGTCTACTTCAGTGTCTATTTGTGCCCTCAAATGTGTCAGCAAAGTAGTGGGCATCAAGTGACTTTTTTCATAATTTACTATAAATCCATACTTCTCCAATGTTTGTATTGTCAACCATAAATCCTTCAGAATCTTTTGCCTGGAATTTACTTCCAATAGGATGTCATTGAGGTATGGCTAGAGTTCTACCCCTTTTTGTCTCAGAAATGCCATCAAGGGTGTCATAATTTTTAAAATATCCTTGGATCCAATACAAGTGATAAGGCCCTGAATTGTTAGTGGTTTTCTTGATACTGGAGTCTTAAATATTTCCTGTCTCCCATCACCATAGACATATGTAGGTGCACTCCCTTCAAATCTGGAACACAGTCCACTTCGAGTGTATGCACCTTAGGCTGAGGACCAGGGATAGTTTGGGGATTCTGCTAGTCTACCGACCACCCCATTGTCTAGCAGACTCCCTGACCAAGCTGACACAACTGGTCTCGGAGCTGCTGTTGGAGTCCCCTAGACTTTTAGTTTTGGGAGACTTCAACATTCCGCTCGAGACCAGTCTAACAGGCGCGGCTCAGGACTTAATGGAGATCATGACAAACATGGGCCTATCCCAACTGGTCATCGGGCCCACACATTGTGCAGATCATACACTCGATGCGGTCTTCAGTACGGAACAAGAATATCCGTGGGCGGAGGTTGTAAATACCTCCACATTGTCATGGTCGGATCATTTCCTGGTTAAGGCGGAACTTAGAGTTTGTATCTGCCCCACTGGGGGGGTGGACCCATTAGATTGGTCCACCCTCGAAAGCTAATGGAGCCAAATGGATTCCAGAAAACCTTAGAGGGTTTAATGGTTGGGAATGCCGGTGAACCTGACGATGCTCTGATCAATATTTGGAACATCGATCTTGCCAGGGCTATTGACATGATCGCTCCCAAGCATCCTTGTCAATCCGCTTCAAACCGTAAGCCATGGTACACACCAGAGCTTAGGAGAATGAAGTGGTTTGGACAATGACTAGAGCGCATGTGGCGGAAAACTCAACTCTTATCTGACAGAACTTGCCATAGGAACTTTCTTTGGTCCTATCGGGAGGCAATACGTGCAGTGCAGAGATCTTTTCCCTCTGCACGTATTGTGTCTGCAGAGTCCTGTCCAGCAGAGCTGTTTCAGGTGGTGAGGGAGCTAACACAGGTACCCCCTGTGCTGAATCCCTTACTTAACCAGACATCAGCCTGCTGTGACACGTTTAACAACTGTTTCACAGATAAAATCTCTCAGATAAGAGCTGACTTAGATGCCAATGTTTTAACAGAAACCATAGGAGAGATGTCCAGCGACTCTATCGATGAACTTATTCTAGATCAGCTCCAATCTGTGAGTACTGAGGACGTGGACAAGCTGCTTGGTGGGGTGAGGAAAACAACTTGCCCTCTCGACCCTTGTCCATCATGGGTGGCCGTCCGGGGGGGGGGAAGCATTGAGGAGATTCCTCATGGATATCATCAATGCTTCCTTCAGGGAAGGACATGTTCCATCTTGTCTGAAGGAAGCGGCTGTTAGGCCGCTTCTGAAAAAACCTTCCCTGGATCCCTTGGTTATGACTAACTACAGGCCTGTTTCTTTATTGCCATTTCTGAGCAAGGTGATCTAGAGGGCGGTTGGTCTTCAACTCCAAGCTGTCTTGGATGAAACCGATTATCTAGACCCATTTCAAACTGGCTTTAGGACAGGCTTTGGGGTTGAGACTGCCATGATTGCCTTGACTGACGATCTGCGTCTGAACATCGACAGGGGTAATGTGACCCTGTTGGTGCTCTTAGACCTCTCAGCAGCTTTTGATATGATAGATCATGGCATTCTCTTGGACCGCCTGAAGGGGTTGGGTATTGGAGACACTGCATTGCAGTCGTTCCGGTCCTACCTCTCGGGCAGGTCCCAGAGAGTGCTGCTCAGGGACAGTTGTTTGAGCAAAAGAGAGCTCACCTGGGGAGTTCCACAGGGAGCTATCCTGTCCTCGATGTTATTTAACATCTATATGAAGCTGCTGGGTGAGATTATTCAGAGTTATGGAGCTGGGTGTTATCAGTATGCTGATGACACTCAGATCTATTTCTCCGTATCTCGTTCATCGGTCTCGAATTCCAATGACATCTCTTCTCTCAATGAATGTCTTCAGGCGGTAATGGGCTGGATGAGGAAAAACAAATTGAAACTGAATCCAGACAACACAGAAGAGCTCACGGTAGTGGCCCCGAAACCAAGAATTGGGTTGCAACCTCCAGTCCTGGATGGGGTCACACTCTCCTCCAGTGACTGTGTTCGCAGTCTGGGTGTGCTCCTTGACTCATCACTCCTGATGATAAATCAGGTAAATGCAACAGTCAGGAGCGCCTGTTATCAGCTTCGGCTGATACGCCAGCTGCGCCCTTTTCTGGAAGCAAGGGAATGCCCAATCACCTCTCCTCCACTTCCTTTAACATTGTGTCTCCCTCACATGGGACAATTGCACTGAAAATAACACTGCAATTGGCCCATCCACGTGGACCTTTAAAAACCTCTATAGCCTTTCTTAAAACAAATGCACACAATTTTTGTGTGTATCCTAAAAATCTTCTAGTGTTCAGAGCAGTTCCCCATTCTGAATCTATTAACTCTCTAAATATCTCAGGCATTGGCAATTCAACTCTCTGAGAAACTTGCTTCCTTATTAGTAATGCTACCCTGTTCTCCTTTGCATCATCACCATTACAGTGTGGATTCCCCAAGGAATCTACCAATCCTAATGTCTGCAAAACTCTTTTCAATAAGTTCTTTAGCGATTCACTCTGGAACAATCTATTTGTTTTAAACAGTTTATTATCTTCCTCCTCTGAGGTATCACCTTCTCCCTCAGAAATCACATCCTCCATCATCCTCTCTTGCTTGTCTTAATTTTCTGTATCTAAATCTGATATCCGTATACACTTGGATTTCTTTATGTACTTCCTAGGTCTTTCCCCTTCTAAGCTTTCATTCAATTCTGCTTGTGAATTTATCCTTCTCTTTCCTAGAAACTGTCCTCTGTTCTGCTTTTAACTGTGTTGTCCTGGTGCAACCTCTGCAACATTACCCTGATGCATCAATTCACTGTTATTGATTTCATTATGTTTCCTGAGTGCATAAAATTCATTATATTTACATTTGATTGACACACCTCTGTACTTGAATTCATTGCTGTAATGTTTCTTAGTTCATTAAGTATTGAGTATTAGCATTTGGCCTTGGTTGTCCTGTGACTGACAGCATAGCTCTCAATCCATTGGTTATTATCTCTCTAATGATGTATTGCAATTCAGAATAAGCATTAAAGACACAATTCATTTTAAATGTATCAGACTGGAAATTCATTTCATGCACCCTTGAATCTCCACCCTCTCTTGGTTCCATAAACACACTAGATTTATTACCATCAGAATATTTAGGCAATTGCCTAGGGTCATCATAGTCAGATTGCCTCAATACCAGAACATCTGTAAACACCACTCTCAGATAATTTATGAATTCTGGTGTCATATATGAAGAGTAAACCCCACTGCTTTGCTGAGGCTCCCCACTCCTGTTTACATCATCGCAGCACACATCTATTAATGCTGAAGCTGGAGAAACTGTGCCTGCTCTTTCTGTGGAGCTACGTTCTAACATGGCCCTGGCTCCAGACCTGGAATCCTGAAATTCAAGATTCCTGACCCTTTGAGATTTCACCATCACTGCAGCACCTTTCTCCAGTCTAGGCAGGTAAGCTGAGATGTTTTTAATTTCTTTAACTGTGGTCTTCTTCTTCTTCTTTTGGCTTTTGCGAAGTACTCCCTGTGTCATTATGTTTTAAAGTTTGCCTCCACCCAGTGTTCTCCCCACCTTTTCTTTCTTCCAATTCACTCTTGCTGGAGGTTTGGAAAACTTTACATAACTCCTCTCTGTGCACATCCTCAAAGACATGCTATGTAGCGGCCATCTGAGAAACATTGTTTTTAGGTTTATCACATTCCCCGCTCAGCCACTCAGCCATCAAGGGGATTGGCTTCCTCTTTAATGTTTTTCTCTGGTGACTTTTTCTTTCCGGGTGCATCCCTTCTATCTCTTTAGTCTTTGTATCCATTTCTAATTTCACTACTTACTTAATCCTATTAATTATTAATCCCTGACTGAACTATGTCAGGTTGACAGGGAAGGATAAGAAAAGGTGATGGAGAAGGGAAGGGGTCTTAACAGTCTAAATGGAAAAAGAATGTGGATTCCTAGTCAGGTTTGGCATGCAGGAATTAACCCAATTGTAGTGGATTGCTTCTCTGTGGCATCCTGAGAATAACTCAATAGTATGTGGTTTGCTCCTCCGGGCCATCCAGAGAATGACAAATGAGGTCACTGTTATGGCGAATGGTATAGCCCTGCCATATGCATCACTGACTGGCTGTTTAAAGAGTGCATGGGTACACTTGACTGAGTGACCAAAGGAATGGTCAACATCTGTAGAAATAAATGGTGGAAAAACATTTGTAGTTATAGGACTTTTATCACACTACACTGTTATAGTGCTATTATTCCATTTTAACTGCTCTGGCTGCCTCCTGTGGAATTCTGGGGTTTGTTGTATAGTGAGGCTTAACAGCTCTCTGGCTGAGAATGCTAAATGCCCCTCCCTAAACTTCAAATCCCAGGATTCCATAGATAATCTCCATAGAATAGCTGTGTTTTGGAGAATTCTACCAACAATTTCCATTTTATTTGTAACTTTTCTGGGGCCCACCATTGTGATCTTTCAATGTTGCATGTTCCCCACTTCCTGGGAGGGCAAGTTCCTAGGCGAAGTAGTCAGGATTAATTATATGTGAATCAGCTAGGATAGCCGTTTGTGACAACAGCAATTTACAGTTATAGCAGCAGAGGCAAGAGGCAAGAGACATTTTCCTGAAAGGCAAGATATCTACTATCCAGCACTGGCTTCCTAGAGACAAACCTAGGGCCCTCAGGTACTTCATTATCTCTTCAGCCAGTTCACAGCTCTCCCTGTTCCTCCTTCTCTCTGATTGTTCCAGTTTCTTATATATGACTATCCAACATGTGGAGCACCTGCCCTTGGAGGTGGATTGCCCATTCAAGAGGCCATTCAATAGCTACTAAAGCTACTAATGCATATTCTGCCTAGCAATACCAGAAGGTTCCGTATGCTCTGCGCAGGTGCAGGAATAACCCAACTGTGTGATTCACAGAGACCATGAAGAAGATCCTGTGGTACTCCAGTTGGATTCCACACCCCATCTGCCCCAGCTAACATAGCCAGTGGTCAGTGATGGTGGGAATTGCAGCCCAAAAGACACCTGAAAGAGCACAGACTGCCTACTCCCATACTAAAGCCTTTTGTCAAAGTATGAATTCTAACCCAACAACACTTCCAGACAAAAGCATAGTTTGGTAGAGCTGGTTGGACAGTAGATTCACAAGAAAATATTCATAGTTTGATTTACAGGATCAACAGCTTTTGCAGTCTAAATTATTTTTAATCTGCATTCAACAACTTGATGCTAAAATTTATGATTTTGACCTCAACATTCTTACTTCTTTGTGGTGGATTTCAAAATTTCAGTAAGGAGTTATATAGCACCACTTGGATTTCTCTAAAAATGACAGATTCAACTTACCAAGACAATCATATCCCAGAGCTCCTTGAGCAAGCGGACTTCCTTATGGCATGCTTTCAGCTGCTTGTAATCTGGGACAGATACTTCAAACAAGCTTGCTGACTTGGATAGGGCTTCCATCTCTTTTTCCATAGCAGTGACCATCTTTTGTTGCTGGAAGCAGAAATGGAAATCATTAGCTAATGTTTTAGCAAGCTGAATACCAATGTTATGCTGGTGGTGATGTTGTGGATTGGCTGCCTCGCTTATGTACCTTCTCAGCATATGTTAGTGAAATGTCACTTGTGCTGATGCCAATGTACAGAGGGCAAATATAGGTAGAGGAGCAACAGAGGATGAGTGTTGCAATATGCTTCTCTGGAAGCTAGCCTACAAAACAGATTAGCTTCCACACCACTGAAGGCTACACTGATGCATGGTCAGTAGAACATGCCCTAATTGTCACTGGTGTGACCATACCCTCATGCAACACTACACTGGAAAACTACTGAGACCAAGCAGCTTGGTTGATTTTTTTAGTATGACACTAAAAGCATGGCTGTTTTTCTGTAGAGAAGAAAGACATACTACCATATAAACATCCCCATCTCTTAAAGCAAATTACCTTATTAAGGGATTTATAGGGTTCTGGATCAGCAAAAGTGAAAGGTGCATCTGATCGAAATTTTTCCCTGAATTCATGTTGTTTCATCTAAGGGGTGGGAGAGAAAAGAAAATAGCCCAGTTAAGCAGGATCATGCAGTATCTGGAAGCCAAGGATTGATCTCTGGCACTTGGATGAGAACAGCCTGGATGATGTTGTAAGACACCTAAACAAACAGTTGTAGTGGCCAGGGCCCTTGTGGGCCACCACTCTATAAAACATTCACAATGTGGCACAACCTGTAGGAAACAAGGAAGCACCAGTAAAGACTTTTGTTGGCCTTAGTTGTCACCATTTTTTTCTATACTCTTAGTGCCTTGTACCTCTCATGAATCAGAGCATGTTATCATTTTCAGAAAGATAGCTATGCTATTATCAGTGAATCCACACCACAGAATTAAAGTAGTTTGATACCACTTTAACTGTCATTGCTACATCTTATGGAATCCTGGGATTTGTCATCTGATGAAGCTACTTAGACTTCTCTGCTAGAATGTTCTCCTCCCCTCAGTATGACAGTTGGACAGAGAAAATGGTTAAGCACAAAAGGTACCTCAAACTGCTGACATTTCCTTCGGATAATTGTAACTTCGTTGGTTTGAAGAGGAGCAACATTCTGCTTGACTTGGAATGATAGCTTTTTAGTGTTATTCCATTGCTCTGGCAATTCCTAAAAGGAAGCAGAAGGATAATTCTTAAAATATTTTGCTTACACAACTAGGAGAGAGATGGCTGCTCAATAAAACCAAGAAAAGCAGCCACAGAACAATATGTGGGGGAGGGAGGGGAGGAGGAAGCAGAAAGTCAGTCACATTGCAAAATGGCGGACTACTGCTCTGTCTGCACAGGTTTACTGATTTCTGAACTTTACTCACAGTGTCAATAAAGGGGGGGGGATTCATGCACCATGTAGGACCTAAGCTTCATCAGTGGATGCAGAGATCATGCATGACCTCAGAGAATTGTGTAGACCAGATGCATGCCTGGATGGGGGCTTTCTGGAAGGCTGTACCCTGCATCTTCACCAAACATGCAAGAACCTATTATAAAAGCAACCAGTACTTGGGATCGGTTGTCTTCTACAAAAGGGAAGAATCCACTTGATTTCACTTTTAAAAAGCTAAAATTAAAAACCACCATTATACAAATATCTCCAGTGAAAAGCATCCAGCAACTTACATGCAACTGTGTATGGATCTCTTCAGGCATTTCTTCTCCATAGAGCTTTAGCAACTCAATAGTCTGCTTCAGAGGCTCAAACATATTGTCAGTTGTTACCTGTCTATCTTTGACCCGCATCAAATGACCCATCACTTCTACAAGCCCATCATAGTCACCTTCTTTCACCGGTTTAGACAAGCCTGCATTGGCTTCTTTCATAAAATCAGAAAGACTCTGAAGGCTGGAAAGGAAAAAACAAGTTCTAGTTGGGATACTTTTACCTATTTCTATAGCAAGGAAAATACGGGAGTTATACCCAGAAAGGTAGCTATGTTTGCATGTTGCAGTAAAAATAACTGAAGAGTCTTCTGTCATCTTGAAGATTAACAAACTTATTATGCAACATATACATTTTGTGGATTGTGACAGTTCTTTCCAGGACTTTGTGTGAGATGGGTGACTTCCATAAACATTTTGAGGAGGCAGAATTTCCAGAAGGCTCCTGGAATCATAATGGGGGCTGGATAGGGAGAACTAAACAAACAAACAAACAAACAAAAAAGCCAATAGCTGCTGAAAGTGGTTTAATATAACAATTCAGGAACCTAGATAAGGTCAGATCCTTCAGCTGTGGGATCTAATACTTCTTTTCATGGCTCTCAGAGGTTTTCCCTCTTTCTTATAAATACTAGAATTTGGAATAATCCCAAACTGTTAGGAAGTATTTCTTCACACAGTGAAAGAGCCAAGTCTTGTTATGTTGCATTCTTATGCCTTCTAAGAGCGATCTGACTACAAGTAGTGATGTTTCAAAGCTTTATATATATTAGGCCCTGAATGGTTGTGGCTGATCACCATCCAGGTAGGTGAGTGGAGCTGTGGCACTGAAATGTAAGTTGGAAATTGCCAAAATTATATCGCATCCTACCTGGTGGTGACATGGTCAATGAGGTGCTGTTTGAACATTAAGCTCCAGCGCTTGATGGTATTTAGGAGTGCTTGCTTGAAGGGACGACAATCACTTTGCAACCAACCATTGAACACTTTGGTGTTATCAAACTTAGATACTTCCTCATAGAGCTTCTCATAAGTGTCAATCTAGAAGGCAACAAAAAAGTCATGGCACAATGGGATAGTGTAAGCTAACCAAGAAGTATTTCTACATGCCCATCAGAGCTTAAAAGAAACTAGTTATGGAGCTTAGAAGAAACTAGTTACTTCTAATTAGCTCCCCCTCAAACCTCACATCTTTTGTAATACAAAATTTAAAAGTTACTTTAATAGTTATGGAGTGTGGCCTCACTAAATGGTAGTACCTCATCATGCTCATGAGGGATGATGTGACTTTTCTTGTGTTACAGATATGGAATAGGTAATATATCTGTGCAGTGGATTGCAGAAAGCTGAACTGAGTGGTTCAGCCATGCTAAGAACGGGGCCTTAAAGAACTGGAATGGATACTTCTCCAAAAATTATGGATCAGATGCACAGACACACCCACACACCACCACTCACCTGTAGCTGAAATTGTTCTAAGGTGGGTGCCTCATGAGGCAAGTACTCCTCTGCATGGGACTCCAGCTCTTCAGGCGTCAGGGCCCGGCCAAAGGTGAGGAAGCGTTGCATGAATTCATGTGGATCATCTATCCAAAGGTATGAATATTTCTCAAAGGAGTCTTCATATTCCTCACCTTGCTTCATGGCACTGACCACAATGTTTGCCACCTCCTCTCGCATTTCTAGCAACTCTCCTGTATCTTCTAGGTCAGACTGCAAAAATGAAGCTTGGGAATATTAACTGTTTAGACTAAAACGCCCAGATTTCCTCCACCAGTACAACCACTGACTCTAATGGAAATTCTGAGAGCTGGAGTCTCTCAAAGTAACTTTTCAACTTGTGAGCTTGTCACAGGCTTGTGGTTGGCCATTGTGGCAAATACAATAGTGGACTACATCGATCTTTGATATAAATAAAAAGTTCTCTTTTGACATGCTTGTGTTTTGTCCTTATGTTCAGCAGGTTAAACAATATTATTCATGTCATGGTACATATACTTCACCAACTCACAAAAGGTGACATAAACATTAACTGAACTAAATTCTTCTTGGGATTTGAAGGGGACCTGTATGTCCACAACTTGGAAGTTTGCTTCTCCCAGCGCAAAAACTCATGGGCTTCTTAGACTCCTGAAACTGAGCTTTTATTTTTTTTAAATGTTGCCAGCCCTTGTGACTGCAGCCCAACTAGAAATATGCAGATAACGTATTTTTAAAAAACCTAAGAGTACAAGTGATCAAGTTGATTGTACTGGTATTATATTCTGACCTGAGAGAATTGTGGGGGTGGGATCTAACTGTTGTTAAACACAGAAATTGTGTGAATCGTTGAAGCCTGCTGTGAAGATGGCAACCATTCGCTTCTAATCATGAAAATTGCTTCCTTTTTGTTGCTAAAGATAAATGATTTAAATGGATGAATGAATGAATGAATACTTATTTCACATTTGTGCCCAATCATCATCTCTAGTAAGAAAAAAAAATATATAGAATGTAAAGATTATCTACATGTGCCAACCTAGAAGACAGACTCATAGATGTGGCAAGAATTTGTATAACTCAGACTCTTTGGGGTTGTCCAAATGGTGTGTGTGTGGGGAACCTTCCTCATGGAATGCAAGGAGTATCCTACCTGTCCTAATGGCATTCCATGTGATTTTACCACATTGTGAAAGGGGAGACAAAAGGGCAAAAACCTCGCCAGCAAAGCCTTTGCTGCTTTTCCTGTATTTTTTTTAAAAAAAACAAGTGGGTGTGCATTTCTGCTCATTTAGGACAAACGAGTCAAACTGATTCGCTTGCCCAAACAAGATGAAGTGCAAATCTGATTGGCTGGACGAGCACGGGGGTGGGGCTTGATAATAAGGCAAGCACCCGCTGCCACATGTTGGATTTTTGCCTTAGCAGACAAGCGCTAAGGTGAGAAAAAGGGGTGTCGTCTTTGTTTGTTTGTTGCTTTTGTGTTCAAGCGAAAAATTGCTCAATTGCACCTTGTACATGTTTTTTTTAAAAAATAAGGTTGGTGATGGCAAATTGAGGCAAGTGCAAATTACTAGCAGGCATGCAAAGCTTATGGGGGCAAAAAAAAAAACATTAGGACAAGTTGCAGCTGCTGTGAAATGTCATTACTATGACTCTGTTTTTGTGGGCTCGTATATACAAGCCCTTTGACTTGCAGGTACAGACACACATGGTCCTGCATTTTCACACAGCTGAGCAGTGAAGCTTCAAAAGGGCCCAAGAACAAGGTCCAGTATAAAGGAGATGTTCCAATGCACCATCAGAAATGGTCATTGTTCAAATAATTACATAGATATATAAGCCAAGCCAAGAAGTCACATTAAATACTCTGCAGCCCAGATTAAGGAAAAAAAGGTATGTCAGGTAAGGACTAACCTTATAGCTGACTTTTCCTTCTACCAATCGTGGTATAAACTTAGCTGTTTCATAGACATCATTCATCAGGTTTTCTATCACTTCCAAAAAACCCTCATCTGCTCCCACTTCCAGTGATGGACGGTACCTTAAATCATCATTATACAGTTCTAGGCGCACTTCAAATAAAGGGGCTACATTGGCCTAAAACACATTAGTGTATTCTAGTCAGTCTTTACCATTCTTATATGCAAAATACAGATTTAATATCTCTCCATCAACTCCCTGCCTGTCCTATCCTATAATTATGACTATGACCTCTAGCCTTTATTCTGTATAAAAGAAGTTGTGGTGACAGAAAATGTGTAAATGTAGATACCAGTATTCAGATATTTGAAAATATACAGAAATATTCAGAGACCTGAATGTTTCTCAACAACTAGGAGTGAGACTTCATCTATTTTTTTTACCCATCCCTTCTTCCCTATATCTTTGGGATCCCTATGCACTGCTATCACCAAATCTGCTCCTAAAAATTGTAAGTGTACAAAAATGAGCATAATTTACAAAGCAATGCTTTGGAGGGGGATGAGATGCTGTTCTACTGGGCTACACCAATGGGGGAAGGGACTGGAACTAGGACTTAACCCTGCTCCCTGCAGGAGGTTTTCTTTCCTCCTTTTCTAATTTTTTTCCCATTAGTATCAAAGGGAAGTAAAATGTCATACTGAACAGTATGAGTCCTTAAGTGGGAATGGAGCCGATTTAGATTCAGCTGATCAGGGGTGGGGTCTTATGGCTGGCTACCTTTTATATCTGTGGAGCTCTTGGCTGCCATAGCTGGGGCCTCCAGAAGAGATGCTCAACACACACTGAATCTTTTCCCTGTAGCCAGAAGGATCTCTCTGCACCATTGTAACATCTGTCAAATTGTTGGCTGAAGGAGTCAGGATTCTTCTTTTAGGGGTTGTCTAAACAGTGAAAACACTCCTCATGGAAAGCAAGGAGAACCCTACCTGTCTTAATAGCATTCTGCATTGTTTCAACGTACTGGGAAGGAGGGGGGCCCAAAATGTCAAAAACTCCACAGGAAAATCCTTCACATTTCCCCCCAGAGATTTTAAAAAACAGTGAGGGGAATGTGTATTCCAGAGATTTGATATGAATAACTTTCCCATAGGAGAGGAAGTACAAAACTGGTTGGCCAGGTAAGCGTGGAGGTGGGGCTTGCTAACAAGGCAAGTGCCCACTGCCGCCATGTTGGATTTTCACCTTAGCAAACAAGCACTAAGGTGAGAAAATTGGGTGGCTTTTTCAGTTAAATTTTTTCAGTTAAATTGAAAAATCACTCTCTCGCACCTTGAACATCATTTTTTTTTTTAGACATCATTTTTTAAAAAGAGATTGGCGGTGGCAAATTGAGGTAAGTACAAAAGTGAGTAAATTACTCATGGCCGCCATCTTGTATACAAAGCTTATGGGGCAAAACCACCATTAAGACAAGTTGCAGCTGCTGCAAAATGACATTACTGCCAGGCACTCCAGTTGTTGTTGTTTTTTTTTGTCTCATACAGACAACCCCTTAGTCTAATAAAGAAAATTTGTTCCCAAATCTGCAAACATATCTATCTAAATTTATTCTGACTGCAAAAATCTCTGTTTTCTAGTCACAAAATTTGAATTTATTCTGCTTTGAAATGAAGTAACACCAAGCTAGTAACAAAGCTTCGGCATGCAAGCCATTGAAAGGCATGTGTCTGAGAACACAACCATTTTAAAAACCCTTAAAAACCTCACCAACATACATCAATTGCCATGTTGCTGAGTAGAAACTGCAGTGACTTGCGGATAAACTTAAAGTAGCCATCCAAAACAATGTCATCTATGTATTCCACGTAATTAGACCACTTTGCTGTTTTCTTATCAGCCTTGAACAATTCTGAATTTTCCTGCAAATAGAACAAGTCATTAGCTATGATAAACAATGCCCTGAAGCTACCTAATATTCTTTGCTTAATGATACTGTAAATTCTGGAACAGTTATAATAGCAGAAGGTCCATGAAGAAAATACAAGGGCTGCGTTTACATGGGCAAATATTCCCCTAAATATACCGCTAAGATTGCTCATTGTTCCCACGGATCGAGCCATAGTATCGCCTCATTCAGAAGGGGGAAGTCAAAATACCCAAATGTAGCATGACAAGGGATGTCGCTACTTTTGCCGGTTTATTTAAAAAGTAGAGCGACTTAGTGCATTATTGCTAGTGTGAACGGCAAGTCCATGTGAATTACCAGCAATCTTCCCGATACAGTTGCAGCAGAGCTGCACTGTGATTGGTTCTTATGATGAAGGGGTGGGCTGGCTAGATGTGGAGCCAGAAGGGAGACTCAGGAAATCTTAAAATCCTTTGTGTGTCTACTGCTTGCTTTAAACATCCAGCCAACTGGCTTGCTTTTAGCATGGCAAAAGCACTGCAGAGCAAAGGAATCCTAGCCAGCTGCTTGTGGTGTGTGTGTGTGTGTGTGGCTGCTTTCCTTCCCACTTAATTATTCATCTCCTCCATGGTCTCCCTCCTTTTTTGCAGACGAAGGTACCCTCCTCTCCTCTTTTGCCAGGCTTTAATGATAATGATAGAGCTGCCTGGCCATCCCCCCCACCTTTGTCTGCCGAAACTCATCCAAATTAGCCATAAATCTTAAGAACTATTCACCCCTGTTCCAAAAGGACAGAAATCTGGAATTTTGCGCACTTTATTCTGTCCTGTACCTGGCCCCTTTGTCAATCAGCTGTTAAGCAAGAAAAAACTTTCCGTTTGGAGTTTGATTTGTAGGCAGGGAGCTGGTGGGGAGGAAGAGCCAAAGGGTGACATTCTTTGCCCCTAAGCTGTTAAGCACGGAGTTGGGGCCAGGGCAGACATTCCTATGGCATCCCTTTGTCTCCTCTCCAATGCTTGGCCACGCCCCCACCACATTTGGCTATGTGAATCTCAAAGCAGAAAAAATCAAAGAGCAACAAAATATAGCTGTTTCCTCCATATACCATGTAAACTACCCACCACTGATGCGGGAAAGCGCTAAAACGCAATTTATCGTAATAAAACCTGCCGTGTAAATGCAGCCTTGGTCAATTGAACCATGCATGACACAACCACCAACAGATGGAATTCCTGATTGGAATAATTCTCTGACATGGAACTATCCTTAGGATAGCCAAGAAATCAAAGACATGATGAGGATTAATGTACTGAGCATCTCTGAAAGGCAATATAAAAATATTATAAACAAAAGAATAAATATCTCAATAAATCGTATGCTCTTTCAGCTCCAAAACCAGCACAAACAGCTACTCCACAACATCTCTGATATTGAGGAAAGGTAGAGGCATTTCAAGAAGTAACCAATCTCACACAAAGCACAGTACTTGATGTTATATAAAGTACTTTGGTATTATATAAAGTACTTGACTAATACCTGAGGGAAATATAGATATCTGCATTTTGCTATAGCATGCAAAGCAGTTCACAGAATCACCCACCAAAGAGTAAAGCGGAGTGGGCAGTTGTGGGAGGCTAGGGGGCTGCATTAGCCCCCTAGGAGACTTGGGGGGGGGACACATTCCCCCTGCTATATAAAAAAAACATTTTTTTAATTTTTTAAAATTTAATTAGGTATTTATACCCTGCTCTTCAGCCACAAAGGCTATCATTTTTGGGGGCCCAAATGCCCTCCAATGCCACCTAGGGATGGCATATCTTTAAGTCCCCCTGGTCGTTTTAAGCTGAGGAGAGGCCTTTTTTTTCAAAATAGGAAGTGGATCTTTCCTGGGCTTAAAATGGCCCAAGGTCCCCCAAAATGCCCCCCCAACATCCACTATAGGGCATTTGGAGGCAAAAAATGATTTTTTTTAAACCTCTGGAGGCCCTGGGGTCCACATGCAGCCCACAGGCCACATTTCCCCCATCCCTGGAGTAAAGGAATGGCTATAGCTTAGTCAGGGCAGGTTTAAGGGCCCCTTAGCACCTGCAGCCACAGGGGGGGCATTGTTGGGGGGCCCCGTCGTAACCCTCCTCCTGCAAAAACATTAGGAATGCTTCTGACCCTCACTGCATTGGGAACCGGCTGGCCGCAGAAGGGAGCAGCCACTGTGGGAGGGGCATCAGCAGGGCAGGGAGGCATCTTTGCCCCCCCCCGCCCCTCCCTCTGACACCTTCTTGTCCAGGGAGAGCAAAGGTTATGCTTTGAAAAGGGAGAGGAAAGGAAAAGGACAGGTTGCTTAGCTCTAACTGTAGTTCTTCGAGTGGTCTTCTGTGAATTCACACAGCTGGGTTATTCCTGCGTCTGCGGGAACCTTCCGGAATAGTTATATAACAGATATTTGGTGGTAGCTCTGCCTAATGACCCCTCTGAGGCAATGCTGCTTATTTCCCTCAGTTCCATAGGACACCACAATTAGCAGCATCAGCAAAATTAAACACAAAGCAGGATATAGAGGGGAGGATGGGCGGGTCTGTGTGAATTCACAGAAGACCACTCGAAGAACTACAGTTACAGGTAAGCAACCTGTCCTTCTTCTTCATGGTCTCTGTGAATCCACACAGCTGGGAGAGTAGCAAGTTTACCAGCAGGAGGAGAGTATGTCCTATCCCCCAGGAAAGACGAGAACACAATGTCACAGTGAAACACAAAACATTTATTCACCAACCAGGCATGTATAGCATAAACCATGCACTCATTGAATGGCAGAAAGAACAGCCCTTCCAAAAGCAACATCATGATTTCTAGACCTGTTATCAAGTCTGAAGTGTGAAATAAAAGTCAAAGGAGAAACAAACATCAAATAAAAGTCAAAGGAGAAACTATCCCCACAAGGAGCGAAGGTTCCTAACATGCTGCTCTGCAAACATCCTCCAGTGGAACCCCGGAGAGAAAGGCAGTGGATGCAGCAACCGCTCTTTGTAGAGTGGGCTTGAATTTGTGAAGGAAACGGCTTCTGAGCCAGTTCGTAAGCCAGCATGATGGTAGAAATAACCCACTTTGACAGACGCTGTGGAGAGATCAGAGAGCCGTGGTTCGACACAGCGTAGGACACAAAGAGTCTATTCGATTTGCGGAATGAAGCATTTCATTGAAGGTAGAACGCACGACGGACATCCAGGGAATGGAGGGCGCGTTTGAATTCATCAGTCAGGTTCTGCATCAGGACAGGGAGAACAATGGGTTGGCTCAGGTGAAAGCTGGAGATTACCTTAGGCATTTCAGGTTTGAGCACCACCTTGTGTTTGTGGAATACCAGGTAAGGCAGGTCAAAGCAAAGAGCACAAAGCTTGCCTGCACATCTTGCAGATGTCACAGCTACAAGGAAGGCTGTCTTCCAGGAGAGAAGATGAAGATCCGCTGTGGCCATCGGTTCAAAGGGGCATTTCGAGAGCTGTGAGAGAACGAGTTCCAGGCTTCAACCCGGGGTGGGTTCGACCACCGGAGTGTGAGGGTTGGTGTAACCTTTCAGGAAATTCTTAACTAATGGGTCTTGAAATGGAGAAGGTCAACCCCTTCCTTGGAACTCCACAGAAATCGCAGCAAGGTAACATTTCAGTGATGCAATAGAGCGTCCCGAATCCGAAAGGTGTAGTAAAAACTGAAGGATGGTAGGTACAGAGGAAGAGGCTGGGGTGAGACCCCACTCGGTCAGGCAAGTCACAAATCTCTTCCATTTGTACTGATAGGAATGTCTTGTAGATGGGCGTAAAGACATGTTGACCACAGTCTGAATCTCAGGAGTAACGCTGTTGGCAGAGTGGATGAATTCGACTCTGGATGCAGCAGAAAATTCAAGGCAGGATCCTCCAAGTGGTCAACCATAGTGTTGCGAGGTCCAGGTGTTGAACTCTGCCTTTCCTGTATGGTTAGAAGATCGGGCCGGGGAGGCAGGTGGATGAAGCGACAGTGAGCCAGATGAAGAAGTAGTCCAAATTATGGTTGCCAGGGCCACCATGTAGTGACAAGGATTGCATCTGACTTGTCCCAATGCAGCTTGGCCACCACTTACATCAGCAGTGGAAATGGAGGGAATAGGTACAACATGGGACCATTCCACTGAAAGAGGAATGTGTCTCTTCTTGAACCCCACACATTGGACCACGCACAGTATTCTCAGCACTGTCTTTTGTCTGCAAATGCAAAGAGGTCAATCCTCAGATTGCCGCAGTGATGGAAGAGGGAGAGGACCATGGAACGGTTCAGCTTCCACTCATGGATGGAGGAACTGGAATGGCTCAGTCCATCTGCAAGAGTATTCTCTTCTCCAGGGAGATGTATGGATTGGAGAAGGATATTCCTCCGTATGCACCAGTTCCAGATCTTGATTGTGGTTGATAGTAGCATGGAGGACCTTGTTCCACCCTTCTTGTTGAGATAATACATGACAGAGGTGTTGTCTGTCACAAGCAGGACGGCTTTCTGGTCACCAGGGATTCAAAAGATCTCAGCGCCTTTTGGCCAGTCAACAGTTCCAGCAGATTGATGTGGATCTGCTGTTCTTTCACAGACCAGGTGCCCTGGATGGCGTAGCAAGTGAGATGTGCCCCCCCCAGCTGAGCAAGGACGCATCCATTGTCAGTGTAACTTGAGGCTGAGGAGGTTTGCAGGGCAGACCACCAGAATCTTCGATGAGTCCAGCCACTATTCCAAAGAATGTTGCACCTCCCTTGGCATAGTTAGCAACTTTTGAGGACGGTTGGTGAGAGGATCGAACACTGAGAGGAACCAGGACTAAAAGGGGCCAGAAGTGGAGTCGGACAAATGGAGTGACCACAGTTGTCGACTCCATATGCCTGAGCAGGAGCATATGGAGCAGTCTTGGATGGAATAGGCAGTCACCTGGTGAGAATGGCGGCATTGGTAGATTAGATTCTGCAGGGTATCAAACCGGGGCCCCGGCAGGTAAGCAACGGCCATTGTGAAATCCAGCCAGGCTCCGATCAATTGGATGGTCTGGGACAGATTCAGATACAACTTCTCTGCATTGACTACCAGTCCAAGGGAGTCCAGCAACTCCAGCATAAAGTCAATGTCCTGGAGGAGCTGCGACCAGGAGTCTGTTACAAGGAGCCAGTCATCTATGTATGGAAACACAACTACCCTCTGTTGCCTGAGGTACACTGCCACTACCTCCATGCACTTCATGAAGACCCTGGATGCTGTCATGAGGCCAAAGGGTAGGGCCTGAAACTAGAAGGCATTGTAGCCAATATGGAAGGCCAGGAACTGTCAGTGGACTGGATGGATCCCCATGTGGAAGTTGGCGTCTTTCAGATCGATGGTCGCAAACTAGTTGTCTCGCTGGAGGAGAGGAAGGATTGAAGACAGTGTGACCATCCTGAACCACTTCAGGAGGATATAGAAGTTCACCCCACAGAGGCGGAGGATCGGTTGAAGTCCTCCATTCTTCTTGTTCACGAGGAAGTTTCTTGAGAAGAAACAGAAATGGTGCTGGTCAGGAGTTCAATGGCACCCTTCTGGAGCAATGTCTGTACCTCCTCAAGGAGGACCAGAGAAGAAGATATTATTTGAATTTGATCTGTTGGGGATACTCCTTGAATTCAATCCAGTAGCCCTCTTGAATGATTTGGAAACCCAGGTACAAAATTGCCTTAAAACGAGAGAGTCAGTTCTCCTGGGCCTGAGGATTAAACACCTTGCAATGTTCACAAGCAATTACATCAGGGCCCTTGCCCAGACACAACAGACATTTTGAGTGCCTGTCTGTGTGAGGCAATTTGGCACTACATTCCACATACCGCTTGAAAGAAGCCATCTCAAATCCCCTCAGAAACAGAGAAAAGCCAGAAAACAGTCCAAGGTAGTAGCCAGAGATTTTAGAGAGCGAAGACAAAGCCAAGGGGAAGGGCGGAGAATATCCAAAGACAGTCCAAGGTCATTACCATAAATCAGAGTCTGAATCAAAGTTGAGGGAGTGAGAAAAAATTCATCAAAAAGTCCAAAGTCAGATAAAGCACCATAAATGAAGTAAACTTGTCAAGACTATAGCAAACTGAAAGAGAAACTATCCCCACAAGGAGCGAAGGTTCCTAACACGCTGCTAACGCGGTGGACAAAAAGGAACTGAGGGAAATAAGCAGGATTGCCTCAGGGGGACCGTTAGGGTGGGCGGAGCTACCACCAAAAATCTCTTACGTAACTATTCCAGAAGGTTCTGAGTGCTTTGTGCAGGTGCAGGATTTACCCCAGCTATGTGAATTCACAGAAGACCACTCGAAGATCTGTGGTTACAGGTAAGCAACCTGTCCTTATTCTACTTTAACTGCTAAGGGTGCCTCCTGTGGAATTCTCGTGTTTATAGTTTAGCGAGGCCTAAGAGCTCTCTGGCTGAGATTGCTAAATGCCCCTCCCTAAACTGCAAATCCCAGGATTCCACAGAAGGCATCCAGAGCAGTTAAAATGGAATAATAGTGCTACAACAGTGTAGTCTGATAATCTTGTCTTTACTCTTTCCCAGAGACTAAAAGACAAAGGAAGAATTCCTACACGAGTATATTTCAATGAGAGCTGGGAAAGGGAGAAAGACATTTAAACTGGCCAGTCAGCAGTCAGGGAGGACCTGGACTAAGAGGCCTTTCTGTAATAGCTGTGGGAAGACAGATAGCACTTGCCTTAGATATTGAGAAGTTAGTTAAGGTGTTTGCTGCTCAAAAAGCAAGAAAAGTTAAGATTTAAGTATTTTTTTTAAATTTAAAGAAGCTAGAAAATAAAAGTTCATTTTATAAATGTTGTAATTTTAAATTATTTGATACAAATTTTATGTTAACTGGTTAAAATAATTTTAAAAGAATAATTCAGGCTATACATTATATGTCAAAATTTACAACATAAGATTGTAAAAATAAGAAAGGACAAAATGCATTAAATATACTAACATTGGACTTAGCTTTTTCTTTTCCTGACTTCAAATTCTGCTTGCTGAAACTAGTGTTTTGTAATTTTGTTTTAGTGTGAATGGGCTAGTCTTTTGAGATTTGTTTAACAGAAATGACTTGAATGATCTACTTTAAATATTGGGAGAGTGTTGCATTAGAGTGTTTTGTAACATGTTTGTATTCTGTTTGGCTGAGGAAATCTTCACCGATATTACATTAGTGCCTATAACACAGGGTTTTTTTTTTCCATTTTATTCTTTATTAAACAATTCTTTTCACAGGAAAAAGCAGGTATCATTATTCTCTTCAACATATTCATTGACATGGTATCATAACATCATAACAAAGCGTGATGTCATCCCCTCTTTTATCATCTAATTTCCCATTCTCCATAAATATCTATCTTGTATTTACTAATATATATATATATATATATATATATATATATATATATATAAAAAGATCCTTCCTTTCTATGCATCCCACGGCTCTGAGGTGTTATTTCCATATCTCAAGTCTTCCATTAATAATTTACTTCGTACATCGTTACATCCACAAGTACCTCAATGCTTATCTCTTCCTACTACCTTTGCCTTCCCAGTTCATGTTAACATTAATTGCTCATCAAACACAAAATCATTGTCTTCCCAAAACTTCCCAAAACCTTGGACCACTCCTCCAAATTTCTTTTTCGTGATTGGTCACAAAGCATAATTGTTAAATTATCCATTTCTATCATTACTAGCAATTTAGCTGACCAATCTCTAATCTTGGGAGTTTCCACTGCTTTCCACTTTTGGGTAACAACCAACTTAGCAGCAGCCACCATATATAGGAGAATCCCCCAATACCTCTGCTCCATTTCTTTCCCAAGAATGCTAGTCATATCTAATAAGTACAATTCTGGTTTTAAAGTCATATTCAATTTGTAGAATCCGATTAATATAGTTTTTTAAACTAAATTATTGGTGACAAATTAGGTAACAATCTGAAGATCCTGTACTGTGAATAGGTTAGTTTACATTGACTTGAGATAAACATATGTGGCCCCCAAAATAAATACTGTAGGGAGCCCCAATATTCCTTAACCCAGCCCTGAGCTTAGTGGTGGAACACATGAATACAGGAAGGATATTGAGAAGCTGGAACGTATCCAGAGGAGGTCTGGAAGCCATGGTGGGAGTTCTGGAAGCCATGCCTTATGAGGAGCAGCTTAGGGAGCTGGGCATGTTTAGTCTGGAGAAGAGAATGTTGAGAGGGACATAATAGCCATGTTTAAATATTTGAAGGGATGTCATACTAAGGATGGGGCAAGCTTGTTTTCTGCTGCTCCAGAGACTAGGACAAGGAGCAATGGGTTCAAACTACAGGAAAAGAGATTCCACCTAACCATTAGGAAGAACTTCCTGACAGTACGAGCTGTTCGGAAGTGGAATCCACTACCTCAGAGTGTGGTGGAGTCTCCTTCTTTAGAGGTTTTTAAACAGAGGCTGGATGGCCATCAGTCGGGAATTATTTGGTTGTGTATTCCTGCATGGCTGAGGGTTAGACTGGATGGCACTTGTGGTCTCTTCCAACTCTATGATTCTGTGTCATACCCAGATAAGTTCTCTGCCTGAAATCATTCATAGTTGCTGCAAGTCAGTGCAGGCAATACTAAGCTAGATGGAATTGTAGCCTGATTTAGCTTCAGGCAGCTTCTTAGATTCCTCAAGGTATGTTCCTGTTTCTAAGAGCTGCATTACCCCAACTATTATGACTCTCTCACCTCAACCATCACATGGATCTTCTGCCCAGCATCTTTGACTGCTGCATAGCGTTTGTGTAAATACGTTTGTCTGCCATCTAGGTCAAGGAGTGCTGTCTCCTTATTGTCTTTCCTTTCAAACAAAGGACTAGCTGACCATTCCTATAAGAAGAATCAGACATAGGGAAAATTTTCTCTTATGCACCTTGGGGTGGGGGGAACAGTTCGAAACAGAGCAAAACTAAAAACATATCTTTCTTTCCGAGAGAAGTATTGTTTCACAAGTTACTCACCTGCATTAGCTGCCCAATATTCTCCACATTTAACTTAGTTTTCTGAATCCTTGTCTCTAAATCATATAAGACATTTCGCATCTCTTGAATGTAGTCCATAACACCTGGTTGAGATGAAGGGCAGTGAGGAAACATTTAGTAAGTTGAAGCAGACCTCTTTATAATAACCTTCAAGAGTCCCTATATGAGGTCATAGAGGGAGGGTTCAAATGACAAGAGATTCTGACTAAACATTAAGTACTTTGGGATGGGAAGAGCTATTTGACAGTGGAAGACTACCTTGCAAAGCAGTGGATTCTCCTTCATTAGAGGTTTTTAAAAGAGAGGTTGGATGGCCACCTGTCAAGGATGCTCAAGCTGTGTGCACTGGCAGCGGAATGAATGCTTGGGGTGCCCCCTAACTCTATGGTTCATTCAAACTGAGCCAGAGATCCCTGGAAATAGGCGGCAACAGGTGACTGGATGCCAACTTTGAAACCACACCCTTCACATACAAAATGCCAGACTTTTTCCTCCTTCAGTGCCACTCTTCATGAGATTTGTCTCCCCATCCAGAGAAGCTTCCCTGAGATTTCAGTCAGTGTCCTGAGACTTGCAGCTCTACAGGCAGGTGATAATGTGTTTTTGATGCTCACAAACCACACCATAACATTTTAGGTGATAAATAGAGGATGCAGCCAGCGACTCTTTGTTTTTTATGTATCAACCCTACTGTGCTTTCTCAGGTCAACTTTAAGAATCGTAGTTTTGTGGCCATTTACTATGAAGACAGATGGACTCAAACACTGATGCTGGGGGATGGTGACTGTGGGTCATGACGGAGAAGTTATAGATATCTGTACCTTCATTGCTCCAGAACAAAGTAGTCTCAGCTTTCTGCAGGCCAACATCAATTTCTTCCAGCTCACTCTTTACCAGTGGAAGTTCTACTGGCAAAATCGTTAGCTTGATCTAAAAAGAAGCAACTTTTCTCAGAATGCATACATAGCTTACTTCGACAAACTGTGAAAAGAGTGTGCTATCTGGAATGTTGCACCTCATGTCAGTCCCACCCTAAACAAATTAGAACAGTCTGAACATCTGTACAAAGCAGTTTGTGCTGGGCTGAATGGCTTTGGATTAGGATGAGACTACAGTAGGTAGACTTGTCCTGGTCTCAACTGCAGCCCTGAAAAGATCATTGTAAAGGATCACAAGTGTGTGATTTAGACATGTTAAACATTGGCATAGGAAAAGAAATAGAGAAAATTATTTATTATCTATATAAATTGCACAGAAATCTTATCGTATGATTGAATATCACATTCTACCACCACGACTTCCTAAAGTGGTAAGATGAGATTGATAAAACAGGAGGGCTATGGGGACCCAGGCTCAAATGCCTAGAGATGTGCCCTCTCTAGGAATTGCTAGGTCATCCAATGCAACTCTATGGTATGTTTGTACCCAATGTCCTTTATTTTAATAGAGTTTGCTATTATCTGTGATTTCACTTATAAATGGTAAGTCCAAGAACATATCCCCAACAGATACAGGGGGCCATCTGTATTTGGGGGCATTTTTTCAGTGGTGGTGGGGAGCAAAACTACTATGTTTTGGCATAGGATTTGTCCATAGGATTTGTCTCTACATTTTTTACATTTTGTACATTTTTGGTCCTAAAATAGCCAAAATCAATTTGGGAAGTCTTAAGGCTCGTGAGGGGATGTCCTGGGCCACCAGTGGCACACAAACACACAAAAAAAGGTTCACGTGCCCACGGGCCACATTTTTCCTCTCCTAAAATGAATGAATAAATTAACAAAAGAGAAAAAGTGAGAGAAAGAAACCCATGTTTCCTGACATATACCTTATTGTACCAGCCGACAATGAGGTCCAAGTTGTCCACAAATTTCCGGAAGGTTTCATTTTGAGCAAAGAGACCTCCAGCACTGTCTGGAATGTCTTTCTGCTTCTGAAAGTTCAGGTACTTGACTTCACGGAGAACAGCAACAAGCTGCACAATAATACAGCAGTGATAAACAAATGCCCTTCCATAAGCTGAAAGGAACTGAACTCATGGTGTGATGCAGATCCTAGCAAGCAACTCACTACATTAAAGCAGCAGTTCAGCAACCAGTGCTCATTTTTCAAACTTTAAATAGCAAGGGATGGAGGATCATGACAGCTGAAGAAGATGGCTCCAGTGTCAGTGGCGCAATGAATCCGTTCTGGGTTTTAACCTAAACATTAAAAGAATCAGAACCTATTTGGGGGTAGGGTTCAGGACCTTGGTAGCTCCTTTGGACTATCACACAATAGGTGTGTTACACGATTGCACTGGCTTAGTTCCATGTTTGATCTTTCCTTATCACACAACATCATGACTCTCCCATTGTTGCGTTGCATTTCCCTCGTTATTGGATTGTGTCTTTTCACTGATGGGGGAAAAAAACTGTTAATGGCTCCAATATTGTTGCTGTTCAACTATTGTTTCTGGTACGATCATTTCCTTCTGCTTCAGTTCCAATATCCTGGCAGTCATGTGGTGTGAGGGGGTGCAGTTTTCCTCTTCTCCCTCCCCCTCCCTCCCTTAAATTAGCTAACACACATTGGAAACTGTTTAATGCAGTTAGATGTGTAAATAGCTATTGCTTAAAACAATTTGTAAGCTGCTCTGATAGCCTTGTGGCTGAAGAGCAGGGTATAAATAACTAAATAAAAAAAATGAATTCACCACTTACTGACATTGGAGCCACCAGCCTCTGCTTGCACACAGCATGTAGAGAAGATATTTTTAACACTGCTCCTCCACAGCAAAGTCTGAACACACATCTGCTGCTCCACCTATCTAGTATTGCAATCCCATGAAGCTTCCTTCTACAGTCAGAATCAGATCACTGGCCATTTGCTCATCTATCCATCCATTTCTATTGCTTATATACACTGGCAGCAGCAATTCTGGTTTTCAGACAGAAGTCTTTCCCAGATGGATCTGTGGCCTGTGACTTACTCCTTGCAAAGCACATGCTTTGCCAGGGACCTCAGAATTGTGTATAAGGCAGCGGGGTGAGGCTTCAGCATTGGCAGGCAGGCTGTTAATTTGCCCTCCTTGCAGGGGGTGAGCAAGATATTTTCCCTATCCATTATCATTCAAGCATCTTTAAGTATGAAACCCCTTACTGTGTACTTAGAAGTGTCCTCCATGTGTTCAGTGTAACTTACTCTCAAGTAAATATGCATGTGATCGATTGCAGACAGGCTCTATTATTCCTGGGACGGCTCAGCAACATCACTCTTAGGACTTTATCAGATGCGTCAAATATGGTGTCATAACAATGCCTAATGAACGCAAAAGGGTGCACATATCAGACGACATCATCCTTTCAGGATCATGTGTAGGAAATAAGGCATCCTTTTTTATTGATGGATCTACTGTGGTGCTTTTTTGCTGGTATTGCTGGCATTTGAAACCTCGCGTCATTGTCCTCTCGTGATTTCAGCATCAATGCCAGAACACTTCCAAGTAAGAACGTGACAGCCAGGTAGGGGATGCTCTTTTTATGAACCTCCCCAGTTTACTTTTAACTTTTAAAGTGTGTTTCTGTGCTTCTGCATACGTTTTCTGTCTATTTTTATGTATTTATTAAATTTACCGCACTCACGTCTTCTTGCAATAATTGCCGAGATCTCAAACCTGGAAGTAAATGGAGTTCCATTCATGCTCTGTTTATGCTGGGGCTGCCTTTTCACACTGCTCAAAGTAGGTCTGAAAGAATGGGTTATTGTGCTGGGAGAAGTACGATTTTAGCTTTTGGTGGGACAGAAATATTATTGAGTATCTACTCTGATAAAGTCCTTGATCTCTCCTAGTGCTATTCCCGTGGAGGCTCAACTACATAGGAGACTTGGTGGTGCAATTTTACCAGATCACTTGGGGAGGACTGAAGCCCTCCTGCCATTCTGAGGTCCTTGTGCTCTGCCAATGAGCTACGGCCGCTCACTTCTATCATGTGTTGTTGAACTGCAGTTGCTGGCACTTATCATTGACTATGCTGGCTGGAGCAGACGGAATTTGCAGTCTAATAGCATTTAGAGTGCCACACAATTCCCACCCTTGGTAGAAACCCTTTTATCTGTGTCTGGTGATAACAAGCCTGATCTCTCCTGTCACACTCATGATTTAAAGTTTTAAAAAGAAGCAGGCACCATCAAATTATGTGTCTATCATAACATATTCTTTGGGTCTTTGTCTCTGGACATTCTTATGATGCTCTTGTTGAGCTTTCCGTACATTAGCACCATGAGTAGAAGACTGTTGCCTGTTCTAAACCGCCTGTCTATGGTGCTGTGGGCACACGCTTACTAATGCACTTCAGTAACTGAACTAAAACACAAGTGAAGTGCAGAAGTCTGGGGAACCTGTGGCCCTTCAGCTGTCATAGTAGGCTCATTTCTACCAGCCTCAAGCAGCCTGACCAATGGTGAAGGATAATGAGAGTTGCATTACAAAAAAATCCAGAGGGGCCCAAGTTACCCATCCCTGAAACAGGTCCTGTCTGGTGGGGGACATACTCCAGCCTGCAGCTTGGGAGAAAAAAATTAAGCTGGACATTTTCCTCACAACCAAACCACCTTGTAGAAACAGCACAGCTAGAACACCTCCCCGCTTGTGGGTTGGCTTGACAGTTAATACCTCAGTCTGGCACTTGCAATAGAAGCCTGGGGCATTTAGTACTGATTAAACCCACACTCTCTGTAATGCTGAGTAGTCCACTCCATATTTTTCTAGTAATTCTAATATATCAGAATCTAGAAGAACCCAAATCCATGTTTTACCTAGGACTCAGGAGATTTTCTGACAGGAACGAAGAAAGTGTTCCTGTCTCACAATCTCCTCTCCTGCCCCTCTCCCGTCCCTGTAACAACATTAAATGAAAAATGTTCAGATCTCCCTTAATTGTGTGTCATTCCCTCAGCCGGGCAGCCCAGGAATAAATGGAGCTCAAACAGAACTCCTTTCACTTCCTGGAATGAAATCCTGTGAGAAGATGAGAGCGTGAGAAATTCAAAAATAAAAACAAAAATATTACAGTAAAAGTAACACCAAGCACAAAAACACACTTAAATCATTACAAGTAACCTGGTGAAGGTACAAAAAAGTATATGACTTACCTCAATGTCCCAATCTCACCTGGAAGTGTTCTGGCACAGACCTCCCATTGACGCTGGCATCACACCAGCATAATGGGGCACCATTTCAGTCGGAGGACATTCCGTTACAGAAACAGAACGGGGGATTCATTGACAGCTTAGACCATCAATAAAAAGAAGCGCTGGCATTATGACAGCCAAATGGGAGCATGAGGACACAGGAATGACATCGTCTGAAATGCAAGCCCTTTATCAATCTCCTGGCGTCGTTATCACACCATATTTAAAGTGTCTGATAATCTCCTCAGTCTCTTCAGCTGTCCTAAGCATTTCCTCTGGCTTGGGAGTGGTGGTGGTGGGGAGAGATATGTGATATGGGTGATATTTTTTATTTATTTATTTAAAAAAAACAAATGGGGATATGTGTCATAGTCCACCACTTCCAGTGGGGAGTATCCAGATACAAGATTTTCCCTGAAACTAATGCAACATGCTAATTTTTTGGTATGTTATTCTCAAACCTCTTTGCTGAAGTTGACACGGATGAGTTTTGTTTCTGGATCTCTCTGGATCAGCGGCTGCTCTAGATTGAATTGACAGTCTCGGTCAACCCGCCTGATCCACTCTTCATAAATCTGCTCACGATAACCTTGTAGAAGTCGTATCATCTCGTCGTACTTTCCATAGATCAGCTTGGCTTCAGAACTGACCATAATGCTGTGGATTGGAAAGAAAAGCCTCACTGTCATGTGGGAAATGGCACTAAATTAACATGACAAACTATGAATCTGAACATTACTTTGGAGAATATAGTACTGGTGGTGGTGACCGGATGTTCTCTCAAGCCAGATAGCAGACTGAATGTTACTTACGGATGATCAATGGCACTCAAGTCTTTCCTTGGGATTTGTAATCTTTCCTGGAGTTCCCAGGCCCACTTCAGTTGTCCAGCGATAGGTGGCATGTTTTTGCTTATGGGGGGCACATGGTCCCCTACTTTTGTGGCAGATATTTGGGCATCGTACAGAATCTTTGCATTGTCCAATTCAACACTGAACATCTCCAATAGTGTTGCATAGTGGGGAGCTACATCTGCCTTGATCAACGGACGCTCCAAGAGTGATGCAAACATATGGATTTGCTAGATGACAAACATTGCAACCGAAAGAAAAAAAATATATTAGAACATCAAAAACAAAAGTAAATTCTTTCTATGGAGGACAACCCTGAACTATCAAGACATATTTGCTAAATTTGTTTTGAATTATGCTAAACAAGTGGCACCAACAAACAAACAAAACACACACACACTGTGTGTGCTCAGAACTCCAGCCAGCCTTCCAGGATTCTCTTCCAATCTGTGCACCACCCCATTCCCCAGCTTCTAATTTTCTAGTGGTGGAGGCAGTAGGGTTTTGAGTTTTGTGGCACCTTAAATACAAACCAGTCTTAGTTGACATATGCTTTCAGATCCCAGCTCACACTTCTGATGAAGCGGGCTAGAGTCCACAAAAGCTTGCACCCAAATATAACTGGCTAATCTTGGCTATGGTTATCAGCAAGTGGAGAGACCTCTTGCCTTTCAGAGTCTGACTTGGATTGTCATCTGTGATGTTCTCTGGTACTCCTTGGGCAATGAAATGACAACTTTGTCTGGCAGTATTCCAGACCCTTTTGTTGAATCATTAAATATTAAGCCCTTCTCTCTGTTCTCTGAAACAGAAAGTTCTAGATTATATATGGCAATAAGTTATTCAGACCACTGTCATCTTTTTCTAACTATCTGGCTTAAATTTGGCTGAAGCTACAGTGGCCCCAGTCTTTTCCATCAAGTGTGTGTGTGTGTTAATGTGCAGCAGCATCAACAGCTAGAAGAGCAGTGTGTGGGGAGAGACACACTACTAAATCCTTTTCCTTCCTTGCCCCAGAATTATACCACCCCATTTTCTCAGATGAAGCAGGGGTGGGGGGAGAAAGTGTGAGAAGCTATAGCTTTAGGGGCTAGAAGGCAGATAATGCCTTTAAGGAGGCAACCCTCCTCACACACACACACACAAAATTATTTAATATTTATTGCTGACTTTTTGACTTGGTGTTAGATTTGTTGTTAGCTTTTCTACATGTTATGCATCACTTTGGGAGCTGTTGGGCAGAAAAGCTGTACAGAAACGAACTCAAGTCATTAGGTCCTTTCACACTAAACAATTACAGCACTCTGATTCCACTTTTACTGTGCTGACTGCCTCCCATGGAATCCTGGGGTTCCTAGTTTAGTCAGAGGCACCAGAGGAGGAGCTCCCTGGCTGAGGATTCTAAAGGCCCCTCCCTCAGCTGCCAATCCCAGGATTCCATAGGATGTTGTCATGGCAGTTAAAGGAGAATCATAGCACTATAACTGTGTAATGGGAAGAAAGGACTGTAAAAATAAAAGTTAGAAGGGTTTACACATTCTCTCCCGATTGTGTTTTCCTCACAATTACAATTTCTTCAGCTGCTTATTTATTTATTCATTTTAAAGCTGCAAAGGAAAGAATAATGCCAATGAGAATCATGTGTAGTTTGAGACTTTGGGGTCAACTGACAATGAGAATGCTACCATTTGGAGGACAATAAAGCTGTGCTTTGCAGGCAGGAAAGCTGCTGCACTTGCATTTATTTCTAAGTAGGCATGCCAAGAATTCAGCTCTGATTTGCCTGCTTGGAGGAAAAATATTTGACTTACCTCTGCCCATAGTGTTTTGGCCTTGCCTGCTCTGTCCCAGATCCCATCATCCACCAGCACCCTTAGCTTTTCCCTTGTCAGGAGGCAGCTCCCAAGATCTTTTTTTCTTATTGGAATTCAGCCTTTGAGCTGAAAAAGTTTCCCCATCACAGCTATGCTAACATGACTGTGTAGTTGTTGCCTCTTCACTAGTAGTTGTCGCTGAACATCACTATAACATACCTGTGGCATACTTATAATGCAATCTACAGTATGCTATCTGATATTCCATAAGAGCTTGTGTGAGCTTGACCAGGTTTTGAGATCTTCAAGGGAGAGCTTTTCTATTAGCTCCACCACCATCACAGATACTTTTTGTGAGGACAGGGGAGAGAGACTTCTTAGTGGTTGTTCCCTTGCTGTGGGACTCCCTCCCCCACGAGGCTAGGTTGAACCCCCCCCCCTCCATCTACAGTAGAGAAGGGCCTTTTATTTAGCCAGGATTTTGGCCATTAACTGTTTTCTGCAGAAACGTCTTTCAATGTGTTATGTGCTATACTCCCCATCCCATATACATTTGTTAAGTTTTACCGTAAATGCTTTTAAGCTGCTTTAAAATTATTTTTAATATTATAGTTTATTCAATTGTTTGTAATAGTATGGTCTATTTTAGTTACATTGTTACAGGTTGGGTATCTCTTATCCAAAATGCTTGGGACCAGAAGTATTTTGGATTTTGGATTGGCGGTCAGGGTTGGAATATTTGCATGTACATGATGAGATATCTTGGAGTTGGGGCCCAAGTCCAAACATGAAATTCATTTATGGTTCGTTCACACACACACACACACACACACACACACCTGAAGATAAAGTTATATAATATTTTAATATTTTTCATTTTTATTTTAATATTTCAGATTTTGGAGTATTTCAGACTTTCAGACAAGGGATACTCAACCTGTATCTACACTGTAAGATGCCTTGAGTTCTATGTGGGAGAAAGGTAGAATACAAATGCATGCACACATACATAGTATTTGACTGCATGGCAACCACTGATTCTGGTATGCTAGCAAAAGCCCATTTTGTGCAGCTGTATGTTTAAGTGGTTCTGGTGGAAACACAGAAGAGGTGGGATAATGTTGATAAAGTTTAAGTTCACCATCTTAGGAGACTTTTGGCTGTGACAGTCTGAGTACATTAAACGGTATCAGAGAAGAAAAAGGAAAATACACCTTTCCCCATAATAATGAAGAAGAGTTGGATGGATCTTCCATGCTAGCTAGATATAAAAGGCATCTTCACATATAGAGATTTCTTTTACTGCTCTGAAGCTAAATAGGTCTCAGTTTTTGGATAAGGAACATGCAAATCCTCCATGGGAAAAGGTACCTTAACTGCAGATTCAAAACCGGAGCATTCAACAAATCCTTGATAGAAGATGGTGGCCAAACGTCTATCCAAATCCTGAATTTTGATTTGGAAGTCTGCAAAATCTTCATCAAATTGCTTTTAACAACAACAACAACAACAGAATGAATTAATTTTGCCATATACTATATAGGCTGCTTTTTAAAAGTTAATTAAATACAGTAAGTACACTGAGGCAAAGGATGAGCTATGCCAATTTATCTTAAAGGAACATTTGTTTATATGGTGACTAGTACACACCAGGATTTCTTGGTCTACATTAAGCCAACAATTTATCAGTCTTTATGTGCATATGTCTTTTTGTGTGTGCATGTGTGCATGCCATCAAGAAAATACTAACCTCATCTGCTGGATCTAAAGGATCATATTTGCATTCAGCAAAGACTTTCACATGTTCAAGAACCTCCTCATAAATCTGTACCACCAGGCTCCCAAGGATGTTGCCTCTCACACCACCCAGCTCAATTTTTTCCAGTTTGAGGAATTCAATTGCTGTCATGTACAGTTCCTTTAAAAACACACAGTGCATATACACAGTTAATTGCAGGCTTCTTCCTTTGTGCAACCAACATCAACAACAAATATTCAGAAGAGAGATGATCAACAGAAAACCCCAAAGCATTTTTACAAGAAGTTTCAACATTTTCTCTCTCTCTCTCTCTCTCTCTTAAAAAATGCCATTGCTCATAAAAACTCATTTTATTTAATATCGACCCTTTCAAGTACACATCTATTAAAAATGGATCATCATCTTAAAACTTAGTTTTCAGCAGCCTGCAAATTTCTGCGTATATTTTATGGGTTAAACATATATGTCTGTACCTACATCAGTATATCTATATCTATATGGCTACAGACAATATATGGCTTCAGTGTCAAGTCACCTACGGCTAGGGCTATTTTGTACTTCAGATGAACTCTTCTGTTCTCACCTCTATTGTCTTCAGTCTGTGGAAAAATGAATTCATTCTAGTAAAGACAAGCGTAGAAGGGAACTCCCAGTATTGTGGTTCTTTTTCCTATAGATAAAAATAAAGATTGCTTATGCAGGCCTGGCCATGCTCAGTTATGTTTAAAAAAAAAAAAAAACACCAGAAAGGCAGAATTCCTTTGCAGCTCTTTCTAGTGAACTGGAATATTCCTCAATTATCTGAGTATATTTCTAGAAGAATGTAATGTGGATAGAGGGGAAAAGAAAGACAAAGCCCAACTTCCAATGATTGCTGAGTGGTCTGTGCCCTGAAACAAGGCAGGACTAGAACTGAGGGTGGGGAGGGGGTGTAGACAGGACTGATTTGCATAGACCTGCCCACTGGAGCAAGCGGAGGACATCATACTGTTCCCCTGTGTTGAAAAAAGAGATCATTGTGACAAGGGGGTCTGCAGGATAAGATATATATTTCAGTAGAACGAGCCTTCTTATGTAAGTAGGCTATGTTATGTAGAGCTACAAATATCCATTGTTTTACTAATCCAACTTTTGAATACAGAAAACAGCAGTACACACCAGATGTTTAACAGTTATTTATATAACCTACTGTACACACACAACAAATATGGACTTTATCAGACAATCCAGTTTAAGAAGTTCTTTTGCCAGCATAGAAAAACCCATTTCTATGCTGGCAAAAGAATGCTCCCCCCCCCAAACGCACTCACCTTCTTCTCCTGGCAAAGGCTCCTGGCAATCAAGAGGAAGTGAATGGAGCCCTGTTCACTTCCTCACTCAAAATTCCATGAGACTTTGTTGCCCAGGATATTTAAAAATAAAAACAAAATATACACATAAAAAGTAACACCAAGCACCTAGGCATACTTTAAAAGTCCCTGAGGGGGGGTCATAAAAACAGCGAAACTTACCAGGATGTCCCGATCTCACCAAGAAGCGTGCACGCTGGACCAAGCCACTCTCGCTACAGTGACGAGAGTTAAATGGCCAGAGGTTTCATTACATGCCGGCAATGCCAGTACAAAAGCAGCAGGGGGAAATCTATTGACAGCTTAAGCTGTCAATTAAAAATGATGGGATTTTGACAGGACATAACAGTGAAAGGGCAATGTCATCTGATATGTGCGCCCTTTTGTGGTTATGAGGTGTCATTATGGCACCGTATTTTGTCCATCTGATAAAGTCCTATCTCAGACTGTTAAAAGGAACACAAACCAGCTAACTGAATCATTTATCCACGTGAACTGAGATGACTTATCTAGAATATGCTTCACTGTGAATCTCTGAGTAACATTTCATCAAAGAATTGTCAAAGTCTGCTGGTACCAGCGACCAACCTTAAAAAAAGCTGGCATCAGATCTGTGCAGCAAATGTTGTAGGTCTTGTAGAGTTTCTCTATCACAGAGATGCCCAGCTTAATCCCTGACAGCACTTCCTCAATTTCTCCTTGCAGGCCTTTCATCACTTCCTCGGGACTCAGAAAGTTACGTGTCTAAATAGAAAAGGGGTGATCAAAGAATGTGCTTAGATGCACAGACAGTGCACAAGGAACCTGTGTGTCAAAATAAAACTTTTTGACATTTGGGTTGTACAAGACACTTTTATTGATGGCTGAATCTCTGCTGGTAAAAAAGGATTGTTTCAGTATGTGTTTTTATTTTCTACTCGTGGCCCTGTTCACACATAAAAACAAAAGTACAATAAACACAAAAATATCAGCATGAACATTATTGGTAATCTCATCTAGAACAGACCTACTGAATCAACTGTTGAATAGTGAGTCAACACATTACATACAGGAAATCCCATTGATTTAATGGTTCTACTCTAGTGTGGACTACCCAGAAGGATCCAGACTATTTTGCCATTAACTGTAATGACAAGTTGTACTTACCATGAAGGTTCATTCTGGGACTGCAGGAGGATCAATCCACTACCTATGTGTTTATCCCCACATGCTAACCCAAGTATACAGGAGTTCTAAGTTCTTTTTACAGTTTAAACTATTAGAACCCCTCCTCTCCTCCTTCAGTTCCATTTCCTAGCCCTAACTAATCTACAAAAACACACTCAGTAGCACAACCATTATATCTACCTAATACAACAGTCACTGAATCAAAAAATGTAAAACAAAAAAATCTCCCTATATTTATTTATTTAAGTACTTATTTAATTATCCCCCCCCCCGCCTGGGTAGGCATGGATTGATCTTCCTGCTATCCGATTCTGCCTGACCAACTTTCCTTTTAATACCTGAGTGACTGGCTGGCAGGGGTGTGTGCGTAACTGAATGAGTACCAGAATCCATTCCTGAAGCCGTGTAGTCCTGTCCTGTCAAAATTTCTCTATTTAAATCTATGTTATTACACAATGGATAACCCCTCTCAGTATCTCCTATTAACTGATTTAATTCCTTTAATATCATCTCCCTTATGAGAGATGAAAAGTCAGGTATTTCAGATTGGCAGGCTGCTACAGACTCCACTGAGGGGGCTGGATTTTCAATAATCAAAACATCAGACTGTTCATCGCTTGCTCCGAATCTCCCAGTGATATGCTCCCTTGGATTAGTGTAGTCAGCAGACATACTTTTTTGATAAGAATTAAAATTATTATCTCTGTGGAGCAGAGGAATATAAGTCAGATCACTCTGCTCTGCCAATCTAAGGTTGCAGCCATTCCTCCCATCCACATCATCTCATGCTTCTAAAGGAAGGCTCTCTGAGAATGTCCTACAACTCGGCTCTGCCCCACCAAAACGTCGGTCGGAACTATCCTTTTACGATGTCACTGCTGCTGCAGCCGATTGCTCCTGACTCACAAAATGGTGACGAAATATTCCGCAGGAGATCTAGTCTCTACTGCGGCCGATTTCTCCTGGGTAATCACCTGGATGGCATTTTAAACAGAGATCTTGCCACTACTGCAGCAGATTTCTCCCTTCTGGTGCAGCGGATGGCAACCTTAACAGGAGATTTCACAGCTACTGTGGATCCTTTCTCCTTCCTGGTAGGTCAGTCAGTGCCATGAGTTGGAGATTTTGCTGCTACTGCAGCTCCTTTTTGGAATGGGGTTTATTGATCTTTGGCCCTTTAAAAGCTTTAGCTGTGGTTGCAGTCTTTGATGCCTCATTTGCCTTGGTATCAGATAGTGAACACCTTGCAGTTTGTTTTTTGTCAGCCTTTGAGGTCTTTTTAACAGACTCCTTCAATTTTGAATCTTGTACTGCCTTTCTGGATATTTCCTCCATTTCACTCTCATTAGCTAAATGAGAGAAAAATCTTTCTTAGGTCTGCTTGTCTTAATTCTTCAGAAGAGCACTTTACAGGTAGCTGCTTTTCCTTTTGTGATTCCCTTGCCATGGCATAGTAATCTGATCTTGTTTCAATTGCCCCTAATTAAAACTATCTAACTCAAATTAGTATTATCCCAGTTAGCCCCTAACTCTGGAGGAGAGGGTATATGCGTCAGGTTAGCAGGCAGGAAAATGGTTTAAACTGTAGAAAGAACTTAGAACTCCTGCATACTCGGGTTAGCTCACAGGGATAAACCCATAGGTAGTGTATTGATCCTCCATGCTATCCCGAGAATGCTTCCCCTACAATACTTCTCTCATCTTCAAGTTACTGTTACTGGTTTCTTCTCTGTCTCATGTGGTACTTGACTAGCAAGAAGGCAAACTGTTTCCAAATCTCATACAGATAGGACCTTGAGCAATGGTTGCAGAAGATTGTGATAACATAATCCATCACCTACAACAGCAGTTGTCCCCTTGCAAGGAAGCAAACCCAAGCTTATTACTGCTGACTCCTCACTTCTTCTCCTTTGATTGTTGAAATAAAAATGTCAGTGAGTTGCAATCTTGATCACAATAGAGTAGTGGCCAAATTTCCTACAGGTCTCAGTGATTCAAGACTGAACCATAAGAAAGAAGCAAGAAGAGCATTACGCAGCCACTTCTGTTTAAATCTTTATGCTTCTTAATGAAAAATCTCTCCGTAGTGGGCTGTGGAGAGAGCACAGGTGCCCAGGATCAACTTCACAATGCTCTTT